>CM064428.1:40340881-41575793 GCA_032690845.1 Eleusine coracana subsp. coracana | reverse complement strand
AGCTTGGTCCAATAACTCCCTATTTCTGGCCCACCCCACTCACTCCCTCTCCCCCCACTCTTTCTCCCTAACGAGCCACCAGCCCACCCCGCAGCCCACTCTCTCTCTCCCTCTCTTTTCTCTTCCCCGGCCACGGGTCGGCTTCCCTTCTCAGCGGCCCAGCCAGCACCACCAGCCCACATCACCGCACGGCCCAGCCGCCTCGGCCAACCCCCAGCCCCGCACCCGCGCCACGAGCCAGCTTAGGCCAACCCGCCGCTCCCCCAAGCCTCCTCCCCGAAACCCTAGCGCCGCCGCCACCGTCTAGGCGTGCGTGCCCGGTAGCCTAGGGGAGCGTGCCCTATATAAAGAAGGCCCCATGCCCGCCACGCGTCGCCTTTGTGCCCCCTGCTCTTCGCGCTAGCACCGCCTCGGCTCCCCGCCATCGACCGCATCGCCGCCCTGCCATGGCCGAACCTCAGAGCTTGAGGCCAGCGCGCCTGCCGCCGCATCGAAGGTCCCGGACCCGCTGCCGAGGTCCACAGTGCCGAGCCGCCCCCGCTAGTTGTTTCCGCGGAATCGATGCCCGGAGCTCCTCACCGTTGCCGCCGAAGACCACATGCCGCCGCCTCTCGTCGCGACGCCTTCCCGGCCTCCAATCCTCGCGCGCGACCCCTGGGGTGAGTTTCCCGTGTTCCTCTCTCCCTCCTGAGCCCATCCTTGTCGAGCTCCGGTCGCCGGAGGGCCATTCCGGCCAATCTCCGGCGAGTTTTGACCGCCGCCGCCCCTGTCCTCGCTGCCGGTAGCCACCAGCCTCGCCGCGCCCCATCTGGCCATCAATCCTCTCATCTATGGTCCAGATTTCATCACTCCGAAGGGGTATCTTCTGGTCCACCATGGACCCATGGACCCGGGTCAACCCCTGGTCAACGACTGCTGTAGACTCGGTCCACCAATTTATGAATTAATTTAATTCTCAAAATTCCAAGAAAATGACAATTTCACACTTAGGCCTCTGATCTTTAACTTAGTTAGATTTTAACCCCAATCTTTTTGCAGAGCCTTTAGTAATTTATGTTTTAACCCCTGGGCTTTTTATAAATATTATTTTAGACCTAGAATTTTATAGAACCCCCCCCCTAAACTTATTTTAAATTATAATTTCAACTCTGCCTTTTTACACTTATGCCCTGCACTCTATTTTAGTTATATTTTTTCAGCCAAACTTTTCTACAAAATCCTTTACTAAATAATATTTAGGCCCGTGAGTCTTAATTAAATTAGATTTCAAACCTAGTTTTTTAGCAGAAACCTTATGTAATTATATTTAGGCCCCTGAGTTATTAATAAATTATTTTAGTACTCTAATTTTTATAGAAAAGCCCCTATACCTTTCTGAATTAATATTTTAACCCTGTAATTTTTTAGAAACACCCCTGTACTTTGTTAAAATTATTATTTTGGCCATGTAATTTTACAAAAACACCCCTACCTTTATTTTTAATTATATTTTGTTCCGGTCTTTTTACACTTTAGTCCCTGAGCTTATTATAAATTACATTTTAGTCCCTAAACTTTCTATAAACTATATTTTCACCATGTTATTTTACAATTTAATCCTATTCTTTTCTAAAATTACTTTTAGGTCCCTCAACCTATCAATTTTTACTATTTTAGTCCTAAAACTTCAAACCTTCATAACTTTTCAACCGTAACCCGGATCGTAGTTATTAATATTATTTATTTATACTGTCTTACAGTAATTTGCTAATTTTACTATTTTAACCCTGTACATTCAAACCTTCGTAACTTTTTACTCATAACTCCGATTTAGATGATTCTTGCGCTCACGCGATCATAGAAATGCGTACTACCTTTTGAGATTGCTTTTAAAGTATTTTATTATTGTTTGGTGTACTGTTTCTTAGTTTGTTTATATGATTGTGTGCATGTCGTGCCTGTGTGACGTCAATTAGAGAACGGGTTGTTCCTGGAATCGCAAGAGCATGACTTGAAGAACTGAGCAGCAACCCCTATTTCCAGGCAAGTGTCCTTGATGCATTTTGATCCTATTATGAATATTATTTTAGAATAGCATGCTTGTGTCAAATGAATGGGTACCTATTGTTACGGTTTCCCTAGTATTGCTTTATCATTTTCCTTGTCGCCTTGAACTAGTTGGTTGGATGGTGGTGGGTAGATGATGCTTAGGTTGCTTGTGGGATGTTGGGTTAATATTAATCTTGATTAATGAACTATGTCACTTTATGGGTGGAATGGTAATTTATGTTAGCAACATGGACTTAGGGATCTATGCAAGCCGGATGGAATGGATGTGGTGCCGTGGGCACATGGTTGGTGGTGGTAGGCTTGTTGTAGGTCCTAGAACCCAGTTCTTGGAGCATTGACCCAGGACAACAGTGCCATCACAAGGCTGCTATGGAATAGCTTGGCTGATTAATTAGGAGTTCTCCCAGTGTCGGAGCAGCATTTTGGTGGAGCGGGGAATGGAAGTCAAGAGGACTGTCCTTGTATCTGAATGGCTCAAGAGGGGGCTCTTGAGGTGACGAGCTGCTTGTTGATGGGTTATCACTTATGGACGGGAGTGGAACCTTAGTGGCTAGCATGAACTGGGAGACCCTTTGTAAAAGCCTCGTAGTGATCTCCTGGCCGCACACCTAAGGAAGTGTGCTAGTGCTTGGCCGACATGGCAACATGGAGACTCTAGTCCACCTGGCAACAGGGGATGAAATCATGACTTGTGGGTAAAGTGGTACAAACTCTGCAGAGTATCAAACTATCATGATAGCCGTGCTCACGGTCAAGAGCGGTCTGGAATCCTCACAAGATTAGTTGGTTATGGGTTGGACTGGTTGGGATGGATGGAATGGTTAGTGGATGATGTCGTACTTGGCTTGGATAGTACCTTGTGGATTGAGGGTTGGGATGACCCCACTTAGTAATTAGGATGCATAGGAAATTAAAAGCTCATGCAATAAACCCCTTTAAAGCCTTCCTTGTATTAGCCTCATGTCATCTTTTCCCCCCACTTGCTGAGTACGACACGTACTCACCCTTGCTATATACCACATTGCTGCTCAGCTACAGGAGAGTGAAGGTACGACTATGAAGATGATAGAGGAGTCTAGGCATACGGTCTTCCGGTCGACTTCCTGTTGGAGCTGAAGGACGCCAACGCTTAGTTTATTCCGTTGCAATGTAATCTTTTTCTTTTTGACCTACGGGTCATTGTTGTGATAATATTATCATATTAATAAATATATTGTTCTTTTATCACAATAATTGTCATATATATGTGAAAACTTGATCCTGGGCACGCATACAGATGCATTCAGTTTCGGTCATTGGAACCGGGTGTGACAGAGTAGGACTCTTTGCTTGCTATGTTGTGTGCTTCCGCATATTTTTGTTACTAGCTTGCATAGGAGTTGTTTTGCCTTTGTGTCATCCACTAGTATGCTAAGGTTCTTGTTCCTTTCATAGGTTCATTATCTTGCTAGTGTGATCGCCACTAGGATTCTATAGTTCTTTTGAGTGGTTGGTTTTAGGAATTGATGAATTTGGTACATAGTGTGAGTTCCCGATTCACCCCCCCCCCCTCTCGGTCACTCGGTCCTTTCAAGTGGTATCAGAGCCAAATGCTCATCATAGGGCTTAACCGCCTTGAGTAGTGATTGTATTTAGTTGGGATGTCAGCCTATTCGGGGCCGGTCATGGCTCATGGAAGGATCGCTTAAAAATCTACCCAAATGCCATGATATCCGGATGAGTTGATGGACACACTTGTGGACTTTGCCAATACCTTTACCGACGATCATGTGTATGATGATGATATTTGTGTGGATGTACCTAGTTCTAGTGAGTGCCTAGATTCTACTAGTGATAATTTGATGAGTTGCTCTACTAGTGTGCCTAATATGATGATTGATGATGTTGGCTCTCTTGGTCTTACATGCTCTTCTAGTATGACTAGAGATGATGATGCTTGTGAGTCTTTTATTGGTCATGCTAGTGATACACATGTTGAGGAGTCCTTTGCTTTTCGTCCTAATGAGAATGAGGACTTACTTGACTCTCTTCTTCGCTTGCGAGGTATTGTGGACAGAATTGGAGCAACTACTTTTGACTCTCTTATTCGCTTGCGAGGTATTGTCCAGAGGAAAATAGAGCAAGAATCACCGTTGATCTCCCTTGATCTCATCATGGAGAAGGATCTCTCCGTCGAGGATGTGATCGGGTTGCTCTTTGATGATGAGAAGATCACCGCAAGCTGGACGGGGGAGAAGATCTCCAAGGAAAATAGAGCATCATCAAGTAAAGGGAAGCAAGTAGCTTCGAGCTCAAGCTTCCTTGATCCCTATACAAGATTGCCTTGCAGTAGCTTCTATAGCCCTTTTGGATCAAGACCTACATCAAGCTCTTCATCTGGTGCTTCATCAAGCTCTACCTCAATTATCCTTCTAAGTTCTACTCCAAGCACTTCGGGTGGACCACACATTGGTGTACGGGGAGCACCAACAATAATGCTCACACGATCATTGGAGATGACCAATCTCACCAATACGGCACCAGCGCCTCCACCCCTTCCGCTACAAGATCGACTTTGGCATCTTCGTCGAGCTCACCAACAAGATCTCATCTTTCAACTTGGTGAATTCGTGAGAAATCCGAATGATGACCTTTCTAAGCATTAATGATCTTGTGTGTAGGATAAACTCATTCAGAGATCTTCAGCGGATCCCATAATATGAAGTGATTGATAGACTCCTCTTGCAAATCACAACTCCTAAAAGGGATTTCTTACTTGAAGAGGTAGCCAACAGAAGACATGAGCTCTCAATTGAAAGAGCAATGAAGATGATATTTATGCTCCACTCACAAGTGGGACATGTGCTTGAGCACATCACTGGTCTCTTTGACCCTTCCCATTACTACATTGACCTTGACAACGTACATATGGGGGATGGTCATGGACATTGGAAGTATCGTGCTCCTCGGTATCGCATTAGGAGAAGACTTTAGGAAGGTATTGCAAGGACCCCTATCTATGAGGATGGACTTATCGCTCAACATGATGAGGTTAGTGCAAGTCAATCCAGTAATGTTTTGGATAGTAATCCTTCTTCCTCTAGTGCTTGTCTTATGGCTACCGCCAGGGTCAACTACAAGAGTGGAGGTACTCATTGGATTCTTGGTACTCAACATATGACTGGGAAGACAACCATGTTCACAAACATTGATGAAGACGGAGATAGTGAGACAGTGGCCTTTAGGGATAACTCAATAGGAAGAGTCAGAGGATCAGGCAAGGTGTCCATTACTGAGGACCTCTATCTCTCCAAGGTCTTTCTTGTGAAAACCCTCAACTTCAACCTCCTATCTATTGGTCAGCTTTGTGACATGGGTTTTTAGTGCACATTTGATGAAGATGGTGCAATGATTGAAAATGCAAAGAAGGGACTAGTATTTCATGGAGTAAGGCTTGGGAACCTGTATGTCACAGACTTCAAGTCAAGAAACATACCACCAAGTACTTGCCTATTCACCAAGGCAACTAAGGGATGGTTGTGGCATAGAAGACTGGCACATGTTGGAATGAAACAACTCAGAAAAGTGGTCAAGAGAAATCTAGTTGAAGGAATCAAGGATGTCACCTTTAAGAAGGACAGATTGTGTAGTGCTTGTCAAGCTGGGAAGCAAGTTGCATCATCTCATCCCACCAAGTCTTTCCTGTCTACATCTCATCCTCTAGAGCTCTTGCACATGGACTTGTTTGGGCCAACACATTACAAGAGTTTGGGAGGGAATCTATATTGCTTAGTGATTGTGGATGACTTCACGAGATACACTTGGACCTTCTTTCTTGTGGACATGTCTCAAGAAAGTGACATCTTCAGGAAGTTTGCAAGAAGGGCAAAGAATGAATTCAAGGCTAGGATTGTGAAGATAAGGAGTGATAATTGGACTGAGTTCAGGAACACTACACTAGAGGAATAATGTGACAAGAAAGGGATCAAGCATGAATTCTCCACTACATATACTCCCGAGAAAAATAGAGTAGTGGAGAGGAAGAACAAGACACTAATCACTCTTGCTCGTGCCATGTTGGATGAGTATGGAAGTCATGAGAGGTTTTGGGCCGAAACAATCAACACAGCATGCTACACCTCAAACCGTGTTTATCTACACTGATTGTTGAAGAAGACACCCTATGAGCTATTGGTTGGACGGAAACCAAATATTTCTTATTTTTGGGTATTTGGCTGCACGTGCTACATTCTCAAGAAGAGGAGGAAGCCCGGGAAGTTTGAGAGCAGAACTGATAAAGGCTATCTTGTTGGGTATTCAGGAACTTCCAAAGCATATTGGGTCTACAACTCAGCCACAGGATGTGTGGAAGAATCTTATGATATGCAATTTGATGAGTCAAATGGATCTCATAAAGGAGATGAGTTTCATGAAGTAAACATTGGAAATGAGCCTATGAGAGAAGCCTTGAGAAACATGCCCATGGGCGAGGTTTTACCCCACGAGGCCAATAATCAAAATATTGAGCCCTCAACTCCACTGATGTAGATATGGCCCGATCTTCCGAGAGGTAAGGGGATAAACTCGAATTTGAGGAACTAGGCATCGACAACCCGGCTTGAATCAGACACGATCCAACCCCGCAACCATTACACCAAGCACAACTTGATTGTTCCTGCAAGCGAAATTGAGAACACAAGCAAGAGAGGATAAACACGCAATCTGAAATTGCAAATATGGATGAAGCGAATCATAAGAAAAGGTTCAAGCTCTGAACACAAAAGGACTAATCGCCATAGTGGTGTAGAACAAGAACAGGGGCCCTGGATTACTGTAAAAGGACTTGTCGCCACAGTTACAATAATTCGATCAAGTTTCTCTCTGGAAAACTGAACTAAACAAAACCCAAAACTAAAAGACGCCGGCTACTGAGTTTATGTAGGAAACAAAGACGTCCTAGGGTTGGGGGCAACCAGGGGGGGCGCCCACAACATGGGCTTAAGGCCCGACACGATACATGGCCAAGTTGGCCCAAAATAGGTGGCACAACACTTTGTCATGGTCACATATTATGACTCACAACCCTTCTGGAGCTAGGACCAGAATCAAAACGACGGTGGCGGCATCCCCTTTCCAACGCATCAAAGAACACCTCGTTTGGACGTCGGATGTGGGAGATATCATCAAAACCGTGAAGGAGTGTCGGCTTAATCCGAGACGAACGCGGCGACCGAGTTGGTGACGACTTGTAACTTGGGGACGGCCATGATATGCGCGTATCCAGCATGGTGATGTCCTTATCATCCACCACCTCAACCAACATCTTCTTCCGATATGCAAGAACCAAACCAAGATGCCTTCTCCTAAGATTCATTGAGAGTGCATCCACATTACCATGAGGGAACCCAAGAGAGAAGTGAGCCCCAAGCCTCTCCACATACTTCACATCAAGCCACTTTTCCAAGCTCTTTACATAACAGCCCCACATCCTCACCAAGCTCTAGCTCCAAACAACAAAGCATATGAGTGACTCTCCCACCTCACTAAGTATTCAAGATACTCATATCTCAAGAAAGAGAGAGAGAGTGATCCATGATGCACAAGATACTTCACCTAGAGCTCCTCTCACTCAAGAAAAACATCATCCTAGACCCAAGGCCATCAACAAGGATCACTCACGTGACTTGATCATTGGGAGTCCATCTCAAGGAGTAAAGACAAGAAGAAATCAATATAAGCCCAACTATATGAGTGAAGAAAATAATGACGAGGCAAATATTGCAATTGAGAACTTCTCCTTCGTCTCTATGATTGAGCCCACTACCATTGATGAAGCTATAAATGATCACAAATGGGTAATAGCTATGCAAGAAGAGTTCAACAACTTCAAGAGGTGCAAAGTATGGAAACTAGTCGAGAGGCCCGAGAATCATAATGTGGTTGGCACCAAGTGGGTCTTCAAGAACAAGCAAGATGAGAAAGGAGCAATTGTCAAGAACAAGGCTCGCCTAGTGGCTAAGGGATATTCATAAGTGGCGGGATTTGACTTTGAAGAAACCTTTGCTCCCGTGGCTTATCTTGAAGCGAGCTCTTTCAAATGGATGTCAAAAGTGCCTTCCTGAATGGAGAGATCAATGAGAAAGTCTATGTCGAACAACCTCCAGGGTTTGAGGACTCTAAACATCCAAGACATGTATACAAATTGAATAAATCTCTCTATGGCCTCAAGCAAGCACCAAGGGCACGGTATGAACACTTGAGGAACTTCCTTCTCAAGAATGGTTTCAAGATTTGAAGCATTGATAGCACCTTGTTCACAAGACATGTTGGGAAGGATCTCTTTGTATGCCAAATCTATGTGGATGATATGATCTATGGGTCAACCAATGAGAAGTTCAATGAGGAGTTTTGGGAGATGATGGCAATGGAATTTCAAATGTCAATGACTGGAGAGTTGCATGTGTTCCTTGGTTTTCAAGTCAAACAATTGAGAGAAGGGAACTTCATCTATCAAGAGAAGTATACCAAGGATCTTCTCAAGAGAATCAACATGGAAAATTGCAAGCCCTTGCATGCACCTATGGCGACAAGCAAATCCTTCGATGATGATCAAAAGGGTAAATTGGTGAACCCCAAGCTCTATAGATCAATGATTGGGTCCTTGCTCTATCTCACCGCCTCAAGACTGGACATCATGTTTAGTGTGTGCTTGTGTGCATGCTATCAAGCAAACCCAAAGGAGTCTCACTTGAAGGCCATGAAGAGGATTCTTAGATACCTCAAGTACACACCTACCATGGGACTATGGTATCCTAGAGGAACAAGCTTTGACTTACTTGGGTATTCGGCCTCGGACTTCGCAGAATGCAAACTGAACAGGAAGAGTACAACGGGAGGTTGCCAATTTGTTGGAAGATCTTTAGTATCTTGGAGCTCAAAGAAGAAAAACTCGGTGGCTTTATCCACAGCTGAAGTGGAGTACATACGGCGGGAGCATGTTATGCCCAACTTCTCTACATGAGGCAAATGCTCTCGGATTATGACCTCAACTACACTCAAATGCCATTATACTGTGATAGTGAGGCGACAAACAAGATGGCTCTTAAAACTAGAGATCATGGTCATGCAAAGCATATTCAAGTCAAACATCACTTCATAAGAGACCATGTTGAGAAGAAGGATATTGAATTAGTGAGTGTGCAGACTCATGAAGAATTAGCAGATATCTTCACCAAGCCACTCGACGAGGAGACCTTCAACAAGCTAAGAGGAGAACTCAATGTTCTCGACCCTTCAAACTTCACATGAGTAACCCTAAAGCTTGCCTCTTGTAAATATGTATAGTCTTGTTTGTTTTGGTTGTTGTTTGTGCCTTTGTTTTGTGCTTGTTTCTCTTTGCTTGTAGGTTAACTTTGGACCTCCTTGAGATAGCAATGGACATGGGTTAAGCTTGGGATGGTGGTTCACGGTGTGCCCAAGGTTTGAAGAATGGTTCATTGTGAGTAAGCTCAAGAAGGGAACAACTCGTCATTGACAATTTGGTTTGTAGCGGTTCTCTTTCCTTCTTTTTGCATCGCATCATGCATTTGTATACTTATTGCATTTGCACTTGCATTCATGCACTCTTGCTTCGTGATACCTTACATGCTCTCAAGCATGTTTCTAGAGGGAGTTGCTTATTTACAATATAAGTACATGACCCCCTAGATGGTCATGTAGTGATCTTTATTCTTCATGCCCATTGAGTCACGTTCAAACGAGCTCCAAGGTTAAATCTACACGCGCTGCTCAAAGACGAGTGGCTCATACACTCCCATCACACAAATGACTAGCCATTTCATACTTGAGAAAATATTTTGTTGAGTCATGTGTGTAGGGGGAGCTATGGTGGAACACCATTGTGACCAAGGAGGAGCACCATGAAATGGGGAGTTTCCTACACTTGCCATTTATTATTTGCTCGTTTGTTCTCTTGTGTTTTGTCTTTGGTTTTTGGTGATAGGTGACAAAGGGGGAGAAGAACATGAAGATCCTAAAGCCAAGATCAATAGCACAAAGGGGGAGACGAACATGAAGATCATCAAGATCTTAAAGCCAAGTCATAAGATCAAGAGGTGAAGGAATGATGGAAAAAGAACATGAAGATCAACCATCAAGAAGGGGAGAAGAACAAGAAGATACAAGGAAGTTATGAAGTGACAAAGAGGAGAACATGAAGAACAAATGAAGATGATCAAGGAAATTGTGCGTGTTTACTTGGAGCACACATGAAGATCATATCAAGATGTAAGGACCAAAGGCGTTCCAAGAGAGGGGGGGGGGGGTGACTTGGTAAGCCGCTCACGAATCCAAATACTTCAATTCACACTACTAGAACCTAACAATCATTGCAACCAAAACAATTCTAGTAGGCCAAGACCCTGCACATGCTTAGTTCATGATGATAGCAAGCACAGAAGCCAAACACACTAGCCTATGCAAGCCACAATCCAACCTAGTTACTAGAGCACACAATTGTGGAATAGTATAGAGGGTGTCAACAAATGCTCATGATTTTTTCCTGAGGTCTCAGAAGGATGGCGCCTTCCCCTACTCCTCATTGGACCACTCCCGCCGGAGTCATGGTCCCTCCCGCCACCGATGTGGAGTTCTCGCCCACAAGCCCGCAATTACTCCCGGAGTAAAGACACGGTGCGCGTAACCGCTGCCATCATGGCACAAGCTCGCCTCCCTCGAGAACTTGCTAGACTACCCATGCCAACACGGGCACTCACTATTGATGCCCCTTTCATTAGCGGGCTCAAGCCGGGTACAAACGTGTGAGTGCCCTCACAATCAATCACGATGGGCTCGATCACCAACACCTAACCGGTCTAGGTCTCACCATAGACCAAGAGTAACAACCTAGGTCACACCCTCAAGGACACCGTAGCCTTAGATGCGCAACAATGCTCAAGTTACTCTCACTAGCACTCTCAAGATATGCAATATCTCCTCCTAGTGCTCTACTCTATTCCTCTTGGCTCTCACCAAATGCTCCAAGCAATTCCACTGGCCAAGAGTGGTCTCCAAGACCCTAGCAACAAGGTTATATAGGCTTCCAACCTCCAACTAGCCATTGCTCCATGAAATCACCTTTCTGGACGCACTGACCGGAGTCCGGTCTCTGCCTGACTGGACCGTACGGTCACTCCATGGATGACTCCCCGAGCCATTGGCTTCACAATGCGTAGGCGATTTCCTTGTACTAACTAGACCATCCGGTAAATAGACTGGAGTGTCCGGTCCATTTCTCTCTCCAGTCAAGAAACATTTTCAGCGCTGCTTCCTTTCTCCCCAAATCCTAGACCTACTGATTGGACCGTCCGGTCACTAGATCGGACCATCCGTTTTGGTCAAGGAGTTGACCGGACCGTCCAGTCCGTTTCTCTCTCCAGTCCAGAAACCTTTCGGCTCCTGCATCCTCGCTGCCTAGAGCATCTTGAATAGATCAGACCGTCCGATTTGTAGATAGACTGTCCGGTCTCTACGGGCTCGACTTTGACAGTTTTCTCACTGAATCTTCTCACTGGATAGTTCTCTCCTCTGATGACCGTACTGTCTGGTCACTCCTTGACCGAAAGTCCGGTCTCTCCGTCTAGAAGCTGAAACTTCTCGTCCTCACTTGACTTCATTTCCCGGCTTCTCCAGACAGCTCCTTGGCTTATAAAGAACTTTCACCTAGTGCCTGTGATTTCACTGAGCATTCAGGCACATCACCGACTAGACATGACCTAAGAGAAACGACCTAGACCCCCTTGATAGTCCATTTTTTCCTATGGACTCAAAGCCCTAACAACTAGACAAGTGTTCCCAACACTTGCTCCATAAGCCTCCATTCTTGCGGTCATTGTAATCAATCACCAAGGCAACCATCATCCATATGATTTGTAGTAGATTTTAGAGATGATTCCTACATCAACAACACTCGTGTAGATATTAGCCCACAATTTCATAGTTGTCATCCATCACCAAAACATTCATACCTTGGGGATCCCATCAATGGTCATGAAGCTTACAATCTCCCCCTTTTTGGTGATTGATGCCAACCACTACTTATCATAATCTTATCAATGACCAACAAGGCTAAAAGAGGTACACTACGATCGAGAGGTACCTCAATAGCATTATAGAGAAACGCACAAGGTCCTACTCAAATCAAAATCATCAAGAGCTAAGAGGAATAAGAAAGAAAAGCACACTCGAGATGATATACATGCATGTCATGTGAAGATATCAATAAAAGCATGAGGACATGCAATGCAAGATATGAAAGATGATATGCAACAAGTTAGCATGGCAATGCATGGGAATTAAGAACAAGCAATCATCACCATCATGGAATCATACACAGGCATACAGAATAAATAAAGAATGGCAAGCACTGCGTATGGACTTAAACCAAGTGAGATCAAGATGAGTCAAACACAAGCGAATGGAAAACATTAATCATCAAAATCCACAAACATCTTGACAAAAACACCAAAATAAAATCCAAATGTAACTAACGACCAAAAACCAATGTGCATGTATGCTCCCCCTAGATACAACCTACTCTCGCTCGTACAGGATCACACTCCCACTCCCCTAGACCTATGACTATTTCTCCCCCTTTGGCAACAAGCACCAAAAAGTGGGAAAGGAGAACATCTACGTGCTCGTGGTTGAAGGAACTGGTGCAGTGATGTCCTCTGAAGGCTCTGCACCTGGCTACTCTAGTGGTAGATCCTATTGCGCTCCCTGAACCTGTGCCGCCTGAGCATCCATCTACTCAAAGAAGTCTACATCTACCAGTGACTCAGATCCTTTGTCCTACCCTGCTAATGGGACTATGGATGTCTCCTCAGTAGCAGACTCCTAAAGAAGAGAAAGGTCATCCACATCCTCCTGAGTGAAGCCTTGGTGGACTAGATCCTCTACTACCTGAGGTGTGAGAGTGCTAACTATAGCAGTGGAAGGTGGAGCTGTAGCTAACTATGGGGCTGGCTGGGAGTCTGCACGAGTGGTGTGCGCTATCTATGAGAACAAACTTCTAACCAGAAGCTACTAGTAGGTGGAGGGTCCTGCCATCTACGAAGTAGAAGAGTGTGTCGGTGAAGAGAACAACATAGAAACTGAAAAAGCGGACACGGGGGAGAACTGAGCCGATGAGTGAGTCTATCCTGCTCCCCCTGTTGGTAACGCCCTTGAGAGTGACAACCCACTGGACTGGGTTGTCATCATGGCGGTGAAGGGTCATGGCTGAGTCAACAGCTGCTGAGAATATGGAAGTGCTAACGGTCTTGGTTGCTGACTGGCCTGCCTCTGAGTCATCTCAGCCATCTTAGTCATAAGAGTGGTCATCCGTGCCATCTACTGTCTCTGAATCTTTGCCTATCCTTTCATGACCTCTATCATTTGACATCTATCCTCAGCTCCTCTGAATGAACTCACTCAAGCTTCCTGCAAGTGCTGCTATAGTGATAGCGTTCTCTGGCTGTGTACCTATAGGATGGGGAGGTGCTCCTGTAGTGGCTGACTCAAGAACCACCATCTCTGGATGAGCTGCCTGCTCGTGAGTATTTGGCGGTGACTCCTGCTCCTCTCCTGTCTGCTGACTAGACGCCGACTGTGATCCCCTAGGAACTTGAGGTCCATAACTGGTGGTTGCCTCAGGGAATGCGTCGTACTGCTCCTCTATCACTAGTCCCATCCTCCTCAGTAGATAGTAAATATAGGGAGCATAGACCAAGTGACGTCCTCCTACTCTCTGAACCTGTATTGCTCTGTGACCAACTCTGCAAGTCCAGGCAAGTATGTGAAATACTGCTCCATGTCTGTCCTGGTGGCCCTCCTCATGGCCTAGTAGGTAGTGTACTGCTACAGCACAAACACGCTATCCTTGCCCTTCAGGGCAAGGCAACGTCTCAAACCCTCTCCAATCCTCCTCTGAAGGCCTGTCCAGTACCTCTCTCCTATAGTAGGGTCTCTAGGGACTGGAACCCACTGCTTGAAGGAGACTAGATGAAGCGTATTAAGGTCCTTTGCATGAACCTTAAGAATGTCTGTCTCTTCGGCTACCTGTATGTAAGCTTCATGACCATTGGTGATTGGATCCCCAAGGTATGAATGTTTTGGTGATATATGACAACTATGAAATTGTGGGCTAATATCTATATGAGTGTTGTTTATGTAGGAATCATCTCTAAACCCTATTATAAATCATATGGATGATGGTTGCCTTGGCGATTGATGACAATGACCACAATCATGGAGGCTTGTGAACTTGATGGAGTCCAAGAGTTGATAAAGATGGATCAAAGTGGAGAACAAGCTATGGTGCAAATATTTGGTACACTTGTTTAGTTGTTAGGGCTTTGAGTCCATAGGAAAAACCGCACTATCAAGAGGGTCTAGGTCATTCTCTTAGGTCATGTCTAGTCGGTGATGTGCAAGATTGCTCGGTGAAATCACAAGCACTAGGTGACAGTGGAGAAGCCAAGGAGCTGTTCGGAGAAGCGAGGAAACAAAGTCAAGCGAGGAAGACAAGTTTCAGCTTCTGGACATAGAGACCGGACAGAGGGGTCAGTGGTGTCCAGACTGTACGGTCACTATGGAGAGTTGTCTGGGACTTTTAGCAAGAAATAAGGAATCTGTCTTTGCCAGAGTCTATGCAGACCGGACGGTTCGGTCTACTGACTAGATGGTCCAGACAGTAGGACTTGCACAGGGCAGAGAGGAAGTAGTTGTGCGAAGGCTCCTGGACTGGAGAGAGAAACAGACTAGACGATCCGGTCAGCTGACTGTACGGTCTGGTCAGTACAGGATTTCAGTAGGGCAGAGCTATAGGAGCTCGGGATTGCAGTGACCGGACTGTCCGGTGAGGCAGTGATCGGACTGTCCAGTCAGTAGGCCCAGAAAGCTGATTTTGTGGAGCAACGGCTAGTTTGAGGTTGGGATCCTATATAACTTTGTTGCTGGGGTCTTTGTGACCTCTCTTGGCCGGTCAAATACCTGAGAGCATTTGGTAAGGCCCGAGAGGAAAAGAGGAGAGCACTAGGAGGAGATATTGCATATCTTGATAGTTCTAGTGGAGAGTAACTTGAGCATCTTGCACATCTAAGGCTAGGGTGTCCGTGAGGGTGTGATCTAGATTGTTACTCTTGGTCTACCAGCGGACAAGCAAGAATCTAGCAAGAGTAAGAAAAACAAGAAGAAGGTGATCATTGAGGATGATGATGATGAAGATGATGATGTAGGTGACTTGACCGAAGACTTGGCTCTTCTCATGAAGAAGATGAAGAACTTCAAGAACAAGTTTGCTTTAAGTCAAGGGGCAGGTGCTTCAATGGTGGCTCAAAGAATCACTTTGTCCGAGAGTACCCAAAGCCCAAGAAAGAAGCATTCAAGTCAGAAGATTCAAGTGAAGAAGAAGAAGAAGACCCCAAGGCCAAGCAAAAGAAGAAGAGGTACTTTAACAAGGACAAGAGCAAAGACAAAGGCAAAGCTCAAGATTATAAGAAGAAGTTCTCTCGCAAGGCCCTTGTTGAAGAGTGGACAAGTGATAACTCAAGTGATGAGTCCTCTTCCTCAAGTGACAAAGAAGTGGCCGGTCTAGCCATGATCAAGACCATACCTCCATGAGCTCTTCCTCCACCTCCCACGTGCCTCATGGCCATGAGCCAACTTGGGGAGAGTGAGGATGAGAGCATAGATGATAGAGATGATGAGGAGCACATGTGTGCCGAGTTGTGGAGTATGCTTGAGCAAGACCGCGACATCGCCATCAAAAAATCCAAAATGTTGGAAGTGGTAAGAAAAGAGTGTAAGATGGCGAAGGACAGTGTTGTTGACTTTGAGAGTGAGCTCAAGGACCTTGTCACATCTCATGAGGCCCTAAACAAGAGTTATGACAAACTCAAGGGTGATCATGCAGAGCTTCATGAGAAGTACAAGGCCCTTGATATTACTTACGAGGCCATCAATGTTGAGAACCTTGCCTCCCCCTCCACTAGTTCATCTAAGAGTGATGCTTCTACTATGTGTGATGAACTAACAACCTCGGTCAAGGTTTCTTCTCTTGAGCCATTTGTTTTGGAGGAATATCACAAGCTCAAGGAAGGGAGGAAGATGGTGATGGATGGCTTTGAGAGGCTCACACGTGGTAGAGCCATTCACAAGGATATCCTTGGGAGAAACCTTGTGAACAATGTCTCCCACTAGGGACTTGGCTCATATCCCGCCGCCATCGACATCATAGGGATGAGTGATTCCATCCCCTCATGGATCAAACCCCTTCTCACCGACGACTACTATTGCGAGAGGTATTGCAAGGATGGCCACGCCACCAAGGATTGTCCCACGGTAAGAAGTTTCATTGTTTTGCCTAACGCTAACTTGTTCCATGAGAACAAACATTTCAGGCTTTTTAGGAACAAGGATGGCAAGGTGAAAGCTAAGGCCTTGGGACCACCAAACAAGAAGAGAAAGATCAAGAGCATGTGGGTGCCTAAGTTCATTGTTGATATTAAGAGATCGGCTACGTACAAGTGGGTGTCCAAGAACAAGACCTAGATGGTGGTGGTGGTGGACCGAGCGCTTTGATGAAGATCATGTGAAGTCCACCACAAGTGACATGGACCTAAACAACCTATCTACTCATGAGGGAGGTAACCGTGTTTGTTCTTGGTAGTTGTAGTGTGTTTTTATTACTCTTGCATTGCATGGTAATTAGGACTCCTTTGTGACTAGTATGCTTTGCATCCATGCATGTGAAAATAACTAAAAGAAAAACACATAAAAATTAGTCAATGTCTAACCCATCCAAGATAGCTATAAGCAAGGGGGAGTGCTTGAGATGGTGGTTTGACTTCTCTCAAGGCAAGGGTATGGGTTATAGTGAGTAAGCTTGGGAGGGGTTCAAACTTGACATTGTTAGGTTTCCTTTGTGTCTTGTCTTTAATATTGCTTGCATTCACATGGCATGTTTACGTTCGTTGCATATGTAAACCACTTGTTGCATGCATCATATAGGAAACACAAAGGAGGCTTGTCCCACTTGGAGATATTTGTGCCTCATGCTCTATATTAAATCTCCATAAGTGTGACCAAAGGAAAGGATTGTGCTTCATGCCCATTGAGCAAGCTCTTATAAACTCCAAGGTTAAATCTACTCACGTGGTTCATGGACTAAGGCTCATACATACCCATTTGGTTCTTATTTTCCTTGGTTCTCATTTGCTCAATTCTTCATTTGGCATTTACGAAAATTATAAGGCCATATAGTGCCGCTATTTGAAAAAGAGTGTTTGAGAGTTCCCTCTATATTCCAAGTGCAGTGTTTATTTGAGTGTTTAGAGAGGGCACTTGGAAAATGGAGAAATTCCTTGTTTCAGCGAAAATCCGATAGTGACCATATAGTCCGATCACTAGACCGTATAGTCCGGTCAGTGTCGAGTGCACAGGGTCACGAGTCAGTCTGGTCACAGAGACCAGATAGATCAGTCCTAGAGACCAGACCGTCTGGTCTGTGTGGGTCACCAGCAGACTCGAGACCTGACCGGACAGTCCGGACTAGAGACTGTACCGTCCGGTCACTATATTGAAAATGTGATCTTGCCTTTTCTCAATGACTGTTGAACATGTCTTGATGGATCTCGGCCGTCGGTGTCTATTTGACCTAGGTAAAATTTGGTCACACCCTTGTCTCCTCCCCCGTTTGACACCAGAGCCGAGGACTCGCCCCCAACTCATCACCGTCGCCGACCTCACTACCGAGCTGTCAGGCTGCCTCAGCTCCCGACACAGCTGCTGCTCGCCCTCGCTCCTACACGCACTCGTGACCTCACCACCGCCGTGCGCTAGAGCCACCGCACCGAGCTTAGCCGCCACCTGCCTCCGCTCCACTCGAGCCGCCATAGCCGCGCCGCCGCAGCTCATCGGCCATCACCAGTGCCGCCTCTGCTTCTGCCCTTCACGCGTGCACACCACCTTTCCCAAGCTCGTGCTCTATAGATTGCTAGGGCAAGTCTTGCCCCTCCACCTCCATTGCCCTCAAGTTCCAAGGTTTGGCCTTTTTGCGACAATCGGAGCGTGTTCTATGGTGTGCATCTTCGATTCTCGGTGTTGACCCCCAGGGTATTGAGCCTTCTCCTCTTTTCATCAATTGATGCCCTAATTTCGAGTGATTCAGTTAATTGATGCAATTAGTTCAAATTCTCATCATTAGATGCATTAATTAATTAATTGGCTCAACCTAGATGCAATTAATTCATTGCATATCTGTTAATTGCATGTCTAGGGTCTTGTCTCCTGTTTAGTCTGCAGTTAGATTATTTGCCTATTATTTGACTTCACATTAGATGACTCGCACCAGCCACTCATAATCAATGATCATTGTTGCTACTTTGCATATTTGTCTAGTGATCATGTCCTTCATTCAGTGCTAGGACTTCTATTATGCATTCTTTCCTAATGGTGCTTTGCTTACAGATGTATTAGGGTCTATGCTCATCCTGTCTATACCTACGTGTGTGCAGTGATAGCAGCTTGCAGTAGCAATGATGGCAGGGTCAGGACAGGACAAGGGCAAAGGGAAGATGCCTAAGAAGCCCAAGAGCAAGAAGAGACAGAGGTTGGATCCAGAGTCAGAGAGAGTCAGGAGGGTTGCTAGGCACCTAGAGGCCATGGAGCAGCCACACAGGACACCTGGCTCACGTTTGAGGATCAGTCAGCCAGCTGAGGATCAGGGTCTCAGGAGCAGCACCAGGCAGAGGACTGGACCTCTGGCAGTTGGAGTTGTACCACTACCGTGGCCGTAGTGAACTCTGACTTCTCGTCAGGAGATGTCATCGAGGACTGTGGAGCAGGGATCCTCCAGGCAGCAGGAGGAGGAGTCAGAAGAGGAGACCTCACAGGAGGAGACCTCAGAGTCAGGTTCTAAGGAGTCAGAGTCTAAGAAGATAGAGCAGCAGCCTGAGCAGACTGTTCCCTAGAGGATAGCTCACTGGGTAGGAGACCCAAGGTGCACCTGTGAACTGTGCACGAGGAGGCTGCAGAGTCTAGCACAGGCAGCCGGAGAGCCAGATATACTTAAGGTTCCTACAAAGGACCTTAAGGTGCTTCGCTTGGTTCCTTTCGAGCAGTGGGTTTCTGTCCCTAGAGACCCCACTACTGGAGAGAGGTACTGGACTGGCCTCCAGAGGAGGATTGGAGAGGGTCTGAGATGCCACCTTGGCCTGAAAGGCAAGGACAGACTCTTCGTGCCATAGCAGTACATGACTTACAAGGTCATGAGGACGGCCACCGGCACAGAGATGGAGCAGTACTTCACGTACTTGGTAGGGCTAGCAGAGCTAGTTATTGCTCCACACAGGTTTAGGGAGGACGTGGTGCTAGAGTTCTATGCCACACTGTGGGTTGCCAGAGATCGCTCAGAGTTCTGGTTTCCGTTCAGAGGGCAGCCACAGCGGATCATGAGACAGGATTTGATAGATAACCTAGGAATCCTGGATTCAGACTTCTAGCTTTACAGGAGTGCCTATGGTACACTTGCACCACCCCACAGACCTCAAGGAGGAAAGCTACCTTCAGACGACATGGTGTCAATTGCTTTTCCACCCCCACACACTCCAGGCTTTGAGAGAGGCCCTGCGAGACTCACCGCAAAGGCCAAGGTGGTGAGAGCGATAGTCATCAGGACTATCATCCCTAGGTCTGGCTACAAAGAGGAGTTTACACTTCTACACCAGTGGGCAGTCGTAGCGATTTTGAGGAGACAGCAGTTTGACTTGGCAGACTTACTGATAGGAGAGATGGAGGAGGTTATCTCTGAGAGAGTGGGAGGACGTCACTTGGTCTACGACCCCTATTTTTGATATCTCTTGAGGAGGATGGGCCTAGTGACAGAGGAGTAGTACGAGGCATTCCCTAAGGCGACCACCAGCTATGCACCTCGAGTCCCCAGGGGATCACAGTCAGCCTCTAGCTAGCAGACAGGAGAGGAGGAGAAGGAGTCACCACTTGTACCTCACGAGCAGGCAGCTCAGCCAGAGACTGCGACAGCGCTTGCAGGACGCCTGGGCGAGTTCATCCAGAGTGTAGATGAGGACAGACATCAGATGATGGACATCATCAGGAGTCAGGTAGAGATACAAAGGCAGCAGACAGATGACAGAGTTGACCCAGAGGCCGGCCAGTTAGTAGCCAGGACCTTCAGTGCTTCCACAGTACCACCAGCTGTCAACTCAACCAGGACCCTGTCACTTTCAGGGGTCATACCGACAAGGGGAGTAGGATAGACACTCTCTTCAGCTCAGCTCTCCCCCGTGTTAGCTTTCTCAGTGTCTGCGTTGTTTGTCTCCCCTTCTCACTCTTCGACTTCGCAGATGGCAGGACCCTCCACTTCTCAGCATTGACCAGTCAAGAGCTTAATCTCAGAGATTGTTCACACCACTTGTGCAGACTCCCAGCCAGCTCCAGAGTGAGTTACAGCTACAACTCCACTTCTTATTGCCACAGTTACCACTCTTACTCCTCAGGTAGCAGAGGATCTTGTCCGTGGAGGCTTCTTGCAGCAGGACATGGCAGATCTCATTCTTCTCCAGACTTCAGCTCAGGAGACTGCCGCAGTCACACCAGAAGCATAGGACAGAGGGTCTCAGTCGCCTATGGACCTTGACTTCTTCGAGCAGATGAATGCTCAGGCGGCATAGGCTTAGGGAGCACAGCAGGATCCAGCACAGGAGCTGCCTGGAACAGAGCCTTCAGAGGACATTGCTGCACCACTTTCTTCGACCACGAGCGCTTAGATGTTCATCTTTTCCACCTTTTGGTGCTTGTTGCCAAAGGGGGAGAAGAGTCCTAGGTCTAGGGGGGAGGTGGGGGTGTGATCATGTGCAACCGAGAGTAGCTTGTATCTAGGGGGAGCATTCATGGATTTCGGGAGTTAGATACATTTGGATTTTCTTTTGATGGAGTTATTCGATTTCATGGATTTTGATGAGTCATGGTATTCTTTCGCTTGTGTTTGACTCATTTTAATCTCACTTGGTTTATTTTCTTATGCAGTGCCTTGTATTCATTAATTCTCTTGTATGCCTGTGTATGATATCATGATGATGATGATTGCTTGCTCTTAATTCTTATGCATAGTCATGCTAACCTGTTGCATCTCATCATTCATGTCTTGCATTGCATGTCCTTATGCTTTCCTTTAATATATTGCCATGACATGCATGCATTTTCATCTAGAGTATGATTTTCTCTCTTTTCCTTGTATCTCTAGATGATGTTTGATTGAGTAGGACCTTATGCGTTTCTTTCCTATGTTGTTATGGTTCCTCTCGATCTTTGTATAGCTCTTTTAGCCTGGTTGTTTATTGATTAAGTTTTTGATTAAGTAGTGGTTGTCATCAATCACCAAAAAGGGGGAGATTGTAAGCTTCATGACCATTAGTGATTGGATCTCTAAGGTATGAATATTTTGGTGATAGATGACAACTATGAAATTGTGAGCTAATATCTACATAAGTGTTGTTTATGTAGGAATCATCTCTAAACCCTATTATAAATCATATGGATGATGGTTTCCTTGGCGTTTGATGACAATGACCACAAGCATGGAGGCTTGTGAACTTGATGGAGTCCAAGAGTTGATGAAGATGGATCAAAGCAGAGAACAAGCTATGGTGCAAGTGTTTGGTACACCTATCTAGTTGTTAGGGCTTGGAGTCCATAGGAAAAACCGAACTATCAAGGAGGTCTAGGTCATTCTCTTAGGTCATGTCTAGTCGATGATGTGCAAGGTTGCTCGATGAAATCACAAGCACTAGGTGACAGTGGAGAAGCCAAGGAGCTGTTCGGAGAAGCCGGAAAACGAAGTCAAGCGAGGACGACAAGTTTTAGCTTCTGGAAATATAGACCAGACAGAGGAGTCAGAGGTGACTGGACTATACGGTCACTGTGGGGAGTTGTCTAGGACTTTTAGCGAGAAGCAAGGAATCTGTCTGTGCCAGAGTTTGTACAGATCGGACAGTCCGTTCTACTGACCAGACGGTCTGGTCAGTAGGGCTTGCACACGACAGAGAGGAAGCAGTTGCGTGAAGGCTCGTGGACTGGAGAGAGAAACGGACTGGATGGTCCAGTCAGCTGACCGTACGGTCTAGTCAGTACAGGATTTTAGCAGAACAGAGTCATTGGAGCTCGGGATTGTAGTGACTGGATTGTCCGGTCAGTAGGCCCAGAAAGCTTATTTCATGGAGCAATGGTTAGTTTGAGGTTAGGAGCCTATATAACTTCGTTGCTAGGGTCTTTGTGACTTCTCTTGGCCAGTTGAATACCTGAGAGCATTTGGTACGGTCCAAGAGGAAAAGAGGAGAGCACTAGGAGGAGATATTGCATATCTTGAGAGTGCTAGTGGAGAGTAACTTGAGCATCTTGCACATCTAAGGCTAGGGTGTCCTTGAGAGTGTGATCTAGATTGTCTCTCTTGGTCTATGGTGAGACATATACCGGTTAGGTGTCGGTGATCGAGCCTATCGTGGTTGGTTGTGATGGCCGTCACATGTTTGTACATGGTTTGAGCCTGCCAGTGAAAGGGGCATCGCTAGTGAGCGCCCATGTCGGCTCGGGGATTCCGGCAAGTTCTCGAGGGAGACGAGCTTGTGCTTTGTGCAGCTTTGACGCACACCATGTCTTCACTCTAGGAGTGATTGAGGGCTGGTGGGCGAGAACTTCACTTGGTGGCGGGAGGGACTGGAACTCCGGCGGAAGTGGTCCAACGAGTAGTAGGGGAAGGCGCCATCCTTTTGAGACCTCGGAAAAAAATCATGAGCATTCTTTGAACCTCTCTTTACTATTCCGCATTTGTGTGCTCTAGTAACAAGGTTGAATTGTGGCTTGTGTAGGCTAGTGTGTTTGGCTTCCACGCTTTCTCCTATCATTAACACTAGCATGTGTAGGGTCTTGGCCTACTAGAATTGTTTAGGTTGCTTTTCTTGTTAGACTCAAGTAGTGTAAATTGAAGTATTTGGGTTTGTGAGCGGCTTACCGATTCACCCCCCCCCCCCCCTCGGTGCGCCTTTGGTCCTTACACTGTATCAATCTCTACATCCTCCTCCTGCACACTGCACAGGTGCAATACGGGTCTCCTTCCCAGTGAGCAGTCCTCTGCTGCTGTAGTTGTGCTAGCTGCTCAGTCTCCTTCTCCTTAACCTCCTCTGACTCTGAGCTCTCCTCTAAGTCTGACTCCTCCACCTCTGACTCCTCTTGCTGCCTGGAGGATCCCTGCTCCATAGGTCTCGACGACCTCTCCTAACGGGAAGTCGGAGTACCCTGCGACCACGGTGCCAACCTGATCCATGTGTACAGCTCTGGCCATGTAGTCCTCTGCATGGTGCTCCTCCTATGACCCTGGTCATCAGTCTGTGTACTTGTGATCAGTAGTGATTATAGTGTCCTGCGAGAAGCCTCCATGGCCGCTAAGTGTTGCGCAACTCTCCTAGCTCACTCTAACTCAGGGTCCAACCTGGTCCTCTTCTTGCTCTTTGGCTTCTATGGCATCTTTCCTTTGCCCTTGTCCTATCCACTTCCTGCCATCTTTGCTGCTGACTCTTGTCACTGCACGCACATAGGTGTAGACATCAAGAGCTTAAAACCTATATAAAATCTACAAGCAGAGCACCGCTAGGTAAGAATGCGCAATAGAAAACCTAGCACTGAATGAAGGACATGATCACTAGACAAATAAAGCAATGTAATCAACAGTGATCATTGACTATGTGGTTGGTGTGAGTCATCTAGTGAGCAGTCAAATAATAGGCAATAAATCTAACTGCAAACTAAACAATGAGATAAACCCTAGACATGTAATTAATAAATAGGCATGGAATTAATTAGCTAAATAATGCAACTAAAGACTAGGAATTTATCCAAATTGAATAAATTAAAGCTAGGTGGACATGAGTGAGCGAGGTGGAGGTGGAGGTGGCGGTAGCACATGAGTGAGCGACGGCTATCGGCTGCACATGAGTGAGCGAGGTGGAGGTGGAGGTGGCGGCGGCTCGACAGTGCAGTCGTGAGGAGGCGAGCGGCGGTGCTAGGGTTTTGCAAGCGCGTGGATGTGCTAGTGCACCGCGGAGCAGCGAGCGGTAGCGCACGGCGGAGCGGTCGGTGATGGCCAGGTGCAGCGATGTCAATGAGGTTGGCGTGAACGAGGTAAGAACTCGATGTCGGGAAGGAACAGGGGTGAAGCCAAAAGGCAACTCCCAATTTTGACCTAAGTCAAAAATAGAACGGGCGGTCGAGATCAAGACAAGAATTGACTGATGGTCACAGATTGAAAAACTTCTCGTGTTTTCAACATAGTGACAAGATGGTATGGTCTCTAGATTAGACTGTCCAGTCAGCTCTAGTTCTGCTGGCATTCATGCAGACCGGATGGTACGGTCTCTAGGACCATTTTGTTTGGTCTCTATGACCAGACTCGCCAAGGCACTGTGCACAGAACCACTGATCGATTGTACGGTCTAGTTATCAGACTGTACGGTCACTATAGGAAATTTTGCTGAATCAAAGAATTTCTTCAATTTTCCAAGTGCCCTCACTTAACACCTAAATAAACACTACACTTGGAATATGAAGGTAACTCTCAAACACTCCTTTTCAAATAGTGGCTTTTTATGGTCTTATAATTTTCACAAATGCCAAATGAAGAATTGAGCAAATAAGTATCAAAGCGAATAAGAGCCAAATGGGTATGTCTGAGCCTTAGTCCATGAACCATGCGAGTGGGTTTAACCTCAGAGTTCATAAGATCTTGCTCAATCAACATGAAGCATAATTCTTTGCTTTGGTCACACTTGAGGAGATGTAATCTCATATAGATCATGAGGCACCTTTGTGTTTCCTATATGATGCATGCAACAAGCATTTTACATATACAATGAAAGTAAACATGTCATGTGAATGCAAGCAATGTTAAACAAGACATAAAGGAAACATAACAATGTCAAGTCCCACCCAAGCTTACTCACTATAAGTCATACCCTTGCCTTGAGAGAAGCTAAACCACCATCTCAAGCACTCCCCCTTGCTTATAGATATCTTGGATGGGTTAGACATTGACTAATTTTTATGTGTTTTTCTTTTAGTTATTTACACATGCATGAATGCAAGGCATACTAGTCACAAAGGAGTCCTAATTGCCATGCAATGCAATAGAAGGAAAAACACACTACAACTACCAAGAACTAACATGGTTACCTCCCTCATGAGTAAATATGATGTTTAGGTCCATGTCACTTGTGGTGGACTTCACTTGATCTTTAAGTAAGCTCATGGTCCGCCACCACCACCATCTAGGTCTTGTTCTTGGGCACCCACTTGTTAGCGGTCGACCTCTCAAGATAAAATATACACTTAGGCACCCATATGCTCTTGACCTTTCTCATTGTTTGGCGGTCCCAAAGCCTTTGCTTTCAGCTTGCCATCCTTGTTCCTAAAAATCTTGAAATGTGTGTTCCCATGGAACAAGTTAGCGTTAGGTAAAACAATGGAACTCCTCACCATAGGGCAATCCTTGATGGTGTGGCCACCCTTGCAACACCTTTTGTAATAATAGTCATCGGCGAGTAGGGGTTTGACCCATTCAAGAATGGAGTCACTCGTCCCGATGATGTCGATGGTAGCGGGATATGAGCCAAGTCCCCACTGGGAGACATTGTTCACAAGATTCTTCCTAAGAATCTCCTTGTGGATGGCTCTACCGCATGTGAGCCTCTCAAAGCCATCCGTCACCATCTTCCTCTCTTCCTTGAGATTGTGATATTCCTCGAAAACAAGTGGCTCAAGAGAAGAAACCTCATTCAAGGTGGTTAGTTCATCACACATAGTAGAAGCATCGCTAATTGATGAACTAGAGGAGGGAGAGGCAAGGTTCTCAACATGGATGGCCTCATAAGTAATCTCAAGGGCCTTGTACTTCTCATGAAGCTTTACATGATCACCCTTGAGTTTGTCATAACTCTTGTTTAGGGCCTCATTAGATGTGACAAGGTCCTTGAGCTCACTCTCAAGGTCAACAACACGGTCCTTAGCCAACTTACACTCTTTTCTTACCACATCCAACATTTTGGATTTCTTGACGGCGATGTCACGGGCTTGCTCAAGCATACTCCAAAG
The DNA here is from genome assembly GCA_032690845.1 of Eleusine coracana subsp. coracana. Lineage (NCBI taxonomy): Eukaryota > Viridiplantae > Streptophyta > Magnoliopsida > Poales > Poaceae > Eleusine > Eleusine coracana. The sequence continues at coordinate 41,549,567 of CM064428.1, read as the reverse complement.
CTCGACACATGTGAGCTTCTCATCATCGCTGTCATCACTGCTCTCATCCTCATTCTCCCCAAGATGGCTCGCGGCCATTAAGCACATGGGCGGTGGAGGAAGAGCTCGTGCAAGTGTAGTCTTGATCATGGCTAGGACGACCACTTCTTCATCATCGCTTGAGGAAGAGGATGTGTCACTTGAGTTGTCACTTGTCCATTCTCCAACAAGGGCCTTGCATGAGAACTTCTTCTTGTGGTCTTGAGCTTTGCCTTTGCCTTTGTCCTTGTTGAAGTACCTCTTCTTCTTTTGCTTGGCTTTGGTGTCATGTTCTTCTTCATCATCACTTGAGTCTTGGGACTTGGGAGTTCCTTTCTTTGGCTTGGGGCATTCTCAAACAAAGTGGTTCTTGGACCCATAGTTGAAGCACTTGCCACCGGACTTGGAGGCAAAATTATTCTTGAAGGTCTTCATCTTCTTCATGAGAAGAGCCAACTCCTCGTTCAAGTTACCTTCATTATCATCTTCTTCATCATCTTCTGCAATGACTGCCTTCTTCTTGTTTTTCTTGCTCTTGCTTATCAGCCTGAAGAGCAAGGGTGGATGGTTGTGGATCATCGATCCCTAGCTGATAGCTCTCAAAGACAGTGATATTGCCAAGTACATCCATCATGGTCTTGGTCTTGAGGTCACTTTACAAGGTGAATGTGATGATGAACTCATACATGGGATCTTTGAACAGCCTCAAGAATCTTCTGATCACCTCAACAAGCTTTAGCTTGAACTCATCCCCAAGAGCATTGATCTCCTCCACTAGTACATGAAAGCAAGAATAAACAATGTTAGCTCTCTCATGTGGCCCTCTTTAGCACATAGTATCTTTCCTCTTTGACATCACTGGTACCCTCATAGAGACTCTGAATCTCAATCCAGATACCATGTGATGTACAACTTGCATCCAACCTAGCAAAGACATCCTTAGATATGCATGCAAACATAGCATTCTTGTCCTTGGCGTTGTTCTTAATGAAAGCAGGCTCAAGTAGGTTCACATCCGCTTCGGACTCATGAGTGACCATCCATATCTCTGGATCAAGGGACTCCGCGTAGGCTTGCATGTGAGCCTTCCGATACCCATATTCCTCCCCATTGAATATGGTAACACTCCTCACCTGTCCCGGCATCCTTACTCAAGGCGGTGAAGCCTCAAAGATGAGCACTTGGCTTTGATACCACTTGTAAGGACCGAAGGCGTACCGAGAGGGGGGGTGAATCGGTAAGCTGCTCATGAATCCAAATACTTCAATTCACACTACTAGAACCTAACAATCGTTGCAACCTAGATTACTGTAAAAGGACTTGTCGCCACAGTTACAATCAAGTTTCTCTCTGGAAAACTGAACTAAACAAAACCCGAAACTAAAAGACGGCGGCTACTGAGTTTATGTAGGAAACAAAGACGTTCTAGGGTTGGGGGCGACTAGGGGGGGCGCCCACAACATGGGCTTAAGGCCCGACACGATACATGGCCAAGTTGGCCCAAAATAGGTGGCACAGCACCTTGTCATGGTCACATATTATTACTCACGACCCTTCTGGAGCTAGGACCAGAACCAAAAAGACAGCGTCGTCATCCCCTTTCCAACGCATCAAAGAACGCCTCGTTTGGACGTCGGATGTGGGAGATATCATCAAAACCGTGAAGGGGTGTCAGCTGAATCCGAGATGAACGCGGCGATCGAGTTGGTGACGACTTGTAACTTGGGCAAGGCCATGATATGCGCATATCCAGCATGGTGATGTCCTCATCATCCTCCCCTTCTTGAATTGGAGTCGCCCTCGACTCCATCTCAGCATCAATCTCCTGCAAAAGGTTAGTACTAGCAGAATGCAATGTACAAGATACATGATCATCGATAGAAGATATATTATGACAAAGCATAGTATAGCAAGGTGCATCATGATTACCACAAAGGTCAGTAACAGTAGATGTCATAACAAGAAAAGCACCTCCCTTTAACTGAATAGCCTTATGTTTAACATCAGAAAGTTGTTTGTTATCATGTTTATTCTCAGTATTTTCAGCAAGCAGTTTAAAATGATTTCTAATATCAGCAGGCAATAACGGATGCAAAGTAATATTCATGTCCTTATGCACGAATGTATATGTATTTGTTCTACCATGGTGGACAGCATCTGTATCATATTCCTATGGACGGCCTAATAAAAGCGAACATGCTTGCATAGGTACAACATGAAAATCAGCAAAGTCTTGATAAGAACCTACTAAAAAGTGTATACGTGGTGATCGAGTTACCTGTGCCGTACCACTATTGTTCAACCATTTGATGTGATAGGGCTGATGTAGTGCATACGTGGTCAAGCCAAGTTTGCTTACCAAATCAGAACTTACCAAGTTGTTACAGCTCCCAGTATCAATGATGGTGAGAACACGGTGGTCCACAACAATGAGGTACATGTAGAATAAATTTTTGCGTTGTTGTTCTTCCTCTTGTCCCACCCGAGTGGTCAACACACGCTGTACAATGAGGCTAGGAAAGCCCGTGGTGTCAGCAATAGAATCAATGGCGGTAGTCTCCTGCTCCTCCGTCGAATCTGCAGCAAGGTTAGGCATACGAGCAAATTCATCTTCAACATCACTAGAACTTTCATACCCATCAGCGGTAGCGATGAAAGCACGACGACTAGGGCAATCCTTCATGACATGTCCCATGCCCTTGCATCGGTGGTAAATAATGGTGGTGGAGGAGCCACTCCTAGTACCGGAAGTAGTAACCTTCTTCTGGTGTTCGTGCTGCACACTAGATGATTGCGCTGCAGAAGTAGGCGCAAGTGGAAAAGTTGTTGCTGGTGTCTTAGCAACATGATTCTTCAAGTTCTCTACTCCAATGCGTTGCTGGAGATATTGCTCAGTGTTGGACCTGCAAGATTGTTGTGGAAGGCGTCCCTGTACTTCTCGTTCAGCCTTAAGAGCAATATGATATAATTGGCTGAACCTATTCCACTCTTTATAGTCAACAATATTCTGGATATCACGGTTCAAACCACCAAAAAATCTAGCACTAGTTTCAACATCATCTTCATGTATATCACAACGTGCTAAACCAATAAGCAATTCCTGATAATATTCCTCTATTGTTTTACTACCTTGTATTAAAGATTGTAATTTCAAACGTAAATCACGTTGGTAATAAGGAGGAACAAAACGAGATTTCATGCGTTGTTTTAAAACAGGCCAAGTGGTAGGTATAGCAGCATTAGTATTGCAAAGATCATTCCACCAAAAGAGAGCAAAACCTATAAACTCACTAGTAGCAAGTCTAACTCTATGCTCAGCAGGAACTAAATGAGAATTAAATTTCTTTTGAACAGCAAGTTCCCAATCTAAGTATGCTTCAGGATCAGCACTACCGGCAAAAAGTGGTATGTTAAATTTGGGCTTAATAAAAGTATCAGTATTACCACGATTGTTATTACCTCCCATACCGTGTCGATTACGGTGAAGACGGTCTGCGTCACGGTCAAAATCATCATCAGCAGCAGCTCATTGAGGTGGAGGTCGTCGTTCAACATCCTCAATGCGGTGGATAACAGTGTTGATGTGACCCATCAACTCGGCAAACTTCGTTTCCATGAATGTACGCTGGTCCGCAAGAAGCTTCGTGAGCTCGGCCTTGGAGACGCAATCATTGAAGTCTGTAGGGGACTCCAACTCTCCAGGTGTCCCTTTCCCTTTCTCTAACATGGTTAAAAGCAAAAGACAACACTAAACAAAAAGATTAGCCCTACCAACTAGCAGGCAGCAGAGGGTGTAGAAAGTGGAAAACAATATCAGAAGCAATGTATCACAATCTTTCAAGTGTTGTTACCAAAGCCAAACAGGTTGACACAATCTATAGTTGAGCTTGGGTGTAACAGTTGCAAGGAAGAAACCTGTGCTGCAATATGTATAGCTTGGAAGGCTAATATGTATGTCAATCGAACACAATTTAATAACAAATAGTAGCACTGAATAAATGTCCAAAGCAGTGTCCTAATTGCTGGCAAAAGAATCGTGTTCAAAAACAGTTGTGACAGCAAGAACAATGGCAAAGGTAGCAAGGAACAAAACAGACTTCACAGACTTAGAATTTTCAACTCAAACAAAGGGAAAACAAAGGGTAGGCAAAATCTCAAAGTTTCACCGAAAGCGCTATTTTTGACATCACAATTTTATTTCTATTTTTTCTCAATTTATTTTTGAATTTTTTGACGAGGGCACACAGGGCATAGCCCAGTGTGGGTCACCTCAACTTTGAGTCAAGAATCTTCTATAAAAATTTCAGCCCAATCGGAGCAATGAGCGAAAAGTTATGCCTGTTTTACCGAAGGTATGTCAAGATAGGGTTTGAGGGGTGGGGGGGGGACCGAATCGGGCAGGGTTTTTTTGGTGGCAACAGATTGTGGGTGTGGTGGGTGGGTGATACGATGGTGAATCCAATGGAAAACACGATGGTGATGGTGGTGTGCAGTGGAGATCAAAACACAAACCGAATCGAAACGCAAATTCAAACCAGCAACCGAACTCGACTAGGACACAAACTCAACACTACGGACTCTGAAATTAAATTATGGAAAGGCTAAACAATGTCTGGGATGGTGGAGAAATATTTTTTTGTAGGCTTTTTCATGGACAAAAGGTGATGAACACAAACGAATCTAAAGGGATGAACACGATAATACCTCACGGGGAACCTAGAAATCTGATACCACTTGATGTATTTATGGCCCGATCTTCCAAGAGGTAAAGGGATAAACTCGAATTTGGGGACCCGTCTTGAATCTGACACGATCCAACCCCGCAACCGTTACACCAAGCACAACTTGATTGTTCCTGCAAGCGAAATTGAGAACACAAGCAAGAGAGGATAAACACGCAATCTGAAATTGCAAATATGGATGAAGTGAATATCAAGAAAAGGTTCAAGCTCTGAACACAAAAGGACTAATTGCCACAGTGGTGTAGAACAAAAACAGGGGCCCTGGATTACTGTAAAAGGACTTGTCGCCACAGTTACAATAATTCGATCAAGTTTCTCTCTGGAAAACTGAACTAAACAAAACCCGAAACTAAAAGACGGCGGCTACTGAGTTTATGAAGGAAACAAAGACGTCCTAGGGTTGGGGGCGACCAGGGGGGGCCCAACACGATACATGGCCAAGTTGGCCCAAAATAGGTGGCACAATACCTTATGATCACATATTATGACTCACGACCCTTCTAGAGCTAGGACCAGAGCTAAAACGACGGCGTCGTTGTCCCCTTTCTAACGCATCAAAGAACGCCTCGTTTGGACGTCGGATGTGGGAGATATCATCAAAACCGTGAAGGGGTGTCGGCTGAATCCGAGACGAACGCGGCGACCGAGTTGGTGACGACTTGTAACTTGGGGAAGGCCATGATATGCCGCCCTCCTCGTCCGCAAGAAAACCGGTGACCTTCCCCTGTCCCGAGCCGCCTGGACGCCGCCGCCTCCAGCTCCGCCTAGGTAGCTCCCTGTCCTCTGCCCTTTCCTCAAATCGTCACGCAAACTTCTCCCCTGACAAGCCCCTAACCGGTTCCCCCTGGGTTGCAGCGACCGTGCTAAAATTTGTGAAGAGCAGAGCCGCCGCCGTCGAAAGTCCCGCCGCCCCCGCCGACGAGAACCACCCTCCCGACCACCCCGACCCCAACCAGTCCTTCCACGAGCACCGCAACATCAAGGTGAAGCTCCTGGACCAACTACCTCGCTGGCTTACCCCCTTGTACGCGTCGGTCACCGCCGGCCACCGTCGCACCAAGCCGCCGCTCGACGCCAGCAGCACTCCGGCGACCCGAGCGCCAATCGCCCCCCCCCCCCCACCCACCGCACCGCCATGGCACACTGAGTGCGTAGAGCCACTCAGAGCTGAAGCTCGCACCGCCGATCGCCGTTGATGATCGCCCTCTGCCGCCACGCTGCCGCGCACGTAGGGGAAGATTTGAATTGGGCAGTGGCAATTTCGTAATTAAACCAAACTTTGACTTAAATTTCAAAAATCAATAACTCGAGAAATAAAAGCCCTAAAATTATGAAAATAATTTTGTTCGACTCCTAAAATTCGCCTTTACCAGAAAAGCAAGTTGAGGGCCAAGGTTATACTATACATTAATTAAATTAATTCCCTAAATTTAGAACCCTAGTTAGAATAATAAATTCATAACAAAAATATATAAATGGTAAAATCATGAAAATTGTTCAGTAAGCATCTCATGGAATCTCTAAACTTTCTGCAAAAGCACATTCCCATTTTTATGCATATTTTTAGTGTTAATGCATAATCTCCATTTTAGTAAATGAATTTATATAAATTCTTTGATAGGAATTTAATTATGAAATTTGGTATTCCTGATCTTTGTGCATTTATACATCTCTGTAAATTTCCATGAAAAATTGTCAGCACAATCAGTATGCTTTTTCTGTTAAATTGCTCATTGGATAAATAGAGTAGGAAATTTCAATATGAATATTGCCGTGTATGTTAGTTTTAATTTACAGTAAGGGCTTTTATTCTTCATTTATTGCTAATGGTTCATAATTAGCTTATATGTACCTAGAGCTATTTTATCTAATTCAACCTTGTTAATCTCATGTACTACTGTGATTAATTGCATAATTGTCACTGTAGCTATTTTGCTCAAAATGATCTTGCTGATGTTTAGGCCCTCGTACTACATTTTACTGTCATCTTCATCATGTAATGCAGTGTAGTCCTCAATGATGCCATACTCGTATTTAGGGTAGATATAAAGAATGGTTCTAATGAATAAATTTCATATTTCTCCTAATTAGAAGTTTGTCCCCTTCAATTAAATAGTTGTCATTCCACGCATACGAGTGCATACCCCTTTATGCATGAGCATCATCTCCTTAACTTTATTTGTTGAGGAAGTGCCATGAATCATTATGCCATACATTTCATAGTTGATTAGGGAACTCCATGAACCCTTGTGTATTCCTCTTTATTTATGCATGTCTATTTCATATAGGGACCAAGATCGAGGAGATCACACCGGAGCAACCAGGATCTGAAGTGAACTTCGGTGAAGACGCTAACTACGATCACTCCCAAGGCAAGCCCTGGTGCATACCTAATTATTTTACGAGTCCTTTTTACTTTGCCACAAGCTAGGAATATTGTATTGTGCATTAAGTATAGGACTTGGATGGAACCCACTTGCATACTCCAACAAATGACCTATAATTAGTTTATGTTAGTAAGCCTTTCCGTTAGCAAATGTTATGCTTAAGCTAGTGGAGTCAATGGTAGGTTATGGAATCACTTGATTCAACTATGGTTCACATGAATGATGAACTTGATAAAATGGAGCACCTATCGTTGTAACTCCGCGGACAAGTATTGAACAGTACCAAGTACATACCTTTATATGGGAATTGGTAAACCTAGTAACTTGTCGCCGTATTGTTGGATGGCCCTAATCATCGATCCAGAGGTGATGTGAATGGCACGGTGGATGCACGGGTTTGAGGACCGCTAGAGAGTGCATGGGTTAAGCCTCGGATACGAAGTACTGTATTGCAGGGAGGACGTGTACTCGGGATCGATGGCCCCGATCGACTTTATAGCAATCTCATGAACGGTGGCCATACTCATTCTTAAATGATGCATATGTCGTGTACGTGGGTTAATCCCTACAGGATGTAAATCGATTCGAATTGTCATCTCTCACGGTTATGAGTTCCTCTTGTTTCGAGCAGCAGTAATGATACTTTAATTAGAGAAGATTGGTTATGATTCTGAAATTTATTTACTCTATGGCTACATATTGCTATGTTGTATTGCTCTTTATATTTGTATAAGTCTTAGCAGCTAGCTAGGTTCAACTTACAGTTACTTTTCCGCTTCAACTCTCGAACTTGTAATATCTGCACCATTATGTAATATGAAACAAGGACATATGTATTGTAATGTAATCTGAATTGCTTCCTCTTCAACTCTCAAACTTGTAATATTATGCATTCAGTAATGTATCTTTGTAAATGATGAATGTTCATGTGTGAATGCTATGTATGGTTACTTCATTAATCATCTCCCGAGGCGATCCTGTATGGCATACTCTATATTTCGGTATAGGGTTGTCACATCTGGTATCAGAGCCATCTCGGGATAAGCTACACACAAATGAACATTTTAAAACATAAACAAGTGGTTTTTATGCCTTACGGTGAGGTACGAACTAGTAGTGCCCATATAAGAGTTTTGTAGTAGGTGGCAAAGCTAACCCTAGGTTATGTTTGTTTAAATTACTTGCATCTACGGATTCTTCAACGAAGGTATGTCATTGTGCGCGGATCGGTTGTGCTGTAAATACCGAACGCCTTCCGGGTGGGCAAAGACCTGGGCTTTGATTGATGCGTGGACCGAATGCGTTTAAACGTTGGCTGCCTTCCGGGTGGGCAAATACCTGGGCATAAACTGTCATTGATGTTTTGGCTTGTTTCTTTTGAATTTGATGTATTGTTTCTAAAATGGATCTCTTGCAGGTACACTAACCATGTGTAATTCGTTAGACAAACGTGTGAGAGGTGTCTGTGCCACCGAAAGGATCAATTTATATATTCTGTCAAGTTTTCTTTTTGTGAGGATGTAGGAAACCATCATATTGAGCATTGGCATTCATGCATACCATATGCATTCATCCTTACCAAATATTGTAAAAAGGTCACTAATATTGAAAACATGTAAAATGACACGTTTTGGGAAATATGAATCCCTATGGCACCTAAACCTAAAACTTGAACTCACCCGATAAGAACTGAACCTTGCCAGAAAAGTCAGTTTCACTAAAATGAGCATAACTGCGACAATTTTAATTCAATGAAGGTGAATAAGTACTTGTTGGAAAGCTGATGTTTTTACCTACAAGTTTGGTTTAGGGAGTTTGTCATAGAAAAATCTGGAACTGGGTCGAATTTGGCAAAACCAGTAGGCTTTTCTGGAATGTTAGAAATTGCTTCATTTTTGTCCTCTGTCTTTGGATGATCATAACTCCCAGAGAATTTATAGGATGGATATGTGTGAGTATGCGTTGGAAAGATAAAAAAAATTATCCACAACTTTTGTAAAATGCAAAAATTTTAGTTTTGTCCAGAGGCTAAGTGTTTTTGCTTATTTCTGCGGGTTACTCAGTCAACCGCAGAATTTGTCGTTGTCAGTTGTTAAACGGATCGGGAACTCGTATCTTTTCTTTTACCAACCAATCCTTATGCTATTTAGAGCATGTGTGCTTAGTGGGATATTAAGTTTTGACTCACCCTTGCAAAACTTTATTCCGGCAGATGGATGTTGGCAAGCTCATGAAGGACCCCAAGTACCTTGTCGCCCGCATTCTCGAGTTGGAACGAGAGCGCGAGGCTCTGCAGTCCACACTTGTTGCCCGTTTTACCCAGCTCACGGAGCGTGACACTCAGGTTGCAGTTCCTGAGGAGAAGCTGCACACTAGCGAGTTGGAGCGGGCCGATCTTTTCGCGCAACTCCATGATGCTCAGCTCATCATCGAGGGCAATGCAAGCGATCAGTTGCAGGACCAACTGAACCAGCACAATGCCCAACCCACCACTGCCCAAGAGGACATTTACTCTCTTCACGGACAGGTTACCGCTCTCTTGGAGGAGCGAAGTGAGCTACAGGTTCAGCGCAAAGAAGCTCAAGATACGCGGGATGTGATAGAAGGGAACCTCAACGACGCTCACGCCATCATTGCACAGCAAGAGCAGCTCATCGGGCATCTCCGAGCTGCTAAAGGCCAGCTGAACGCCATCCTTAATGATCAGCCACCCATTCCACTTGCAGTGATTCCCCCCGATGATGTTGACTTGAGTGTGAACGGTGACTCCGGCGTTGACTATGAAGCACCCCCTAGACTGGGTGATATGGACATGGAGTCCGACGGTGGTAGCCACGCCGAGTTACTGAGTAGTAGTACATGTGTAGGGTGGGAATCTTGTGAGACATCGTGCTGGTATGTGGATAGTGTTAGTAATGCTAAATGCAGTTGTAACCTAAGCTCTCTGAGATCGTGTGGTGTCGTGTTCCGAGTGATATAACCTAAGACTTGTCATGTATGAAAAGTTGCATCCCATGTATCTATGGTTTTATCGTACTTATGTTGCCTATGGTGTTGGAATTAATGGAATTTAAGCTATCTCTTATGTCCGGACCATTTACTTGTCAGCATTTCAATTTATGAACAATCTGAAATTTTATTTCATTGCCATGTCATAGCCTTATTATCATATTGTCTCATGTGATGATCGGGCTAACATGATTTGTTCATTTGGCAGATGGTGCAAACTCGCCGTGGTGGAGAAAATGTCAATGATGCTCCCGGTGCCTCAAAGGTCAGTGGAAACGGGTCGCTACCCAATGCGCCACCCATGACGACTATGGAGCAGCTCATCCATAACCAGAATGAGATGTTCCGCATGTTCATGGAGAACATAAACCGCCAAGGAGCTACATGACCACCACCGCTGCAGCCTCGTGAATCCTCCTACAGCGACTTATGGGCAACTCATCCGCCCACCTTTGGAGAAGCCGGTGATCCGCTGGAAGCGGATAATTTTATTCGCACCCTGGAGTCAAAGTTCGCCCTTCTTCACTACACCGAACAGCAGAAGCCCCTTTTCGCCGCACAGCAACTCCGTGGCTCCACAAGTGCTTGGTGGGCCAGTTTCACCGCCACTCTTGCCGCTGGTCATCAAGTCACTTGGACGGAATTCTGCGTAGCATTCCGTGCGCACCACATCCCCGCTGGACTCATGAAGTGCAAGTTGCAAGAGTTCCTCAACTTGAAGCAAGGCTCTGGAACTGTGCAAGAGTATGCACAGAAGTTCAACTACTTGGCTCAGTATGTGTCGTATCACGCTGATACGGATGAGAAGAAAAAGAATTATTTCCATTCGGGTCTTACCCCGAAGCTGCAAGACCGCTTGGCCCAAGTCACCACAGGCACATTCAACGATTTGATGAGTGCCGCCATTGTGCAACAAGACACCATCCGTGCCAACCAGGAAGACAAGAAGAGGAAACATGCTATGGGAAGTTCATACGGCTCCACACCGCCCAAGTACAAGCTAGCAATCACCTCCCCGATGGGACAAAAATTCTGGGCTGCGGTACCGTCGGGAGGACCTCGTCCATCATTCTCACAGCAGCACTCTCACTTCCATGGAGGCAACCAACAGCAATCTTCTAGTTCCCGCCCTCCACAGCAGAGTAATCAAGTGGTAAAGACCAACTCCTCACAGCCATGCTACAACTGCGGCCGAATCAGTCATTTTGCTAAGGAATGCCATTTCCGGAAGCGCAATCAGGGCAACAATAGCAACTCCAACACTTCCGGGAACAACAACAACAACAACCACAGCAGCGGCAACAACAATGGTAGCAATGGAAGTCGTCCCCAGTCTTCTACCCCCACGCAAAAGAATGGTCGAGTCAACTACACCACGGTCGAAGAGATCCAAGTTGGAGAACCCGTTCTCGCGGGTACTTTCTCTATCAACCAACATGCTGCCATGGTTCTTTTTGATTCAGAAGCAACACATGATTTTATTAGTCAAGCATGTGTGAATCAGTTGAAAATCACCCCCACCACTATGGCAACACCATACATCATCACATCTCCCGGTGGATAAATAAGGGCTCATCTTGAGTTAAGAAAAGTGTCACTTAAGTTAGCGAGCAACGTATACCCCACTTCCCTAATCATCTTAGATGGCCAAAGCATTGACATAATTCTTGGTATGAGATGGATGATTAGACATAAAGCCATCTTGCATATTGAATCCCGGGAAGTCCATTTGAATTCACCCTTACATGGCTCGTCTATCCTCCGATTGTCATATCCCAAGTTGCCCACTTCTCAAGTGTGTCATGTTAAAGGAAAAGAGGTAGAAGATATTCCAGTGGTATGTGATTTTCCTAACATATCCTAGATGATTTGTCGGGAATGCCTCCGGACAAGGATGTCAAGTTTATGATTGAACTCATACCCTGTACGGCGCCTATCTCTCGTAGGCCGTACAAAATGGCTCCTAACGAGTTTGCGGAATTAAAAGAGCAATTGCAAGAGCTTATGGACAAGGGTTACATCTGACCGAGTTCGCCTCCTTGGGGCTGTCCCGCCTTCTTTGTGAAGAAGAAAGACAAGACCCTATGTCTCTGTGTCGATTACAGGCCTTTAAATGCTATAACCATCAAGAACAAGTACCTCTACCTCGAATTGATATTCTCTTTGATCAACTAGTGGGTGCCAAAGTCTTCTCCAAGATTGACCTCCGATCCGGCTATCACCAAATAAAAATCCGAGCCGAAGACATTCCGAAAACTGCTTTCTCCAGGCGATATGGTCTTTTCGAATATCTTGTCATGTCTTTTGGTCTCACCAATGCTCCAGCCCACTTCATGTACTTGATGAATTCCGTGTTCATGCCAGAGTTGGATAAGTTTGTAGTTGTGTTCATTGACGACATCCTTATCTACTCCAAGACCGAGGAAGAGCACGCCGAACACCTCCGTATTCTTCTACAATGACTCCGAGATCGTCAACTTTACACCAAATTTAGCAAGTGTGAATTTTGGCTAAAGCAAGTTCAATTCTTGAGTCATGTCATTTCAGCAGAAGGAGTAGCCGTTGATCCTAGCAAGGTAGAAGATGTGCTGAATTCGAAAGCTCCGAAATCGGTCAAGCAAATTCGTAGTTTCCTTGGTCTTGCCAGGTATTATCAGAAATTTATTCCCAACTTCTCAAGGATTGTCAAGCCTATGACCATGTTATTGGAAAAAGATGCTAAGTTTAAGTGGAGTAGTGCATGTGAAGAAGCCTTTTATTCGGTCAAGATGCATCATAGTAAACACCAAACTGTTTGATGTTTACTATGATGCATCCAGCACCAGATTAGGTTGTGTGCTTATGCAAGAAGGCCGTGTCGTTGCCTATGCCTCATGACAAATTTGAAAGCATGAGCAAAATTATCCCACTCATGATTTGGAATTGGCATAAATTGTCCTAGCCTTGCAGACATGGCCTCACTACTTGCTCGGTAATCTTGTTAATCTCTACACCGACCACAAGAGTCTCAAATATATCTTCACTCAACAAGAACTGAACATGAGGCAACGTAGGTGGTTAGAATTAATCAAGGACTATGACTTGGAAATTCATTATCACCCCAAAAAAGCCAACGTGGTTGACGACGCTTTGAGTCGAAGGGACCAATGCAATCACGCAATTGTTTGCTCTATGGAAGCTTGCACAATTTCAGATTCTAGTAGACCAAGTATTCGTGTCATTCCTTATGGATCCTTGTATAACTTAGCTCTTAATCCTACCCTTCGGGAAGAAATAGTGGAAGCCCAAAAGAAGGACAAAGGAATGGAATATATTCCCCAGAAGATAGGAAGAAAGAAGCCACATGTTTCCGACAAGACGAAGATGGAGTGCTATGGTTCAACAATCGTCTTGTTGTTCCAAAGAATGAGGAGCTAAGAAAGAAAATTTTGGATGAGGCTCACTTGTCCAAATACTCCATACACCCCGGTAGCAAGAAGATGTACCATGGGTTAAGGGAGAAGTTTTGGTGGACGCGCATGAAATGAGAGGTTGCTCATTATGGTTCCGAATACGATACGTGCCAACGTGTGAAGGCCAATCACTTGAGAACAGTCGGTCTTTTGCACCCATTTAAAATCCCCGCTTGGAAATGGGAGGATATTGCTATGGATTTCATTGTTGGATTGCCTCTCACTCCCAAGAAGCACGATTCCATCTGGGTTATTGTAGATTGGTTGACCAAATCTGCTCATTTTATTCCCGTCCATACAACCTACTCTACCAAGCAGTATGCCGAGCTCTACATCATACAAGTCCTATGTTTGCATGGTGTGCCCAAGACTATTATCTCTGATCGAGGTCTCCAGTTTATTGCTCATTTTTGGGAGCAGTTACATGCTTGTCTTGGCACCACTCCTATCCGAAGTTCCGCTTATCATCCATGAACCGATGGTCAAACTGAGAGACTAAATCAATATTTGGAGGACCTATTGAGAGCCTGTGTTCTGGACAATCGTGGAAATTTGGAGAATTGTCTTTCGTTCGCCAGATTCTCATACAACAATAGCTACCAAGAGAGCTCGGGAATGTCACCGTTTGAAGGCTTGTATGGTCACTCATGTCGAACACCCCTGAATTGGTCGGAATCGGGAGAAAGAATTACCTTTGGTTCAGATCTTGTCATACAAGCCAAAGAGTAAGTGCGGCAAATTCATGCTAACATGAAGGCCGCACAATCCCGCCAAATAAGTTATTCCAACAAGAAAAGATGTCCATTGGAGTTCGAAAAGGGAGATCATGTCTATCTTCGAGTTTCTCCCAGCAAAGGTGTATCTCGCTTTGGAATCAAGGGAAAATTAGCACCCCGCTACATCGGACCCTTTCTGATCACGAAGAAGCATAACATCGTTGCTTATCGGTTGCAACTACCGGAAAATCTTGAGTGGGTGCACAACGTCTTCCATGTATCCCAACTCAAGAAGTGTTTAAATCCTCCGATCGACGTGGTTATCTCTGACACCGAGCAATTGGAAGAAGACCTCTCCTACCCCGAATACCCCGTCTGAATCATTGATCAAAAAGACCGGGTAACGCGTAGTCGCACTATCACATTCTACAAAGTGCAATGGAGTAACCATACCAAAGACGAAGCTACTTGGGAACAAGAAGAGTTTCTGAAAACCAACTTCCTGGAATTCTTGGCGTCACAAATCCGGTAACCGCCCACGCCCCCTCTCTTTTGTTCAACCATTTGCAAATCTCGGGGCGAGATTTCTTTTAAGGGGGGGTGTGCTATGACATCCCATGTCACAAAAGGTTAATTAAGATAGTACTAATACTAATTGAGGGCTAATTAAAAAAATATAAATAATTAAGGTGCCAAAGAATAAGGAGGAAATCAATTTCATTAAATCTAGAAATTTGCCAAATGAGAGCATTTCACAAATATCACAAACTCCCATGAAAGTGCACCAATGTTTTTGTATATTCCTGTTGGCCATATTAAAAGAGAATTTTGAGGATTTTATCACAATTTTTGGTAATCATTTAACACCCTTAAAAATTCCCTAAGTGTGGATAAAAGTCCCTCTGTTCTGGAATTTTCAGCAATGATCTGAGCCGAACTAGAACTTGGCCCCAAAAGCAAAGTTGGAGAGTATAATTTCTTGAACTTGCACAAATATTGGCATGTAAAATTGAGCACTGGAACATGGTGAATTTAAGAAATTACCAAGCACTGTTCTGAGTCAAAAGGGGGGGGGCAATTTCTTCTTGTTCTCTGGACCACTCACCGGCCGACACCGCCGTACCCGCCACCGCCGGCCACTGCACCCACGTCACCACAGCAACCCGGCCACTGCACCGCAAACTCCCCTATGTCACCCACAGGAATTGAAACCTCCGTCCTCTCTCCATTCTCCTACTGCCAGCTCGCCGCCTCCCTCTCTCTGCTCTGCCCTCTCTGCCGATCGGTGCCATAAGAGCAGCAGCTCACCACTACGCGCCTCTCCTCTTTCTCTCTGCTTGCATGCAACCCACACGCTCCCAGGGAACTTCCCCGAAGCCTGGCACCCTTGCCCTCACCTCCCTCCTCCTCCTCCGCAAGAAAACCGGTGACCTTCCCCTGTCCCGAGCCGCCTGGACGCCGCCTCCTCTAGCTCCGCCTAGGTAGTTCCCTCTCCTCCGCCCTTTCCTCAAATAATCGCGCAAACTTTTCCCCTGACGAGCCCCTGACCTGTTCCCCCTGGGTTGCAGCGACCATGTCGGAATTATTGAAGAGCAGAGCTGCCGCCGTCGAAAGTCCCGCCTCCCCCGCCGACGAGAACCACCCTCCCGGCCACCCCGACCCCAACCAGTCCTTCGGCGAGCACCACGGCATCAAGGTGAAGCTCCTAGACCCTCTCCCTTGCCATCTTACCCCCTTGTACACGTCGGTCACCGCCGGCCGCCATCGCGCCAAGCCGCCGCTCGTCGCCGGTAGCACTCCCGCGACCCGAGCGCCAATCGCCACCCCGCCCCCCACCGCACCGCCATAGCACGTTGAGTGCGTAGAGCCACTCAAAGCTGAAGCTCGCCGCCAATCATCACCGGCGATCTCCCTCTGCCGCCTCGCTGCCGCGCGCGCGGGGAGATTTGAGTTGCGCAGTGGCAATTTAGTAATTAAGCCAAACTTTGATTTAAATTTCAAAAATCAATAACTCGAGAAATAAAAGTCCTAAAATTATGAAACTAATTTTGTTCGACTCCTAAAATTCCTCTTTACCATAAAAGAAAGTTGAGGGCCAAGGTTATGAAGTACATTAATTAAATTAATTCCCTAAAGTTAGAACCCAAGTTAGAATAATAAATTCATAAGTAAAAATATATAAATGCTAAAATCATGAAAATTGTTCAGTAAGCATCTCATGGCATCTCTAAACATTCTGTAAAAGCACATTTCCATTTTTATGCATACTTTTAGTGTTAATGCATAATCTCCATTTTTAGTAAATGAATTTATATAACTTCTTTGTTAGGAATTTAAATATGAAATTTGGAATTCCTGTACTTTGCGCATTTATACATCACTGTAAATTTCCCTGAAAAATTGTGAGCACCGTCAGTATGCTTTTTTCTGTTAAATTGCTCATTGGATAAATAGCCTAGAAAATTTCAATATGAACAATGCCATATATGTGCATATAGTTAGTATTTTAGCTAAATTCCTCCCTTGGTACTGTTCATGCAGAATGTTAGTTTTGATTTGTAGTAAGGGTTTTTATTCTTCATTTATTGTTAATGGTTCATAATTAGCTTATATGTACCTAGAGCTATTTTATCTTATTCAGCCTTGTTAATCTCATGTACTGCTATGATTAATTGCATAATTGTCACTGTAGCTATTTTGCTCAAAATGATCTTGCTGATGTTTAGGACCTCGTACTACATTTTGCTGTCATCTTCATCATGTAATGCAGTGTAGTCCTCAATGATGCCATACTCGTATTTAGGGTAGACATAAAGTATGGTTCTAATGAATAAATTTCATATTTCTCCTAATTAGAAGTTTGTCCCCTTTAATTAAATGGTTGTCATTCCACGCATACGAGTGCATACCCCTTCATGCATGAGCATCATCTCCTTAACTTTATTTGTGGAGGAGGTGCCATGAATCATCATGCCATACATTTCATAGTTGATTAGGGAACTCCATGAACCCTTGTGTATTCCTCTTTATTTATGCATGTCCATTTCATATAGGGCCCGAGATCGAGGAGATCGCACTGAGCAACCGGGATATGAAGTGAACTTCGGCAAAGACGCTAACTATGATCACTCCCAAGGCAAGCCCCGGTGCATACCTAATTATTTTACGAGTCCTTTTTACTTTGTCACAAGCTAGGAATATTGTACTGTGCATTAAGTATAGGACTTGGATGGAACCCACTTGCATACTCCAGCAAATGACCTATAATTAGTTTATGTTAGTAAGCCTTTCCATTAGCAAATGCTATGCTTAAACTAGTGGAGTCAACGGTAGGTTATGGAATCACTTGATTCAACAATGGTTCACATGAATGATGAACTTGATAAAATGGAGCACCTATCGTTGCAACTCCACGGACAAGTATTGAACAGTACCAAGTACATACCTTTATATGGGAATTGGTAAACCTAGTAACTTGGGCGCCGTATTATTGGACGGCCCTACTCATCGATCCGAAGGTGATGTGAATAGCATGGTGGATTCACGGGTTTGAGGACCGCTAGAGAGTGCACGGGTTAAGCCTCGGATACGAAGTACTATATCGCGGGGAGGACTTGTACATGGGATCGATGGCCCCGGATCGACTTTATAGCAATCTCGTGAACGGTGGCCATACGCGTTCTTAAATGATGCGTATGTCGTGTACTTGGGTTAATCCCTGTAGGATGTAAATCAATTTGAATTGCCGTCCCTCGTGGTTATGAGTACCTCTTGTTTCGAGCAACAGCAATGATACTTTAAGTAGAGAAGATTGGTTATGATTCTGAAATTTATTTACTCTGTGGCTACATATTGCTATGATGTATTGCTTTTTATATTTGTACAAGTCTTAGTAGCTAGCTCGGTTCAACTACAGTTACTTTTCTGCAACAAGCAATTAAAATCTTGGTTAAAGAATAAAATTGCAGCATAGAACTAATAGGTGCTTTTTATGCAATTATCATATAAGCCTGGTCAGCCCCCTGCATATTAGGAGTCGGTTTTAGTAAACCTTTTGACGGCTAAGTCTTGCGAAATATGTTAGATACTCAGGCTTTGAGATGATGTTGTTTTTTATCTTTCCCTCAAGCTACTTACTGTGATTGTTGTAACAAAGTGGTTTGGGAAGGTGAGGAGCCTCAGAATTGGACCATTGAATGGGTCCCTAGCTCTCCTAACCGTGATGAGTGAGCCATCGCTATAGGGCCAGCATGGTTCACTTAGGTGATCGATGTCGTGTTTTCTCATCTTTTCGCTTCCGCACCGTTATGTAATATGAAACAAGGACAAATGTATTGTAATGTAATCTGAATTGCTTCCGCTTCAACTCTCGAACTTGTAATATTATGCATTCAGTAATGTATCTTTGTAAATGATGAATGTTGATGTATGAATGCTATGTATGGTTACTTCGTTAATCATCTCCCGAGGCGATCCTGTATGGCATACTCTATATTTTGGTATAGGGTTGTCACACCTACTCTTCGTTCTACCACTACTGCCGAAGTCACGGTCCCACCCGCCACCGATGTGGAGTTCTCGTCCACGAGCCCGCAATCACTCCTGAAGTGAATACATGGTGCACGTCACTGCTACCATCATGGCACAAGCTCGCCTCCCTTGAGAACTTGTTGGACTCCCCGAGCAGACACGGGTGCTCACTATTTATGCCCCTTTCGCCGGCGGGCTCAAACCGGATACAAACGTGTGATGACCTTCACAACAAATCACGATAGGCTCGACACTGACACCTAACCGGTCTAGGTCTCACCATAGACGAAGAGTAACAACCTAGATCACACCCTCAAGGGCACCCACCCTCAAGTTATTCTCACTAGCACTCTCAAGATATGCAATATCTCCTCCTAGTGCTCTCCTCTATTCCTCTTGGCTCTCACCAAATGCCCCAAGCAAATCCACTAGCCAAGAGTTGTCTCCAAGACCCTAGCAATGAAGTAATATAGGCTTCCAACCTCCAACAAGCCATTGCTTCAGAAATCACCTTTCTGGACGCACTGACTGGACTATCCGGTCTCTGCCTGACCGAACCATCCGGTCACCCCTAGAATGACTCCCCGAGCCGTTGGCTTCACAATGCGCAAGTGATTTCCTTGTACTAACCGGACCGTCTGGTCCATTTCTCTCTCTAGTCCAGAAACATTTCCAGCACTGCTTCCTCACTGCCCAAATCCCAGACCTACTGACTGGACCGTCCAGTCTCTAGGTCTTCCTGCCTTGGTAGTTTCCTCATTGCTCGTTATAGCCTCCAGACAAAAACCTCTTAGTGACTGTACAGTCCAGTCCCCACTGACCCCTCTGTCCAGTCACTTCGTCCAAACTTGACTTCATTTCTCAGCTTCTTCGAATAGCTCATTGGCTTCTCCACTGTCACCTAGTGCCTGTGATTCACCGAGCATTCATGCACATCACCGACTAGACATGACCTAAGATAAATGACCTAGACTCCCATGATAGTCCGGTTTTTCCTATGGACTCAAAACCCTAAAAACTAGACTAGTGTTCCCAACACTTGCTCCATAGCTTGTGCTTAGCTTTGATCCATCTCCATCAACTCTTAGACTCCATCAAGCTCACAAGCCTCCATGCTTGCGGTCATTGTCATCAATCGCCAAGGCAACCATCATCCATATGATTTTTAGTATAATTTAGAGATGATTCCTACATAGACAACACTCGTGTAGATATTAGTCCACAATTTCATAGTTGTCATCTATCACCAAAAAGTTCATACCTTGGGGATCCCATCAATGGTCATGAAGCTTACACAAGATGAGCATCTACACCGATATGGAGAAGAACAACAATGGATATCAACACCAAGATCTACGTTTCTGGTGCATGTCTACATCAACAAGATCAACAATCACAACACCATGATGGGCTCAAAATTCAACTCAAGCTCAACATCAAGTGCGCTATGTATTTGGGTAGTTCTCCCTCAACACCTAGCACACTTCAAGGGGGAGATTACTTCCAAGGTAAGAACCAAGGTAATCTTTTCAATCCACTCTTTTCCTTTGGTTCCTTATTGCTTGTCTATTTTTTATCATCATAAGTAGTGGTTGTCTTCATCAACAAAAAGGGGGAGATTATAAGGATCATGACCATTAAGGTCACCCCAATGTATGATGCTTTGATGATGAATGACAAACATGAAATGTGCGACTAATGTCTACATGAGTGTTATTCGTGTAGGAAATCTTTTCAACCTTATGATGATTGTAGACGGTGGCCTTGGCGGTTGATGAAAATGACCACAAGCATGGAGGCTGGTGAGCTTGATGGAGTCCAAGGGTTGATGGAGATGGATCAAAGCTGAGGATAAGCTATGGAGCAAGTGTTTGGAACACTTGTCTAGTTGTTAGGGCTTTTAATCCATAGGAAAAACTGGACTATCAAGGGGGTCTAGGTTATTTCTCTTAGGTCATGTCTAGTCGGTGATGTGCATGGATGCTCATTGAAATCACAGGCACTAGGTGATCGTGGAGAAGCCAAGGAGCTGTTCGGAGAAGCCGGGAAACAAAGTCAAGCGAGGATGAGAAGATTTAGCTTGTGGACGGAGAGACCAGACTGTCGGTCAAGGAGTGACCAGACAGTACGGTCAACAGAGGAGAGAACAATCCAGTGAGAATAGTTAGCAAGGAAACTGCAAGAGTCGAGCCTGTAGAGACCGGACGGTCTGGTCTGCAGACCGAACGGTCCAGTCTGTACAAGATGCAGGAGCCAAAATGTTTCTGGACTGGAGATAGAAACGAACCGGATGGTCCGGTTAGTACATGAAGTTCAGCCGTGTAGAGCCATTGGTGCAGAGGATTGCACTGATCGGACGGTCTGGTCAGGTAGTGATCGGACAGTCCGGTCAGTAGACCGAGAAAGCTGATTTCATGGAGCAACGGCTAGTTGGAGGTTGAAAGCCTATATAACTTCGTTGTTGGGTTCTTGGAGACCTCTCTTGGCCAGTGGAATTGCTAGGAGCATTTAGTGAGAGCCAAGAGGAAAAGAGGAGAGCACTAGGAGGAGATATTGCATATCTTGAGAGTGCTAGTGAGAGTAACTTGAGCATTGATGCACATCTAAGGCTAGGGTGACCTTGAGGGTGTGATCTAGGTTGTTACTCTTGGTCTATGATGAGACCTAGACTGGTTAGGTGTCAGTGATCGAGCCTATCATGGTTGGTTGTGAAGGCCATCACACGTTTGTACCCGGTTTGAGCCCGCCGGTGAACGGGGCATCAATAGTGTGCGCCCGTGTCAGCTTGGGGTGTTCGGCAAGTTCTCAAGGGATGCGAGCTTGTGTCGAGATGGTAATGATGATGCGCACCATGTCTTCACTCTGGGAGTGACTGCGGGCTCATGGGCGAGAACTCCATATCGATCACGGGAGGGACTGGGACTCCGGCGGGAGTGGTCCAACAAGGAGTAGGGGAAGGCACCATCCTTCTGAGACCTAGGAAAAAATCATGAGCCATTACTCTTCTCCTTACTATGATGCATTACTTTCCGCATCTACATACTATACTATTCATGCTTGTATGCTTACTTTGTTCTAGTTGATTGCCTTGTAGCCTTGCGTGGATAGGCCTTCTTACTTGCCAGTAGAGCTTAGCTTTCTTACTTGATCACATGTATAGGAGCTATTATGGCTTGATTGATCACCCTAGTATGTATTGCGCTACTCATGCTTGTGTGGTTTCTATGTACTTGTTGTTCTAGTAGCTTTGCATGAGTAGGACTCCTTTCTTACTAAGTTGTGTGCTTCCGCGTATTTTTGTTACTAGCTTCCATAGGAGTTGTTTTTCCTTTGTGTAATCCACTAGTATGCTTAGGTTGTTGTTTCTTTCATAGTTCATTATTTTGCTAGTGTGATCACCACTAGGATTGTGTATGAGTTGTTTTGAGTAGTCGATTTTAGGAATTGATGAATTTGGTACATAGTGCGAGTTCCCGATTCACTCCCCCCCCCCCCCCCTCTCGGTCACTCGGTCCTTTCAACACATCGCAACCGAACATGGAGGAGTACAATGGAAAGATAGGTCTGTCACCACCTACTATCTACCTCTACAAATTGTGGGTTACGAGGTGATCAAAGATAATCTCTAACCTAAGCACCACGCCTAAGTTATTAATCACTATTTAGTCCAACTAGTATAATACTAAACAACCTATGCAAGATAGGACTTTGAACCCACAAGGAAATGAGCACACAACTAAGTTAAATAAGATAACTCAAGAACATAATTAAACTCAAAGACTTACTTGATAAGGCAAGACTCCAACATGAAGACTTTCTTAATAAGGCAAGGCTCCGTAGAGGAACAAGGTTGGATTAGAGTGCCCATAGACAAGGCTCCACTCCTAGACTTCCCCTCACTCTCTCCCTAATTCTATGTACTAAACTAGTAGTACTAGCACCTTTGGAGTGTGGCTCTTCTTTCTCATCTCTTTGGTGTGTGTTGAAGTGACAGACCTCCTCTCTTTATATAGGGCCCAAAGGTCAGTAACAAGGAGTAACCGCCATGGAACCGCCATGCACCACCTTCAGAAATTCACTCAGGAAGCACCACGTGGAAGCATGGTCAAAACGGCCGCAAGATTAGGTCAGCCGGCCAAGGGGCTAGGTCAGCCGACCTGAGAGTGGCCCCCTTGGGTTGTGCTTTCTCAGGGTGGCCTCCAGGTGGGTCCAAGTCCTATTTCTTCCATTATTCTGTCTAGGAATTCAGCTCCAAGGTTAGTGAGACTCCTACCACTATGTTGGTTATTTAATTCAGCTCTTTTATGCAGGCAACTGATGGTCAATTTTGATACTTAAGGACCATCAACAGAGGTGCCCCCCTCGAACTATGATCAGAGCCATAGTACTGTCAGTCCTACTAGTTGCCACAAGATCATGTGGGATATAAAAGAAAACTAAGTTATCTGCTGCATTGCCAACCATATGAGTGACTGGTTTAGGGTTCTTCATTGAACGACATTTAGCTGCCACATGGTCTTCACCTTCACAAATCTGACAACAAATGTCTTCTGCACATTCAGCCATTATGTGGCCTTTTGAACAACATCTATGGCAATACAACACTTCCTGATGTTAAGGTTATTCTTTTAGTCCCGTTTGGAAACCGGTTGTCTATTTTAATTTTCAGTCTCCATCACTAGATATATACAGGAACTTGGCCTACTGGAATTACCAATGTAAATTTTTATAATAGCAAACTAATTTATAAATGTGCTGATTTTACATAGATGAGCCTTATGCTTGTTTTGGATAAATGATATTTGAATACCCAATTTGTAGGAAGCATAGTTCTTCTCCAAAGGTAGCATCAGAGCCAACCAGAGCTTTGTGTAACCAAAAAATACTGTTACATTCACTTCCAAAGAAAAATTTTTCTATCCTAAACTTCCGCAGCAACGCACGGGGAATTCACCTAGTAATTATTATGACCTAGTCTTTGTGCCACTTCTAAGGATGTGTTTGACAGGGTTCATACTAAAAATGGTTTATGTGTGAAAAGTGTTTATTTGGCTTCTCTAGCTTATTACAGTACAAGCTGTTTTTCTAAAATGACTTATTCAGTACAGTTAGGGAGAGATGGTTCATAAGACCAAAAAGCTAGTGTTTGTTCGTTTTGCTTTTCTAGTACAAAGAAACAAATGGCTTATGGTAGCTTATTACAATAAGTGTTTATGCAAACTAACTGTTTGGCAGGTCTTACGACTTATAAGTTGTTTAATAAGCTAGTTGATAAACCCTGCCAAACACACATTAAATATGCACTATATGCTTAGAAGGAGGAAGTAGTACTAAAGACAACAAGTAAAAATGTTACACAAGTTTTAGATTATAGATCATTCCTGATGAAAGTACTACATGCTATCAAATCCTTGAAGTAGAACATTGTATTGGCTGCTGATGCGAGTTGTTGAGATGCCTTTTGTATCTTCCTTTGTCTAAAAGATCTATCTCATTTCTTTTACTTGCAAGTACATAATGCTTCATGTTTAGGTGTAAGGCGGTACAAAATTCTGTAAATTAAACTCATAAATAATCTTCACCTAACACTGTATTGTAGTGTGATTCAAATTTTGTAAAGAGAAATGATATATGTACAACTCAATTATCCAAAATGCTGATCGGATAAATTGGATTGGACTCATAGCATTGTTCGCCCAAAAAATGACATTTGACCAAGAGTACGTGCTCATGTACCATGCGTAGTTGTTGGACACAGAACAATAATCGTTTCAGTTTCAGGTGATCTCTCAGGTTTGCTCCACGCAATCGATTCAGCATATCAAGGCAACCAATCTCTCCTTCTTTTCGTTGATTTTGGTGCGAATCTGAGATTGCTGGTGAGAGGTGTAGGTGCGTGATCTCGGTTGGTGAGGTGTGATCTGATAGAGGTGTTTGGATCGATCAGTTTCTGATGGACACGTTCTCCCTGCTGCTACAAATCGAATTTCAATTTAGTTGATGAGAGTTTTCCCTTGATTGAGAGGGGAATTTGATCTCTCTGTGTGAGCAGAGCAGTTTTGGAGGATTTCTCTGCCAGCTACCAATCTCTCCAATTTTCAGTTAATTTTGGTGTGTGTTTTTTCTGAGATTGCTGGATCAACAACTTTGGCGGAGAGGTGTAATCAGACAAGCTTCTGAGCTCAATTTTGATTCCCTTTTAAACTAAGAGATCGATTGAATGAGATTTTATTGTCATTTTGGATAAGGCTTGACAAATTCTGACAGATCAAATAGAGGTGCCTGAAAGCTGAAATCTACGATTGCTTACATCGCCTGTTCAGATAGAGCTGAGAGGATCTCTTCACGATCAGGACAACTGTAGAGTTTTTCTCTGTGAACGCTCGAGCAGAGAGGTTTACTCTATTAAACTTGACTAGGTCTTGAGACTCAATTATGGGAGGAGTAGCTATGCGAGAGGCAGTTCCCGATCTTCCGAAAGGTTCTAGATACATTGATTTGGTCGGAGGCGACACACAAATCGATCTGACTTTAGAACAGCACGTTCTAAATCCCGTAATCGCAGCACGACGTCTCCTCTGGTTATTAACCATTCTAAAATAATTGACCTTGCCGAGAAAGCTAATCCCTACCTGCGAATCAAGAACACAAGTAAGAACAAAGAAAAATGTAACACAATTGCAGATGTATTATGAATCTCACGAAGTTGGGGTCTCACAAACCGTGATGACGACGAAACTATTATGAAGAGAATAATCTAAGTAAAACCTGAACCCTAATGATGCAGCGGCGTCTGTATATGAAGACCCTCTGGACGCGCCCCTAATTGGGCTTAACTAGATACAAAGCCCAAAGGCCAAAAATAGACGATGTGGCACCGAAACAGATTCTGTACCCTCTCTTGTTTCAACGATTCCTGATGACTCCCGATAAATTTTGACATGAGACCAGCAGCATTAGAAAGTTCTTCTTCTTATCTGTCCGTGCATATTTAGAACGTTCAAATCCGAGTCCGTATGCGTCCTGTGCATCCGTTTTTGTGCACACTGGTCCTGAGCCCCAAAATAGACTCGACATCAATTTTGGTTGGGCCTCCACCTTGATTTCCACGTCCTTGCTGGTCCTCCACGTCTCCAAGTTCTTCTCCCATCATCTCCTGGTCCTCTCCATGGTTCCTAATTACAATATAATCATTAGGTAGCAAACCATTCTCAAAAGTGACATATGATGAAGAATTAGGAACGAGCTCACCTCTAAATTTAGTCGTCGTGCACGAGCTCTAGTCATTGAACCTTGCAAGTCCAGAATTGGAGGAGTGTTGTATGTATCCTTAGGAGTGATATCCTTATCAGGCAGTGCGAGAGGATTGGATTGCTAGAGGGATTCATAACATCAGGACAGTGAGAGAGAGTTCAGAAGAGGATCGATTTATAGAAGATTTTCTCCAAAGATACCTGAATGCTCTGATACTGGCTTACCTCCCAAAATTGGATGATAATAAAAAACAAATCCCCAATACTGAGATTGTCATGACAGAGAAGATTTATCCACCTTCAAAGCAATCAACTGAGTTTACAAAATGCCGCCTCACTTTAACACCATCAGATACAATGGCAGAATTCTCGCAAATTCAGCAGTAACCCGGATAGATTTAGAAAAGAGATTCCAAGACCAAATGGTGATCCAAAAAGGATAAGGTTGCCTCGAGATGTTTATACTAAAATGAAGAATCTGAACTAGGAGGAAGCAGAGTACCGTAGGAAAACTATTCAAGATATCAAGCTCCTATTATTCTCAAATGAAAATACAGAGAGGGCAAGAAAAGAAAAGGAGAATGAGGAAGTTGATTCTGTGTCACCAACTCTAAACAGGCCAAATACAGAAGGCCCAGTGGCACTCTCAAGCATGGGAAAACCTGAGGATCCGTCCCAAATGACAAAAATCATCGGCCCACCTTCCCTTTTGGCACCTGCATCGATGATCTCTTTAGACACTCGTGGTCAAACCCTGAAGGCCAGTGGAAGTGGGTGAGAAAAGGAGAGGCGATAGTGGCAGCGGAGCTAGGGTTAGGTTTCCCAGCAAAACCGAGTGAGATTGTTAAATTTGGGCATAGGACAACCAAGATAGTCAAGGTGGTGTCCAGAACCAAAGATTGTAGATCCTTCGTTGAAGCAGTAAAGGAAGACAAGCTCCAAAGGAATATGGGATCGAACTACCAGAAGTATGGAGATAGAGTTTCGTCAAGAAGATCGGAGGAACAAAGGCGTGATAGAGGTAACAACGAGCAATGGCGCTTAAACCAGAACCAAGGAGGGCGTGACTTTCAGCATAGATCTTACCAAGGTGACCGTTTTCATAGAGATGAGGCAAATCATCGACAGGAGAACTTTGATCACCCAGATTTTGATAGAGGTGGTTCTGTTAATGAAAGAGGTGGCCACAGATCTGAGGAAGATGCTTACAGACATGGTGGAAAAAGAAGGGCAGAGGATGAGGGGGAGGCTAGAACAAATCCAAAAGAACAAGACCTGTGTGCAAAGCTAATGAAGAACAAGGAAGTGTCGGGGAGTCAGGAAGGATGGAAGCAAACAGATGCTGGAAACAAGATGTTAATCTGCTACAACTGCAACAACGAAGGCCACCATCAGGGTCAATGCACCAATCTACCTATGTGCTTCAATTGCAAAACAGAGGGCCACAAGGCCATGTTCTGCCCAATAAAAAGAGGTCTAAGAAATTGTGGCTTCGGCATACCTGGCATGGGTTTTCATAGTATCCATATCACAGAAAAGAATGAGTTGAATCAGGAGGAAGTACTTGGCATTATGAGTATAATACATGGAATTGGCTCAATTGAAATTGTGGATAAAGAGTTATGCTACCTTTTTGAAAACAAAAATGAATGGAAGATTAGAGCTCTGAGTGACTCTGAATTCATTATTACTTTCCCTGACATTGGCATGAGAGATCAGCTAACAAAGTTCAAGAACTTTGGCTTTGAAACTGCTCAGGTTGTAGCATCAGTCAAAGCCACTGATATCTCACCTGACTCCTCTGCAGTGCTGGAATCCATCTGGGTTACAGCTTATAACTGGCATCCAAAAGCTAGAACTAAAGACATTGTAAGAGAAATTGCCTCATTGATTGGAGATCCTGAAGAGGTTGATACTATTAGTCTTATTAGAAATGGCCCAGTCAGAGTCAAGGTAGAAGTGAGGGATGCTTCTCAGATTAGAGGTGAAACAGAAATTTTCTTCAACAGAGTTGGCAGGAAAATCAAGTGGGTAGTGGATACATCTTCCAATAGAAACCCCCCTCCCCCTTCAGATCATAATCAACCATCAAAATTTGACAGACACAGGGATAAAGATGGAGATGGTGATGATTTTGAAGAAGACCATGAGTATAGGCAACCAGAAAATTGCCAAGCAACTGCCCAACAAACAAACACTATGGCAACATAATACAAAGCTGGCAAAGCAGACTACAATCAAAAGATGCTGGGGGCAGACTTAAGTGATAATTTGATGATTGATCCCATTGACTCCATGAATATAGACAAAAAGACCCCCACCATGACAGAAACAGGAAAAGACATGCAAAGCTTCTGACAACACTATTATGGAAGATTCAGGACAGAACACTCCTTTTCCAGAAACTTACTCACAAGACGACAGGGTTCCAATTGAAGACAGAAAGGAAGAGGAGATGGTGGATGATGAGGTGGAAAACTTAAAAAAAGAAAAAGAAGCGATGAAAAGAATTGAAGATGAGTTTGAAAAGAGAACAAGAGACATAGCATCGTCTTTCAACTTCAATCCCTCCATGGATGTTACAAGACAAGTCAAAGAAGCTTTTCAAAAAAATGAGAAAGAAAATGGCCCACAAGTCATAGATGAGATGGAATCACAGGCTCCCAATAAAAAACATCTTCCTACTATAACACAAAGAACGAGCAATAGAGATGTAGACAAGACTTCAAAGATCAGTGAGAAGGCCAAGGATTTAAAAATTAGAAAGGACCTCCCAGGTAATAACTCTTTTTCCATATTTAGCTCTCTTGACCCTTATCATCTTTTAAATGTTGCTCAGGAAAGCAATATAGTACTAAGTAAGAATACAGAGGAAGCTATAGAGATGATAACCACCCTAAAAGCCAGGGAGGAAGCCCAAGCAAAATTAGCAGAATTCAAGAAGAGCTTAGAGGTGAATCAGAAAAACAAAGAACATGAAAAGAAGCTGATAGAGCATAATCCAAAGGATAGGGAAGATATATCCCAGCAGACCCAAAAAATTGTTGATGAGAAGCAGCCTGAGAATATAGAGATGATGTCGTCTCCTGAGTCTGAAAATAGTGATAAGAAAAACAGACCCAGGAAGACAGTACGAAAGAGAAGAGTAACCAACCCCTCAAAATATAATCAATGTTGATTCTCTTTTGGAATATACGGGGTCTTGGTAGCAAAGGCGGAAAAGGACAGCTAAAAGATATTCTTTCCCACAACAAGATAGAGGTGATTTGCCTACAAGAAACCATCAAGCAAGACTTTACACAAAGGGAACTTTCCTCTTTAGTAAGAGGGCAACCTTATGCCTGGAACTGGACTAAAGCTAGAGGTCACTCTGGTGGCACCCTTGTGGGAGTTAAACATGGTGATTTGGATGCTATAGAGATGGACTCAGGTACCTTTTTCTCTAGTATCTCCATAGTTAACAGGAAGGATAATTTTAAGTGGGAAGTGATAAATGTCTATGGACCTGTGCAAGATGACAAAAAACATGAGTTTCTACAAGAGTTGTTTCAGAAGATTCAGAGATCAGAAAACCCTCTTATCATTTCAATCTTATTAGATATGATCACGAAAAATCCTTTGATAATATTGATTATAAATGGATAGAGATATTTAACGCTTTCATAGAGGATACCTCTCTCAGAGAATTAAGAAGAGGTGGGAGTAGATTTACCTGGACAAATAAACAAAAGAACCCCGTTTGTAGTGTTCTTGATAGTGTTCTAGTTACAAACAGTTGGGAAGCTCATTACCCCATGGTAACAGTGAGAAGCCTACTCCGTATTGGATCTGATCATAGTCCACTACTAGTAGACACTTCACAGGAACAGAAAAGAAATCCTCAAATCTTCAGATTTGAACCAGCTTGGCTTCTACAAGATGACTTCAGACACTTTGTGACTAAAGAATGGCCCTCTAAGGAAAACATGGATATTCAAGATTATTGGAAGGATCTAAAAATACTTATTAGGAAGAGGTGCAAAGGTTGGGGAGCAAACCTAGGGAGTAAACTGAAGAAAACCAAAATAGAGCTGAGAAAACAAATACAAGAGTTAGAATCAAGAGGTGAAAACTCTCAGCTTAGTACTGAAGAATGGAATCTAAGATACAAGCTGGAGTCTGAAATAGAGGAGATCTACAAAGATGAAGAACTGATATGGCAAAAAAGAAGCGGTGAGAAGTGGATAATGAAAGGAGATTTCAACACTGGCTATTTCCATGGTATTGCAAATGGGAGAAAAAGGAAGTGTTCTATTTTCTCCTTAGAATATGGAGATAGAGATATCACAAATGAAATAGAGTTAAGAAAACACATAGAGGATTTTTATTTATCACTTTTTGGAAAAGAAGATAGGGCAGAACTGAGTTTACATCCTGATACTTGGAAGGAGAGAGGATCCTTGAATCCTGAACAAGCAGTTCTCCTTGTCAAACCATTCACAGCAGAAGAAATCAAAACTGCAATTGATGATATGAAAAATAACACAGCACTAGGACCAGATGGACTGACAATTGAATTTTACATGGCCTTCTGGGAAAATATTAAAGACATTTTGATAGAGATGTTCAATAAATTCTATGAAGGAAACTTCAACATCAGTAGGCTAAACTATGGGACTATAATTCTCATCCCCAAAACATCCGAGGCAAATAACATCAAACAATTCAGACCATTGTGCATGCTCAATGTTGATTACAAGATCTTCACCAAAGTTCAGACACGGAGACTATCAAGAGTGGCTGAAGATATCATCAGCCCGAACCAAACAACATTTATGACTGGTAGACACATCAATGATGGAATAGTTATTCTGCATGAGACATTACATGAGTTGAGAACCAAAAAGCAAAGTGGAGTTATCCTCAAATTAGATTTCGAGAAAGCCCATGATAAAGTCAACTGGGAATTTCTTATAGAGGTACTAAGAAGAAAAGCATTTCCAGAAAAATGGATAACCTGGGCAAAGCAAATTATTGAAGGGGGTAGAGTTGGAATTAATATCAATGGTGCTGTGGGCAGCTACTTTAAGACTTATAAAGGAGGTAGACAAGGGGACCCACTATCCCCCCTTTTATTTAACTTGGTTGGAGATGCCATGGATGCTATATTAACCAAAGCTAGAGATGAAGATCTAATCAAAGGACTAATCCTCAACTTGGTGCCTGGGGGACTAACTCACCTACAGTATGTTGATGACACCATCATTTTCATTGCATTGGAAGAACAAACAATTGCTCACACTAAATTCCTCCTATACTGCATTGAATCGATGTCAGGTCTCAGAATCAATTATAAAAAAAGTGAGGTGTACATTTTGGGTATGGATGAAGCTGAAAGTGATAGAGTTGCTAACTTTCTGAACTGCAATGTGGGACACTTCCCCATCACATATCTAGGTCAACCAATGAGCAATGTTCAATTACATGTCAATGAATTTAGATATGTGAACACAAAAAATCCAAAAACGATTGCCAACATGGCAAAGTCAGCTTTTACGATGCGAATCTATAATCTACTAGAGTCATTCTACTAGAGTCTTGTCTTAGTTCAGTGCCTACTTATACGATGCGAATCTATAATCTGCATGAATCTATTCATCAAAGAATGGATACTAGAGTCTTGTCTTAGTTCAGTGCCTACTTATACGATGCGAATCTATAATCTGCATGAATCTATTCATCAAAGAATGGATACAGATAGAGCTAATTTCTTTTGGCATGGACAGAACAACAAAAGAAAATATCATATGGTTAAATGGCAGGCTCTAACCCTCCCCAAAGAGCATGGAGGGTTAGGTTTTACAGACACTGGAGTTATGAACGCTTGTTTGCTCAACAAATGGATTTATAGGATAGAAAATGGATCAAAAAGTATGGTTTGTGACCTTCTTAGGAGAAAATACCTAGGAGAAGGTAGTTTCTTTGACAGCAGAGTTAACAATACATCACAATTTTGGCGTTGTCTCCATGCAGTTAAATGTCATTTTAGTAGAGGTGCTATTTACAATGTGGGAAATGGTAAGAAAACCAGATTCAGGACTGATTGCTGGTTGGGTGAATGTCCTCGTCACATCCACTTCCCAAAATTTACAACAAGTGTAGAAACCCCAAACAACTAGTGAGCCAAGTTTTCAGTACACATTCACCTAATATAGAGCTTAGAAGAAATCTTTCCCCAGCTGAGGTTGAAGAATGGAATTTACTGATGGACACAATCCAAGGTGTGAAACTCAACGAAGACCCAGACACAGTTCGCTGGGCCCTTGAAAAAATAGGTAGATTCTCTACTACGTCGCTTTACAAACACATCCTCCACACTGGTAAAAAAGACGCTAAAATGATAGAGCTGTGGCAAACAAAGATCCCAAACAAGGTGAAGATTTTTATGTGGCAACTATACAAAGATAGAATTCAATCCTGTGATCAACTCAGAGCAAAAAAATGGAACGGTGAAAAAGAGTGCAAACTCTACGGAGTAGAGGAGACTGCAAACCACATCATGTTCACTTGTCTAGTTGCTAGATTCACATGGTGCATTTAAAGAGATGCTTTCCATTGGAGTTATGTTCCCAACAATCTACAACATTTTGAGGATCTAATAAAAAATAACAATAATCTATTACACTGTGCCTCTTTTCTTCTTGCAGCTACCTGCTGGGCCCTTTGGACCACCAGAAATTGGGTGGTCTTCCGCAACCAAGCACCAGCTGACCCCATTGAAATAACTCACAAGATCTTATCACTAATGCAGCGATGGTTGTTGACACTTTTTAATATCACACCAGAAATATTACTATCCTTGGCAACGGCGTCAGAAATGCTTGTTGACACTTCTTAATGTCGCACCAGAAATATTACTATCCCTGGCAGCGGCGCCAGAAATGCATGTTGGTATTTCTTACGATCACAGATAAATCTGCAAGCACACGGATGCCAATGTAGCACTTCACCTAGGAGTATTCCAGGTTATCGAATCTCGGGGAACGTGTGTGTATTATTCTTCTAAACTAATCCGTCCAAGGACAACAAGAATATGGTAGGCAGAGGGTAGAGAGGATTCCTATGGTCAAGGATCCTATAATAAGATAGGTTCAGTCTATTACTACTTACTTTAGGCACTGGCTTACCCCTGCATCCATAGGCGACTCCGGCCAACAGCTCTATGACGTACCCGAACGTGGAGGATTACTAAGGCCGGATTGGACTGTCCCCACCTACCGACTACGTCTATCAAACTGTGGGGCACGCGGCAAACAAAGTTAACCTCTAGCCTAGACACCACGTCTACGCTACCAATTCCTATCCTAGTCTCGGATCCACGCTTATAGAAGACTAAGATACTCTAATTAAATACAGCGATGATCTTGTAAGCAATAAAGGATAGAACTTACTTAAATAAGAAACTTAAATACCAAAGAGGAAACACGAACACTTACTTGAAAAAGAAAGCATCCATCAAGGTACAAGCGTGGGGAACATCACCGACAAACCCAACGCTTCCCCGAACTCTCCCTCACTCTCTCTCTATTTTCTAAGCACTTTGGCAGTGCTAAAGACTTTTGAAGTGGAGCTCTATACTCTTCTTCTTGTGTGTTCTCAAATGAGAAGGAGAGGGGCTCTATTTATAGTGGGAGGTAACTTGGGGGAGTGGAGAAGCATTCCTAAGAATAAGGGAATATTCCTTGGACTATTCCTCATCCATAGGGGACAAGTGATGAGCTTCTCCACTCAGCCAAGCAATCTGAACCGCCATTCTCTTATCCTCCCGCGCGTGCTGACATCATGCTGATGTCAGTGTTGGTTCAGCCCAAATACCTGATCTTTTGTGCTTCATAACTCTCACAGCTAAAGTTTGATTTGGGCAAGTTATATATGCGTTTCGATCGGCTTGATAAGAGCTTCAACATGGTGTGGTCTAATAAATTATTTTACCACTTCTCAATTTATATTTATGGGGTTTTATTATGCCTACTCTTGTAACTCTGATATTTTCTTGAATTTGTTAATAAATCACCTGCATACAAATATTCATGAACACTTGTGGAAATTGTTAATAATAAACTCTTACCACTATGTTGGTTATTCTTTTTATGTTATTTATGCAAGGATTTGACGGTTAGATTTAGCATTTAAGGACCATCAACAATGGTGTATCCTCAGTAGACAAGAAGACAGGGACAACCTGATGAAGATCAGGGAGACTATCATGGAGGAAGTGAAGAAGCTCCAGTGTTATACTTGCTTAGATACTAGAATTAGAGCTGTGTTTGAAGGACCGAGAAGGCGACCAGAGGGGGGTGAATGGGAGCCAATCAAAAATTTCCAAGAGAATTTGACATATATCCCAAAAACAACCCAAACCAACCTCTAAACCAATCACCAAGACTACACACACCAACTAGTGGTGTACTAGCCCTAGGAGTGATCAACCACAGCAAAGAAACACAACAGAAACAAAAAGGAATAAGAAGTGATCAAAATAGGTCAATTCTGGACTCTCATCGGTAGTGCCGACCACAGCCATTGGCAGTGCCGGTTGGCACCATCGTCAGTGCCGGTCACGCCCATCGGCAGTGCCGGTGCGGGCAGAAAGGCTCTGAAGCCAACAGACACGACAGATCGGCAGTGCCGGTTGATGCTATCGATAGTGCCAGTGCGGCGTCCTGTACCCCATCGGCAGTGCCGGTCCTGGTCGTCGGCAGTGCCGATCGACCCCGACAGAACAACAGAAACTTTCGGGATTTTGACAAAACTTCTCCAAAACCAAATCAAACAAACTCCAAATGATACGATTTTTGGACCAGTGAATCCTGAGCACATCACAACCCTAATCCTAGAAGATCAACTCAAGTAGCTCAAGAAATCATCACAAATTTCAGATCTTGTACCAAGAACACCAAAAAAGGGAAACTTGAGAAATCCTTCAAATTTGAAGGTGCTAGAGCTCTTGATTTGGTCATGGACCTATGAAGGATTGTTGTAGCTCCTCATAGCAACAAGTTCCTCAAGAAATCCGTTCCAAAAACTCGTCCAAAAATGAGATAAAAAATAACCACGAAAATAGCTCCAAAAATAGGAAAAAGGGAATTTCGGGATTCAAGTGAAGAGGAAAATCTTGAGCACGAAAATACTTCTCATATCATAGAAAGGTGCTTACAAGATCCATGGTTACAAGGCTAGGAAGCTACCCTCTTCCTCCCACTATTTGGAAGAGCAAGAGATGTCTATCACACACCCTTTCCTCTCCTCCAAAACATGAAGTCATCTCCTAGCACTTTGAATAGAGTCCTAACACAAGGCTAATGGAAAGAGAGGCACCTCTCCCACTAGCCACACCTCTCCTTATATAGGCCTAGGGTCTATTGTCCACATGACCACTCTACCCTTGACCTACATAACGCACCCACCTACCACCGGGGGCATAACCATCCATCTTTTTCCTCATCACCCGAATGCCATCAGACGCTTCATGTCTTTGTTTCATCTCGAAGCAAGCTCCGTGATGGTGCCACATGCACCACCAACCACCGCTACCAGTTTTGAGACCCAAACCGGGAAACCGCCTCGCACGCTTCTCAAAGCATGACTTCTCGATGTTGATGTGTGTCACCTTGTCCCGCAATCCTGACCGCCGGCAAGTCTCTCTCAGTCCCTTTCTATTGGGCCCCCTTGTCACTTGCACTGGCATCCTGTTCGCTTTGACTTGGTCAACATGTCGTCTTCATCACCACCACGGTTTTGAGGCTCAACCACAAAACCGTCCGTGCTTCTTGCCTCTCCACATGTATGGTATGGATCACCCTTGACTTCACCTGGCATCCTGATCGTCTGGCCCCTAGTCCCCTACTTGTGCCTGATCCTCTCGCCGTTGATCGCCAAGTCGACTCTAGTGTCCTACACATCATGAGACAAGCAAACACATTTCCCATCTCCTGCAATATCACCAATTCCTCCACCAACTCCGGTTAGTCAAAACCA
Organism: Eleusine coracana subsp. coracana; assembly: GCA_032690845.1. Lineage (NCBI taxonomy): Eukaryota > Viridiplantae > Streptophyta > Magnoliopsida > Poales > Poaceae > Eleusine > Eleusine coracana. The sequence goes on along the minus strand of CM064428.1, from coordinate 41,513,443 downwards.
TAATCATGCACACACACATGCAATCCTCGGATTCCCGCATTTCAACTCAAACACCAAATCCACTCAAGTCAATTACTCATCACATATATTGCAAACCATGGCACATATCCACATGGTTTCTCAATCACCCCTTGATGAGTACATTGACAACACCAAATGTACAAAGATTAGAGACTGAAATACGAAGCCAAATAACCACATCCAAATGGCCAAACCCAAAGAAAAGGTGAAAACAAGCCATCTAGCAAGTAGGGATCACAAAACCAAGAGTTGGCAAAGAAAGCGACTTGAGACGCAAAGAATGTGAAAAGCGCAAGAAAAATGCTCAAGATCATGAAATGCTCCCCCTCAAGTTGTGGTAGGTCTCATGTAGTGCAAAATGGATCATATAAGTTTCTTAGCATTATTTGTGCATGACCCCAAAATTTTTTCCCCCTTTGGCAATGAACTCATCAAAGAGGCAAAAGAACAAGCAAACATGCAATGCATGAAAATGCAAACCTAAGGAGCTTCAACAATTATGCAAACAAGCATTTCACTTTGCCAACCATAACCTCTGTGCCATGAAGTATAAAAGCAATGGCTCCCAATCATGCAAAGATAAAAAATATATAGTAAGGCATAAACACCATGAGCTATCAAGTTAAGCAGAAAGATTGACAAGCTTAGATAGAATCAAAGTTACTTATCATGAGCAAAACTGCCACCACATGTGTTAGCACTCCCATCCAAGGCAAAACAAGCACCAAGTGAATCAAAAGGATACTAGTCAGTCTCAATCCCAACTAGGGAACAAGCATTCTGTGGCGCCCCTTCACGGAGGATCGAGGTCCTGAAGATGCTGATAGCGCAGACACTTGATAATACAACATTGATTTGAATTTAAGTCAAATATTACATGGATATGATGGTTCAGAGTGCAGCGGAATATTACAAGTTCATGAATGTTTCAAAATCAGCGGAAGCAATAACGTTAAGAACTACGAGCTCAACGATACAGCATAGTAATGGTCCATGGCCGGAGAACCATCACTCTAGCAACACACAACATCACTGCGGCGGCAAGTCGGACTCCCAGTGGGCAGTCCTACTCTCAGGGACTTGCATGTCCCAGGGCAGCACATCTATAGGCAACTCTATTTCTTCAATACCTAAAAACAACAATGGCACAAAGTCTGAGTACTAATTACTCAACAAGACTTACCTGTCGAACACCTAGACATGCACAGGCTCTAATAGGAGGCTTGTTTGAAAGGACTCGCGCTAAGCAACCTATTAGTTCTATCAAGTTTAATTGCCAATTTAATAGGTTGAACTGAAATGTAACTTTAGTGGCAACAATAAGATAATAGAATAATACATAAAGTAAGTACAACAGAAGCGTAGCAATAATCATAATCAACAATGGACATTATAATCAATTTCCAAGTATCAAGTGCAACTACGTGATTGGCGCGGTGACCAAGCGGTACTCATTACTGCGAGGGATAGCAATTGCAATCGATTTACACCAGCTGGGAAAACCCGAGATGCACGATACATACGCACCAACTAAGGTCGTATATGGCAACCTTTCTCAAGAAAAGCACCTACACCTCAGCCCGGGTGTGGTGACATCGAGTGGACATGCCGTTCTGCCAACAGTACTTCGTGGTCTAAACCGCCCACTCCAGCAGCAGGAGGGTCAATGACCAACACACCTTAACCGTCCTTAATGCAAGTGACCTTTAATGCTACATCGGTTTACTAGTGCCCATAGGCTAGCATGCATTTGGTACTGTTCAATACTTGATCAAGGGGCCGACCACGGACGGGTCCTAGGTTCGACAAGGTAGGGCTACCACAGTCAACACCCATGTGTTACTGCAAGCCTACACATGCATTATCCCTGCCTGGTCATAACATCAAATAAACTTCTTTTATTAGTTCCTGTTCCAGTGGTCAAGTTTATTCCTTAGTAATAATAGTACCTTATTAATGAGACTAGTAATTACTAAGCATAGCATAACAGTACCGATTCTACCAAGTTCTAAGACAGTAACATAGGTCATTTTGGGTATTATGCAAATGGGTTTCAATCAACTCCTATGACCTAATGCAACAATAAGTATAGACACTAGTAAGATAAACTAGCAAAATTTTGTAAAAAGGCGAATGTAAACCGGGGCTTGCCTGGATCAACACTAGTGTTAGCAACTTCTACTTCCTGCTCTTGAGGGTCAACGTCCTTCCGAAAATCCTCTTTTGGCTCCTGGTTGTCGTTGCCTATATGATAGAATTGTATTAACGGCATTATCGATATACCGTTGATTGCAATGATATGATGCATGCAAGCACCTTGTGTTATAATGTCAATTAAAATTTATTATTATGGTCTCGAAGCCATATGCTTCAGAGAAGTTGGGTTGTTAATTAAGAATTTAGGTATATATATTCTTTTATGCATTTAAACAAAGTAAAAGAGGGATATGAGCAATTTAATTAATTACTTAAGTAAATTTATGTTTCTGGACATGTGTGATCTACTGTGTACAGAGACCTATATGAGTGATTTCTAGGCCAAGTGGCATGGGCAGATAATTTATAGATCAATTACTAGAATTAATTTAAGCCAATACACTAAATAAATTCTAGAGCCTAAAATAATTCATATTCTTACCAACCAAAATTTGGGGTTGTAGATGTTCATGTGTTTCCTTAGCATGCCAAAAATCAGGATTTAATTTTATTCCTAGAATTTCTGGTAAATTAATTGGTGTCTGGGCAATTAAATGAATCAATAAAATTATATGAACAGAGACATTGATTTGTCATTTTACTAAAATAGAGCTCCTTAAGATGAATCTAACAAATTTTGTTTGGGCTCCATTGGATTTGAACTTGATTTAATATGAGTTTTCAAAGGTTTATGCATTTTCTGGGGATTTCTTGGGAATATTTTATTTAAAGAAATGCCACGCATGGGACACATCAGCGGACACGTCGGTGACACCTCAGCTGCCAGTAGGCGCCAGTGTGTAGGGGGTCAGCCACGCCGGGGACTTGCCGGAGAGTTGTCAAAGCTCACCGCCGATGGCTGCGCGGGAGGAAAGCTCGCCACGGGACTACGCACGTGACGCGCACGTCAAGGCGAACACGTCGGGGGGTTGGTGAGGACGGAGGCTCACCGGGAGGGGGTCGACGATGAGAGACGGCTGAGCGGAGGTCTTCGGCTATGTCGCGAGATCGGTAGGGAGCACCAAACTGAACTCCGTCTTCTCCTACAGCTTCATGGGGATGAGGCTCTCACCGGCATCGGGTTGGAGTGCGACGGGAAAGGCCGGAGATGGGAGCTCGTCGTAGAGCAGAGACGGCGGCCGAGGAATGGTGATTTCCAGCGACTTGAGTGGAGGAAACAAAGGAGAAATGGGTCAGGGAGGTGCGTAGGTGGTTTGCGCGTGTGGGAGAAAAAGGATAGGCGATGAGACTCACCGAGAGTACCCAATTTTGGCCGGCGACGGAGGAGCTCACCGGAGGGGTTCGCCTCGGTTTTTCTTCGAATTGATCGAGCACACGCAGGGAATCACCGAGTGAGTGGCCTAGGGAGCTAGAGGGGAAGTGGACGGGAGCGCAGCGCTCTTGGCTGGGTTGGATAGCAGGAAAGCAGGGAAGCTCAAGCTCGATGATGGCGGTGAGCAGAGGGCAGAGAGGAGAAACGAGAGGGAGTAGAGAGCAGAGAACAAAAGGGCAGCTGGGGACTGTGTTTGTGAGACGTGCGGGTGCGCTTTGATGCCGCGCAAGGTCAGCGAGGTGGTTGGGTCCTGGGAGCGGGAAGAGGGGGCAGAATTGAAGTCTGGCCGGTCGGCCATTGCGATGGCGTGCAGGGAGGGGGAAAAGGCCGTTGGCGCGCGGGCGGCAGGATGGGACAGCACAGGCAAGGCAGAGGGGTGGCAGGCGACACTGTCGTGTGTGAAGTTCCGAGGTGGGGTGGCATGTGGGGGACAGGCGAGCAGGGCGTTTGCGTCAACCGGGGGAGGAACAGTGCTGCGCCGGCCCAATGGAGAAGAAAGGAAAAGATTTTTCCTCTGAAACCCCTTGGAGATTTAGATCCTTACAAAAAGGTCCCTGGTCAATGGAAATTTCAAAACAAAAAGCTAGGGGCCTCCAAATAAGTTGGGATTTTGCATAATGGTCCTCTGTGATATTCCTGGTGCTCTGGTGGGACCCAATTGGTCAGAATTGTCCTGGATATTTTTGTATTTAAATTCAATTTGTAAAGGTTCCTAGACTTTAATTAATTATTTGGGGTATTTCCATAATTGGTAAAATGCTCATTAAATTCTTAAAATTCTAATTTAATGTTACTAACATGATTATGAATTTATTTGATATATGTTTTATAATAAAATTTTAGTTGGCTCTCTATTTGGTTTGCAGGGTTTTTAATTTTAATTGCCTAGGATTAAATCAAATAATTGGGGTGAGGCTTCATCAATTCATGCTATATTGATCATGATTTGTGCTCTTCAGGTTTGTTAATTAGAAGTGAGACACCTGGGGTGTCACACATATGAAACAGAGACTCAGTTGATCAAGTGATTATTGTTTATCCTCATGTGTCCTCTTATCCTGCGAAGGCTTCAAGTCACAATGTTTGGATTTAGTATTTTAGAATTATTCTTGATCAATGCACTTAGCAGATTATTCAAGCTTATGCACAAGACAAAAGAGCATGCCTTTGCGGCAAAAGGAACACAAGTTCCCACATGGTTTCATCATGAGCTAAACATTTGCAAAGTCTTCCATTTCGTAAACACAAGGTGCCAAAGCCAAGACATCCTCTAGACTAGCCTCAATGCAAGTTCCAACAAGGATGAAAGCAATTATACACATGGTGAGCAAGTTTTAGCAAGATTAGATCATAAGGTTCACAAGAAGCTCAATTTACCTTTATGATTAGCAAGTTGCTCACATGAGTCTATAACAGGCCATCTAGAAAATCTAAGCATGAGAGATTACCATCACATTCACACAACTTAGCTCAAACTCAATCATAGCAAAGAGAAATGCAAGAAAGCATTAGAATCAAAGCTCATCTACCAATGCATATATTACATATGAGATGCAGTGCATAAAAGGTAAGATACATATATACAAGTGAACACCAACTCCCCCTCAAATGGTGCCATAAGGATGACACACACCAAGTTCCCCCCGAAGAAAAGCAAGTCTCGAAGCATCTAGGGGCTTGGTGAGGATACCAGCTAGTTGGTTTCTGGTGTCAATGTATTTGAGCTCAACATCCCACTTCTCAACATTGTCTCTCAGAAAATGGAATCGCACATTGATGTGTTTGACCTTACCATGTTGGATTGGGTTTTTGGCTAAGCATATGGCACTGGAGTTATCACACATGAGTGGAACACCCTTAAAAGTTAACCCATAGTCTCTCATGGTAGATGCAATCCATAAGATTTGCGAGCAGCAGCTAGCAGCAACAACATACTCAGCCTCTATGGTGGATTGGGCAACACTCGACTGCTTACGAGAAGACCAACAGATCAAAGAAGTACCCAAGAAATGGCAAGAACCAGAAGTGCTCTTCTTATCAATTCTACACCCAGCAAAGTCCACATCCAAATACCCAATGAGATCAATAGATGAAGATGCAGAGTACCAAAGACCAAACTCAAGGGTGTATTTGAGATATCTGAAGATGCACTTGATAGCCTTGCAATGAGTCACCCTTGGGGAAGCTTGAAAACGAGTACAAAGACACACTGCAAAGTGTATGTCGGGTCTTGTCACTGTCATGTATAAGAGGGAGCCAATCATGCTCCTGTACTCCCTTTGATCAACCGCTTCATAGTCTTCATCAGGGTCAAGAGCCGTTGTAGTAGACATTGGTGTAGACAACGGCTTCACATTGACCATGTCAAACTTCTTCAGGAGATCCTTTGTGTACTTGGCTTGATGAATGAAAGTGCCTTGCTTGCACTGCTTGATATGAAGCCCAGGAAAGAAGGTGAGTTCTCCCATCATCGACATATGAAATTCACTTTCCATAGCTTCCTGAAATCTAGACACAAGAGCATGAGAGGAACCACCAAAGATGATATCATCCACGTAAATCAGAACAATTAGAAAGTCATTGCCATGCTTTAGACTGAACAAGGTTTTATCAATACACCCCATGACATACCCACGCTCTAGCAAGAAGGTCTTAAGCCTAGCATATCATGCCCTAGGTGCTTGTTTTAGCCCATATAAAGCCTTCTGAAGCTTGTATGCACGATTTGGGTATTTGTGGTGCTAAAAGCCAGGGGTTGCCTCACATACACTTCTTCCTCTATGAAACCATTTAGGAAAGCACTCTTGACATCCATTTGATAAAGTCTAATGCTCTTGGAGGCAGAAAATGCAAGCAAAATCCTAATGGCTTCTATGCGAGCAACAGGAGCAAAGGTTTCACCATAATCTAAGCCCTCCACTTGGCTAAAACCTTGAGCAACTAGCCTAGCCTTATTTCTCACAACCTCACCATCCTCCCCATGTTTGTTTTTGAACACCCACTTGGTTCCTATAACATTGACATTTTGAGGAGGCTCTACAAGGGGCCAGTCTTTGTTTCTCTCAAAGTTTTCCAACTCCTCATGCATGGCATTAACCCAATGTTCATCAGATAGTGCGTGTCCAACATCTCGGGGTTCAAAGGTTGCAACAAAGAGAGAATTGGTAAAGCAAGCAAGATGTGCAGACCTTGATCTTGTTATCCTCACATAGAGATTACCAATCCTCTGTTGAGGTGGATGTTGAAGCTGAATGTGCTGAGGAGCCTCTCTCTCAGAGTGTACCTTCCCCTCAACCACAGTGGAGCACGCTCGACAGCTACTGAAGTCGATGTAGAATCTTCTGGACCCTCTGCTAGAGTAGTGGTAGCAGCAGGAACAAGCTCAGATGAGAGATAAAGTGAATCATCGTCATTATTATCAAAGCCCTGTAGGTCCTCTTCTACAAAGATGCTCTCCTTCATCTCCTTATCACATGCAGACTCAATCACATTCCTTGCACAAGAGTTTGATTCATCAAAGGTTACATTGCAGGATTCTACGATGGTGTTAGTTTCTAAATTCAAAACTCTGTAGGAATGACCATGAGGAGAGTAACCAAAAAAGATGCCATCGGAAGATCTCGACTCAAACTTATCAAAATTTCCACGCTTGAGAATAAAGCACTTGCAGCCAAAAGCACACAAATGAGAAACAGATGGCTTCCTCTCAAAATATAAGTCACATTATGAATTGAGCGCAAGAAAATCCGATTGGAGACATAGCAAGCAGGGCTAATGGCCTCAGTCCAGAACCGCCTCGGAGTCCTATGCTCGTTGAGCATCGTCCGGGCCATCTCCACCAGGGTTCTGTTCTTTCTTTCAACCACACCATTCTGCTAAGGAACATGAGGTGCTGAAAACTAGTGCTTAATACCATGCTCAAGACAGAAAGCATCGAAGGAGGAGTTCTTGAAGTCAGTGCCATTATCACTGCGGATTGCTCGTAATGCACCAGGGAGTTCCTTGAACAATGTCAAAGCTAAGCTCCGAATGTGATGGAACACTTCATCCTTGCTCTCAAGAAAGTAAACCCAAGTGTAGCGAGAATAGTCGTCAACAATCACAAGAACATACCACTTCACACCTGCTGAACGAACCCAAGAAGGACCAACAGTGTCCATGTAAAGCAACTATCCAGGGCGTTCAGTCATCAGCAAATTGATTGGTGGATGAGAAGCGGCAATCATTTTCCCATGATGACAAGGAGCACAAACCAAATCCTTATCAAATTTGAGCTTAGGCAATCCTCGGATCAAACCTAGGCCACTCAAGCGACATAACAAGTCAAAGCTCATGTGACCTAGTCTCCTATGCCATTTTCAGAGCTCAGAAGAAGGTTGAGAAAACAAGCACTTGTGAGAACCAGGAGAACCAGCAAAATCAGCCTGAAAAACTCTGCCAATGCGAAAAATCCCACAAACCAAGGAACCACTCAAATCAAGAACACAAGAGGCATTCGACTTAAAGCGCACTTCCAAGCCAACATCAAGATGCTGAGAGACAGAGAGGAGATTGTACTTGAGATACTCAACCAAACCAATATCCTTGAGAGTGAATTTTTCATTTACCTTTACCATGCCTCTTGCCTTCACTCTCCCTCTCTTGTCATCTCCAAAGGTCACATACTCCCGCCGCTTCAAGGGAGTGAGGCTGGAGAACCACTTTGCATCTCCGGTCATGTGGCGCGAACACCCGTAGTCCATCAACCATTTGTTCTCCAAGCCTCCACCTGCTGCCTACAAAGAACAAGAAGAAAAAGTCGATGGCTCAGTGCTGGGGTTAGTCAAAAGAGATTTGGGAATCCAACACTTAACCATACGACTGGTAGTAGTCATCACAGTTCTTTGCACATTATCATTCGAACGCATAGGACGAAAATCACGATGGGGAAAACGTGGCCTGTCAAAGCGTCTCGACTCAAACCTTGGGTTGTGAGGATAGAAATCATCTGTGTGAAAGCCAAATCCACACGAGTGACGCTCACCACGATGGGGAACACGTGGGGCGCCAAAGCACTGCTGCGCAAATCCTCTGTTTCATGAATCAAACCATATGAGGGATGACCCTGTCCACGATAGGCACCAGAAAAAGAGCAAGGATTCCTATGGTCAAGGATCCTATAATAAGATAGGTTCAGTCTATTACTACTTACTTTGGGCATCGACTTACCCCTACATCCACAGGCAACTCCGGTCAACAGCTCTACGACGCACCCGAACGTGGAGGATTACTAAGGCCGGATAGGGCTTTCACCACCTACCGATTACCTTTAACAAACCGTGGGGCACGCGGCAAACAAAGGTAACCTCTAGCCTAGACACCACGTCTATGCTATCAATTACTATCCTAGTCTTGGATCCACGCTTATAGAAGACTAAGATACTCTAACTAAATAGAGCGATGATCCTGTAAGTAATAAAGAAAGAACTTACTTAACTTGGAAACTTAAATACCAAAGAGGAAACACGAACACTTACTTGAAAACTAAAGCATCCATCGAGGTACAAGCGTGGGGAGGATCGCCGACAAGCCCGGCACTTCCCCGAACTCTCCCTCACTCTCTCCCTATTTTCTAAGCACTTTGGAAGTGCTAAAGCCTTTGAAATGGAGGTCTAAACTCTCTTCTTGTGTGTTCTTTTTTCTGCCGAATTCCTTCTCTATTTATAGGTGGCGGAGACTTGGCGGATACTTCAAGGTGGATGAGAGTCGGTGGGCGAAAATTCCCCAGCCGGGCAGCGGGCCACACCGGGCGGCCATGTGTGCCGGGTGGCCGGGCATGCCGGACGGCATGCACCGCCGGGCGGCCACAGGATTTGGTCGGTTTCCAACCGACTTGCTTCGGACGGCTTAGATCTTGTCTTGATGGTGGTTCCTTGGTTGGTTTCCCCCGAAATCTCCATTTTGGGGTCGATAAGCCTCATGGGCCTCATGGGCTAGTAACCCTGGATGGCCAACCCAGGCCGGGCGGGAGGCCAGGCAGGGTGGCAAACCCTACCGGGCGGCAAGCCCAGGCCGGGCGTCCTAGCAGGCCGGGCGGCGGCCTGTGCCGGGCCGTAGCCCCTTTTGGGTGCCGACCCCCTCCGGGTCATGTTTTGACTTGTCCAAGTTATGCCACATGAATGCCTCCTTTATTTCTCCACTTTTACCATCCTTAGTCCGGGGATGGAAAACGGCCTCATGATGGAGTGTTTTGTAGGGTCGGCTGGGTCGAATGGTTCAGCCTGATGAGACTCTGTTTTAACCAGCCAGGTGGCTGATATCAGCCTGATATGACCTTGTTGGCTAAGTTCTGATTTCAGCCATCACGATCCTACCGGACCCTGATTTCAGCCTCATACAACCCTATCGGTCGGCTGTTTTACGGCAGGATCGGCCGACGGGGCCTTTCTTCATGGTTTTTTTTTGCATATTTTAGCTCTTTTATACCTGCAAACACATGTCTCACCAAAACTCGTGGAAATGGTTAAGAATAAACTGCTACCACTAGTTTGTTTATTCCTTTTATGTTGTTTATGCAAGGATTTGACAGTCAGATTTGGCATTTAAGGACCATCAACAACACCCCCACACTTAGTCTTTGCTCGTCCTCGAGTAAAGGAATATAGACTAAGGTGAATCATAAGTTCAATTGGTATGATGGTAGCATGCAAATTATTCCAAGACATACCTGTACCTATGAACTTTTAAAGTGTCTAGCATGTTACCTTGGGTGGTTGAGGAATGGAACGATGCTGACTCCAATCATCTTCACTCGTTCTGCTATGTAGCTTGGGTTTTTGAAAAGATTTTCAAAACAAATCATAGTTGTTCTCCTCAAATGATTCTCTCAACTCACTCAATTTGTATGGTTCCTCAGTAGGGCATTTGACATTGCCTCTTTTCATTCCAACTTCTAAATATGGCTTCATGTGGAGCTCAAGGTTGGGGTAAAAGAGAGGCATACTTGTGTCTCATATATCACTAACTCAAAAACCGGATCCGTGGAGAACAATTCATGAACTTTTGATCAAGCATGTGCACATGTGGATATGTGGAAGGAAAATGACTGAATCTGAATATTCCCTTTTCTTTTAAGATGCTCCCTCCCTTCTATTGGATATGCGTTTTAGAACATGGGCTAATTCTTTCTCTATTTTTTTACTTTTTTTTTGAATTATGAATAGCCCATGTCACTTTTAGAAGGATATTTGGAGAGGGAGTCTATCAGAATATGATGGAGTACTTTATTTAATGGATGGATGATGACATGGAAGTGCTATCTTCCAGTGTAGAAGAAATAGCACATGGATGATGGATATGGTGGTGCTAACTTCCAGTGAAGAAGTATTACCAAAGTGGTGTGCACAAAATCTTGATCAAAAAGTCATAAATAGTAACTCACAAGGGTCACAACAATTTGACAAAGTTCAATGAAACAACAAGTAACATATGCATAAGATTTTCAATGAGTTCATCATATGGCTTTGGTAGGAAGATATAATCATTGAGGAGTCAAGCTATTGATTTTAATTTTTTTTTGTAAGAAAAATTCCCAAACACATCAAGCAAAAGAGAAAGATTCATTTCGTCAAACCATATCTCATGCATCAACTACCTAGGTGACATGCTTTCCTAAAGATGTAGTTCATAAGCAACAAGTCTATGAACTAGGAATAAGGAGCATGCAAGCCAACTAAATAGAAGCATGAAATAACATGAGGCTTCCACAAGGTTCATTTTAGTTTTCTAGTTAAATTTTTATGATTGATTCAAGATAAGTTTGATTTAACTTGGAAACTAGGGGGAAAGGGATAGAGTGTGCAAACCATCGCTATGGAAGGTGTGGAAGCTTAGGAACACTAGCCTTGTGTCGATTGTCCTTGTAGGTTGGTCGATGTTGCTTGGAGACCGGTCACCTCGACTTTCGACGTGTTGGCTTAAGCGACAATGCACAACGTGTCGATAGGAGGCCTTGTATTGTTTGTGCGTTGAAAATCTTGAAGGCCTCCCACACACTTGATCTTGTACCTAGCTGCTTTATTCAAAGAAGAACAAAAACAAAAACAAAAAGGGTGAAAAGAAAAAGGGACTCCACTGGCTTTATGGGCCAAATAGAGTCAAAACTTTATTTATTATTATTTTTATTTCTTTTCTAGGCATATTATAAAATTGAATTGAATAGAAATAAAAAGGAGCAATAAACTAAAGCGCCACTGGCTGGAGTTCATAGCCGGATGTGCAAATTGGGTCCGCAGACGGCGGTGGCTCAAAGAAGTCGCCCTTCGGAGCAGAAAATGATATGATAGAAGTTTGCTCCATGGTGGAAAAAGAAAAGAAATAAAAGGAAAAGGAAAAAAAAAGAAAAGATACGAGGACGAACAAGGTTCAAAGATGATACAACAACCGTTCCCCGGCAACGGCGCCAGAAATGCTTGTTGACACTTCTTAACGTCGCACCAGAAATATTACTATCCCCAGCAGCAGCGCCAGAAATGCATGTTGGAATTTCTTACGATCACAGATAAATCCGCAAGCGCACGGATACCAATGTAGCACTTCACCTAGGAGTATTCCAGGTTATCGAATCTCGGGGAACATGTGTGTATTATTCTTCTAAACTAATCCATCCAAGGGCAACAAGAATATGGTAAGCAGAGGGTAGAGAGGATTCCTATGGTCAAGGATCCTATAATAAGATAGGTTCGGTCTATTACTACTTACTTCGGGCACCGGCTTACCCCTGCATCCACAGGTGACTTTGGCCAATAGCTCTACGATGTACCCGAACATGGAGGATTACTAAGGCCGGATAGTGCTGTCACCACCTATCGACTACCTCTAACAAACCGTGGCGCACGCGGCAAACAAAGGTAACCTCTAGCCTAGACATCGCGTCTATGCTATCAATTACTATCCTAGTCTCGGATCCACTCTTATAGAAGACTAAGATACTCTAAGTAAATAGAGCGATGATCCCGTAAGTAATAAAAAAAGAACTTACTTAACTTGAAAACTTAAATACCAAAGAGGAAACACGAACACTTACTTGAAAAGGAAAGCATCCGTCGAGGTACAAGCGTGGGGAAGATCACCAACAAGCCTGACGCTTCCCTGAACTCTCCCTCACTCTTTCCCTATTTTCTAAGCACTTTGGTAGTGCTAAAGCCTTTGAAATGGAGGTCTAAACTCTCTTCTTGTGTGTTCTTTTTTCTGCCGAATTTCCCCTCTATTTATAGGTGGCAGAGACTTGACAGATACTTCAAGTTGGAGGAGAGTCGGTGGGAGAAAATTCCCCCGTCGGGCGGCCATGTGTGCCGGGCGGCCGGGCATGCCGGGCGGCCACAGGATTTGGTCGGTTTCCAACCGACTCGCTTCGGACGGCTCAGATCTTGTCTTGATGGTAGTTCCTTGGTCGGTTTCCCCCGAAATCTCTGTTTTGGGGTCGGTAAGCCTCATGGGCTGGTAACCCTGGGTGGCCAACCCAGGCCGGGTGGCAAAACCCTGCCGGGCGGCAAGCCCAGGCCGGGCGGCCTGGTAGGCCGGGCGGCGGCCTGTGCTGGGCCACAGCCCCTTTCGGGTGCCGACCCCCTCCGGGTCATGTTTTGATTTGTCCAAGTTATGCCACATGAATGCCTTCTTTATTTCTCCACTTTTACCCTCCTTAGTCTGGGCACGGAAAACGACCTCATGATGGAGTGTTTTGTAGGGTCGGCTAGGTCGGATGGTTCAGCCTGATGAGACTCTGTTTTAACCAGCCAGGTGGCTGATTTCAGCCTGATATGACCTTGTCGGCTAAGTTCTGATTTCAGCCATCACGAGCCTGCCGGACCCTTATTTCAGCCTCATACGACCCTATCGGCCGGCTGTTTTACGACAGGATCGACCGACGTGGCGTTTCTTCATTTTTCTACATATTTTAGCTCTTTTATACCTGCAAACACATGTCTCACCAAAACTCATGGAAATGGTTAAGAATAAACTGCTACCACTAGTTTGTTTATTCCTTTTATGTTGTTTATGCAAGGATTTAACAGTCAGATTTGGCATTTAAGGACCGTCAACAAGGGTTATCTGGAGCCTAGAAACAAGATAGTCATTTTCCTGAACTAGGACTTTGTTTTCCTCCCTAGTGATTACTAGCTTGTCCTTGAGGGTCACACACACTTTACACGGATATGGGAGAACTTTCGAGCGAGTCTCATGAAGCAACTTCGACTCAAGCTCTTTGACTTTGAGGGACTGAGCTTCCAACTCATCTGTGAGCTTGGGACACTTCTAACATGCACCCAAAAGAGTTGGTCTAGCTTTGAACTCATGAAGCTTCTTGAGGGTACTCTCAAGCTGACTGGCAACTTGAGCATGCACACTCTCCTTCTGTGCAAGATCACTCATCACAACATGACAAGACTCACACTCAGTAGCAGTATCAACACAAGCGAGCTTAGACCTATGCGAAGCAATTTCAAAATCAGCACTCTCCAACTTAGACTTAAGCTCTCTACTCTCACGAAAAGCACTATGAAGCTTATCATCTTGCAAGAGCAGAACATCGTGCAAATGATCAAGTTTAGAAGAGAGCTCATCAAGAGTGGGAGGTACCTCGCTTGTGTCGGAGTCTGATGTAGATATGGCCCGATCTTCCGAGAGGTAAGGGGATAAACTCGAATTTGGGGAACTCGGCGTCGACGACCCGGCGTGAATCAGACACGATCCAACCCCGCAACCGTTACACCAAGCACAACTTGATTGTTCCTGCAAGTGAAATCGAGAACGAAAGCAAGAGAGGATAAACACGCAATCTGAAATTGCAAATACGGATGAAGTGAATCACAAGAAAAGGTTCAAGCTCTGATCACAAAAGGACTAATGTCCATAGTGGTGTAGAACAAGAACAGGGGCCCTGGATTACTGTAAAAGGACTTGTCACCACAGTTACAATAATTTGATCAAGTTTCTCTCAGGAAAACTGAACTAAACAAAACCCAAAACTAAAAGACGGCGGCTACTGAGTTTATGTAGGAAACAAAGACGTTCTAGGGTTGGGGTGACCAGGGGGGCGCCCACAACATGGGCTTAAGGCCTGACATGATACATGACCAAGTTGGCCCAAAATAGGTGGCACAACACCTTGTCATGGTCACATATTATGACTCACGACCCTTCTGGAGCTAGGAACAGAACCAAAATGATGGCGTCATCGTCCCCTTTCCAACACATCAAAGAACGCCTCGTTTGGATGTCGGATGTGGGAGATATCATCAAAACCGTGAAGGGATGTCGGCTGAATCCGAGACGAACGTGGTGGCCGAGTTGGTGACGACTTATAACTTGGGGAAGGCCATGATATGCGCGTATCCAGCATGGTGATATCCTCATCAGAGTCGGATCCAAAGTCAGTGCCATGGTTGTTCTTTGCCATGAAGCAAAGTCCGGTGAAGTCATCCTTCCTCTTGACTCGTGGCTTCTCTCTGAGCTTGAAAGACCTTCGCTTGATGTGAGGTCGATATCGCTCAAGGCGGCAACGCAGGCGCGTGCAATGGCCTTGGCGAACTTCTTGGAGTTCTTGCCCTTCTTGTAGAAGCGGTTTTTCTTCTGCTTGAAGTCTTCAGTGTTGTTGTCACGGTATCCAGCCTTCTTCTTCTTCTTGGGACAGCCAGCAATGAAGTGTCCCGGGTCACCGCACTCGAAGCATGTTCTTGAACCACCTCCTCTTCTTCCTTCCGTTTTTTATAGAACTTCGTGAACTTCCTTGTGAGCAAGGATAGCTCCTCATCAGGAATGCAATCCATCTGTTCATCGGAAGCTGCAACAAGAGAAGACAAACCAAACTCTAAAGAAGACTTGTCAAGTGAGGGGCTAGTTTCATAAGAAGCACAACTGTGATCACCCTTCTGAGAACTAGAAAGCAAAGGCATGCTAGAAGCAGGAATAGCAAGCTTATGATGAGATTTCAGCTTGCTATACAGTTGCTCATATTTCAAGGTATTGAATTCAGCAGTTTCTTGTAGAGCAGTAATTTTAACCCCCAAACATTTTCATCAAGTGAGTATAGCAGTTGCTTAGCTCTATCATTGTCATTGTACACAAGGTTACCACAAGCCCGCAAGTTGCACATAATTATCTTAAACCTACGAAAGGTGTCATCTAGTGACTCGCCAGGTTTTTGTGCAAAGGTTTGATACTGTCTATTGTAAGAATCCTTATGCATAGACTTGACTTGGTTGGTACCCTCATGGTAAGTACAGAGCTTAACCCATATAGCATAAATAGTGTCAAGGTGTGCAATCCTATCATATTCACTCCTACTAAGTACAGAGAGTAAAATATTGACAACTTTGGAGTTGTTCTCATACCTGACTAACTCACCTGTAGATGCAGTGTTCAGATCCTGTGGTATAACATACTCCTGCTCAACAATCTCCCAAATTGCACATTCTTGACTCAGCAGATACACCTTAGTCCGCGACTTTCAGTAGGTGAAGTCCTCTCCATCGAACATCCAAAGCTTAACAGCACGCTTCTTTATATCGCTTTCGGATCATAAAGCCGGTGAAGGTCAACTAGTGATCAAACCGGCTCAATTTTAGGTGTTTTTCTGGTTGTTTAGAGTTCGTTGAATTAGAGCTGTGTTAGAATCCAAGCCGAGAAAGTGGCTCCTCCTATTTTTCTTTCCTTCTAGAAAATTGTGATGACTTTGTAAAGCTGGTAACCCCAACGTACTCTTATTTTGCTTTTAATTCAAAGCAGGGCCAAAGTGCCTTTGGTCTAGAAACAATATTTTGTTTGGCAGTTAAGTACACGAAAACCAACACTATAAACTTGTACGAGTACGGTCGGGAGTAGTAGCAGTCATAAGTACGTACGGTCCATATATGTGGGTGTATGTACGTACATAAATACATAGTCGCGGCTGGAGTATTTTGTTTGTCTTTTATTTCCAGTCGTACGCGGCTGGAGTATTTTGTTTGTCTTTTATTTCCAGTCGTACGCGCTAGTTCTAAATTTGATTTTGACTCGTGACGCCTCACCAAATTGTAAGGATATGTACATATCGTTTAAACAGACGCGGCATCCGTGTAGTAGTTAATTGAATCGAATGTGCGGTCAAGGGAATTATTGTCGCTTGACGTGGAAGGCGTCATTCGGTCGTACGTAGCAAGCAGGGAGTCACTTCTTCTGTTTGACTGTTGTCAGCTTCAAAGAACAGATCTGACGAGATCGATATCATTATATTTTACGCGAGCGTAGTGCTATATACTCATGTGCAGTAAAATTGGAAACCCATAAAAAAAATGTTGGATCGAATTCTGCCCATTAGTTTAATATAGAGTGTCCACAGGCAAATTTTATGTTTATTATAATATCTCAACAAGCGCTGTCACATTCAGAACTAGACACCTGAACTTCCGGTATGGAACGTGAGAATGAATGACACTAAATTGGTATGGTAGAATTAGTTAAACAAGGTGTTATGCATCAGAAAAGGACCATATTGGAAATTTCAAGTGCTACTACCTCGGTTTCAAGATATAATCATTTAGCAACTTTTACTATGAATCTAAATATATATTGACAATTACTCTCCAGAACTGTGTCAAGCTGCTTCCTCTTCACTAAAACCTGTTTGCTTCTCCGCTCGAACTCTCTTTCTATACTCTCACAATCGTCCAACATGCATTGGTCGACGTGAATTCGTTATGGGAATACAATTTTTTCTACTTTCCAAAACTAATATTTCAATTAAAAACACATGTAAATCTAAACTTTTAATATCTAGCTATTTTGTCATGCAAACCCATTTGCAGAGTCGATTCTTACACAGGTTCTAAATAGACAAAGTCGTGTACTATCATGCCAAAAATAGATGAGCTTGAATTTGAGTCACGTCACTCGATTTAGCGTCCAATGTGAACTGTCTATTCAACCAGGTTGACATGAATTTTTCTAAAGATTGGATATAAAAATTCTGAATTCATATATATTTTTATTAAAATATTAATATAAAGAGATCAGCATGATAAATTAGAAGAAAACACTAATATAGGAGGATCATCACATTTACAATGGAGAATACATATGGTTAGCTAGGTTGGCAGCACATGCTTGTAGGAAAAGCATAGGAATCTAGCTAGGCGGAGACAGCATGGAGATTGGCCTTTAGCCATGCATGTGCATTGTGGCTAAGAAAGAACTGGATGGCCTAAAGCATGAAGCAAAGAATCGAAGCATCCTATTCCAAGCTGCTTTGCACGCTCTCCTGCTGCTTCTGCCTGTGTTGTATGTCCTGTCATCACGTGGAGAGATTCAGAGATGCCCATATGTAACGTATTTTCGATCTCGTTATTTAATTTATTTTAATTCTTTTGGTGACAGAATTATGATGAGCACGCACGAACGAATTTGGGCTTCCTTTGTCAGCAATCAGTTATGATATCCAAACTTGCGTTGTTTTTCGACCAAAGACATCCAAATTAAACTTTTGAACTTTAAATTGAAAGCAGCTGTTGGCGTGGAAGGCCAAGGGTGTTGAGGTCCCAGCGGAGCCAACAACGGTGCAGTAACAACAGCAGCCAGCACCCGTGGAAGAGAGAACCCGAAGCAATGGGCCGTTGTGGTCACGTGGCCTGCCTGTTGTTCCTCGAAATGGGCCCACGGTCCCCCAACTTTTTACGGACAGGCCAGCCAATTAACTATAATCAAAGCGCTTAAAGCTGCCTACTTATGGATAATAAAGTTATTAAAAACACAGCTGCACAACATGAGGTTACGTAAGAAACGAGTCAGTCAGTGACTCAGTGTACGTGCACTGCTATATATGCTGTAGTAGAACAGAGTTTGATCATGGAATCCGAGGGGAAACCTCTGGGGCTCTGACTTGACTGATGAACCCGTGGAGGCGTTACAGAGTGTTGTGCTCAACCTAGAGCCAGGTTAATCTGAACGAACCTGCTCCACGCCATGGTGCAGGCACACGTTATTACAATTTTACTATGGAAGAATGATACCAGCCTGCAGATGGAATCACAATTTTAATACCGGTGTTGCTGTGTTAGTACGCCTGTGGTAAAATTAAGGTACTTTCTCTTATCCGTTGTGTGTTTTTCGTATTACCTCGGTCACAAAAGAGAATACTAATTTGGGTCTTGTGCATCATTTACATGTTAAGATTTCCTTTTTCTTAAGCAACGGATTATATTCTTTGCTGGAGTAAGTATGCACGTTGTGTTGCAGTAACTTAGCGTGAATGTGTTCCTAGAGTTGCAGGCTTTCAGGGAGTTTCTATTAATTAGTTACTGAAAAGACGAGAAAGGGCTTCCAAGCAAATAAAGTGTTGACATTTAAAATTGGACAGAGATGCGGCCAGGTCGGGTTAGCACGGCGGTCAGGCCGGGTTAGGCACAGTAGCCAACTCAGGGCGGTCTGACCGGGTTGCCAAGGCGGTCAGACCGGGTTATACAGAGTCCCAGAGTCCTACTCGGTTTCTGGCATTGTTATGGAAGATTGCGGATTTTACGAATCCTAATGGGGTAAGACCTCCCCGCCCTATATAAACAGAGGGTCACGGCCGATTGAGGGTATCCAATCGATCAAAAACACTTTTATCTTTTTACCTTTAAACCCTAATACTTTCCAAACCCTAATTGTTGTTCTTCTCTCGTCCCGGTGGCGTGTGAAGACGTTCTAGCTTGCCTGCCGATGCTAGGGCAACACAAGGTGCGCCAGTCCTAACGGGGTCCCTTCCGGGCAGGCGTTCGTTGGTGTTCACGGTGATCTTCTTTTTCAAGGCGGTCTAACCGGCTTCCGAAGGCGGTCTGACCAGGTTGCGCAGGCGACGACGCGAGGTGCCGGATTTTTCTGTTCAAGGCAGTCTGACCGGCTTTCCAGGGCGGTCTGACCGGGTTGTGCAGACGACAGCAAGGTGTTGGTTCTGCGCATTCGCACAGGAGCGTGCTCGTGTTTGGTGTCACTGTTTGGCATCAACACACTTTTGAAGACTCCACTGGGGAAGAAAATTTAGGTTATCTAAAGGCCGAATCATTCTTCTCTTTTTATGGTGTTTGAGTTTAGTACTGAAAACATTATCAAGATGAACTTCATGGAGATTCCAGAGCACGCGCGCAAGGCGTTCGAGGAGAGACAAAAAGCTGCTAAGGAGGCACGAAAGGCGAAGGAGCTTGAAGAATTCATGGCGTGCTAATCGAAGGATCAGCAGGGTGTGGTCTCACAGGTAAAGGGCCCTGTCCTGCCGGACATCAACTTCAGCCCTAAGGTAAATAATACATCTCCTATCTCTGTTGAAGATGTCCTTAATATTATTAATGACCGGATGAAGCACACCAATGATCATATGCAATATGTCACAGAAAATCACATTAGTAAAATTTTTAAAGACATGAATGTTGCTTCTTGTTCTACTGCTCCTCCTGGTACTTATGCTCCAGGATCATCGGCCGCTACTGCTAGTCAGAATGATCCACAATATGGCATGCCATTGAATTATTTTGCTGGTCAAACACCTCGTATAAATTCTATTGCATCTGGTCAACCAGAGGGTACTTTAGTACTGAGTCCACCAATGGTTGACCCTATTTCTAGTGTGCCTAGTTCCGCTGCTGCTGGCCAAACCAGCAAAACTGCACGCCCTAATTTGTCTAATTCTTTTGTCCCTATAATCCTAATAGGCCTAGACACAAGACAATAGAAGAAGTAATCACCGATATGAAGGAAGATATGAATAGGCAATAGATTTTCAAAGTAGATCCCGAGTATATCAAAAGTTGTACCCTACATATTTTGATTCGGTTTCTTATCCTCAAGGTTGGCGTGTTCCTGATTTTATTAAATTTACTGGTGAGGATGGTAGAACTATATGGGAACATGTTAGTCCATTTTTAGCTCAGTTGGGGAGGCTAGTTCTGTTGATGCACTGAAAGTTCATTTATTTTCTCTATCATTGACCGGTACTGCGTTTTCTTGGTTTACTTCATTACCCCCTAATTCTATTAATTCATTTGAGCAAATGGAACGTAAATTTCATGATCACTTCTATAGTGCTGATAGCGAGATGAGGTTGGTAGACTTAGCATTGGTTAGGCAACACCGAGATGAATCGGTGCATGATTAGCTTTTAAGGGATTTAGAGATGTAAAAAACCGATGTTTTAATCTAACCTTATCCGTAAGGGATTTAGCTGATTTAGCTTTTAAGGGATTACGGTCTCATATTAAGGATAGATTAGATAATATTACCTTTTTTGACCCTTGCACAATTACAACAAAAAGCTTCGGGTCCAGAGAATCAAAGTAAAGATGCTAAGGATGGTTATAAAACAAATCATTATAATGTAAATTATGTAGACAATGATTCAGATAGTTCTAGTTCTTTTGATGAGATTGGTGAAATATGCACTGCTGAATTTGTCTAGCCAAAACAAGCTAAGTCCTATTCTTGTGATGCTCTTAAGCCGATTAATAAAAATCAGCAAGGAGAAGATAAATTCACTTTTGATGTGGCCAAATGTGATATAATTTTTGATGAATTGCATAAAAATGGCTATAATTAGATTACTCATGTTATACCGCCATTTGATGAAATAAAATGGCGAGCTTATTGTAAATGGCATGGTTCTTATTCTCATGCAACTAATGATTGCAATGTTTTCCGTCAACAGGTCCAACCGTCTTTTAATGACGGATGATTGAGTCTTAAAGAAATGCAGATAGACAAGAATCCTTTTCCTGTCAACACTATTGATTTATAGGGGTCCAAGATATTAATCCGACCGGAACATGCTGATACAATGAAGGGGAAGAATGTGATTCTTGGAGAAAAAAGGACATTTACAGCTGAAGATGAAATCTTGTCTCGCTAAGTGGTGGTGGAGAAAAAATTAGATGGGAAGGAGTCTTTGAAGATCACTGTGAAGAATTCATCACTTGGGGAACAAGATAAAGAGCATTTGAATGGTGCAAGAAAAAGACCGGTTTCAGAAATCGGTCAAGTCAGTTTACAGCACAAGGCGGTCAGACCGGGTTTGATTGTTCTGGTCGGTACAAAACTTTTAAACCCAAGAATCCCGAGATGCATCGACGGAAAACTCAAATGGATGTTCCGCAGAAAAGAAAGACACAGTTTAAACCTACCTTTGATCATTTGTTGAAAAAATATGAAAGGCAGGCGGCCGTTTCAAGAGATCGTCCAATAGAGAGACGTCCAAGACCAACGTATGAAGTGGAAAAGGTTGAGAAGGTTCAGCAGGAAGTGGTGATTCCTGTTTATGGAGCACAATCAAGTAGGCCCACAGGAGGTCCTATTTATCCTACATACCCTCCTCCTCACATGCCTTGGGGTCCTGCTTTCCCTGTTTTTTCTCAGCCCATGTGGAATCCATTTTATGGTATGTGGATGCCACCACATCCTCCAACGCAATTTCCAACTTTTCATCCGGGATGGGAGATGCCTCAGAAATCTGTTTTTGAAAGATTTACACAGCCAACACACAACCAATGGGGGTTAGGCTCATCTGGTTCACAGATTTCTAGAACTGGGGGGCTCTCAGGACGGTCAGACCGCCTTGCACAGGAGGTCAGACCGGGTTGTATAGATACTAAAACTATTTCTGGAGGAAATTGTATTAAAGGGAAGAAACCTATTGAACCAGAGGTTGTGGAGACAAAGAAGGCTACTACAATGTGAGTGATCAAGATTGGCAGCAATGGTGTAGTAATAGGTGATGGTCTTAAAGGTCCAATTACTATCAACAGCTCTGCATGTCCTCAGGTTGGGATTGAGCCCAAGCCGTTTGTCCCTTCTACTAATGATCATGAAGCTAGCACCAGCAGGGATTCTAAATATACTCAGCCTCGATAGTGCCCTAATGGAATTACTTGTTCTCAGAAGAGAAAGTTGCAACGGCTAAGGATTCAGGAAAAATGAAGCGTGAGTTGGAGGAGCAGCGAGATGCCTTATTCAACAAAATTCGCTCAATGAAGCAATGGAAGCTCAAGGTGGGAACCAAAGCTCCTAAAGAGGTTCTGGTTATTGCAGGAGAAGATTTAGAGATGATCGAAGCAACAGAAATGGGAAAAGCCGCTGATATAGAACTAGGGCGGTCAGACCGGCATGAGGAGGCGTGTAAGGATCGAAGGCCTAGCGAGAAGGGGGGGGGGGGGGGGTGAATCGGTAGCCGACCACGAATCCAAATACTTCAGTTTCACGCTTCTAAAACCTAACAAGTCGTTGCAACCTAAACAATTCTAGTAGGCCAAGACCCTACACATGCTAGTGTTCATGATGCAAAGCAAAGCGCAGAATCTAAAAACACTAGCCTATACAAGCCACAAGTCACCCTATCACTAGAGCACACAATTGCAGAATAGTAAGGAGAGGGTCAAGGAATGCTCATGATTTTTTCCCGAGGTCTCGGAAGGATGGCACCTTCCCCTACTCCTCGTTGGACCATTCCCGCCGGAGTCCCGGTCCCTCCCACCACCAAGTGGAGTTCTCGCCCATGAGGCCGCAATCACTCCTCGAGTGAAGACACGGTGTGTGTCACCGCTGTACAAAGCACAAGCTCGCCTCCCTCGAGAACTTGCCGAACTCCCCGAGCTGGCACGGGCGCTCACTATTGATGCCCCTTCCAACGGCAGGCTCAAACCATGTATAAACTTGTGACGGCCTTCACAACCAATCACGATAGGCTCGATCACTGACACCTAACCGGTCTGGGTCTCACCATAGACCAAGAGTAACAACCTAGATCACACCCTCAATGACACCCTAGCCTTAGATGTGCAAGGTAGCTCCTTGTTACTCTCACTAGCACTCTCAGGATATCCAATATCCTCTCCTAGTGCTCTCTTCTTTTCCTCTTGGACCTTACCAATTATCCTCTGGCCAAGAGTGGTCTCCAAGACCCTAGCAACGAAGTTATATAGGCTCCCAACCTTAAACTAGCTGTTGCTCCACAAAATCAGCATTCTGGGCCTCCACACCAGACTGTTCGGTCACTACCTGACCGGACCGCCCGGTCACTGCAAACTGAGCTCCAACGACTCTCTGCCCCTGTGGTGAACTCCTGTTGATCGGACTGTCCGGTCACTCGACCAGACCGTCCGGTCCACTTTCTCTCTCCATTCCAGGAAGGTCCGCAAACTGCATCCTCTCTGTCGTCCCTGCACTCCTATTGACCGACCGTCCGGTCTGTATGGAGTCTCCTACAGACAGAGTTCTTGCTCCTCGCGCTAAGTCTTGGAAAACTCTACATAGTGACCGTACAGTCCGGTCTCCACAGACCCCTCTGTCCGGTCTCTATGTCCAGAAGCTGAAACTTGTCATCCTCGCTTGACTTGGTTTCTCGGCTTCTCCGAACAGCTCCTTGGCTTCTCCACTGTCATCTAGTGCCTGTGATTTCACCAAGCAACCTTGCACATTACTGACTAGACATGACCTAAGAGAATGACCTAGACCCCCTTGATAGTCCGATTTTTCCTATGGACTCAAAGCCCTAACAACTACTCAAGTGTTCCAAACACTTGCACCATAGCATGTTCTCCGCTTTGATCCATCTCCATCAACCCTTGGACTCCATCAAGTTCACAAGCCTCCATGCTTGTGGTCATTGTCATTAATCGCCAAGGACACCATCATCCATATGATTTGCAATAGAGTTAAGAGATGATTCCTACAAACACAACACTCGTGTAGATATGAGCCCACAATTTCATAGTTGTCATCTATCACCAAAACATCCATACCACGGAGATCCAATCATCAATGGTCATGAAGCTTACAATCTCCCCCTTTTTGATGATTGATGACAACCACTACTTAATTGGAAAATTTTAATGAATAACCGGACTAAACAAGCTACACAAAGATCGAGAGGAACCATAACAACATATGAGAGAAACGCATAAGGTCCTACCCAATCAAATATCATCTAGAGATATACGGAAAAGAGTGAAGAGCATACTCTAGATGAAACATGCATGCATGTCATGGAAATATATTGAATGAACGCATAAGGACATGCAATGCAAGGCATAAATGATGAGATGCAACAAGTTAGCATGGCAATGCATAAGAATTAAAAACAAGCATTCATCATCATGATATCACACATAGGCATATAAGACAATCAATAAATACAAGCACTGCATATGAAAGGAAATAAACCAAGTGAGATCAAAATGAGTCAAACACAAGCAAATGAAATCCATGACTCATCATAATCCATGAACAACGAATAACTCCTTAAAATAAGAACCAAATGGTCTATCTCCCAAAACCTCGTAGCTCCCCCTAGATACAAGCTACTCTCAATCGTAACAAGATCACACTCCCACTCCCCCTAGACCTAATGTCTTCTCCCTTTTTGGCAACAAGCATCAAAAAGCCAAAAAGATGGGAAAAGATGAACATCTAAGTGCTCGTGGTCGAAGGAAGTGGTGCAGCGACGTCGTCTGTGGGCTCTGCTCCTGGCTGCTGCTGAGGTGGATCCTGCTATGCTCCCTAAGCTTGTGCCGCCTGAGCATCCAGCTGCTCAAAGAAACCAAGGTCTACAGGCGACTCAGACCCGCTATCCTGTGCTGCTGTAGTGACTGTGGCAGTCTCCTAAGCTGAAGTCTGGAGTAGTATAAGGTCTGCCACATCCTGCTGAGAGAAACCTCGACGGACAAGATTCTCTGCTGCCTTGAGTAGTAAGTGTGGAAACTGTGGCAGTAAGAGGTGGGCTGAAGCTGTAGCTGTCTCTGAGGCGGTCTGAGAGTCTGCACGAGTAATGGTCACAACGTCAGAGAACAGACTCCTGACCGGTACGTGCTGAGAGGTAGAGGGTCCAGCCATCTGTGAAGTAGAAGAGTGTGAAGGAGACACGAACAGTGCTGACACTGAGAAGGCTGACATGGGAGAGAACTGTGCTGAAGAAAGTGTCTGTCCTTCTTCCCCTGTCGGTAGAACCCCTGAAAGTGACAATCCGCTGGACCGTGCTGTCATCAAAGCTGTGAAGGGTCCTGGCTAAGTCCGTAGCTGCTGAAACTGAGGAATCACTGAAGGTCCTGGTTGCTGGCCAGCTTGCCTCTGAGTAAGCTCCATCATCTGAGTCACTAGAGCGGAAACAAGGGCCATCTGCTGACGTTGAAGCTTTTCATGTCCTCTGATCAGCTCCATCATCTGACGTCTGTTCTCTGACACACTCTGTATAAACACACCCAACCGTCCTACAAGTGTTGTCACTATGACAGTGACCTCAGACTATGAACCTGTCGACTGGGGAGGCGCTCCTATACTGGCTGACTCAGGAATCACCGTCTCTAGCTGAGCTGCCTGATCAAGTGGTGCTGGCGGTGACTCCTGCTCCTCCTCTCTTGTCTGCTGGCTGGAGGCTAACTGTGAACTCTTGGGGACTCTAGGTGAGTACATGGTGGTCACCTCAGGGAAAGCGTCGTACTGCTCCTCCGTCACTAGGCCCATCCTCCTCAAGAGATAGCAGATATAGGGACCATAGACCAAGTGACGGCCTCCAACCCTCTTAGAGATCACCTCCTCCATCTCTCCAATCAGAAGGTCTACAAAGTCAAATGGCTGCCTCCTCAGAATAGCTGCTACAGCCCACTGATGAAGAAGTGTGAACTCCTCTCTATACCATAACCTAGGGATGATAGTCCTGGTGACTATCGCTCTCACCACCTTGGCCTCTGCAGTGAGTCTCGCAGGCCCTCTGTCAATCCCTGGTGTGTGCGATGGTGGAAAGGCAATCGACACCATCTCGTCTGTAGGCATCTTCCCTCCCTGAGGTCTGCGGGGTGGTGCTAGCATACCATAGGCAATCCTGTAAAGTAGGAAGTCTGAAGATAGGAGTCCTAGGTTATGGATCAAATCTTATCGAGTCACACGCTATGGCTGCCCTCTGAACAAGAACCAGAACTCTGATCGATCTCTGGCAACCCACAATGTGGCATAGAACTCTAGCACCACATCCTCTCTGTATCTGTGTGGAGCAGTAATCAGCTCTACTAGTCCTAGCAAGTACGTGAAGTACTGCTCCATGTTTGTGCCGGTGGCCCTCCTCATGGCCTCGTATGTCATATACAACTATGGCACAAAGAGTCTATCCTTGCCTCTCAGTCCAAGGTAGCGTCTCAGACCCTCACCAATCCTCCTCTGGAGGCCTGTCCAGTACCTCTCTCTAGCAGCGGGGTCTCTAGGGATTGGAACCCACTGCTCGAAGGGTACCAAGCAAAGCGCCTTAAGGTCCTTTGCAGGAACCCTAAGGATGTCTGGCTCTCCGGCTGCCTATACCAATCTCTGTAGCCTCCTCGTGCACACCTCACAGGTGCACCTTGGGTCTCCTGCCCGGTGAGCTGTCCTTTGGGGAACAGTCTGCTCTGCCTCCTCCTTTGACTCCTCCTCCTCAACCAGCTCCTCAAACTCTGACTCTAAGGTCTCCTCTCCAGTCTCCTCCTCCTCGGACTCCTCCTCCTGCTGCCTGGAGAATCCTGATGAGGATATCACTCCTAAGGATACATGCAACACTCCTCCAATTCTGAACTTGCAAGGTCCAATAACTAGAGCTCGTGCATGACGACTAAATTTAGAGGTGAGCCCTCTTACGTTCTTCATTATATGTCACTTTTGAGAATGGTTTTCTACCTAATGATTATATTGTAATTAGGAATCATGGAGAGGACCAGGAGATGATGGGAGAAGGACTTGGAGATGTGGAGGATCAGCAAGGATATGGAAGCTAAGGTGAAGGCGCTACCAAAACCAACTTCGAGTCTGTTTTAGGGCTCAGGACCAGTCTGCACTAAAATGGATGCCTAGGACGCATACAGACTTGGATTTGGACATTCTACATATGCATGGAAAGATAAGAAGACATTTCCAATTCTGCTGGTCTCATGTCAAAATTCATCCGGAGTCATCGGGAATCATCGAAATAGGAGAGAGTCCAGAATCTGTTTCGGTGCTGCGTCGCCTGTTTTTGACTTTTGGGCTTTGTATCTAGTTGAGCCTAATTAGAGGCGCATCCAGAGGGTCTTGCACGATCCTAGATGATAAGAATATGACACCTATGGATACATACAATACTCCTCCAACTAAGATGAAAGTTCACGCGCATCACCTGAATTTACAGGTGAGCTCGTTTCTAATGTTTTGTTTAAGTGGTTTTGAGAATAGATTGCTACCTAATGATTTAATTATTGTTAGGAATAATGGAGACGATGATGATATAGCTGGGGAGGTGATTGGAGGCGTGATGGGCCAGCAAGGACGTCCAAGCCAAGATGGACTCCCAATCCAAAACCGACTTCGAGTCTGTTTCGGGGCCCAGGACCAGTCTGCACTAAAACAGACGCCCAGGACGCATACGGACTTGGATTTCGACGTTCTACATATGCCTGAAAAGATAACAAAAAGATATTTCCAACGCAACTGGTCCTATGTCAAAATCCATCGTGAGATGTCGGCAATCATCAAAAGAAATCGATGTCCAAAATCTGTCCTGGTGCTGCGACACCGTAATCGGTCTTTGGGCCATGTAACGAGTTGAGCCCACTTAGGGCTGCAACCAGGGGGTGGTGCACGACCCTAGGGTCCTCATATACAGCCGCAGCCTCTTCATTAGGGTTTGGGTTTTTCTTAGATTATTCTGTTCATAATAGTTTCACCGTCATCATGGTTTGTGAGACCCCAACTTCATGAGATTCATGATATATCTGCATTTGTTTTGCATTCTTCTTTGTTCTTGCTTGTGTTCTTGATTCACAGGCAGGGATTAGCCTTCTTGGCGAGGTCAATCATTTTAGGACGGTTGATAATCAGAGGAGTCGTCGTGCTACGATTGCGGGGTTTAGAACATGCTGTTCTGAATCCGGATCGATTTGTGTGTCGCCTCCGACCAAATCAACGTATCCAGAACCTTTCAGAAGATCGGGAAATCTTGTCCACATCAAGTGGTATGAGAGCTTCATGTACACCGTTAGGTTCGCCCTTATCCCTGTTATTTTGTTCAGTCCTAAACTCCAGAAAACTACCCTACAAAAATATTTGTTCGTCGTGTTTTCACTG
This sequence comes from Eleusine coracana subsp. coracana, assembly GCA_032690845.1. Classification (NCBI taxonomy): domain Eukaryota; kingdom Viridiplantae; phylum Streptophyta; class Magnoliopsida; order Poales; family Poaceae; genus Eleusine; species Eleusine coracana. Next base: position 41,484,801 of record CM064428.1, on the reverse strand, counting down.
TCCTATATCCCCCTTGTGCTATGCAATTTTCAGTTTAGTTTTCTTCTCTAAATTTTAGTCCCTACAAGGTCATTGTATTGCTGGTCTAGTGCTTGTTCTTTGGTCTTGTTTGAGTGGTGCATGTCCTTGTTCATAGAGAATCAAGAGAAAAAAAAATTTAGTTTGTTGCACACATTGAGAGTTTTGGAATAATATATTATCTATCTCTGTGTCTATCATATTCAGATCATAATTTTGCTTATGCTAGAATATATTTTCCTTTTTCTTTCTAGTACTAATACCTTGCTGCAGTTCTGATTCACAAGAAAAGAAAAGAAAAGAAAAGAAAAAGACAAAAGTGCACAAGAGAAAAAGCTGCACAAAAAAGAGGAAGTAGAAAAAGGAAAAGATAAAAATTCAGAATCACTTGCAGCCTTTGCGTCCATTGTTGAGTCATTTGCTTGCTTGCTTGAACTAGGTCCGAGACAAGTTTAGGCCAGTGATATAGACTAGCTTGGGACTATTATTCAGTTTTGCAACCTCTAAATTGAAATTTTGCTAATCCTTGCTATCACATATTGCCTATCCAAGCTCCACTTATATCCTTCTGAGCAGGCACAAATTTTTGATCCTCGCAATCGTCGGATCACACTCTCCGAGGTATCCTTCGCTTGCTGTAATTAAGAACTTTATAAGAGCTTAGTAAGATGTTTCAATTTGCTTGTTGAGAGCTTCCACTGTGATGAGATAGTAGTGATAGGAAAATATACTCTTGTGTGTTTTCTTGTTTGCTACTAACAATGACAAGTTACAATACCCATGGTAATGAGTTGATGACACCTCATGATGATAAGAGTGTTGTAGCACAACAAGTGCTCAGTTCTCAAATGGAGAAGGTAGAGAAAAATCAATTGAACAATTTATTCCAGACTCACTTTGTTGTCAAGGATCGACGTTGTTGTGTTATCATTGATGGAGAGAGTAGCCGCAATATTGCAAGTTTGGAATTAGTTGAGAAGCTTGGACTGACAACACAGCCACACCCATGTCCATACAACATCCAATGGGTAAATTCTTTTGGTAAGATAAAAGTAGATAAAATTGCACGTATTGAATTTTTTATTGGTTCTTATAAGGATATTGCAGAATTTGATATAGTACCTATGCAAGCATGTCATTTGTTCTTGAGTAAATCTTGGATTATTACAAATAATGCTTCACACAATACCATTACAAATAGCTACTCATTTAAATACAATGGTAGAAGAGTTACTCTTAAACCTATGACCACTACTGAAATTTTAGAAGAGGATCAACAAAGGATTGAGAGGAGAAAGAATGAACCATATAGAAAAGAGTGGATTGTTTCAAATGTTGCAACACTTACATCAAAATCTGAATTACTAGAGGATGAACATATTTCCTTGCCTATTGTTGCAACTAGTACATTTCAGGTTCTACACAAAGAAGAGGATAGTGAGAAAGATGAAGAACATGTTGGTGCTTCAGGTAAGAGGTTTCTTGAGGTAATGAATGGTTCCAACAATCTTGCTGTATTGGAACCTTGTTTGGATTTGCCTTTGCCACAAGTTGATTTATCTACTAATCCTTGTGATAAAGAGGAGTTGTGTGCCACTGCTTCACTTATACCTTTGCCACAATAAATGAATGAGCTTGATGTTTTTGCTTATGATTCATCCACTAGAGCTGAAATTAAGCATTTGATTTTAGTTAAATGTGAAAAGGATGAGCAGAAATTGTTGTCTTCTCTAAATACTTTGGGTTATATTGAATTTGATATTCCTTGTGATCTAAATACCGTGGAGAAGCAAATCTTTTATCAAACTAAATTGCCTTTATTCGCAAGAAACAATTTTCATGCTATTGGCTATTATGATCATAGAGGTTCATTTATGGTGCACAGAGTTTATATTTGTTCAAAATTGAAACCTCCTTGTGTTATAAAATTAAATGATCAACTTGAAAACTATAGTAACAATTATCATGTCATATCAAGTTTTTCTAGTGTTTGTAAGATCACACATTTTCTAAATTATCATAAAAGCGAGGATGATGTTACTGCTGCCCAATTTTTCAAAGAGGTTGTTCATTGGTATGGCATGTCTTCTATTATAGTTTCACATTCTGATGATAATTTTTATAACACATATAAACATGAGGTGCATCCCATGTTTGGGAATAGTTCTATATTTCATATTTTAGATTTGAGACAACTATTGGGAGAAAGAGATGGGATCGAGTCAAGGACGACTCTAATTCAAAAGGGGGAGAATGATGAGAACATGACACCTATGGATACACACAACACTCCTTCAACTAAGATGAAAGTTCACGCGCATCACCTGAATTTACAGGTGAGCTCGTTTCTAATGTTTTGTTTATGTGGTTTTGAGAATAGATTGCTACCTAATGATTTAATTATTGTTAGAAACCATGGAGATGATGATGATATAGCTGGGGAGGTGATTGGAGGCGTGATGGGCCAGCAAGGACGTCCAAGCCAACGTGGAGGCCCAATCCAAAACCGACTTCGAGTCTGTTTCGGGGCTCAGGACTAGTCTGCACTAAAACGGATGCCGAGGAGGCATACGAACTCGGATTTGGATGTTCTACATATGCCTGGAAAGACAACGAAAAGATATTTCCAACCCAACCGGTCCCATGTAATTATGCATCGCGAGCCGTCGGCAATCATCAAAACAAATCGACATCCAGAATCTGTCCTGGTGCTGCGACACTGTAATCGGTCTTTGGGCCATGTAACGAGTTGAGCCCACTTAGGGCTGCGACCAGGGGGTGGTGCACAACCCTAGGGTCCTCATATACAGCCGCCGCCTCTTCATTAGAGTTTGGATTTTGCTTAGATTATTCTGTTCATAACAGTTTTGCCGTCATCATGGTTTGTGAGACCCCAACTTCGTGAGATTCATAATATATCTGCAATTGTGTTGCATTCTTCTTTGTTCTTGCTTGTGTTCTTGATTCGTAGGCAGGGATTAGCCTTCTCGGCAAGGTCAATCATTTTAGGATGGTTGATAACCAGAGGAGACGTCGTGCTATGATTGTGGGGTTTAGAATGTGCTGCTCTGAATCCGGATCAATTTGTGTGTCACCTCCGACCAAATCAACGTATCCAGAACCTTTTGGAAGATCTGGAACCCTTGTCCACATCACTAGGGTCTTCATATACAGCTTCTGCCGCACCATTAGGGTTCAGGGTTTTGCTTAGATTATTATGTTCATAACAGTTTCATCGTCATCACGGTTTGTGAGACCCCAACATTGTGAGTTTCATAATACATCTGCAATTGTGTTGCATTCTTCGTTGTTCTTGCTTGTGTTCTTGATTCGCAGGCAGGTATTAGCCTTCTCGGCGAGGTCAATCATTTTAGGACGGTTGATAACCAGAGGAGACATCGTGCTGCGATTGCGGGTTTTAGAACGTGTTGTTCTGAAGCCGGATCGATTTGTGTGTCGCCTCCGACCAAATCATGTTATCCAGAACCTTTCGGAAGATCGGGAACCCTTGTTTACATCAAGTGGTAATCAGAGCTTTAGGTGCACCATCAGGTTTGCACTACCCTTAGTTAATTTTGTTTTGTGTTCATCCTATCGTCTACAGAAAAGCCCACAAAAAAAATTACCCCCTCGCCCATAACCACGTGTTTAGCCTTTCCATATTTCAATTTCAGAGTCCATAGTGTTGAGTTGATGCCCTAGTTCTTCTTTAGTCGCTGGTTTAGTCGTGTTTTTGTCGTCAGTAGTGTTTTCCCTTGCAACCCTAGCCGCCACCCCCTTCACCATCCTCTGTTTTGTCGGCTTTTTGTGCTAGGGTTGATTGATCGACACACCTAGGCTAATCCCACCCTAAATCCACTGTCAACTCTTCGGACCAATCCCCACATATTCCACTTTCCGCTGCCCTAAAAAAAAATCCTACCCGATTCCAAACCCGACCCCTAATCCGACTCGGGTTTCGCCTCGGGTTTCTTGAAAACCGATTCCGACCCCCTTTCAGTAAAACGGGCATAACTTTTTGCTCGGTTGTCTGTTTTGGCTGAAATTTTTACAGGAGATTCTTAACTCAAAGTTGAGCATACCCACACTCGGCTATGCCCTATGTGCCCGCATCAAAAAATTCAAAAAAAATCGGGAAGATAAAGAAAAAAATAATTCAAGTTGAAACCCGACATTTTCTAAAACTTCAAGATTTTCTGTAGGCCACATCCTACCTCTGTCTAAGCTGAAATTTTCTGTGGATTCTCCCCCATTGTTTGTGAGTTGGAGAAAAATATCAAAAAACAATAAGATCATAAAAAAGAAATTTGAGATTTCTACTAGTGCTACATGTAGCCCCCTGAAGTTTCTGGATTTGGCTGTTTTGCACTTAGGCCCCTATTATCGCCTATGTGCCTTTGTCTCCTTATTTCTACTTTGCTATCACTACTGTTCTAGGACATACTTAGACCAGCAACTAGGAACAAGTTACTTGGGCACTTATTCAGCTTTACTATCTGTTTTTGATTTGTGTGCCACTCACATATATGTATTTGGCCTTCCTAGCTCTACATATTTCTTCTGAACAACACATAGGTTCTTTTGTGACCCTTGCAATCGTGGAACACACCTCCCCGGTATCCTTTGCTTTGCTTTTCAGAACTTTGCAAGAGCTTTGTAAGGAGTTTCCTTTTGCTGTGTTGAGAGGCACCACTGCTTAGCTGTTTTATAGGGATAACTTTCACTGTTTGTTTCCTATTTTGGTGTTTGTAATGGCAGGAAGTGACGACGGAGAGATGGCTTCACCCTCACAATTTGCTGAGTGCGTGAGCCAAGAGCAGCTCCAGAAGGCTTTGCAGGCTCCTCAGAGTTATTTGGCAGAGACGATCACCAGAGCTGTTACTGATGCGGTCAGCAAGCTTCACATTGGAGAAAGCATCGAGCGGTTGGAGAAGCGGGTCTCTAAGTTAACCGATCAGGTTGTCACATTGGAGACCGCTCCCAAAACCAACGATACAAACATCAATAACAACAACAACGACGTTGAAGACGTCCATGATGAAGACACGGTGTATAAGGCTGATGGCACCGTGTTTAGGTTACCTACAAGGACCGCAAGATTACGATGTCGTTTGCAACATAATACTCAAGGTATGGGTGGTTTCCATAACTACAATCATCGTCCACATGGTAACTATGCTCCAGATGACCCATATACTAAAATTAAGTTTTCATTTCCTTTATTTTTGGGTCAGTATGATGGTGATGTTTATCTTGATTGGGAGATGACTGTAGAACTAAAATTTAATGCCCACCTTGTTCCTGAACAACATAGAGTTAGACACGCCACTAGTGAGTTGAAGGACTTTGCTATTGTTTGGTGGAGTGGTCTAACTACTGAAACTGATTTGCCTACTACTTGGGAAGAACTTAAGGTAGCAATGCGTGATTGTTTTGTTCCTCCTTTTTATAGAGAGATTCATAATAAACTGTAGTGTTTAGAACAAGGAGATAAAACTGTTCAGGAGTACTTTAGTGAGCTTTAGAAGGGTTTGATTCGTTGTGCTGTAGTTGAAAAAGTAGAGGATTAGATTTACCACTTTTATTCTGGTTTGTGAAAAGAAATTCAGGACATCCTTGATTTTAAAGAATATTATACCCTCAACCAGTGTTTCCAGTATGCTATGCTTGCAGAGAAAGAATCGCAGGGACTTTTCCAGGCTTTTGACGAGTACATCAAGTCCAAGAACTTCTACTCTCCGCGGTCGACGGGGACTTCGGGGCTGCACAAGCCATCTTTTCGATCGCCCCCACCAGCAGCTACCAAGGGAACCAGTGTTGTTTCTACAGCACCAAGATCAGGCCCTGCACCTTCTTTGCGCTCAGGTAAAAATTCTGTGCAGGTACCAGCTAGTAGTGCCTCTTCTGTTGCTTCGATGGGGCGCACTACAGGGATTTAGTGCCACCGCTGCCATGGACTTGGTCATGTGCAGAAAGATTGTCCAAGTAGGCGGGCATATGTGGCGACAGATGATGGCGGTTACATGAGCACCTCTGATGTGGAGTATGAGGAGGAGGATGTTGCTACCACCAGCGGTGACCTCGTCCTTGAAGGTGGAGACACCATAGGATACATGAACATTATTGTTCAGCGTGTCCTTAGCACACAAGTTCATCAGCCCGAGACGATGCAGCGCCACAACTTATTCCAGATTTTCTTTGTCATCAAGAACGACCGAGCACGTGCCATCATTGATGGAGGGAGCTGCAATAACTTGGTGAGTTCTGATGTGGTCAACAAGCTTGCTTTGACCACACGGCCACATCCACATCCGTACTACATTCAGTGGCTGAATGACTCTGGAAAAGCTAAGGTAATACAAACTTGTAGAGTTCCTTTTTTCATTAGTTCTTATGTGGTTTCTATTGATTGTGATGTCGTACCCATGCAAGCATGTTCACTTTTATTGGGTAGACCTGGGGAATTTGATAATGATGTTGTACACCATGGTAGAAGTAATAAGTACACTTTTATGTATAAAGGAACTAAAATTACTTTGTTACCAATGACCCCTACTGAAATTATACAAGCTGATTCAGAAAGAGCTGCTAGTTTTAAAAATAAAGGTCCTGAAATTCAACAACCTATTAATTCTGATTCTATACCTAGTAATATTAATGATTCTTCAAGGTGTAAAGGGTGCTGGAATTAAATTACAAGGTTGTTCATGTCTTGCAACAAAATCTGAGCTTGCTGAAATTTCTAATAATGATGATATTTGCTATGCTTTGATATACAAACAAGCTTTGTTTTTGCTTGATGATATTGCTTCTAGTGCTTTGCCTCCTGCTGTCACTAACCTTTTGCAGGAGTATGATCATGTTTTTCCAGCTGAGATACCCCCGGGATTGCCAACTTTGAGAGGGATTGAGCATAAAATTGATTTCATTCCGGGTGCTACTTTGCCAAACCGTGCTGCTTATAGGACCAACGCTGATGAGACTAAGGAGATACAACGACAAGTTCAAGACCTTTTGGATCGTGGGTATGTTCGTCAATCGTTTAGTCCTTGTGTTGTTCCTGTACTTTTGGTTCCTAAGAAAGATGGTACTTGACGTATGTGTGTAGATTGTAGAGCCATTAATAATATTACTATTATGTATCGTCATCCTATTCCTAGGCTAGACGACATGCTTGATGAGTTATGTAGTGCTATAATTTTCCCTAAAATTGATTTCCGTAGTGGCTACCATCAAATTAGAATGAAACTTGGAGATGAATGGAAAACAGCTTTCAAAACCAAATTCGGATTATATGAGTGGTTAGTAATGCCTTTAGGTTTAACTAATGCACCTAGTACTTTCAAGCGCTTGATAAATGATGTTTTAAGAGCTTTCATTGGCAAATTTGTGGTAGTTTACTTTGATGATATCTTGATTTATAGCAAATCACTGGATGAACATATGAATCATTTGCGTGCTGTTTTTTATGCTTTGTGAGATGCATGTTTATTTGGTAACCTTGAGAAGTGCACCTTTTTCACGGATCGAGTCTCTTTTCCTGGCTATGTTGTGACTCCACAGGGAATTGAGGTGGATGAGGCGAAGATTGAAGCCATAAAGAGCTGGCCTGTACCAAAAACTATCACACAGGTGAGGAGTTTTCTTGGTCTTGCAGGTTTCTACCGCCGCTTTGTCAAAGATTTCAGCACCATTGCTGCACCTTTGCATGAGTTGACAAAGAAGGGCATTGATTTCCATTGGGGTAAGTTACATCATGAGTCTTTTGATGCTTTGAAGAATAAACTTACACATGCACCATTGCTATAATTACCTAATTTTGATACGATTTTTGAGCTTGAATGTGATGCTAGTGGTATAGGCATTGGTGGTGTTTTGATGCAAGATAGTAAACCTGTTATATACTTTAGTGAGAAAATTACTGGGTCTGTTTTGAATTACTCCACGTATGATAAGGAATTGTATGCACTTGTACGTTCTTTAGAGACGTGGTGTCATTATTTGTTGCCCAAAGAATATGTTATTCATTCTGATCATGAATCACTTAAGTATATTCGTTCTCAATGTAATTTGAACCGTAGACATGCTAAATGGATTGAGTTTATTGAGTCTTTTCCTCACATTATTAAACATAAGAAAGGGAAGGATAATGTGATTACTGATGCTTTATCTAGGCGCTATACTTTATTGTCTCAACTTGATTGTAGAATTTTTGGACTTTAGGTAATTAAAGAACTATATGCTGCTGATGTTGATTTTAAGGATGTATTGCTGCATTGTAAAGAAGGTCGTGCATGGAACAAATTTGTGTTGACTGATGGATTCTTGTTTAGAGCTAACCACCTATGCATTCCAGTTGGTTCCGTTCGTCTTTTGTTGTTACAGGAGGCGCATGGAGGTGGATTGATGGGTCATTTTGGTGCTAAGAAGACGGAGGATATTTTGGCCACACACTTCTTTTGGCCAAGGATGAGAAAAGATGTTGAGCGCTTTGTTGCTCGCTGCACTACATGTCAAAAAGCTAAGTCTCGCTTGAATCCACATGGTTTATACATGCCACTTCCTATTCCTTCTATTCCTTGGGCGGATATTTCTATGGACTTTGTTTTAGGACTGCCTAGGACTAAGAGGGGGAGTGATAGTATTTTTGTAGTTGTGGATGGATTTTCTAAGATGGCACACTTTATACCATGTAATAAGACTGATGATGCTAGTTATATTGTTGATCTCTTTTTCAAAGAAATTGTACGTTTGCATGGTGTGCCTTCTACTATTGTTTCTCTTGAGTCACTTTTGGCGCTCGCTTTGGAATAAGTTGGATGCTAAGTTGTTGTTTTCTACAACTTGTCACCCACAAACTGATGGACAAACTGAGGTGGTGAACCGCACTTTGGGTACTATGTTGAGAGCTATTTTGAAGAAAAATTTGAACCAATGGAACGAATGTTTGCCTCATGTTGAGTTTGCATATAATCGGGCAACACATTCTACTACCAAGGTAAGTCCCTTCAAGGTAGTGTATGGTTTTGATCCACGTACTCCACTTGATATACTTCCTCTACCCATTCATGAGAGAGTTCATTTCATGTTGATGCTAAGGAGCGTGCTGAATTTATTCTGTAAATGCATGAGACCACTAGACTTAGCATTGAAAAGATGAATGACAAGTATAAAATTGCTAGTAGTAAAGGTAGAAAAGAAGTAAAACTTGACGTAGGAGATTTAGTATGGTTACACTTGAGAAAGGATAGATTTCAAGATTTGAGAAAGTCTAAATTAATGCCTAGAGCTGATGGTCCTTTCAAAATAATTGAGAAGATTAATGATAATGCATACAAACTTGAGTTGGCTCTCGAGTTCGGGGTTAGTCCTACTTTTAACATTTCAGATTTGAAACCATACTTGGGAGAAGAGGATGAGCTTGAGTCGAGGACGACTCCACTTCGAGAGGGGGAGGATAATGAGGAGATCACTCCTAAGGATACATGCAACACTCCTTCAATTCTGGACTTGCAAGGTCCAATAACTAGAGCTCGTGCATGACGACTAAATTTAGAGGTGAGCTCGTTCCTACGTTCTTCATTATATGTCACTTTTGAGAATGGTTTGCTACCTAATGATTATATTGTAATTAGGAACCATGGAGAGGACCAGGAGATGATGGAAGAAGGACTTGGAGACGTGGAGGACCAGCAAGGATGTGGAAGCCAAGGTGGAGGCCCAACCAAAACCGACTTCGAGTCTGTTTTGGGGCTTAGGACCAGTCTGCACTAAAATGGATGCCTAGGACGCATACGGACCCAGATTTGGACATTCTACATATGCACGGAAAAATAAGAAGAAGAAATTTCCAATGCCGCCGGTCTCATGTCGAAATTCATCAGGAATCGTCGAAATAAGAGAGGGTCCAGAATCTGTTTCGGTGGTTCGTCGCCTGTTTTTGGCCATTGGGCTTTGTATCTAGTTGAGCCCAATTAGGGGTGCGTCCAGAGGGTCTTGCACGATCCTAGGGTCTTCATATACAGCTGCCACCGCACCATTAGGGTTCGGGTTTTGCTTAGATTACTCTGTTCGTAACAGTTTCGCCGTCATCACTGTTTGTGAGACCCCAACTTCGTGAGTTTCATAATACATCTGCAATTGTGTTGCATTCTTCATTATTCTTTCTTGTGTTTTTGATTCGCAGGCAGGGATTAGCCTTCTTGGCGAGGTCAATCGTTTTAGGACGGTTGATAACCAGAGGAGACATCATGCTGCAATTGCGGGTTTTAGAACTTGCTATTCTAAAGCCGGATCGATTTGTGTGTCGCCTCCGACCAAATCAATTTATCCAGAACATTTTGGAAGATCGGGAACCCTTGTTTACATCAGATCCTTGGTCGGATGTTCTTGACGATCTCCCCTAATGGGAAACCGGAGTACACTGCGGCCACGGCGGTGGCACAACTCCGACTGCAAGAGGTGCAGTCCTCTGCCTGGTGCTCCTCCTCAAGCCCTAGTCCTCAGCTGGCTGGCTGATCCTCAGTCAGAAGCCAGGTGTCCTGCAAGACTGCTCCATGGCGTCCAAGTGCTGAGCCAACCTCCGTGTTCTCCCTGACTCTGGGTCCAGTCTTGGTCTCTTCTTGGTCTTGGGCTTCTCAGGCATCTTCCCCTTTCCCTTATCTTGTTCTGATCTTGCCATCTGTCTGACTGCTCTATTGTCACTGCACGCACGTAGGTGTAGATAGGATAAGCATAGAAACCTAGTACATCTACAAGCAAAGCACCACTGGAAAAGAATGCGCAATAGAAAACCTAGCACTGAATGAAGGACATGATCACTAGACAAATATGCAAAGTAATAACAGTGATCATCGACTCTAAGTGCCTGGTGTGAATCATCTAGTGTGCAGTCAAATAATGAGCAATAAAATTAACTGCAGACCATATGAGAGACAACCCTAGACATGCAATCAATAGATCATCAATGGAGCAATTGCAGACTAGGTTGAGCCAAATAATTAATTAATGCAACTACTGATAGGATTATGAACTAATTGCATCAATTAACCAAATTGCTCGAGATTAGGGCATAAATTGATGAACGAAAGATAGTAGCAATACCCTAGGATACTCGAAACTAAAATCAGAGGAGAATCTGTAGCCGATCGCCTGATGAACACCAATGAACAGTAAAAGGAACACCTTTTTCCCTCAATCGGTGCTGTTGCTCTTGCGCGCGTGTGTGGAGGGGCTGGCGGCGATGGCGAGCAAGCACGGTGGCGTGGTGGCTGGGCGGCGACACTGCTGCTCGGCTGAGGCGGCTCTGGAGGTATGCAACAGCGAGGCCAAGGCAGCATGTGCGGGGGCAAGTGGCGGTGCACGGGGCGAGCAGGTGTGGCGACGCGACGGCTTGCACAGGTGAGGAGTCGCACGGTGTGGTGGAGCAGCGCAGCTGCTCGTCGACGGCGACGGAGAAGAGAGAGACGGCGGCGAGGGCGTGTTCTCATTGTCGAGGGGAGAACAAGGAAGAGACCAAGAGCCTCTAACGGATTTGACCTAGGTCAAAAGCACACGGACGACCGAGATTCATCAAGGATGGAATCAAGGGTACAGATCAGAACTCGTGTCACGCGATCAAGCGAACTGACCGGACGGTCCACTCACTAGACCGGACTGTCCGGTCATATTGGGGGCATAGAAATCAAGGTTTTGGACAACAGAACTGCGTGCAGACCGGACCATCCGATCTTTACCGGGAGAACCGTCCGGTCTCTATTTCCAGTTTCCTGAAGCACTGTGTATTGCTACACAGACCGGACTGTACAGTCATATGGCCGGACCGTACGATCACTTCCAGAGAAATGTTGAGTCAAGGAAATTCTCCATTTTCCAAATGCCCTTGCTAAACACCAAACCAAACACCGCGCTTAGAATATAGAGGGAACTCTCAAACACTCATTTTCAAATAGTGGCACTCTATGGCCTCATAGTTTTCACAAATGCCAAATGAAAGATCGAGCAAATAAGAACCAAGGCAATAAAGAACCAAATGGGTATGTATGAGCCTTAGTCCATGAACCGCGCGAGTAGATTTAACCTCGGAGTTCATAAGAGCTTGCTCAATGGGCATGAAGCACAATCCTTTCATTTGGTCACACTTACGGAGATGTAATCTCATATAGAGCATGAGGCACAAATATCTCCATGTGAGACAAGCCTCCTTTGTGTTTCCTATATGATGCATGCAACAAGCATTTTACATATGCAATGAAAGTAAACATGCCATGTGAATGCAAGCAATATTACACAAGACACAAAGGAAACCTAACAATGTCAAGTTTGAACCCCTCTCAAGCTTACTCACTATAAGCCATACCCTTGCCTTGAGAGAAGCTAAACCACCATCTCAAGCACTCCCGCTTGCTTATAGCTATCTTGAGTGGGTTAGACATTGACTAATATTTATGTGTTTTTATTTTAGTTATTTACACATGCATGGATGCAAAGCATACTAGTCACAAAGGAGTCCTAATTACCATGCAATGCAAGAGAAAGAAAAACACACTACAACTATCAAAAACAAAACAAACACGGTTACCTCCCTCATGAGTAGCTAGGTCGTTGAGGTCCATGTTACTTGTGGTGGACCTCACATGATCTTCATGAAGGCACTCGGTCACCACCACCACCATCTAGGTCTTGTTCTTGGGCACCCACTTGTACGTAGCCGATCTCTCAAGATCAACAATGCACTTTGGCACCCATATGCTCTTGACCTTTCACTTCTTGTTTGGTGGTCCCGAAGCCTTGGCTTTCACCTTGCCATCCTTGTTCCTAAAGTGCTTCAAATGGGTGTTCTCATGGAACAAGTTAGCATTAGGTAAAGCAATGGAACTTCTCACCCTTGGACAATCCTTTGTGGCGTGGCCATCCTTGCAACTTCTCTCGCAATAGTAGTCGTTGGCGAGTAGGGGCTTGATCCATTCGGGAATGGAGTCACTCGTCCCAATGATGTCGATGGCGGCGGGATATGATCCAAGTCCCCGGTGGGAGACGTTGTTCACAAGATTCCTTCCAAGAATCTCCTTATGAATGGCTCTACCACGTGTAAGCCTCTCAAAGCCATCCATCACCATCTTCCTCTCTTCCTTGAGCTTGTGATATTCCTTCAAAACAAGTGGCTCAAGAGAAGAAACCTCAACTGAGGTGGTTAGTTCATCACACATAGTAGAAGCATTGCTCTTCCATGAACAAGAGGAGGGAGAGGCAAGGTTCTTAACATTGATGGCCTCAAAAGTAATCTCAAGGGCCTTGTACTTCTCATGAAGCTCTACATGATCACCCTTGAGTTTGTCTAACTCTTGATTAGGGCATCATGAGATGTGACAAGGTCCTTGAGCTCACTCTCAAGCTCACCAACACGGTCCTTAGCCAACTTACACTCTTTTCTTACCACATCTAACATTTTAGAATTCTTGACGGTGATGTCGCGGGCTTGCTCAAGCATACTCCACAATTCGGCACAAGTGCGCTCCTCGTCATCACTGTCATCACTACTCTCATCAGCACTCTCCCTAAGTTGGCTCGAAGCCATAAGGCACGTAGAAGGATGAAGGAGAGCATGTGGTGATGTGGTCTTGATCATGGCTTGGCCGACCACTTCTTCATCACTTGGGGAGGTGGACTCATCACTTGAGTTGTTGCTTGTCCACTCCCCCACAAGTGCCTTGCGAGAAAACTTCTTCTTGTAGTCTTGACGCTTGCCTTTGCCCTTGGACTTGTCTTTGTTGAAGACTCTCTTCTTCTTTTGCTTGGCTCTGGGGTCTTCTTCTTCTTCTTCACTTGGATCTTGTGACTTGAATGCTTCTCTCTTGGGCTTTGGGCACTCATGAACAAAGTGATTCTTCGAGCCACAATTGAAGGACTTGCCCCAGGACTTGGAAGTGAACTTGTTCTAGCAAAGTTATCATACTTGTTTTTCAGCACATAGTATCTTTCCTCTTTGACATCACTAGTACCCTCATGGATACTCTGAATCTCAGTGCAGATACCATGTGCTATCGAACTAGCATCCAATCTAGCAAACACATCCTTGGAGATGCATGAGAACAAAGCATTCTTGGCCTTAGCATTGTTCCTAATGAAGTCAGGCTGCAGAAGGTTAGCATCCGCATCGGACTCATGGGTCACTGTCCATATCTCTGGATCAAGGGACTCAAGGTAGGCTTGCATACGAGCCTTCCAATACCTAAAGTCCTCCCCATCGAATATGGGAACACTCCCCACCTTTCCCGGCATCCTTACTCAAGGCGGTGAAGTCTCAAATTCAGCACTTGGCTCTGATACCACATGTAAGGACCGAAGGCCTACCAAGATAGGGGGGGCTGAATCGGTAGCCGACCACGAATCCAAATACTTTATTTTCACACTTCTAAAACCTAACGAGTCATTGCAACCTAAACAATTCTAGTAGGCCAAGACCCTACACATGCTAGTGTTCATGATGCAAAGCAAAGCGCGGAAGCTAAACACACTAGCCTATGCAAGCCACAAGTCACCCTATCACTAGAGCACACAATTACGGAATAGTAAGGAGAGGGTCAAGGAATGCTCATAATTTTTTCCCGAGGTCTCGGAAGGATGGCGCCTTCCCCTACTCCTCGTTGGACCACTTCCGCCGGAGTCCCGGTCCCCCCTGTCACCAAGTGGAGTTCTTGCTGCTGCACAAAGCACAAGCTCGCCTCCCTTGAGAACTTGCCAAACTCCCCGAGCCAGCACGGGTGAATCGGTAGCCGACCACGAATCCAAATACTTCAGTTTCACGCTTCTAAAACCTAACAAGTCGTTGCAACCTAAACAATTCTAGTAGGCCAAGACCCTACACATGCTAGTGTTCATGATGCAAAGCAAAGCGCGGAATCTAAAAACACTAGCCTATACAAGCCACAAGTCACCCTATCACTAGAGCACACAATTGCAGAATAGTAAGGAGAGGGTCAAGGAATGCTCATGATTTTTTCCCGAGGTCTCGGAAGGATGGCACCTTCCCCTACTCCTCGTTGGACCATTCCCGCCGGAGTCCCGGTCCCTCCCACCACCAAGTGGAGTTCTCGCCCATGAGGCCGCAATCACTCCTCGAGTGAAGACACGGTGTGTGTCACCGCTGTACAAAGCACAAGCTCGCCTCCCTCGAGAACTTGCCGAACTCCCCGAGCTGGCACGGGCGCTCACTATTGATGCCCCTTCCAACGGCAGGCTCAAACCATGTATAAACTTGTGACGGCCTTCACAACCAATCACGATAGGCTCGATCACTGACACCTAACCGGTCTGGGTCTCACCATAGACCAAGAGTAACAACCTAGATCACACCCTCAATGACACCCTAGCCTTAGATGTGCAAGGTAGCTCCTTGTTACTCTCACTAGCACTCTCAGGATATCCAATATCCTCTCCTAGTGCTCTCTTCTTTTCCTCTTGGACCTTACCAATTATCCTCTGGCCAAGAGTGGTCTCCAAGACCCTAGCAACGAAGTTATATAGGCTCCCAACCTTAAACTAGCTGTTGCTCCACAAAATCAGCATTCTGGGCCTCCACACCGGACTGTTCGGTCACTACCTAACCGGACCGCCCGGTCACTGCAAACTGAGCTCCAACGACTCTCTGCCCCTGTGGTGAACTCCTGTTGATCGGACTGTCCGGTCACTCGACCAGACCGTCCGGTCCACTTTCTCTCTCCATTCCAGGAAGGTCCGCAAACTGCATCCTCTCTGTCGTCCCTGCACTCCTATTGACCGACCGTCCGGTCTGTATGGAGTCTCCTACAGACAGAGTTCTTGCTCCTCGCGCTAAGTCTTGGAAAACTCTACATAGTGACCGTACAGTCCGGTCTCCACAGACCCCTCTGTCCGGTCTCTATGTCCAGAAGCTGAAACTTGTCATCCTCGCTTGACTTGGTTTCTCGGCTTCTCCGAACAGCTCCTTGGCTTCTCCACTGTCATCTAGTGCCTGTGATTTCACCAAGCAACCTTGCACATTACTGACTAGACATGACCTAAGAGAATGACCTAGACCCCCTTGATAGTCCGATTTTTCCTATGGACTCAAAGCCCTAACAACTACTCAAGTGTTCCAAACACTTGCACCATAGCATGTTCTCCGCTTTGATCCATCTCCATCAACCCTTGGACTCCATCAAGTTCACAAGCCTCCATGCTTCGGTCATTGTCATCAATTGCCAAGGACACCATCATCCATATGATTTGCAATAGAGTTAATAGATGATTCCTACAAAGACAACACTCATGTAGATGTTAGCCCACAATTTCATAGTTGTCATCTATCACCAAAACATCCATACAACGAGGATCCAATCATCAATGGTCATGAAGCTTACAAGGCGGCAAGGCCGGGTGACAGTGCAGCAGCGCTAGGGCGGTCAGACGAGCTTGGAGAGGTGGCCAGGCTGTGTTTTAGTACAGCATGGCCAGGGCGGTCAGACCGGCTTGAGGAGGAGGCTAGGCCGAGTTCTAGTGCGGTGACACCAAGGCGGTCAAACCGACCTGATCTGTGGAAGTTTTTGATTCTTTTGAAAAGTTGGTTACTCCTCCCATAGACTCTGATCTAGAAGGCATGGAAGAAGAGCTGGTGGATTATGAACCTTCACCTGAATGGGAAAACATGGAGGTAAATGTAGTTTATTTAAATTCCATTGATTGTTCTCTTATTGATGAGGAAACGGATAGCCAAATGAATTTTGGCCCAAGAGATGCTACATTCAAGAAGCCTCAAGATTCAGAGAACCACCTGAAGCCATTATATATCAGAGGGCATTTGAGTGGGAAGCCAATTTCTAGGATGCTCATAGATGGTGGTGCTATTATCAATGTGATGCCTTATTCTACGTTCAAAAATTTGGGTGGCTGTGATGATGAGCTTGTGAAGACAAACATGACCATTAGTGGTGTCGGTGGTGGCGATCCTAATGGAACCAAAGGAGTTGCATCTATAGAGCTAACCGTTGGAAGTAAAACTTTGGTGACAACTTTCTTTGTTGCTGATATTCCAGGTAATTATATTGTTATTTTGGGAAGAGTTTGGATTCATGCAAACCATTATGTTCCTTCTACTTTGCATCAATTTTTGATCCAGTGGGTAGGAGATGATATTGAAGTGATTTATGCGGATGCATCGGCTTGTGTTGCTATGGCCAATTCTCGTATTTGGGCTCATGGGAATGCCAAGTGTCTAATAGGCTTAGATATTTCAGATTGTGATTTTCTTAGTGTGTCCAAAGATGGCTTTGTACCTATTCATGTAAAGCTGATTGAAAGTCGGCTGAACCACACTTGTCTCGTAGATGGATCCTAATGTAGAATGGTTACAGAAGAGGGTGGAGCACCATCGGTCTAAAACGAACGGTGTGTGTGAAGCTATTGACGATTATGAAGAAAGATAAATTAGGACAAGGGTTAACATCGGCTGATCCATTAGAGGAAGTTGATATAGGGGATAGTTCTTTACCAAGGCCGACATTTGTAAACAAGAATTTAGGAGATAGCTATAAAGTTGAGTTAGTAAAGTTGTTAAAAGAGTATGTTGATTGTTTTGCATGTAATTATAATGAAATGCTGGGTTTAAGCCGAGAGTTAGTTGAGCATCGGCTGCCAATTAAAGAAGGATTCAGACCGTATAAGCAATATATGAGGTGTTACAATCCTAAAATTTATGACCAGGTTAAAGAAGAAGTTAATCGGTTATTGGAAGCAAATTTTAAGACCTTGCCGGTATGCTGAATGGATTTCTAACATTGTGCCGGTGGAGAAAAAAGATACCGGTAAGATAAGAGTTAACGTTGATTTTAGAAATTTAAATAGAGCTACTCCTAAAGATGAATATCATATGCCTATAGCCGATATGCTTATTGATGATGCTTCTAGACATAAAGTTATTAGTTTTCTTGATGGTAATGCTGGATATAACCAAATTTTTATGGCCGAAGTGGATATGTACAAAACGGCCTTTAGATGTCCAGGTTTTGTTGGTTTATTTGAGTGGGCAGTGAGGCGCCCCTTCCCGGAGGATCGAGGTCCCGAAGGTGCTGATAATGCAGACAATTGATAATACAACAATGATCCAATATTTAAGTTTAATTAATACATCAAAGTGCAGTGGAATTACAAGTTCATGAGGTTTCGAAAATAGCGGAAGGAAAATAACGATAAGAACTACAAGCTCGACGATATAGCATAGTGATGACTCATGCCCGAGGAACCATCACTCTAGCAGCACACAACAGTCACTGTGGCGGAAGGTCAGAGTCCCAGTGGGCAGTCCAAACCTCAGGGACCTGCATGTCCTAGGGCAACACATCTATAGGCAACTCTATTTCTTTAGTACCTGAAAAGCACAGAGGCACAAAGCCTGAGTACTAATTACTCAGCAAGACTTACCCGTCAAAACCTAGATATGCAGTGGCTCTAATAGGTGGCTTGTTTGAAAGGACTCGCACTAAGCAACCTATTAGTTCTATCAAGTTTTATTTGTCAACTTAAATGGGTTGAGCTGAAATGTAACTTTAGTTGCAGAAATAAGATAATAATGCAATACATAAAATAAGTACAACAATAGAGCAATAATAATAATCAGCAATAACCAACACAATCCATATCCATAATATCATGTGCAACTACGTGATTGGCATGGTGACCAAGCGGTACTCATTACTCCGAGGGACAACAATTGCAATCGATTTACCCCAGCTGGGAAAACCCGAAGTACACGATACATACGCACCAATTAAGGTCGTATATGGAAACCTTTCACAAGAAAAACCACCCACATCTCGGCCCTGGTGTGGTGACGTCGAGTGGGCATGCCGTCCTGCCAACAGTACTTCGTGGTATGGACCGCCCACTCCAGCAGTCGAGGGGTCATAAGACTAACGCACCTTAACCGTCCTTGATATAAGCGGCCTTTAATGCTACATCGGTTTACTAGTGCCCACGAAACTAGCATGCATTAGGTACTGTTCAAAACTTGATCAAGGGGCCGACCACGGATGGGTCCTAGGGTGGGCAAGACAGGGCTACCGCAGTCAACACCCATGTGTTGCTGCAAACCTACACATGCACAATCCCTGCCCGGCCATACATCAAAAGTAAACTTCTTTTATAAGTTTAAATTTAGTGGTCAAACTATTCCATAGTAATAATTTCTACCGAGACTATTAATTACTAAGCATAGCAGTTCAGTACCGAGCCTACCAAGTTTCTAATAATAGCAATATAGGTCATTCGGGTAACATGCAAGGTGCGTTCCAATCAACTCCTATGACCTAATGCAACAACTAAACATAGACACTAGTAGTGATATAAACTAGCAAAACTTTATAAAGAGGCTAATGCAAACCGGGGCATGCTTGGATCCACGCTAGTGCTAGCAACTACAGTCTCTTGCTCTTCAGGATCTTGGTCCTGCTGGACGTCGGGCTCCTGCTCCTGAGTGTCGTTACCTATTGATGAACAATGGATTTAACGGTATTATCGCAACACCGTCGCATGCAATGATATGATGGATGCATATTGCATTAGTGTTTTGGTGCTAACAACCTTATTAACAAGTTCTCGAAGCCATATGCTTCAAAGAAACAAATTAGAGTTTTATCATTTTATGTGTGTTAATCATTTGATTAGGGTTGTTATAGTTTGAGAACAATTAAGCAATTAAAATGGTAAACAATTGATTCTGGACTT
Source organism: Eleusine coracana subsp. coracana (assembly GCA_032690845.1). Lineage (NCBI taxonomy): Eukaryota > Viridiplantae > Streptophyta > Magnoliopsida > Poales > Poaceae > Eleusine > Eleusine coracana. The sequence continues at coordinate 41,465,046 of CM064428.1, read as the reverse complement.
GAGTGATTTATCATGTGCAGATACATGTATGAACTTCATTTTTACCAAATTATAGCTTCTGGACATTAATATTTTATTTACTAGCATTTATTAAAGTTAAAGCATTACATAATTAATAGAGTATTAAATACTACAGATTTAACTTAACCAGAAATCAGGGTGGTGAAATAATATGAAATAACTGTGTATGCAAAAGATTAGAATTAAATTCCCTTCCTAGAATTATTAAGGAATTAATTAGTGTATACACAAGTTATTTAATTAATTAAAATATATGAGCAGAGACAGTTAACTATCATTTTAATAATCTAAAGCGCATTATTATGAAACTAACAAAATTTGTTTGAGGTCATTTGGTTTTGAAATGAATTTACTATGAGTTTTAGAAGTTTCAGTAGTTTTTCTGTAATTTCTAGGGAACTTCGGGCTTTAACTTTTAACACGTCAGCGCCAAGTGGCAGCCACATCAGTGCCACTAAAGCGGCTAGTAGACGCTAGCTGGCTATGCCAGTTAGTATCGCCGGAGCACGGCGGTGCGCGGCCGGAGGGCCGGCCGACGGCGGCTGTGCTTGGTTAAATCTCGCCGCGGGAATGCCGGAGTGAAGCGCATGCCTGGGCAGAGTGGTTGGCGAGATTCATGAGGGCAGGGACACACCGGAGGATAGCCATCGTCGAGAGGAGGCAGAAGACCAGGGTTCGGCGACGGCGCACAAATGGTTCGGAGCACCAATCTTGCCGCGGATTGGTCCTAGAGCTTCACAGCGGCAGCACGAGGGTCGGCATCATGTCGGCGATCATCGAGGAGGGCCGAAAGGTGGGGCTCACCGTGAGGCGGTCGGTTATGGTGGCGCAGAGGGGTGGTGGTAGGGGAAAAGTTCGATTCCGGCCACCTCAAGTCATGGAACAAGGAGAGAAAGCGTTAGATGGATTCGCAGGGGAGTTGCGCAACAGCGCGGAACGAAAAGGAACAAGACGACTCACTGGAGACGACGAATTTTGACGTTCGGTCGAGGTTGATCGAGAACAGGACCATCGGCGTTTTTCTTTGAAATTGAGTGCCACTCAGGACATGGCTGGCCTTGGAATGGCTCGGGGAGGTTGAGGGGAACTGAGGCAGGGGGGGCTCGGGGGTGCTGGCCTTCGCCGAGCGACACTAGAAAAGGGGGGGGGGGGGTTGATCGAGCTTGAGCTCATGTTTGGCAATGGCGGGGCAGTGACGCGGAAGAAGAGCAGAGGGGGAGGGTTTTTATAGGCCGAGAGGGCTGGGTGGTGGGTTCATGAGGGAGCCGTTGCGGTTGCGCAGGAGAGAGCACAACAGCTGGGAGCAGCGTGGCGCACGAATTGATGGAGCTCGGCCAGGTCACGTTGGCACGACGGGTGTGGGAAAAAGAAACTCAGGTTTGTGTCGTCTTCCAGCGTGCCGTGGTGGAGGGAGAAGCAGGGCAGGGCCGGTGATGAGACGCGACATCGCAGCGACGTGACTAGTGCGCAAGGGGGCCGGGGACAGCAGTTAGCCCAGGAACTCGCAGAGCACAAAGCAGTGGTGATGGCAGTGTCGTGCAGAGGGACGAATGTGGCATTTTGTGGCATGCGGCCGGTTGGGGAGCGGGAACGGGAGTGCCGGAGGGGCATCAGTTTCGCGACGGAATAATGCCGCGCGCGTTTTCGAGTTGTGCCGATGTGGTGGGGGCCATCGGGAGTCGGGAAGCGAGGGGAGCGGCAATGGCGTGGAGACCTTGGGCAGGCCGAAAAGGGACTCACCTCAGCGGCAGCTAGTGGCGTGCGAAGGCACAGTGCAGCATGGAGGTGACGGCAGCGAGCAGGCGGAGGAGGCGCCAAGTCCCGAGGCAGCAGAGTCATGTGGCGGCAAGGGAATCACGCGTCGGAGAGGCGACTGGAGGAAGAAGACAGGGAAATATTCCCTAGGGACCCTCAAGTTTTCAAAAGGTTTTAGAACAATAGAAAATTTATTAGTGAAGTCTATTTGATCAGAAAGGATTTAATTTAATTAGAATTAACAACTAAAGTTAAATCATTTCTAGGTTTAATCCATTTATTTGATTGATTTCTTAATGGAATAAAATTCTTGTTTTTGGCCCAAAATTCTATTTTATTATTTTCATAATTCTGATGTAATTTATTTGGCCTATGATTTAAGGAAAGTTTTATTTGCTTACAAGATTTTGCTTGCATGGATTTATTTTAACTTGGGGAAAACCAGATTCTTAACTTGCTCTCATTATTTCATGCTCATACTTGGGTTCAAAATTTAGGCAATTGAGCTAAGCAAGAAAAAGAGACACCTGAGTGTCACAGTCCTCCCTCCTTAAAGAAATCTCGTCCCGAGATTAAGAATAAAGCAGACTAGAGAGGGGCAAAAATTTACATGTGAACGAAGACCAGAATTCCGGGTAATGAGTACTCAGAAATTCCTCCGATTCCCAGGTGGATCCATCCTCTGAGTGATTACTGCATTGTACCATATAGAATTTGATGGTTCTTTTGCGGGTGGTGCGTTCTTTTTCATCAAGGATTTTTATTAGTAGTTCGGAATTTAATTTCAGGCAAATAAATACCCTACAACCAAGTTATTGAAGCAACTTAAATATTTCAATACAACTTTTGCTAAATAAAATTCATAATCATGATAATAATAATAAAATAGAATTTTAGGAATTTATTGCGCATTTTATCTGTTTGGCAAAACCCTCAGTTAATTAATTGGTTCTTAAGTAACTAATTAATGCATTTAATTAATTCTAAAAAAATGTTTATAAAAATTTCAATTAAAATTCACCAAAGTGTTCTCCACCATTTAATAAGTCTTTGCAAACTTGATAGAACTAATAGGTTGCTTAGTGCGAGTCTTTGCAAACAAGCCACCTATTAGAGCCATTGCATGTCTAGGAGTCCGACGGGTAAGACTTGCTGAGTAATTAGTACTCAGGCTTTGTGCCACTGTTGTTTTCAGGTAATGAAGAAGTAGAATTGCCTGTAGATGTGCTGCCCTGGGACATGCAAGTCCCTGAGGGTTGGACTGCCCACTGGGAGTCCGACTTCCCGCCACAGTGATGATGTGTGATGCTAGAGTGATGTTCTTTGGGCATGAACCATTACTACGCTGTATCGTCAAGCTCGTAGATTTATCGTATTTGCTTCCGCTGTTTCAAGACAATTCTAGAACTTGTACTATTTCTGCTGCACTCTGATAACTATTTGATGTAATATTCAATTTAAATTCGAACCAATGTTGTATTATCAAGTATCTGCGTTATCAGCACCGTTGGGACCCCGATCCTGTGGGAGGGGCGCCACTGCTGGTATCAGAGCCGTGGTCCATGATAATACAACAAATAAATCGTATTTTCGAAAACCACGATGTTGTGAGTGAGGATACGTTAGTATTGCCCCTATAGATAGTAGGGTGGTGACAAAGCTAACCGGGGTTATGATTGTTTACATTATTGCATCTACGGCTTCTTCAAATGAATGTACGTGCGTGCTTAACCGACACGCGTGATATCAGTGTCTGTGCTCGCAGGCGGATACGAGACACTGTTGGTTCGTGACTTATCACGGGGCGATCCTTTTTTCATGGATCGTTACTAGTATAACTGTGCTTCTTTTCGTAGTTTCTTTTGGATTTGATGTATTGTTTCTGCAATGAATCTTCTACAGGTATGCTAACGCTGTTAGTATAACATTTAGTATGACTTACGTGTTGAGTGCGGGTCATCACCAATTATCCGTGCCGCTAAGTCTCGACAAGTTAGGCGTTGTGTTGTGAGGAACGATAGGTTAATAAAATGAAGGTTTTGCATCATGCATCCCATTATAACTAAACTAAAATTTGGTTCTCTCCTTGCTCACCAACCTAATAAGTATAACGGGGTATAAAATTTTGAATAACAAGGTTAACAAGAATCTGTCCTATTTTTAGCTGCCAACTTCAAAAATTCATAACTAAAGTTCTACTTCTGATTTTTAGGTGTTTAAATACAATCTGGAAAGCCCTAGAAGTCTATTTTCATCTCCAATAGGTTTCACCATCTTTCCAGTTTTCCCCTGTCCAGTAGAGCCAAAACATTAAGCCTATGTCAATCTGAAACTGAATTTGTTTTGAGACCCATTGCCATTTCATTGACCCTTGAGGCTGGAAAATGTGAACAAAAACTTTGTTTCTGTATTTCATAGCACTATATATGAAATGCATTGTTACTCATGGAACATTGTACTCACCATTGGGTTTATGTTCTAGATGGGTGACCACGGTTTTGAGGAGCTTTCACACGACGGGTGGCGCTACACCACCAAACTCCACCACCGTGGCTTTCCTACACTATTGTGGGATCTCTTATGCTTGTTGGGCTACGATGAGCCGCCCTCTTACAAGGGCCGCGAGATCCGTTGTCATGGCATGACTCTTGTTGAGGTGCACATCAGCGTGCCCACACACCCGCGCAACCTCGACATGGCGGGTATGGAGAGCACGGTGACTTGTGGGAGCCTCCATGAGGGCTAGGGGAGAGTAGCCCACAGGGCTCTCACCCACTTCTGTGAGCGCCACACAACAGCGCTCTCCAGGACTCCGTTTGAGATGATTCCCATCTGGCACCAGGCCAACCCGGTCTGGCAGAGGCGTGTGAGGCGCATTGGTCACGACGACTACCCGACGTACCACGCAGGGTACCACCGTGTGTCCTATTATTTAGAGTACCTCCTCAAATTGGATGAGGAGGCTAGCAGCCACAACAGTGTCATACTGGCTGAGGCAGAGCAGGTCTGGGTTCAGAGGAATGACCTGCAGACACAGGTCGACGCGCAGAAGAGAGATATTCAGCGGCTGACCACTGCTCTTGAGGCGAGTGAGACTCACATTATTGAGGTGCCTGGACAGTGCGACACCCTCGCACAAGAGGTTGACAGATGTGGCGTGATTATGTAGCAGCGCGCCAACCACAGCGAGCACCTACAGCATCAGTTGACGGCTGCACAGCATGAGATGGAGCTTATGGGAGAGGATTTGGAGACCCTGGCCCAGGAGAACCAGGGCCTACAGCAGCAGCTTGAGGCAGCCCTTGCACCACCGGCAGTACCGAAGGAGGAGGACCCGCGGGAGGATATGGACGAGGAGTCTGACATGGACTATGAGGCACCCGCCCGAGGCAGGACCTAGGAGGATGAGGGTAGGATAGCCTAGTATCGGTAGTCAAGATCAGTGGGTAGGTAAATTTTGTCGAACCACGCGAGGTTGTTGTATTTCGGGGGTTGATGCATGAGATGTTTTTGTAACTCGAGGGCTACATATTCCAAGTCATGTATGGAAACTATGATGATTTGCGCTGTGCATTGGATGTACCATTAATAGCTATTGTTGTTACAACAAAGTTAATCGTACTCATTGACTCAATCAAGGTACTTTCTTTGTAGATGGCTGAAAACAATGAACAACCACCACAAGGTTGGGAAATTACCGATGGCCTGGAGTTCACAGGGATGGTTCACCTGTTCTAGAGAATTCTCCAGAGATTCGGATATTCCATTCCTCCCACCTGTATTGGCAAGGAATTCCAGGAGCATGGAGTCCCCTCATGTATCATCCATGTGGCGGTTTTCGCCAATTACTCCGTCATCCCCGCATGGGAATCTTGGACCCTTAGTGTCACCGGGACCGATCTGCCTTCCACCTGGAATGTAGCTGCATTCAAGGCACTTACTCGAATCTGTGAAGACCACAAGCATGATGTGGCTGGAACACCCATTGCCTTGTTACCCATTAATGATGTGATGGATTTTGAATGGATGAGGTGTGTGGATTTCATCTTTGATCCAAACCACCGCCATCATGATCCTATGCTGCCCATAATAGAGTATTATGGTCTGTCCATGTTCGCTTTGTGCACAAACTTGTGCCGGCGATTGGATGTGTTCCATTCTGCACTACGACTCTCTGAGATAAAAAAACAAGCTAAAGATGAAGAAATTGCAGAACTGAACCAACAAATCTAAGCCATAAATGAAGAGGTGAAAGCGATTCTAGAAGAACGTGACCAAGCCTTGCAGGATGTAGCGGATTTTGAGCATGACATGATTGAGGCTCCAGATGACCTAAACGCATTCAAGGCTGCCCATCTTCCTATTGAAGGGAATTGGGGTGAGATCTTCATCGAGTATGGAGAACAAGACAATGTGGAGATGGCACCTGTTGGTAATGACGACGTGGAAATGATGGATCTGGAGGACCCTGAAGAACCTCCGGAACCCGAAGAACCTTTGGAACCAGAAGAACCAGAAGAACCGGAAGATTAGGCCAGGAGTAGATGCTTTACTACCCCTATGTGTGGTCATGAAAAATATGTACCCCTAGTCCAATGTAGGAGTGTGAACCTTGCAGTACGTGTCCGCAATACTGTAGCTAGGCGTTGGCACGTATGTGTAGAAAATCGTTTGAGGATGTCATTTAACAACTTTGTAGACTGAATTGAATCAATGAAGTTGGTTGCCATGTCTGAATTGTTATCGTGACTTTTGCAAATTATATTCTTGCGCATGTGACTTTATGGAATAATCTGAGAAATGACTAATGTGCAACCGCATAATTTGCAGCATGGTGCATACTCGGAATCAAGAGGATCCTGAGAGCTCTCAGTAGGGGGCCAATGCTGAGCCATCTCTAGCCGAGGTTCTGGCCGCTGCACTCAACAGGCAGCAAAATGACTCAGAATTGCTCCGTCGGTTGGTCGATATCATGTCTCACCTCGCTGGACGTGGAGATAACCACAACAACCGCAACAACCAGCCCCGTCAGAGCACTTACTCAGATTTTCTGGGTACTCACCCACCAACCTTTGAGCGTGCCAGAGAGCCGCTAGACGCTGACCATTGGTTGCGTTAGACCGAGACTAAGTTCGGTCTACTGGAGTGCACTGAACACCAGAAGGTGTTGTTCGCTGCCCAACAACTCCAGGGCTCTGCTAGTGCCTGGTTGGCCAATTATGAAGCTTCTCTCCCCGTTGGACGTCAACCGGAGTGGAATGAGTTCAAGGTTTCTTTTCGAGCTCATGTCATTCCCGCGGGTCTCATGCAAAGGAAGTTCCAGGAGTTCATGGATCTAAAGTAAGGAGGGAGGAATGTCCTCCAGTATTCTGAGGCTTTCAATCACCTGGCCCAGTATGCTAATGAGTATGTCAATACGGAGGAGAAGAAAAGATACACGTTCTTATGTAGGATGAATGCCACGCTTATGGAGCGTCTAACTTGGCAGACGACGGGCACGTACAACGACCTGGTCAATGCTGCTATTGTCCAGGAAGGTGCTATGCGCCATGTTGTAGAGGAATACCGCAAGAGGAAGGCCCCTACTACTGCCCCTGCTGCCCCACAGGCAAAGCATCGTCTGATTTACATTTCCCCCACCGGACAGCGTTTCCGGGCTTCACCGCGGCAACAGTACCAGCGACCGTATGGTCAGAATTACTCAAGGCCGCCGCAGCAGCAAAACTTCCCACCTCGTGCACCGTACCCATAGCAGAACAACCAGTACCGCACACCATATCCACAGCAAGGGGGCCAGAATGTTCGCGCTCCACAACCTGCTGACCGTGGAAGCAACTACCCCTGCTACAATTGTGGTCGCACCGGCCACTTTGCAAAGAACTGCACTACACCAAGGCGTAACAACAACAACAACAACAACCAGCGTCAAAATCAGAACAAGGCTGTGAATGCACCGTCTCGTGGTGCCCAAGTGAACTACACCAATACTGAAGACATCCCTCAGGGCGAACCCGTGCTGACCGGTACGCTCTCACTCTATCGCCAGCCTATCCGTACCCTTTTTTATTCTGGTGCTACGCATAATTTCATTAGCCAAGCATGTGTGCATAAATTAAATCTACAACCACAAACTGTAGAAAGATACTACACAATTCATTCCCCCGCTAGACAAATCAATGCCAATCAACTAGTATGCAAAGCTCATTTAGATATAAACAAGAAAATCTACCCCATGGATTTTATCATGCTTACCCACCAGGAAATTGATCTAATTTTGGATATGTTCTAGATGAAAACCCATAGAGCCATGCTAGACATCGAGCCCCGAATCGTTCATCTCAACTCCCCTTTACATCGGAAGGACACACTCTCTCTAAAAACCGATTCGTCGAAAGTTTTGGTTGTCCATCACTTGGAAGGGCAATCACTTGAAAACATTCCCGTTGTTTGTGAGTATCCGGATGTATTCCCCGAAGATATCTCTGGCCTACCACATGACCGTGAAGTGGAATTTAAGATAGAGCTACAGCCAGGAACTTCTCCGATATCTCGTCGACCCTACAAGATGGCCCCAAATGAGTTGGCCGAATTGAAAAAGCAATTGAATAAGTTATTGGAAAAGGGATTCATTCGCCCAACCACCTCACCTTGTGGCTGTCCAGCTATTTTTGTGAAGAAGAAGGATAAGTCTCTGCGTCTCGTTGTTGATTATTGACCCCTCAACGAGGTTACCATCAGGAACAAATACCTGTTACCACGAATTGATATCCTTTTTGATCAATTAGTTGGTGCTAAGGTATTTTCAAAAATTGATCTCCGTTCGGGTTATCATCAAATCAAGATCCGAGCGGAAGACATTCCAAAGACTGCCTTCTCTACTAGATATGGACTATTCGAGTACCTAGTAATGTCATTCGGATTAACCAATGCCCCTGCTCATTTCATGTATCTCATGAATTCGGTATTCATGCCAGAGTTGGACAAATTTGTGGTAGTATTCATTGACGACATCCTCGTCTATTCTAAGTCCAAAGAAGAGCATGCAGAACACCTCCGCATTGTTCTTCAACGTCTCTGAGATCACAAATTGTATGCCAAATTCAGCAAGTGTGAATTTTGGTTGGACCGTGTACCATTCCTTGGTCACATAGTCTCTGCAGAAGGAATCTCGGTAGATCCTAGCAAAGTTCAAGATGTGCTAGATTGGAAGCCACCAAGGATAGTTCACCAAGTACGCAGTTTCCTCGGGCTAGCCGGATATTATCGTAGGTTCATTCCAAATTTTTCTCGGCTGACCAAACCCATCACAGAACTGCTGAAAAAGGAGAAAAAGTTTGATTGGAATAGCAAGTGTGAGGAGGCATTCCAAGCACTGAAGAAATTATTGACAACTGCCCCAGTACTGGCTCAACCTAACATCACCAAGCCATTCGACGTATATTGCGATCCGTCTGGCACAGGGCTGGGATATGTACTAATGCAAGAAGGCCGTGTCATCGCATATGTGTCACGACAGCTACGGAAGCATGAAGAGCACTATCCAACCCATGATTTGGAGCTAGCTGCAGTTGTACTTGCACTAAAAATATGGAGGCATTACTTGCTCGGCAACTTGGTGCACATTTATACAGACCATAAGAGCTTGAAATATATATTCACCCAAACTGATCTAAACATGAGACATCGTCGGTGGCTAGAACTGATTAAGGATTATAACCTGGAGATTCATTATCATCCAGGCAAGGCTAATGTAGTCGCTGATGCGTTAAGTAGAAAGGTCCACTGCAACAACTTAGAAGTGGAAGTTCCGGACCAAATTGACCACAAAACTAATTCGGAACCCAGCCTTCACATTTTACCTGTTGTAGTGGTTAGCAACCTAAGTGTGCATTCTACCATCCATGAAGAAATCGCTGCTGCACAGAAAAATGACGTTGGTATGAATCATATCAGACAAAACATTAAGGATGGCAAAGCCAAATGCTTCACCCAAGACTCGAACGGTACTCTGTGGTTCAATAACCGTTTAGTAGTACCAAAGGACTTTGAACTTCGACGGAAGATCTTGGATGAAGCACAGCACTCCAAATATTCTATCCATCCGGGTAGTAACAAAATGTACCAAGACTTGAAGAAGAATTTCTGGTGGACAAGGATGAAGCGAGAAATTTCTCGGTATGTCGCGAAATGCGATATGTGTCAGAGGGTTAAGGCTGATCATTTGAAACAGGTCGGATTACTTCAACCATTGAGTACTCCCGCTTGGAATTGGGAAGACATCAGCATGGATTTTGTTGTGGCTCTCCCTCTCACTTCTCAAAAGCATGATTCAATTTGGGTCATTGTAGACAGACTCACCAAATCTGCCCACTTCCTGCCAGTCAATAATAGACATAATATACGACAATATGCAGAGCTATACATAGCCAGAATTCTATGTCTCCATGGAGTGCCCAAGACCATTGTTACAGATCATGGCTCGCAGTTTGTTGCTCGTTTTTGGGAACAACTGCATGCATCTTTGGGTACCAAGCTGATCCGGAGTTTTGCTTACCATGCCACCACAGATGGACAAATTGAGCGTGTCAACCAAATTTTGGAAGATATGCTTAGAGCATGTGTTTTAACTCATGGTGGTAATTGGGATACGTATTTGCCTTATGCGGAATTCTCATACAACAACAGTTACCAGGAGAGCCTAAAAATGTCGCCATTTGAAGCACTCTATGGTCGCAGTTGTAGAACACCGCTACACTGGTCTGAATCTGGAGAAAGAGTAACCTTTGGTCCTGACCTTGACAAGGATGCTGAAGAAAAAGTACGTACCATCTAAGCCAATCTTAAAGCCGCTAAATGCCGTCAAGAGAAGTATGCAAACAAACGACGTAGACCACTGTACTTCAACAAGGGCGATTACGTCTATCTCAAGGTGTCGCCCATGAAGGGTATCCAACGGTTCGGAGTCAAGGGAAAGTTAGCTCCCCGTTATATCGGACCATTCCAAATTCTGGAACAATATGGGAACGTGGCCTATAAGTTGGAGTTACCCACCAACCTATCTGGAGTTCACCCCACCTTCCACGTCTCTCAACTCAAGCGATGTCTCAAGCCATCCATCGACAAAATTTTGGAAGAGTATGACCAACTCCAACCCGACCTCATGTACTCCGAACAACCCATAAAGATCCTCGACAAGAAGGAGCGCACAACTCGTAATAGAACCCTCAATTTCTACAAAGTTCAATGGAGTAACCACTCAGAGGATGAGTCTACTTGGGAGTCTGAAGATTTCCTAAGCGCCCATTACCCGAAGTTCTGGTCGTCATACACGGGTATGTTTTGATCCTCGCACTTCCCTCTAGTTTGCCTGTTCATAATCTCGGGATGGGATTTTTTAAGGAGGGAGGGCTGTGACACCCCAGGTGTCTCACCTTAACTTAGCAATTATGAAGATCACAAATCATGGAAAATATAGCATAAAATGATAGAGCCTATCTATTAATTTAGTTTCACGCAAATAAATACCCTGCAACCAAGTTATTGAAGCAACTTAAAAATTTCAATACAACTTATGCTAAATAAAATTCATAATCATGATAATAATAATAAAATAGAATTTTAGGAATTTATTGGGCATGTTATCTGTTTGGCAAAACCCTCAATTAATTAATTGGTTCTTAAGTAACTAATTAATGCATTTAATAAATTCTAAAAAAATGTTTATAAAAATTTTAATTAAAATTCACCAAAGTGTTCTCCACCATTTAATAAGTCAGTCCACCAATTTTCACTAATTTAGGAAGTCCCTAGCTATTTTATTTGATTTTATAAAAATCAGCTTTGACCGAGGGCCTATTTGTAAGAAATCAAAAACTCCAGGAGGTGCAGCGTGAAATCTCCTTCTTCTTCCCTCCCACTGACGTAGAGCCTGCCGGCTCCCCTCTGTCGCCGGTGCACCGCTCGGACCCCCTTCACTCCCCTCAGAAACGCGCGCGCGCGCTATAGCGGTCTCCGCTCTACCCTCTGCCACTTCTGCCCTCCACCGCGCGCCCGCCCAATGGCCTCCACTTTCCTTTCTTCTCTCTGCACGCCACCGTCGTGACCGGCAAAACTTCAATGCCGCTCCCACTCTCTCTTTCCCTCCACTTACTTCCTGACTTTCCACTCCACCAAAATCACTCGGCAAGCTCACAAGTTCATTGCCTCGCCCCTCACCTTCTTCTTCTCTCCCTCAGTTCCACTCTCTACGCTCTGTTTCTCCCTGCCATTGCTGAACCTGAGCCGACCTCGCGCAACCACTGCTCCTTTGCCTTCCAGCCCAAACCGAGAGTCGCAAAGCACTCGTGTACTCCCCCTTTACTCTCTTTCGGCCTGCCTAGCCAAGAGCATGCGCAACCAGAGCGAATTGGAGGAAAACCAGGAGTGAACTCCCCGGAGACGTCCTCTGCCGCTCACCGGAATTCGCTACCGTCGGTGAGTCTCATCGTCCCGTTCCTTTTCACTCGTGAGTGCAAGTTTTCCCCGTGACCCCTGACTCAATCTCGTTCGATTCCATGCACCAGGACGCCGGCATTTCCTTTTTCCCCCGGCTGCCGCCTCTGCTCCGGCCAACCAAAGCCGCCCCCACGACGAGCTCCTACCTCCGAACCCCCTCGCCCGATTCCGACGAGATTCCTGTGATGCTGTAGGCGAAGACGACGACCGAATCCGTGCACCGAAGCTGAGGCGCGACTCTGTCGAAGACCTCCGCTCCGCCGCCTCTCATCGCCGACCCCCTTCCGATGAGCCTCCGTCCTCGCCAACCGCCAAAACGTGTTCGCCTCGACGTGTGCGTCGCGTGTGTAGTCTCGCGGCGAGCCTCCATCGCGCGCAGCCGCCGGCGGTGAGGTTTGACCGTCCTCCGGCGAGCTCGATGCCGCTGACCCCCCCCCCCCTGCACACTGGCATCCTACTGGCAGCTGACGTGTAGCCTATGAGTCGCTCACGTGTCGCCTACGTGGCTCCCCCTTTAAACCAGAAAATACCAGAAATTGCCAAAAAATGCATAAATCTTTGGAATCTCATAGTAAATCGAATTTAAACCCAATGAAGCTCAAATAAAATTTGTTAGGTTCATTTTGAATCGCTCTATTTTAGTAAATTGATAAATCATTGTCTGTGTACATGCATATATATTAATTTGATAAATTGTGAAACCACTAATCAATTCACCAGAAATTCTAGGAATGAAATTAAATCCTGATTTTTGGGATGCTTAGTGTGTGACTAATTTGCTGCCACCACAATTTTTGGTTCAGTAAAATATGAATTATTTTTGGCTCTGGAATTTATTTAGTGTGGTTACTTAAATTAATTCTAGTAATTATTTTATAAATAATTGGCCCCTGCCACTTGGCACAAAAATCACTCACACCGGTCTCTATGCCTAGTAAATCACACAAGTCCAGAAACCTAAGTTTACTTAATTAAATTAAATTAATTGCTCATACCACTATTCTACTTTAAATAAATGCTAGTAATTAGAGTAATTGTATCCAGAGGCTATAAATTGGTAAAAATACAATTCATCTATGTCCCTGTTCATGCTAAATCACTTAAGATCAGAATTAATTGGTTACTATTGTAATTGCTTAATTATTTTGAAGGACTATAACAACCCTAAATAAATGATTAACACACATAAAATGATGAAACTCTAATTTATTTCTTTGAAGCATATAGCTTCGAGAACATAATAATAATGTTAATCAATATAAAAGACATTGTGCATCATATCATTGCATTCTATGGCATTTTCCTAGTACCGACAATTTAATTCTATCATATAGGCAACAACAACCCGGAGCAGGAAGAAGAAGATCTTCAAAAGGACCTTGATCCCCAAGAGCAAGACGTTGTAGTTGCTAGCACTAACATCGATCTAGGCAGGCCCCGGTTTTCATTCGCCATTTTATAAAGTTGCTAGTTTTCAATATTACTAGCGTCTGCGATTATTGCATTAGGTCATAGGAGTTGATTTGAACCCACTTGCATGATACCCAAATGACCTACGCCACTATCATTAGAACTTTGGTAGTATCGGTACTGTGTCTCTATGCTTAGTAATTGCTAGACCCGATAGATATCATTACTAAGAAAGGAACTTGACCACTGGAACGGGAACCTAAAAAGAAGTTTATTTTACTGTTATGACCGGGCAGGGAAGATGCATGTGTAGGTTTGCAGCAATACATGGGTGCTGACTGCGGTAGCCCTGCCTTGTCGAACCTAGGACCCGTTCGTGGTCGGCCCCTTGGTTAAGTATTGAACAGTACCGAATGCATGCTAATCTATGGGCACTAGTAAACTAATGTAGCACTGGCCCGGCAAAGAGGATGGTACCTAGTACAGTGGTCGTTGACCCTTCTGCTACTGGAGTGGGTGGTTCAGACCGTGAAGTACTGTTGGCAGAATAGCATGCCCACTCGCTGAGACTAGACCCGGACCAAGTTGTTTTTCGTCCTTGCGAAAAGTTGCCATATACGACCTTAACGGGTGCGTATGTGTCGTGTATCTCGGGTTATCCTAGCTGGTGTAAATCAATTGCAATTGCTGTCCCTCGTTGTAATGATTACCACTTGGTCATTGCGTCGTCACATAGTTGAACCTGGATTGGAAGTTAACTATGATGCTTATTGTTGATGTTACTATTATTGCTCTTATGTTGCAATTACTTTATGTATTGCTTTATTATCTTATTGTTGCAACTAAAGTTACATTTCTGCTATACTCAATTAAATTGAAGAATAAAACTTGATAGAACTAATAGGTTGCTTAGTGCGAGTCTTTTCAAACAAGCAACCTATTAGAGTTGTTGCATGTCTAGGAGTCCAACGGGTAAGACTTGCTGAGTAATTAGTACTCAGGCTTTGTGCCACTGTTGTTTTCAGGTAATGAAGAAGTAGAATTGCCTGTAGATGTGCTGCCCTGGGACATGCAAGTCCCTGAGGGTTGGACTGCCCACTAGGAGTCCAACTTCGCGCCGTAGTGATGATGTGTGATGGTTCTTCGGGCATGAACCATTACTATGTTGTATCGTCGAGCTCGTAGATTTATCGTATTTGCTTCCGCTATTTCAAGACAATTCAAGAACTAGTACTATTTCCGCTGCACTCTGATAACTATTTGATGTAATATTCAATTTAAATTCGAACCAATGTTGTATTATCAAGTGTCTGCGTTATCAGCACCGTTGGGACAAATACAATGTCTGAATACTATCCTAATCACCATGATTAAGATAATATCAACTTACTTAGCCTAGAACAAAACAATGAGAATAAGCACATGCATGATTATAGAATCAAGATAGACAAATCACCAAAACCATCATCAACATATTCAATCAACCTTGAGATACATAGAGTAAGATTCATCACCCTCGAGATGGCCTACCTTGACGGATCAACTCTTACACCAATGGTTCTTGAAACTCAACTAGAGATCTATTCTAACGGGGCAAGCCCCGGTGGCTCTAACTCACGAATCTGTTGTCCCTCTACCTCCTCGGGGTACTGATCGCGGCTAGGGGTTACAACTATATATAGGGGTTCTACTTGTGAAGGACTCGATTTCTAGCAAATAAGTCGGTTGCTCCGATCGGCGCAAGCCTCTCTGGTTTTTGCTCCGAGTCGGTTCCTCTGTCTTCCACAGCTACCATGTGGGCCTTTTCCTTCGAGATAAAGTCTTGTACCGCACGTCGAGATCTTGAAGTTCCATAAATCTTCTAATGAAATATCTTCAAGTGCCTTACGCAGATAAACTTCCATCGGAATGGGCCTCGGTCACTTCTGTGGGCCAAAATACCCTTGCGCCGATCGGCTCATGGGCTGGCGCTGATCAGCGCACTAGGCTTCTATAGTGCTTTTCGTCGGTTCTGGACTCCTGTCTTATCCAGCATCACTTTAATAGCCAATTTTACCTATTTTTGCAATAAAGCTCCAAAACAACGCATATACAAATATATAGGTAATATCATAGGTAAATGGCCTAAATTAGTATCAGTTATACTCTAATTTGGGTGATATTCACATATAAAAGGGGCACATAGGAAGTGCCAACAGTTCCCCCACACTTAAACCTTTGCTCGTCCCGAGTAAAGTAAAAGAGAGAAAAATCAAAGAACATACTCTTCTTATCATGAAAGATATCTTAAATCAGCAAATGTTGAGCATTGTTCTATTGTAGTGTATTTCATATTGGTATTTAGCAAAATAATTCAAATATGGGCATAAAGCTCAAAGTTTCTCCCCAAAGCAAAAGATCATGTCCAATTCACAAACTATAACGTTTCCACACATGTAAATCACTTAAAAGATTGCTGTGAACATAAAGAATCTATCTTCCAAATAATCCAAGGCAATAACTCATCTTTCAAATCACTCAACCTATATACTACATCATAATGATCAAATAATTAAATGTAAGGCTTATATGAGTAGCTAGGTGAGATAATTCAAGGATTGCAAACATAAATCAACAATATATTGTAAAGCTAGGAGATTATTCTTTATTGGAATTACAAAAACTAAACAAGATGGCCAAAGAAAATTTAAGACAGGACTCACACTTTGGATATGTGGACATGTGCATCAAAAATTTGATCTTGAAAGAAAAAGGAACTCCCATTATCAGATTACACATGGTTGGAATGATTCATGGCTATATTAGAATGAATTTCGAGATAAGCGTGTCATATACACCCCCCCCACACACACACACTTAAAATTTTGCTAGTCCCTTTGCAAACAGCAGAGCATTTTTTTTTCTCTGCTTCGCCGATCGGTTCAAAACAGCGCCGATCAGCTCTCAACCTGAATTGACCAGCTTTTGTTAGTATTTGATTCATCTGGTTTCAAAATTTATTCAAAGTTCAAATACAGCCAGAAACATAGGATGTGGTCAAGGAATGATACTCAACAAGACTTTGTTATTAAAATAGAATACTCAGTGGAATTGGAGATTTGCATGAGTAATTCAATGCTAAAAAGATACACAAGGATTTGGCCATCCTAGTAAAGTTCATACCAAAAAGAATTAAATTCTATCCTAACTCAACCATCAATTTAATGTTTATCTTCATATCAAAGGTTCATGAGTATTGCTCAAAATATGGCATTGGTAGGTGAGGATCTTGGAAACAATAAATTCCAAAGTTCACAACATGAAAATTTATTTATAAAAAGATTGGTACTAAGTTATCATCACGAATTGGACAATGCAAATGAAGCACATGGGTATTCAGAATTGCTCCACATAAGAAATATTTGCTGAATAATCATTAAGTGTAAGTTCAAAATTTTATTCAATGCTCAACATTATTTGATCTTCATCAACACTTTTCAAGAAAGAAAAGGTAATTCAATTACTCTAAAACAGCATAACCGCCACCATTATATTAAAATCAAAACTTGGATACATGGTGATGATTTTCGCACACACTTGCATTAAAATAAAACTACTACTAACATACATGCATGAAAATAAAACTACTACTAACACACCTGCATGAAAATAAACACACCTGATACATGATTTCCCAACCCACTCACACACACATAAGAAAATAAAGAAAAAGATTGCAAAAGATAAAGAAAACGCAAACCGGAAAACTGATACATATGCCCACTACTAGGCACTCTAATCAAGCGGAGGTGGAGATGGTGGCTGATCAAAGCCATAGCACCGTGCCTTGAGTCGCTCGAACTCCTCCACCATCGCGTTGTGGTTGTTCCTCCATTGGGACGTGGCGTCCTCCACGTGCTCGATGTGATGCATATTGTTGTTGAGGTACCCCTGCATGGGCACGAAGAAGTCTACACCGGGCACCAGAGGCACCATAGGTTCTCGTCCTTGGTACCTATAATTAACGCCTGTGCTGAAGTAGGGTGCACCGACCGGCGCGCCGCCTGCACCGATTGGCGCAGTGGGTTGTGAACCGCCCGCTGCATCGCTCCGCCCTGTCTGGTACTGCTGAGGCTCTTGGCATGACCCCCATGTGTTCGACTCACTGCCGGCTGTTGTAGATGTCACCGGTTGTCGAATCCGCCCACGGCGGTCCTGGAGAACTCGGCCCCCCTCCAGGAGACCTTCCTCAAGCCAATTTCCTCCCTCTAGCTTGCGAGGGAGAAAAACTCTTAGCTCCGCACACGGGAACCTAATGTTGGTGCCACCGACATGGAAGCCGGCGCGAACACTTCCCGTGACAGTGTTCGCACGAGTCATATTCTCGCCGATCTCTGTCATGAGCTCCCACTTGTCTTCGCGTCCTCCCGGTCCGTCGCCGCCGCAGACATGGGCTGCCAGGTGTTGAAGATAGCCCCCAAAGGCCAACTTCTTGCTCTTCTTGCCCCTCTTCTCGAACCAACCCCGCATCATCACCGATATAGGGTTGCAGTGAGACGGGCTCACAATGGCATTGAATAGCCACCGCAAGTCCGCATCGGTGACGTTGCTGGAGTCAACCTTGTCACATGTGCGTGCCTCCAACCACCAATGGAAGATTTGAATGGTCGGGTTACGGATGTTGCCGTGCTTCGACGAACGAGAGCCGCCTCCAAAAGGAGTCCAACTCCCCATGTCCCAAGATGCCGTCCACATCGGCGTTGGCGTCAAAGTCGAAGGCTTGAGCCGTCGCCTCCATGGTCACTATGTAGCTAATGTCGTGGATGCGGAATATGATGGCCTCGTTGCCGTAGTCGTTGGAGCCGATCCTCATTGTAGAGGCAACCTCGGTGACGATGTTGATGTTGAAGTCCATGGGGAGATGGTTGAAGTCCACCCAGCCGAGGTTGTCTAGCATCCTCCTTATATCCTCCCATATTCCAATCATGGTGAGGAAGGTCTCGTCCATGTCGAAGTTGGGGACGAACCTTCCCCTCACCACGAAGTAGTGCTGCTGTTCCTCCATGCTCAGGAGGGTGAAGCCCTCCTCCACCATGCGCGGTACGAATGCCGGTGATGGTGGTGATCTGGGAAACCCACGGCTTCCCGTCGTTTGGCTCCTCGTAGCACGCCCCATCGGAAGGGGCGCACCAGAGACGGAGTGGCGGGCGCGGATCTCATATGTTACCGCTGCCGAGCCAGTGGATGCACAACCCACAGACATGTCGTCGTGAGCGCCGGATCCCCCACCGGAACTGCTTCTCTGGTGCAGCCTCTTGCCCAACTTGCCGACGGAGGAGTGGAGATGATCCATCGGTGAGGAATGCGGAACGTGTGCGAGATCGTGGGTAGTGGGGAAGGTGGAGAGATTACCGGGATGGTGTGCCAAACTGGGGGCGCCTGGCCTCCCTTTTATAGTGTGGGAAACTTCCAGGAGAAGGACCTGCCCAAAATTTCCAAAATTTAGGGTTGCGCCGACCGGCGCAGTCCTTGCGCCGATCGGCACATTTCAATTTTGAAATCTCTGACCGCTCTTGTTCCTAATTCTCCTCCCTTTCATTGTTTCCATCCTTTTCGTCTTGTCCTAGTACACCATGTCGGCTGGCAAAGGAATAGCACGGAATCCCATTGTCTTGATTGACTGCGCTGATCGGCTCTGGCCAGCGCCAATCGGCGCGCCATCTCTTTTTCAGCTTTTGTTCAATTCCATGTCTCCTCTGCACTGGAAACCTGCATAAAGATCATACCTGTTCCTAAGAATCAGTGCCTGCTGAATATGTCGCCAATTTGGGCACAGCATGGGTACCAGCGCCGATCGGCGCAGGAGTGTGCCGAACGGCGCAAGTTCCTTGCACCTCGTCTTCTGGCCTGGCTCTGATCCTGATGCCTCATGTTCATTTCTTTCACCTAATATCCATTCTTCCCAATGTTACTATAGCATTAGCACACGAAGCGGGGCCTATCTGATGACAGCGTCGATCGGCGCAACGTCTCGTACCGATCGGCGCGGTATCCACTTTTGCTCCTGGCCCCTCGCTTCTTCGCTAGATGTCGTTCTTCATCATGAAACTAGCTCTATTTCTGAATATTGATGTGCTGGTTGGCTTTCAGCTCCTCATCCATTCTGGACATCGTCAGCCTTTTGTCCTGGCTTGTTATCAATGCGTCGATTGGCGCATGAGTGCGCCGAACGGCGCAAGCTCTGTTCCTTCCTATTTTTGGTCTTTTTCTTTTATTCCTGCGTTGTTAGTCTACAATCTATATATATACATTGTTTTGCACAAATAAACAGACAACATAGGAGCACACAAGAATTAAGCACGCACTTTTTCTAATTCTTTTATTCGGGAGATTGTTTTTATTCCAAGAAAGCAAATTAAAAACACCGGGTTGCCCTCCCGGCTAGCATTAATTAACTAAATGAGACGGGTTGAACTCCCGCTAGCACTAAACAACTTCTAAATCTCCCGACAATTGGGTTGCCTCCCAAGAGCGCTCTAGTTATTTAGAGATCAAAGAGCTTGACCTCCCCATGAGCAATCAATCCTTAGTGTCGCAGTGCAGGTTGTAAGACCGCGACACTACAAGGTTCACTTATCTTAATAGCTCATATACCTCGGACGACCTATCCTTACATCCCCTCCAATCACTCTCGATGCCACGTTGCCTCGGTGTCTTGTATCTCTTCACTTCATCAATAGCACGACACTCTTTTCCCCTTTGGCAAAATTTGAAAGAGTAGGGAGTTCCACTTATATCGAAGCTTATCTCACCACTCCCAACATCAATACTTGCCTTTGCTGTCCTCAAGAAGGGTCTGCCTAAGATCAACGGGGTTCTCGTCCTCTTATCCATATCAAGCACAATAAAATCAACAGGGACGATATGATTTCCAATTTGAACAGGCACATTCTCAGCAATTTCATCTGGGAAGCGTACAGAATGGTCGGCTAACTCCAAACACATACTCGTAGGCTCCAATTCATGCAAATTGAGACTTGTGAATATATGACGGGGCATAACACTTACACTTGCTCCAAGAACGCACAAGCATCTATCAAATATCCTTGTTCCGATTATGCATTTGATGCTTGGTGATCCAGGGTCAGGTTTCTTCTCAAGTGCAACATCATTGATCGCCGCCGTAAGTTCCTTAGTGACCTTCACAACCTCTTCAGAAGCTAGAGA
The DNA here is from genome assembly GCA_032690845.1 of Eleusine coracana subsp. coracana. Taxonomy (NCBI): domain Eukaryota; kingdom Viridiplantae; phylum Streptophyta; class Magnoliopsida; order Poales; family Poaceae; genus Eleusine; species Eleusine coracana. Next base: position 41,444,160 of record CM064428.1, on the reverse strand, counting down.
CTTCTTGTTTTGCATCATGTCCTTAATGTACTTGGCATAGGTAGGTACTTGAATAGCATCAACAAAAGGGACATTGATGTAAAGCTTCTTCATAACATCGACGAACCTTGCAAATTGCTCGTTGTGTTGCCGCACTCTCTCTATCTCTGTCAGCAGTTGAGTATCCAAGAACGTGGTAGGGCCATGCTCCTCTATTTCCATACTCATTTTCAATCCAGAGAGGTCAATCTCTTCCTCGTGCCGATCGGCGCAATGAGTGAGCCGATCGGTGCTAACGGTACCATCGCGTCGATCTGCGCCAGTGGTGAGCCGATCGGCACGGGTCTTCCTTGCTCCCACAGAGTGCTCTGAATCATCTGTTTGCTTTCCTGACCGTGTAGCTATTTCCTTTAACTGCTCTGCAGACATTGTATTACCATGAATAACCCCTTTCTTGCCTTGAATGGCCTGTGATAACTGTCCCATCTGCTGCTCCATAATCTTGGTATGCTTCAAAATCTGCTCATTGGAGCTCCTAATTTCTATCACCTTGTCATTAATCCCTTCAAGAACACGATCAACCTCCTCGAATTTAGCTTGATTGTTCTTGTTGATCTTTTCTGAGCTTGAAAGAACTCATGAAATTGGAGACGAAGAGGGATAGAGTTTTGCATGGACGAACTAGGAGAGAAAGAACTCCTTTGTTCCTAATATTGGGGTTTCCATCCACTATTCTTTATATATTCTAGCATCTTCATCTCTTCAGGGCAATCTTTCTGCACATGGCTGAATTCTCGACACTCATCACAAGTGAAGTGTGATTCTGCTAGCCTGAGTGACTCTTCCTTAGGGATATGAGAATTATTTTCCAACCTTCTTTGAATAGCATCAAGGCGATCCATAACCAAGTCTTCATGAGTCCTCTCAATCATGCTCTTTGCTACTCCTTTAGAAGGTTGTAGGTTCCTTGAACTTCTCTCACTATCCCATGATTGATTTTCAACTAGCAATTTGATCAATTCCTTAGCTTGAGTGGGAGTCTTTGACATGAATGAACCCACAGCTAAAGCATCTAAGTGTTGATGGGAGGGGATATTCAATCCCACATAGAATCTCTCAACAGTTTCACCAACTGTAAGACAATGATGAGGGCATGCATCCATATATTCATTGTATCTTTCCCACGCTTCTCCAATGCTCTCATCATTATTCTGTGTAAATCCAAGAATCTTATTCTTCAAAGCTTGAGTCTTATCAGAAGGGAAGTATTTGGATAAGAATGCAACTGCTAAGGTTTCCCATGTAGTCTTTACTGTGTTTTCCAAGCTATTGTACCATTGCTTAGGGCGTCCAACTAGAGAGAAGGGGAACAGCTGCACACGTGCTTAATCTCCGGTCAATCCTGCTACTTTGAATGTACTATAGACTTCAAGGAAGCACTGCAGATGCTGATTGGGATCTTCTGAACCTGTGAATGGTTGTTGTGCCACTAATCCGACGTACCTCTCTAGTTGATATGGAGCATGATCTTGAGCTTCTTGGAAATCTATCTTGACAACCTTATCCAATTGAGGCTTGAAACTATTAACCAAGGGCTGGTCCTCCATCGCTCCTGCTTCTGGATCTACAATTGTGAATAATACTCGAGGGCTGGCACTGACTGGTTCTCCAGCTAAATCTCCAAGTGACTTGCTCCTCTTTTCCACTATTCTCTTCTTGCGTAAGAGCTTTTCTGGATCATTGGTGTAATTAGAGGGTTTGTTTGACTTAGGACCGTCCATACCTGTTAATTTCACTTAACAGCATATATGTACTAAAAAGACAAGTAAAGCACAATGACTAAACACTAATACACCAAACAATGTTAAAAAAACCTGCTATGGTCCCCGGCAACGGCGCCAGAAAAATGTGCTTGTTGGTCGTTACTACGCACCCACTTATATACCGCAAGAGGACGGTGTACAGTTGTAGCACTTTTTCCCTTAGAGTATTCCAAGGTATTATCGAACCACTAAGACATTAGGGATAATTAAACAATGTTAACAGTAAAAGATCTAATCAAGGCTACTGTCAAGTTCAGGTTGTATGAAAGGGAGACTGGCCAGCGCAAAGGTGCGCCAGACAGCAATTCTGTTGTTGCGCCGATTGGCGTAGGGTTGAGCCGATCGGCACTGTTGCGGATCTAAGTTGTTGAGCCGATCGGCACTGGTGTTGAGCCGATCGGCACTGTTGCGGATCTAAGTTGTTGAGCCGATCGGCGCAGGTGTTGAGCCAATCGGCACTGTTGCGGAGTTGAACTAGAGTGCAAGTCAAAGCAAAAGCTAAAGCCAAAGCTAAAACTATTTGGTGAGTAGCCAGATATCTACTAGTGAGATCGGAACCAGATAGTCTAATTAAACAGCATCATAATGGATAATTACATGGATCAATGAAAACCTATAATGAATAAGACCATCCTACTTTCTGAGCGGCTCCCGATTTATCGCTGCCGAGAGGAAACCCTTAATCACACGAGTATCTTACCCTACTCAACTATCCAATAGTGTTGCGTAGGTTTAGTGATGTCACCGCTAAACCACACTACCGGCATCATCAAGCAACCATAATCAATACAATGTATGAATACTATCCTAATCACCACGATTAAGATAATATCAACTTACTTAGCCTAGAACTAGGCAATGAGAATAAGCACATGCATGATTATAGAATCAAGATAGACAAATCACCAAAACCATCATCAACATATTCAATCATCCATGAGATACATAGAGTAAGATTCATCACCATCGAGATGGCCTACCTTGATGGATCAACTCTTACACCAATGGTTCTTGAAACTCAACTAGAGATCTATTCTAATGGGGCAAGCCTCGGTGGCTCTAACTCACGAATATGTTGTCCCTCTGTTGCCTCCTCCTCGGGGTACTGATCACGGCTAGGGGATACAAGTATATATAGGGGTTCTACTCATGAAGGACTCTGTTTCTAGCAAATAATTCGGTTGCGCCGATCGGCGCAGGATTGCGCCGATCGGTGCAAGCCATGTTGTCTCTGGTTTCTGCTCCGAGTCGATTCCTCTATCTTCCACAGCTGTCATGTGGGCCTTTTCCTTCGAGATAAAGTCTTGTACCGCACATCGAGATCTTGAAGTTCCATAAATTTTCTAAGCAAATAGCTTCAAGTGTCTTGCGCAGATAAACTTCCATAAACATCAGATAAACTTCCATCGGAATGGGCCTCGGTTACTTCTGTGGACCAAAATACCCTTGTGCCGATCGGCTCATGGGCTGGCACCGATCGGCGCACTAGGCTTCTTCAGTACTTTTCATCGGCTCTGGACTCCTGTCCTGTCCAGCATCACTTTAATAGCCAATTTTACCTGTTTCTGCAATAAAGCTCCAAAACAACGCATAAACAAATATATAGGTAATGTCATAGGTAAATGGCCTAAATTTGTATCAATTATACTCTAATTGGGGTGATAGTCACATATAAAAGGGGCACTTAGGAAGTGCCAACAGTGGAGGGAGCAGCAGGGCGGGGCCGGTGATGGGACACGACATCGCGGCGATGTGACTAGTGCGCAAAGGGGCCGAGGACAGCAGTTAGCCCGGGAACTCGCAGAGCACAAAGCAGCGGTGATGGCAGCATCATGCAGAGGGACGAATGTGGCGTTTTGTGGCATCCGGCCGGTTGGGGAGCGGGAACGGGAGTGCCGGAGGGGCATCAGTGACGCGATGGAACGATGTCGCGCGCATTTTTGAGTTGTGCCGGTGTGGTGGGGGCCGTCGGGAGTCGGGAAGCGAAGGGAGCAGCAATGGCATGGAGACCTTGGGCAGGCCAAATAGGGACTCGCCTCGGAAGCAGCTAGTGGCATGCGAAGGCAAAGTGCAGCAGGGAGATGACGGCAGCGAGCGGGCGGAGGAGGCGCCAAGTCCGAGGTAGCAGAGTCATGCGGCGGCAAGGGAATCGCGCGTGGGAGAGGCGACTGGAGGAAGAAGACAGGGAAATAATCCCTAGGGACCCTCAAGTTTTCAAAAGGTTTACACGAAGGTCCTTGGTTTTTGTAAATTCAATTAAAATAGCTCTAAAGGTCAAATTGAGCTGAAATTTTATAATTCGGCTTTTAGAACAATGGGGAATTTATTAGTGAAGTCTATTTGATCAGAAAGGAAATAATTTAATTAGAATTAACAATTAAAGTTAAATCATTTCTAGGTTTAATCCATTTATTTGATTGATTTCTTAATGGAATAAAATTCTGGTTTTTGGCCCAAAATTCTATTTTATTATTTTCATAATTCTAATGTAATTTATTTGGCCTATGATTTAAGGAAAGTTTTATTTGCTTACAAGATTTTGCTTGCATGGATTTATTTTAACTTGGGGAAAACCAAATTCTTAACTTGCTCTCATTATTTCATGCTCGTACTTGGGTTCAAAATTTTGGCAATTGAGCTAAGCAAGAAAAAGAGACTCCTGGGTGTCACAGGTAGTCATGATTTTTTGTTTGAAAAATGCTTGAGCTACTTATCAAAGAGCTATGTATTTGATTTTCCATGATTTGCTAGGTATTATTGTTGAGGTCTATATTGATGATATTTTTGTTAAATCGGCAGGTTTAAGTTTCCATTTGGCCGATTTGCATCTTGCTTTTGAAAAAATGCGTCGATATGGACTTAAGATGAATCCTCTCAAATGTGCTTTTGGTGTATCGGCTGGAAAATTCTTGGGTTTTATTATTCACGAGAATGGTGTGGAAATAGATCCTAAGCGCATAGAATCTATAAGAAAGGTCAAGGCTCCTACATGCAAGAAAGAGCTGCAATGTTTTCTTGGCAAGGTGAATTATTTGAGAGGATTTATATCTATCTTGTCGGGAAAAGTTAGTGCTTTTACTCCTATTCTTCAGCTCAAAAATGAAGATGAATTCACTTGGGGGACAGAACAGCAAGCGGCTTTTGAGGAAATTAAAAAATATTTATCACAACTTCTGGTACTTAAAACTCCTAGAAGTGGGGATCCTTTTCGGTTGTATATTGCTGCAGAAGATAAAGTTATTGGTGTTGTTTTGACTCAAGAAAATGAAGGGAAAGAACATGTCATCACATATATTAGCCGAAGGTTGTTGGATGCTGAAACAAGGTACACATTTATTGAAAAACTATGTTTCTCATTATATTATGCTTGTACTAAGTTGATGCATTATTTACTAGCTAGTACATGTATGATAGTTTGTCAAGCCGATGTTATTAGACATATGTTGCATAAACCGATCTTCAGTGGTAGACTTGGAAAATGGGCTTAAAGCTTGGTTGAGTATGATCTGGTTTATGAGTCATTAAAAGTTATAAAAGGTCAAGTTGTTGCTGATTTTATTGTTGAACATCGGATTGATGTAGAGAGTGATTTAGGTGTTAATTTCATATCTTTGACACCATGGAGATTGTATTTTGATGGATCAGCTTGTAGTGAAGGTCAAGGTATTGGTGTAGTTTTGGTTTCTCCTCATAATTCTTATTTTGAGATGTCTAGCGGATTAGATTACAATTGTACCAACAATCAAGCCAAATATGAAGCTCTCATGTTCGGGATATTTTAAACTCTATGGGTGTTAAGTGTGTTCAAGCTTTTGGAGATTCATTGTTAGTGGTCCAGCAAGTTTCTAGAGTCTATCAATGTTTAGATGGGACATTAAATGCTTATCTCGAAAAGTGTCATGATATCATCTTTAGTTTTGATGAATTTTCTATACATCATATCCATAGACATGAAAATTGTAGAGATAATGATTTGGCACATAGAGCATCTGGTTTTGATATCAACAAAAAGAATTTCAGTATTAGAGAAGAACCGGTGTTTCAAATTTTTATATTAGTACAGATGGAGTATTTGGGGTCACTGAAGCTGGTCTGACCGGGTTGCAAGGCGGCCAGACCGGCCCTAGTAAATCTGGCCTGGAAGATATACCAGGCGGTCAGACCGGCCTGATATGCGGTCAAACCGCCTTAACAAGGGAAAATTTTGGTTCGGCCGGAAATCAAGAGGCCAAACATTTTGATTGGAGAAAACCTATTATTGATTATTTATAGGATCCAGATCAGAAAGTTGAGAAGAAAAATTCGGTACTTTGCACTCAAATTTGTGTTGATAGATGGTGAATTATATCGTTGAACTGCCGATGATTTGCTTTTGAAGTGTTTGGATGATGATCAAGCTATGATTGCCATGGGAGAGGTTCATGAAGGCATTTGTGGTACACATCAATCGGCTCCTAAGATGAAGTGGTTATTGAGACGGGCTGGTTTCTATTGGCCTAGCATGATTGCCGATTGTTTTCGCTATTATAAGGGTTGTGAAGAGTGTCAGAAGTTCGGTAGTATTCTATGGTTCCAGCTGCTATGTTAAATCCTATTATCAAACCATGGCCTTTCCGAGGATGGGGTTTAGATTTTATTGGAGAAATTCATCCTTCTTGATCAAAAGGACATCACTTCGTGTTGGTGGCTACTGAATACTTTACAAAGTGGACCGAAGCTATGCCTCTAACAAATATGACACATAAAGAGGTAATTGATTTTATTACTGAGCATATTATTCATAGATTCGGTACTCCTCAAACTTTAACTACCGATCATGGGACTTAATTTGTGTCTAATCAAGTAAAGGAGTTTGCCAAATCATTCAAGATAAAATTGCTCAATTCGTCTCCATATTATGCTCAGGCCAATGGCCAGGTCGAGTCTAGTAATAAAACTTTGATCAGGCTCATTAAGAAGAAAATTAAAGAAAATCCTAGAAGGTGGCATGAAGTCTTATCCGAGGCATTGTGGGCTCATCGCATATCTAGACATGGTGCTGCTAAAGTTACACCTTTTGAGCTTGTTTATGAACAAGAAGCCATTTTACCAATAGAGGTAAATCTAGCTGCGTATAGACTTGCTAAGCAAAATGAGTTGGAGGCCACTGATTATTATAATCTGATAATGGATAATATTGATGAGGTCACTGACAAAAGGTTGCAAGCATTACGGGAAATTGAAAGAGACAAACTTCGGGTTGCTAGAGCATACAATAAAAAGGTGAAGTTGAAGTCATTCCAAGTAGGAGATTTGGTTTGGAAGACAATTTTTCTGGTTGGGACCAAAGATCGAAAGTTTGGAAAGTGGTCTCCAAGTTGTGAAGGACCGTATAAGATTGTGAAGGTGATAACCGGGAATTCATATATGTTGAAAACTTTACAAGGTGATCGTCTTCCTAGGGCTATCAATGGTAGGTATCTTAAAAAATTTTACACAAGTGTTTGGCAGGATGCTTGAGTAGCACATGGCCGATATGTTTGAGATATCGTCCTTAGAACAAAAATGGGTGGTGTTTTGACATCGCCCTTAGCAATTTTGAGTCTATAATGTTTTTTTTAGTGCGCAAACCTTACTAAAAACAGGGGAACATATGTTGACACTCAAAATTGGACAGAGATGCGGCTAGGCCGGGTTAGCAGGACGGTCAGGCCGGGTTAGGCACAGTAGCCAACTCAAGGCGGTCTGAGCGAGTTGCCAAGGCGGTCAGACCGGGTTATACAGAGTCCTACTCGGTTTCTGGCATTGTTATGGAAGATTGGGGATTTTACAAATCCTAATGGGGTAAGATCTCCCCACCCTATATAAACAGAGAGGGTCACGGCCGATTGAGGGTATCCAATCGATCAAAAACACTTTTACCTTTTTGCCTTCAAACCCTAATCTTTTCCAAACCCTAATTGTTGTTCTTCTCTCGTCCTGTTAGCAGGCCTGCCGACGCTAGGGCAACCCAAGGTGCGCCAGCCCTAACGGGGTCCCTCCCGGGTTGGCGTTCGTTTGTTTTCGCGGTGATCTTCTCTTGCAAGGTGGTCTAACCGGCTTCCGAAGGCGGTCTAATCAGGTTGCGCAGGCGGCGACGTGAGGTGCCGGATTTTTCTATTCAAGGTGGTCTGACTGGCTTTCTAGGGCGGTCTGACTAGGTTGTGCAGACGACGGCAAGGTGTTGGTTCTGCGCATTCGCACAGGAGCATGCTTGTGTTTGGTGTCACTATTTGGCGTCAACATAAAGCATGAGAAAATGGCAGCGCATCTTAAACATCATCGTCATTCAGTGACAGGCGCTGCACTGCTGCCGGCAAGAGACAGCAAAGTTGACTGATAGCCGGTCTAACACTCTAGCATGAGTCGAGAATTTGGTGACATCGCACCAAATTAGAGCCCACAGTTTCTATTTTTTTTCCTTTTTTTCCTCTCTAAAATCACCTTGACTCATTATTGTTGGAGGAGTTTTAATATTCAAAATATTGGTCATTAGTTATGAGAAACTTTTGGCCAATAGTTGAAGGTAATTTTGTAATTACACCATTATAAATGATTTATGTTTGTTTTACAATAAAAATCTAACTCTACCGAATTATTAAAACATCGGTTGATCTTTTTAAAAAATAAAACATCAATTATTTATCATATTACTAAAATATTTTTATTTATGATAATATAAAATAATTATTATAAATGTAAAAATATTATTTTTTCAATATTAACCTCAAACTAATAAACTATTGGCTAGTAGTTATGTGTTTAGATTATCGAATCTAAACCATTAGACCAAACAATTGACCAATACTTTTTTAAAACTAGTGGTCAATATTATGGACAGTAAAACTCCTCTATTGCTACTGCAGCCGAGCTATCCATTTACCCAGAATTACAAAATTAATGTACCCCGAATGTGATACGGACTTCAACAAATTGTAATGTCTCGGCTAGTCTTCCCATCACCAAATTATATTCCCTTCACCATGTAGGAAACAATGGTTTTTAATTAATTTGAGTTGATTAAGCCAAGAAGTAAAATGACATAGATATCATATAGATATGCAGTCTACAACAGAACAGACATATGGGCAACACAACTGCTGCCATCCTACATGCACGTGCATATGCATGCTGCTTCCGTATTAGACCAAGTATAACGGCAATATAAATTTGATGGCGAGCTGTTGGCATTGACGTCGTTCTTATTGATTTGGATGATTCACAATTGTGTGATTGTTCAGCTAAACCGGTAGAATTACAATAGTCGACTGTTAAACCTATGGCGGCATATACCTCTGGCATGTCGATTGCAAGTAACATCTTCATGGAAGACGGCCGATTAGCCACAGTATAAACCACAAATTCATTGTTTCAACTTTATATATCATCCACAACTCAAGTTGCAAGTACCGTTTTAACGGTCGACCGAGAGGAAAAGGGTCATATTCAAAAAGTACAACACCCGGTCTATTTTGTTAGTGAGGATCTCGGTGCTTCTAAAATAAGATATCATCAGATCTTGAAGTTGCTATATATGCTTTTGATCACCTCAAGGAAGTTGAAGCATTATTTTCAAGCTAATCCCATCAAAGTCCAAACATCCTTTGCACTCGGCATAGTACTTCACAACCGAGAAGCTGAAGGAAAGATTGCTAAATGGGCGGTCAAACTTGGTCGGTATACCATTACGTTTGCAGCTTGGTCGGTAATTAAAGGACAGACGTTGGTCGAATTCGTTTCCGAGTGGAAAGAGATTCAAATGCCTCCCATGTTGCAAGATGTTGAGTACTGGAAATTGTATTTTGATGGATCCCTCCAATTACCTGGAGCCGGTGCGGGAATCGTGTTCATCTCACCCATAGGAGAGAAGCTAAGATATGTCCTTCAGATCATGTTTCGCGCGTCTAATAACGCTGCAGAATATGAAACCCTCCTACACGGTATGCATATTGCTATTTCACTCGGTATTAAGCTTCTCGACATCTTTGGTGGCTTGGCCTTGGTCATTAATCAGGTCACTAAGGATTGGAACAGTATAGATGACAATATGGGTGCTTATTGCCAAGAAGTAAGGAAACTCAAAGACAAGTTCAATGGTTTGAAGTTCACGCATGTTCTTCGAGATAACAACCAAGCGGCTGATGAATTAGCCAAGATGGGATCATCTTGCTCTGAAGTCCCACATGGTGTTTTCTTACACACCCTGGATTCCCCCACTATTTCTCCTCGGTCGGATGTTCTGGTGACCGATGTTGCTGATGCTGTTAGTGATGACAATATGGAGACCGACTGACGCGACCCAATTATCCAATTTTTGGACAAGGGAATGCTGCCTACGGATCCTAATGAGCAACAACGGTTGAAAGCTAGATGTCGAGGATATTTGATGGTGGACGATTTGCTTTATAGGAGAGGAGGATCGAACATCTTGATGTGATGCATTTCGATTCTAGAAGGCAAAATTTTGATGGAAGAAATCCATTCAAACATATGTGGCAATCATGCAGCTTCTAAGACTTTGGTTGGCAAGGCTTTCTGACAACGATTTTATTGGCCTACGGCGATCGAAGATGCACACCAGGTCGTTCGGAAGTGTGAAGGTTCTTAATTTTTGCTCAACAAACACATGTGCCTTCGTAGCAACTTCAAATGATACCTTTGACTTGGCCCTTTGCCATCTGGGGACTTGATGTTGTTGGTCCCTTCAAGAAAGCGCCATGTGGGTTTACTCACTTATTTGTTGCTATTGACAAATTCACCAAGTGGATTGAAGCAAAGCTGGTTGGCAAGATAACATCGAAGAAGGCGATCGAGTTTGTCAAAGATATCTTCACTTGGTTTGGGGTTCCTCATGATATCATTACCGATAATGGTACACAGTTCATATCTAGGGACTTCCGTGACTTTGCCGATGAGATGGGAATAAAAAATCCACTTTGCATCAGTGGCTCATCCTTAAAGCAATGGACAGGTCTAATGGGCTAATGGTATGATTCTTCAAGGATTAAAGCCCCGGATATTTGATAGGCTTAAGCCTTATGCCGGTCGGTATGTCAAAGAATTGCCTTCCATTCTTTGGGGGCTGCGTTCTAATACCAGTCGGGCTACTGGTCAATCACTCTTCTTGTTGGTCTATGGCTCAGAGGCTATGTTGCCGACCGAGGTTAGTCTCGTTTCAGCACAAGTTATAGGATATGATGAGAAGCTTTCAGAAGAGAGCCGAGTGATAGATTTGATTGCGGCAGAGGAGTTGCATGATCGCACTCTGTTTCGGTCGGCGCTATACCAACAAGGCCTACGACGTTATTATGATAAGAACGTACGCAGTCACTAGTTTCAAGTTGGAGATTTAGTGTTGCGTCGGTGCAATCAACGGTGAATAAACATAAGCTGGGGGCGACCCTATGTTGTGAAAGAAGTCACTCAGCTAGGGGCTTACCGACTGATGTATGAAGATGGTGATGATGTACCAAACTCCTGCAATATAAATCAACTACGTCATTTTTATACTGAATATATAATTTGTATTTTCATACATTATTAATGAATGAAACTTCAATCTTTTTTATGGAAGATTTTTTGATGATTTTCATTCTAAACTTGTCTCGATTCCTTAATCTATTATATTAAACAATCGAGCCAGGGTGCTAGTAATAATGTCCCACTACTTCCTAAACTTATGAAATTATGGTTTTGGATTTTCTTGGCCGATTTCTCATCTTTTGACATGGTCTTTAGATTTTCTGGTCTAACGTCTAAACATCATGGTTATATACTTCCTACTTCACATCAGACTACCGCTACACTAAACCCAGAGCCAAAGTGCGAGAGATCATGTGTCGACTGGTTGATTCTGCTTGTTACACGGTTACGAGTTACAACCTAATGTGTTAAGGCAGATTGATGCAATTTCTGTGTTTAAGTGATAGGAACACACTTATGATCCATTTATCAACTTTTTAAACTAAACAAGCATAAAAATTATTTACATCAAGGTAATAGTGTCTTATTACATAGATACTACTAATATTTTCTAACATTGCAGATATTATAGCTCCTTTGAAGGAGAAGAGTCATCGTCTGCAGTTCGACTTCTGGAGATGCTGGAGGAGTAGGCGCGGTCGGATCAACCTCTATGTTGTCGACCAAGGCTCGGGAGGTCTCTAGCATGGAGTCCATAAGTAGCTGGCACTGGCCTTCGGTCAAGTCTAGGTTGAAGCCCTTCTTGATTATATCCAATGGCAGTGCAGGAGCCCAAGATTGGCAAATTGCCAGTACTTGGCTCCCGGCCTCGGTCGCTACTCTCCGAGTGTTGTCTGCAATAGCTTCTGACGCGAGCTCCAGTAGATACTCTAGGGAGTGGCCGGTCTGCTCCACTTGGTTAGCATGAATATAATTCAATGCTTTCCGAGCGTCGTAAGACAGAGCTGCAAGAGATATTTTTGGTCATCAAGATAAAAAGTTGATTCAAGAATAATAAAGATATGATGGAGAGCTTACTGGCGAGATTACATTTGAAGGATTTTGAGATGCTTTTAGCCTCCTCTATCTTCACTTTAGCCTCCTCCAGTTTCTTCTGCAGCTAAGTGATCTTGGTGTTTTGCTCTCCGACCGACTTGGAGAGGTCTTCCATCTCAGCATTCAGAGCATCTAAGAATCTTTGCTGATTGGAAGTTAACTTCTCTAGGTCGGCAACCTTCTGGTCACGAGCTAAAGACATATATTGAATCTTTAGTGTCAGAGTGATTAGAAAGTAAAAAAAAAAAGTTGGCAGGCGACCTTACTGGCAATGTCAGCACGACTTTGCTCCAATGCTTTGGTCATATCTTTATGGTCGGTCTGCAGCTTTTCAATCTATTTTTTGGCTAGGGAGAGCTGCTCACCGGTAACTAGCATAACACCAACAATGAGTTAATATCTTAAAGAAAGGATTGAGTACAAAAGAAATTTGAGACATACCAAAGGTCTCAGCTTTGAGATATTCAACCCTGGCCTGCTTCCTCTCCATGAGAGCATACATTTTCTAACTACAAAGAAGATGGTTAAGCTAAGGATCAAGACTGAGAAAAAGAAAGAAGCTTGGTATTGATGTACCTTGTTGGCCTCTCGGTGTTGATACATTATCTCCACATCATCCAATTCAGGCCAACCAATTGTATCTGCGGTCAGTGTTGCCTTGCCTTTATTAAGAGGGGAAGGAGCGCTGACCGGAGAAGGGTTGACAATTTGCAGTGCCGGCTCTGGTGTTGATGCGGGAGCTACTTCTTCAGAAGACTTCCTTGGCTCGATCAGTTTGCTGACTGGTCGAGGTAAGTCGGTCGGACGAGGAGTTGGGCTTGACCGAGTGTCCTCGGATCCTTGGGTACTTTGAGCATCGCTCGACCGACCATATGAACATCAGAGAACATGGTGATTAATATTAGATTGTGGTTATTAACCATATAAGTAAAGAATCAAGACATCAACGGGGCTAACCTGGAAGCTTTCTTGATCTTGATTCGGCAGACCCTCTTCTTTGAAGAAGTGGTCTATGAATCAGTCTCCTTCCTCTTCTAGGAAGACTTGCCGACTTCATCAATTTTTTATGCCGCTCCTGCATCACTTGACGCTTTGTCCAGGGGCTCCGACCGGCTTGATGGTTGGTTGGAGTGAATAGGAGTTGGCAGACCGGCACCTTGGGAAAGCTCTTCCTCGTCATCACCCTGATCCCCCACATACTGCCTGTGACGGTGAGCGCTCTGCTTCACTCGTCGACTGGGGGAAGGCATGTTGACAGGAGATGGGGTGACAATGTGATCAATAGCCCCTGATGGACGAGTGCCTACAGATGAATTTGAGCCTATAGCACCGATTTGCCACGGCTTCTCGACATAATCTGGTCCCTCTGTGTCGATCAAAGGGAGCGGAGGGTGAGACACAAAGGTGTCCAGAACCTGCAAAAACACCAAGATATCACTTATTGTGATTATTCCAAAAGACATCAAAATTATTCAAGACGACCGAAGATTCACTCGGGCTCGCAGAGTGCCCATGTTGTATGCGTTTGCTATCAAGAGGTGGTACTGAATAATTTCTCCCTCCAACATCTTCGACAGTCGAGACCGATGCAGAATGGAGTTTGGAGGATCAGGAACTTCCCTCATTTCATCATCAGTGGCATACATCCAGGCAGGGTGACTCTACTGCTTCAGGGACTGCACTCGGCGAACTACGAAGCTCTTGGCTATAGTAATGCCATCAACCCCCACACTCTTCAGCCCTACAATTTTCTCCAATAAGGCGACCACTTGAGGGTCGGTGGGATCAGGCTTCTCAGACCAATTTAGTTCGGGAGCAGTCTTGGCACCAGAAAAGTCAGCAAGAGAAGGAGGGGGTTGTCACAATAAAACCACTCATCCCTCCAGTTCTTGTTCCTGGTGTTCAGGGGTATATTGATGTATGCCTCATTTTTGTGCAATTGGACGCCCACTCCTCCAATGGCGACTTGGTTGTCCTTGGTCGGCAGTGGTCGGAGGACAAAATGGTGGCGAAACAACGTAAAATGGGCCAAGACACCCAAGAAGGCTTCGCACAGATGTACGAAGATTGCAATATGGAGAATAGAGTTGGGATTTAGGTTGACAAGCTCAATCCCATAGAAGAATAAGAGCCCGCGCAAAAAGCTACAACACGGCACTCCAAATCCATGCTCAAAGAAGGAGCGAAACACTACAATCTATTTATGGATTGGGAGGGGACGGGTCTCTTTGGGTACCTTCCAGTCGATGTGGGCTTGCTCTGAGAGGATGTCGTCCATCACCATCGTGTTCAAATCCGTGGTGGTGATGCTGCTCCTGGAGAACTCCCGGAGTTGCTCTGGGATCTCCAGTTCTGAAGAGGATGACTCGGTGGCAGCGGCCTTCTAGGTGGATTTGTGACCCATTTGAAGATTAGAGCACTGGATCTGAAGGTTGAGGCTACAACCAAGCAAACGCTCAGGGGCTAGAAGGTGGTGAGGATCTACGACGGCGATGGAAGGCACTAACCCTGGTTTCAGGAGCAGAGGAGTCGTGAAAACAGGGGAGGCGTGAGGAAGACGAAGAGTTGTGTGCGAAATGGCGGTGTGGACCTAGAGTCAACAGTCCGTGCCCTTTTTATACCTTCACCTTTTGACCTAGTCGTTTGGGTCCCATGGGCTGGTATGGGCCATACAGTAACGGGCTATTTTATTTAACAATAAAAATAATAAAAAAGGCTTTGTTCTTTAAAAACAACTGGAGCTATTTTCCCTGAGTAATAGTCTCGGGGGATTCTTTGATGAGAAGCCATGGCAAGGCCACTTAAAAATTTTCTCGTATCTATATGAATTTGATGATTATATGGCAAGGGACTAGAAGGTCGTCCGGGAGCAAGTTCTAAGGAAAAGTCTCTGATTGATATCAATGAATAAATACTACGAGATTGAACTTGCATTGAGTTGAGTGACGTTTTAGGAAAGACTATACTGTGATTGATGTCATTATAGTTTAGTACTTGATTATGATTGATGTCATATTTAATTTTTGATTCTGTACATGATAGATGTCATGGGGGTTAAATTGTCACTCGGCTAAGAGTGAAGATCACTCTACTTTTATTACAATCGGTCAGCACAATTGATATTGAGTAGACTGAATGCCTGGTTTAATGATCAGGAATTAGTTACTCAAGTTTCATGATTTGAATGAAATTACATAACAAAATGTTAAGAGCTAATATTATTAGATTCTTACATTATTTGTTAGTCTCCAAATTATACAAGAGTCGGGGGCTACACCTGATCAGGTGCACCTAACCGGTGCACCAGATCCAACAAGAACTTGGGTCATGAGGTCTTCCTAATTTATGACCTGTTCAAATTAACATTGAAGGCCGCTCGGTGAATGACAGATCAAAATCAGAAAGCACTCGGAGGCTGTTGTGGGATACTTGCCTTACGGGTATCCGTAGCCATGCATAAGTCGGTAGCCGACTAGGTACTTCATCAATAAGGAAGCCGACTGAGTCGACTTGAAGCACAAGGACATTAGAGATAGACTTTTCATATAAATTCTTGTAGATTACGAGTAAGATTATTCATGTTTCCCTGCCGACCGGATATATAAGGCGGCAGGGACCCCCTCATTGAGGACACGATTTAACAAGTAATACAAACCACAGAACACAGGACGTAGGGTTTTTACTCTCATCGAGAGGGTCCAAACCTATATAACTCAGCGTCTTGTGCATACCATCGTAGATCTTAGTCTCGATGTAGCCCTATAAATCTATTGCCGAACTCAAGTCTCGACACTAGACAATATCAAATCATCTACTATACTATCCACAACTAAATAGATCATGATAGTATGAAAAACATACCCATTCCCACTTGAAGTTTTACACCCATCATCCATACCCATATCCACTTTGGGTATCAAATTTTCCGCATACCAATATCCACATGGGTATGGGTACCCATCGGGTTACCCACATCCAGTAATACTATAATAAAAATAAGTAATCAACAAAATATAGCTTATAAAATAATGGTTAAAAACAAGTTTAAAATAAAATATTTAAAATACCACATAATAATCTAAAGTATAGCAAAAAATAATAAAAGTCTCACTTTTAATAAAAGCGGCACACAATAACCACGACTAACATCCTTTACAATAGTCACATCACAGAAGAGTTCTTTTGTGTGATATGCCTTTAACAAAAAAAAGATGATGTAACCCATAAGTAGACGGGTATGGGTTATAAAGAAATGCATTCATACCTACTATACTCACTAGGGGCCAAAAAAGCCCATTAAAAAATCTATGGGGAGAAAAATCGATCCACACCTATATTCTAATAGAGTAAAAACTTATTGGATATCAGGTCATGGGTATCCAGTGCCATTGAAACAAACACATCCTTAGTTTTTTGTCATCAAAATGTTACGGAATTACACCTCGGAAGGGCCACCGCCGCGGTTGGCATCCTTGCAGCTCCGACGATTCTTCGTGCGTGTCTGCAGTCGTTTTGCTACCGGGTGCGATTTCTTCTCCCTTGTGATCCGAATCGACCTGCAGCCCACCTGGTGGGCATCCTCGCAGCGCCGAGGCTTCAGGCAGCGCTCTGGTCATGCAAAGGCTTCAGGTTGCTGGAGCACCTTGAAAAAAGGAATTCACAAGCACTGACCTTGACGTCGAGATGTGTACTGAAGATTACAAGGATATAGATGACACTCACCATCTGAACTATGACTTGAGAAATCCATTCCTTGCGTTGATGCTACACAAGCACTGACTTAGAGCTTTACTATGTTCTTTTCTAGTGTCCAAAGTTCTAAGACTTGATCATATCTTCTACTAAATTGATTGCAGGAACAATATACATTATAATTAGCATGACGTGCAATGTGTAGAGAAACATTCTTTAGTATCTATCACACCCAGATGCTTCAGGCGATCAGCTGATCAACTAGGCCCAATTTCGGGGTGTTGTAATTCTCACGGGCAGATAGAGGTGCCCTTGAAAGTTTAGCAGCACAACTCGAAATATGTCATAGATTCATCAACCATTCCTTAATTTAGCTCAGAAAAGAAGCAATCTGAAACTGAGTACAATGGTGGCTTGTGGTTCTATTATCATATAGGTATAAAAAAAGAGTGAAGTCTGAACTGCAATCTAGCACAGGTGTAAAGTGATTAAGTGTAGCTCAATAATAGAAATCACATCCCATTATGTCCTTTCAGTTCTTGCAATAGTTTTTTGGTTGTGCATCGCTGGTAAAAATAATTGTTGTACACATCACACATTAATTATGGCTTAACTAAAACACAGAACCGTCAGGCAGTCAACAGTTTGTTCACAGAAACACCTGATACATAGATGAGCTACCAAAAAGCATGATTTGTTCATTCACTTATTAAGTCAAAAGCTTGATTCATGCTTCTTACAAGAGTATTGAAATACATTTAAGAGACATTTGATGATCTCTAAAAGTCTGCACATATTCTGAAAAAAATACTATAACATTGTCAAACTAAACTAATGTGAGCCACTAGACATGGTCATCTTAAATGAGAATGTATCCTATGAGAACTAGCTTTTTTAAAAAATTATAAGAACTTCAATCAATATCACAGGATCCTAAATCAATGATCAGAGTAGATAGGGATTAGTTTAGCACTTTCTTTGAATTTTTTATTTTCCACAAATTATACAGCACCCAGGGATTGAACCCTGGGTGGGAGCTCCCCAGCCAATGATCTTTACCACTGCACCGTGAACCCCTTTACAATCTGTGAGCATTTAGCTATCAAATTGGATGTACACCAAACAGAATGTGGGAAATTAGCCGAAAGCAGTGAACATCTCCATATATTCAACACCCGAATCTATGGATCTCTAAGACCAACTACGCATTCACCTGCAATACATGTGTGAATTCAGACAGAATATACAGTGCATCGATAGGTGTAAACTGAATGCGCTCTGCAACCATAACGTATCTCTTCAGTAATACGATTGCAAAAGTAAAAATCGCACTGAGCAGGACATTGTGGAAAGTGAATTCATGATAAAAGACTACAAAATAAATTCAGTGTATCTTCAGAAAATCCATGAGTTCAGATGTCCACTATTTTTCATATCGGATTCTTGTTGTAGCCTTGTAGTCACCCATCGTTGAGAATTTGATCTTGCCAAATAAAATGGCGGCGGCGGCTTGCCCAAAGGGGTTCGATCTTGGTAGGAGAAAAATACAATTTATGGTAGGTCAACATTACTGTCAGGGATAACTCATGGTACCACACGTGCAGCTGTGAGCGAAGGAAGTGGGGTACTATGTCATCCTTTGAAGGAAATGCCGCCGTCGAATTGAACCTCTCCGCTTGCCCGGAGGTTCTGCCATTCTCCCACGACAGCGCCGAGATGTCGCCTCGATGATGCGAGACACTCCGAAAGCCGTCGATTGATGATCCTCCGCCCTGCTGCCGCTATGAAGCCGAAGAACAGGGGAATGAAATGAACTGGCCGATACAATAAATGAACTTTCATTTCTTTCCCAAACGAATTAGCGTTTCATTTTATTCTAAAAATATCTATAAAATTACAGCTTGTCAAATATTTATTTCCCATAATACTCGTAATGTTACACACTATATTAAAATACGAATCTATACT
This sequence comes from Eleusine coracana subsp. coracana, assembly GCA_032690845.1. Lineage (NCBI taxonomy): Eukaryota > Viridiplantae > Streptophyta > Magnoliopsida > Poales > Poaceae > Eleusine > Eleusine coracana. The sequence goes on along the minus strand of CM064428.1, from coordinate 41,425,162 downwards.
CCTTCTAGATTTAAATTGTTGACACAGGTGACTTTTTAGCTACATTTGACCATTCATCTTATTCAAAATATCTATTTAGATATACAGAATTATATGGTAGGTTTCAACTTTCTTTAGTGATATCTGATAATTTTTTAAATTTTTTAATAAAACGAATGATCAAACGTAATTAAAAAAATTAATTGTATCAATAAATTATAACAAAATATCTGATGTGACTTTCCATCCTTCTAACGTAGTTGACCTCCTAATCGTGTTACCCTAGATAAGAGATCAATCTTAATCAGGTTTACTTTGCAGCAGCCACGCGATAACGTAGGAAAAGATATGTCCTCAGCAATTCCAGTTGATCACATTGATTATTTGTCTTTCTAGATGTCGCCTCCATCTACTTGCCTGTACTTTCAGAATCAAATCATGTCTTTGTTGATTGTACAATGAAATTCGACTTGCATTTTTCTGAGTTTTATTCTATTATGGACTGCAATGATTCCATTATAAAACAAGTTTATTGAGGAAATGTGGGCTTCATTTTACTTCATGTGCTTGATTTAATTTGGGCCTACCAGCCTTGGATGACCAGTAATTTGGTAGCTAACGCTGTGAGGTGCTTTACCTCAGGTCGGGAAACAGTCCGACCCTAGGGTCGGACCTATAGCACGGTTCTTAGCTCAAATCATTGCAACGATGTACACTAAGAAAACTGGAATCAATAGCGTCCTGCCAAGAAACTCTTATGTCAAAAATTATTGAACCCTACAAAAAGAAATTAAAGAAGGAAGGTCCATATAAAGCTTGCTGCAAAACATAATGGGTAAAGAGTAAGGGTGTGTTCGTCTTCACCCCTCTAATTTTAGACCTGTTCTATTAAATATTGTGATATTAATTAGGACTATTAAATATAGATTACTAACAAAACCCAGTTCATAACCCTCCCTCTGAATAAATTGACAAATCTATTAAGACTAATTAGGTCATGATTAGATAATGTGATACTACAGTAAACCTCTTTTAATGATGATTTAATTAAGATTAATGAATTTATCATGCTGATGCGCATTCAACTCTGTAATTAGTTTTATATTTAATATATATTTAATAATTATATGTAGCATTTTAATGATTGATGTGATCCCACTAAAATTTAGACACCAAAAAACGAACACACCCTAAGTAAGAAAGAAAGCAATTTGAGCTGAATGATGAAAGAAACCTAAAGCTCTTGCTATATCCTTAGGGGAACTATATTCATACCAACCTGCAAATATTATGAGATAAATAAAAATTATTTTAGTAGCATGAGTAATTTAAAGAACAGGGCGAAGATGGAAATGCAGTATTGATGGGCAGTGGGTGGAGTTGCATCATTTTTGAGTCCATGGAGAAGATTAACAGGAGCAATGATAAGGATGTCTAGCTTTTATAAATCATCGGTGCAAACAAAAAAGGTGGCATGGCTGGTTGTGGATTGAGAGAAATTGTCACTAAAGCATGTTAGTGGGTTACACCTTCTAAAAATATATAGCTTAGTACTCACCAAGAATACAACATTAATGTCTAGAATTATTTTATCATCAGCTAAACCATATCCCATTGTATTCACTCTTTGTTATAAAAAAATTATTTTGATTAGAAAAATTATATTATTAAATTAGAATTTACTATCCATTTAGTAGGGTGATTACTGCCTCCTATAGGCCCTTTCACACTGTTCACATAACTTCATCCCAAAGGCAATCACAGAATATTCACGTTTACTCAAAAGAGGTATATTACTGTACCTTACTACCAGAATCCTGGTCTTTGCCAAGTGGTAGAAACACTCAAAAAAGTCTTTATAAACAAAACATCGGCAAAAAGCATCTTTCACCAAGTATTTTTTATTGCGCACTCGACAATGGCTTTGCCAAGTGTCAAAATACACTTGGCAAAATGTAAATCATAAAAAAAAACACTAACAAAATTGTAAAAATAATAGGCCAGAGTGGAGATGCGGTATTGATGGGTAGTGGTTGGAGTTGCATCATTTTAGGCCAGAGAGGACTTATTCCTCGACATCACCGACGCCAACGCCTCACCAGTGACATCCAGAAACAGACCCCTAGAAAACCTAAACCTAAGGAAACCAGGACCCAACCGACCCGCTATGTTATCTCAACGGCTGATGACTAATCCATAGAAAGATCGGACGGTCTAATGGTGATGATGTGGCTCAACGTGATTGTAGAGAAATAGAGTTATGGCTTTTAGTAGGTTACGTCTTTTATATAGACTAGATGTTACTGCACGCATTGCTGCAGAAGTTTTAGAAGGAAATTAAAATGTCTAAACTTTGAAAGTAAGTATGAAAAAAACTAAAAACTAACATGCATATATATCATTCAAGAACATTTGTACGGCTATTATGCATAAATGTCAAAAGAGTAAGGGAAGCATTCTAGGTATAAACTTTTAGTACTACATATGAAGAAGGAGAAAAAGCAATAAGCATTAAAAGATGTCCAAAAAGATAGTATACATAACAACTTGAATCAATTTACAACTTGTTAATACTTATAAATGTCATATTTTTTATCGTCTCATACTCATCATACATGCAAATGCGCTTCTGGCATTTGTACACATATCAAATGGAAATAGAATTCTTGGAATGTTTATTGAACAAATCATCGTTAGGTAATTAGGCATTTTCATGTTAAATTTAATCCATATTAATTGTATAATTAGCAATATGTGAGTGATGATAGTTTTGACAAAAGCAAGATTACTAGTTAAGATCACAACAGAACTAGTAATAACAAGAAGGGTGTAGGTATACCTACATTGTTTGAAGTAATCAATCACAGTTGATGCATGACAAGGTTTGATGCAGTGCAGCCCCTCAAACAACTCTTGGGCGTGCTAGGAAGACATAATCAGTCGCGCCATGAAGCGCTCCTAAAAATGGTTCAAATCGGTGCGCCCCGTTCCCCGATCCTACGACTATATTCATTGACGAAGGGGTTTAGGGTCGAGCCGAACCTATTATCCCGTACGAACCGCCGAACCAAGGATCAGCCGCGCTCCACTTTTCTGTGTGAATCGTGAACGGCATGCATGGAAGCCAGCCCCGCTTCTGTTTTTCGTGTGAACCGCGAACGAACATGCACGATAGTTAAGATTACACTTTAGAGTTAAAACTGACACAAACTGACTACCAAATTTATAAACAACAGCAAACTATCATTATAGAAAAATATGCTAGCAAAGATCACAAATATTATATGATTTGGGTGCTGAGAGCTGCGTCCCAGCTACAACGGTAGATCTTTCACAGTTAACTAAAGATGAGGCCAATCTTTCATTGGAGGCCACGGTAGAGCAATCTGGGCTGGAGACTTAAAGATAGTCACAGTACATCAAAATGCCAAGGAAACTGATAATACGCCATATAGAACTGGATTTAACAGCCATACAGAATTAGATTTAACAGCCATGTTTCTCGTAGAAGAAACATGCCAGCCAGGATGCAGACAGATGCAATTGTAATTGACTATAATTTTTATTATTTGACCATGCTACAGATTGTTACACAGGACAAACAAAAACAAAAACTTAAAAGCTTGCGCTCATCAAGGTTTCAGACCTAACTAACAACTGTACTAGGAACCATAACACTAAAACTTGCATTGAGAAGGCACTACAACAAATACAACCCGACCTCAGGTAAACCAGAGCCTTCCAAGATCAGAGACATTTCCTCCGTATCAAAACCATGAGATATTTCTTGGTCCTCTATCAGAGCTGCCTAGTGTAGAAAAAGCAGAATTAGTTCATATATAAATTTGGTTCTCTATGTACCAAAAGACAACAACACCAATTCACTATGGACGAGCATGGTTAATGATGTGCATCTCTCCCTAATCAAATACATACCAGATGCTTCTCTTTTGTAGTGTTTACACCTTTCCTCAGTTAAAAACTTAAAATGGTGGTAAAGTTCAAGGCATGTGCTAGAAAAATAACATACCCGGTATCATCATTGACAACATCATCATGGATTGACGCCATGCTAAACTCAGTAGAGGCTGCTGCTGCTCGATACCAATCTTGTGACCATATAAGCGCTTCCACTATCTCAGGAGCTAAGCTGCTACAGAAAGGTATAATAACTCTTCCTCCAGTGCTAAAAGCAGACTCTGATGCTACAGAAGAGGCTTGAATGGCTAGCACATCCTGGGCCATTCTATCAAGGATCGGGTACTTGGAGCTGTTTCCCATCCACCAACCACTATGGGCACAAACTCCTTCCAAGAATCTGATCTCAACCTTTTTGTCACTCTTGCAATTTCCTCGTTGTCCAATAGATCGTCCAAATCAATCACATTTTGTTGGTTGCCATCACCCTCACCATCAACATCATACGTCTCAGCATCTTCGTTCAATCCTAACAAATGCAATAAGTGTGAATATTACGTTTTCCATAAACACATTGTCAAAAGATATAGATTTCTACTCCTTATAATTGTAGTGCATGTGACCAAGCAAATGGAATAGTTATTAACTAGTACAATATTCGGAGCTGCAATTTCCTAAAATAAAATACAAGAACTGTTAGTGTTACTAGCCACTTCCTAGAAGAAAAATATCATGAGTCAAGCCCATTTGTACAGAATGTATGATGTCTGAATGTGAAATTGAATTTTTCAAACACCAAGGAAACGAAAACTCAAATTCTAGAAGACAAAAGCTATATATACATCAGTGTTAAAGTGAAATTCGTAGGGAGTACTACATTTGTCATAACGGAAGTATTGATCTAATAAAACATAGCAGCAGACTACATACCAGGAAATGATATTCATGTTGTGGGTTTTGTGTTTCCTATGCTGCTCTGTGTAGAACTATACTCCGTATTAGTTGAATCATTCTAATGTGCCCGGATAAGTTTTGTTACCGAGAAAGAACAAGAGGACTCTGTCGTAGCAGTAGTACAAAGAAAGAAAAAGGAATGTCATGTCCTGAAGAACGCCCTCCCTTCTCTGCTACCACTACCAGCACACAACACTACAGCAGCAGCAGGAAGCAGCAGCAGCGGAACAGCAGTGATGTGATGACCCGGGCCACCGTATTTTAATCTGTTGTATTGATCTAATAAAACTAGCAACAGACTACATATATGGTTTTGATTTTTTCATAACAAAATGTGGGACCAAAGACAAATAAATAACATTGCAATCTACTGAATAATCATAGCGTCTTGTGCAGATTAGAATATCACCGTGAGAGCCTGAGCTGATTGTTGTTGTAGGTGTTCGAAATCCATCTGCCAGGGACGTGCCTGCCGCCGGGGACCTCATCATTGAGGAAAATCTTGGTGCTGGAGATCCAACGCGTTCAACAGTCGCAAGATTTGTTATGAGTTGTCACCATCTTCTTCCATGGCAAGGTGAGACTCATCCTGGTGTGGAGGTGATCTGCTCGTAGGAGGGTAGGGACCAGGGCAAGACAAAATCAGCGAGCGGGATTCAGCCATCAAAACGGCGGCTAGCAGGCCAGTGACCCTCCTACCAGCCGGTGATTTTACTCCGGATCGAGATTGAGACCAGCTCCAAGGTCGGGATGGAGAGTGGTGATGCAGATTCTAGGGCTGGGGAGGGATAGGGTGCGGATTCAGATAGTAGCAAATTTGATCTGCTGGTGGGTAGCATGGATGGGGGACGGCGACGGCCGGTGGCGGGTGGCAGCGATGACCGGCGGCCTGTGGCGAAGTTGTTCTCGACGGGGATCTATTCGACCTAGGGTCGAAAGGGTCTCGCCCTGTTGCAACCCAGATGAAAACCGGGTCAAACCGAAAGAAAATTTGGGGTTCGGTTTAGCGGTTCGGTGGTTCGACCCGAATGGATTTCAGGCTTACCCGTACCACCCGAGTAAGTGTTGTTTGCGGGAGAGGTTCCGCCTTCTGTCCCAAGAAACCATGCACGGGGATTGTCAGAAGGGGAAAAACTCCAAAGGCAACTCAGAAAGAAAAATGGAGGTAGAGATCTCGTGCGGGTAACCTTCAGGCAAAGTCGAGGTGGGTCTATATACTGGTCATTGAGTTAATGAAAATAACCACTCCACAATCAACATCGTAACGGAAGGAATAAATGTAATTAAGATGCACGCAGCCTTGCTTTGCCTTAACATGACATGTCACGCATACAACAGCAACAACCAGCTAGCCTGTGTGCCTACCTCGCCTCGGTTCGACTCGGCTCGGCGGTGACAACAGCACGCGCGCGTGGCTCGTCCTTAGCCTCTCTCAGCTAGGGATATACTCATAATCCACCTAATAAGTAGAGGCAGTTAATGGTAAGAATCTCATGTGGAACTACATTATTATAACATTAAAATATGAGCCTAGACTAATTAGAATTAATAGAAATAATATGAATTTAAAGGCGCATAATATTCAACAATCCCCACCAAGTCTAGTGCTTATAGAAAATACTCTCATAAAGCTTCCTCATTTAATATATCAGTATTTTGATGAAGACTATTAAGTTAAACTTCCACCTAGAACAGAGGTTACACCTTTTCATAACTGAACAATAAACTATGCCTTGAATTGACAATTTTGTGTGAAGAAAGGTTTCACCAAAGCCTTTACTAATACAAGGTTGCCACAAGCATCCCCTCTGATTGGAGCGTATAAGTAATACTCCTAGCTCTTTCATGAGTATCAAGAAATTCCCACCATTTTACGGACTGTGGCTAGCAACCGAACTCAAATAGGTGTATTCCTCAGGAGATATCTTGTAGGTTGATATCTCTACTTCTCATAAGCCTTTAGAACACATTAAGGTAAAACAAGCCTGTCATACAGCATAGGAAATAAGTATATATAAGATGGATCGATAAAGTGTCTTTCCTCTCGAACTAATTCTAGTTTGTTTCACTATTCCACTTCATGGGATCTTCGATCATATGGAACAAGTTGCCACTAAAAACAGTCTATTAGGTGGGTCTCATGCCCATCTCACTCGATGCATTATCTATCATATTACGTAACAACCCCTTTGTAAATTGATCTGCCAGATTTTTAGATGTATTGACTTAGTCCAACGTACTCTAGAGTATCTCATCTTCCTGGCAGATTTCAACCGCCTTTTGACATATCTAGATAACTTAATGTTATTCTTAGAACTGTTTATTATTCTTAGAACTGTTTATCTTGATTATCACAGTCTGGTTGTCACAATTCATGAAGATAGTTGGTATAGGTTTTTCAACCACTGGTAACTCTATAAGGAAATCACGAAGCCAATTAGCCTCAATGCTAGTGGTGTTTAATGTTGTTAATTCTTCTTCCATGGTAGACCTTGTTAAGATGGTCTGGTTGCAAGACTTTTAGGAAACAGCGCCACCTCCAAGTAGAAAGACATAACCACTTGTGGCATACATCTCATTGGCATCAGATATCCAGTTGACATCACAATAACTCTCTAGTACCCTTGGACACCCGTTATAGTGAATGTCATAGCTCATTGTACCCTTTAGATAACGCATTACTCTCAAGAGCACACCAATTATCATCTACCGGGTTTGACACAAACTGACTCAATTTGCTCACAGCAAAAGAGATGTTAGGCCTAGTAGCGTTAGCTACATACATGAGTGAACCAATAATTTGGGAGTATCTTAGTTGATCCCTTGCTATTCTTCAATTTTTCCACAATAGCACACTAGGGTCATAAGGTGTTAGAGTAGATTGACAGTCGATAAACCTAAAACAACTCAAGATCTTCTCCATGTAATGGGACTGCACAAGAATGATCCCACCATTATCTTCTCTAATCAACTTGATGTTAAGGATAACATTAGCTTCTCCCAAATATTTTATCTCAAAGTTATTAGATAGAAAATCTTTTACCTCCTTAATCACATTAACGCTAGTCCCAAAGATTAAGATGTCTTCAAAATACAAACACAAGATAACTCCCTCGTCCCCACCATACCGCTAATATACACATTTATCAGCTTCACTCACAACAAAGCCGACCGATATCAAAGTTATTTCGAACTTCTCATGCCATTGCTTAGATGCTTGTTTTAGGTCGTAAAGGGATTTTGAAGGACCGAGAAGACGACCAGAGGGGGGGGGGGGGTAAATGGGAGCCAATCAAAATTCTCTGAAGGACCGAGAAGGCGACTAGAGGGGGGGGGGGGGTCAATGGGAGCCAATCAAAATTATTCTAGAGAACTTGGCCTATATCCCAAACACAACCCAAGCCAACCTCCGAGCCAATCACCAAGACTACACACACCAACTCGTGGTGTAATAGCCCTAGGAGTGATCAACTACTGCAAACAAACATAGCGGAAACACGAAGAAAGAGCAAAGACTTGAGATAGTTGGAAACTTCACAAAGCTGTACCTTCTGGACCACCACCGGCAGTGCCGATCTGGACCATCGGCAGTGCTGGTGCGGGGTTTTGCAACCCACCGGCAGTGCCGGTCCTGGTCGTCGCTAGTGCCGATCAACTCCAATAGAACAGGAAAAACTTTTAGGATTTTGTCAAATCTTCACCAAAACTTATTCAAACGAACTCAAAATGTTATGATTTTGGACCAGTGAATCCTTAGCACATCACGATCCTAATCCTAGAAGATCAACTCAAGTGACTCAAGAAATCATCACGAATTTCAGATCTTGTGCCAAAAACACCAAAAAGGGAAAACTTGAGAAATCCTTCAAATTGAAGGTGCTAGAGCTGTTGATTTGTTCATGGACCTATGAAGGATTGTTCTAGCTCATCATAGCAACAAGTTCCTCAAGAAATCCGCCCCAAACACTCATCCAAAAAGGAGATTGAAAATTCCTACGAAAATAGCTCCGAAAATAGGAAAAAGGAGAAATTCAGGATTCAAGAGAAGAGGAAAATCTTGAGCATGAAAATACTTCTCATATCATAGAAAGGTTCTTACAAGATCCATGGTTACAAGGCTAGGAAGCCACCCTCTTCCTCCCACTATTTTGAAGAGCAAGAGATGTCTCTCACACACCCTCTCCTCTCCACTAAAACATGAAGTCCTCTCCTAGCACTTTGTAATGAGTTCCTAACACAAGGCTAATGAGAAGAGAGGCACCTCTCCCACTAGCCACACATCTCCTTATATAGGCCTAGGGTCTATTGTCCACATGACCACTCTACCCTTGACCTACATAACACACCGACCTACCATCAGGGGCATAACTGTCCATCTTTCGCCTCATCGCTCGAATGCCATTGGACGCTTCACGTCTTTGCTTCGTCTCAAAGCAAGCTCCATGATGGTGCCACGTGCACCACCAACCACTGCTACCGGTTTTGAGGCCCAAACTGGGAAACCACCTCGCACGCTTCTCAAAGTGCGACTTCTCGATGTTGACACGTGTCACCTTGTCCCGCGATCATGACCACCGGCATGTCTCTCCCAGTCCCTGTCCATCGAGCCCCCTTGTCACTTGTACCGGCATCCTGTTCGCCTTGACTTGGTCAACACATCGTCTTCATCAGCACCACGATTTTGAGGATCAACCGCGAAATCACCCGTGCTTCTTGACTCTCCACGTGTACGGTGTGGATCACCCTTAGCTTCACCCGGCATCCCGATCGTCCGGCCCTAAGTCCCCTACTTGTGACCGATCGTCTCGCTATTGACCGCCAAGTCGACTCCAGTGACCTACACATCATGAGACAAGAAAACACATTTCCCAACTCCGGTTAGTCGAAACCATAAACATACACACACACATGCAATCCCCGGATTCCCGTATTTCAACTCAAACACAAGATCCGCTCAAGTCAATTACTCATCACATATATTGCAAACCATGGCACACATCCACATGGTTTCTCAATCTTCTCCTTGATGAGTACATTGACAACCTCAAATGCACAAGATTAGAGAGTGAAATGCAAAACCGAATAAACTCATCCAAATGACCAAACCCAAAGAAAAGGTAAAAACAAGCCATCTAGCAAGGTAGGGATCACAAAACCAAGGGTTGGCAAAGAAAACGACTTGAGACGCAAAGAATGTGAAAAGAGCAAGAAAACGCTCAAGATCATGATATGCTCCCCCTCAACTTGTGGTAGGTTTCATGTAGTGCAAAATGGATCATTTTAAGTTTCTTAGCATTATTTGTGTATGACCCAATATCTTCTCCCCCTTTGGCAGTGAACTTATCAAAGATGCAAAAGAACAAGCAAACATGCAAAGCATGAAAATGCAAACCTATGGAGCTTCAACAATTATGCAAACAAGCATTTAACTTTGCTACCCATAAAAATAGAGTCATGAAGTGTAAAAGCAATAGCTCACAACCATACAAAGATAAAAAATAGATAGAAGGCACAAACACCAAGAGCTATACAAGCTAAGCAGAAAGATTGACTAGCTTAGATAGAATCAAATTTGCTTATAATGAGAAAATCTGCCACCACATATGTAAGTACTCCCATCCAAGGCAAAACAAGCATCAAGTGAATCATAAGAATCTAGCCAGTTTCAATCTCAACTAGGGCAACAAGCATTCGTAGAAAATGAGGTTCATAAATGCTCAAATATGCAATAGAGACTCAATTGATCAAGTGTTTATTGTTTATCCTCATGTGTCCTCTTATCCATACGGAGGGTCGCACGACTGGGTACGGCAAACACCCTGAGGCCTCAAGTCACAATGTTTGGATTTAGCATTTTAGAATTATTCTTGATCAAAAACACTTAGCAGATTATCCACAGTTTATTCACAAGACAAAAGAGCATGCCTTTGCGGCAAAAGGAACACACATTCCCACAATGTCCCATCATGAGCTAAACATTTGCAAAGCCTTCCATTTCGCAAACACAAGGTGCCAAAGCCAAGATATCCTCTAGACTAGCTTCAATGCATGTTTCAACAAGGATAAAAGCAATTATACACATGGTGAGCAAGTTTTAGCAAGATTAGTTCATAAGGTTCACAGAAAGCTTATTTTACCTTTTAGATTAGCAAGTTGCTCTCATGAGTCTATAACAGGTGTAAGGACTGACGGCCTACCGAGAGGGAGCGGGGGGGGGGGGGGGGGGATGAATCGGTAGCCGACCATGAATCCAAATACTTCAGTTTCACGCTTCTACAACCTAATGAGTCATTGCAACCTAAACAATTCTAGTAGGCCAAGACCCTACACATGCTAGTGTTCATGATGTATCCGGCCCAGGTAGGATGGAACAAAGCCCCACACACCGATACGGATTCCCTGAATCCTGCAATCTTAGCACCATAACTCCTGCCGAAAGCCCGACACAACGACTCGATTCTAGGTCCGCGACCTGAATCCGCAGACTTAGCACCGCAACTCCGGCGCCCCCACTCAGGGAAAGGCCCAATCTCCCTAAAGGACTAGTCTGCTAGGGGAAGGGTGGCTCTCCATTTTAAGGTGGCTTCCACCTCCCAAGCTAATCAAGGTGGGATTATTTAGAGGCTCACACGGTCGCCACCCTAGCGGGTAATAGTGGAGGATGTCCTCACCATTCTCCCCTTCTTAACAAGGCCCCAGCTCTGATACCAAATGATACATTCGGCCCAGGTAGGATGGAACAAAGCCCGACACATCGATCCGGATTCCCTGAATCCTGCAATCTTAGCACCGCAACTCCTGCCGAAAGCCCGACACACCGACCCGATTCTAGGTCCGTGACCTGAATCCGCAGTCTTAGCACCGCAACTCCGGCGCCCCCACTCAGGGAAGGGCCCAATCTCCCTAAAAGACTAGTCTGATAGGGGAAGGGTGGCTCTCCCTTTTAAGGTGGCTTCCACCTCCCAAGCTAAGCAAGGTGGGATTATTCAGAGGCTCACATGGTCGCCGCCCCAGCGGGTAATAGTGGAGGATGTCCTCATTAGTTCATGATGCAAAGCAAAGTGCGGAAGCTAAACATACTAGCCTATGTAACACACAAGTCACCCTATCACTAGAGCACACAATTGTAGAATAGTAAAGAGAGGGTCAAGGAACGCTCATGATTTTTTCTCGAGGTCTCGGAAGGATGGCGCCTTCCCCTACTCCTCATTGGACCACTCCCGCCGGAGTCCCGGTCCCTCTTGCCACCAAGTGGAGTTCTCGCCCACGAGCCCATAATCACTCCTCGAGTGAAGACACGGTGTGCATCAACACTGCACAAAGCACAAGCTCGCCTCCCTCGAGAACTTGCCGAAATCTCTGAGCCGCCAAGGGTGCTCACTATTGATGTCCCTTGCAACAGCGGGCTCAAACCGTATACAAACTTGTGACGGCCTTCATAACCAATCACGATAGGCTCGATCACCGACACCTAACCGGTCTAGGTCTCACCATAGACTAAGAGTAATAACCTAGATCACACCCTCAAGGACACCCTAGCCTTAGATGTGCAAGGTAGCTCCTTGTTACTCTCACTAGCACTCTCAAGATATCCAATATCCTCTCCTAGTGCTCTCTTCTTTTCCTCTTGGACCTTACCAATTATCCTTAGGTATTCCTCTGGCCAAGAGAGGTCTCCAAGATCCCAGCAACGAAGTTATATAGGCTCCCAACCTCAAACTAGTCGTTGCTCCGCGAAATCAGCTTTCTGGTCCTCCAAACCGGACTTTCCGATCACTGCCTGACCAGACCGTTCAGTCACTCCAAACTGAGCTCCAATGGCTCTCTGCCTGAACTCCTGCTGATCGGACTGTCCGATCACTGGACCGAACCGTCCGGTCCACTTTCTCTCTCCATTCCAGGAAGGTCCGCAAACTGCATCCTCTCTGTCGTCTCTGCACTCCTACTGACTGGACCGTCTGGTCAGCAGACCGGACTCTCCGGTCTATATGGAGTCTCCTGCAGATAGAGTTCTTGCTCCTCGCGCTAAGTCCTAGAAAACTCCACATAGTGACCGTACAGTCCGGTCTCCACTGACCCCTCTGTCCGGTCACTACGTCCTGAAGCTAAAACTTGTTGTCCTTGCTTGACTTGGTTTCTCGACTTCTCCGAACAGCTCCTTAGCTTCTCCACTGTCAACTAGTGCCTATGATTTCACTGAGCAACCTTGCACATCACCGACTAGACATGACCTAAGAGAATGACCTAGACCCCCTTGATAGTCCGGTTTTTCCTATGGACTCAAAGCCCTAACAACTTCTCAAGTGTTCCAAACACTTGCACCATAGCTTGTTCTCCGCTTTGATCCATCTTCATCAACCATTGGACTCCATCAAATTCACAATCCTCCATGCTTGCGGTCATTGTCATCAATCACCAAGGACATCATCATCCATATGATTTGCAATAGAGTTAAGAGATGATTCCTACAAAGACAACACTCGTGTAGATGTTAGCCCACAATTTCATAGTTGTCATCTATCACCAAACATCCATACTACGGGGATCCAATCATCAATGGTCATGAAGCTTACAACAGGCCATATCAAAAATCTAAGCATGAGAGATTACCATCACATCCACATAACTTAGCTCAAGCTCGATCATAGAAAAGAGAAATGCAACAAAGCATAAGAATCAAAGCTCATCATATATTACGTATGAGATGCAATGCATAAAAGGTAAGATACATATATACAAGTGAACACCAACTCCCCCTCAAATGATGCCATAAGGATGACAAACACCAAGTTTCCCCCGAAGAAAAGCATGTCTAGTAGCGTCTAGGGGCTTGGTGAGGATATCAGCTAGTTGGTTTCTAGTGTCGATGTATTTGAGCTCAACATCCCCCTTCTCAACATTGTCTCTCAGGAAGTGGAATCGCACATTGATGTGTTTGACCTTACCATGTTGGATTGGGTTTTTGGCTAAGCATATGGCACTAGAGTTATCACACATGAGTGGAACACTCTTAAAGGTTAACCCATAGTCCCTCATGGTAGATACAACCCATAGGATTTGTGAGCAATAGCTAGCAGCAGCTACATACTCAGCCTCTATGGTGGATTGGGCAATGCTCGACTGCTTACGAGAAGACCAACAGATCAAAGAAGTACCTAGAAAATGGCAAGTACCAGAAGTGCTCTTCCTATCAATTCTACACCCAGTAAAGTCCGCATCCGAATACCCAATGAGATCAAGAGATGAAGATGCAGAGTACCAAAGACCAAACTCAAGGGTGTATTTGAGATACCTGAAGATGCGTTTGATAGCCTTGCAATGAGTCACCCTTGGGGAAGCTTGAAAGCGAGCACAAAGATACATCGCAAAGTGTATGTCGGGTCTTGTCGCTGTCAGGTACAAGAGGGAGCCAATCATGCTCCTGTACTCCCTTTGGTCCATCGCTTCACAGTCTTCATCAGGGTCAAGTGCTGTTGTAGTGGACATTGGTGTAGACAACGGCTTCACATTGACCATGTCGAACTTCTTCAGGAGATCCTTCGTGTACTTGGCTTGATGTATGAAAGTGCCTTGCTTGCATTGCTTGGTTTGAAGCCCAAGAAAGAAGGTGAGCTCACCCATCATCGACATCTAAAATTCACTTTCCATGGCTTCCTGAATCTGGACACAAGAGCATGAGAGGAACCACCAAAGATGGTATCATTCACGTAAATCTGGACCATTAGAAAATCATTGCCATGCCTGAGAGTGAACAAGCTTTTATCAACACACCCCATGACATACCCGCACTGTAGCAAGGAAGTCTTAAGCCTAGCATACCATGCCCTAGGTGCTTGCTTTAGCCCGTACAAAGCCTTCTGAAGATTGTACACATGTTTCGCGTATTTGTGGTGCTCAAAGCCAGGTGGTTGTTTTACATAAACCTCTTCCTCTATGAAACCATTTAGGAAAGCACTCTTCACATCCATTTGAGCCCTTAGAGCCAGCAAATGCAAGCAAGATCCTAATGGCTTCTATGCGTGCAACAGGGGCAAATGATTCCCCATAGTCTAAGCCCTCCACTTGACTGAAACCCTAGGCAACAAGCCAAGCCTTGTTTCTAACAACCTCACCATCTTCCCCATGCTTGTTTTTAAACACCCATTTGGTTCCTATGACATTGACACCAATAGGAGGCTCTACTAGGGTCCATATTTTGTTTCTCCCAAAGATCTCCAACTCCTCATGCATGGCATTAACCCAATGTTTGTCAGATAGTGCATGTCCAACATCCCGAGGTTCAAAGGTTGCAATAAAGAGAGAATTGGTATAGCAGGCGAGATGTGCAGACCTTGACCTTGTTGTCCTCTCATAGAGATTACCGATCATTTGTTGAGGTGGATGTTGACGCTGAATGTGGTGTGGGGCCTCTCTCTCAGAGTGTACCTCCCCCTCAACCACAGTTCGAGCTTGCTCGATAGCTGCTGAAGTAGATGTAGAAGCTTCTGGACCCTCTGCTGGTGTGGTGGTGGCAGCAGAAACAAGCTCAGATAAGAGATGAAGTGAATCATCATCATCATCATCAAAGCCCTGTAGGTCCTATTCTACAAAGATGCTCTCCTCCATCTCCTTGATATCTGCAGTCTCAATCACATTGCTTGCACAAGAGTTTGATTCATCAAAGGTTACATCGCAGGACTCTATGATGGTGTTAGTTTCCAAATTCAAAACTCTGTAGGAATGACCATGAAGAGAGTTACCAAGAAAGATGCCATCAGAAGGTCTCGACTCAAACTTATCAAGATTGCCACGCTTGAGAATAAAGCACTTGCAGCCAAAAGCACGCAAATAAGAAACAGAATTGAGCGCAAGAAAATCCGATTGGAAACATAACAAGCAGTGCTAATGGCCTCAACCCAGAACCGCCTCGAAGTCCTTTACTCATCGAGCATCGTCCGGGCCATTTCCACCAAAGTTTTGCTCTTTCTTTCGACCACACTATTCTGCTGAGGAACACGAGGTGCTAAAAACTGATGCTCAATACCATGCTCAAGACAGAAGGCATCAAAGGAGGAGTTCTTGAACTTGGTGCCATTATCACTGCGGATTGCTCGTAATGCACCAGGGAGTTCTTTGAACAACCTCAAAGCTAAGCTCCAAAAGTGATGAAACACTTCATCCTTGCTCTCAAGAAAGTAAACCCAAGAGTAGCGAGAATAGTCGTCAAGAACATATCACTTCCCACCCACTGAACGAACCCGAGAAGGACCAACAGTGTCCATATGAAGCAACTCTCTAGGATGTTCAGTCATCACCAAATTGATTTGTGGAAGAGAAGCGACAATCATTTTCCCATGACGACAAGGAGCACAAACCAAATCCTTATCAAATTTGAGCTTAGGCAATCCTCGGATCAAGCCTAGACCACTCAAGCGACATAACAAGTCAAAGCTCATGTGACCTAGTCTCCTATGTCATTTCTAGAGCTCAGAATAAGATTGAGCAAACAAGCACTTGTGAGAACCAGGAGAACTTGCAAAATCAGCCTGAAAAACTCTACAAATGCGAGAAATCCCACAAACCAAGGAACCACTCAAATCAAGAACACAAGAGGCATTCGACTTAAAGTGCACTTCAAAACCAACATCAAGAAGCTGAGAGACAGAAAGGAGATTGTACTTGAGATACTCAACCAAACCAACATCCTTGAGAGTGAATTTTTCATTTACCTTTACCGCGCATCTTACCTTCACTCTCCTTCTCTTGTCATCTCCAAAGGTCACATACTCCCGCCGCTTCAAGGGAGTAAGGCTGGAGAACCACTTTGCAACTCCGGTCATGTGGCGCGAATACCCGGAGTCCATCAACCATTTGTTCTCCAAGCCTCCACCTGCTGCCTACAAAGAACGAGAAGGAAAAGTCGATGGCTTAGTGCTGGGGTTAGTTAAAAGAGATTTGGGAATCCAGAACTTAACCATACGATCGGTAGTAGTCATCACAGTTCTTTGCATATTATCATTCGAATGCATGGGACAAGAACCACGATGGGGAAAACATGGCCTGTCAAAGCGTCTCCACTCAAAGCTTGGGTTGTGAGGATAGAAATCATCTGTGTGAAAGCCAAATCCATGCGAGTGATGCTCACCACGATGGGGAAAACATGGGGCGCCAAAGCGCTGCTACGTAAAGCTTCTGTTTCATGAATCAAAGTCATATGAGGAATGACCCTGTCCACGATAACCATGAGAAAGGGAGCAAGGCTGAAAGTCAACAAAATCAACATAAAAAGCATCCCTAGTCAACTCAGCGTGCTTCCTCTCAATCTTCTTACGCCTATAACAGAATTCATCCAAGTGTTCCTTGTGACCACAAAACATGCAAATGTAGATACCCTTAGAATTAGGCTTGGTTTGCATGACAGGCTCGGGTTTTGACTTCTCTATTTGTTTTGGGTTGAAGGAGGGTTTTGGATTGGGTGGATAGTATGTGTCAGTGGGTTTGATGGTGTTTTCCTCATCCTTGTAGCTGGAGCTAGGTACAAACTTACCCACATTCTCACTCTCCTTGTCACACCTCTCAAATCCCAAGCCCAAGTTATAGGTTGACCTAGAAGCACTCTTCTTCACTCTTGCCAAATCACTCTCAATCTTTTCCTCACTCACTAGGGTTCTTTGGAGCCTAGAAACAAGATAGTCATTTTCTTGGACTAGGACTTTGTTTTCCTCCCTAGTGATCACAAGTTTGTCCTTAAGAGAGACACACACCTCACAGGGTGGTGGAAGGACCTTAGAGCGAGTCTCAATGAGCAGCTTGGACTCAAGCTCTTTGACTTTGAGGGTTCGAGCTTCCAACTCACTTGTGAGCTTGGGGCACTTCTGACATGCACCCAAAAGAGTTGGTCCAACTTTAAATTCATCAAGCTCCTTGAGGACACTCTCAAGCTAACTGGCAACTTGAGCATGCACACTCTCCCTCTAACTCAGATCATTCATCACAACTTAACAAGACACACACTCTACAACCATGTCGTCTTTAGCAAGCTTAGACCTAAGCGAAGCAATCTCAAAATCAGCACTCTCCAACTTTGACTTAAGCTCTCTACTCTCACGAATAGCACTGCGAAGCTTATCATCTTGCAAGAGCAGAACATCGCACAAATGACCAAGTTCAGAAGAGAGCTCATCAAGAGTGGGAGGTACCTCGCTTGTGTCGGAGTTGGATGCAGAGTCGGTGTCGTGGTTGTTCTTTGCCATGAAGCAAAGCCTGGTGTAGTCATCCTTCCTCTTGACTCATGGCTTCTCAATCTCCTCCTCTGAACTTGTAAGGCCTTCCCTTGATGTGAGGTTGACATCGCTCAAGGCGGCAACACAGGCGCGTGCAATGGCCTTGGTGAACTTCTTGGAGTTCTTGCCCTTCTTGTAGAAGCGGTTCTTTTTCTGCTTGAAATCTTCAGTGTTGTTGTCACGGTACCCGGCCTTCTTCTTCTTCTTCTTGGGACAATCAGGAATGAAGTGTCCCGGGTCACTGCACTCAAAGCAGGTTCTTGAACCACCTCCTCTTCTCTCCTTCCGGTTGTTGTAGAACTTCCTGAACTTCCTTGTGAGCAAGGACAGCTCCTCATCAGGAATGCACTCCATCTGTTCATCGAAAGCTGCAACAAGAGAAGACAAAGCAAACTCCAAAGAAGACTTGTCAAGTGAGGGGTTAGTTCCATAAGAAGCACAATTGTGATTACCCTTTTGAGAGCTAGAAAGCAAAGCCATGCTAGAAGCAGGAATAGCAAGATTAGGACGAGATTTCCTAGATAGTTCATGAGATTTCAGCTTGCTATACAGTTGCTCATAGTTCAAGGTGTTAAAGTCAGCAGTTTCTTCTAGAGCAGCAATTTTAAGCCCCCAAACATTTTCATCAAGTGAGTACAACAGTTGCTTAGCTCTATCATTGTCATTGTACACAAGGTTACCACAAGCCCGCAAGTTGCACATAATTGCCTCAAACATTCGAAAGGTTTCATCTAGTGACTCGCCAGCTTTTTATGCAAAGGTTTGGTACTGTCTATTGTAAAAATCTTTATGCATAGACTTGACTTGATTGGTACCCTCATGGTATGTGCAAAGCTTAACCCAAATAGCATGAGCAGTGTCAAGGTGTGCAACGCGATCATGTTCACTTGTACCAACTGCAGAGAGGAGAATGTTGATAGCTTTGGAGTTGTGTTCATACCTGGTTAACTCACCTGCAAATGCAGTGTTCAGATCTTGTGGTATAGCATACTCCTGCTCAACAATCTCCCAAATTGCACATCCTTGACTCAGCAGATACGCCTTGGTCCATGACTTCCAGTAGGGGAAGTCCTCTCCATCGAACATCCACAGCTTAAAAACATGCTTCTCCATGTCGCCTTTGGATCACAAAGTCGGTGAAGGTCAAGTAGTGATCAAACCGGCTCTGGTACCAATTGAAGGACCGAGAAGGCGAGCAGAGGAGGGGGGGGGGGTGAATGGGAGCCAATCAAAATTCTTCTAGAGAACTTGGCCTATATCCCAAAAACAACCCAAGCCAACATCCGAGCCGATCACCAAGACTACACACACCAACTCGTGGTGCACTAGCCCTAGGAGTGATCAACTACTGCAAACAAACATAGCGGAAACACCAAGAAACAACAAATACTTGAGATAGTTGGAAACATCACAAAGCTGTACCTTCTGGACCACCATCGGCAGTGCCGATCAAGACCATCTGTAATGTCGGTTGGCCCTATCGGCAGTGCCGGTGAGACCCATCGGCAGTGCCTGTGTGGGGTTTTGCAACCCATCGGCAGTGCCGGTCCTAGTCGTTGGCAGTGCCGATCGACCCCGACAGAACAGGAAAAACTTTCGAGATTTTGTCAAATCTTCCCAAAAACTTATTCAAACGAACTCCAAATGATGCAATTTTTGGACCAGTGAATCCTCAGCACATCACGATCCTAATCCTAGAAGATCAACTCATGTGACTGAAGAAATCAACATGAATTACAGATCTTATGCCAAGAACACCAAAAAGGGAAAACATGGGAAATCCTTCAAATTGAACGTGCTAGTGCTCTTGATTTGTTCATGGACCTATGAAGGATTGTTCTAGCTCATCATAGCAACAAGTTCCTCAAGAAATATGCCCCAAAAACTCATCCAAAAAGGAGATCGAAAATTCCCACGAAAATAGCTCCAAAAATAGGAAAAAGAAGAAATTTGGGATTCAAGGGAAGAGGAAAATCTTGAGCACGAAAATTCTTCTCATATCATAGAAAGGTGCTTACAAGATCCATGGTTACAGGCTAGTAAGCCACCCTCTTCCTGAGATGTCTCTCACACCCCCTCTCCTCTCCACTAAAACATGAAGTCCTCTCTTAGCACTTTGTAATGAGCTCCTAACACAAGGCTAATGAGAAGAGAGGCACCTCTCCTACTAGCCACACCTCCCCTTATATAGGCCTAGGGTCTATTGTCCACATGACCACTCTACCCTTGACCTACATAACACACCCACCTACCACCGGAGCATAACCATCCATCTTTTGCCTCATCGACCGAATGCCATTGGACGCTTCACGTCTTTGCTTTGTCTTGAAGCAAGATCCGTGATGGTGCCACGTGCACCACCAACCACTACAACCGGTTTTGAGGCCCAAACCGAGAAACCGCCTGGCACACTTCTCAAAGCATGACTTCTTGATGTCGATGCGTGTTACCTTGTCCCGCGA
The DNA here is from genome assembly GCA_032690845.1 of Eleusine coracana subsp. coracana. NCBI lineage: Eukaryota > Viridiplantae > Streptophyta > Magnoliopsida > Poales > Poaceae > Eleusine > Eleusine coracana. The sequence goes on along the minus strand of CM064428.1, from coordinate 41,404,587 downwards.
TCCTGACCACCGGCAGTTCTCTCCCAATCCCTGTCCATCGGACCCCCTTGTCACTTGTATCGGCATCCTGTTCACCTTGACTTGGTCAACACGCCATCTTTATCACCACCACGGTTTTGAGGATTAACCGCGAAACCGTCCGTGCTTCTTGACTCTGCACGTGTACGGTGTGGATCACCCTTGATTTCACCTGGCATCCCGATCGTTCGGCCCCAAGTCCCCTAGTTGTGCCCAATCCTCTCGCCGTTGACCGCCAAGTCGACTCCAGTGACCTACACATCATGAGACAACCAAACACATTTTGCAACTCCTGCAACATCACAAATACATCCATCAACTGCGTTTAGTCGAAACCATAATCATGCACACACACACATGCAATCCCCGGATTCCCGTATTTCAACTCAAACACAAGATCCACTCAAATCAATTACTCATCACATATATTGCAAACCATGGCACACATCCACATGGTTTCTCATTCTCTAAAAGAACTTGGCCTATATCCCCAAAACAACCCAAGCCAACCTCCGAACCCATCACCAAGACTACACACACCAACTCAGGGTGTACTAGCCCTAGGATTGATCAAGCATAACAAACAAACATAGCGGAAACAACAAGAAACAACAAGGACTCAAACTAGTCAAGAGACTCACCAAAAACCAGACCTTACTGGACCACTACCGGCAGCGCCGATCAGGTCCATCGGCAGTGCCGATCTGACCCATCGGCAGTGCTGGTGCGGGGTATTGAAACCCGCCGGCAGTGCCGGTCCTGGTCATCGGCAGTGCCGATCGACCCAGACAGAATAGGAAAAAGTTTCGGGATAAAGCAAAAACTTGGTAAAAATCTAATCAAATGAACTCCAAATGATGCAATTTCTGGACAAGTGAATCCACAACACACGACTCTAATCCTAGAAGATCAACTAAATTGGCTCAAGGAATCATCACAAATTTCAGATCTTGTGCCAAGAACACCAAAAAGGGAAAACTTGAGAAATCCTTCAAATCGAAGGTGCTAGAGCTCTTGATTTGGTCATAGACCTATGTAGGATTGATCTAGCTCACCATAGCATGAAGTTTCCCAAGAAATCCGCCACAAAAACTCATCCAAAAAGGAGATCGAAAATTCCCACAAAAATAGCTCCGAAAATAGGGAAAAAGAGAAATTCGGGATTTAGCGAGAGAGAAAGATCTTGAGCACCAAAATAAATCTTATGTCATGGAAACATGCTTACAAGATCCATAGATACAAAACTAGGAAGCAACTTGAATGAAATCCTAATACAAGGCTAATGGGAAGAGAGGCACCTCTTCCACTAGCCTTACCTCTCCTTATATAGGCATAGGGTCTATTGTCCATGTGACCACTCTACCCTTGACCTACATAACACACCCACCTACCACCGGGGGCACAATCGTCCATCTTTCGCTTCATCGTCCGAATGCCATCGAGCCCTTCATGACTTTGCCTGGCCTCGAAGCAACCTCTGTGATGGTGCCACGTGCACCACCAACCATCGCCACCGGTTTTGAGGCCCAAACCGGGAAATCGCCTCGCACGCTTCTCAAAGCATGACTTCTCGATGTTGATGCGTGTCACCTTGTCCTGCGATCCTGACCACTGGCAAGTCTCTCCTAGTCCATGTCCATCGGGCCTCCTTGTCACATGCACCGGCATCCCGCTCGCTTTGACTTGGTCAACACGCCATTTTCATCACACCATGGTTTTGAGGCTCAACCGCGCAACTGTCCGTGCTTCTTGTCTCTCCAAGTGTATGGTGCGGATCACCCTTGACTCCACCCGACATCCTGATCGTCCGGCCCCAAGTCCCCTACTTGTGCCCGATCCTCTCGTTGTTTACCGCCAAGTCGACCCTAGTGACCTACACATCATGAGACAAGCAAACATATTTTTCAACTCCTGCAACTTCACCAATACTTCCACCAACTTTGGTTACTCAAGATCATGACATGCACAAACTCATGCAATCCGAAGATTCCCGTATTTCAACTCAAACACAAGGTCTGCTCAAGTCAATTACTCATCACATATATTGCAAACCATGACACATATCCACATGGTTTCTCAATCTCCCCCTTGATGAGTACATTGACAACTTCAAATACACAAGATTAGAGAGTGAAATGTAAAACCGAATAAACTCATCTAAATGGCCAAAGCCAAAGAAAAGGTAAAAACAAGCCATCTAGCAAAGTAGGGGTCACAAAACAAAGAGTTGGCAAAGAAAGCGACTTGAGACGCAAAGAATGTGAAAAGTACAAGAAAACGCTCAGGATCATGATATGCTCCTCCTTAACTTGTGATAGGTTTCATGTAGTACAAAATGGATTATTTTATATTTTTTAGCATAATTTGTACATGACCCAATATTTTCTCCCCCTTTGGCAATGAACTCATTAAAGAACAAGCAAACATGTAAAACATGAAAATGCAAACCTAAGAAGCTTCAACAATTGTGCAAGCAAGCATTTAACTTTGCTACCTATAAATATAGAACCATGAAGTGTAAAAGCAATAGCTCATAATCATACAAAGATCAAAAATAGATAGCAAGGTATAAACACCAAGAGCTATACAAGCTAAGCAAAAATATTGACTAGCTTAGAGAAATTAAATGCATCAATAATATATGATTGATAAAAAAAAGTACTTTAAAATAACAAATGTATGAATACATCTTAATTAAATGTATGAATACATTTTTTTTCTCAAGTGGACACAAATAATTTTGATCAAAGCTATCCTTAGTCTGTGAGCATTTGCATAATACTATTTGAACCTGTACTTCCATCCCTACACTATAAATGTATAGCCATCAAATATTTAACTATATCTAAGTTTGCCCAAATTCAAGCAGCTTCCATCTGGAATATCATAATACTTGCTGCTACCGTGCAGTCCTAGCATAATTTCAAGAGCTGAATGAAAATGTTAAGTGTAGGGCTGAAATTCGTCACAGCTGGTGCCAAAATTTATCAACAGTAAAACGTCCCACCGTTTATATCTGCTAAAAGAATGTTGGAATCACTATGTAAAAAATGGCCATTGGCGATGTTTCTTAAGTGTCATTGGTGACGTTTTTAGAAAGCGTCTCTAACTTTACGTTGTTAATGAGAAGACATTTGTGACGTTTAAGTTATAAGTCACCAATGGCTTCATCATTAGCGATGTTCTTTAATAGGAATAGAGCAATACCAAAGAAAGAAAGAAAGAAAGAAAGCATAATCGAAGTAGCATTAAGATGAACAGGTAATGGACGCCAAAGAAATCAAGTGTTTCTGTAGCTCACCATGCGGAAATCTTTTTAAACAAGATCGGAGAACGAAGAGGGCAGGGTGCCGATGTTGACTAGCTTTGCATGCGCGGCCCTGGGACCAGGCGAAGTCGCGCAAGGCACGGAAGGGGAAAGGCGGAAGCGCACGGTAGGGGCTCGGCAATGGAGGCGCGCGCGGTCCTGGGTCTAGGCGAAGGCACGACAGGGCGGCGCCAGGGGGAAAGCGGTGGCATTTGCGGCGAGACGCGGCAGGCGGAGGTGCAGCGCGCCAAGGTGAGAGAGGGAGTGCGCGCTGGCGCCCGACAGTGCCGCGGACGGGTGAAATTGTTTGAATGACAATGACGATGTGCACCTGCAAAAGCGCCATAGAGTAGTCATTGGCGGTGTATTTATAGAAAAAAGTGTCGCCAATGATGCACCTCCAAAGTGACTGACACGTGGTAAAGAAAAGTGTTGCTACTAAAGTCGAAGTAAAGATGACGTGTTTAAGTGTAAAGCGTTGCTAATGACTGATATATAGGCACACATCTGCTAAAAAATTGTCCCTTGTATTGTGCGTCATTATTAGTTACACTTTTTCTCTATATTCGTCGCCTTTTACAGAACAACAGAGACGCTTCTTGTCAGGCCAAACTTTTAGGTGACACGTCATATATAAAAGCGTCGCTAATATCATTAAAGATGCTTTTCAAATAAATGTCATTTTTAATGGTATCTTATTTGATGCTTTTTTACATAGTGAATACCAGCACAAAGCAAAGCCATGGCTCGCTTATCATTTTATAATAATACTTGCAATGGTTTAAAATGCCTAGTAGTAAGGAAAAGGCTAAACTAAGGATAATGTTCACATGATACATGGTCAAGAAATACATGGCGTACTGTCTGGTTCTAGATAGAGCAGAGAAGGCAATTGTTCACCAATGAAAGCTTCTAATTCTTGGTAATGTCTACAGATCTGCATTAGCCAGAAATGAGCACTCACACTATACCATGGTTTATTTTTAGCGACCAACATTAGTCACAGAGTGTTGGTTGCTAAATCTTAGCGATGAGCGGTTCATGGCTAATAGTAGAATCAGCAATTCACGGTCGGTCACTAATTGTTTCGACCATTTAGCATTGCACAGTCGGTCGCTAAATGAAAAACGTGACGTCGGACAGTGGATCGCTAATAGTTTTGACCAATCATGTCAAGATCGAACAGACACAACACGCTACGAAATTGAAAACTTCACAAATCTTCACCGTAAAAAGTTTCTCTAAAATTTTTCTTTCCCTCCTGACTCGAGCACCAGACAAATCCCGCCCTATCTTTTCCCCTCTCAAAATCTCCACCGTCGCCACCCAGCCCGTTCAATTGCGAGGGAAGAGCTGGTCAGTTCAATTCTAAACACTTAGTAATAAACGTCGAAGGACCGAGAAGGCGACCAAAGGAGGGGGTAAATGGAAGCCAATCAAAATTCTCCAAGAGAACTTGGCCTATATCCCAAAAACAACCCAAGCCAACCTCCGAACCGATCACCAAGACTACACACCAACTTGTGGTATACTAGCCCTAGTAGTGATCAACCACAACAAAGAAACACAGCGGAAACAATAAGAAACAGCAAGGACTCGAACTAGTCAAGAGACTCACCAAAAACCAAACCTTACTGGACCACTACCGGCAGTGCCGATCAGGGCCATCGGCAGTGCCGATCTGACCCATAGGTAGTGCCAGTGCGGGATACTGTGACCCACCGGCAGTGCCGATCCTGGTCGTCGACAGTGCCGATCGACCCCGACAGAACAGGAAAAAGTTTCAGGATTAAGCAAAATCTTGGTCAAAACCAAATCAAACGAACTCCAAATAATCCGATTTTTGAATAAGTGAATCCTCAACACATCACAACCCTAATCCTAGAAGGTCAACTCATTTGGCTCAAGGAATCATCACAAATTTCAGATCTTGTGCCATGAACATCAAAAAAGGAAAACTTGAGTAATCCTTCAATTAGAAGGTGCTAGAGCTCTTGATTTGATCATGGACCTATGTAGCATTGATCTAGCTCATCATAGCATGAAGTTCCCCAAGAAATCCGCCCCAAAAACTCATCCAAAAAGGAGATCTCCCATGAAAATAGCTCTGAAAATAAGAAAAAAGAGAAATTTGGGATTTAGGGAGAGAGGAAGATCTTGAGCATGAAAATAATTCTCATATTATGGACACATGCATACAAGATCCATAGGTATAAGACTAGGAAGTCACCCTCTTCCTCCCACTATTTAGAACAGTAAAAGATGTCTCTCACACACCCACTACTCTCCTCTACAACATGAAGACCTCTCCTAGCACTTTGAATGAAGACCTAAGGCAAGGCTAAGGAAAAAAGAGGCACCTCTTCCACAAGTCCTACCTCTCCTTATATAGACCCAAGGTCTATTGCCCACATGACAACATTACCCTTGGCCTATATAACACACCTACCTACCACTGGGGGCATAATCGTCCATCTTTCGCCTCATCACCCGAATGCCATCGAGCCCTTCATGACTTTGCTTCGCCTCGAAGCAAGCTCTACGATGGTGTCACGTGTATCACCAACCACGCCACCGGTTTTGAGGCCGAAACCGGGAAACCACCTTGCATGCTTGTTAAAGCGTGACTTCTCGATGTTGACACGTGTCACCTTGTCCCGCGATCCTGACCACCGGCAAGTCTCTCCCAGTCCCTGTCCATCGGGCCCCCTTGTCACTTGCACCGGTATCCCGCTCGACTTGACTTGGTCAACACGCCATCTTCATCACCACCCACTGTTTTGAGGCTCAACCGTGAAACCGTCCGTGCTTCTTGCCTCTCCATATGTACGGTGTGGATCACCCTTGACTCCACCCGGCATCCTGATCTTCCGGCCCCAAGTCTCCTACTTGTTCCCGATCCTCTCGCCTTCGACCACCAAGTCGACTCCAGTGACCTACATATCATGAGACAAGCAAACACATTTCCTAACTCCTGTAACTCCACCAATACTTCCACCAACTCTGGTTAGTTAAAACCATGACATGCGCAAACTCATGCAATCACCAGATTTCCGCATTTCAACCCAAACACAAATCCGCTTAAGTCAATTACTCATCACATATATTATAAACCATGTCACATATCCACATGGTTTCTCAAACATATCGCACCATTCCAGCTTTTAAGAGTATGAAAATTTGAAATGCTTAGAATTTTTTAGTACAAAGCACGAAGTGTTTACATGCCTATGAATGGTTGTTGCAATCCTATTAGTGTTTGCTGTTAGTTAAACAGCAACAAGAAGGCATTATATTTTTTTTTAAGAATTGTCCAGCCAATAATAACTCTTGAGGACGGATACATTATTATGTAACTCACTAAGCCTCTGTTTGCAGTTACTGCACTGTTCTGCAGAATCTTGAGAGAGGAATATGTCTCACACCAATAATAAAGAGTTTATCAAGCATCTAATTAGACTTATGGTTTCTCCATGTAGAAAATTATAATTTTGAAATGAAATTAGCCACGTTGAGGAACAAAGAATGGTTATTAGGCCCACTATATCAAAGGCTCAACAGATTTATAATGTCCATTCATTTGAAAATCAAGTTGATAATACAATGATTCCTAACTCTGGTTGCATATGAAAGATATAACAAAAGTATTTTTCATCAACAACCATGTATTTAAGTTCGAGACAAATGGAAGTAGAAAAATGAAAAGATCCTGTATGATCGAACAAAGAGAGAAAATTGTATGGAGCTATTAATAAAAATAACAATTACCAGAAACTTCCAAAGCAAGGTATTCAGAAGGTCTTGGCACGCAGTACCATTCCTTCAACTGATAAATAAATTTTTATAGTAATAAAAAAGAACTTATCTCTATTATCATACCTGAAAGCCAGAATCAAAAGAATTGGATAGCAGTAAATTATAGGTTTCATAAGTCATAGAGACTAAACAGACCAACAAACAATTAGAGCAGGAAATTTGCTTCCTTCTCCAAAGATCACTAACTGTTCAATAGCGTTTCTATAATATGCAGTTGAGGTGTTTACCCAAAAATATGAGTTTAACAAATTTTGAGTTTAAAAAAATATAAATTAAAGATTCTCACATTTCAACACAGCCAGTTAACTAAGATAAGTAATGAAAATATTATACACATAATTCACTACTAGTACTTTGCACGTGGGGCACGCACATGCTATTAAAAAAACATATTTTATAAAATGGCAATGTCATCCTAGCTGGCCAAACGTAAGATATAATAATAATTGATATAATTATCAAATGCACATTTGGAGTACGGGGGTGCAAATTTAGATACCCATCAGTACTTGTCTATCTTAGGAAACCCGTCAGCATGTGCACATTTAGATACTGTCATATCATTCTCTTTCTCACCATGCACGCATGGGCAAACTTTTTGGCCGGACTTGTTTTTCTTATCAGTTGGGTGCAAAACCCTGCAAATCATTATTGCAGTTAGAAACTTGAAGTTAGTATACTGCTTGATATAAGGACAATTTAATATTTCAATGCAATGCATAGCATACCATGCAAATCATTTTCCGCAGCTGTCTGTGGTGACAAGATGATGATGCTATATGGAGTTGTCGTCAAAACAACTAGTGATTTTACTCGTAGGAGACAAAAGTTAACATATCTATGTATATATTTGTAAGACACATGAATTGCACATCAAATTAAAATGTACTTGCCTCTTTTTCTGTTCATTTTCAGATGAAGTGCACGTACGACATGCACATGCTATAATTCATTCAAATAATATATATTAACAATTCTTCACTGAAAAATACACGTCAAATCATCTATACTTTCTTCTTGAGTGTTTTCTTTATAACAAGGTTAGCATAGGTGTAATGATTTTATTTAGATATAATCATCAGTATCATATGACATGTAATTTGGAAAGAAAAATAGAAAAGGGAACATGCCTTTTAAATTGGGTGCATAAACTTGTTCTCTCAAATGTCGTCACTGGAGGATATTGTTTAGCATCCAAGAGTACACAATCTTGTTGTGAGCAAAAAAAAAAAAAGAAACTCCTAACCGTGCTGACATTTATAGTTTAGATACAAATATTGCAAACTCCTAACGGCACAAACGTTTGCCACACATGCAATGTTTGCATGAGGATAGCATCCCATCTACAGCAGGTCCTTCAACCTTGACTCCTCGTTACGAGCAGTCTAAATTATGCAATGCTCCTAGGCAAGGATCATTTGTGCTCTATATAGATACAAAAAGTAAAAAGGAAAGATGGACAACCCTTCTGTTCACTGCTAGGCCCACCAAGGTCATCACATCTTGATCTTTCCATCACAATCGAAAGCATCTGCAACTATTCCAGGGGTCCACCATTATTCAAACTGGTACAACAATTTAAGGACTTATCAATTATTCAGCTCTGATTACATCATTACATCCAAAAATATTGTCGCTCCACGAACCAAGAAATAAAACTTCTACATGAAATCAAACAAAGGAACAACAGAGATAACCTTTTGTCACATATCTTTAATTAAGACACACAAGTTAACCGCTCAAACTATAACAGTCATTGACATTCTTGGTTGGTTATACACTACCACAAATAGGGCCTGTAGCGGCAGCAGGCAAACCGCCGTAGCGGCGCGAGCCAAAGTCGGACTGCCCCAGCTAAAACCACCGCTACAGGGTCTATAGCGGTGGTTGACAATGCCAACCACCGCTATTTAGGGCATACTAGCGGCGGTTGGCAACATCAACCGCTATTATAAAGTGGCCATGCTATAAAAGCCTCATTCGGACAGCTCCGGCCCTCACTAGAATAGTGACGGCCAAAAAATTTGGGCAAATCACGAAAATCAGGAGGGGGGGGGGGGGGGGGGGAGGGGGGAGGTTTTGAGTTTGTTTTTTTTACATAAATTTAATCTTTAAGATATGGGGAACTCATCCTATTGGTTTTTTTGTGTTCTTATTTTCAAATCGAGTAGAATTTTAGGGTTTAAGTTTGTTAGGTTTTCATCAAATTTTAGCTAAATTCGTTTGATTTGGATGGTTCTATTTGGCTATAGTTGAAGTTTATGAAGGCATACATCATCTCTTTTCATCACTACACAAAAAATTATTATATCTAGCTTGTTTTATGTCAATGGGAATCTAGACCTAGTTTGGTTTTTAGAAGAGAGAGAAGGTAGTATTAGGGCAAGAGGGATGTTAATTATTTTATTATTTCTTGATAAAAATTGGATAATATATAAAATAATTTGATACTTGTTTCATTTTACCTTGCATAATACTTCTCACTTAATGTATATTATATTTCAATGTTAAATTATTTAGTGAATATGTAATTTTTTGTTACACATAATTAATTAATTTCTAATATTTTGGATAGATTGTGATAAAAGATAAATAATATATAAAACAATTTGATGCTTATTGGATTTTACCTTGCATAATATTTTTCACTTCATGTATATTATATTTCAATGTTTATATATTTAGTGAATATTTAAATTTTGTATTATTAATTAATTTTTAGGTTTCCGTTCAAGGTTGTTCGTGATGGTTAGATCTTAGATGTACGAGGCACCAAGACCGGGTCCAATATTTTTACAAGAAGTTTCTAAATTTATCGAAGCGGCCACAGAACATGCTCGATATGAACGGACGACTGATATATATTGTCCGTGTTTTGATTGCAAGAATCGGAAGCTATGGAATGATATAGAAGCAATAAAGTCACACTTGGTGCGGAGGGGTTTTCTTGAGGGGTACACGAGATGGACAAAACATGGTGAGAACAATATGGTCGATATGGAATTTGATGAGAATATTGAAGTTGAAGTTGAGGCTGTCAATTCTCCTCATGCAGATGCGATGGATTCGCTTGGTGAAGCTGATTTTGATGTTGAGGAGTTGTTGTGTCACATTGAGCCGCAGGTGTTGATCAATGCCGGTACAACTAAAGGGCTTGATAATTTTCATAGAATAGAGAAGGCATCAAAGGATCCATTATATGATGAATCTAAGGGATATGGTAAAGAGTTCACCGTGTTGCGTACTATAGTTGAGCTGATGAAGCTGAAGGCCATGTATGGCTGGTCGGACGCTAGTTTTACAGATTTGTTGGAACTTATTTCTGATGCACTGCCAAAGCCCAACTTGTTGCCAAGGACAACATACCTTGCTAAGAAGCTGATTTCCCCACTTTTGTTGGGCGTTCAAAAAAATCATGCGTGTCCAAATCATTGCATATTGTTTCGGAAGGAGCATCAGGACGCTGTGAGATGCCCAAAGTGCAAACGCAGTCATTACAAAAGGAACAACGATTGTGACGCTGATGGAGGCGTGAAGAATACAACTAAGGGGAGAAAAAAAAGGTGTTCTATCATCGATGATAGTGATGACAATAAGGTTCCTGCCTTAGTCAAGTGGTACTTACCCGTGCTCGATCGCATCAGACGCTTGTTCGCCAACCCTAGGGATGCGGCAATGATGACATGGCATGAACGTGAGGAAGACAGTAAGCTCAGGCATCCTGCAAATGGAACACAGTGGAAAAAGTTCGATGAGAATCATCGAGACTTCTCTAATGAGAAACGGAACCTATGGTTTGTATTGAGTACAGACGGGATGAACCCATTCGGTCAAATGAGGAATCCGCATAGCACATGGCCAGTGTTACTAGCAATGTACAACATTCCACCATGGTTATGCCAGCGTAAGTACCTACTACTGACCTCTTATATCTGGGCCCAAAGAACCTAGTAACGACATAGATGTGTTCTTAGTACCATTGTGCAAAGACCTGCAGAAACTATGGTTGGAGGGGGTCCGTATATGGGATGAGTATCTAAGAGAGTATTTCATGCTCAGAGAAATTGTTGTTTACACGGTAAGTGATTCCCTGGCATGTTTCATATGCGTTGATGATACATCCTATGTGTACCTTCCAGCATCCCAGAAGCTAGTGTATATGCGAAGCCGCTGATTCTTACTAGCAAAACACAGGTATCATGCGATGGCTAGACACTTTGATGGCAATGTTGAGAACGACATAGAACCTCGCCGTTGTACTGGCAGGGTCGTGTTTGACCTTGTCAAAAACATCAGTGTTGTTTCTGGAAAGCCGATGATGGGAGTCAAAAAGGCAAAAGGTCTCACGCCGTTTAAGAAGAAATCCATTTTCTTCGAATATTTCAATTATTGGAAACAATTGGAAGTGAATCTTGCATTCGACTGGATGCATATTGGGAAGGGTGTATTTGACAGTAGTAGCGGACTTATACTCGACCAACCCGGCAAGACAAAGGATGGACTCAACGCACGTAGAGATCTTGTAGTGATGGGAATAAGACCAGAGCTCCATCTGCAAGAAAGAGCAAATGGAAAGTACTTTCTCCCCCCGACAGCCTACACACTTACGATTGAGGAGAAAAAAGCATTCTGCAAGTGCCTCAGTGGGATTAAAGTACCGACGGGTTTCTCATCAAATGTCAAAAATCTTGTAAACATGGAAGAGTTAAAGATAAGTGGGTACAACACTCCCGATTGCCACATAATTCTTTTGGTGTTTCTCCCTATTTCTATCAGAGCTGTTAAATCACCATGGCTGAAGTTGACTGTAACTCGCCTTTGCTACTTCTTTAACACAGTATCAAAGAAGGTGATAACTGAAGATGAGTTAAATGACCTACGAACCCACATGAAAGAAATAATGTGCATACTTGAGATGGTCTTCCCTCCATCCTTTTTTGATACGATGGAACACTTCATGATTCATATTGTTGACCAGATCTCTGCATTGGGCCCCGGCTACCTACATCAGATGTTTCCATTTGAGAGGTCCATGTATGTATTGAAACGCTATGTACGTACTCGTTCACATCCAGAGGGTTCTATGATCGAGGGCTACACAACTGAGGAGATCATCGAATGTTGCTCAAATTACATTAATGATGGTAGCAGATCAATTGGTCTCCCCGTGTCTCGCCATGAGGGTAGATTATCTGGAAAAGGTACGAAATGACATAGATTGTTCATGGACCATGACTTCAAACGAGTGGACCAAGCACATTTCAGCGTATTGCAACAGAAGCAGATTGTGGGACCGTACTTTGAGAAACATCTGTTAGAGCTCCGTCGGAACAACAAGGATGCGATGGATAAATGGATCAAAGACGAGCACAAGCACTCGTTCACATCATGGTTTAGGTCCCTAAACCTTCCAAGTGGCGAGTCCGTGGAAGAGAAAATGTTGAGAAAGTTAGCTAACCGCCCTAGAAGAACCGTGGTTACCTTTCAGGCATATGACATCAACGGTTTTACCTTCTACACCCAATAGAAGGATAAGAAGAGCAAGTGTCAAAACATTGGTGTACGAGTAGAAGCCATTGACGAAGAGGATTAGGCGACCTCGTATTACGGGTACATTGAGGAAATATGGGAACTAGACTACGGTGCAAATTTACAGGTTCCCATATTTAAATGCAAATGGGTGGAGCACCCTAATGGCATCGAGGTGGATGAATATGGTTTCACAATTGTTGATCTTAACAATGTTGGTCACAAAGATGACCCTTGGATACTTGCCAAGACCGTGGAACATGTGTTTTATGTACTTGATCCAAAGGACAAAAAGAAATACATTGTTGTTCTAGGTAAACAAAGAATCGTTGGAGTGGAGAATGTGGATGATCGAGATGACTACAATCAATATGACAAGGTGCCATGTTTCATAGATCCAAAAAATTTTAAAGTCTTAGAAGCAAGACTCTCATTTGCCGGCGGAATGCCCTACATGTGCACCGATAACTGCTAAGGAAAAGTCGTTCAAGGCTAACTCAAGCATCATGTAATTTTATTTTGTTAAGTAACTTTTATTATTCGAATCTTGTATTATGTTCTATATAATTTATGCTTATTTGAATATGAAGATTGTGTAACTTATTTAAATAGAAAGATGTTATTGAAACAGTAAGAGGAGACCGAAAATTTAAGATGCAATCAAAAAATAAGAGTGCAAGAAAAAGGACTAATACTATAATTTTTAAAAAGTGTAGGTGTGTTTCTGCAAAAATCTAGGACTAAAATAAAATTAAAGTGTAAAAATATTAGGACTGAAATATAATTAATAAAAAGAATAGGGTTGTTTCTCCAAAATTTAAGGACCTAACATTAATTTTTATTCTTAATGAATAATATATTTCTAAATGAATAATATATTGCTAAATGACTAATATATTTCTTAGTGAATAATATATTTCTAAATAAATAATATATTTCTTAGTGAATAATATATTTCTTAGTGAATAATATATTTCTAAATGAATAATATATTTCTTAGTAAATAATATATATTTTAAAAGCATTCTAAATCAATAATATATTTTAAAATGTATTTTTAACAACTTTCTAGATGAATAAGGTATTTTATAGCTTCTTAAAATGAATATATTTTTTAAACTTTTTCAAATGAATATTTTTTTAAAAAATATGCTAGAATAGTGGCGGCTTACATAGCCAACCGCCGCTATTGCTCTTTAGCGGTGGTTGGCTTTGTGAGCCACCGCTAAAAAGAGGAGCCCTATATTACCAAGGGCGCGCGCGGGTCCCGAACCCTAACTCCTCGAAGCTTTTCTCCATGCCGTAAGGCTGCCCAAATCCATCCCCGAGCCACCGCCGTCGCCGCCTCCTCATCGACGGCCACCGCGCGGGCCTCCTCCCCGACACCGGCTGCCGCGTAGGCCCCCTCCTCGACCCCGATCGCCACGTGGGCCTCCTCCCCGACCCCGGCCGCCGCATGGGCCTCCTCCCCCTCTCCTCATCGATGGCCACCACGTGGGCCTCCTCCCCAACACCGGCCGCCGCGCGGACCCCCTCCCCAATGACAGTCGCCGTGTGGGCCTCCTCCCCAACCCCAGCCGCCTCACGGGCCTCCTCTCCCTCTCCTCGTTGACGGCTGCCGCACGGGCCTCCTCCCCCTCTCCTCGTCGACGGCCACTGCGCGGGCCTCCTCCCCATCACCAGCCGCCGTGTGGGCCCCCTCCCTGACCTCGGTCGCCGTGTGGGCCTCCTCCCCGATCCTGGCCGCTGCCCGGGCCTCCTCCTCCTCTCCTCATCGATGGCCGCCGCACGGACCTCCTCCCCCTCTCCTCATCGACGGCCGCCGCGCGGGCATCCTCCCTGACACCAGCCACCATGCGGGCCCCCTCCCCGACCCCGGTCACTGCATGGGCCTCCTCCCTGACCCTGGCCGCCATGCGGGCCTCCTCCCCCTCTCCTCATCGACGGCCACCGCACGGGCCTCCTCCCCCACTCCTCGTTGATGGCTGTCGCGCGGGCCTCCTCTTTGAGTGCGGGCTTCCCAACTCCTCTGCATGATCCCCGAGCAGCCTCCCCGAATCCTCTGCGTTGTCCCTGAGCGCCTCCTCCCCGACTCCTCTGCACTAGGTGTGCCCAGCCCGTTCCCCTCTCCCTCTCCCTCTCCCCCTCCTTCTGCCTCTCTAATCAATGGTGCGCCTGTTCCCCTCTGTTCAAGCCTTGTGAGTGGTTTGGCTTGTTTAGTGAGTGGGATTAGAGGCTATTGGTAGACTTGATGTGTAATACTTGAGTGGCCGAGCCTTCTTGCCCTGCTCTATTTTTGTGGCTGTTTAGTGAGTGAGTATTGTTGCTGTTTAGTGAGTGCTTGTTTAGTTTATCCATAGTGCTTGTATGTATGCTCTTAGTTGTGATTGCTCTTATGCTCTTATTCTTGCTGCCTGTATAGTCCTATGCTCACTGCTTTATGCTTGTAGTACCTAGTTGCTTGCTGTTGGATATGGCGGTTTGCTGTTGGAGTCCCATACTACTATATGCTTGTAGTACATAGCTGCCTGATCTTTCTATCAATATTTCTCTTTCAGTTTGTATTGGTGCTGCTGCACTTCCTCTTCTGTTTCGTTTTCAGCTTGTATTGGTGCTGATACATGCTCACTGCCATGCTCGGATGTGAATATGCTTGCTGAATATGCTTGTTGTATGACCATGCATAATATTTGTGGCTTAGCTAATAAAAAAAATGGAATGACTAGTTTTTTTGTCATCATTGTTGCCATATGCTCATTGTTGCCTTGATCAGTTACTTACCGCCCTTTGTTCCCTGTGTTATGTGAAATAATTTATTCTAGTAATGCTGCTGCCTCATCATGCTTGTTGCCATATGCTATATGCTTGCTGCTATATTTCATGCTTGATGCCATATGGTATATGCTTGCTGCCGTACTTCATGCTTGCTGCCATACTTCATGCTTGTAGTACATAGTTTCATCCTTCTGTGCTATATGCTATATGCTTGCTGCCATACTTCATGCTTGCTGCCATATGCTTGCTGTCATACATGTGTTTCATGTTTGTGTGCTATACTTGCTACCATTTCTAGCTATACTATCTAACAAGAGAAGTCTAGAGAGAATGCTTGTGTGCACCTTTTTATTCAGCAAATTACATATAAAATGTCTGGAGAGAGTGCTTGTGTGTACTGGGTGCCATAGTCTCTCTGTACTTATTATTTACTTGTGGCCATATATATGCCATATTACTTACTGCCCTATAGTCTCTCTGTACTTATTATTTACTTCTATTCTTCTCCTAGTTCTCTGTACTACTTATCTATTCTAGGTAGGCGATCGATGCTCAATGATGAAAGGGGGCTAAGTGAGGCTAGTGTGGCGACATGGACCATATCCTAGGATATTGGATACATGCTGCTGTACAGGACAAGGATCTTAGAGGATTGGAAGGCCGTTGATTCGGCAACCCGCACTAAGAGCAAATTTTGATTTTTCTATTCTTCTCCTTATCTCTCTGTACTACTTATCTATTCTACATAGGCAATCGACCCATGCTCAATGATAAAAGCGGGCTAAGTGAGGGTAGTCCAGCGACATGGACCATATCCTAGGATATCGGATATATGTTGTTGTACGAGTCAATGATCATAGAGCATTGGAAGGCGATTGATTCGGCAACCCACACTGAGAGCAAATTTTGATTTTTCTATTATTTTCTTTTGTTTTCTTTGTTTCTATGCTCAATGATGAAAGGTACATACTCCTTGTTTTCTAAACTAGTCGTCATATCTAACATTAGTTGTCAAAGTCTTCTCATCATGGTGGACAATATGCCCTCTCAAGAGGAAGACGCCTTCAAGGCGCACTCACAAGCAAGGTCGTCTTCAGACGATGAAGGATCAAGCGAACACTGGGAAGAACCAGAAGATCCGCATCCTCCACTACCAAAGGAACGTCGATTGGGGAGCCCGGATCCTGATTTCATGCCTCAAGATGAGGTATCTTGTCAAAGATAATTCTCCCATTTGTTCAATTAATTTGTAAACTAAAATCTACTACTTATATCCTAGGGCCCCCGATGAAGTGTCCGTCGGCTATTTGCAGCTGAGGCTGCGACAGATCAGACCCTCGAGCAGCAAGTGGAAGAGGTGTCTGCTCAAGTTGCCACACACAAATGCAAGCACGGTTAGCGCTCCACGAACAAGGTAGTGGGCATCTACAAGGTTACTGCACTAGACCCCAAAGATAGAGAAGCGATTGAACCCACTGGTGTCAACGCCAAATGCTAAAACCGTTGCAGCAAAGTGGTGAGGGACCATTGCAAAATCACGTGGCAAGATTGGCGCCAAGTCCCGGATGGTAGAAAATATGATATGTGGGCTGACGCCATGGCAACCATCCGGTTCCAGCCAGCAGATCTCAAGAGAGCCAAGAAGGCCACAATGTGCACTCTCAATCACATCTTCCGAGATTACAAGTCCAAGCTCAACTACCAATATGTCAAGAAAAATCAAACCGCATTCGACAAGCATGGAAATATAGTCAGCAGGAATGGGACGAGTTTGTTGAGCAGAAGACGAGCAGTGCTTCGATGGAGCTCAGTGAAAAGATGGTTGAGCTGAACAAGTAGAACAAGTACAAGCCGCGGTTAGGTCCGGGCGGATACAAAAAGAAGATTCCAATTTGGAGAGAGCAAGAAGCCAAGCTCCACGCGGAAGGAAAACCTGACCCATTGCCAAATACCAATGAGCGTACTAGGAACTGGGTGTATGGTCGCTCCACCTTAACTGAAGAAGGAGAGATCATTGTGAAGAATCCCGTGACAAGTGAAGTTGTGCGAGCTTTGAAAGGTCCCATCGTGGCGCAGACGGAGGCTGGTCTGTTTACATCTGAGTATCACAAGGACCAGCTCACCATGGTTATTGGGACCAAAGAACATGGTGGTCGGGTATGAGGAGTGTCATCATCGGCCACATGGAAAGAAGGTTTCTCTGAGACATCCTCTCACCTCTACAAGAAGCATACATTGCACAAGAAAGAGCAACAAGATAAAGCCAAGGAGGATTGGAGGCGACAACTTCTTATGTTCGCTATCGACAAAGAAAGCGGTCGTTTGGATCCTAACTTGCAGGCTGCGGTTGATGCCTTCTTACGTGGTTCGTCCACATCCATGCAGCCATCCGTCTCCATGCAACCATCAGTCTCCATGCAATTAGAAACAGATGACATCACTGAGGATACTCCTTGTGAGTTGCATGTGTCATTTGGTTACGAGGGGAAGACGATGAAGGTTGCATCAGGCAAGGCATTTCTAGGAGATACGCTCTATAACAGGGATATCCCTCTAGGTTACGTGCATGTCACCGTGTCAGAAATAGTACCTAGCTATAAGGACAACAAGATCGAATGCCCGATACCTGAGGCGGTATAGAAACTCTCCAAGATGCCCTTGGCTCTTTCATTATTTGGAAATGCCATGAAGTCATCCTCTCACCACTAGTTTATCCACCCCCGTTGTCTAGGCATGGGTCCTTTTATGTGAGCGAGCCAGTCAATACAGGTGGACAACCGTCTCCTATGTCTGTGGTAGCCTCGGGAAACAAGCCTCAATCTCCTCATGCAGAAGCTAACTTGACTCATAGTCCTATAATCTATAGTGACAACGAGCCTCTTCTGCAGAGTGTTCAGCCTCGAGAAACAATTCAAGTCGAGCCTCCATCAACAGCTGCTGCGACGGTTCAAGTTCACGCTCCGATAATCCAAGTCCAGCCTGCGCCAGTTGTCGTCAAGGCTTCGGTAATTCCAAAGATGATTACCGGTTTTGACAAAGAGCCAAAGGACCCAAAAGCAAAAAATGATGCTGATAAGTACTTGGCTGGACTGAAAAAACGTCTAGCAAGCACCAGTAAGCTCATCCACCAAGAACAAGATCCTCGGGATAAAGTGTTGTACGACGATCACATTTTGGACAATCCTGCGGACGATGTGGACTACCCAATATTCAAATTCGGTAAGCCCCCTTATATCCAACAACATGTACAAGAACCTACCATGGGAGATGTGGAAGTTGCATGACTGGTACATGATGGCGTCGAAGGAAGGGGTCACCACAATCACTTGTAGGATTCTAAGTGAGGTGTTCAACAAAGAGGACGATGAACAAACCTTAGGCCTTTTTTGGGAGGATGTCCACTTAATGTTTCGCCTAGGCAGGATGGACGTCACCTTCATCACCTTGTGGTGCATGTAAGTTTCATGTTTGATCTACTTCGAATTTCAAGCACAATTCAATATATTACCTGATATCTTTTTTTTGTAGCATGAACTCTTTTTATCAAAGAAAGACGGTTGATAGAAAAGATTGGAAGGTGGCCTACGTCAACACGAACCGCATCAATCAAAGCAGTATAAACCCAACGGTAAATCTGGATCATTATCCGGATAAGACACCGGCAGAGATAGGTGAAATGAAGGCGGTTCTGAGAAATGAAGCAAGGACTCGGGTTATAAATTATTTATGCGAGTGCTTCCTGAAGTGGCAAGATAGACAATGCATCTTAGCCCCCTACAACTTCAAGTAAGTTGGACCACTACTGCCTTCATCATCTATCATGTTTTGAAGTTAAATCCAATCGTAAGTAACTTGTTGTCAACATTATTGTAGCAATCATTGGATCTATTTTATGATAATTCCCAAAAATGGGTACCTTCTCGTGCTGGATAGTCTCAACTATGACAAGAAGTTGTACAACAACATGTTGGAAGTCATAGATAGGTAACAAATTAGTCTGTGTATATGAATTAATAATGTTAATATCATCTAATGATGCTTTTGTCAACCGTTTAGTGCTTACGAGAAATATGTCATAGCGGGAGGGAAATGAGATCGAAAACGGAAAAAAGATGTACTTCCATCATAATTTTTGGGTAAGATTTATATGCATCATATGCATGTCTTTATCGTAGTATTCATCGTATAAAGTGTAATTAACTTGTGTTCTCTACTACATAGTGCTTTAAGCAACAAAAAGGTAGTGTGCATTGCGACTACTACACGTATGTGTTCGCATCTAGCTCTTCATCTTACCTAGATAGGTAAGTTGATTTTGTTTATATCCATTTTACTTTACTCGAATAGTGAAGTTTTAAGATCTTATATTAACATACTCTACTCATGTGACACAGAGGGCCATAAGGGAAAAGGCACAATGGACTGTAAAGATGAAGAGGAACAACGAGATCAGAAAGCGTATGATTTCTCAAGAACATGTTCATTTGACTACAAATAACATGTATTATATTGTAGCTTCTCTTTGTCGTTTTCTTTTGAGAGAGGTAATTAGTCTAGAAGGGAAGTGTTTTGATTCAAATGGTGACCTAACAACAAACCATAGGCCCCTTTGTGAGTGGGCTGGTTCAAGAGCACCATATGAACTCAATGTGTCAAAGAAAAATGATTATTATGCATTAGGGTTCATATAAGATATTTTGTAATCTTCATTAAATATTTTGATGACAATGTTGTATATATTCTATGATGAGATGTAAATATATGTGATGAGATGTTGTAAATTCCTATGATGAGATGTTGGAAATTTCTATGTATGCAAAATCTGTGATTTATGTATATTTGCTAAATTTTATTTTTTTTCGAATAATGGTAGACAATAGCGGCGGTTGGTGTTTTCAACTGCTGCTACTAATGGCAGACAGTAGCGGCGGTTGACATCTTCAACCGCCGCTAATAATGTCTCTATAGCGACAGTTTATTTGGGCGTCAGACCACCCGCCGCTACAAACACTTATTTGTGGCTGCGTTTGCGTAGCGGCGGGATGGCCTGCCCGCCGCTACAGTGCCTTACCAACCGCCGCTATAGGGCCTTTTTGCTGTTGTGATATCTAAAATATTTGTTAGATATATGAAAAGGATCATATTTAGCTTCACATAGTAAGTTGGGTTATGCAATTGAAATGGTGGATCACTGCTTAAGCATAGCAGTTGAAAAAGATCAGAAATCACTTGTCATGAGATCAGAAAGTATGCTCAATCTAAAATGATCCAGGGCATGAAACACATAAAAAATAAACTGGTTTAACCAAGCACCCAGCTATCAACACACCTGTAATTGCAAAGGGGCTCACAGCACAGTGGCAAAGGCCACTGGCTGGAGTGCTCCCGCTCAGGGTTCGAACCCTGAGTGCTGCACCTGCACCTCAGGGTCTCCCTTGGGGTATTTCTTTCAAAAAAAGACACACACATGTAATTGTAAAAGGTAAGAAGCCTACCATGACATCTAACAATACACCTTTGAAATATTCCTTTTCAATATAACCATTAATTATCTGATAAAAATGAAATTAGTACTATATAAGATATATGTATTGTAGACACCAGACAAAGAAATGGTTTGGCCATGTATATACTTGTATTTTGTATAATAAAAAGGCATATACTTGTATTTTATATAATAAAAAATAATTAGAACATTACATTGTTTTCCCATGTATTGAAAAGGAAAATATCCAAATATTGGAATTTTTGTTGAACAAAATCTGACAGTTTTGATATCCTATGTTTTTTTTTTTGAATCATAATTCTAAGGTATAAGCGGACTTTTTTGGCCCTGGCGATTCTTTAGGGTGCAAGGGTCTTCAACAGTAGTCCAACAATAGTTAGCATGTTATGAAATGTCAAATTAATCAATATTAATATAAGGGAAAATTCTGTGATCATGTTTCCTGAATAAGCTGTGTGTGGAATTAAATGCAAAGGCGACAATACTCAAATGCAGGGGCAGGATATGTTGCTAAGATTAGTAGATTACCTTGCATTTCGAGTTCCTCATTGTAGAGATGAAAGTAATATACGTGCACTGCCATTTCTTCGGAAATATTAGGCCTGGCTAACACTTCAATTGAAATCAGCAAAGCAATTAAATTGTAGAGACAAACCAGAGGCGCCAAACATTTTCTCTATTCCAAGAACCAGTTATTTCACACATGCATCAGCTAATTAACATAAGAGGAGCAGAATGTTCCGTGTGTGTAGAAGCTAACGAAAACGCATGGATGAGTAGAAATTACAAATCCATCAGATCCTGATGGGTTAACGATGGCAAAAATGGTGACTGATATCAATGTGTACCTTCATTACGTGAAATCTACATAAATGAAGGAAAGACATGATTTCCTTTACACAAACAAAAACCCACACCTTAGATTCCTCACAGCCTCTAAAACTCCTTGCAGTCAGTTCACCCAATTTTACAATACAAGGTTGCTTCACAAGAATAAAGTTCCAGTCCAGCATGTCACATAATTAATGGTTAAGCACCATTAATAGAACAACTGTCGTGCTTATGGCAGCTCCAACAGGCTTCACGGACATCCTCATATGCATTGATATATAGTTTGCCTGAGACCATCTTTGATAAGAAAAAAGAGTAGGTACATTTCATAACGATTGTAAGCCACTACGAACTGTCAGAGTGGCTTGCTCGGGCCCATGACTCCGGCAGGGGATTTCAATCTTATATACAAGCTGAGGACAAAAATAACTCAAACCTGAACCATGCCATGATGAGCCGGTTTAGAAGGCTGATCGATGACCTGGCAACAGGGCCGGATTTGGAGGGAGGCAACTGGAGCGGCGGCCCTGGGCCCCCAGATCCTAAGGGCCCCTCTCCATGCCATATGTATATACAACTACTAATAATTTTAATAACTTGATGACATACTTACACGATTAAAGATTATTTAACTGATTTTATGTATATGGAATAAGTAAAAAAGACTATATTTATATATATAAGGTCCCAAATTTTTTGTTGGCCCTGGGCCCCCAAAATCCTAGCTCCGGCCCTGCCTGGCAATCAAGGAGTTGCCCCTGCATGGCCGCAACTTCACTTGAGTTAGTTCCAGTACGTCATCGTCCCCAACTTTGGTCAAACTTGACAGGGTGTTTTGTTCACCGGATTGGGAGATGCACTATCTTAACTTTGGTCAAACTTGACAGGGTGTTTTGTTCACCGGATTGGGAGATGCACTATCCTAACTGTCTCCTTCAAAGCGCTGCCACAAAAGATTCCGACCACTGCCTGCTGCTCCTTGGTTTTGCATGACAACCAGCCAGGGAAGAGGCGATTTCGTTTTGAATCCTTTAGGCCAAAGTTTGAGGGATTCAGGAAGCTGTCCAACAATTTTGGGACTCAGTTCAGTGAAAGCCGTGTCCCTTGGAGACACTCTCCCTCAAATTCAAAGCTATGGAAAAAGGGTTGCAAAGTTGAAGCGACAAACAAGTTGGGCATTTCAAGTCTCAGTTGGAGAATGCAAAAGAAATAATTCATCAATTGAAGATTGCACAAGATAGTAGACAGCTTTGTCTACTTGAGGCTTGGTTGCGTAATGATCTCAAGAAGCGTTCTCTAGCCCTAGCCTCTCTGATCCGCACCATTGCGTGTATTAAATCAAGAATATCATGGCTTCGGGATGGAGATGCAAATATGAGCCTCTTCCATCTCCATGCTCGTCACCGCAACGGAAAGAACTTTATTGCCAAACTCAAAGATGGTGATCGCGTGGTCACAGCTCATGAAGAGAAGGCCCAAGTACTCCTTCAGTTTTACACCGATCTGCTCAGATCCAATGACAATAGACATCAAACATTGGATCTTGAGGAGCTTGGGGTTCAGAGTCATAACCTCACAATTTTGGATGATCCGGTGACTGAGGAGGAAGTTTGGAGCGTTATAAAACAGCTTCCTGCCGACAAGGCGCTGGGTCCCGATGGTTCCACAGGTCCGTTCTAGAAGACATGTTATGATGATAATCTTGATTAAGGCGGAGGCGATACACAAATCAATCCGGTTTTCGAACAACACATTCTAAACCCCGCAATCACAGCACAACGTCTCCTCTGGTTATCAACCATTCAAGAACGATTGATCTCGCCAAGAAGGCTTATCCTTACCTGCAAATCAAGAACATAAATAAGAACAAAGAAGAATGCAATCAAATTTGCAAGTATACGATGAATCTCACAAGTTGGGGTCTCACAAACCGTTATGACAACAAAACTGTTATGAACAGAATAATCAAAGCAAAACACAAACCCTAATGAAGAGACGACAGCTGTATATGAGGACCCTAGGGTCGTGCACCACCCCCTGGACGCAGCCCTAAGTGGGCTCAACTCGATACATGGCTCAAAGAATGATTATGGTGTCGCAGCACCAGGATAGATTCTGGACGTCGATTGTTTCAGCAATTGTCGACGGCTTGGAATGAATTATTACATGGTACTAGTCGGGTTGCAAAGATCTTTTCGTTATCTTTCCACGCATATGTAGAACTTTCAAATCCGGGTCCGTATGCATCCTGGGTGTTCGTTTTAGTGCAGACTGGTCCTGGGTCCCAAAACAGAATCGAAGTCGGTTTTGATTGGGCCTCCACCTTGGCTTGAACGTCCTTTCTGGTCTATCATGCCTCCAATAACCTCCCCAGCTATCTTATGATCATCTCCATGGTTTCAAACAATAATAAATTCATTAGGTAGATGTATATTCTCAAAATCATATAATGAAATCATTAAGAACGAGCTCACCCATAAATTCAGTTGTCGCACATGAACTTTCATTTTGGTTGGTGGAGTGCTGGGTGTATCCATAAGCATGATGTCCTCATCATTCTCCCCCTTTTGAATTAGAATCGTCCTCGACTCGAGCTCATCTCTTTCTCTCATGTATAGTCTTAAATCTAAAATATTAATAGTGGAACTATTCCCAAACTTGGGATGCAACTCGTATTTATATGCATTATGGAATTTGTCATTATAATGATAATCTACAATAGAAGTTATTCCATGCATATTAATAATCTCTTTGAAAATTTGGTCAGCAATATGAGCTTCATGCTCACTCTTATGACAATGTAGACAATGTGAGATCTTAGAAGAACTACAAAAACTTGACACGACATGGTAATGGTGATCAAAGTTTTCTAGGTTGCCATTCGGTTGTACAACACAAGGAGGATTCATGTTTGAGCAAATATAAACTTTGTGTACCATAAACACACCTCTATGATCATAGTTTTCTATAGCATAAAAATTGTTTCTTGTCAATAAAGGCAATTCATTTTGACAAAAGATTTTCTTCTCCACAGTATTTAGATAAAAAAGAACATCAAATTCAACATAACCCAAAGTATTTAGAGAAGAAAATAATTTCAATTCATCCCATTCACATGAAACTAAATTCAAATGTTTAATTTCAGCACTGGTAAGTGAATCATAAGCAAAATCATCAAGCTTATTCATTTGTTGTGGCAAAGGTATAAGTGAAGCATTGGCACACAACTCCTCTTTATCACAAGGATTAGTAGATAAATTAACTTGTGGCAAAGGCAAATTAAGAAAAGGTTCCAATACAACAAGATTGTTGGAACAATTTAGCACATCAGGAATGTTCTTACCTAAAACCACAATGTCTTCTTTTTCTTTCACATTGTCCTCTTCTTTGTGTAGAAGCTGAAATGTATTAAGTTGCAACAAGAGGCAACAAAATAGGTTTATCCTCTAGTAATTCAGATTTTGACGAAAGTGTTGCAGCATTTGAAACATCCCATTCTTTCCTAAATGATTCATTCTTTCTGCTCTCAAGCCTTTGTTTATCTTCTTCTAAAATTTCAGCAGCGGTCATAGGTTTAAGAGTAACTCTTCTACCATTATATTTAAATGAGTAGCTATTTGTAATGGTATTGTGCGAAGCATTATTTGTAATAATCCAAGATTTACTCAATAACAAATGACATGCTTGCATAGGTACTATATCAAATTCTGCACTATCCTTCTAAGAACCAATAAAAAAATTCAATGCATGCAATTTTATTTACCTTTATCTTACCAAAAGAGTTCACCCATTGGATGTAGTATGGACATGGGTGTGGCTGTGTGGTCAAGTCGAGCTTCTCGACCAACTCCAAGCTTGCGATGTTGTGGCTACTCTCTCCATCAATAATGACACGACAACGTCGATCCTTCACAACAAAGTGAGTCTAAAACAAGTTGTTCATTTGATTTTGCTCTACCTTCTCCATTTGAGAACTAAGCACTCGTTTTGCTACAACACTTGTATCAACCTCATTTGACACCATCGACTCAACACCATCAGTGTTGTAACCTGTCATTGTTAGTAGAAAACAAGAAAACAGACAAGAGTATAATTTCCTATCACTATTGTTTGATCACTGTAGAAACTCTAAACAAGCAAATGGTAGCACCTAACTAAGTTCTTACAAGATTCTTAATAGCAAGAGGATACCTCGGAGAGCGTGATCTGATGATTGCGAGAGTCCAAAATTCTGTGTCTATTCAGAAAGATATATATGGAGCTTGGAAGACAAATTATAGTAGCAAGGAGTAGCTAAATTTCAATTTAGATGTTGTAAAACTGAATAATAGTCCCAAGCTAGTCTATGTCACCGGCCTAAACTTGTCATGGATCTAGTTCAAGGAAGCAAACAAATGACTCAACAAAGGACACAAATGATGCAAGCAATTCTGAATTTTGTTTCCTTTCCTTTTTTTCTTTTATTTTGGGTGCGGCTTTTTCTTTTTTTTTCTTTCGGCACCTCTTTGCCTTTTGATTGTTTTTTTTTGATACAGAACTGAAGATGCATCTAGGATCCCCTAGTTAGTTTTGGTGTACGATGACATAAGATTAAAAGTGTGCTAACTTGTTTATGATGTACATGTGCAGATAATCAAAACTAGTCATTTACAATTTGTTGTTTACTCCCAAAAAGGAAAGGAAAGGATATGGACTTAAAAGCTCTTCAATAATTAGTTCTTTTATTTATCTTTTTGAGTCATAGGTATGCCGAACTATAAAGGGGGCTAAAACAAACTTGTTAAGAAGGGAATTGTGTGTGCTCAAGACTCCAAATAGTTTTTGTGAGAAGTATAGCCAACAAGCCTTAAAACCAGTCCTTTTCTAAGCCAAACAAAGAGTGACGGAAGTTTCGTGAGCCCTCTCAGAGAAGTTCCGTCAGCATCGGGTTCCCTCTCCCTACCTACCCGAGGGTGACGGAAGTTCCGTCACCTCCTGACAGAAGTTCCGTTAGTGTCGGGCTCCTACCTGCTGTCTTCCCGAGAGTGACGGAAGTTCCGTCAGTCTCTGACGGAAGTTCAGTCATCAGAATTTCCGTGGCTCTCACCGATGTTCTATGAGCTCAATCCTTGCTAAACCGAGAGTGACGGAAGTTCCATCACCCCTTGACAGAAGTTCCATCACAACATCTGGTTTCTCTCCTAGGCGCGTGCAACGGCTAAGTTTGAATTGACGGAAGTTCCGTGGGTAACCACGGAAGTTCTGTCAGACCCAGAAAACACAATAACGGCTAGTTTTGAGCTCCCTCTATAAATAGAGTACCCTTCTCCCGTGGGAAGGGTTGGATTTGTTGCCATTTCACTCACTCTTCAGCTAGAGCTCTCCCCTCTCACTCCTAGGCTTGTTCGTGAGATTCAAATCAAAGTGAGAGAGATCAAACCACAAAAACATTAAAACCATCCACTCAAAAGCTTGAGCACATCTTTCCCTCCCTATCAAGATTTGATTTGCTTGTTACTCTTGGAGACTTGGTCTCCTAGACGGCTAGACGTCACCCTTCAGCTCCCAACTTTGTGTGGTGAGTCGGGGACGTTTGTGAAGGTGTGATTCGCCTCCAAAGGAAAAGAATCAAGTGGAGAAAGAAATCCAAGCATGATCTTTGTGATTGCTTGGCGGGGAAAAGGGTTGAGAGAGACCCGACCACTTTGTGTGGCTCCTCAACGAGGACGTAGGAACTACTTAGTGTGGTTGCCGAACCTTGGGTTAATTCTTGTGTCTCCCTTTACTTTCCCGCTCTTATATTTGTGCTTGCTTAATTCTTTCATATTATTGTGCTTGTATCATTTGTTGATTGTGTAGCTAGTCTTCATTCAAGAATTCTAGGCTTACATTATATTAGCTTCACTTCTACCAAGCTAGTGTTTCCTTCTCCTTGTTATCCGCGTTGTTCATTGTTTAGAGGAAGGGTAGTGAGAAGTTCTGTCACTTGACAGAACTTCCGTGGCGATGGAAGTTCCGTCGACCCCGACAGAAGTTCCGTCATTCCTGGTTATTTGATTATCCTTTAGTGCTTTTTCAGGATCATTTTTAGATTGCCTATTCACCCCCCTCTAGGCAACTTTCAATTGGTATCAGAGCCAGAATCTTCTACAACGCTTGAAAGCTTGAAGATTAAAAGATGTCAAAGCCGGGAGAAGGTGACAAGCCTCAAGATCTTACTTCAACAAGTAAGGGAAATGAGTTGCATGCATCCATCCCCTTCAACTATGCCAATGTGGCAAATATCCATGGAAGTGGAAGTGGAAGATTGCCTTACTTTGAAGGCAAGGATTCTAGTTGGTACAAGCATCGCATGAAGATGTACCTCATGTCAATTGGTCCACCAATTTGGGAAATTGTGGAGAAAGGATACACCTTGGAAGACAAGGACAATCCTACAACTATGGACCAACTCAACATACATCGCAATGCTCAAGCGATGTCGGCCATTCTCTCTTCCTTGAATCCTAAGGAATATTCAAGAGTTGCTGGAATTGAGAATGTCCAAAAAATGTGGAAGAAGCTTATATGTGCCCATGAGGGAGTGGATGTTGTTACGCAGTCAAGACTTCAAGTTCTCAAGAATCAATTCAACTTCTTCGTGATGAATAAGGGAGAAGAGCCTCAACAAACTCATGATAGGCTCATGGACATTGTAAATAAGAGAAGATCCTATGGTGACAATATCAAAGATGAGAAAGTCAACTATAAGCTCCTCATGGCACTTAGGATGTGGAACTTCACACTTTGCACCATCATTGAAGAGAAGGATAGTTTTGAGAGCTTCACAATGGATGAAGTCATTGGAAGAATAAATGCCCACAAGAGTCATGATGACGAGGGCAAGAGAGTGAATGTGCTCATAGGAGATGAGAGCACAAGCAAGAAGGACTTGGCGCTCAAAGCCAAGAAGACTCATGATGATGATGATGAAGATGAAGAGAATGATGCTGAAGAAGAAGATGATGAAGAATTTGCCTTATTTGTCAAGAAATTTGGCAAATACATGATCAAGAATGGTTTCACCAAAAGAAGCTTTGACAAGGCAAAAGCTAGAAGAACAAATAGAAGATGCTATGAGTATCATGAACAAGGACACATGATTGCTGATTGTCCAAGATTAAATGGTAAGGGCAAGAAAAATGAAAAGTGCAACAACACGACAAAGCCCTACAAGAAGCCATACAACAAGGGACATGCTCACATTGGCCAAGAATACATCTCTGAGGATGATGATGAAGATGATGAAGGTGGTATTGCTAATATCGCCATTGGCCTGCCCCCGGCCAAAAAGTCACTCTTCAACTACCTCACCGATGATGAAGATGATGCCCCTCGATGCTTCATGGCCAAGGAAAGCAAGGTAGCTCCTTACACCAATTTCAATCCTTCTTATTGTAGCGATGAAGAGGAGGATTTGGTCCCCTCTATGCATGAAATGGTAAAAATGCTAGATAAGCTACCAAGGGAGTTGGACAATCAAGAAAGAATCTTTAATAGACAAGAAGAGTTGCTTGATGAAGAAAGAAGCAAGAACCTTGAGCTCACCAAGCAACTTGAGCAAGAGAAGGAAAAGAACGAGACTCTAACCAAGGACCTTACAAAGGTCAATGAAACAAGCGAATCATGCACCTCAATAACTAAGAAGTATCAAGAAAGGTGCAACTCCTTGCAAGAGGAGAACAAGGCCCTAACAAAGGCTATTGAAGACCTCAAGACCAAATCACAATCATTGTTGAAGAAGCTTGAATCCTCACAAGCTTCAACAAGCAAGGGTTGTGGAAGGTGCCACAACATTGATGTTGATATGATTTCCAAGCAAGATGCAATGATTAAGAAGCTAACCAACTAAGTCAATGAGCTCAAGAAGAAAGCTCAAGTGGAGACTACAACAAGAATAGTTGGTGAGCCAAGAGCCTCTCATGACAAGAGAGGATTGGGGTACAACAAGAATGCACCCAAAAGAAGGCACGACAAGAGAATCAACTTTGTGCATGAGAGCAAGGGAAAGCAAGTGGCACAAGAAAGCATCATTAAGCCCAAGAATGCTTCCCGAGTCAACAAGAACATCAAGAACTCTACCATATCCTTTGATGATTTTGATGCCTCTTATGTGCTAACCCGTAATCACTATGGTAGAGTAGTTGCCAAGTTTGTTGGGCCAGATGATGCAAGGTGGAAACCTTGTGTGTGGGTGCCCAAAGTTCTTGTATCTAGTGTCAAGGGACCCAAACCAACTTGGGTGCCTAAAACACGTGCTTGATCTCCCTTATAGGAATACTCCTCCGGTGGTGCAATATGGGTACTCGATAGTGGATGCTCAAATCATATGACTGGAGAGAGATCAATGTTTTCCACACTTGATCATGACAATCTACCAAGTGGAGGCATATCATTTGGAAATGATAACAAGGGAGAGGTAATTGGTCGTGGACGGATTGATGTCACCCATGCCCTTTCAATTGGTAATGCTTATCTTGTAAATGGTCTAGGATACAACTTAATGTCTGTATCACAACTTTGTGAGATGGGCTATAGTTGTCTCTTTGATGATGATGGTGTGACCGTCTTTAAGAAGAAAGATTCCTCAATAGCTTTCAAAGGGTATCTTGAGGACGAGATCTATCTTGTTGATTTCACCAACAAAGAAGGATCTAACCTAAGTACTTGCTTGGTCGCTAAAACTACCTTGGGTTGGCTATGGCATCGCCGGCTAGCTCATGTTGGGATGAGAAATCTTTCTAAACTCCTTAAAGGTGGCCATGTTGTTGGACTAAAGGATGTTGCTTTTGAGAAGGACAAAATATGTAGCGCATGTCAAGCCGGAAAGCAAGAAGGAGCGGCACATCCATCCAAGACAATGATGACAATGACAAGACCATTGGAAATGCTCCACATGGACTTATTTTGACCGGTCACCTACATAAGCATTGGCGGTAACAAATATGGCCTTGTAATTGTTGATGATTATTCTCGTTTAACTTGGGTATTCTTTTTGAAGGACAAAAGTGAAACACAAGGTACCCTAAAGAGGTTCTTGAGGAGAGCCCAAAATGAGTATGAAGTGAAGATTAAGAAAATAAGGAGTGACAATGGAACTGAGTTCAAGAATACACAAGTTGAAGAATATCTTGATGAAGAAGGCATCAAGCATGAATTCTTAGCTCCATACACTCCACAACAAAATGGGGTAGCCGAAAGGAAGAAACGCACACTCATAGAGATGGCATGAACAATGCTTGATGAGTACAAGACACCAGACACCTATTGGGCCGAAGCCATCAACACCGCATGCCATGCATTAAACATATTATATCTTCACAAGATCTTGAAGAAAACACCATATGAGCTTCTCACCGGTAACCTTCCAAATGTTTCATACTTTCGTGTCTTTGGGAGCAAATGTTTTATTCTAAATAAGAAACCTAAATCCTCCAAGTTTGCTCCTAAGACACATGAAGGTTTTCTCCTTGGATATGGAACTAATGTCTATGCATATCGAGTCTTTAACAAAGACACCGGTGTTGTTGAAATCACCCGGGATGTGCAATTTGATGAATCTAATGGCTCTCAGGTAGAGCAAGTAAATCCAAGTGATGTAGGCGATGAAGCTCCTTATGATGCAATAAGGAACATGGCAATAGGAGAGATAAGACCACAAGACCCAAACTCAAGTCAAAATGAACCAGCTTCTTCAAGACAAGATGATCCGTCTCCACAAGAGCCACATGATGAACAAGATCAAGGGAGAGACCAAGATCATGGTGATGAGCATGGTCAAGGTAACAACCAAGATCATGCTCAAGATGGTGGGGATAGAGACATTGTAACACCCATTTTAAGAAACAAAATGGGTGTAGCCGTACATGTGCCCAGGATTAAGTTACACACACATACGGTACATCATCAATGGTAAATAGAATAATTATCCATATCCTTTATTTATTACATCATATCTTTATTACAAAAGGACCCATGGGTCTAGAAGAAAAATACATCAATGCAGCGGAAAGTATCTAGCGTAGGCATCCCAAACTCCACAGGCATCGATTGGAGGATCATCGCCTAGTACTCGCTTCCTTCCTCTTAGTATTGGCTCCAATCTTCTCCTTGGGCTGAATATCAACGTGGTATAGCAAGGGTGAGTACATGTCGTACTCAACAAGTGGGGGAAAAGATGACATGGGGCTATAGTCAAGAGAAGGCTTTATAGAGTGGGTTGCATGAGCTTTTAATTAACCTAAGCATCCTATTTACTAAGTGGGGTCATCCCAACCCTACTTTCACAAGGTGCTGTACTAACCAAGTGTCAATCCATCCCACCTTTCCAACCATACCAACCCATCCCCAACTAATCTTGTGAGGATTCCAAGCCGCTCTTGACCGTGAGCACGGCTATCATGATAGTTTGATACTCTGCAGAGTTTGTACCACTTTACCCACAAGTCGTGATTCCCTTGGTGCCCGTGGACGCGACCCACATTACACACTTCCTTTGGTGTGTGGCAGGGTTTCACTACGAGGCTTTTCCAAAGGGTCTCCCAGTACATGCTAGCCACTAAGGTTCCACTCCCGTCCATAAGTGATAGCCCTTCAACAAGCAAGCTCATCACCCCGGAAGCCCCCTCTTGAGCCATTCGGATACAAGGATAGTCCTCTCGACTTCCATTCCCCGCTCCACCAAATGCTGCACCGACACTGGGAGAACATCTAGTTACTAGGCCAAGCCTTACCCATGTCGGTCTTGTGTTGGCACTGTTTTCCTGGGTTGTCACTCCAAGAACCGGTTCCTAGGATCTACAACAAGCCTACCAC
The DNA here is from genome assembly GCA_032690845.1 of Eleusine coracana subsp. coracana. NCBI lineage: Eukaryota > Viridiplantae > Streptophyta > Magnoliopsida > Poales > Poaceae > Eleusine > Eleusine coracana. The sequence goes on along the minus strand of CM064428.1, from coordinate 41,371,972 downwards.
CACAAGCATGTGCCCACGGCACCACATCCTTTCCCCCTGGCTTGCATAGATCCCTAAGCCATGTTACTAAAATACTTACCAAACATTTCCCACATGACATTGTTCATTAATCAAAATTAATATTAACCCACATCCCATAAGCCATCTTCAGCAATTTCTACCCATAATTCACCCATTGGTTCAAGGCGACAAGGAACAGGGTAAAAACAATCACTAAGGAAAACCCTAACAATAGGTTCCTAATAAATTGACACAAGCATGCAATTCTATAGTAACATTTCAATAGGTGCAATATGCATCAAGGACACTTGCCTTCGTCCTGCGCAGAAGGCTGCTCTAACCCTTCAAATTCCTGCTCTTGAAAATCCTCGTAGGGTGGTTCTTGTGTATGCTCGCCTTTATGTAACGACATACCAATACAAGCAAAACATACAAAATCAATACACAATATGCAACAGAGGAAAAACGGTATGTAGATGCAATGGATGCAAAGGTTATGCTCCTACGAAAATTTTGGCGCAAGAATCACCTAAATTGGAGTTATGAGTAAAAAGTTATGCTAGTTTGAAGTTTTAGGGGCAAAAGGGTAAAAACAGAGTCTTTTAAGGACCTATGTGTAATTTTATAAAATTATAGGGACTAAAGTGTAAATTATTAGGGCTGAAAAGTAGTTATTAAAGGTATAAGGTTGTTTTTGCAAAAATTCTAGGACTCAAACATAATTAATACTAAGTGCAGGGGTTTAAGTGTAAAAAGACAGGGCCAAAATATAATTAAAATTAAGTACAGGGATGTTCCTGTAAACATTTAAGGCTAAAATAATATTTATACAATTAATAAGGATTAAGGTATAATTTTAAAATAATTCTGGGGACTAAAACATAATTAAAATCAGTCTAGGTGTGTTTTATAAAATTACCAGGTCAAATAATAATTTTAATAATGCATAGGGGTGTTTCTGTAAATTTTTAGGGCTAAAATAATATTTATACCATTAATAATATAAAAGACTAGATTAAAATATAATTTAAAACAATTCCAGGGGTTTTCTACAATTTATAGGGCAAAAATATAATTTCTTAAGGGTATAGGGGCTTTTTGTAAAAAAATGTAGTGCTAAAAATAATTATTATAAAGTTCAGGGCCTAAAAAAAATTTTTATTTGTTCCGCACAAAAACAGGGGTCTAAACCTAATTTAAACTAAGCACAGGGGCTAAAATGCAAAACTGCCACAATATCCAGGAATTAATTGAATTAATTTTAAATTAGAAAATCGTGGACCGGGTCTATAGGTTCTGTGGACCATTGGTCCACTGGTTCACGGTGGACCGATTACATAACCCAAAGGGGTATGTAATTTGGACGGTTGGATCAAGATCCAACGGCCAGAATTAAAGGGCGGGGGAAGGTCGTCGCCGGCGGCCGGTTAGGCGGCGACGCGCAGCGGGGCTCGCCGGAATGGCGCTCCGGTCGGCCATTCCTTGCCGTGAGAGTCCCGGGAGAGAGAGGGGAGGGAGGAGAGTCTCACCGGCAGGTCACGCGGGTGCGGGAAGGCCGGAAGGGGGTCGGCGGTGCGGCTCGGTGGCGGCGGTGGTCGGAACTCGGTGGGGGAGGTCGTCCGATGGTCGTGAGCGAGCGGGAGAGAGCGGAGGAGCGGCGGCGGAGCAGGGCGATGCCGCGAGGGTGCTTTATAGGCGCGGAGGCGGGCGAATTGAGCCGGCGCGGGGCTCTCCGGCCATCAATGGCCACTAGCGCCATTGATGCGCGCGGGGGGGGGGGGGGGGGGTTCATAACGGCCGAAACGGCCGAAAGTTAGGGGGGGAAGGGAAGTGGAGGCGGTCGCACGCGCTCGGGCGCCGGTTTCGGGAGTCGGGGAGGTCGGGGGGAGGGAGATCGACGGCGGCGGCGTCGGTTTCCGGCGACGGGAGAGAGAGAGGCGGAGGAGGGGATGACAGGCGGGGCCCGCGTGTCAGTGAGAGAGAGAGAGAGAGAGAGCGCGGGAGGAGCGGGCCGCGCACGCTGGGCCGGCCGGGAAGGTGGGCCGCGGGGGAGAGAATGAAGGGAGGGGAGGCGGCCTGGCTGGCTGGGCCGAAAGGACGAGGTGGGGAGAGGTGGGAGGTGGGCTGAATGGTGGGTTTCGGCCCATTGTTCTGGTTTCCCCTTTTCTTTTCTTTCCTAATTCCCTTCTTCTCTAATTTCTTTTCTAAATCCTTTCTTTTCTAAAATTCTATTCTATTAATTCTAGCAATTAATTAATTAATTAATTAAATGCAAGATGCAAACAAAACCTATATGAACATGCCATGCTATGCAAATGCAACAATTGATTTAATTAATTAGTTATTTGATTAGACTTCTAAATGCTAATAGTTAGCATTTTTAGGATTTTTTTTAAAAAAAATAGGGTGCTACAAACCTACCCCCCTTAAAAATGAATCTCGCCCTCGAGATTCGGAAGGATCGGTGAAGAGGTGGGGAAACTCGGCTTTTAATTCTTCTTCACGCTCCCAGGTGGCTTCTTCTTCCGTGTGATGATTCCAGAGCACCTTGCACATCCGGATCACTTTATTTCTGGTAACTCTTTCAATAACTTCTAGGATCTTGACTGGTTGTTCCGTATATGTGAGGTCTTTCTGAAGGTCTATTTCATTAACAGGGAGTTGTTCTTCAGGTACTCTTAAGAACTTCTTTAATTGGGACACATGAAACACGTCATGCACATCCGTGAGATGTAAGGGTAGCTCCAACTGATATGCAACTTCTCCTCTTCTGTCGAGGATCTTGAAAGGGCCGATGTAACGTGGTGCTAACTTCCCTTTGACTTTGAAACGTCTAACACCTCTCATGGGTGATACCTTGAGATACACGAAATCTCCAATCTCGAAGGATAGGTCTCTTCGCCTACGATCGGCGTAGCTTTTCTACCTTGACTGTGCAACCTTTAGATTCTCGCGTACAATCTTAACTTGTCTTTCTGCTTCCTGTAGGATTTCAGGTCCGAAGACTTGATTCTCTCCTGTCTCGTTCCAAAATAAAGGTGTCCTACACTTTCTCCCATATAGGAACTCGAAAGGCGCCATCTCTATACTTGCTTGATAACTGTTGTTATAAGAAAATTCCGCGTAGGGTAGGCTCTTGTCCCAGCTCTTGCCGTATTTCAACGCACAAGCTCTCAACATGTCTTCTAGTATCTGGTTCGTCCTCTCGGTTTGCCCATCAGTCTGAGGGTGATATGCCGAGCTGAAGTTCAACTTGGTGCCAAGAGATTCATGTACCTTCTCCCAAAACCTCGAGGTGAACTGAGAGCCTCTGTCAGATACTATCTTCTTAGGGACTCCATGTAAACACACTATCCTTGACATGTATAGTTCTGCCAGTTTCGCACCACTATAAGTTGTCTTGACGGGAATAAAGTGTGCCACCTTGGTTAAACGATCAACTATAACCCATATAGAATCGTATCCTGACTGTGTACGGGGTAATCCAACTATGAAGTCCATACCGACTTGTTCCCACTTCCACTCAGGAATCTTTAGAGGTTGAAGTAATCCGGCGGGTCATTGGTGTTCTGCCTTGACACGTTGACATGTGTCACATACCGCAACATACTCTGCGACATCGCGCTTCATGCCATGCCACCAATAACGAGTCTTCAAGTCTTGATACATCTTAGTACTTCCTGGATGAATGGAGTATGCAGAATCGTGTGCTTCCCGTAGTATTATGTCACGAAGGGGCTTTTTGTCTGGCACACATATTCTTTTACCTATCCATATAATACTCTCCTTATCTTCTGTGAAGTCTGTAGCTTTTCCTTCCTTAATGAGCTTTCTGATCTCACTTAACTTTTCATCTTCTAGTTGTCCTTTGCGAATTTCTTCATTGAGAGTTGGTTCTACTTCCATTGTGACGGCCTCCAACTCATTCACAAACCCAAGGTTTAGTCGTTCAAACTCCTTGCCGAGTGCTGGTGGTAGCCTTTCCACGATTAACTGACTACAATAGATCTTTCTACTCAGGGCATCTGCAACAACATTCGCTTTCCCTGGATGATAGTTAATACCCACATCATAGTCTTTAATCAACTCTAACCAACGTCGTTGTCTTAGGTTCAACTCCGTCTGAGTGAATATGTACTTGAGACTCTTGTGATCCGTATAGATCTCACAACGATGACCAAGAATGTAGTGCCTCCAAATTTTCAGAGCATGTACTACTGCCGCTAACTCCAAATCGTGTGTTGGGTACTTCTCTTCATGCTTCCGTAACTGCCTAGAGGCATATGCCACAACGTGACCTTCCTGCATGAGCACACATCCTAGTCCTTGCTTGGATGCGTCACAGTATATGTCAAAACTCTTACTGATGTCAGGTAAGATTAAGACAGGGGCTGACGTTAATCTCTTCTTCAATTCTTCAAAGCTGTTTTGACAACGCTGAGTCCATTCGAAACTCTTGTCCTTCCCTAACAGTGTCGTCATTGGCTTTGCCATTTGGAGAAGTCCTTTATGAATCGTCGATAGTATCCAGCTAATCCAAGAAAACTTCTAATCTCCTTTACTGTTTGTGGTGGTTTGCAATCAAGAACGTCCTTTACCTTGCCTGGATCGACTGACACTCCTCCAGCAGAGATCACATGACCAAGAAATGCTACCTCCTTAAGCCAGAATTCACACTTACTTAATTTGGCATACAGCTGGTGTTCACGTAGCTTCTCTAGAACTAGCTTGAGGTGTCCCTCATGCTCTTCTTCATTCTTTGAAAACACCAAGATGTCGTCAATGAAAACCACAACAAACTTATCCAAGTACTCCATGAACACCTTATTCATAAGGTACATGAAGTAAGCCGGTGCATTGGTTAACCCAAATGACATTACCGTATACTCATATAACCCATATCTTGTTCTGAAAGCCGTCTTGGGTATGTCTGATGGTCGGATTTTCAACTGGTGATACCCGGATCGTAGATCAATCTTGGAGAATACACAAGCTCCTTTCATCTGATCGAACAAGTCTTCAATCCGTGGTAGTGGATACTTATTCTTGATGGTTACATCATTAAGAGAACGATAGTCCACACACATCCTCTGAGTCTTATCCTTCTTCTCGACAAAGATTACTGGAGCTCCCCAAGGTGAGGAACTAGGGCGAATGAAACCTTTCTCTAGCATCTCATGTAATTGCTTCTTTAGTTCTACCAACTCATTAATTGGCATCCTATAGGGCCTCTTAGATATAGGAGCAGTTCCTGGTATTAAGTCGATAACAAACTCTATGTCACGGTCTGGTGGCATACCTGGAAGTTCTTCAGGAAAGACATTAGGGAATTCACAAACCACTCGTATCTCTTCTATGGGTGTGCCGGTGGTTTGGTTTAGTATAACTTCCTTGGTAGTAGAGTTGGCTGCTATGAACTCAACCTTGGTACCCTCTGCACTAGTCAGTTGTACCGACTGCTTGGCGCACTGTATCACTCCATCATACTTGCGTAACCAATCCATTCCAAGTATTATATCTATCCCCTTGGAGTCTAGGATTATGAGATTAGCTGAGAAGTCCACCCCCCTTATTTTAAGGGCGACCTTTGGGCATATTTGATTGGTTCTCATTTCTCCACCAGGAGAGCTAACTAACATGGTACGCTTCATAAGAGCAATCGGTAAGTTGTGCTTTGCCACATATGTGGATGTTATGAATGAATGCGATGCTCCCGAATCAAACAAAATGGTTGCAGGTTGAGAGTTAGCTAAGAACATACCGAGCACCACATCTGCAGCTTGCTCAGCTTCTTCCGTAGTGACATGATTGACGCGCCCTCGAGCGTAGTTCTGTTGTCCTTGATTGCTTGAAGGCCGGTTAGTTGGAGCTTGCCTTGGTGCATTGTTCCGTTGAGGACACTGTCCCATGAAGTGACCTTCCTGTCCACAGTGATAACATCCGCGCTTCACACCATTAGTGTTTCCAACGGTGGGGCGGTTCTGGTTTTGTGGAGCTGTTGGGGCTGTGGGGCGGGGTGCTTGCTGATAGGTGGGACGAGGTGCCTGTTGCTGGCTAGGGCGGGGTACCTCGTAGTTGGAACGTTGCATTGGAAAGTTTGGGCGTGGAGCTTGCATGGGTGGCCTGACAGTGCTGGGAGCACGGTAGTATAAGTTAGAAGATGGCATCATGCGGGGGCGAGTGTTGCTACCATATGATTGTCCTTGGAATGACATCTTGCTCTTGCCTTCCCTCTCAATCTCATTGCGCTTATTCTCCACCACAATGGCCTTGTCCACCAGTTTCTGGAAATTGACATAGTCATTGTTTATCAACTGAAACTGGATGTCATTCTGTAGTCCCCTCATGAACATGTATTGCTTCTTCCCATCGGTGTTCACATCCTCTGGAGCATACCTGGACAGCTGGATGAACCTATTCAAGTATTCACTTACTAACATTTTCCCCTATCTCAGGTCCTGAAATTCCTGTCTTTTCAGCAATTTGATGCCCGTAGGAGTATAGTGGGAGCGGAAATTATCCTTGAACTCAATCCAAGTGATGCTTTCCACATCAGCATTAGCATTGCAATAAGCTTCCCACCAGTCTGCGGCTACACCATACAGCTGATGAGCTGCAAAGAGAACCTTCTCTCGATCATTGCATTGAGCGATCATCATCTTCTTTTCGATTGCCTTGAGCCAATCGTCAGCTTCCATCGGATCCTTAGATTGGGAAAAGGTAGGTGGCTTAGTCCTTAGGAACTCCCCCAATCTATTCTGGGGTGGAGGTGGAGGTGCATTGTGGTTCTGCTGGTTGTTGTGGTTCTGCTGTATAGCGCCCAAAGTTTGGATTATTGTTTGCATGAGCTGAGTCTGTACGGCCAAGAATTGCTCAAGTTTGGATCATTATTGCCATCCTCGTTGTTCTGATTGCTACCTCCAGCGTGTCCTCTAGTGCGAACCATCTGATTAGAATAGGTGGTGGAAGTAGTGTGAGACAAGGTGTGGTAATAACAAAAAGAAAGATCCCCATCTAAATGTATCAAGGAGTGATAAGTAAAAGATAGTTTATTTCAATAAGCAAACAAACGATGAGGTTGTGGACAAGGTGCCGAGGCATCCTACAACTCACATCAAGCACACTTATTAACCAAGCCAACGAGTTCGTTACATCACACCATGAAAGTAAATCGATGTAAGCGTTTGATTATTACAATCTTTATTCACCGGTAAGGGAATCTCCTAGGCATGGGAGTTCACTTCGTCGGAGATCGAAGGTAGGGAACTTGCGCGCTTCGGGGAGTTTGCAGTCCAAGTGCGGATACCCGATGAGTAGAGGTCACTTTGCTCGCCCATCTTGACTCGCTGGTCGCGTTTATGTAATCCTCAGTATCGCGCAGCCTCTTCCGAAGGGTGTGGTTCTCCCTCTGTAGTGCCTCCATAGTGCGGCTTAAGTCCACCGCTATTCCCTGAGTCTCGTCCATCTCCCTGGTGCTCACATACCATTATGTAGGAGCGACGGTGTACTTCTCCGTGCCTGGCTTCCGACGGGGAATGTGTGCAAAACTTGTCCTTGCTATTCCATGGCGGTGAGTGTAGCAGAGGCTAGTGAGAGCCCTCCAAGCAGCGTCGTCTATTGCAGCCCCACGAGTAGCCCTAGGGGTGCGGCCACGGTGCGTAGATATGACGCGGTCGTCGTCGTAGATGTTGACCTCCGCTGTCCATTCCTCACGAGAAGGACGATCCACTTTCTTGATGAAGTACTGAGGCTTGTTGGTGATGCCAATCTTCTCAAGTAGTTTTCGCAGGGTCTTGGAGAAAGTCTCACCCTCTAGTCCAAAAGAGCAATACTTCTCGGCCATACGGACGGCTAGGTCTTTGTCCTCATCCGAGTAATCACCATTCTTAGGCTCTTCGAGGTCTTCGGGCTCTTCTGGGTCTTCTTCCTCTTGTGGTTCTTCAGGGTCCTCTTCTTGCTCATATTCTTCTGGTTCTTCTTCTTCAGGTTCCTCAGGGTCCTCTTGTGGTTCCTCTAAAAGCATCTCATCCCTTACTGGGATCTTCTCGCGTTCAGGTTGATTTGCTTCTTCACTTTCTTCCCTTTGAACACGCCTAGAGGCAAGGAGTCCATAGTGGCGTCTAGTCGTACTCTTACGAGCGGTTTGCTTGGTGCGGGCCATCTATATTTTAAAATCACAAGGCATGAATAAGCAATGGTTAAAGAAATCTGAAATTCAACAAAAGCAACAAAATGAGAAACGACGAGGATCAGTTAAAATAGTTTGTATTGATGTAAGACAAAATAGGGTCCCTAAATGCGTCCATGGCTAACTAGGCTGACGTCCTGCAGTCGATATGGCTCTGATACCACTTCTGTAACACCCATTTTAAGAAACAAAATGGGTGTAGCCGTACATGTGCCCAGGATTAAGTTACGCACACATACGGTACATCATCAATGGTAAATAGAATAATTATCCATATCCTTTATTTATTACATCATATCTTTATTACAAAAGGACCTGTGGGTCTAGAAGAAAAATACATCAATGCAGCGGAAAGTATCTAGCGTAGGCATCCCAAACTCCACAGGCATCAATTGGGGGATCATCGCCTAGTACTCACTTCCTTCCTCTTAGTATTGGCTCCAATCTTCTCCTTGGGCTGAATATCAACGTGGTATAGCAAGGGTGAGTACATGTCGTACTCAGCAAGTGGGGGAAAAGATGACATGGGGCTATAGTCAAGAGATGGCTTTATAGAGTGGGTTGCATGAGCTTTTAATTAACCTAAGCATCCTATTTACTAAGTGGGGTCATCCCAACCCTACTTTCACAAGGTGCTGTACTAACCAAGTGTCAATCCATCCCACCTTTCCAACCATACCAACCCATCCCCAACTAATCTTGTGAGGATTCCAAGCCGCTCTTGACCGTGAGCACGGCTATCATGATAGTTTGATACTCTGCAGAGTTTGTACCACTTTACCCACAAGTCGTGATTCCCTTGGTGCCCATGGACGTGACCCACATTACACACTTCCTTTGGTGTGTGGCAGGGTTTCACTACGAGACTTATCCAAAGGGTCTCCCAGTACATGCTAGCCACTAAGGTTCCACTCCCGTCCATAAGTGATAGCCCTTCAACAAGCAAGCTCATCACCGCGGAAGCCCCCTCTTGAGCCATTCGGATACAAGGATAGTCCTCTCGACTTCCGTTCCCCGCTCCACCAAATGCTGCACCGACACTAGGAGAACATCTAGTTACTAGGCCAAGCCTTACCCATGTCGGTCTTGTGTTGGCACTGTTTTCCTGGGTTGTCACTCCAAGAACCGGTTCCTAGGATCTAAAACAAGCCTACCACCACAAGCATGTGCCCACGGCACCACATCCTTTCCCCCTGGCTTGCATAGATCCCTAAGCCATGTTACTAAAATACTTACCAAACATTTCCCACATGACATTGTTCATTAATCAAAATTAATATTAACCCACATCCCATAAGCCATCTTAAGCAATTTCTACCCATAATTCACCCATTGGTTCAAGGCGACAAGGAACAGGGTAAAAACAATCACTAAGGAAAACCCTAACAATAGGTTCCTAATAAATTGACACAAGCATGCAATTCTAGAGTAACATTTCAATAGGTGCAATATGCATCAAGGACACTTGCCTTCGTCCTGTGCAGAAGGCTGCTCTAACCCTTCAAATTCCTACTCTTGAAAATCCTCGTAGGGTGGTTCTTGTGTATGCTCGCCTTTATGTAACGACATACCAATACAAGCAAAACATACAAAATCAATACACAATATGCAATAGAGGAAAAACGGTATGTAGATGCAATGGATGCAAAGGTTATGCTCCTACGAAAATTTTGGCGCAAGAATCACCTAAATTGGAGTTATGAGTAAAAAGTTATGCTAGTTTGAAGTTTTATGGGCAAAAGGGTAAAAACAGAGTCTTTTAAGGACCTATGTGTAATTTTATAAAATTACAGGGACTAAAGTGTAAATTATTAGGGCTGAAAAGTAGTTATTAAAAGTATAAGGTTGTTTTTGCAAAAATTCTAGGACTCAAACATAATTAATACTAAGTGCAGGGGTTTAAGTGTAAAAAGACAGGGCCAAAATATAATTAAAATTAAGTACAGGGATGTTCCTGTAAACATTTAAGGCTAAAATAATATTTATACAATTAATAAGGATTAAGGTATAATTTTAAAATAATGCTGGGGACTAAAACATAATTAAAATCAGTCTAGGGGTGTTTTATAAAATTACCAGGTCAAATAATAATTTTAATAATGCATAGGGGTGTTTCTGTAAATTTTTAGGGCTAAAATAATATTTATACCATTAATAATATAAAAAGACAAGATTAAAATATAATTTAAAACAATTCCAGGGGTTTTCTACAATTTATAGGGCAAAAATATAATTTCTTAAGGGTATAGGGGCTTTTTGTAAAAGAATGTAGTGCTAAAATAATTATTATAAAGTTCAGGGCCTAAAAACAAATTTTTATTTGTTCTGCACAAAAACAGGGGTCTAAACCTAATTTAAACTAAGCACAGGGGCTAAAATGCAAAACTGCCACAATATCCAGGAATTAATTGAATTAATTTTAAATTAGAAAATCGTGGACCGGGTCTATAGGTTCTGTGGACCATTGGTCCACTGGTTCACGGTGGACCGATTACATAACCCGAAGGGGTATGTAATCTGGACGGTTGGATCAAGATCCAACGGCCAGAATTAAAGGGCGGGGGAAGGTCGTCGCCGGCGGCCGGTTAGGCGGCGGCGCGCAGCGGGGCTCGTCGGAGACCGGCCGGAATGGCGCTCCGGTCGGCCATTCCTTACCGCGAGAGTCCTGGGAGAGAGAGGGGAGGGAGGGGAGTCTCACCGGCAGGTCGCGCGGGTGCGGGAAGGCCGGAAGGGGGTCGGCGGCGCGGCTCGGTGGCGGCGGTGGTCGGAGCTCGGTGGGGGAGGTCGTCCGATGGTCGCGAGCGAGCGGGAGAGAGCAGAGGAGCGGCGGCGGAGCAGGGCGGTGCCGCGAGGGTGCTTTATAGGCGCGGAGGCGGGCGAATTGAGCCGGCGCGGGGCTCTCCGGCCATCAATGGCCACTAGCGCCATTGATGCGCGCGGGGGGGGGGGGGGGGGGGGTTCGTAACGGCCGAAACGGCCGAAAGTTAGGGGGGGAAGGGAAGTGGATGCGGTCGCGCGCGCTCGGGCGCCGGTTTCGGGAGTCGGAGAGGTCGGGGGGAGGGAGATCGACGGCGGCGGCATCGGTTTCCGGCGACGGGAGAGAGAGAGAGGCGGAGGAGGGGATGACAGGCGGGGCCTGCGTGTCAGTGAGAGAGAGAGAGAGAGAGCACGGGAGGAGCGGGCCGCGCGCGCTGGGCCGTCCGGGAAGGTGGGCCGCGGGGGAGAGAATGAAGGGAGGGGAGGCGGCCTGGCCGGCTGGGCCGAAAGGAGGAGGTGGGGAGAGATGGGAGGTGGGCTGAATGGTGGGTTTCGGCCCACTGTTCTGGTTTCCCCTTTTCTATTCTATTAATTCTAGCAATTAATTAATTAATTAATTAAATGCAAGATGCAAACAAAACCTATATGAACATGCCATGCTATGCAAATGCAACAATTGATTTAATTATAAAAACAATTTGTTCTAAGTTATTTGATTAGACTTCTAAATGCTAATAGTTGGCATTTTTAGGATTTTTTTAAAAAAATAGGGTGTTACAGACATTCAAGATGATATCACTCAAGAAGAAGAAGATGCATCTAGGCCAATTCATCCATGAGTACGACAAAGCATTCAAAAGGATCACCCCGTTGACAACATTCTAGGAGACATCCGAAAAGGGGTAACTACTAGATCCTGAATGGCTACATTTTGTCATCATTACTCATTTGTTTCCTCTATGGAACCTTTTAGAGTGGAACAAGCCCTTCAAGACTCGGATTGGGTGATGGCTATGCAAGAAGAGTTGAACAACTTTGAAAGAAACAAGGTGTTGTCATTATTGGAGAGACTGATGAGGACATCACCATGCTGGATACGCGCATATCATGGCCTTCCCCAAGTTACAAGTCGTCACCAACTCGGTCGCCACGTTCGTCTCGGATTCAGCCGACACCCCTTCACGGTTTTGATGATATCTCCGACATTCGACGTCCAAACAAGGCGTTCTTTGATGCGTTGGAAAGGGGACGACGACGCCGTCATTTTGGTTCTGGTCCTAGCTCCAGAAGGGTCGTGAGTCATAATATGTGACCATGACAAGGTGTTGTGCCACCTATTTTGGGCCAACTTGGCCATGTATCGTGTCGGGCCTTAAGCCCATGTTGTGGGCGCCCCCCCTGGTCGCCCCCAACCCTAGGACATCTTTGTTTCCTACATAAACTCAGTAGCCGCCATCTTTTAGTTTCGGGTTTTGTTTAATTCAGTTTTCCAGAGAGAAACTTGATCGAATTATTGTAACTGTGGTGACAAGTCCTTTTACAGTAATCCAGGACCCCTGTTCTTGTTCTACACCACTGTTGCGATTAGTCCTTTTGCGTTCAGAGCTTGAACCTTTTCTTGTGATTCGCTTCATCCATATTTGCAATTTCAGATTGCGTGTTTATCCTCTCTTGCTTGTGTTCTCGATTTCGCTTGCAGGAACAATCAAGTTGTGCTTGGTGTAACGGTTGTGGGGTTGGATCGTATCTGATTCAAGTCGGGTCGTCAACGCCGAGTTCCCCAAATTCGAGTTTATCCCCTTACCTCTCGGAAGATCGGGCCATATCTGCATCAGAGACCCAAGCAAAATATTGTAGGTACAAAATGGGTTTTTCGCAACAAGCAAGATGAGTATGGTGTCATGGTGAGAAACAAGGCAAGACTTATTGCAAAAGGCTACTCACAAGTAGAAGGTTTGGAATTTGGTGAAACTTATGCACCCGTAGATAGGCTTGAATCAATTCGTATTTTACTTGCCTATGCTACTCACCATGGCTTTAAGCTTTTTCAAAAGGATGTGAAAAGTGCATTTCTTAATGGCCCCATTCAAGAAGAGGTGTATGTACAACAACCTCCGGGGTTTGAAGACCAAAAGAAACCAAACCATGTGTACAAGCTTCACAAAGCTCTCTACGGCCTCAAGCAAGCTCCTAGAGCTTGGTATGAACACCTCAAGGGGTACTTGATCCACAAAGGCTTCACAATTGGCAAGGCCGATCGTACTCTCTTCACAAGAAAAGTTGATAATGATTTATTTGTGTGCCAGATATATGTCGATGACATTATATTTGGTTCTACTAATCAATCTTTTTGTGATGAGTTTGCCAAGATTATGACTAGGAAATTTGAGATGTCCATGATGGGAGAGTTGAAGTTCTTTCTAGGTTTTCAAGTCAAGCAACTTGAAGAAGGAACATTCATAAGTCAAACCAAGTATACTCAAGACATACTCAAGAAGTTTGACATAGAGAATGCTAAGCCTAACAAGACTCCCATGAAGACAAATGGACACCTTGGGCTAGATGTAAACGGTAAACCCGTGGATCAAAAGGTATATCGCTCCATGATTGGCTCCTTGCTTTATCTTCGTGCATCTAGGCCCGATATCATGCTTAGTGTGTGCATGTGTGCAAGATTCCAAAGTGCTCCAAAGGAAAGTCACCTCGTGGCAGTAAAAAGAATCTTAAGATATTTAGTTCACACCCTAAACTTAGGATTGTGGTATCCCAAGGGCTCCAAGTTGAAGTTAGTCGGTTATTCCGATGCCGACTATGCCGGATGTAAGGTGGATAGGAAAAGTACCTCCGGGACGTGCCAATTCTTGGGTAGGTCCCTTGTGTCATGGTCATCCAAGAAACAAAATTCCGTTGCCTTATCCACGGCCGAAGCAGTGTATGTTGTAGTCGGAAGTTGCTGTGCACAATTACTTTGGATGCGACAAACTCTAAAGGATTTTGGGTACACTATGACCAAAGTTCTACTCCTCTGTGACAATGAGAGTGCCATCATGATTGCATATAACCCCATTGATCACAATAGAACCAAGCATATAGATATCCGGCACCACTTCTTGAGAGATCATTCTATAAAGGGGGATATTGATATTAGCTATGTTAGAACTGACAAACAACTAGCCGATATTTTTACCAAACCCCTAGATGAGAAGCGGTTTTGTGAACTTAGGAGTGAACTAAATATTCTTGACTTATCCAACCTAGAGTAGAACCTTGTTGTTTGATTGGTGTATTGACCTTGTAAAATGTCATAAAAGCAAAATCTTTTCAAAATTTCATATTGTCCTTGTTTTTCAAACAAAATTCTTTGATCACTAGATCATATTGTCGATACTTGTGAATATAGTTTTGACTGTTGATTTGTTACTATTCACAAGTTGAGACAAGCTTTATACTCCTTAGGCAACTTGTCATAAGTTCAAACTTGTAGCAACTCATGCCCTCTTTCCAGAAACTGACGGAACTTTCATGACCCATTCACGGAACTTCTGTCACCTTCAAAGTCTTCCAGTTGAAGAGGTGTTCTCTCTGGTTCCAACCCGAGAATGATGGAACTTCCGTGACCCTTTCACGGAACTTCCGTCATCCACTGAAGTTCCGTGAGACCTTTCGTGTTCTCTCTGGTTCCAAACCGAGAATGACGGAACTTCCATGACCCTTTCATGGAACTTCTGTCATCTCCATAAGTTCTATGAGACCGTTCGTGACTCCCTCCTGCCGCGCGTCTCAACCCGAGACTGACGGAACTTCCGTCGCCCATCGACAGAACTTCCGTCAGCCCCTGGTTAAGTCGCATGACCCCTCTCTCTTCTTCCTCCAATCGGTCATTCTCTCTATTCTCCTCTCTCTCTTCCTCTCAAACCCTAGGGCGACTTCAAGGGTGATTTGAAGATTGTTGGAGATCCCACCAAAAGAAATCATCAAGTTGGGAGGAACTCCATTCCTCCCCTACGGAACTTCCGGGATCTCCTTCAATCCCCATCACTTTTCTTTCTTCTTGATCTAGGTATGAACTTGTCTCTCATTCTTGAGTTCTTGGTCAATATGCTCAAATGTCTCGATTTCCCTTGGGTAGATAGGTTCCTTTGTATCTAGAGTATCTTTCTCTAAGTGCATTTGAGTAGTTATAGCGGGATCCAAAACATGTGTAGGTTTAGATGCAAACTGCAAGCGAGGGAACTTCCGTGACTTTCTTACGGAACTTCCGTCATGATGGAACTTCCGTGGATCCTCATGGAACTTCCGTCATCTGCAGTTCAGTGCACTTACTTCTACATGTTCGTTGGCCCTTTCCATTGCCTTTGCCTGACCCATTATCTCCATTATGGTGCATTATAGGCTTGTGATGATGATTCTCGTCAAGAATGCGTCCAATGCTCCCTCTATTCATGAGGACTCAAGTGAAGAGGACCATCAGGCTTCACCCAACAAGTCCCCCTCCTCCCACGAGGATATCGTATCCCTGGCCAGGAGAAGAAAAGCCGTGATCAAGAGAAGGATAGGACAGGGAAGCAGTTCAGGGGCTCAAATAGTTTCGGTTGGTCAAGGAGGCGCCATTCCTCCTAGAAGGGCACTTGATAAAGGGAAGAAGACAGTCAAGGAAACCCACCCCAAACCACGCAACAGCAAGTCAAAGCGAGATGAGTCTTTGAACATTGTGAGGGACCTTCGAGTTCATGCTCCCATCTACCCACCTCATTATATCTTCAAGGACTACAAGAAGGATGCCGAAGGCCTGAGTGCTGCAAGGAGGCAGAATCAATATCTTGTGACTGATAAAGAAGCAAGTGACCATCGGTTCCTCACTTGGTTTCACCAAGACTACTACATGTCTATGCTCATTGACATGAACCGGAAGAACCGGTTGGCCACTATCAGTTGATTGACTGGAAGTACATGGAGGACAAGGATGAGTCAACCTTCATTGAGATAGTGGGAGCTTGCAAGGCGCGGCATGTGTATGACCTCATGGGGTTCAGCTATGATTGGAACGAGGAGGTCATCTGTCAGTTCTAATCCACCTTGTACATTGATGGGTGAGGCTTTGTTCATTGGATGACACAAGGTGTGCAGTATGTGGTGTCCCCCTCTCGACTGGCCTTCTTCTTTCTTGTGAGTCAGTGTTGAAGGATTCTGTGCTAAGATTCATGTATGAGGACCTTCAACCTAGATATCTGGGAACCACTCATGGAATGCACAACTTCTACTTCACCCTCAACAGGATGCTCTGGGTGACTATTGCTCCTAAGGCTGGGTATGCCACCTCACTTGTCGAGCACTCCCGGAACATTCTTGCTAGGTTCAGAGATGGAGCTGCAGCCTTTAGTGTGATGGACTTCATTGTTCAGGAGATCTACTCTGCCTCCTTGGACACAAGGAAGGTGCTACCCTTTGCTCGATATCTTATGAGGATGATCAAGACTGAGACTGGCTTGATTTTTGAGAAGGAGTGCAAGCATCAGCCTTTGAGACCTCGTGTGCCCAGGCTCACTCACCCTCATCATGAGACTATCCGGAGGGGAGTTAGCAGCAGAAAAGGCAGCTAGGGCAGAAGCAGCAGCACCTCGTGCATCATCCTTTGCTCCTCCACTCGAGGCCCCTCGCCGCCATCCATCATCTCCCATTGCCGCTATGCTCAAGAGCATCTTGAATGCTTGTTGCTTCAATGCTAAAGAAAACTAGGAGAACAAGAGGCGCATTAAGAAGCAAGTGCGGTGCTACAAGAAAGACCAAAGAGCTCAAGGCCATGAGGTGTCTCCGGATGGCTCCGAGTATGAGCCCGATGGTGAGCCACCGGTCTTTGAGGATCCCCTTGACGGCTATGATTGGGATGATCTTGCTCCTCCACCTGCTCCTGCTCACGAAGGACAAGCTACACAAGACGAACAAGAAGGCGAGGAAGGCAAGGACGAAGGCCACGAAGAAGAAGAGGGTGACAAAGAGGATGACGAGGACAATGATGAAAGCACCGATAATGATGAGTAATACCTTTCTCTTATCTCCTCCTCCTCTCATTCTTTTTGGTGCCTTGATGCCAAAGGTGGAGAGATGAGTGAAAAGGATATTTGTTTCAGAGGCTTTGTAATAGGATAGAGATGAACCTATGGACTAGTTCCCCTCTCTATTTGCTTTGTGTGCGAAACATATTTGTGAACCTTTTGTAATAACTCTATTGTTCTGATGATATGTGTGGTGCTTGTTTCTATTAGTTTTGTAAGTTGTATTGTCTCTTGGTTATTGCCTTATCACTTTGCTTCACTCTTGCACACTTTTAGGTACCCCGCTCATTGCAAAATATAGGGGGAGCTTTCTCACATGTCTGTGTGATTCATGCATATCTTTAGGGGGAGCTCCACTATATGTTACTCTTTGTCTCTTTTGATTATCCTCTTTATATCCTTTTTAATCTATTGTCATTAATCACCAAAAAAGGAGAGATTTAAGATGCATCTAGGATTCCCTAGTTAGTTTTGGTGTATGATGACAAAAGATTAAAAGTGTGCTAACTTGTTTATGAAGTACATGTGCAGATAATCAAAACTAGTCATTTACAATTTGTTGTTTACTCCCAAAAAGGGAAGGAAAGGATATGGACTCAAAAGCTCTTCAATAATTAGTTCTTTTATTTATCTTTTTGAGTCATAGGTATGCCGAACTATAAAGGGGGGTAAAACAAACTTGTTAAGAAGGGAATTGTGTGTGCTCAAGACTCCAAATAGTTTTTGTGAGAAGTATAGCCAACAAGCCTTAAAACCAGTCCTTTTCTAAGCCAAACAGAGAGTGACGGAAGTTCCGTGAGCCCTCTCATGGAAGTTCTATCAGCGTCGGGTTCCCTCTCCCTGCCTACCCGAGGGTGACAGAAGTTCCGTCACCTCCTGACAGAAGTTCCGTCAGCGTCGGGCTCCTACCTGTTGTCTTCCCGAGAGTGATTGAAGTTCCGTTAGTCTCTGATGTAAGTTCCGTCATCAGAATTTCCGTGGCTCTCATGGAAGTTCTATGAGCTCAATCCTTGTTAAACCGAGAGTGACGGAAGTTCCGTCATTCCTTGATGGAAGTTCCATCACAACATCTGGCTTCTCTCCCAAGCGCGTGCAACGGCTAAGTTTGAATTGACGGAAGTTCCATGGGTAACCACGGAAGTTCCGTCGGACCCAAAAAACACTATAACGACTAGTTTTTGAGCTCCCTCTATAAATAGAGTACCCCTTCCCCCGTGGGAAGGGTTGGATTCTTTGCCATTTCACTCACTCTTCAGCTAGAGATCTCCCCTCTCACTCGTAGGCTTGTTCTTGAGATTCAAATCAAAGTGAGAGAGATCCAACCACAAAAACATTGAAACCATCCACTCAAAAGCATGAGCATATCTTTCCCTCCCCATCAAGATTTAATTTTCTTGTTACTCTTGGAGACTTGGTCTCCTAGATGGCTAGGCGTCGCCCTTGAGCTCCCAACTTTGTGTGGTGAGTCGGGGATGTTTGTGAAGGTGTGATTCACCTCCGGAGGAAAAGAATCAAGTGGAGAAAGAAATCCAAGCACGATCTTTGTGATTGCTTGGAAGGGAAAAGGGTTGAGAGAGACATGGCCACTTTTATGTGGCTCCTCAACGAGGACGTAGAAACTACTTAGTGTGGTTGCCAAACCTCGGGTTAATTCTTGTGTCTCTCTTTATTTTCCAGCTCTTATATTTGTGCTTGCTTAATTCTTTCATATTATTGTGCTTGTATCATTTGTTGATTGTGTAGCTAGTCTTCATTTAAAAATTCTAGGCTTACATTATATTAGCTTCACTTCTACCAAGCTAGTGTTTCCTTCTCCTTGTTATCCGTGTTATTCATTGTTTAGAGGAAGGGTAGTGAGAAGTTCCGTCGACCCCGACGGAAGTTCCGTCATTCCTGGTTATTTGATTATCCTCTAGTGCTTTTTCAGGATTATTTTTAGATTGCCTATTCACCCTCCCCCCCCCCCCCCCCTAGGCAACTTTTAAGAACTACATCAAGGTATTAGTGCTAGAAAGCAAAAGGAAACAAATTCTAGCACAAGGGAAAATTATGATCTAGATATGATGGACACAAAGATAGACAATATATTTTTCCAAAACTATCAACGTGCCACATGAACAAGCACTTTCTCTCTTTCTTTTGATACAAAAGTAGAAGGCTAGATGTTAAATAAGTATTTAGTGCACAGAATTCCAGCAGTACTATTCTCTCAACATGTGCAAAAAACTAATTCTTCTTCTCTTGATTATCTACGAACAAGGACATGCACTAGTCAAACAAGACCAAAGAACAAGCACTAGACCAGAAACATGATGACCTTGTAGGGACTAAAATTCAGAGAAGCAAACTAAACTGAAAAATGCACGACACAAGGGGGATATAGGACAGCGGAAATACGACAAATAAATATTTTTGTAGGGCAATTTTTTGGAGTTTATGGCTGAACAAAATAACAGGGATAAGGGTGAACCTAATGATATACCTGAAGCTCTGATTACCACTTGATGTGGATAAGGGTTCCTGATCTTCCAATAGGTTCTGATAATCTTGATTAAGGCGGAGGCGATGCATAAATCAATCCGGCTTCCAAACAACACGTTCTAAACCCCGCAATCACAGCACAACGTCTCCTCTGGTTATCAACCATTCAACAATGATTGGCCTCACCTTGAAGGCTTATCCTTGCCTGCAAATCAAGAACACAAGCAAGAACAACGAAGAATGCAACCAAATTTGTAACTATATGATGAATCTCACAAGTTGGGGTCTCACAAACCATTATGACAATGAAACTGTTATGAACAAAATAATCTAAGCAAAACACAAACCCTAATGAAGAGGTGGTGACTATGTACGAGGACCCTAGGGTCATGCACCACCCCCTGTATGCAGCCATAAGTGGGCTCAACTCGATACATGGCCCAAGGACCGATTACAGTGTCGCAGCACCAGGACAGATTCTGGACGTCGAATTATTTCGGCTATTGCCGATGGCTTAGAACGAATTTTGACATTGGGACCAGTTGTGTTGCAATGATCTTTTCGTTATGTTTCCAGGCATATGTAGAATATCCAAATCCGAGTCTGTATGCATCATGGGCGTTCGTTTTAGTGCAGACTGGTCCTGGGTCCCGCAATAGACTCGAAGTCGGTTTTGATTGGGCCTCCACCTTGGCTTGAACGTCTTTTCTGGCCCATCACGCCTCCAATCACCTCTACAGCTATATCATCATCATCTTCATGGTTACTAACAATAATTAATTAATTAGGTAACCATATATTCTCAAAATCACATAATAAAGTCATTAGGAACGAGCTCACCCATAAATTCAGTTGTCGCACATGAACTTGCATTTTGGTTGGCGGAGTGCTGGATGTATCCATAAGCGTGATGTGATGTGTGATTCCTTTTTGTTGGCCAATAAGGATGATCAAGATGATATTATTGCTAGATGTACTGAGACATCTTCATTAATATCTGGCCTACATATTAATGAACTTGAGAATCCAACATTTGAAGATATGAACTTGAGAAGCCAACATTTGAAGATATGAATAATAATTCTTTGAAGACATCTTCATTAATATCTCACATGTTTATCTCTAATGTCTCATGAAGTGCAGGGCAGTGCTCCAACATTTTTCAGGCAAGATGAAATATTCAAGACAAGGTTTGCAGATTAAGTATCAACGGTGGTAGTTTTACTGATGCTATTAGTTCAGATATTGTGCATGCATTGTCTTTATCTACATGGAGGCTTCCTATACCTCGTTACATGCAATGGATGAACCAAAGTGGCACGCTAAAAATTACTCACAAGGCGAGAGTAAAATTTTTGGTGGAAGATTATGTGGATACCGTGGACTTTGTTGTGGCACCGATGAGTGCATGTTATTTGTTACTTGGGAGACCATGGCAGTTTGATCTTGATGCAACTTATAGTGGTCGTTCTAACAATTACTCATTCATGCATAAAGGTGTTCATCATATTCTAAAGCCAATGAAGGAAATGGATATTATGGTTCAGACGTTTGTTCCTACGACAAAGAAGAAGTCTACTGTAGAAATTATTTCAAAGCCGAGGACAGCTTTGCTTCAAGAGGGGGAGAATGATGTGGCTATTCCTGTTCCTGTGTGTACTACCAGTGTTTCCACGTATGTGATTTTTGCAAGTCCAGTATATGCTACTAGTGCTCCTAAACATACTGAAGTAATTGTCTCAGTCGATAGGGAAATTACATGCAAGGAAAATACTGATTCTTCTATGCAAATTGGCTCTACTGAAAATGGTATGGAAGTTCTTGCTCATACTTCTGGGACAACTTCCAATGATCTGAACAGTCTAACAATTAAAATCGGTTCTATTTGTATTAATTTGAATGAGAAGAAAGATAGGGAAGAGATTGATGTGAGAGTCAATCTTCAACCAATAGAATGCAAGAATATAGGTGCAAATTCTCCTGGCTTGAAAGAAGTTCCTCGAATTATATCAAAGCCGAGGACGGCTTTATTTCAAGTAGGAGAGGATGATAAGTCCATGGCTTATCAAGTAAGTTCTACTATAGACCCTAAAAATACTTGGAAATATTCAGTAATTAAAGATGATAACTATAGGAGAAGATCCATTATTCAGCTTGGTCTGGTTCCTATTTCTACGAATCAAGGCATGAATAGACAAGAAAATAGCTTTGCATGTGACGTTGTGCAACCTGGATTCAAGAGAATATTTATTGGTAGTCATCTGTTAGAGATGTCGAAGAAATATATTCAGATTGGCTCTATGAATATCGAGATATAGGAGCTATGCCCGTGTTGATATTGATGATGCAGATGCTTTTGCTTAAGGCATTACTTAATCGGAGAATTATGATCAGCTGCCAGAATATTATAATCTATACACCTTATTAATTTAGGTGAGTCCGTCTGCCCTTTCTTTTTGGTGTTGGCTTTTTCCAAATCCAATTGCTATATATGACTCGTGAAAAAACCTTCTATGGTTCCACGTACGTTCGAATCCAATTGCTATACGGCTCATGTGAAAAAAACCTTCCAGGTAGACAATGGTGCGGTGTCAGCGTATGTACGCATCGTTTTCTTTTTCCCATCGTTGTTGTTTTCTTACGACCTCGTGTCTGGTATTGCTATTTTGCCGCCGGACGTCAGCACGTCGACAGGCCACCCGTGCTGCACGCGTGCACCATGCCGCCACATCGCCTTCCTACTACCTGCACCAGGCATCAGCATCACGGTCACGCATATGAAAGTCACTAATCCCCCTGGCCTCGCTCATGTGCTATAAGTCGTCATGGTAGCTTCACTGGTGGAAAGCTCACAGTCGTGTTCTTCTGCAGCCTTATGGCGAGGTCGCGCAACAGCTTTCTCCACAACGGTCTTGATCTCGGTGGCCTTGCGAACAACAGTGTCTGTGCAGCTTGTTCTTCGTGGGTGACACCTTGGTCACTTGGAGTCTTAGAAAATAGTTTCAACACCCATCGAGGAAAAATAAGCACACAGACACAAAGGAGCGACGTTGTAGAGAACGCATACGTCGAAGGAAGGACGGCGAGTAATCTCAGCGACGGCGATGCGGTTGCCATCAAGCGGCGTGTGCAAGGTCTATTGCTCTGTGTCTACGAGGTCTGGGTATTGCTTGCAAAACATCTACTGCTTCATCTTCGTGTACTTACATTGATGCCTCTGGCTTTTCTGGTTGCAGTCCATTATCGATTATTCACATTATTTGTCATGCTTGTCTTCTGATCCCCAGCAGACAAGACAAAAGCTTGGAGAACGTAAGGGAAAAAGGGAAAGGGAAGTGAAAGGATTGACATCTCAAGATATTACATTTAGAAATCTATTGGTCCAGTAAGATAGTAGCACGATCTGATGGGATGATCCAAACGACATTTCAAGTTCCCACAGATCAATGTCAGCGCAGAAGAAGCACGGAGAATGTGATATGGAAGGAGGCATTCTCCTCGGAAGACCTGAGCGTTCCTTTCTTACCAAATATATAGGACCATTTTTTTTCAAAAACACAGCGAGAACGTGTAATCCTTGTTCGTTTTCATACAAAGTCTAATTTTAGTGACTTTTGAGCTTACATGGCTGTAAAGACATAAGCTTATGAATTGTTTACTGTGACAATGTTATTCATAATACTTTACAACTGTCAAAGGAGAGTATGTGAAGAAGTAAGTTATATCTATAACAATGCCATATTAAATGGGGACGGGGCAGATCTGGGCTCCTAGAAAGAAAGATTTAGTGAAGGTGGATGAGTGAGGTGCCTGATCTATCTATCTTCTCTACACCTTAATAAGAGATGTGCGGTCGTCTAGCAAAGAATTTTGTGTCTGAGGAAGATGTACGCATCATTGGAGTCTTTGTTTTCTGTTTCCATCTCGGTTTGTTTTTTCATCTGTACATAACCGACACTTAATCAAACCTATTTAGTCCATACCGAACCGACTATTCTCTCTATACATAGTATCCTATTGATTAAATAGTCATGTTAAAACAGGAAGAAAAATAGATTGCTACACGTTTCCATAAGACACGAAGAAAAACTCCAATCAACATGACAAAAGATTGGATCGATATAGGATTCTGGAGATTCGATCAAAACAAGAAGGAAAACATAGGAAGCAGCAGGACTCTATTTTGCAACATGAATGACAGTATCCACGTTTCCGATCGTCGGATTGAATGGAGGTATGATGAACTGGAGAACAGGAGGAGAGAGAAAAGATATAACGCCTGGAGGAGGAAGACAATCGATGTTTCATCCGACTAGCCTACGTGAGCCCGAGCTGATATCACTCATTTTAATATCTGATATTTATATTAATCTCTAATACATATAATTGCATTATAGTAGATCAAATGAAACTGTTCAAACAATTGTAACAAAAAATATCTATAGTTGAGTTCTTTGGTTTTTAAACCCCATGACAACACACGGGCACATTGCTAGTCTATATTCATGTTACGTGAGCTCAAGTTATGCCTTTTCTATCTATTGATTGGTGCTACGTGCACTTAGAGTCCAAGTCAGTTTGTATTGTTAGGCCGAGTCGATCTTTGTAACTGGGCCAGTTCAGTTTAGTCCTTGCGCCTGCGTGCGTATTTGTTGGCCAGGTTGGCCGTGTATCGAGAGGAGATTAGGTTTTGAGGTAATCAAGTTTTTCCCTATCGAGGGTTTCTCCAGAGCAGAGAGATGGCGATTCCATTGTTCTGCTAATTATCTTGCTGCTGCCACTAGGGTTGGAGAGAGGGTGTGATTAGGTACTTATTACCTGGACACGCACTTTGATTCCGGCTGCTGGAATCTTGTCCTCTGATTGTGGTTTCCGGTAGCCACGGGTGGAAGACTCATCTGAAGTTTGATTGCAGTTTTGTAAGCTGATCCATATACCTTTTCCGTTGCTAGTGATTGATTATTTGAATAGAGTTATTCTTTCTACCAGAAATATTCTATCTAGCTGGGAGTGGGACTATTTATCTGAGTAAACCAAGCTCTCTCTGTCGTGCTGATAGCTCAAGAATTTGGCTGGAGATTAATCAAAGAAGTCCTCACTGTTCTGGTTCTGTTTCCATAAGGTTATTACATTATTTATTTACGGTGACCTAAATCTTTATTATGACATTTGTTCAACATAATTATCTGATAGCATTATCTTGCTACATAAGCTATCTTGAGCAGAATTATTGGAGAAGAAAATCTGAGGAATAATTCTGAATAATTATTATTAGTATTGTGAAAGATTGGGACAATTCTTGGACACACGTAGTCGTGTCTTTATTATTTGGTATCAGAGCTGGGCCCTTGTTAAGAAGGGGAGAATGATGAGTACATCCTCCACTATTATCTGCGCGCAAAGACACAACAAAAAGGGCCCAAGTGTGGCCCAATTGTAGTCGGACGGCGACCGTGTGAGCCTCTGAATAATCCCACCTTGCTTAGCTTGGGAAGTGGAAGCCACCTTAAAAGCGAGAGCCACCCTTGCCCTATCAGACTAGTCTTTTATGGAGATTGGGTCTTTCTCTGAGTCGGGGCACCGGAGTTGCGGTGCTAGGACTGCGGACTCGGGTTGCGGACCTAGAATCAGGTCGGTGTGTCGAGCTTTTGGCAGAAGTTGCGATGCTAAAATTGCAGGATTATGGGAATCCGGATCAATATGTCAGGCTTTGTTCCATCCCACCTAGGCCGGATGTATCATGTTGGGAGACTATTAAGCCCAACATCATGGCTGCCATCTCAACACTTTGGAGAAGGGATTTAAGAAACCTTCGGTTCCTCAACACAACTTTTGTGATGCAGCTGCCCAAGAAGGAGGATGCACTTGAGGCTAAAGATTTTTGACCCATTAGTCTCATTTATAGCGTTGCAAAGCTTGTCACAAAAATTCTCGCTAACAGATTAGCTTCACATCTTGATCAGATTGTGTCAAGCAATCAAAGTGCTTTCATCAAGGGCCGATTCATATAGGACAATTTCATGCCTGTGCAACAGACAATGAGATTGCTTCACTCCCAAAAGCAGCCAAGAATTTTGTTGAAATTGGACATTTCCAAAGCCTTTGATTCAGTCTCTTGGCCTTTTCTCCTTGAAGTTCTAGAGCACCTCGGTTTTGGACGGATTTTCTGGGAAAACTTGAGTGGGTTGCTTATTACGTCCTCCACTCAGATTCTGCTGAATGGCTCTCTAGGTGAATTCATCTCTCACAAGCAGGGTTTACGACAAGGAGATCCGTTATCACCTATGCTATTCTGAAAGGATCGAGTGACCGAGAGGGGGGGGGGGGGGGGGGTTGGGAACTCACACTATGTACCAAATTCGCCAATTCCTCAAACCGACCACTGAAAACAACTCCTATAACAATTCTAGGGTGATCACACTAGCAAGATAAAAGCCCTATGAAAGGAACAACATCCTAAGCATACTAGTGGGTCACTCAAGTCAACACAACTCCTATGCAAGCTAATAATAAAGGAACACGGAAGCACACCAGAAGCTAGCAAGGGAGCCTACTCATGCAATTCTATAAGATAAGGAACTAGTGCAAACGAGCATGAGTAGTACAACACATACAAGGGTAAGCAATCACGTCAATGCAACTCCTACACATGCTAGTGATCAAATCCAGAAGCTCAAACACTACTAGCAAGCAAGAAGCCTATTCATGCAAGTCTACAAGATAATGAAATAGAACAAGACAAGCACACAAGCATGAATAGCACGGTATGTAAGTGCGGAAAGTAATGCATCATAGTAAGGAGTAGAGTAAGAGATGGCTCATGATTTTTTCCCGAGGTCTCGGAAGGATGGTGCCTTCCCCTACTCCTCGTTGGACCACTCCCGTTGGAGTTCCTGTCCCTCCCGCCACCAAGTGGAGTTCGCGCCCATGAGCCCGCAATCACTCCTAGAGTGAAGATACGGTGTGCATCACTGCTGCTATCAAAGCACAAGCTCGCCTCCCTCGAGAACTTATCAGAATCCCCGAGCCAACACGGGTGCTCACTAGCGATGCCCCTTTCAACGGCGGGCTCAAACCGTGTACAAACGTGTGACGACCTCCACAATCAATCACGATAGGCTCGATCACTGACACCTAACCAGTCTAGGTCTCACCATAGACAAGGAGTAACAATCTTGATCACACCCTCAAGGACACCCTAGCATTATATGTGCAAGATGCTCAAGTTACTCTCCACTAGCACTCTCAAGATATGCAATATCTCCTCCTAGTGCTCTCCTCTTTTCCTCTTGGACCTTACCAAATGCTCTCAGGTATTCCACTGGTCAACAGAGGTCAGAAAGACCCTAGCAACAAAGTTATATAGGCTCCCAACCTCAAACTAGCCGTTGCTCCACAAAATCACCTTTCTGGACACACTGACCGAACTGTCTGGTCTCTGCATGACCAGACCGTCCGGTCACTCCTGTAACAGCTCTCCTAGCCGTTGGCTCCACTGTGCACAAGTGATTTCCTTCTACTGACCGGACTGTCCGGTCTGTACCACTGTCAGACAAGTTTGACGTATCAGAATTCCTCGTCGGAGTCCAGAGCATTTGCTTCCTCTCTGTCCCATGCTTTACCCATAAAGATCGGACATGGTCCCTCGCACAGACAGATTCCTCGCTAGTCTTCTACTCTGGACTATCCTCTCCTCTATTGACCGTACAGTTCGGTGACTCCTTGACTGACTATCCGGTCTCTCTGTCCCAAAGCTAAAACTCCTCATCCTCGCTTGACTTTGTTTCCTGGCTTCTCTGAATAGTTCCTTGGCCTCTCCACTGTCAACTAGTGTCTGTGATTTCACCGAGCAACCTTGCACATCACCGACTAGACATGACCTAAGAGAATGTCCTAGACCCCCTTGATTGTCCGGTTTTTCCTATGGACTCAAAGCCCTAACAACTAGACAAGTGTACCCAACACTTGCACCATATCTTGTTCTCCGCTTTGATCCATCTTCATCTACCCCTGAACTCCATCAAGTTCATAATCCTCCATGCTTGTGGTCATTGTCATCAATCACCAAGGCCGCCGTTGACAATCATCATAAGGTAGAAGGGGTTTCCTACACAAATAACACTCGTGTAGATATTAGTCACATTTCATGTTTGTCATTCATCACCAAAACATCATACCTTGGGGTGACCTCAATGGTCATGAACCTTACAATCTCCCCCTTTTTGGTGATGGATGACAACCACTACTTATAATGATCCAAAACGGACGAGCAAGAAAGGGAGCACTACCCACTTATTTAATGCACTTGGATTTCAATCTTGAGCTTAATTTTGCGCCCGTCTTGGTGTCGTGGTTGATGATCTTGTTGAAGTAGACACACACCAAGGACGTAGATACTCATGTTGGTGAAGATGTACATTGTCGCTGTAGACATGCACTGTTGTTGTTCTTCTCCATGTTGATGTAGATGTTCATCTTCATATGATCTTCATGTGTACTTCAAGTGAACATGCACCATTTTCTTCGTGTTCTCCTCTTTGTTACCTTGTAGCTTGCTTGTATCTTCATGTTCTTTTCTCCTTCTCATCTTCATTTGATCTTGATGTTCTTCTCTCCTTCTCATCTTCATTTGATCTTCATGTTCTTCTCTCCCCTACGCTTGGCTTTTGGATCTTCATGTTCTTTCTCCCCCTTTGTCAGCTATCACCAAAAACCACACAAAACATAATGGAACCAAGAGGCATAAGATAGTTAGCAAGACTTAGGATAACTCCCCCTTTCATGGTGCTCCTCCTTAGTCGTAATGGCGTTCCACCGTAGCTCCCCTACACTTATGACTTCACAAAATATTTTCTCAAATACACAAAGGTTAGTCATTTGAGAGGTGGGAATGTATGAGCCACTTGTCTTTGAGCCACAGGAGTAGATTTAACCTCGGAGCTCGGTTGAACATGGCTAAAGAAAAGAGAGAGTACCACTACAAACCAAAGTGTCAACAACGAGTTGTTCCCTTCTCAAGCTTTCTCACAATGGACTATTCTTCAAAGCCTTGGGTACACCATGAACCACCTTCCCAAGCTTAACCCATGTCCATTTCTATCTCAAGAAGGTCCAAAGTCAACCTACAAAAGAAGAGAAAACAAGCGCAAACAAAGACAAACAACAAAACAAGCAAACACTATACATATTTACAAAGGACAAGCTCAAGGGTTACTCATGTGAAGTTGGAGAGGTCAAGAACATTGAGTTCTCCCCTTAGCTTGTTGTAGGTCTTCTCATCAAGTGGCTTGGTGAAGATATCCGCCAATTGTTCATAAGTTCGCACACTCACCAACTCAACGTCCTTCTTCTCAACATGATCCCTTATGAAGTGATGCATCACTTGAATGTGCTTTGCATGACCATGATTTCCAGTTTTGAGAGCCATCTTGATTGCCGCCTCACTATCACAATATAGTGGCATTTGAGTGTAGTTGAGGCCATAATCCGAGAGTGTTTGCCTCATGTAGAGAAGTTGGGCGCAACACGCTCCCGCCACCATGTATTCCACTTCGGCTGTAGATAGAGCCACCGAGTTTTGCTTCTTTGAGCTCCTAGATAC
This sequence comes from Eleusine coracana subsp. coracana, assembly GCA_032690845.1. Classification (NCBI taxonomy): domain Eukaryota; kingdom Viridiplantae; phylum Streptophyta; class Magnoliopsida; order Poales; family Poaceae; genus Eleusine; species Eleusine coracana. The sequence continues at coordinate 41,342,892 of CM064428.1, read as the reverse complement.
AAGAGATCTTCCAAGAAATTGGCAACCTCTCAATGTACTCTTCCTATTCACTTTGCAATCCGCGAAGTCCGAATCTGAATACCCAAGTAACTCAAAGCTTCTTCTTCTAGGATACCATAAGCCCATGGTAGGTGTGTACTTGAGGTATCTCATCATCCCCTTCACGGCCTTCAAGTGTGACTCTTTTGGATTTGCTTGGTAGCGTGCACACAAGCACATTCTAAACATGATGTCCGGTCTCAAAGTGGTGAGATAGAGAAAAGAACAAATCATAGATCTATAGAGCTTAGGGTTCACCGGTTTCCCTTTCAAATCATCATCCAAGGGTTTGCTTGTTGCCATAGGTGTGTGCAAGGGTTTGCAATTTTCCATGTTGAATCTTTTGAGGAGGTCCTTGGTACACTTCTCTTGATAGATGAAGTTTCCTTCTCTCAGTTCCTTCACTTGAAAACCAAGGAATACATGCCACTCTCCAATCATTGACATTTGGAATTCCCTAGCCATCATCTCTCGAAACTCTTCACTGAACTTCTCATTGGTTGACCCATAGATGGTATCATCCACATAGATTTGGCACACAAAGAGATACTTTCCAACATGCCTTGTGAACAAGGTGCTATCAATGCTTCCAATCTTGAAACCATTGTTAAGAAGGAAGTTCCTCAAGTGTTCATACCATGCCCTCGGTGCTTGCTTGAGGCCATAGAGAGCTTTCATCAATTTGTATACATGTCTTGGATGTTTTGGGTCCTCAAACCACGGAGGTTGTTCCACATAGACTTTTTCATTGATCTATCCATTGAAGAAGGCACTTTTGACATCCATTTGAAGGAGCTTGAAGCCATTGTGTGATGCATAGGTAAGTAAGATCTGAATAGCTTGAAGACGTGCCACGGGAGCAAAGTTTTCTTCAAAGTCAATTCCCACCACTTGAGAATATCCCTTATCCACTAGGAGAGCCTTGTATTTGACAATTGCTCCTTTCTCATCTTGCTTGTTCTTGAAGATCCACTTGGTGCCAACCATATTATGATTCTTGGTCCTCTCAACCAATTTCCATACTTTGCACCTCTTGAAGTTGTTCAACTCTTCTTGCATAACCCATTTGTGATCATCCATAGCTTCATCAATGGTAGTGGGCTCAATCATAGAGACGAAAGAGAAGTTCTCAATTGCAACATTGGTCTCATCATCATTCTCTTCACTCACATAGTTGGGCTTATATTAATTTCTCCTTGTCTTTACTCTTTGAGATGGACTCCCAATGATCAAGTCACGAGAATGATCCTTGTTGGTGGCCTTAGGTCTAGGATGGAATTTTTCGTGAGTGGGAGGAGCTCTCGGTGAAGTATCTTGTGCATCATGAATTGTTTGCTCTCTTGATATATGAGTGTCTTGGATCCTAAGAGAGGTGAAAGAGTCACTCTTATGCTTTCTTGCTTTGGACTTTGAGCTCAAGGTGGATGGGAGGGTATCTTGTGAAGATCTAGGAGAAGTGGCTTGTGGTGAAGTATGTGGGGAAGCTTGTAGCTCACTTCTCACTTGGGTTTCATCATCATTTGGTGGGTGAACTCTCAATGAATCTTGGGAGGAGCTTGTGGGTGTATTTGTGGCATTTTGTGTTGGTTCTTGCACCTCGGAGGAGGAGGTTGGTTGAGGTGGTGTAGTAGATGGCTCATCAATATCACCATCATTGGCCTCGTGGGGTAAAACCTCGCCCACGGACATGTTCCTCAAAGCTTCCCTCATAGGCTCATCCTCAATGTTCAGTTCATGAGATTCATCTTCCTTTTGAGAACCATTTGACTCATCAAATTGCACATCATAGGATTCTTCCACATAACCTGTGGCTAAGTTGTAGACCCTATATGCTTTAGAAGTTCCTGAGTACCCACCAAGAATGCCTTCATCAGTTCTGCTCTCAAACTTTCCGAGCTTTCTCCTCTTCTTGAGAATGTAACACTTGCAGCCAAAGACTCAGAAATAGGAAACATTGGGTTTCCGTCCCACCAATAGCTCATATGGTGTCTTCTTCAACAACCGATGGAGATAGACACAGTTGGAGGTGTAGCAAGCCGTGTTAATTGCCTCCGCCCAAAACCTCTCATGAGTTCCATACTCATCCAACATGGCACGAGCAAGAGTGATGAGCGTCTTGTTCTTCCTCTCCACTACTCCATTCTTCTTGGGAGTATATGTAGCGGAGAATTCATGCTTGATCCCTTTCTTGTCATAGTATTCCTCTACTGTGGTGTTCTTTAACATAGTCCCATTGTCACTCCTTATCTTCATAATGCTAGCATTGAATTCATTATTTGCTCTCCTTGCAAACTTTTTGAAGATACCACTGGCTTGAGATTTGTCCATAAGAAAGAAGGTCCAAGTGTATCTCGTGAAATCATCAACAATCACCAACCAATATATATTACCTCCCAGACTCTTGTAATGTGTTGGCCCAAACAAGTCCATATGCAAGAGCTCTAGAGGACGAGATGTAGACATGAATGACTTGGTGGGATGTGAAGATGCAACTTGTTTTCCTGCCTGACAAGCGCTGCACAGTCTGTCCTACTCAAAAGTCACATCCTTGATTCCTTCAAGTAGATTCCTCTTGACAATCTTCTTGAGCATCCCTTGGATGCCATACTGAATAGGCATGTGCTTGGTGGCATATTGCTTGATTTTAAGTCCATGACATACAAGTTCACATGCCTTACTCCATGAAATACTAGCCCTCTCTTAGCATTCTCAATCATTGCACCATCCTCATCAAATGTGCACTTGAAACCCATGTCACAGAGTTGACCAATAGCCAAAAGGTTGAAGTTGAGGGTTTCCACAAGAAAGACCTTGGAGAGATGGAGGTCATTTCTGACGGCCACCTTGCCCGAGCCTCAAACTCTCCCCTTTGAGTTATCCCCAAAGGTCACCTTTCCACTATTTTTGTCTCCATCAATCATGGTGAACATGGTTGGCTTCCCGATCATATGTTGAGTGCATCTCCTATCAAGAATCCAATGAGTACCTCCACTCTTGTAGTTGACCCTGGTGGTAGCCATAAGACAAGCACTAGAGGAAGAAGGGTTACTATCCAAAGCATTACTTGATTGACTAGCACCAACATTATTGTGTCGAGCAATAAGACCATCCTCATAGATAGGGATTCTTGCAATCTCGTCCTGAAGTCTTCTCCTGATGGGATAGTGAGGAGCACGATACCTCCAATGTCCATGACCATCCCTCATGTGCAAACTGTCAAGGTCGATGTAATAATAGGGAGGATCATGGAGGCCAGTGATGTGCTTAAGCACATGTCCCACTTGTGAGTGGAGCACGAGTATCATCTCCATTTCCCTCTCAATTGAGAGCTCATGCCTCCGATTGACAACCTCCTCAAGTAGAAAGCCCCTCTCAGGAGCAGTGATCAGTCAGAGGAGCTCGTCAATTACTTCAATTGATGTTATCTTTCGAAGGCCCCTGAAAGAGTTTATCCTACACACAAAATCATAAATCCTCAAGAAAGTCTCACAAAGGTCAACATTTGAGTTTCTCACTATTTCATCAAATGCAAAGAAAAACTCCTATTGTCGAGCTCGACGCTTGTGCCAAAGTCGATCTTGTGGTTGTTGATGGTCCTTAAATGCCAAATCTGACTGTCAAATCCTTGCATAAACAACATAAAAGGAATAAAAACTAGTGGTAGCATTTTATTATTAACCATTTCCACGAGTTTTGGTGAGACATGTGTTTGCAGGTATAAAAGAGCTAAAATATGCAAAAACATGAAGAAACGCCCCGTCGGCCAATCCTGCAATAAAACAACCGGCCGACAGGGTCGTATGAGGCTAAAAACAGGACCCGGCAGGGTCATGATGACTGAAATCAGAACCCAGCCGACAGGGGTCATATCAGGCAGAAATCAGCCACCCGGTGGGTCAAAACAGAGTCGTCATGAGGCTGATCACCCGACCATGCCAACCCTGCAAAACACTCCAAAACAAGGCCGTTTTCCGTTCCCAGACTAAGGAGGGTAAAAGTGGAGAAATAAAGGAGGCATTCATGTGGCATAACTTGGACAAGTCAAAACATGACCCGGAGGGGTTCAGCACCCGAAAGGGGCTGCCACCCGGCACAGGCCGCTGCCCGGCCTACCAGGCCACCCGGCCTGGGCTTGCCGCCCGGCATGGTTTGCCGCTTGGCCTGGACTGCCGCCCGGCCTGGGTTGGCCACCCAGGGTTACCAGCCCATGAGGCCCATAAGGCTTACCGACCCCAAAACAAAGATTTCGGGGGAAACCGACCAAGGAACCACCATCAAGACAAGATCTAAGCCATCCGAAGCGAGTCAGTTGGAAATCGACCAAATCCCGTGGCCGCCTGGCCTGGGCTACCGCCAGGCGGTGCATGCCGCCCGGCATGCCCGGCCGCCCGGCACACGTGGCCACCCGGCATGGCCCGCCGCCCGGCAGGGGAATTTTCGCCCACCGACTCTCCTCCACCATGAAGTACCCGCCAAGTCTCCGCCACCTATAAATAGAAGGGAAATTAATAATGTAGAGAACACACAACAAGAAGAGTATAGAGCTCCACTTCAAAAGGCTTTAGCACTGCCAAAGTGCTTAGAAAATAGGGAGAGAGTGAGGGAGAGTTCGGGGAAGCCCCGGCTTGTCGGTGATCTTCCCCACGCTTGTACCTTGATGGATGCTTTCCATTTCAAGTAAGTGTTCATGTTTCCTCTGTGGTATTTAAGTTTCCTATTTAAGTAAGTGCTTTCTTTTATTACTTACAAGCGTGGTACCGAGACTAAGGTAGTAATTAATAGTGTAGACGTGGCGTCTAGGCTAGAGGTTACCTTTGCTTGCCGCGTGCCCCATGGTTTGTAGAGGTAGTCGGTAGGTGGTGATAGCCCTATCCGGCCTCTGTAATCCTCCATGTTCGGGTACGTCGTAGAGCTGTTGGCCAGAGTCACCTGTGGATGCAGGGGTAAGCCGGTGCCCGAAGTAAGTAGTAATAGACCGAACCTATGTTATTATAGGATCCTTGACCATAGGAGTCCTCTCTACTCTATGCCTACCATATTCTTGTTGTCCTTGGATGGATTAGTTAGAGGATCAATACACACACATTCCCTGTGATTCGATAACCTAGAATACTCCTAGGTGAAGTGTTACATTGGTATTCGTGCACTTGCGGATTTATCTGTGATCGTAAGAAATACCAACAAGCATTTCTGGCGCTGTTGCCGGGGATAGTAATATTTCTGGTACGACGCTAAGAAGTGTCAACAAGCATTTCTGGCGCTGTTGTCGGGGATAGTAATATTTCTGGTGCGACGCTAAGAAGTGTCAACAAGCATTTCTGGCGCCGTGGCTAGGGAACAGTTGTTGTATCATATTTGAACCGTGTTCGTCCTCGTATCTTTTCCTTTTTTGTATTTTTCTTTTATTTGTTTCCTTTTTCCACAATGGAGCAACCCACCATCCTATCTTTTTTTGCTCCGACGGGTGAGTACTTTGAGCCATCGCCGTCTGCGGACCCAATTCGCACATCCGGCTATGAACTCTGCCCTAGCTTTATAGCCATGGTTCGGGAGCAATCCTTCTCTGGTCTAGATTTTGAGAACCCTTACCATCATTTGCGAGAATTTGAGTATTTATGTTCATGTCTGTTCATTGATGGTATGACACATGAAACATTAAAGTGGAAATTGTTTCCCTTCTCCCGCAAGAAGAGGGCGAAACAATGGTACACTTGTACTATCGGGAGTGTAAACGGTGATTGGGAAGGACTTCAAGATAAATTTTTTCTTGCTTTCTTCCCTTCGTCCCATATTGTCTCCCTTCGTATGGAAATCCTTGGTTTTTGCCAGAATGAGAAGGAATCCATTGGAGTAGCTTGGGCTAGGGTCTGTTTGCTACTGCAATCTGGCCCAGACTTGTCGAAACCCGATGAAATGTTGCTTCAACACTTTTACTCGGGTCTAAACAAAGAGTCTGCCCAATTCCTCGACATTGCCTCTGGAGGATCATTTGAGCATAGGACTGCGATGGAAGGAAGGGAACTCCTTGAGCGAATATTAGAAAACACATCCTTCTTAGCCGACCTTAGTGAGCCCCTACATGAGGAAGCTACGTTGAGCCGCACAGACCCCTTAATAGCCAAATCCGAGCCCATACCTTGTCTACCCCCAGATTTGACTTTTGAGCCATCCCCCGAACCTCAAACACTAGAGGAAGAAGAAATTCAACCTCTAGAGTTCTTATTTGAATTCGAGGAAGGTCTTTTTAAAGACTTTGGGAATGCCTCGAATTATTGAAATTCAACCTCTAGAGTTCTTATTTGAATTCGAGGAAGGTCTTTTTAAAGACTTTGGGAATGCCTCGAATTATTGTTCCAAAAAGAACCCACCAGTTCCCGTCTGTCCTCGTTCTTGAGAGGATGGAAATCCAACCCACGAGGGTCACTCAATAACTAAATTCGAACCCACAACTCTCTCATCTCTAAAGTTTTCTATTGATACCTCTCGGAAGGAAGAAGAAATTCTACCTCCAGGGTTGCTAGTCGAATTCAAGAAAAACTTAGTTGATGATCATAGAAAAACCTCGAATTATATCTATCATAACAAGCCTACGGTATCTTCTTTGCCTCTTGGTCCTTTCCAACAAGCAATTCTAAAGGAGGCCACGAAGAAGCAGCGGTTGAAGGAAGAAAAGCGCTATTTCAAAGCTATCCAAATGCATTTGCCTTCCACAACCATTCCTTGTCATATACAAGGAAATGTCGTAGAGGCCCTTTATGATCCCACCATAGGAGTTAATATCATCCCCGAATGCATAGCTTTACAACTTGTGGATGATATACACCTAGAGCCGATTGAGTTAATCTACAAGGATGCATCGGGAGTAACCTTTCCATGTTAGGGGATTGCAAGGGCTATACCGATCAAGATAGGCGGAGTTGAGCTTCATCTAGACTTTCATGTCTTTCCTATTATCGATTTTGAACTCCTCCTTGGCTACCCACTAGAAAAACTCCACCTACTAGGAGCATCACAAGGGAGCCTTACTAAAAATCTTAGAGAAATTGCTTTCGCCACCAAGACCTCTTGCTCAGAATATCCTTTGGTGAGGTCTCATCTCGAACACTCTCCGCTTGAGAAAGTGATGCTTGTTTCTCAACTTGCATCATTGAAGCCTGTTCTTTGTGAGAACGCGAAGCTTTTCGTCCAGCATGGTGATGATTAGGGAGAAACTCCAAATCCAATTGAAACCAAACCGTCACCTGACTTGCCTAAGACATTTTCCTCTTGCCCTCATTACTATGTTCTCAATGGTGATCAAGAATCGACTATGACCCTTATAGATGGATTCCGTGAGAAGGAAAAACTTTGGGCCATTGGATTTGTGGAGCCATTGACTCTAGAAATAGAAGGTGAAGATTCAATAGATGAGCATGAGAGCTTCTTTCTTGAAAACACACATGATACATGCTCATTTAATGAATCTCTAGAGTCAATCAACTTTTGTGCCAAGCACACCTACAAGAACTACAATCGCCTCAAGAGCCTCATTAGCAAAATATTTATTAGGATGGTTGTAGATGCTTTTGTTTACCATAAATTTTGCAAATCTCGTAGATTGCACTTTGGCACTAACCTTGCAGCTAGAGCTTCAATGCCACATCACGAATTGGTGGTGGGCTGGGAACTATGTCTCCAATGATAGCTGCAATATGAAGTCCCCGTGGTCAAGCTTCTGACCATAAACAAAGCACTACCGGGAGATGGCCCGGATTATCATTTCTCTTTTTTCCTAAATAAAAGTAAGAATATGTTTTAAGGTTATGTTTGCCTTGTATTTTTGGTCGCTTACCATTTCAGGTTGAGACAAAAAAAAGAATGATGGTTATTCTGGACTTATCAACATAGGAGTTGCATCCACTTTAACACCATGAAATAAAGCAGCTAGGTACAAGATCAAGTGTGGGGGAGGCCTTCAAGATTTTCAATGCACAAACAATGCAAGGCCTCCCGCCGACACATTGCACATTGTCGCTTAAACCAACACGTCAAAAGTCGAGGTGACCGGTCTCCAAGCAACATCGACCAACCTACAAGGACAATCGACACAAGGCTAGTGTTCAGAAGGTTCCACACCTTCCATGCTACAAGGACAATCGACACAAGCAACAATAATTTGCATGCTACCATCATACCAATTGAAATTATGATTCACCTTAGTCTGTACTCCTTTACTCGAGGACGAGCAAAGACTAAGTGTGGGGGTGTTGTTGACGGTCCTTAAATGCCAAATCTGGCTATAAAATCCTTGCATAAACAACATAAAAGGAATGAAAACTAGTGGTAGCAGTTTATTATTAACCATTTCCACGAGTTTTGGTGAGACATATGTTTGCAGGTATAAAAGAGCTAAAATATGCAAAAACATGAAGAAACGCCCCGTCGGCCAATCCTGCCGTAAAACAGCCGGCCGACAGGGTCGTATGAGGCTAAAAACAGGGCCCGACAGGGTCGTGATGACTGAAATCAGAACCCAGCCGACAGGGGTCATATCAGGCTGAAATCAGCCAACCAGTGGGTCAAAACAGAGTCGTCATGAGGCTGATCACCCGACCCTGCCAACCCTACAAAACACTCCAAAACAGGGCCGTTTTCCATTGCCGGACTAAGGAGGGTAAAAGTGGAGAAATAAAGGAGGCATTCATGTGGCATAACTTGTACAAGTCAAAACATGACCCGGAGGGCGTCGACACCCGAAAGGGGCTGCCGCCCGGCCTGCCAGTCCACCCAGCCTGGTCTTGCCGCCCGGCCTGGCCTGCCGCCCGGCCTGGGTTGGCCACCCAGGCTTACCAGCCCATGAGGCCCATGAGGCTTACAGACCCCAAAACGGAGATTTCGGGGGAAACCGACCAAGGAACCACCATCAAGACAAGATCTGAGCCGTCTGAAGCGAGTCGGTTGGGAACCAACCAAATCCCGTGGCTGCCCGGCATGCCCAGCCGCCCGGCACACGTGGCCGCCCGGCATGGCCCGCCGCCCGGCGGGGGAATTTTCACCCACCGACTCTCCTCCACCTCGATGTACCTGCCAAGTCTCCACCACCTATAAATAGAGGGGAAATTTGGTAGAATAGAGAACACACAAGAAGAAGAGTATAGAGCTCCACTTCAAAAGGCTTTAGCACTGCCAAAGTGCTTAGAAAATAGGGAGAGAGTGAGGGAGAGTTCGGGGAAGTGCCGGGCTTGTCGGTGATCTTCCCCACGCTTGTACCTCGACGGATGCTTTCCTTTTCAAGTAAGTGTTCGTGTTTCCTCTGTGGTATTTAAGTTTCCTATTTAAGTAAGTTCTTTCTTTTATTACTTACGGGATCATCGCTCTATTTAGTTAGGGTATCTTAGTCTTCTATAAGCGTGGTACCGAGACTAAGGTAGTAATTAATAGCTTAGACGTGGTGTCTAGGCTAGAGGTTACCTTTGTTTGCCGCGTGCCCCACGGTTTGTAGAGGTAGTCGGTAGGTGGTGACAGCCCTATCCGGCCTTTGTAATCCTCCATGTTCGGGTACGTCGTAGAGCTGTTGGCCGGAGTCGCCTGTGGATGTAGGGGTAAGCCGGTGCCCGAAGTAAGTAGTAATAGATCGAACCTATGTTATTATAGGATCCTTGACCATAGGAGTCCTCTCTACCCTTTGCCTACAATATTCTTGTTGTCCTTGGACGGATTAGTTAGAGGATCGATACACACACGTTCCCTGTTACTCGATAACCTAGAATACTCCTAGGTGAAGTGCGACATCAGTATCCATGTGCTTGCAGATTTATCTGTGATCGTAAGAAATACCAACAAGCATTTCTGGCGTCGTTCCCCGGGATAGTAATATTTCTGGTATGACGCTAAGAAGTGTCAACACTGGTGGAGGAGGTGGGGATGCCAGAGCCAAAGCCGCAAGATTGATCATCTCAAATAATCGAGCGAGCATTGTTGTTTGCGCTCCCCCTACACCAATGCGTAGTCCACCCAATGTGCTTGGAGTAGAGCTTGGAATGACACTTGAACTAGAGCTTGATGAAGTGCTAGATGATGATCTGGTTGAATGTCTTGCTCTGATGGGGTTTTAGAAGCTGTTGCAAGACAGTCTTGTAGAGGGATCGAAGAAGTTTGATGTTGTGGCACCCCTTCTCGGAGGATCGAGGTCCCGATGGTGCTGATACCGCAGACACTTGCTAATATAACATAGGTCCAAATTTAAGTTGAATATTACATTAATATGATGATTTAGAGTGCAGCAGAATTAATGCAAGTTCATAAATGTTTTGAGACAGAGGAAGCAAATACGTAAAAGAACTACGCTCGACGGTACAACCAGGTGGTGATCCACGCCCGAAGGACCATCACCCTAGCAACAAGCAACATCACTGTGGCGACGAGTCGGACTCCCAGTGGGCAGTCCAACCCTCAGGGACTTGCATGTCCCAGGGCATCACATCTACATGCAATTCTATTTCTTCATTACCTGAAAAACACAATGGCACAAAGCCTGAGTACTAATTTCTCAGCAGGACTTACCCGTCGAACACCTACACATACAGAGGCTCTAATAGGTGGCTTGTTTAAAAAGACTCGCACTAAGCAACCTATTAGTTCTATCAAGTTTTAATTGTCAATTTAAATGGGTTGAGCCGAAATGTAACTTTAGTTGCAACAAGGATAATAAAACAAATATAAAATTAATACAACATAAGAACAATAATAATAATAATGATCATCAACATCAATAAGCAACATGATCATTCCATAATATTAGGTGCAACTACGCAATTGGCGCGGTGACCAAGTGGTACTCATTACTGTGAGGGACAGCGATTGCAATCGATTTACACGAGCTGGGAAAAACCCGATATGCATGACACATACGCACCAATTAAGGTCGTATATGGCAACCTTTCACAAGAAAAGCGCCTTCACCTCAGCCCGGGTGTGGTGACATCGAGTGGGCATGCCGTTCTGCCAACAGTACTTCGTGGTCTGAACCGCCCACTCCAGCAGCACGAGGGTCAATGACCAACGCACATTAACTGTCCTCAATGCAAGTGACCTTTAATGCTATATCAGTTTACTAGTGCCTATAAGCTAGCATGCATTCGGTACTGTTCAATACTTGATCAAGGGGCCGACCACAGATGGGTCCTAGGTTCAACAAGACAGGGCTACCATAGTCAACACCCATGTGTTGCTGCCAACCTACACATGCATTATCCCTGCCGATCATAGCAAAAAAAAACTTCTTTTAATAATTCCCGTTCCGGTGGTCAAGTTCATTCCTTAGTAATAATAATACCTTCTTAACGAAACTAGCAATTACTAAGCATAGCGTAACAGTACCGATTCTACCAAGTTCTAAGACAATAGCATAGGTCATGTGGATATCATGCAAGGTGGGTTTCAATCAACTCCTATGACCTAATGCAACAATAAGTATAGACACTAGTAAGATAAACTAGCAAAGTTTTGTAAAAAGGCGGATGAAAACCGGGGCTTGCCTGGGTTGATGTTAGTGCTAGCAACTACAACTTCCTGCTCTTGAGGGTCGACGTCCTTCTGAAAATCCTCTTCTTGCTCTTGGTTGTCGTTGCCTACATGATAGAATTGTATTAACGGCATTAGCAAAATACCGTTGAATGCAATGACATGATGCATGCAAGCACATAGTGTTTAATGTCAATTAAAATTATTGTTATGTTCTCGAAGCCATATGCTTCAGAGAAGCTGGGTTGTTAATTAAGATTTTAGGTATATATATTCTTTATGCAATTAAGCATGGTAAATAAGTGATATGAGCAATTAAGTTAATTATAATCGTGAAAATATGTTTCTGGACATGGGTGATTTACTGTGGACAGAGGTATATATGAGTGATTTTTGGGCCATGTGGCAAAGGCAAATTATTTACAGAATAATTACTAGGATTAATCTAAGCAAACACACTAAATAATTTCCAGGGACTAAAATACTTCATATTTTGCCAAACCAAACTTTGTGGTGGTAGATATTTATGTGTTTACTAAGCATGCCAAAAATTTGGATTTAATTTCATTCCAAGAATTTCTGGTGAATTATTTGTTATTTGGACAATTAAAGGAATCAATAAAAATACAAGTATAGAGGCAGCTACTTATTATTTTACTAAATTAGAGCACTGAAAGATGATTCCAAAAAAATTTAGTTGGGCCCCATTGGGTTTTAAATCGATTTACTATGAGTTTTCAAAGTTTTAAGCCTTTTATGGGAATTTCTGGGTATTTTCTGGTTAAAGGAGTGCCACGTCGGAGCCACGTGGGTGACACATTGGCACCACATAGGCGACATGTAGGCTGCCAGTGGGATTGCCAGTAGGCTCATCGAAGCGGGGTGGCGCGCGGTCGGAGGGCTCGCTGCCGGTCGCTACGCGCGTGGAAAACTCGTCGCGGCTATGGGAGAATGGAGCGCGCATCACGGCGAAAGGAGAGGAGGGGTTCGCGGGGTCGGGTTCTCACCAGGAGGTGGTTGTCGGTGAGAGGCGGCAAAAGAGGAAGGTTCGGCGATGTTGGGGGAACGGCTCGGAGCAAAAAATCCGTCGGGGTTGGCTCCTACAGCTTCACGGGGACGAGATGGTCGTCGGCATCATGGTGGTTGGTGTCGGGGAGGACCGGATGTAGGAGCTCGTCGTGGAGGCGGCGTCAGATTGGGCGAAGACGAGGCAGCGGCCGGGGAAAAGTGGAATGCCGACGTCCTGGCGCACGAAATCAAAGGGGGTTACGTTGAGGTTTTGTGCTTGCAATCGAAAAGGAATGAGACGAGAAGGCTCACCGAGTGTTGTGAATTCCGGCCAACGGCAGAGGACGTCGCTGGGGAAGTAACTTCTGGTTTTCCTTCAATTCACTCTATTTGTGCACGAATTCGGCTAGGCAGGGTCAGAGGAAGGTAGAGGGGGAGTATGTGAGTGCGTTGGAGCTCTCAGCTCGACTTGGTGGGCAAGGAAATAGGAAACTCAAGCTTGAGCTTGCGCTCGGTTCAGCAATGGCAGACAGAGGGGAAGAGGAGAGAAAAATGGGAAGAGCAGAGAACAGAGAGGGTGGTTGAAGAGTGTTGGCGAGGCTCTCGGTGCGGTTTCATGTCGTGCTGAGGAGGCGAGGTGGTTGGAGACCGAGAGCGAGAAGAGGGGGCAGAATTGAAGTCGCCAGCCGGTCATGTTGATGGCGTGCAGAGAGAAAAGGGGGAAGAGGAAGCCGTTGGGCGAGCTCGCGGCTGAGAGGACAGCGCGTGGTAGAGAGGAGGGTCAACGGGACTGTAGCACGCGCGGTCCCGAGGCAGCTGTGCGCCAGTGAGAGGGGAGCTGGCGCCGGGGAGGAGCTCTGCGCCGGCAGAGGGGAGCTGGCGCCGGGGAGGAGCTCTGCGCCAGTGAGAGGAAGAAGAAAAGAGATTTTGCACTGTAGCCCCCCAATATTTGGATTCTTTGCAACTAGGTCCTTGGTCAAAGATATTTCCAATCAAAATAGCTAGGGACCTCCAATTGATTTGGGATTTGTCACATAGGTCCTTTGTGAAAATTCTGGTGCCCTGGTGGGACCCATTTGGTCAGAATTTCTTTAATTATTCTAGAGTTAATTCCCCATTATGAAAGGTTTCAATGTTTTAATTAATTAATTGGGGTATTTCCACAATTGGTAAAATGCTCATTAAATTCATAAAATTATATCTTAATATTACTAATATGATTATGAATTTAGTTGGCATAAGTTGTACTGAAATTTTTAAGTTGCTTCATAGTTTGATTGTAGGGTTTTTAATTTCCTAGAATTAATTTAAATAATTGAAGTGAGGCTTCATCATTTCATGCTATATGATTCATAATTTGTGCTCTTCATGTTTGTTAAATAGAAGTGAGACACCTGGGGTGTCATAGCCCTCCCTCCTTAAAGAAATCTCGTCCCAAGATTATGAACAAGGCAAACTAGAGGGAAGTACGGTGGTCAAAACATACCTGCATATGACGACCAAAATTTCGGGTAATGCATACTCAAGAATTCTTCAGATTCCTAAGTGGATTCGTCTTCTGAGTGATTACACCATTGAACTTTATAGAATTTGAGTGTTCTTTTACGTGTTGTGCACTCTTTCTCATTGAGGATCTTTATCGGTTGTTCAGACTATGTGAGGTCTGGTTGAAGTTGGTCATACTCTTCCAATACTTTGTCAATGGGTGGTTTGAGACATCGCTTTAACTGAGAGACATGGAAAGTGTTACGAACTCCAGATAGATTAGCGGGTAACTCCAGCTTGTAGGCTACATTTCCACATCGTTCAAAAATTTGGAATGGTCCAATATAACGGGAAGCTATCTTTCCCTTGACTCCAAACAGTTGGATACCCTTCATAGGTGACACTCAAAGATAGACGTAGTTACCTTTCTTGAAATACAATGGTCTACGTCATTGGTTTGCGTACTTCTCTTGGCGGCATTTGGCAGTTTTCAGATTTGCCTGAATGGTACGAACTTTTTCTTCTGCATCCTTGACAAGATCAGGACCAAAGGTTACTCTTTCTCTAGATTCAGACCAGTTTAACGGTGTTCTACAACTGCGACCATAGAGTGCTTCAAACGGTGACATTTTCACACTCTCCTGGTAACTGTTGTTATACGAGAATTCAGCATAGGCTAGATACTCATCCTAGTTACCACCATGTGTTAAAACACATGCCCTAAGCATATCTTCCAAAATATGGTTGACACGCACTGTCTGTCCATCGGTGGCGGGATGGTAAGCAGAACTACGAATTAGGCCTGTACCCAAAGATGCATGCAGTTGTTCCCAGAAACGAGCGACAAACTGCGAACCACGATCTGAGATGATGGTCTTAGGTACTCCATGATGACACAGAATTCTTGCAATGTATAGCTCTACGTATTGCCGTATGTTTTATCTATTGTTGACCGGTAAGAAGTGAGCAGATTTGGTGAGTCGGTCCACAATGACCCAAATAAAATCATGTTTACGCGAAGTGAGGGGTAGGCCAACAATAAAGTCCATGCTGATGTCCTCCCATTTCCAAGCGGGAATACTCAATGGTTGAAGCAATCCGGCTTGTTTCAAATGGTCAGCCTTGACTCTCTGACAAGTATCACATTCTGCAACATATCGAGCCACTTCTCGCTTCATTCTTGTCCACCAAAAATTCTTCTTCAGATCTTGGTACATTTTATTACTACCCGGATGAATGGAGTACATGGAGTGATGTGCTTCATCCAAGATTTTTTGTCTAAGTTCAAAGTCTTTTGGTACTACCAAACGGTTATTGAACCATAGGGTACCGTCGGAGTCTTGAGTGAAGCATTTTGCTTTACCCTTCTTAATGTTTTGACGGATATGATTCATACCAATGTCATTTTTTTGTGCAGCAATGATTTCTTCATGAATAGTAGAATGTACACTAAGGTTGCTAATCACTATGGCAGGCAAAATGTGAAGGCTGGGTTCTGAAGCAGTAACGTGGTTGCCGTTGTTCTGATATTCCAGTACTAGGTGATGGTAGTGTACCTTCCTACTCAACGCATGGGCGACCATATTGGCCTTGCCCAGATCATAATGAATCTCTAGGTTATAATCCTTAATCAGCTCTAGCCACTGACGCTGTCTCATGTTCAGATCAGTCTGGGTAAAGATATATTTGAAGCTCTTATGATCCGTGTAGACGTGCACTAAGTTTTCGAGCAAGTAATGCCTCTATATTTTTAGTGCAAGTACAACTGCAGCTAGTTCCAAATCATGAGTTGGATAGTGCTCTTCATGCTTTCATAGTTGTCGAGATGCATAGGCAATGACACGACCTTCCTGCATGAGCATATATCCAAGTCCTGTCCAAGATGCATCACAATACACGTCGAACGGCTTGGTGATGTCGGGTTGAGCCAGTACTGGGGCAGTTGTCAATAATTTCTTCAATGCTTCAAATGCTTCTTCACAATTGCTGTTCCAAATGAATTTCTTATCCTTTTTCAACAGCTCCGTGATGTGTTTGGTCAGCCGAGAAAAATTTGGAATGAACCTACGATAATATCCAGCTAGCCCCAGGAAACTGCATACTTGATGAACCGTCCAATCTAACACATCTTGAACTTTGCTAGGATCCACCGAGATACCTTCCGCAGAGATTATGTGATCAAGAAATGGCACACGGTCCAACCAAAATTCACAATTGCTGAATTTTGCATACAGCTTGAGATCTCGGAGGCGTTGAAGAACAATGCAAAGATGTTCAGCATGCTCTTCCTTGGACTTGGAATAGATGAGGATGTCATCAATGAATACTACCACAAATTTGTCCAACTCGGGCATGAATACCGAATTCATGAGGTACATGAAATGGGCAGGGGCATTTGTCAATCCGAATGACATTACTAGATACTCAAATAATCCATATCTAGTAGAGAAGGCGGTCTTTGGAATGTCTTCGGCTCTGATCATGATTTGATGATAGCCCGAACAAAGGTCAATCTTTGAAAAGACCTTAGCACCAACCAATTGGTCGAAGAGGATATCTATACGGGGTAATGGGTATTTGTTCTTGATGGTAACTTTGTTAAGAGGCTGATAGTCAACGACAAGGCGCAAGGACTTGTCCTTCTTCTTTACAAAAATAGCAGGGCAGCCCCAAGGTGAAGTGCTTGGGTGAATGAATCCCTTTTCCAATAACTCATTCAATTGCTTTTTCAACTCAGCCAGCACATTTGGGGCTATTTTATACGGGCGACGAGATATCGGAGAAGTTCCTGGTTGTATCTCTATCTTAAATTCCACGTCACGGTCAGGCGGTAAACCAAAGATGTTCTCGGGAAACACGTCCAGATACTCACGAATGACGGGAATGCTCTCGAGGGATTGCCCTTCCAAGTGATGGACAACCAAGGCTTTCGATGAATTGGCATTTAGATAAAGTGTGTCCTTTCCATGTAAGAGAGAGTTGATATGAACGATGCGAGGCTCAATGTCTAGCATGGCTCTATGGGTTTTCATCCAGATCATACCTATGATCAGGTCGATCTCTTGGTTCTTGAGCATGATGAAATCGGTGGGTTAGATCTTTCGATTAATTTCTAGTGGAGCTTTACATACTACCTCGTTAGTAAACTTTATCCAGCAGGAGAGCGAACGGTGTAGCATCTATTTATGACCGTGGTGTGGAGTTTATGTTTTTGCACACAAGCTTTGCTAATGAAGTTATGCGTAGCACCAGAATCAAAAAGTGCAAGGACAGGCTGGCAATAGAGCGAGAGCGTACCGATTAGCATGGGTTCGCCCTGAGGAATATCTTCAGCATTGGTGTAGTTCACTTGGGCACCACGAGACGGTGCATTCACATTCCTGCTCTAGTTCTGACACTGGTTGCTGTTGTGGTTGTTGTTATTACGCCTCGGTGTGGTGCAGTTCTTGGCAAAGTGGCCGGTATGACCGTAGTTGTAGCACGGATAACTGCTTCCACGATCAACAGGCTGTGGGGCACGAGCAGTCAGATGTCCTTGCTGCTGGTATGGTGCACGGTACTGAGTGTTCTACTGTTGGTACGGTGCACGGGGTGGAAAGTTCTGCTGCTGCGGTGGCCTCGAGTAGTTCTGACCATATCGCCACTGATACTGCTGCTGTGGAGATGCCCGGAAACGCTGTCCGGTAGGTGAAGTGTAAATCAGGCAGTGCTTCACCTGTGGGGCAGCAGAGGCACTAGCATCTGCCTTTCTTTTGCGATCTTCTTCTTCAACTTGGCGCATAGCGCCTTCCTTGACAATAGCAGCATTGACCAAGTCGTTGTATGTGCCGGTTGTTTGCCAAGTCAGACGCTCCTTAAGGGTGACATTCATATCACGCAGAAATGCATATCTCTTTTTATCCTCAGTATTGACATACTCAGTAGCATACTGAGCCAGATGATTAAAAGCTTCAGAATATTGAAGGACATTCCTCCCTCCTTGTTTCAAATCCATAAATTCCTAGAATTTCCTCCGCATTAGGCCAACTGGGATGAAATGAGCATACTGAGTATTGACATACTCAGTAGCATACTAAGCCAGATGATTAAAAGCTTTAGAATATTGGAGGACATTCCTCCCTCCTTGTTTCAAATCCATAAATTCCTAGAATTTCCTCTGCATTAGGCCGGCTGGGATGAAATGAGCACGAAATGCAGTCTTGAACTCATTCCATTCAACGCGGCATCCAGCAGGCAAAGAAGCTTTATAGTTTGCCCACCAGGCGCTAGCAGAGCCCTGGAGTTGTTGGGCGTTAAATAGCACCTTCTGGTGCTCGGTGCATTCCAGCAGACCGAACTTTGACTCGGTCTGGAGCAGCCAGTGATCGGCATCTAGAGGTTCTCTGGCACGCTCGAAGGTTGGCGGATGAGTACCTAGAAAATCTGAGTAGGTGCTCTATCGAGGCTGATTGTTGTTGTTACGGTGGCCTCCCTATCCAGCTAGATGGGACGTGATATCCACTAGCCGACAAAGAATCACAGAGTCATTTTTGTTGCCGGTTGAGTGTAGTAGCCAATACCTCAGCTAGTGAGGGCTCATCATTAGCTCCTTGCTGAGAGATTTTAGGGTCATCCTGATTCCGAGTACGCACCATGCTGCAATTTATACGGTTACACATTAGTTATTCCTCAAATAATCCATAAAAACACATGTGCAAGAATATAAATTTGCAAGAGGCACGGATAGATTTCACAAGTAACAACCATCTTCATTAATTCAATTCGGACTACATGGTTGTCAGAAGGACACCGTCACACGACTCTTACACATATGTGCCAATGTCTAGCTACGGTATTGCGGACACATAATGCAAGGTTCACATTCCTACCTCGAACTAGGAATACTTATATTACACGACCATACATCGGTGTGTAGCGATCGAACTACTCCTGGCCTATGTCTTCCGGCTCTTCTAGTTCCATAGGCTCTTCTAGTTCCTCCAGATCCATCATTTCCACATCATTAATACCGATCGGCGCCATCTCTACATCCTCTTGTTCTCCATACTCTATGATGATCTCGTCCCAATTCCCTTCAATAGGAAGGTGGGCAGCCTTGAATGCGTCCAAGTCATCTTGAGCCTCAATCATGTCATGCTCAAGATCTGTTGCATCCAGCAAGGCTTGGTCACGTTCTTCTATAATTGCATCCATCTCTTCATTCTTTGCTTGAATTTGTTGGTTCAGTTCTGCAATTTCCTCATCCTTAGCTTGTTTTTTGACTTCAGAAAGTCGAAGTGCAGCATGAAACACATCCAGACGCCGGCACAAGTTTGTGCATAAGGAGAAAGTGGATAAGCCATAATACTCTATTATGGGCAGCATAGGATCATGGTTGCGATGGTTTGGATCAAATATGAAATCCACATGCCTAATCCACTCGAAGTTCATCACATCATTAATGGGCAGCAAGGCGACGGGTGTTCCAGCAACATCATGCTTGTGGTCTTCACAGAACCGAGTAAATGCCTTAAATGTAGCTACATTCCAGGTGGAAGGCAGATCTATCCCGATGACGCTAATGGTCCAAGATTCCCATGCGAGAATGACCGAGTAATTGGCGGGAACCGCCACATGGATGACAGATGAGGGGACACCATGCTCCTGAAATTCCTTGCCAACATAGATGGGAGGAATGGAATATCCGAATCTCTGGAGAACTCTCCAAAACAGGTGAACCATCCCTGTGAACTCCGTGCCGTCGGTGATCTCCCAACCTGGTGGCGGTTGGTTGGTGTTTTCAGCCATCTACAAGGAAAGTACTTTGATTGAGTCAAAGAGTACGATCAAGCTGGAATTCTTATGAAATCCTATTGCAACAACAGTAGCGGATGTAGGGTTTTTACTCTCATCGAGGGGGTCCGAACCTGTATAATTCGGCGTCTTGCGTTAACCATCGTAGTTCTTAGTCTCGACGTAGCCCTATATATTTACTGCCGGAATCAAGCTTCGATAGTAGTATTAGGGCAAGAGGGATGTTAATTTTTTATTATTTATTGATAAAAGTTAAATAATATATGAAATAATTTGATGTTTGTTTTATTTTACCTTGCATAATATTTCTTACTTCATGTAATTTATTTTTCAATGTTTATATATTTAGTGAATATTTATTTTCTTTGTTGGATGGATGGTGATAAAAGTTAATTAATTAATTAATTAATTGATAAAAGTTAATTAAATATTTATTGCAATAGACGCAGATTATGGGACCGTACTTTGAAAAATATCTGTTAGAGCTCCGTCGGAGCAACAAGGATGCAACGGATAAATGGATCATTGATGAGCACAAGCGCTCTTTCACATCATGGTTTAGCTCCCTAGACCTTCCAAGTGGCGAGTTCGTGGAAGAGATAATGTTGAGGAAGTTAGCTAATCGCCCGAGAAGAATTGTGGTTACCTTTCAGGCATACAACATCAATGGTATTATCTTCTACACCCAACAGAAGGATAAGAAGAGCAAGTGTCAAAATAGCGGTGTACGAGAAGAAGCCATTGACAAAGAGGACCAGACGACCTTGTATTACGGGTATATTGAGGAAATATAGGAACTAGACTATGATGCAAATTTATAGGTCCCCATATTTAAATGCAAATGGGTGAAGCACCCTAATGGCATCGAGGTGGATGAATATGATTTCACAATTGTTGATTTTAACAATCTTGGTCACAAAGATGAGCCTTGGATACTTGCCAAGATAGTAGAACAAATATTTTATGTACTTGACCCAAAGGACGAAAAGAAATACATTGTTGTTCCAGGTAAACAAAGAATCGTTAGAGTGGAGAATGTGGAGGATCGAGATGACTACAATCAATATGACGAGGTGCCATGTTTCATAGATCTGAAAAATTTTAAAGTCTTAGAAGCTAGACTCTCCTTTGCTGATGGAATGCCATACATGCACACCGATCACTACCAAGGAAAAGTCGTTTAAGGCTAACTCAAGCATCATGTAATTTAGGGTACAACCAATACATAACATAAGTCAACATAGTCTTAAGTACATGAACTCGGGATATGTGACCATCGAGTTACAAAAGCATCTCACACAGTGATCCCCCAAAATACCACAACCTCGCATGGTCAACAAAAGCTACCTACCCAACTTGTCCTGCCTACACGATCTAGTCCAGTCTATCATGATCCCCTAAGTCCTGTCCCTGGCTGGCGCCTTGTAGTCCACGTCAGACTCCTCGTCCATGTCCTCGTCCAGATCCTCCTTCTCGGGTGCTACCGGTGGCGTCAAGACCACCTCTAGCTGCTACTACAGGCCCTGGTTCTCGTGAGCCAGGGTCTCTAGATCCTCTCCCATGAGCTCCATCTTGTGCTGTGCAGCCGTCAACTGATGCTGCAGGTGCTCGTTGTGGTTGGTGCGCTGCTGCATAATCACGCCACGTCTGTCAACCTCCTACGCGAGGGTGTCACTCTGTCCTGCGACCTCAGTAATGCGAGTTTCACTCGCCTCAACAGCAGCAGTCAGCCGCTGAATCTCCCTCTACTGTGTGTCAGCCTGTGTCTGCAGATCATTCATCTGCACCCAGGTCTGCTCCGCGTCAGCTAGTAGAATCCCGATGTGGCTGCTAGCCTCCTCATCCAAGTTGAGGAGGTACTCGGAGTAGTGAGACACACGATGGTACCCCGCATGATATTCTGGGTAGTCATCACGGGCGATGCGCCTCACGCGCCTCTGCCAGACCGGGTTGGCCTGGTGCCAGATGGGAATCATCTTAAATGGAGTCATAGAGAGCGCTGCTGTGTGACGCCCGTAGAAGTGAGTGAGGGCCTTGTGGGCGACTCTCTCCAAGCCCTCACGGAGGCTTCCACAAGTCGTCGTGCTCTCCATCCCGGCCATATCGAGGTTGCGCGGGTGAGTGGGCACGCTGATGTGCACGTCAGTAAGAGTCACCCCGTGGCGGCGGATCTCGCGGCTCTTGTAGGAGGGCGGCTCGTCATAGCCCAACAAGTGTAGCAGATCTCACAAAAGTGCAGGGAAGCCACGGTGGTGGAGATCGGTGGTGTAGCACCACCCATCGTGCGAGAGCTCCTCAAAACCGTGGTCATGCATCTAGAACAAAAATCCAATGGTGAGTACAGTGTTCCATGGGCAAAATGCATATCACTAACAACTGTCATGGTGCTGGTAATGATAGCAAAACTACATCACAACAATTTGATGGAGTCAAACTTTCCCTACAGTAAAGATGTATTTCATATAAAGTGCTATTAAATACAGAAACCAAGTTTTTAGTTCACATTTTCCAGCCTTAAGGGGCAATAATACGGCGATGGGTTTTTAAAACGGATTCTGTCTTAGACTGTACCACAGTCAGAAATGTGGGTATTTTGAACAGAAAACAAGGTCGTAAAAATTGGGGGTTGGAAACAGGTTATACCTCACTTTCTTAGCTTTGTAGATTATATTTATTTTCTCAAAAATTCCAAGTAAATCTGGACTTATGAATTTTGCAAGTTCAGGTTGGCAGATTCTGTTTCAGGATGACAGAGGCTGAGTGTTTTGGATCTACTGGACAGAGGGAAAACAATAAAATCATGAAACCTATTGGACATGAAAATAGACTTCAAGGGCTTTCCAGATTGGGTTTAAACTCTTGCAAATGCGAAGTACAACTTTAGTTATGAAATTTTTAAGTTCAGGGTCATGCTGAAAACAGTGAGTTGACAGATTGTACTTGTTCTCTATTTCTGAGGTTGTTACTGTTATGATCGAATTTTAATTTAAATTCTAGGTGACAGGGAATATTGAGACCTTTCCGAAAAGTATTTGTATGCCTTATTTGGTTGAGTAAATTAATAGTTATAAATATTTTTATTCAGAGGTTGGTGAGCAAGAGGAGAACAAGTTTTAGTTTAGTTATAATGGGATGCATGATGCAAAACTTTTATTTTATTAATCTATCATTCCTCACAACAGAATGCTTATCTTTGCCGATACTTAGCGGCACGGATACCTGGTGACGACCCGCACTCAACACGTAAGTCAATCTAAATGTTATACTAACGGCGTTAGTGTACATGCAGAAAATCCATTCTAGAAACAATACATCAAATTCAAAAGAAACTACGAAAAGTAGCACATTTCTACTAGTAGTGATCCATGGAAAAGGATCGCCCTGTGATAAGTCACGAGCCAACAGTGTCTCGTATCCGCCTGCGAGCACAGACACCAACATCACGCGTGTCAGTTAAGCACGCACGTACCATCGTTTGAAGAAGCCGTAGATGCAAGTAATATAAACAATCATAACCCAGGTTAGCTTTGTCACCACCCTATTATCTACATGGGCAATACTAACATATCCTCACTCGCAAACGTCGTAGTTTTTGAAAATACGATTTAAATGTTGTATTATCATGGACCACGGCTCTGATACCAGTTGTGGCGCCCCTTCCCGGAGGATCGAGGTTCCGACGGTGCTGATAGCGTAGACACTTGATAACACAACATAGATCCAAATTTAAGTTGAATATCACATTAATACGATGATTTAGAGTGTAGCGGAATTAATACAAGTTCATAAATGTTTTAAGATAGCGGAAGCAAATACGTAAAAGAACTACGCTCGATGGTATAGCCTGGCGGTGATCCATGCCCGAAAGACCATCACCCTAGCAACAAGCAACATCACTGCAGCGGCGAGTCGGACTCCCAGTGGGCAGTCCAACCCTTAGGGACATGCATGTCCCAGGGCATCACATCTATAGGCAATTCTATTTCTTCATTACCTGAAAAACACAATGGCACAAAGCCTGAGTACTAATTACTCAACATGATTTACCCGTTGAACACCTACACATGCAGAGGCTCTAATAGGTGGCTTGTTTAAAAGCACTTGCACTAAGCAACCTATTAGTTCTATCAAGTTTTAATTGTCAATTTAAATGGGTTGAGCCAAAATGTAACTTTAGTTGCAACAAGGATAATAAAACAATATATAAAATTAATACGACATAAGGACAATAGTAATAATAATGATCATCAACATCAATAAGCAACATGATCCGTTCCATAATATTAGGTGCAACTACGCGATCGACGCGGTGACCAAGTGGTACTCATTACTGCGAGGGACAGCGATTGCAATCGATTTACACCAGCTGGGAAAAACCCGAGATGCATGACACATACGCACCAATTAAGGTCGTATATGGCAACCTTTCGCAAGAAAAGCACCTACACCTCAGCCCGGGTGTGGTGACGTCGAGTGGGCATGCCGTTCTGCCAACAGTACTTCGTGGTCTGAACTGCCCACTCCAGCAGCAGGAGGGTCAATGACCAACGCACCTTAACCGTCCTCAATGCAAGTGACCTTTAATGCTACATCAGTTTACTAGTGCCCATAAGCTAGCATTCATTCGGTACTATTCAATAGTTGATTAAGGGACCGACCACGGACGGGTCCTAGGTTTGACAAGATAGGGCTACCATTGTCAACACCCATGTGTTGCTGCCAACCTACGCATGCATTATCCCTGCCCGGTCATAGCAAAAAAAAACTTCTTTTAATAATTCCCGTTCCAGTGGTCAAGTTCATTCCTTAGAAATAATAATACCTTCTAACGAAACTAGCAATTACTAAGCATAGCGTAACAGTACTGATTCTACCAAGTTCTAAGACAATAGCATATGTCATTTGGATATCATGCAAGGTGGGTTTCAATCAACTCCTATGACCTAATGCAACAATAAGTATAGACACTAGTAAGATAAACTAGCAAAGTTTTGTAAAAAGGCAGATGAAAACCGGGGCTTGCCTGGGTAGATGTTGGTGCTAGCAAGTACAACTTCCTGCTCTTGAGGGTCGACGTCCTTCTGAAAATCCTCTTCTTGCTATTTATCATTTTACTAAATTAGAGCACTGAATGATGATTCCAACAAAATTTAGTTGGGCCTCATTGCGTCTAAAATCGATTTACTATGAGTTTTCAAAGTTTTCAGCCTTTTCAAGGAATTTCTGGGTATTTTCTGGTTAAAGGAGTGCCACGTTGGAGCCACGTGGGTGACACATAGGCGCCATGTAGACGACATGCAGGCTACCAGTGGGATTGCCAGTAGGCTCGTCGGAGCAGGGTGGCACGCGACCGGAGGGCTCGCTGCCAGTGGCTACGCGCGAGGAAAACTCGTCGCGGCTGCAGGAGAATGGAGCGCGCATCATGGCGACAGGAGAGGAGGGGTTCGCGGGGTCAGGTTCTCACCGGGAGGTGGTCGTCGGCGAGAGGCGGCGGAAGAGGAAGGTTCGGCGATGTTGGGGGAACGGCTCAGAGCGCCAAATCCGTCGGGGCTGGCACCTACAGCTTCACGGGGACGAGATGGTCATCGGCATTGTGGTGGTTGGTGTCGGGGAGGACCGGATGTAGGAGCTCGTCGTGGAGGCGGCGTCGGATTGGGCAGAGCCGAGGCAGTGGCTGGGGAAAAGTGGAATGCCGATGTCCCGGCGTACGAAATCAAAGGGGAAGAGAGTTGGGGGTTACGTTGAGGTTTCTTGCTTGTGATTGAAAAGGAATGGGACGAGAAGGCTCACCGAGTGCTGCGAATTCCGGCCAATGGTAGAGGACGTCACCGGGGAAGTAACTTCTGGTTTTCCTTCAATTCACTCTATTTGTGCATGAATTCGTCTAGGCAGGGTCAGAGGAAGGTAGAGGGGGAGTACGCGAGTGCGTTGGAGCTCTCAGCTCGACTTGGAGGGCAAGGAAACAGGGATCTCAAGCTTGAGCTTGCGTTCGGTTCAGCAATGGTAGACAGAGGGGAAGAGGAGAGAAAAATGGGAAGAGCAGAGTGTAGAGAGGGCGGTTGGAGAGTGTTGGTGAGGCTCTGGGTGCGCTTTCAAATTGTGCAGAGGAGGCGAGGTGGCTGGAGACCAAGAGCGAGAAGAGGGGGCGGAATTGATGTTGCTGGCCGGTCATGTCGATGGCATGCAGAGAGAAAAGGGGGAAGAGGAAGCCGTTGGGCGAGCTCGCGGCTGAGAGGACAGCGCGGGGCAGAGAGGAGGGTCAATGGGACTGTAGCGCGCGCGGTCTCGAGACAAGAGCAGGCGCTGGCGTGGGCAGAGGGGAGCTGGCGCCGGGGAGGAGCTCTGGGCCAGTGAGAGGAAGAAGAAAAGAGATTTTGCACTGCAGCCCTCCAAGATTTGGATTCTTTGCAACTAGGTCCTTGGTCAAAGATATTTCCAATTAAAATAGCTAGGGACCTCCAATTGATTTGGGATTTTGCACATAGGTCCTTTGTGAAAATTCTGGTGCCCTGGTGGGACCCATTTGGTCAGAATTTCTTTAATTATTCTAGAATTAATTCCCCATTATGAAAGGTTTCTATGTTTTAATTAATTAATTGGGGTATTTCCCCATTTCCTCATGCTGAATCTTTTTTTTTCCAGTATGTTGACCTCGTTTAGCTGAAGTTCACGAAGCACTCTACTGCTGTGCTATTTCTGTCTACACAGTAGCAGATTGAACCTGCTTTTCGCAATCCTAGCTACCGAATTGGATACTTGGGTAGTAAAGAAAGTTGTAGATCTTTTGAATCCTTTTCCAACGAGTACTCATATGCTGTTTTTCATTGAGTATTCTAGGAGTTATGGTCCTCTGAAGTTGACTATTGCTGTGTTGTCCTGTCAGTTTGGACAACACCTGTTTGTGATAAATTTTAAGTGATTTAGAGGCCGATTATGACTAGGGCCATATAAGAAAGGTTGTAGAATATTGCAAGATCTTTCCGATTCTGACTGGAGTTATCGCTATCTGAATGTTAGTGTCTTTTTTGTCAGTTTTGTCAGACCTACAGTTTGCAGTTATAATGTTCTATTTTGAGTGACGATTTCAGTTGTCTTAGAGGCCGAATTGATCCAGGGTTATATGGAGTGATTTGTAGTACTTTACTCCCTCTTTCCCTAACTACTAGCATGCTAAAGTTTGCTCAATGGTTTGGGAGATATGATTTTTCAAAGTCAGTGTCATGCTGCTGTTTGGCAGATTATGCTTAGTCACTTTGTAGAGCCATATAGAATTAATAAACGTAAAAATTAAATTTGGTGATGAATATCAAAGTTGTAGATTACTCCATGTAGATGCTTTGAAATTAGTTATATTCATCATTGCTGTTATAATTTTAATTTTATAAAAAAGATAAGCAGCACTGCTGCTATTGTTGTTTTTGTCTATTATTGGTTAGGGCGTAGAAATAATATGAATGTTGATTGTAAATTATTTATGGAGTGTTTGCACTCACCTATTTGTTCCAAAACAAGTGATAGGGCTTCGGGTCATTCGTAGTACTTTGACCTTCTTCGATTGAGGCAAGTGAATGTAGCGGTGGTTGTGCTACCGTTTTGACTTGTTATTTTTATCACATACACTATAATGTTCAGAACCATGTCTTACCACTAAGAATTGACTCTTATCTTACTTATTCACTCATTTATAATTAATTAATGCTTAATTGTCTTTATATAACTTTTATTATTGGAGTATGGTTTGTGTGGTTAACCCACATTCTTGGAGGAAGTTGAAGTTTATATTATCATTATTGCAGCATGTCATGTGTGTTGCATTATTCATTTGCATTAAAAGTTATGTAGTTTACCGATGGTCACTATCGTACCGGTACAGCATCATGGGATGCAGCTCCATACCTTGTTGGGTATGCTGGCAAGAGACATTTGCATTTGCATTCATATGCACCGTCTTCATCTCAAAATGGTATGACATCTCCTTTGCCATGATCTTCTTCATGTAGAGTATGAGGCTATCCTTCTTCGGAGGTATTACTTCGACCTCTTGAATATTCTTTGGGTTCGGCCTGTACTTGATCTTGATCATTGAGCACTGTTCTCTCCTTGGCCGAAAATCAAACCTCTCCTCTTCCCATTGACGAGGAAACACATTTCTCCTGCCCCAACATCAATGTGTGCATTAGCGGTGCTTAGAAACGGGCACCCAAGAATGAGTGGCGTTTCCTTCTCAACATCCATGTCGAGCACCACCAAATCCACATGGATGAAACAATCCTGGATTTTCACCGGAACGTCTTCTGCAATTCCCTCAGGATAGCAGACTGATGAATCAGCCAGCTGAAGTTGCATTGGTGTAAGGGATAGAGTTGAATAGTTCAACTTGTCAAAGATCGCCTTGGGTATCACACTGATCACTTGCACCAAGGTCGCATTGGGCTTGGTCAAATTTTTGTGCCTTGATCAAGCAAGTGATCATGGGGCACCCCAGATCTTTCTTCTTTTTAGGAAGCCGATTGAGTATAGTTGCGCTACACTCTTCCATCAACTTCACAACTTCTATGGTGGGCATCGGACACTTGTTGCTGAGGATGTCCTTGAGGTAGCGGGCATAAGTTGGTACTTGCATTGCATCCAACAAGGGCACATTGATTTGGATCTTCTGGATAACTTCAACAAAGTGGGCGAATTGCTCATCCACAGACGGTTTCCTGTTACGACGGGGAAATGACATAGCGGTGGCATCCAAAAACTCATGTGGAGCCACCTTCTCATCATGTACTACTTCATTCTTGTCAGAGGGTCTTTCTTGTTCCTTGTCCATTCCTGCAATGTTAGGATATGACAGGTCCCGAGTGGTCTTACCCCCTCTCATGGTCACCACATTAATATTTTCAATGGGAGACTCAGGTTGCCCCAGGATCTTCCCTGACTCTAAGGGAGGAACAATAGTAGCTAGCTAGGAAAGTTGGGTTCCAGCATTTTGTTAAAGCTAAGCTGGTTTTTAAAGGAAGAAGCACTAACTTAGCATTAACACTTTCTAAACTCTTGTCATTGGCGACAAACTTTTTAGTGAAGGTTTCATTGATTTTAGCCTGGCGTAAGACATGATCTTTAAAGGAGGGTTGAGTATTAGAAGAGCTGAAGTTGTTACCTCCTTGATAATATGGGCTGGTTGATTCCACCCGTTGCCTCCTTGTGGTTGATAGCAGTTCTTGTTGTTGTTCATGTACAACATGTCCTCATGAGCCTCGGGGTAGTTATTGCCCGATTGACCTGTGTCGCCGTAGACCTCGCACGTCTTGCGAGAGTCTAAGGTGTTGACGGTGCTGACTTCATACCCTTTGGTTTGTTCGTCCATCTTCTTCATGAGGAGGTCCATTTTAGCGGCTAGCATGTCCACATCCTTGATAGTGTGCATGCCCCGCTGGCACGAGTGAAGACAATATTCACTCCGTCCTTGGTTGGAAACCATCTTCTCAATAAGTTTTTTAGGCTTATCAATGGTCAGTGAGAAGAAGGCTCCTCCCGTAGTAGCATCAATATGATCACGAGCCGACGGAGTCAGCCTATTGTAGAAGTTTAAGATGATAAGCCATTCATCCATCCTGTGATAAGGATAGGAGAAAATGTACTCTTGCAGCCTCTCCCAAGCCTCGGAGATTGAATCCTTGGACCCCTGCTGGAAGCTTCAAATTCTTCCATGAAGGGCATTGATTTTTCCCAACGGGAAGAACTTGGCGAGGAACGCAGCTGAACACTTTTCCTAGGTACTCACAACATACTTGTTCGCGTAGAACCACTGTTTTGGCCTTCCTAGAAGGTAGAATAGAAAAACAAACGAAGGTGAATGGTGTCTTAAGAGACGTCCTCCATCTTGAAGGTGCTACAAATCTCTAAAAACTGTTGTACATGGGCGCTAGCGTCCTCGTTTGCCTTCCCTCAAAATGGGATGGCATGCACCATGGTAATGAGACCCGTTTTGATCTCGAAATTCACATCTCCTATGACGTTGGGTGCAACAGAAATGTCGAACGCCGAGGGAGCAGAGAAATCACGAAGACTCTTCTAGGCCATGACCTTGAAGCTTGATGGTGCGGAGATGACTGGCTTACATGCAGACACAAACTTTTGAGGAGGGACGAGACGTGCATGTACCCTTCTCAAGAGTTGTTTGGGATCATCAATATAATTTTTAGGTAAGGTGAAGCCGGTCATGCACTACCATGTTTTCACACAAAAAGAGAAAATAAACAAGTTTAGCCTATTTGGGCAAATGCCAAATAATCTCATATGCAAATTTAGAATATGGGTAATTCTATTAATCGATTGCCTTCTCCAGCAACGGCACTAGAAATGTTTGTTGGTAATGTCTAACGAATGCAGACAGTTCGCAAGTGCACAAAGAATACCATTGTAGCATTCAGAAACCATGTGAATATGTGCCATGGTTTGCGATATGTGATGAGTAATTGACATTGGTTGAGTTCAGTGTTTAAGTTAAAATGCGGGAATTTGGGGATTGCATGAGTTTGTGCATGTCATGGTAATGACTAACCGCAGCTGGTGAAGATGCTGGAGAGTTTATAGGAGATGGGAAATGTGTTTGCTTGTCTCATGATGTGTAGATCACTAGAGTCAACTTGGCGGTCAACAGCGAGAGGATCAGGCATAAGTAGGAGACTTGGGGCCAGACGATCGTGAGGCCAGGTGAAGTCAAGGGTGATCATACCACATACGTGGAGAGGCAAGAAGTATGGACGGTTTCACGATTGAGCCTCAAAACCATGGGTGGTGATTAAGACGGTTGGGTTGACCAAGTCAATGGTGATCGGGCGTCGGTGCAAGTACAGGCTTGCAATGGACCAGAGGCGGGAGAGACTTGCCCACGAGGACGATCGCAAAATAAGGTGACATGCGTCATAACCAAGAAGTCACACTTTGAGAAGCGTACAAGGTGGTTTCCTAGTTTGGGCCTCAAAATCAATGGCAGCGATTGGAGGTGCATATGGCACCATTGTGGAGCTTGCGTCGAGGCGAAGCAAAGCCGTGAAGGGCTCAATGGCATTTGGGCGACGAGGAAAATGATGGAGGGTTGTGCCCTTGGTGGTAGGTAGCAGTGTATTGTGCCCTTTAGCACAACCCCTAGGTCTATATAAGGAGAGGTAGGGCGGGTGGAAGAGGTGTCTCTCTTTCCCTTAGCCTTGCCTTAGGTCTTCATTTCAATGTGTTGGAGAGGTCTTCATGTAATAGAGGAGAGAAGTGGGTGTGTGAGAGACATCTCTTTCTCTTCCAAATAGTGGGAGGAAGAGGGTGGCTTCCTAGACATGTATCCATGTATTTTGACTTGTTGAATCAATGATATGAGATTCAAATTCGTGCTCAAGTTCTTCCTCTCCCCCAAAATCCTGAATTTGTCTTTTTATCTATATTCGGATCTATTTTTATGGGAATTTTCGATCTCACTTTTGATTGAGTTTTTGGAGAGGATTTCTTGGGGATCGTAGTTCTATGATGATCTAGAACAATCCTACATGGGTCCTTGATCGAATCAATAGCTCTAGCACCTGCGATTTGAAAGATTTCTCAAGTTTTCTATTTTTGGTGTTCTTGGCACTAGATCTTAAATTCAAGATGATTTCTTGTACTATTTGAGTGGATCTTGTTGGAGTAGGATTTTGATGTGTTCAGGATTACCTGGTCCAAAAATTGCATGATTTGGAGTTTGTTTGATTAGGTTTTGGTCAAGTTCTTGCCAAATCCTGACATAAGTTCTATTCTGTTGAGGGTCGATCAACACTGCTGATCTTTCCCTAGGCACAACCAGTGCAGAAAGAAAAATCTACATCGGCATGGATGATGTCCTAATCAGAAATTTGTCTTCTTTCTATTGTCATTTGGCACTACCGATGATTCGATCGGCACTGCTGATGCTTTGTACAAATTGCCGATCGGCACTACCGATGCCTTTTGTCTCAGTGTTCTTAATGTTTTGCTCCATCTGTTGATCGGCACTACCGATGGTCTCCTCTAGCTCCTGATTAGCACTACCGATGCGGTGATCGGCACTGTCTATGTTCGGACAGAGCAGTCTGTTTTTGTTGCAGTTCTTTCCCCGTTTCAAGTCCTTGTTGTTCTCTTTTGTATCCACTATGTTCTGCTGTAGTTGTTGATCACTCCTAGGGTTAGCACATCATGGGTTGGTGTGTGTAATCTTGGTGATTGGTTTAGAGGTTGGCTTAGGTTATAATTGGGACATATGCCAAGTTCTTATGAAAGAATATTTAATTGGCTCCCATGCACCCCCCCCCCTCTGGTTGCCTTCTCGGTCCTTCAATTGGTATCAGAGTCAGTTTGATCACCAGTTGACCTTCACTGGCTTTGTGATCCAAAGGTGATATGGAGAAGCATGCGGTCAAGCTTTGGATGTTCGATGTAGAGGACTTTCCCTACTGGAAGTCACAGACCAGGCCATATCTCTTAAGCCAAGGACGTGCAATTTGGGAGATAGTTGAGCAGGAGTATGCCATACTAGAAGACGTCAACACTGTAGCTGTAGATGAGTTAACCAAGTATGAAAACAACTCCCAAGCTATCAATGTTCTGTTTTCTGCTCTAGGTAGGAGTGAACATGATCATGTTGCACATCTTGAAACTGCTCATGCAACTTGGGATAAGCTTTGCACATACCATGAGGGTACAATCAAGTCAAGTCTATGCGTCAGGATTCTGACAATAGACAGTACCAAACCTTTGCACAAAAACCTAGCGAGTCACTAGATGACACTTTTTGTAGGTCTGATGCCATTTTGTGCAACTTGAGGGCTTGTGGTAAACATGTATACAATGATAATGATAGAGCTAAGCAACTATTGTATTCTCTTGATGAAAATGTTTGGGGGTCAAAATTACTGCTCTAGAAGAAACTGCTGATTTCAATACCCTGAACTATGAGCAACTCTATAGCAAGCTGAAATCTCATGAACTATCTAGGAAATCTCATCCTAATCATGCTAATCCTGCTTCTAGCATGGCTTTGCTTTCTATCTCTCAAAAGGGTAGTCACATTGGTTCTTCTTATGGAACTAACCCCTCACTTGACAAGTCTTCCTTGGAGTTTCCTCTGTCTTCTCTTGTTGCAGCTTCCGACGAATAGATGGAGTGCATTCCTGACGAGGAGCTGGCCTTGCTCACAAGGAAGTTTAGGAAGTTCTACAACAATTGGTAGGAGAAAAGAGGAGGTGGTTCAAGAACCTGCTTCGAGTGTGGTGACCATGGACACATCATCGCTGACTGCCCCAAGAAGAAGAAGAAGGTCGGGTACCACGACAACAACACTGAAGACTTCAAGAAGAAGAAGAACCACTTCTACAAGCAAAGTAAGAAATCCAAGAAGTACACGAAGGCGGTCACACGCGCCTGCTTTGCCGCTCTAAGTGATGTCGACCTCACATCAAGCAATGGCCTTACAAGCTCTGAGGAGGAAGTTGAAAAGCCATGAGTCAAGAGGACGGATGACTTCACAGGGCTCTGCTTCATGGCAAAGAATGATCATGACACCGACTCTGGCTCTGACTCCAACACAAGCGAGGTACCTCCCACTCTAAATGAGCTCTCTTCTGAACTTGATCATTTGCCCGATGTTTTGCTCATGCAAGATGATAAGCTTCGCAACGCTGTTCATGAGAGTAGGGAGCTTATGTCTAAGTTAGGGAGTGCTGATTATGAGATTTCCTCGCTTTGGTCTAAGCTTGCAAAGATGACATTGTTATTGAGTGTGAGTCGTGTCAAGTTGTGATGAATTATCTCAGTCAGTGGGAAAGTGTGCATGCTCAAGTTGCTAGTAAACTTGAGAATGCCCTTAAAGAGCTTGATGAATTCAAGGCTAGACCAACTCTTTTGGGTGTATATCAGAAGTGCCCAAGCTCAGAAGTGAGTTAGAAACTCAAACCCTCAAAGTCAAAGTGAGTTGGAAGCTAAAACCCTCAAAGTCATGCTGCTAAATGGGACTCGCTCTAAGGTTCTCCCACCGCCATGTGTAGTGTGTGGTTCTCTTAAGGATAAGCTTGCAATAACTATAGAGGAAAACGAGAACCTTGTTCAATAAAATGACTACCTCATCTCTTGTCGCCAAAGAACCCTGGTGTGTGAGGAGAAGATTGACTTGGCAAGACTCAAAGAGAGTGCTAGTAGGTCAACCTACAGGGCTTAGTTACCCATTTTATGTACCAAGAAAAGATGTTTTACGTCTTAATTTGGTGGTATTGACTAACAATTCACCCCATATTTGCATATATTTGTAGTTGTTCTGTTTTGGATATAATTGTAGAAAACAGGTATAAACCAGGGCAATTATGGATAAGGAATCAAAGAGCAACAAGGATGGGCTAGGTACAGAGCCGCGCCGATCGGTGCGGGCCTGCGCCGATGGGCGCAGGAGGGTAAAAGATAATGAAAAGCATAATTCGGTCCAAAGATAGAGGCCCAGTCCAATATAAGTCGAAGTCGGTGGAAGTTAACCTAATCTCGCCTGATATATAAGGAAGACATCTATCAAGAACCAGAAGAGGTGGGGAGAGACAGCAATCGCGATATCCAGTTGTTAGAACTAGGGTTTTAGGATATTGAAGGCGACGGTTGGTCAACACCGATGAGAACCACCAGAAGGGAGGTCACGCCGATCAGCGCGACGGTTGCACCGATCGGCTCGTGCGCGTTCCAGCGCTATTTCTCACCCTTCTGCTATGCTTAGCAGGAGGATGAGCGAGTAGTCTCATATTCTCTTCTCTGGTGAGGGGATCTGGTCATGTAACTCTCATACTTATTGATAATCTCTTGATGAATTCAATCTATGTAGTGAACTAAATTGTGCATCTATTTCATTAGTGTATCGGTCGGTACACTTCTGCCTATTGCATAGTGCAAGAAACCAGTGGGGAGCTAATAACCTCTGTAGTGACAACAGGGGTGAACGAAACCACCATGTCTTGTAGAATATTGGAATCATCATCCGAGTTAATAAGAATAAGGTTGCATGCTAGTGAACCAATCCTAAGGAGAGAATCCTTCATTATCCCGTTACATCTCTAATAACATTCATCCACCACTCTCTCACTGTCATCATTCACACCAACCCAACCATTGCAATCTGTTAGTAAGTCTTTAATAGTAATAGTCCCGCTCGTTCCCTGTGGATTCGATAACCTTGGAATACTCTGAGGGAAAAAGAGCTATAACTGTACACCATCCTCTTGCGATAAATAAGTGGGTGCGTAACTACGACCAACAATGACAAAGGGAGTGAAAATGTGGGTAAGTTTGTGCCTAACTCTAGCTATAAGGATGAGGAACAATACATCAAACCCACTGACACATACTATCAACCAAATCCCAAACATTCCTTCAACCCAAAGCGAAAAGAGAAGCCAAAACCCAAGTTTCCTGTGCAAACAAAGCCTAAACATGAGAGTCTCTACATTTGCATGTTCTGTGGTTGTAAGGGTCACTTGGATGTGTACTGTTGTAGGCATCAGAGGATTGAGAGGATGCAAGCTGAATTAACTAGAAATATGCATCATGATGATTCTGTTGATTTTCAGCCCTGCTCTTTTTCTCGTGCATATCATGGGCAGGGTCATCCCTCATATGACTTTGATTCACAAAACAGAGCCTTTGCGCAGTAGCGCTTTGGCGAACCACCTTTTCCCCATCGTGGTGAGTGTCGCTCACGAGGATTTGGCTTTCACACAGATAATTTCTATTCTCACAACCCAAGGTTTGAATCAAAACGCTTTGACAGGCCACATTTTATCCATCATGGTTCTCATCCCATACGTTTGAATGATAATGTGCAAAGAACTGTGATGATTACTATCGGTCGTATGGTGAAGTGCTGGATTCCCAAAAGCTTTCTAACGAACCCTAGCACTAAGCCATCGATCTTTCCTTCTCGTTCCTTGTAGGTAGCAGGTGGAGGCCTGGAGAACTAGTGGCTAATGACTCTAGATGTTCGCGCCACATGACCGGAGATGCAAAGTGGTTCTCTAGCCTCACTAACTTGAAGCGTCGGGAGTATGTGACCTTTGGAGATGACAGGAGAGGGAGAGTGAAGGCAATGGCGTGGTAAAGGTAAATGAAAAATTCACTCTCAAGGATGTTTGTTTGGTTGAGCATGTCAAGTACAATCTTCTCTCTGTTTCTTAGTTGTTTGATGTTGGTTTGGAAGTGCGCTTTAAGAAAAATGCTTCTTGTGTTCTTGATTCGGATGGTTCTTTGGTTTGTGGGGTTTCTAGCATTTGGAGAGTTTTTTAGGCTAATTTTGCTATTTCTCCTGGTTTTCACAAGTGCTAGTTTACTCAATCTTCTTCTGAGCTCTAGAAATGGCACAGGAGGCTAGGTTACATGAGCTTTGACTTGCTTTGTCCCTTGAGTGGTCTAGGTTTGATCCGTGGATTGCCTAAGCTTAAATTTGATAAGGATTTGGTTTGTGCTCCTTGTCGTCATGGGAAAATGATTGCCGCTTCTCATCCATCAATTAATTTGGTGATGACTGAAAGCCGTGGAGAGCTACTTCACATGGACACTGTTGGTCCTTCTCGGGTTCATTCGGCGGGTGGGAAGTGGTATATTCTTGTGATTATTGATGACTTTTCTCGCAACTCTAGGGTTTACTTTCTTGAGAGCAAGGATGAAGTGTTTCATCACTTTCAGAGCTTAGCTTTGAGGTTGTTCAAGGAACTCCCTAGTGCATTATGAGCAATCCACAGTAATAATGGCACCGAGTTCAAGAACTCCTCCTTTGATGCTTTCTGCCTTGAGCATGGTATTGAGCATCAGTATTCATCACCTCGTGTCCCTTGGCAGAATGGTGTGGTTGAACAAAGGAACAGAACCTTGGTGGAAATAGCCTGGATGATGCTCGATGAGAATAGGACTCTGAGGCGGTTCTGAGCTGAGGCCATCAACAATGCTTGCTATGTTTCCAATCAGGTTTTCTTGTGCTGAATTCTTAATGTGACTTCCTATGAGCTACGTTTTGGGAGGAAGCCATCTGTTTCTCATTTGCGTGCCTTTAGTTGCAAGTGGTAAGGTCAAACACATTAATGTGCGACTCCACTTCTTGAGAGACAATCTTGAGAAGGGAAATGTCGAGCTCAAATACATCGACACGAAAAACCAATTGGTTGATATCATTACCAAGCCCCTAGATGCTTCGCGATTTGCTTTTCTTTGGCGGGAGCTTGGTGTTTGCCATCCTTATATCATCATTTGAGGGGGAGTTGGTGCTCTCTTGTATATATGTATCTTATCTTTTTGCATTGCATCTCATATGTAATCACTAACAACGGAAATCAATTCATGGTCGAGGAGTTTAGAGATTTCACGAGCCAAGTGGGCTTCAAGATCGGTTATGCTTTAGCCGCCCATCTGCAGAGTAATGGCCAGGTCGAGAGGGCAAATGGCCTCCTGCTTTCGGGAATTAAACCACGCATATTTGAACGACTGGAGAAGTATGCTCGATGTTGGGTTCGAGAGTTACCGTCGGTGTTATGGGGTCTCAGAACCAATGTCAGTCGCGCCACGGGACACTCCCCTTTTTCTTTGGTTTATGGTTCAGAAGCATTGTTGCCGACCGAGGTGTTATTCACTTCCCCACGTGTGATAGCATATGAAGAAAGTACATCCAATAAGCATAGGTGTGATGACCTACTATTGTTAGAAGAACAACGAGATGCCACTTTGATCCGGTCGGCGAAATACCAGCAAAGTTTGAGGCATTATCATGACAAAAATATCCGGACATGGGGCTTTTTGATTGGAGACTTGGTTTTGAAGGAAGTTTAGTCTATGGTTGGTAAACACAAGTTGTAGGCTCCATGGGAAGGACCTTTTATTGTAGAGGAAGTCACTCGGCCAGGTGCATACTGATTGATGCGCGAAGATGGGTTGGACCTTCAAAGTTCATAGAACATATCACAGCTACGTCATTTCTATGTTTAATTTTCATAGTTTTTGTAATCTGTTCATTTTGGATTGTTTAATTACATATATATATATATATATATATATATATATATATATATATATATATATATATATATAGATCGTAGTCATGATGATTAGTTATACAATTTATGATTTCCGTGAAATGTCTATGGTTATTGTTCAAATCATGACTTTAATTCTGAAACTTGGTATCACCGCAACTCGTACATGTTGACCAAGTGGGTTACTTAGTCCCCAGGGTTCATGTCGTCTGTTGAGGACCAAGACAATTCTCCTGATTCGCATATGCTTGACCGAGTGAGTTCTTAGTCTCCATGGTTCATATCGGTTATCATGAGCATTGTTTGGAGGGCTGTCATGAGTTGTGTATTGGTTTTGTATTTAACACGAGTTCATACAATACATGAACGAAGCAACACAACCCAAGAATTCATTACAAACCTGGTAATGAATCTAGACTCTGGTGGTCTACTGAAATTAGTCTTATTACAACATCAGTAGTGTAGCACAACACCTAACAAATTATAATAATAACGTACACCCTTGGTAAGGGATCTAATTCTATCGGGTCGGCTAATATGTGAGTAGTTTTTTGTGCGTCGGCCATAAGTGCTTCACACTGCTCATTCGTTAGGTCTTCATGGAAACCTTCAATGACCACATCTAGATCTATGTTGGGCATGTGAGACTTCGCTATGGCCAGCACTTGAGCATTGACTAGTTCTGCAACATGTCCAGCATGTTCTTTCACTCGGCCTAGAGCTTCTTGTAGACGAGTCAAAAAGTCTCGGCACCGAGGTGGTTTTTCCTCGGGGAAGATGTACTGGACGACAACTTCGGCGTCCTTCTGCACAGCTGCAAGAGACCATTGAAGGTTTTCTTCACCCTCAATAAATTTCTTCGGCAAAAGCTCATACGACGTTTTTGACCCTACAGAAGTGCAATAATCACATATGTCCGGCATATACAAATTTGGCTATAAAGGTATTATGAGAACAAAATTTACCTCTTATGTGTTTTTCTGCTTCTAATTTTTCAGCCTCGAGTGTGGCAACCTTTGCCTTGTACTCTTCCTTGAGCTTTTCCACTTTTTTGAAAGAACTTTGAAACTTGTTCAGCTTGTCTATGGCTTTTTTGAAAATGCCTTCGGCTTTGGCTACCTAGGTCTCTAGCTTGGTGTTCCTTTCCCTTTGGGCTTTTATTGTTTCTTCAACCTCTGTCATTTACAAAGAATCAGTCGGTAGCACAGAGTGTTTATGAATACAAGACTATAAAATCCATACCTTCTGATCTCTTTTTCCAGTGGGATTGAGATTCTTGCATAGTTTTGAAGCCATCCTTTAGTTTTTCAAATTGGTTTTTGACTTCTTCCGAGTCCTGGAGCTGCTTTTTTAAGCCTTGGTTTTCGTTCTTTAATGCTTTGGTGGCCAAGGAAGATGACTCCAGTTCTTTTATGCGGCCTTGCAATTTGGCAATTTTTGTGGCCGACTTGGCATCTTCTTTACGCTTCAGCATCAACACTTGTGATACCTCTGTACAGGAGAGGTGTACGGGAGAGGTCAAATAATTGTGGCTAGCAAGTAGCATGTAGGGTATGGGGTTTATAGTTCTCGTACCATGCAGCTTAAACTAAAGTTCATCCACCTAGGATGAACGGGCTTTTAGATCAATCGATAGGCATTCGACTTCAAGCCTTTCCCTAGCAAGTTGGTCTTCTAGATCCACGACTATTGCACAGTGCCTTTCTACAAGTTGCAAAAGTTTGCTTTTGCTAGCCATATGGGTTTTCAAGGCCTGCAACAACGTTAAGATGTATATGCGTCAATCTGCAGCTCTATTCAATTATTATTATTATTATTATTATTATTATTACTCCAGAAGGAAAGTATACCTGGAACGAGTGGTAAGCCTTTTTAGTGTGCTCCTCGAAGGTCTTCAACTCGGCTTGCTCTGCCGACTCATCAAATCCTGCAATAGAGAATTTGCCAACATGGTATACCGACCTGACAGGCAGGGTTTCTTCTAGAATGCCTTCTTTCACCACTCGGTGGATGGGAGTAGGCGTGATGTTTTCCTCTGGACCGATTGGATATTCGTAGGCAGGTCCTGGCATGTTCTCAAATACCAACGATGGTTCTTCTGCTTCGGTGGAAGCAGGAGTACTAGCAGCCATGGCCAACTCCAGAGCATTTAGGTCTGGAATGGTGGGGGTCTTAGAATGGCTGGCCTCCGGTTGAGTATATTTTGGAGCATTCCTCGAATCACTTGGCTTCTTTGCCGAGTGCTCTGGAACATCATCTCTAGATGTCTTATCAGACAGAGAAGCCTGGTCTTTTTCAGGAACTGAGCTTTGTATCGGGGTTTCATGAGATGACGACGTCCCTGTTGACCTACCAAACAAATAAGGGTTACACAAACAGCTACTGGAAGGCCAAGAATCAAGTTATCCTGCTTTGCTCACCTTGGGCGGCGTTTAAATTTTAAGCCTGACACCTTTGGTGGGGGGCTAGTCGGCCTTGGGTTTTCTGCCATGCCCGTAGGCTCCTTAGTGGCGCCTGTCTTGCTCTTCTGACTTGGATGGACTTGTTCTTGTACAGTCTCTGCCTAATTATCTTCTTTCATGGTCCACCGAGTGGTGGAGGTCTTTTGTTGAAGCTGTCTTCTTAGCTTCTTCTTGCAATCTAGCTGTCCTTTCAGCCAGAGACTCTTCTTCACCAGAATCTTAAATGTGTGCCTTGCGATGCTTGGGGGCTGAAGGCCGTGTGGGTGATTTTCCTTGAGGCATCAGTGGCAATGGTGGATTGGACACATAAACATCCAGGTTCTGGAATACGTACAAAATATTAATCACTAATAAAGATAGAGGATATAGTATCAACTATCGAAGAGGTGAACAGATAACTTACAAGACATCTGTCAGTTTGGCATGATGTCCGTATTTTTCGTTCCTTGGGGCCCAGTTAAGCAGCGACGAGAATATATTCTCTAAACGCAGAGATAATTCCCTATCGGGTAATTCTTCTGGCACCTCCATTGTGGGATCTGAGCCCATTTGAAACTTCCATCCAGGAATGTGCCATTTCTTGATGGGCTGCACGTGACGATACATGAAGCTTGCGGCAACATGTACTCCAGTATATCCTTTGGACTTCAAAAATGCAACTTTCTTCAGTATGGCATCCACTTGAGATTGCTTGTTTGGAGCAGCTTTTTCTGACCACTCGGGACGTGGCATAGGGGCTTCAGCTGTCATTTCCGACAGAGGCATGGCATGGTTCCCGTGATAGAACCAGTCTGCATGCCAACCTTTGTTTGTGGAGGGGAGGGGTACTTCGATGTACTTGGATTTTTCCTTAACTGGAAGCCAGTCCCTCCGATCACACTATTGTTGTTCGATTTCAAGACAAACAATTCCTTGAAAGTATCAAAATGTGGATGAATCCCCAGGAATACCTCACAAAGATGGATAAAAATGGCAATATGAAGGATTGAGTTAGGGTTCAGGTTGATGCCATAAAAGAAAAGCAGACCACAGAAGAAGTCGCAACAGGGAATTCCAAATCCGCGGTAGAAAAATGAGGATAAAATAGTGATTTGGTCGACCGACGGTTGGGGAAATTTCTGACCTATAGCTTTGATCCATCCGCCGGTTTGTTAATCTTGAAGCACTCCATCAATCACCATCCTGTTGATTTTTTCCGCATCCATGGCCGATGCCGGGAATTCTTGGATGGCGGCGGAGATGTCGTACATGGCTTCTTCCTCACCTTTCTCAGGAGATGATTGCTTCTTGGACTGGGCTCTGGTGCTTTGGCGGGTTCGCTTTGGTGCCATTAAGGCAAGCGAGCAGCTACGCAGAGATGTTGGGGCAAATGGAGCTTTGAGATCTAGGGTTTCAGTGTCTATGACGACGGCGGCTACAAAATGAAGGCGAAGGGATGCGACTGTTTTGGTGGCACTTATATAAGGGGCTGATAACCTAACGGGTCGTGGGTTCTCTTAACCTATTAGTTCAGACTCGTGCGTTGGCAGGCACATTTATTATCTCATTAAAAATCATTTCGGAGTTAACCTTGGATGTTGTGGTTTTCGATGTTAGTGAGAAATCCCTCGGCTTGTTATAGAATTGGTCTTGGCATTAGAAAATTTTCTAATTTGGGTTAAATCACTCGAATGGTTACGATTTCAACCTTGGAAATTGTACCTTGTGAGATTTCGTGATTACCCACTCGGATGGTTACGGTTTCAACCTTGGAAATTGTACCTTTTGAGATTTTGTGATTAATCACTCGGACGGTTACAATTCCAACCATGGAAATTGAACCTTTCAAGATTTTGTGATAAATCACTCGAATTGTTACTATTTTAGGTTTAAAGTTTGTATTTTTCGTGATTTCGCGATAAATCATTCGGATTATCTCAGCACCAATCTTGGGGGCTGTATTTTTTTTATTGTTGTGTTAAAATATTCTACTTGATACATCACCAATCTTGGGGGCTATAGAAATTGGATTTTCTTATAAATCACTTAGACGGAGGAGGCATCAGTATTGAGGTTGTATTTTTAAATTGGTGATGCATCACTCGAAGTGTATCTAAAAATCATATAGTCGAGTTTAAATGTTTATTATGAAGCAGCGGAAGACTCGGATATCATTGTGCTTAAGCTCCTATGATATTTTCTTAAAAATAATATTTTGAGCTGGGGGCTATGATTGGTTTTGTATATTGGAAATTTATTTTTGAAAGAACTCAGAAGTTGCTTTGGTAAAAACTCAACGCCTTTTGAGTTGGGGGCTATATTCATAGAGTATGCCCTTTTTTCAGGCGTTCGTGAAGATTAGTTATCAGGTACAATAAAAGAAGTACTTTCCAATTTCAAAATATGTCGAGATGATTCAATGCGACGCTTCAGGATGGAAAGTTCTTGGGGGCTATTGTGGGACATATGTATCCTAGATACCTAACCACTCGGCTATATGGACGAGTGG
Organism: Eleusine coracana subsp. coracana; assembly: GCA_032690845.1. Taxonomy (NCBI): domain Eukaryota; kingdom Viridiplantae; phylum Streptophyta; class Magnoliopsida; order Poales; family Poaceae; genus Eleusine; species Eleusine coracana. Next base: position 41,300,074 of record CM064428.1, on the reverse strand, counting down.
GCTGGGGGCTCGGTTTTGATGTATTTGGCCCAGGAGATATTTACTTAGATATTTGTTTGAGTAAGAAGCAAGATAGGTTAGCAGATATATCGGATAGATAGAATCTGTTGTAACCGACTAAAAGATTACCATATAAACCTCTGCCCTTCGGATATATAAGGAGGGAAGAGGGCCTTCGGCAAAGGGGAGACTCATATTGGAACCCTAATTCCAGTGCAAACTCTAGCAATACAGAAACACCAAACAGGACGTAGGGTTGTTATCCTCCGGGAGGCCTGAACCTGTATAAACCCTGTGTTCTGTGTTTTTCGATCATCCGTACTCATACGCATACCTAGATCTACTATCGAGAATATCTCTCGACACCCTATTAGGCTTAAGAACCACCAATAAGCTTTCTGGCGCCGTTGCCGGGGAGGGGTAGCAGTGCCATTCCAAACTCCGTCTCATCCGCTAGTTTTTCTTTATTTTTCCTTCTCAATTAAAAAAAAATTTGATGTCACATCCGACTCGAGCCTCGTCCTAGCACGGCCAAACCAGGCCGGGCGGTGCCACTTGGGGGGCGGCCTAGCCCTTCGGGCAGCCAACACCGCCGGGCGGCCTGGCCTGCCATCCTCGTCCTTTGAGGCCCAGTCAACCACGTAGGGTTTTTGAAACCCTGCCGGGTGGCCAACCCAGCCGGGCGGCAGGACGTGTCGGGCGATGGCAACAAACTATCAAATTTATGCCTCGCCCTCATGTCAAACCCAAAGAGGCCTCTGCCGGTTCCAACCCTATCCGTCGTATGGTTTAGGTGAGTTTTTCCCCTTAAAAAGACCCCCGGTCACCGATCTCTCCACACTCTGAAAAGCCATGGCCGAATCCCTTGAGATGAACAAAAACGGAGAGTTCTCAGCCACCTTAGGAGCGCCTCAAGCCAAGTCTAGCCAGAAGAACATGGCCCCTCCTAGTGATCGTCTTGCCCGGCGCCTCATTCTTGAAGAAATCTCCGACGATGAGCCTCCCTAACCTTTATCCAAGATCCGGCCGATTGGGCTGTCTCCGAGCTACCGGGCGGCAAGGTCTGCCGGGCGACATCCCCCGCCAGGCTGGGCGGCGGCCCTCGCCAGGCGGCCATGCCTCCGTGGGCTGGCAGCACATCCTGCCGGTGGGCATCACCCGCTAGGCCTAGGGGCAGCTCCCATCAGCCGGCGTCTCCTGCCAAGCTGAGTGGCAGTGGTGCACCCCCGGGACTCTCCCCCTTGCGCGCGATCGGGAAGCAGAAGCAGTTTTGCCCTACAACCACAACCCGCGCAACCACGGGGCAGCTCACACCCCAGAAAGACGTCAGTGCCGGGCCTAGCTCTCCAAACCTCCCTACCCCGACCCCTGCGGTCGGTACGGGAGTTATGCACCGAGCCGACATTCAGATGGAGAAAGGGATGGCCTTGGTCCGCTATGAACAGATCGGCAAGCAAGTGGTGTCTAGCTCGGAGGAAACCTCTAGAAATGGTAGCCCCCTCCTTATGTCGTTCATGGCCATAAAATGGCCACCGGCTATGGGAAGGTGTTGTACCAAAAGGATCCACCGGGGGTGATCGCTGAGTCCATTGCCTCCACGCCTCCTAGGCCTAGGCGCTACCCCTCTCCTCCACCGATCTTTGGACCACCTAGAAGAATGGAATTTAGTGATCTGAGTGATGATGAGATAGGCGCTCTATGGAAGGCGGTGAAGGGGCTTCGGCAGCGGGTGGACAAGGTTGAAGACCGGATGGGGGAAGAGCACCTAAGGCGAGAGGTGCTCGAAGACGATGTAGAGTGGTTGCGCAAAGGTCTTGGATCTAAAATCAAATGCATAGCCACGGCGGTCGGGCATCCGGACGCCTACCATATCCCTCGCCCTTAGAGCCCCTTTAGAATTCCTTTGGCGCTTAGCTTTATTTCGTTTAATTCATTTATTTCGGTTATCATTTGTTTAGTTCAATTCATTAGCTAATTTCATTATTTCAACGATGTAATGCGCCAAGGCTATATGAATAAAATTTAAAGATTGTTTGTGTGTTTACTTCAATATATTTCTCTGATCTACGTGGCAACACATAGATGGGACTTTGTATCTCACAAACAATCGAGTCTCATGACAAATCAGGAAACGGGTCAAAATTTTGATGAATGTCACACCAGCGCGCCTCACGGTGAAGTAAACCCCGCCAGGCGGCGGTGCTCGCCAGGCGGCCAACCTCGCCGGGCGACGGAGCCCGCCGGGCGACGGAGCCCGCCGGGCGGCACACTACACCGGGCGGCATGATGTGCCACGGCCCAGGCCACCTAGCCACTTTAGGAGGTATGAGCACAACTCGTGATTCTAACCGTAACCCAAACTCCCATCATAATTAAGAATGTCTACCTTCGTAATATGATCCTATCCTACCAATCATGCTTGTTGTATAAAGATAGCTCCTTGCACTCTCTCATTGCCCTTGGGAAACACTCATTGCATCGGAAAACCTTGTCTAAATTATTGATAAATGTGATATAACAATGGAGAATTTAATCTTTCTCAAGACCAAGTGAACATTCCTCTTTTTCCTTTTCTTACAAATAAGAACTCTAGACTCACAATCTTCTCAATGATGATTTTGTTCCTACCAATGCCAGATGATGCTTTTAATGAAAACCTATTACTTTCGCTACTTTCATCTTCATTGAACTTTGTCAAATTATAGTGACACTTGTGAGATGCTTGTTATGTGTTCTTGATCAAGTCCATATGCACACTCATACCACTCCATATGTCGAAACTTCTACACTGGATGTTCGCTTCAAGTGTCCCCATAACCATTCATTAAATAACATGCTCCACCACATATGTTGATCTCTCTCCAAAAAGATCATTGCAAAAAAAAAGAGCTATGGGCTATTGAAAAAAGAAAAAAAGAGAAAAAAGAAAAATATTTTCGAATCATGAATAGCCCATGATATCCTTTATACATGAAATACAAAAGAGAGAGAAATCACTTCAGAAGGACCATCCACCACCCTTCATTCATCCATACACTCCGTCATCATGCACATGACTTGATCATAACTCATGACTTGTTTTCTCCGTGGATCCGTATTTTGACTTAGTGATAAATGAAGTACAAGTATGCGGCCTTAATTTTCCCAGCTTGAGCCCTACATAAGCCTTAATATATAGGGAAATTTTGGCCACTGGCCATTGAGAGGGATCATAACCACCTTGACTGATTTGAGAGCATCAATTGAGAATAACTTTTGATCTGGAGTTCTATTTTTATTGAAAGGTTAAACAAAATTTATGTTCCTTGGGAAATAGAAAGATTTGAATTCCCTTTGTTGTTCCATCTCTCAACTTTTGAAGACAAGGTTTTTAGCCACCTAAAACCTTTTGGGCTTGGGGAGTCACGGACAGTCTTTATACATGCGAAGCATGATGAGAACTACCTTCCCCTTTTCCTTATTTCTACTTTGCTCGGGACAGCAAAGTCCTATGTGTGTGTGGGGGGGGGGGGGGGAGGGGGTGTTGGTAGTCTTTATTTCCCTTTTAAGCCTACCAAATAAACTTTGAAAAGCATGAAACTCTTGGAAAGAACCCTGATCCTTAATAGAACTAACGAGTTCCATGAGTTTTGGTGAGATATGTGCTTGTAGGGTCAAAAGGGCCAAAAATATGCAAAAACATGAAGAAATGCCCCGTCGGCCAATCATGAATGTGAAACAGCCATTTTCACTAGTCGAGAGGGTCGTTTGAGGATGAAATTAGGACCCGGGTAGGGTCGTGATGGCTGAAATCAGAACCCGGCCGACAGGGTCATATCAGGCTGAAATCAGCCACCGGGCTGGTCAAAACAGAGTCATCATCAGGCTGATCATCCAACCTGGCCGATTCTACAAAACAATCCACCATGAAGTTGTTTTCTCCTCCCGGACAAAAAAGTAATGAAATATGGCTAAGGAAAAGAGGTCCACAAGTGGCCTGACCGGAAGAAGTCACGAGGTAACCCGGAGGGGGTCGACAACCGGCCCAGGCCACCGCCCGGCCTGGCCTACCGTTCGGCCTCCCATGCCGCCCGACCTGGAATGCTGCCTGGCGTGGCCTGCCGCCCGGCCTAGCATGCCACCCGGCGTGGCCTGCCGCCCAGCCTGGGTGTGCCACCTAGGGTTGCCAACCCATGGAGCCTAACGGCCCCAAAATGAAGAAGTCGGGTGCCACCGACCCAACAACCGACATTGCAGTGAAATCTGAGATATCCGGGGGAGTCAATCAGGAAACTGACATAATCCAAGGGCCGCTCGGCCTGGGCTGCCGCCAGGCCTAGCTAGCCACCCGGCATACCCGGCCGCCCGGCACACGTGGCCGCCCGGCATGGCTCGCCGCCCGATGAACCGACTTTTGCCCACCGACTCTCCATCACCTATAAATACATGCCAGCCCATTGCCACGAGGGGGAGAGAAGGATTTCAAAAGAAATAAGCATTAGTCCCAAGTTTTATCCAAGTAGAAGAGTAGAGGTGTAGGAGGAGGAGTTTAGGATGCTGGCTCCTTCAACTTGTGCTCGGGGATTGAAGCTCCTGCGTGAGTAATCTCCCTCGTCTTTGGGGCCAGGTAACATGTAGTAGAATTCTTGCCCAAGTAATAAAGTGAGTATTTCTATCCTTTTACTCTGCGGGATCCTCGTGCATAACTTTTTATTGCTTCGCAGCATTGTCTTGTTATGTTTACCAATTCTAGAACTGATATGAAACTCTATGTTTAGAAGTGGTGTTTAGACTTAGCTTTCCTGGGATTGCATTAGTCCCCACAGGTTGTGTGCTAGGCGGTAGGTGGTGACAGCCCTGTCCATCCAATATTGAATTCCACCACGTTCGGAAAGTCTCAAGCAGGATTGTCTAGCGTTAACGTGCCCACTAGTACATGTGGTTAGTTACCGACCCTTACCTGTGGATCGTTATCATGCCCCAAAGCAGATGTTTGGAAATAGGATTCACACTAAGTTACTTGGAGAAGGTTCACTGCATTAGATTACCTGGCCCGGGGACTTCTTCTCCCTTTAGAGTACACTTTGTTCTGCCCCCTCATCACTAGGACTTGATAGAATAGGAGTGACACTTTACTCGTTCCCTGTGGAAATTGATACTCTAGAATACTCCCGAGTGAAAGCTACGTTGACATCTTTATGCTTGCAGATATTCCCTATTAGGCTTAAGAACCGCCAACATCCATCAGACTCCAGTAGCGCTAGCACTCTGGACCGTCGAACTTGTCCGATACAAATCTGAGAAATATCCCCCCAAACGGCTCTTTTTCTCCATGATCTATAAATAGACCCCCATCTCGCCCTTTGGCTGGTTGGTCACTCATTCCACTCAAAAACACTCCCAAGCTCACTTTGCTCTCCCCAACTCTCCTCCCTTGCTTCCAATCTTGATTTGTGAAGGGATTGAGAGAAGATTGAAGTGCTCCATCGCCTCCCAGGTTCCATCCTCTCGAGCACTTGGTTCATCCTCACAGCCGACAACTCTTGTGTTTGTTACTCTCGGGGATTCATCCCCTAGACGGTTACAGGTGCCCGTTGAGCTCCCAACTTGTGTGGTGAAGCCTCGAGAAGTTCTTATTGAACCCTCCTTTGTGGAGTTGCTAGTGGAACACCGAGTTTGATCTTTGTGATCACTTGGAGAGGTTTAGGGTTGAAAGACACCCGGTTCTTTGTGGATCCCTCATCGGAGACGTAGGCTTCTTTGTGGAGCTGAACTTTGGTGAAAAATCCCGTGTCTCTTTTATGCTTAATTATTTGTTCTTCATTTACTAGTTCTTGTTCTTAATCTTGCTAGTTAGGGTTTACTTTGTACTTCTCAAATTAAATTGTGTAGGTTGCATGCTAGTTCTTCTCGTCATTTCTACAGCTTTATCTAGCTTGTTATTACTTGTTCCTAGCTTGCCTTGCACTAGTTTAAAGTTTTAATCAGCCGATCTATTTTTCTATCTCGTGCCATCGGACAAGTCATCAGACTTTACTCACAATCGTCGGACAAGTCTGACACTGCACATTTAACTTTTATTATTAAGTCATTTTTAGGGAAAATTGCCTATTCACCCCCCCCCCCCCCCTCTAGGCACTTTCAATTGGTATCAAAGCAGGTATCTTCTACAAAGCTTAACCGCTTGAAGATCAAAGATGTCAAAACTGGGAGATCAACCCTCCACCTCTCTTCCATCCAACGAAGGTGTTAGTGGTTCTCGAGATGGAGATAATGCAAGGACTAAAGATGATAGTGGTGCTCAACCAAAACTCTAGAACAGCGTCATGTTTAATTATGATGAGCTCAAAGAGGATCGCATTGGGCAAGAATCGGGTAGACTTCCTTACTTCGATTGACAATTCTATGATCATTGGAAATGTAAAATGATGATATACTTGGAATCCATGAGTCCACATGTTGCAAGCATAACCAAGAACGGTTTCTTGTGGGAAAATAAAGACAATCCAACTCACAAGGATCAAGTCAACATTCATCACAATGTCGTGGCAGCTAGTGCAATTGTCTCTGCACTTAGCTCCACCGAGTATGACAAGGTTGCCGGAATAAAAAAATGCCGACCAACTATGGAGAAAGCTTGAGGTTATCTACAAGGGCATTGATTCCATCAAGGATGCAAGGCCTAAAGAATTACAAAATGAATTCAACTTGTTCATCATGGGTCCGGGAGAAGGCCCAAAGGAAGTTCATGATAGGCTCATGAGGATTGAGAACCAAAAAAGAGCACTAGGAGCCAAAATGACCGACTTGGAGATCAACAAAAGATTGCTACAAGCATTGAGACCCTGGTACAACAACATTTGCTCAAAGATAAGAGAGAAGGACAACTTAAAAAGTTTCTCCACCGATGAAGTGCTTGGGAAGCTTCTATCTCAAAAGAAGCAAAATGATCAAGCGGACAAGATAAATTCCTTGATCAAGCAAATTGAGGGAGCAAGTGGTGATAAGAATGATGTAGCACTCAACGCTACATGAGAGAAGCAAGAGAAAAAGAAGAAAGTGGTTGATCCTAGTGATGAAGATAGACAAGCAAGCCAAAAAGAAGAATGGGAGCCAATCAAAATTGTCCAAGAGAACTTGACCTATGTCCCAATTACAACCCAAACCAACCTCTAACCGAATCACCAAGGCTACACACACCAACTTGTGATGTGCTAACCCTAAGAGTGATCAACAACAGTGGAACACAAAGGAAACAAGAGAGAAAAACAAAGACTTGAAACAGACAAAGAAGCACGCACAAAATCACCTTGCTGGTCTACCATCGGAAGTGCCGATCACAGCCATCGGCAGTGCTGGTTGACACCATCGGCAGTGCCGGTCACACCCATCGGCAATGCCGGTTGTAGCTGTTGGTCGAGTACAGCCAAGACACAAATCTACTAAAAAATCACACAGAAAACAATTAACAAAGGTGGAAAACCAAGGCACAAAACATGGAAGAAAAAGACTCAAAAACTGAGTTGTTCTGATGAAGAATCGGTAGTGCCGATCAGTTTATGGGCAGTGCCGATCGGCGGTGCTAGTCCAGGTGATCGGCAGTGCTGGTCCAGTCATCAGCAGTGACCACCGGCATTGTTGGTCCTTGCTGGTCCATTGGCAGTTGGTGCCACCAGCAGTAGCCATCAGCACTGCCGGTCGGACCCGACAGATTCAGAACAGCAACAGCGAACTGCAAAGAAAAATTGCAAAACCTTATAAAACGAACTCCAAAAATCATGAAATTTGGACAAGTGAATCCTCAGCACATCACGACCCTAATCCTAGAAGATTAACTCCAGTGGCTCAAGAAATCATCACGACATTCAGATCTTGTGCCAAGAACACCAAAAAGGGAAAATTTGAGAAATCCTTCAAATCGATGGTGCTAGAGCTATTGAATCGTTCAAGGATCCATAGAGAATTGTTCTAGATCATACTAGCAACAAGTTTCTCAAGAAATCCGGGCCAAAAATTTGTCCAAAAGTGAGATCGAAAATCACCACGAAAATAGCTCCAAAAATAGGAAAAAAGGAATTTTCGGATTCAAGTGAAGAGGGAAATCTTGAGCACAAAAATACTTCTCATATAATAGGAAGGTGCTTACAAGATCCATAGGTACAAGGCTAGGAAGCCACCCTCTTCCTCCCACTATTTGGAAGAGCAATAGATGTCTCTCACACACCCTTTCCTCTCCTCTAAAATATGAAGTCCTCTCGTAGCACTTTGAATAGAGTCCTAACATAAGGCTAATGGAAAGAGAGGCACCTCTCCCACTAGCCACACATCTCCTTATATAGGCCTAAGGTCTATTATCCACATGACCATTCTACCCTTGACCTACATAACACACCCACCTACCACCGGGGGCATAACCGTCCATTTTTCACCACATCGCCCGAATGCCATCGGACGCTTCAAGTCTTTGCTTCATCTTGAAGAAAGCTCCGTGATTATGCCACGTGCACCACCAACCACCGCCACCGGTTTTGAGGCCCAAATCGGGAAACCGCCTTGCACGCTTCTCAAAGCATGACTTCTCAATGTCAACGCGTGTCACCTTGTCCCGTGATCCTGACCACCGGCATATCTCTCGCAGTCCCTGTCCATTGGGCCTCCTTGTCACTTGCACCGGCATTCCATTCACCTTGACTTGGTCAACACGCTGTCTTCATCAGCACCACGATTTTGAGACCGTCCGTGCTTCTTGCCTCTTCACGTGTATGGTGTGGATCATCCTTGACTTCACCCGGCATCCCGATCGTCTGGCCCCAAGTCCCCTACTTGTGCCCGATCCTCTCGTCGTTGACCGCCAAGTCGACTCCAGTGACCTAAACATCATGAGGCAACCAAACACATTTCCCATCTCCTGCAATATCACCACTATCTCCAACAACTCTGGTTAGTCATAACCATGATATACAAACCCATGCAATCCCTGGATTCCCGCATTTGAACTCAAACACCAAATCCGCTCAAGTCAATTACTCATCACAAATATAGCAAACCATGGTACATATCCACATGGTTTCTCAATCTCCTCCTAGATGAGTACATTGACAACACCAAAGATTAGAGATTGAAATGCGAAGCCGAATAAGCTCTAAATGGCCAAACCCAAAGAAAAGGTGAAAACAAGCCATCTAGCAATGTAGCGATTACATTACCAAGAGTTGGCAAGAAAGCGACTTGAGATGCAAAGAATGTAAAAAGCGCAAGAAAACGCTCAAGATCATGATATGCTCCCCCTTAAGTTGTGGTAGGTCTCATGTAGTGCAAAATGGATCATATGAGTTTCTTAGCATTATTTGTGTATGACCCCAAAATTTTCTCCCCCTTTGGCAATGAACTCATGAAAGAAGCAAAAGAACAAGCAAACATGCAATGCATGACAATGCAAACCTAAGAAGCTTCAACAATTATGCAAACAAGCATTTAACTTTGCTAACCATAACCATAGTGCCATGAAGTGTAAAAGCAAGAGCTCCCAATCATGCAAAGATCAAAATAGATAGCAAGGCATAAGCACCATGAGCTATACAAGCTAAGTAGAAACATTGACTAGCTTAGATAGAATCAAAGTTGCTTATCATGAGCAAAACTACCACCACATGTGTAAGTACTCTCATCCAAGGCAAAACAAGCACCAAGTGAATCATAAGAATCTAGCCAGTTTCAATCTCAACAAGGGTAACAAGCATTCATAGAAAATGAGCTCTACAAATGCTCACATATGCAACAGAGACTCATTTGATCAAGTGATTATTGTTTATCCTCATGTGTCCTCTTATCCATGCGAAGGGTCGCACGACTGGGTACGACAAACACTCCGAGGCTTCAAGTCACAATGTTTGGACTTAGCATTATGAGTAATTATTGATCAAAGCACATAGCAGATTTTTTTTAAGATTATGCATAAGACAAAAGAGCAACCCTTTGTGGCAAAAAGAACACATGTTCCCACAATGTTACATCATGAGCTAAACATTTGCAAAGCCTTCCATTTCGCAAACACAAGGTGCCAAAGCCAAGACATCCTCTAGACCAGCCTCAATACAAGTTTCAACAAATATAAGAGCAATTATACACATGGTGAGCAAGTGTTGACAAGATTAGATCATAAGGTTCACAAGAAGTTTAGTTTACCTTTAAGATTAGCATGTTGCTCACATGAGTCAATAATAGGCCATCTAGAAAATCTAAGCATGAGAGATTACCATCACATCCACACAACTTAGCTCAAGCTCAATCATAGCAAAGAGAAATGCAAGAAAGCATAAGACTCAAAGCTCATCTACCAATGCATATATTACATATGAGATGCAAAGTAAAAATGGTAAGATACATATATACAAGTGAACACCAACTCCCCCTCAAATGATGCCACACGGATGACAAACACCAAGTTCCCCTCGAAGAAAAGCATGTCTCGAAGCATCTAGGGGCTTATTGAGGATATTAGCTAGTTGGTTTTTGGTATCAATGTATATGAGCTCAACATCCCCCTTCTCATCATTGTGTCTCAGGAAGTGGAATCACACATTGATGTGTTTGACCTTACCATGTTGGACTGGGTTTTTGGCTAAGCATATGGCACTGGAGTTTTCACACAAGAGTGGAACACCCTTAAAAAAGTCAGCCCATAGTCTCTCATGGTAGACACAATCCATAGGATTTGTGAGCAGCAGCTAGCAGCAGCTACATACTTAGCCTCTATGGTGTATTGGGTAACACTCGACTGCTTACGAGAAGACCAACAGATCAAAGAAGTACCCAAGAAATGGCAAGTACCAGAAGTGCTCTTCCTATCAATTCTACACCCAGCAAAGTCCGTATCTGAATACCCAATAAGATCAACAGATAAAGATGTAGAGTACCAAAGACCAAACTCAAGGGTGTATTTGAGATACCTGAAGATGCGCTTGACAGCCTTGTGATGAGTCACCCTTGGGGAAGCTTGAAAACGAGCACAAAGACACACCGCAAAGTGTATGTCGGGTCTTGTCGCTGTCAGGTACAAAAGGGAGCCAATCATGCTCCTGTACTCTCTTTGATCCACCGCTTCATAGTCTTCATCGAGGTCAAGAGCTGTTGTAGTGGACATTGGTGTAGACAACGACTTCACATTGACCATGTCGAACTTCTTCAGGAGATCCTTCGTGTACTTGGCTTGATGTATGAAAGTGCCTTGCTTGCACTGCTTGATTTGAAGCCCGAGAAAGAAGGTGAACTCTCCCATCATTGACATATAAAATTCACTTTCCATAGCTTCTAGAAATCTGGACACAAGAGCATGAGAGGAACCACCAAAGATGATATCATCCACGTAAATCTAAACCATTAGAAAGTCATTGCCATGCTTGAGTGAACAAGGTTTTATCAACACACCCCATGACATACCCACGCTCTAGCAAGAAGGTCTTAAGCCTAGCATACCATGCCCTAGGTGCTTGCTTTAGCCCGTACAAAGCCTTCTGAAGCTTGTACACACGGTTTGGGTATTTGTGGTGCTCAAAGCCAGGGGGTTGCCTCACATACACTTCTTCCTCTATGAAATCATTTACGAAAGCACTCTTGACATCCATTTGATAAAGTCTAATGCCCTTGGAGACAGCAAATGCAAGCAAGATTCTAATGGCTTCTATGCAAACAACAGGAGCAAAGGTTTCACCATAATCTAAGCCCTCCACTTGGCTAAAACCTTGAGCAACTAGCCTACCCTTGTTTCTCACCACCTCACCATCCTCCCTATGTTTGTTTTTGAACACCCACTTGGTTCCTATGACATTGACATTTTTGGGAGGATCTACAAGGGTCCAGACTTTGTTTCTCTCAAAGTTTTCCAACTCCTCATGCATGGCATTAACCTAATGTTCATCAGATAGTGCATGTCCAACATCTCGGGGTTCAAAGGTTGCAACAAAGAGAGAATTAGTAAAGCAAGCAAGATGTGCAGACCTTGACCTTGTTGTTCTCTCATAGAGATTACCGATCATCTATTGGGGTGGATGTTGACGCTGAATGTGGTGAGGAGCCTCTCTCTCAGAGTGTACCTCCCCCTCAACCACTGCTGGAGCTTGCTCAACAGCCGCTGAAGTCGATTTAGAAGCTTCTGGACCCTCTGCTGCAGTAGTGGTAGCAGCAGGAACAAGGTCAGATAAGAGATGAAGTGAATCATCATCATCATCATCAAAGCCCTGTAGGTCCTCTTCTATAAAGATGCTCTCCTTCATCTCCTTGTCACCTGCAGACTCAATCACATTCCTTGCACAAGAGTTTGATTCATCAAAGGTTACATCGCAGGATTCTACGATGGTGTTAGTCTCCAAATTCAAAACTCTGTAGGAATGACCATGAAGAGAGTAACCAAGAAAGATTCCATTGGAAGACCTTGACTCAAACTTATCAAGATTGCCACGCTTGAGAATAAAGCACTTGCAACCAAAGGCACGCAAATGAGAAACCGAGGGCTTTCTCCAAAAACATAGCTCATAAGAAGTCACATTAAGAATTGAGCGCAAGAAAATCTGATTGGAAACATAGCAAGCAGTGCTAATGGCCTCAGCCCAGAACCGCCTCGGAGTCCTATGCTCATCGAGCATCGTCCGAGCCATCTCCACTAAGGTTCTGTTCTTTCTTTCAACCACACCGTTCTGCTGGGGAACACAAGGTGCTGAAAACTGATGCTCAATACCATGCTCAAGACAAAAAGCATCAAAAGAGGAGTTCTTGAACTCGGTGCCATTATCACTGCGAATTGCTCATAATGCACCAGGGAGTTCCTTGAACAACCTCAAAGCTAAGCTCCGAAAGTGATGAAACACTTCATCCTTGCTCTCAAGAAAGTAGACCCAAGAGTAGCGAGAATAGTCGTCAACAATCACAAGAACATACCACTTCCCACCCGCCGAATGAACCCAAGAAGGACCAACAGTGTCCATATGAAGCAACTCTCCAGGGTGCTCAGTCATCACCAAATTGATTGGTGGATGAGAAGCGGCAGTCATTTTCCCATGACAACATGGAGCACAAACCAAATCCTTATCAAATTTGAGCTTAGGCAATCCTCGGATCAAACCTAGGCCACTCAAGTGGCATAGCAAGTAAAAGCTCATGTGACCCAGTCTCCTATGCCATTTTCAGATATCAGAAGAAGATTGACCAAACAAGCACTTGTGAGAACTAAGAGAACCAGCAAAATCAGCCTGAAAAACTCTGCCAATACGAGACATCCCACAAACCAAGGAACCACTCGAATTAAGAACACAAGAAGCATTCGACTTAAAGCGCACTTTCAAACCAACATCAAGAAGCTGAGAGACAGAGAGGAGATTGTACTTGAGATACTCAACCAAACCAACATCCTTGAGAGTGAATATTTTATTTACCTTTGCCATGCCTCTTGCCTTCACTCTCCCTCTCTTGTCATCTCCAAAGGTCACATACTCCCGCCGCTTCAGGGGAGTGAGGCTGGAGAACCACTTTGCATCTCCGGTCATGTGGTACGAACACCCGGAGTCCATCAACCATTTGTTCTCCAAGCATCCACCTGCTGCCTACAAAGAACAAGAAGGAAAAGTCGATGGCTCAGTGCTGGGGTTAGTCAAAAGAGATTTGGGAATCCAGCACTTAACCATACGACTGGTAGTAGTCATCACAGTTCTTTGCACATTATCATTTGAACGCATAGGACGAGAACCACGATGGGGAAAACATGGCTTGTCAAAGCGTCTCGACTCAAACATTGGGTTGTGAGGATAAAAATCATCAATGTGAAAGCCAAATCCACGCGAATGACGCTCACCACGATGGGGAAAACGTGGGGTGCCAAAGCACTGCTGCGCAAAGCTTCTGTTTCATGAATCAAAGCCATATGAGGAATGACCCTGTCCACGATAGGCATGAGAAAAAGAGCGAGGCTGAAAGTCAACAAAATCATCATAAAAAGCAACCCTAGTCAACTCAGCTTGCTTCCTCTCAATCCTCTTATGCCTATAACAGAATTCATCCAAGTGGCCCTTGCGACCACAAAACATGCAAAAGTAGACACCCTTAGGATTAGGCTTGGTTTGCATTGCAGGTTTGGGTTTTGGCTTCTCTTTTTGCTTTGGGTTGAAGGAGGGTTTGGGATTGAGTGGATAGTATGTGTTAGTGGGTTTGATGGTGTTTTCCTCATCCTTGTAGCTGGAGAAAGATACAAACTTACACACATTCTCACTCTCCTTGTCACAGCTCTCAAATCCCAAGCCCAAGTTATAGGTTGACCTAGAAGCACTCTCCTTCACTCTTGCCAAATCACTCTCAATCTTTTCCTCACTCACTAGGGTTCTCTGGAGCCTATAAACAAGATAGTCATTTTCCTGAACTAGGACTTTGTATTCTTCCCTAGTGATTACTAACTTGTCCTTGAGGGTGACACACACTTCACACGGATGTGGGAGAACTTTCGAGCGAGTCTCATGTAGAAGCTTGGAATCAAGCTCTTTGACATTGAGGGACTGAGCTTCCAACTCATCTGTGAGCTTGGGGCACTTCTGACATACACCCAAAAGAGTTGGTCTAGCTTTGAACTCATCAAGCTCCTTGAGCATGCACACTCTCCCTCTGTGCAAGATCACTCATCACAACTTGATAGGACTCACACTCAGCAGTAGTATCAACACATGCAAGCTTAGACCTAAGTGAAGCAATCTCAAAATCAACACTCTCTAACTTAGACTTAAGCTCTCTACTCTCACGCATAGCACTGCGAAGCTTATCATCTTGCATGAACAGAACATCGCACAAATGATCAAGTTCAGAGGAGAGCTCATGAAGAGTGGGAGGTACCTCACTTGTGTCGGAGTCAGATCCAGAGTTGATGTCGTGGTCCTTCTTTGCCATGAAGCAAAGCCCGGTGAAGTCATCTTTCCGCTTGACTCGTGGCTTCTCAACCTCCTCCTCCGAGCTTGTAAAGCCTTCGCTTGATGTGAGGTCAACATCGCTCAAGGCGGCAACGTAGGCGCGTTCAATGGCCTTGGCAAACTTCTTGGAGTTCTTGCCCTTCTTGTAGAAGCGGTTCTTCTTCTGCTTGAAGTCTTCAGTGTTGTTGTTGCGGTACCCAGCCTTCTTCTTCTTATTGGGACAATCAGCGATGAAGTGTTCCGGTCACCACACTCGAAGCAGGTTCTTGAACCACCTCCTCTTCTCTCCTTGTGGTTGTTGTAGAACTTCCTGAACTTCCTTGTGAGCAAGGATAACTCCTCGTCAGGAATGCACTCCATCTGGTCATTGGAAGCTGCAACAAGAGAAGACAAAGCAAACTCCAAGGAAGACTTGTCAAGTGAGGGGTTAGTTCCATAAGAAGCATCATTGTGACTAACCTTCTGAGAGCTAGAAAGCAAAGCTATGCTAGAAGAAGGAATAGCACGATTAGGACGAGATTTCCTAGATAATTTATGAGATTTTAGCTTGCTATACAGTTGCTCATAGTTTAAGGTGTTAAAGTCAGCAGTTTCTTCTGGAGCAGCAATTTTAACCCCCCATTAATTTTCATCAAGTGAATATAGCAGTTACTTAACTCTATCATTGTCATTGTACACAAGAGTACCACAAGCCCGCAAGTTGCACACAATTGCCTCAAACCTACGAAAAGTGTCATCTAGTGACTCACCTGGTTTTTGAGCAAAGGTTTGGTACTGTCTATTATAAGAATCCTTATGCATAGACTTGACCTGGTTGGTACTCTCATGGTAAGTGCAGAGCTTAACCCAAATAGCATGAGCAGTGTCAAGGTGTGCAACCCAATCATGTTCACTCCTTCCAAGTACAGAGAGCAAAATATTGACAGCTTTGGAGTTGTTCTCATACCTGACTAACTCACCTGCAAAAGCAGTGTTCAGGTCTTATGGTATAGTATACTTCTGATCAACAATCTCCCAAATTGCACGTCCATGACTCAGCAGATACGCCTTGGTCCGTGACTTCCAGTAGGGGAAGTCCTCTCTAGCGAACATCCACAGCTTGACAGGAGTGATCAACAATAGCGGAACATGACGGAAATAAGAGAGAACAACAAAGACTTGAAACAGACGAAGAAGCACACACAAAATCACCTTACTGGTCTACCATCAGAAGTGCCGATCACAGCCATCGGCAGTGTCGGTTGACAACATCGGCAGTGCCAGTTGTAGCTGTTGGTCGAGTACAGCCAAGACACAAATCTACTGAAAAATCACACAGAAAACAATTAACAAAGGTGGAAAACCAAGGCACAAAACATGGAAGAAAAAGACTCAAAAACTAAGCTGTCCTGACGAAGAATCGGCAGTGCCGATCAGTTTATCGGTAGTGCGATCGGTAGTGCTGGTCCGGTCATCGGCAGTGTCCACTGGCACCGCTGGTCCTTGCTGGTCCATCGGCAGTTGGTGCCACCGGCAGTAGCCATCGGCACTGCCGGTCGGGCTTGACAGATTCAGAATAGCAACAGCAAACCGCAAAGAAAAATTGCAAAACCTTATCAAACAAACTCCAAAAATCACCAAATTTGGACCAGTGAATCCTCACATCACGACCCTAATCCTAGAAGATTAACTCGTGGCTCAAGAAATCATCACGAATTCCAGATCTTGTGCCAAGAACACCAAAAAGGGGAAACTTGAGAAATCCTTCAAATCGAAGGTGCTAGAGCTATTGAATCATTCAAGGTTCCATAGAGGATTATTCTAGATCATCCTAGCAACAAGTTTCTCAAGAAATCCAGGCCAAAAATTTGTCCAAAAGTGAGATCAAAAATCACCACGAAAATAGCTCCAAAAATAGGAAAAAAGGAATTTTGGGATTGAAGTGAAGAGGAAAATCTTAAGCATGAAAATACTTCTCATATAATAGAAAGGTGCTTACAAGATCCATAGGTACAAGGCTAGGAAGCCACCCTCTTGCTCCCACTATTTGGAAGAGCAATAGATGTCTCTCGCACACCCTTTCCTCTCCTCTAAAGCATGAAGTCCTCTCCTAGCACTTTGAATAGAGTACTAACATAAGGCTAATGGAAGGAGAGGCACCTCTCCCACTAGACACACCTCTCCTTATATAGTCCTAAGGTCTATTGTCCACATGACCACTCTACCCTTGACCCACATAACACACCCACCTACCACCGGGGCCATAATCGTCCATCTTTCACCTTATCGCCCGAATGCCATCGGACGCTTCACGTCTTTGCTTCATCTTGAAGCGAGCTCCGTGATGATGCCACATGCACCACCAACCACTACCACCGGTTTTGAGGCTCTGTGAAACCGCCTTGTCTGCTTCTCATAGCGTGACTTCTCAATGTTGACGTGTGTCACCTTGTCCCGCGATCCTGACCACCAGCAAGTCTCTCCCAGTCCCTATCCATCGGGCCCCTTTGTCACTTGCACCAGCATCCCGTTCGCCTTGAATTGGTCAACACGGCGTCTTTATGATCACCACGGTTTTGAGGCTCAACCGTGAAACCGTCCGTGCCTTTTGCCTCTTCACGTGTACAATGTGGATCACCCTTGACTTCACCTGGCATCCCGATTGTCTGGCCCCAAGTCCCCTACTTGTGCCCGATCCTCTCGCCGTTGACCGCCAAGTCGACTCCAGTGGCCTACACATCATGAGACAAGCAAACATATTTTCCATCTCCTGCAATATCACCAATATCTCCAACAACTCCGGTTAATCATAACCTTGATATGCAAACCCTTGCAATCCCTGGATTCCTGCATTTCAAATCAAACACCAAATCTGCTCAAGTCAATTACTCATCATAAATATAGCAAACCATGGTACATATCCACATGGTTTCTCGGATAGTGATGATGAGATGGCCTTGCTTGTGAGGAGATTCAAACCATTCCTTAAGAAAGATGGTTATAAGAAGAAGATCTATGACAAGGCCAATACGTGAAGACAAAAAAGAACTTGCTAGGAATGTGGTGATGAAGGACACTTCATTGCGGAGTGTCCAAACAAGAAGAAAAAGGATGAAAGAAAGAAAGACAAGCACCACAAGAAAGACAAGAAGTACAAGAAGCATAGAAGAGGTGAGGCTCACATTGGTCAAGAATGGAATTCCGATGACTCATTGTGGGATACTTGTTCTACAGGTATCCTCATACAAGACTAAGTCAGTACCCGACCGGGTATTTCATCAACAAGGAAGCCGACCAACTCGACTTGGAGCACAAGGCATGTAGAGATAGACTTTCTATGATCCTTGTAGATTACGACTAGGACTCTTCATGTACCCCCCTGCTGACCAGATATATAATGCGGTAGGTATCCCCTTAGGAAAAAACCTAGAGACAATTAGAATCACAACAACAGAGATGACACAAGATTCACAACATCAATACAATACAAAGAACACAGGATATAGGGTTTTTACTCTCAACGAGAGGGCCCGAATCTATATAACTCAGCGTCTTGTGTTACCATCGTAGTTCTTAGTCTCGACGTAGCCCTATATATTTACTACCAATCTCAAGCTTCGACAGTTGGTGCGCCAGGTAGGGGACAAGGCTCGCCGGGATTCTCCGTTGGCTACGATGGCTGAAATTTGCACTATTTAGTACTCGCCAGACTTCAAGATTTCCTGCAGATCGCTCAACTTCACGGTCGACGACAACGGAGCCCTAGGTCTGGAGCAGCACAGGTCCGACTCGGCCGCAACCGTCTCTATGGCGTGATCACCGAGTTCGTCAGATCTGATCCCCGCATTGGTCACACTCGGATCTGAGGAAGAAGATCCTTCCTTTGGGAATGACTCAAAATTGGATCGGTCTTTTGATGAGGACTCGTTCGGATCTGCTTACCCATATCCCCATACTGTCAACATGGTGGATATAACAGATCCTACGGATGGAGACCCAGATGGTGACCAAGACGGTGAACAAGAAGGTAACCCCGTCGACGGCCACCTGAGGCAACCAGCTGAAGGAGGAAAACATGAGGAGAACCCTCCAGTTGATGACTAATCGGTCGGTCATCGCCATCGACCAAGAGGGTCGCGCGGTTCACGCAACGCACGCCGACAGGATCTCGGTCCAGAACTCGAAGTGGATGGCGTCAAGGTCTACCACACTCCTCAAAATAACATCACCGAGGCCAAAACTTTGCTCGACACTCTAATGGTCGATGCAAATTATCAGACTCTTGCAATGCAGAAGGCGATGGCTATGCTTAAGGCTATTACAGCTCAAGACGCCACAAAATCTCAGTCGGTCACAAGTTCTAGTCACGCGTCTTCACGAGGTCGGCATGGGCGTGAAGATCTAAAACATTCTCTTAGTATCCGTGATGGACGAGATACTATCAACTCTCACTATGAAGAACACGCTCGGGACAACCGACGCTATGAGGAAAAATGCCGTGATTGGAGAACGGAAGACCGACGGGATGACCAACAGAACAACCGACGAGAGGACCGTCAAGATCCTCCTCCAAGATGTGATGGCAACGAGCGTCATCGACGTGACGATCGGGATCGGTGCGATAACGATGATAATGACCATCAGCGACATCGTCATGACGATGATGCTGATCCGCGACACGGCCGTCGTCCAACTCCATCTCCAGACTGGCATACACGGTCACCGACGCCTACCAACGACGAGATCAATGGCATCAAAGCTTACATCCCTAGGCTTCGCATAGCTCGATGGCCAAGAGGATTCAAGCTGGTCCCCATCGAAAAATACGATAGTCAGACCAACCCCCGAGAGTGGCTGCAGCTCTACAACACGGCTATTCGGTCGGCTGGAGGTGATTCCTACGTAATGGCTAATTACCTTCTGGTCTACCTGGATCCAGCTGTTTTGATATGGCTCACATCTCTTCCAGAGGAGTCAATCACGTCTTGGGGAGACCTCAACAGGAAGCTCATCGAAAGCTTCCAAGCTACCTGCAATCGACCGGGCAACCACTTCGACCTCACTCGGATCAAGCAGAAGACCGACGAACCTCTTCGTGACTACATCAAGCGATTTTGCGCTAAGAAGACTGAGATCCCCAACGTCCCGGACCAACAAATTATTGCTGCCTTCCAAGGAGGAATCCGCAGCAATGGTTTGGTTCGAGAGATCGGTCGGAGGAATCATGACCTCAACCTGACTGCTCAAGGGTGCATCAAAATCCCTGACAAGTTCGCATCTGGTGAGTCGGCATTAGATGACATCCGAGGAAAAGGCAAGGAGAAGCGGTCGGACAAGCCCGAGTCCTCCAAGAAGGACAAGAAGAGGAAGTATGACAACGTGGTTCACATGGTGGACCGACTTCAAAAGAACCCTCGACCAAATCAACCATCCATGGATGAGCTGCTGAGTGGCCCATGCCTTTGGCATCCAAAGGGAAACCACAAAGTGAAGTATTGCTATCGTCTGAAGGGTTTTGCAACAGCTGCGCTCAAGGTGGCTAATGATCCCCCTAGGCGCAATAGCAAAGACAAGACCAAGGACGATAGCGACAAGGATGATTCTAGAGAGTTCTAGGAGCCCCCGAAGGAAGTCAACTTCATCTTCGGTGGCCTGGATGCCTATGTGTCCAAACACAAGCAAAAGCTGGAGCTTTGGAAGATCAACTCGGTGGAACAAGCTGCGCCTCAATTCATGAGGTGGTCCGAGGTGCCAATCACCTTTGATAGGTCGGATCGTCCCAAGCATATCCCGTAGCCGGGTCGATACCCGCTGGTGCCTGCTGCTATGATGAAGGAGTAAAGTTCAACAAAGTACTCATTGATGGAGGAAGCAGTTTGGAC
The DNA here is from genome assembly GCA_032690845.1 of Eleusine coracana subsp. coracana. Taxonomy (NCBI): domain Eukaryota; kingdom Viridiplantae; phylum Streptophyta; class Magnoliopsida; order Poales; family Poaceae; genus Eleusine; species Eleusine coracana. Next base: position 41,279,292 of record CM064428.1, on the reverse strand, counting down.
TTAATCTTCGCCAAGACTCTTAAAGAGCTCGGTCTGTCGGTCAATGATCTTCAGCCAAGTTCTTCACCTTTCCATGGGATTGTGCTTGGCAAGACTTCAGTTCCTATTGGACAGGTCAGTCTGCCGGTCACCTTTGGAACCCGTGAAAACTTTAGGACCGAGCACATTCTCTTCTAGGTGGCAGATTTCGACTCGGCATATCATGCTATCATCGGTCGACCGGCGATGGCTAAATTCATGGCTGTCCTGCATTATCCGTATCTCACCCTCAAGATGCCAGGCCTGAACGGAATAATCTCCCTCCACTCTGATCTCTAGAATTATTTCAATAGTGATGTGCAGAGTTGTGAGATGACCAATAAACAGCTGATGTTGTCCGATCAGAAGGAGATCCAGAAGGCAGTCCGCATGGAGGAGCAGACTAGAGCAACGGATCTAGCAGAAAAGCCCACCAAAGACAAGATTCAGACCGATGATATCCAAACCAAGGAAATCATGCTCGATCCTGAGGACCCCGATAAGGTAACTTATGCTGGGGCCAACCTCGATAAGAAATAGGAACTCGCGCTCACTCTTTTCCTCCAGGAAAATAGGGACATCTTTGCATGGATACCATCTGACATGCCGGGAGTACCTAGGGAAAAAATTGAGCATATGTTAATGGTACCTCCTGGGGCTACCCCCGTTCAGCAGAGGCCTAGAAGGTTCGCACAAGGCCGCAAGGACGCCATGAAGAAGGAGATAGTTAGACTATTAGATGCTAAGTTTATAAAGGAGGTGTATCATCCCGACTGGTTAGCAAATCCAGTCCTTGTAGCCAAGAAGAATAAAGAGTGGATGATGTGTGTTGATTATACCAATCTCAATAAGGTCTATCCTAAAGACCCCTTTGCACTTCCTCGTATTGATCAAATTGTAGACTCAACAGCCGGGTGTGAGCTCTTAAGCTTTCTGGGTGCCTATTCAGGCTATCACCAGATCCCACTGAAGGTCGAAGATCAGATTAAAACTTCCTTTATAACACCCTTCGGCGCCTATTGCTATATCACAATGCCTTTCGGTCTGAAGAACGCTGGCGCGACTTACCAATAGGGTATTCAATGCTGCGTTGCTACTCAGATCGGTCAGAACGCAGAAGCGTATGTCGATGACTTCGTTGTCAAGACTCAAAACGTCGAGGAACTTATTTCTGACCTGGCAGAAACCTTTGACAATCTGAGGCATTATTCAATGAAGCTGAATTCTAAGAAGTGTGTTTTTGGGGTTTCTTCAGGAAAGCTACTCGGTTACATCATTTCGAAACGAGGTATAGAGCCAACCCGGATAAAATCAAGGCGATCCTTGATATGGGGCCACCTAATTCTCAAAGGGATGTTCAGAAGCTGACCGGATGCATGGCGTCCCTGAGTCGCCTTATTTCCCGACTGGGGGTTAGAGGGTTACCACTCTTCCGATTGCTTAAAAAGCAGGAGGACTTTGTTTGGACTGAAAAGGCGCAGTCGGCATTGGATGAGTTGAAGGTCTACCTCAGCAGCATTCCAGTATTAGTGCCTCTGGAGCCAGGAGAAAAACTTCAACTTTACAATTCGGCCACAACTCAGGATGTGAGTACTATTTTAACAGTCGACAAAGAAGAAGAGGGACATATTCAAAAAGTACAACACCCGGTCTATTTTGTCAATGAGGTCCTCGGTGCCTCTAAGGCAAGGTATCAACAGATCTTGAAGTTGTGTGCATTGTTGATCACCTCCAGGAAGTTGAAGCATTATTTTCAAGCTCATCCAATCAAAGTCCAGACTTCCTTTGCGCTCGACACAGTGCTGCACAATCGAGAAGCTGAAGGAAAAATTGCCAAGTGTGCAGTCGAACTTGGTCAATATATCATTATGTCGCACCTCGGTCGGCTATAAAGGAACAAGCATTAGTTGATTTCATTACCGAGTGGACAGAGATTCAAAATCCACCTACTACACAAGATATCGAGTATTGGAAAATGTACTTCGATGGATCTCTTCAATTACAGGGAGCTGGTGCAGGAGTCGTGTTTGTCTCACCCACTGGAGAGAAGCTTTGATATGTCCTTCAGGTGATGTTTCGCACGTCCAATAATGTTGCGGAGTATGAAGCCCTTCTACATGGTCTGTGCATTGCCACGTCACTCGGCATCAAGCGCCTTGACGTCTTTGGTGTCTCGGCTTTGGTGATTAATCAGGTCACTAAGGATTGTAACTGTGTGGATTACAATATGACTGCTTGCTATCAAGAAGTAAGGAAGCTCGAAGACAAATTCGATGGACTGAAGTTCACTCATGTTCTTCGAAACAATAACCAAGCGGCTGATGAATTGACCAAGATGGGATCATCCCAGTCAGTGGTCCCGCCAGGTGTTTTCTTACACACTCTGGATTCCCCCATGATTTCTCCTTGGTCGGATGTACTAATGAGTGTTGTCACTGATCTTGTTGGTGATGACAACATAGAGACCGATTGGTGCGACCCACTCATCCAATATTTGGACAAGGGAATGCTGCCTTCAGATCCTAATGAGCAACAGAGGTTAGAGACCAGATGTCGAGGATATCTGTGGGTGGGAGACCAACTCTATAAAAGAGGAGGTTCAAACATCTTGATGAGATGCATTTCGATACCAGAAGGCAAAAAGTTGGTAGAAGAAATTCATTTCGGGATATGTGGCAATCATGAGGCTTCCAAGACTTTGGTCAGCAAAGCTTTCCGGTAAGGGTTTTATTGGCCCACGGCGGTCGAAGATGCACACCAGGTCGTTCGAAAGTGTGAAGGTTGTCAATATTTTGCACAACAAACACATGTGTGGGATATATATACCAGGGATACTTCACCACTCAGATATATTGCCGAGTGGGCCGGGGTCCAATAAAGATAAAGCCCATGAAGATAACTACTCAGATTATTACTTGGAGTACACGACAAGTCAATACTAGAGATAGAAAGTTAGAGATGGAATCCTAGTAGGAAATCATGTTGTAACCAACTAGGAGACTTGCCTCGTAACCCTGCCCCTCGGATATATAAGGGTTAGCGACCACATGTAACAGTTTTCCAAAAATTATTAAGTTCACTAGTTATGTTGGAGTTTTCTTCTTAGAGAGCAAAGCATATTGTCATGAAGAACAATTCAACCATATGGGGTCTTTATCAAAACATCTGTCAACAAATAGAGTTCATAGAATTGGTGCTTAGTTGAAAATTAAGCGGTGGATAATTATGCGCAATGAATCATGCAAGTTCCAATAACAATAGCAACTTTCATCATATCTCTAGCAAAGATCCTCATCATAGTTATGCATTTATTCATCGTGAAAGCATTATAAGACAACGGTGATGATACATGCAAGCTCCCCTAGATAAATTAATGATATTTGGTCACCCTAAGGTAGCTATTAGGGATATGTCATTGTCCATTCTATGTTCTAAGTGACAAATTACAAAAAACCTTTCCCATGAACAAAATGAAAAGGGTATCACAAAAAGAAAAGGAGAGAAAATTCCCAAGTTGAAAGCAGACAACAAGTACAGGTTTAAGAAGAAAATAATATTAGGAGAAGTGAAGAATCAAAGGGATGTTACCGCATTTTAATCGATTGAAGCTTAGCTTGTGCCTCCCCCATGCTTAAAATCTTGTTGAATTGCATGAGAAAAGGGCGATAGCAGGGGCAGCGAGGGTGCGCCGATCGGCGTAGGCGGTTGTGCCTCTCGTCACCTCCATCTCCAGCCTTGATGTGCTGTCCCAATGCTCCCTCTTGTATATGCGGCTATTGTCACCTTTTTTCCTTCGACTGTCCTCGTTCAAGAGTACTTCTTTTATTCCTGCGAAACATTGAAATGCACATACTACCCCCAATATGATGGTCGGGGATAGAACAATATCTACCATCTAGCAACAACCTCAAAAGTTCAACTTGTGGCTTTTTAATTCTAGTTGCAAAAAGAAAACAAAATCCTAATGGGTGTTCGTGTGTGCACAAGTGTGGATGCATGGAGTTAATATCACAATGTTAGCAAAGAAACAAGACTATAATCAATGTTGTTCCACAATTTCATCTAGACACCACGTTCACATAAAATTGCTAAATGAACGTGTCATGTACACAATTCTGGGATCAAAATGCTTTCATCATTTAGTCTTTAAGCGAAGCAAACGAGCATGTTAGCAACGAAGGTTAGCGGCGTGGAAGCTAAACAAGGACAATGTTTACACCTAGCTCTAAGCACCATGCTTACAAGTAGATTGCTAGCAATCTAAACGAAATTCGTTAATAACAAAAGTCTAAACACCATGTTTATGTGACTTAGCTAGTGCAAAACCCTGTTGGACTAGAGAGATAGCGCAATGAAAAAGATTAGTAACCAACCAATGCAAATGATGCAAAACAGAGCAAGGCAAATGAACTATCCAATGTTATTCAACAAATAAGCATAAACACCATGTTTACACCTAAATTTGCTAAGGATATTGTGTGCAAGCCTATTAAGTGCTAATTATCAAGTTCAAACCAAGCTATTATGAGTGGGAAGGTGAATATGAACATGCAAAGTTAGAGGTTTGGGCGAATCAAAACAAAAACATGTTAGGTGGCAGTGAAGGAATGCTTGGAAAAGCATTTGGGTGTGGTGTCGATCGGTAATGGATATGTGCCGACCAGCGCATTTGGAATTGGCTATAGAATTTGATGGAAAATGAAGGGTGGGAGGCTTAGATGGGCTGAAGTTAGATGGTTAAATGCATGCAGGCGAAAACATCATGCAAAAATAAAAACAAAAACAAAGAAAGTGCTCACAAATATGCATGCAGTGGATGATTTTTGCAAACGAAACACAAAATGATGGTGGCGGAGGTCTAAAAATAAAAAGTTAATCTAGAACTAATTTGCCACAAGTGAATCAATTGAGTTGGGTTATTCTCACGATGCAAAAATTCTAGGTTGCCCTCCTAGTAGCACTAGTCAATCCAAACAAAACAAAAAGAAACACAAAAACACGGGTTGCCCCCTAAAAAATGCTTCAATTAGAGTCATGTAGCTAGACTTCTTACATACCTTGTTGTCGTGAAGCCATGGTTCTTGGTGTAAAATCCAAAGATTTCCATGTAGTTTGTACTTATGCAATCTTCATCGTGGTTCGCTCATTGCCCGTTTTCATTGTGTTGCATAATGCTCAATGTGTGTATGTGATATAATGCTCAGGAGTCTTCAATCTTGTTCAACTTCTAATCATTTGCTTGTAGGATAATTGCCCGAGCTATCCTTGTTGTCATCTTCATCTCCAATTTTGTCATTGATAATCTGCAGATCCTCTTCTCTCTGAATTTTGCCTTACCAACAGGATAGAACGGGGCCAAAGACCTATACCATCTTGTATGTTGCAAAATTATCTTTCCAACGAGTGCTCATACACTTCAAACGGACACGGTATGTGGGATTTATGATGTTTTTGCTCCAGGGCTACGTGCTATTGACAGATTGCACGCGTCCAATAATATACTCATAAATCCTTGTAGAAAAATACAAATCTAGCACCGTTTGTTGCGTTGGAAAGAAGACTTGAAGCTCTATTCAGATATAAAATTTTTATCCAATGGTCAGCAGAGAAAGTATACAGAATTACCAATGATTTCAGCTTCTAGCTTCATTTTTCGGAGAATCTTGATGACTTCGTCTTTTAAGCATTGGAGCATATGTCGGCTTGTCCTTTGATATGTGAATCTTGATCTTTGTTACACCAGAAAGTATTGATGATGAAGAGTGGATGCAACTTCTCAATTCTTGTCCAATGATCCATCAAGTCGACGGTGAAGAAATCCGAAGAAATCTGTTGTTGCTTCTCTAAACCGACGTATTGTTTCGGATATTGCGCCGCGACCAGAAGGAATTAGAGGCTGAAACCTGTGCCATTGCGTCGGGCATCAAATTATCTTTCCATGCAGTGCTCATGCGTCCCAATCGTACTCCGTATGAGGGAGATATGGCCTTTTTTCTAAAGTTATGGCAGGCTGTCTCGCGATGAATCCGAATTAAATTCAAACTTTCCAAATATTCAAACTCCGTGTTTCGAACGACTTGAATCCGTGTCAATCACCAAAAGGAAGCATCTTAAATGTCTAGAAACCAATATATTATGTGGATATAGGACTCTAGTTCTATATTTGGCTCAAACTTCCAATTGTTGGCAACTCTCGCGAGATATTCAAACAGCTTGTGCAGCGTCTCTTGTTCTAGCCATAAATCCTTGTATGAAACTCCAAACGACATGAGGTTTAAATCGTTGGAAACTAGACTTGATGCTCGTCCACAATATCAAATTTGTAGGTCTTTCAATCCTCTGTAGAATTTCGTACATCATCTTTTGGTCAGTGGACAGCATATCTACTAATGATCAAGAATGTATTCATCGTGTCTTCATTCTTTGCAATTGAAATTCTTGATCTTCATGATTATTTTCTTCCATTATTTGTTGCTGTGAAGAAGATAGAATCATTGCAAAGCATTAGTTAAAAAAATATTCACACAAGAAGCGTACCTTCCTTTTTATCGAGTGGCGAGGTGTCGATCGGCATGGGCATTGCGCCGATCGGCACAAGCAAGTCTTGCATGGACATGGACTCCATAGCAGATGATGGGCTACTAACAGAGTTAGCACCTACTGCTACGGAGCAACAGACTCGACGAAGAGCGAGGTCATCGGCATCGGCATCGATGTGGCACCGATCGACGCAAGCAGCTATGTCGCCACGCTCCAGTCGAGGTTGTGTGCCTAGCTGTGTTCCTGATTTTCAATGGACACACAAACAAAGAAAAACAGGGTATGTGCAATAAAAAGATAAAGGATTAATTTGATAAACTAGATAGATTCCCCTAAATAGGTTCGAGTTGCCGATCCCCGGCAACGGCGCCAGAAAAAGATGCTTGTTGGTCGTTACTACGCACCCACTTATATACCGCAAGAGGACGGTGTACATTGTAGCACTTTTTCTCTTAGAGTATTCCAACATTTAATCGAATCCACAGGGATCGGAAGAGAACCGTGTTTAGAGTTTACTATTTTGTCTAGCAAATCAATTATATCATGAAGTACATATTGCACATACGTGAGCATAAAAAGAAGATGGAAATTGGAGGTTGTGCTGATCGGCTCAACCGGTGCGTCGATGGCGTGAAGTCTTACATGAGCCAAAGTGTGCCTGATCCAAAGCTTGGGGAGTAGGAGCATACACATCGACCAAGGAGTATCACCTGGAGTTAGCCTATATGCATCTAGCGGTCGGAGAAAGGCTGTGCCGATTGGCGCAACTGGTGTGCCGATCGGCACTGAAGCAGTAGTCGTTATCATCTTAATCCTAGCTTACTTGGCATTTTAAACAATCGGTAAACATCGAAGATGAGCAAGACCACCCTGCTTTCCGAGCGGCTCCCGATTTATCACTGCCGAGAGGAACCCTTAATCACGCGAGTATCTTAACCCTACTTGACTATCTAAAAGTGTTGCGCAAGCTTAGCTCTGTCACAACTAAACCACACCCTAGCATCATCAAGCAATGATGATTCATACAAGATCCGGATACTAACCTAATCACCACGATTAAGAGAGCATCTAAATACTTAGATGTACCTCTAAGCAATTAAATAAGCACATGTAAGATCAATCAATCCAGACGAACACAAATTGCAGCCAAGAATAGAATCAAGATAGATAACATGAATTGATAACTGTACCGATATTCATCACCACTAGGGACGCACCGATCGGCGCAGCCATGATGCATCGTTGACGACTTCTAAGGTGCACCACGCAGGGTCCCTATCCGACTAGACTACATCTCTTCAATTTGGTGACTCTTCAACTCCGGTAGCCTCCTGACGATGTGCAGCAGCTTCTATAGCCTAATTATCTCCCGTTGTCTTGTAGTGTCCCCCATATGGGTGATTATATAGCCTCTGGTCACGTCCTCCCTTGCTTGGCCTCCAAGTTTACCACATAGAGATTGAATCCAAGTCGGTTTTGTACCTTCCATAAATTATGCTGTCTTACTTTAATCATAACTAATGCTTTCAGAGTCCAAATGAGACAAACCCAGACTCTATCGTGTAGCCCTCACAAAGATCTACAATTTTTGTATTATTTGGATCCTCAGATTCGGACGTTCAGATACCCAAAACTGCGATACCAAAGTATCTGTCCTGATTCAGATTCCTCTGTGCAGGCTGCCTTGCCGGGCCCATATCTCCCATCTCCGGAGTCCAATAAATATAAATAATATATGTTTCGGAAAGCGCTCAACGAGATTTTCAACTTTCGTATTTTGAGATTTCCCATTTGACCAAGTCTTGGTCTCCCAAATTGTGTGACAATACAGTGCTATTTCTGGACTCCGCGAATTGAACTTTCCTTCCGGATAAACCTTCTAGAAATCCTGAGGCATTGGGCCATGACTTTGGGCTTGCACATTGGACCTCATGGACGTCCAGGTGTATCTTATAAGCTTCATGGGCTAGTGGGAAGCCCTCCTTTTATGGCGAGTCGGGCTTCATGTCGGTACTTCTCATATAAGAGTCATTTTATCGTCTTTTCACCTATTTTTGCAATAAAGCACTAAAACGACACTACATATGGAAATCGTCAATATTAGAGATAAAACACATGATTGTGATGAGAATATGGTATGATGTTGGTGGTTATTGGCATATAAAACAGGTACATAGGAACCACCAACAACTTGCTCATTCTTGAAAAGAAGAGAAACCTTGAACTAGAGAAGCTCCTAGAAGATGAGAGAAAGAAAAATAATGATATAACTATGTCTCTCACTAAACTTGAAAACTCTTGTGAAAACCTTGAGAGCTCAAAAGATGCACTTCTAGAGAAGTATGAGAATTTGGAAAAGACTCATAATTCTCTTGAGGAACAATATGAAATACATTCAACTTTCACATCCTCCGCTAAATACTCTCATGCTTCCACTAGCAAAGGATGTGATTGGTGCTATAACATTGATATTGATGCTTGTGGCACTAATGTCAATTTGATTGACGATTTGAACAAACAAGTGAAAGCTCTTGAAAGAAAAATACAACATGAGAAACATGTTGTTGATGATGAGAAAGCAAAATATGCAAGAGGTGCATATTCATACAAGAGGCACCCAAATGTCATGGATGGAATTGGATATATGGAGGGTGCTAAGCACAATGCTAGGGAGAACAAAATTGGGAAGGGATTCCTGAAGTTCACCAAGGAAGGATGTTACCAAAAGAAGGAAGCCAAAAACAAGAATACTAACCAAACTTCTTTTGTTAATGATTCTCATGCTAATGTTCCTAATAACTCTTGTGCACTCTTTCATGACTTTGATGCTTCATATGTGCTCATGAGAAACATGCACGGTCATGTGTTCGCCAAATATGTTGCGCCATGCAACAAGTGACCAAAGAATTGTGTGTGGGTGCCCAAAGTGCTTGTGACTAATGTGAAAGGACCCAAGGAAATTTGGGTACCTAAAAACAAAGCTTAACTTATTTTGTAGGACTATGTCTTCGAAGGGTCAAGTTGGGTGATTGATAGTGGATGCACCAATCATATGACCGGAGACAAAAAGATGTTCAAGTCATTTGAGCCAAGTCACAACAACAATGAATACATTACATTTGGTGACAATGGAACGGGACAAGTACTAGGTCATGGTAAAGTTCCTCTCACTCCATCGTATTTACTTTCTAAGGTTATGCTCATTGATCAAGTTGACTTCAATCTATTGTCCATTTTACAATTTTGTAAAATAGGCTATGATGGCTTGTTCAATGAATGTGGTGTGACCGTCTATAAGATGAGTGATGGCTCAGTTGCTTTTAAGGGTGTGCTTTAAAGGAAAGCTTTATGTTGTGGACTTCACCACGGATGAAGCTAGACTTTATACATGCTTATTAGTGAAGTCCAACGAGGGTTGGTTGTGGTATAGAAGGCTAGCCCATATTGTTATAGAAATCTTCACAAACTCCAAAAGGGCGTCCATATCATAGGACTAACCAATGTGTGCTTTGAGAAAGATAGAATCTGTAGTGCATGTCAAGCGGGAAAGCAAGTTGGAGCTTCACACCCCTCCAAGAACATGATGACAACCACAAGACCATTGGATATGTTGCACATGGACCACTTCAGCCCCATCTCCTACAAAAGCATTGGTGGTAACAAATATGTTCTTGTAATTGTTGATGATTTTTCTCGCTTCACGTGGATATTCTTTTTACATGATAAAGGTGAAGTGAAGGACGTGCTCAAGACATTCATGAAAAGAGCACAAAATGAATATGAAGTCAAGATCAAGAAAATAAGAAGTGATAACAGCACCAAATTCAAGAACACTCAAGTTGAGGAGTATCTTGATGAAGAAGGGATCAAGCATGAATTTTCGGCACCCTACTCCCCTCAACAAAATGGGGTGGCCCAAAGAAAGAACCGCAGACATTGAGATGGCAAGAACAATGCTTGATGAATACAAGGCGTTCGACCATTTTTGGGCCGAAGCTGTCAACACCGCATGCCATGCCTCCAACCGGTTGTATCTCCATCGATTGTTGAAGAAAACACCATATGAGCTACTAACCGGTAACAAGCCTAATATTTCTTACTTTCGTGTTTTTGGAAGCAAATGTTTAATGCCAAACAAGAAACCCAAGAGTTGATGAAGGTTTCTTGCTTGCTTATGGGTCAAATGTTCATGCTTACCATGTGTTCAACAAAACCATTGATTGTGTTGAAATCTCATGTGACGTGACATTTGATGAATCTTACGACTCTCAAGAGGAGAAAGTTGTTAATGATGATGTATATAGTGATGCTCCTAGAAATGCAATAAAAAGGATGGCCATTGGAGATGTAAGATCATAAGAAACTTCAAGTGCTAAAAATCAATCCTCTCCCCCAAGACAAGACCAACATCATGAAAATGAAGAAACTAATCATGCAAGTGATCAAAATCAAGATGTTGAGAATAATGAACGAGTATCAAATGATGACTCCCAAAAACATGATCAAGAAGTTGATGAAGATTGTGGTCAAAGACGTTCACATCTGTAAGGACCGAAGGCGTACCGAGAGGGTGGGGGTGAATCGGTAAGCCGCTCACGAATTCAATTAATTCAAGTTCCACTACTTGAGTCTAACAAGATATGGAACCTAAGCAATTCTAGCAGGCCAAGACCCTACACATGCTAGTGTACATGATAAGATAAAGTACGGAAGCCAATCACACTAGCCTATGCAAGCCACAAGTCCCCCTACTCACTAGAGCACACAAATGTAGAATAGTAAAGAGCGGGTCAAGGAATGCTCATGATTTTTTTCCCGAGGTCTTGAAAGGATGGTGCCTTCCCCTAATCCTCATTGGACCACTCCCGCCGGTGTCCCGGTCCCTCCAGCCACCAAGTGGAGTTCTCGCCCACGAGCCCGTAATCAGTCCTAGAGTAAAGAAACGGTGTGCATCACCGCTGCACAAAGCACAAGCTTGCCTCCCTCGAGAACTTGCCGGACTCCCCGAGCCAACATGGGCACTCACTAGCGATGCCCCTTTCAACGGCGGGCTTAAACCGTGTACAAACGTGTCACGGCCTTCACAACCAATCACAATAGGCTCAATCGCCGACACCTAACCAGTCTAGGTCTCACCATAGACCAAGAGTAACAATCTAGATCACACCCTCAAGGACACCCTAGCCTTAGATGTGCAAGATGCTCAAGCTACTCTTCTCTAGCACTCTCAAGATATGCATTATCTCCTCCTAGTGCTCTACTCTTTTCCTCTTGGACCTTACCAAATGCTCTCAGGTATTCCAGTGGCCAACAGAGGTCTCCAAGACCCCAGCAACGAAGTTATATAGGCTCCATGAAATTGCCTTTCTGGACATCTAGACTGGACTGTCCGGTCACTGCCTGACTGGACCGTCCTGTCACTCTGGTAACGGTTTCCAGAACCATTGGTTTCTCTGTCCAGACAATTCCTCTAAACTGACCGGACTGTCCGGTCACTAGACCGGACCGTCCGGTCCACATTCTCTCACCAGTCCAGGAGCCTCCGCAAAATGCACCCTCTCTGCTATTCCTGCACTCCTACTGACTAGACCGTCCGGTCTGTACACAGTCTCCTACTGACAGAATTCTTGCTCCTCGTGCTAAGTCCTTTACAACTCCACATAGTGACCGTACAGTCCGGTCTCCACTGACCCCTCTGTCCAGTCTCTATGTCCAGAAGCTGAAACTTGTCATCCTCACTTGACTTCGTTTCCCGGCTTCTCCAAACAGCTCCTTGGCTTCTCCACTGTCACCTAGTGCCTATGATTTCACCAAGCAATGTTGACAGTCCGATTTTTCCTATGGACTCAAAACCCTAACAACTACTCCAGTGTTCCAAACACTTGCACCATAGCTTGTTCTCCGCTTTGATCCATCTCCATCAACCCTTGGACTCCACCAAGTTCACAAGCCTCCATGCTTGTGGTCATTGTCATCCATCGCCAAAGCAACCATCATCCATATGACTTATAATAGAGTTTAGAGATGATTCCTACATAGACAACACTTGTGTAGATATTAACCCACAATTTCATAGTTGTCATCTATCACCAAAACATCCATACTCGGGCATCCAATCATCAATGGTCATGAAGTTTACAATCTCTCCATTTTTGGTGATTGATGAAAACCACTACATAATCGAAAACTTCAATGAATAAACAACCAGGCTAAATAAGCTACATAAAGATCGACAGGTACCATAACAATATATGAGAGAAACGCATAAGGTCCTACTCAATCAAGCATCATCTAGAGATATAAGGAAAAGAGTGAAGAGCAAACTCTAGATGAAAAATGCATGCATGTCATGGCAATATATTGAATGAAAGCATAAGGACATGCAATGCAAGGCATGAATGATGAGATGCAACAAGTTAGTATGACAAAGCAAATGAATTAAGAACAAGCATACAAGATAATTAATAAATACATAGGCATACAAGATAATTAATAAATACAAGCACTGCATATGAACAAGAAATAAACCAAGTGAGATCAAAATGAGTCAAACACCAGCGAATGAAATCCATGACTCATCACAATCCTTGAACATCAAATATCTCCTCAAAAAGAAGAACCAAATGATCTATCTCCCAAAACTTTGTAGCTCCCCCTAGATACATGCTACTCTCGATCGCAACAAGATCACACTCCTACTCCCCCTAGACCTAGTATCTTCTCCCCCTTTGGCAACAAGCACCAAAAAGTAGAAAAGACGAACATCTAAGCGCTCGTGGTGATGTCCTCTGTAGGCTCTGCTCCGGGATGCTCCTAAAGTGGATCCTACTGTGCTCCCTGAGCCTGTGCCGCCTGAGCATCTAGCTGCTCAAAGAATCCAAGGTCTACAGGCGACTCAGACCCACTATCCTGTGCTGCTGGAGTGACCGTGGCAGTCTCTTGAGCTGAAGTCTGCAGTAGTAAGAGGTCTGCCACGTCCTGATGAGAGAAGCCTCCACGGACAAGATCCTCTACTGCCTGAGGAGTAAGAGTGGTAACAGTGGCAGTAAGAGGTGGAGCTGAAGCTGTAGCTGTCTCTGGGGTGGTCTGGGAGTCTGCACGAGTAGTGTGCACGATGTCTGAGAACAAACTCATGACCGGTACATGTTGGGAACTGGAGGGTCCTGCCATCTGCGAGCTAGAGGAGTGTGATGGTGAGACGAACAACGCAGATACAGAGAAAGCTGACACAGGGGAGAGCTATGCTAAAGAGAAAGTCTGTCCTGCTCCCCGTGTCGGTAAGACCCCTGAAAGTGACAGTCCACTGGACTGAGCTATCATCAAAGTTGTGAAGGGTCCAGGCCGAGTCAGTAGCTGCTGGTACTGAGGGAACAATGAAGGTCCTGGCTGCTGACCGGCCTGCCTCTGGGTCAACTCCGTCATCTGAGTCATCAGGGCTATAAGTAGTGCAGAGTACTGCCTCTGAATCTCTGTCTGGCTCCTGATGACTTCCATCATCTGACTTCTGTCCTCCGAGACACTCTGAATAAACTCTCCTAGCCGTCCTGCAAGTGCTGTCACAGTGACAGTGTCCTCAGGCAGTGAACCTGTTGGCTAGGGAGGTGCCCCTGTACTGGCTGACTCGGAAATCATTATATCTGGCTCAGCTGCCTGCTTGTGAAGTACCCGTGTGAAGGATCGAAAAGGCGACCAAAGGGGGGGGGGTGAATGGGAGCCAATCAAAGTTCTTCAAGAGAACTTGGCCTATATCCCAAAAACAACCCAAGCCAACCTCCGAACCCATCACAAAGACTACACACACCAACTAGTGGTGTACTAGCCCTAAGAGTGATCAACCACAGCAAGAAACACAGCGGAAACAAAAAGGAAACAGCAGAGACTCGAGATAGTCAAAAACCTCACAAACTGCACCTTACTGAACCACCACCGGCAGTGCTGATCAGGACCATCGGCAGTGCCGGTTGGCCCTATCGACAGTGCTGGTGCGGGGTTCTGAGACCCCCCCTCGGCAGTGCCGGTCCTAGTCGTCGGTAGTGCCGATCGACCCCGACAGAACAGCAAAAACTTTCGGGAATTTGACAAATCTTCTCCAAAACCTAACCAAACAAACTTCAAATGATGTGATTTTTGGACCAGTGAATCCTCATCACATCACGACCCTAATCCTAGAAAGTCATCTCAATTGGTTCAATGAATCATCACGAATTTCAGATCTTGTGCCAAGAACACGAAAAAGGGGAAACTTAGGAAATCCTTCAAATAGAAGGTGCCAGAGCTATTGAATCGTTCAAGGATCCATAGAGGATTATTCTAGCTCATCCTAGCAACAAGTTTATCAAGAAATCCGGGCCAAAAATTTATCTAAAAGTGAGATAAAAAATCACCACAAAAAATAGTTCCGAAAATAAGAAAAAGGGAATTTTGGGATTCAAGTGAAGAGGGAAATCTAGAGCATGAAAATACTTCTCATATCATAGAAAGGTGCTTACAAGATCCATAGGTACAAGGCTAGGAAGCCACCCTCTTCTTCCCACTATTTGGAAGAGCAAGAGATGTCTCTCACACATCCTTTCCTCTCCTCTAAAACATGAAGTCCTCTCCTAGCACTTTGAATATAATCCTAACAAAAGGCTAATGGAAAGAGAGGCACCTCTCCCACTAGCCACACCTCTCCTTATATAGGCCTAGGATCTTTTATCCACATGACCACTCTACCCTTGACCTACATAACACACCCACCTACCATTGGGCGCATAACTGTCCATTTTTTTCCTCATCACCCAAATGCCATCGGACGCTTCACGTCTTTGCTTCATCTCGAAGCAAGCTCCATGATGGTTCCACGTGCAACACAAACCACCGCCACCGGTTTTGAGGTCCAATCCAGGAAACCGCCTTGGACGCTTCTCAAAGCACGACTTCTCGATGTTGACGTGTGTCACCTTGTCCCGCGATCCTGACCACCGGCAAGTCTCTCCCAGTCCCTGTCCATCGGGCCCCCTTGTCGCTTGCACCGGCATCCCGTTCGCCTTGACTTGGTCAACATGCCGTCTTCATCGCCACCACGGTTTTAAGGCTCAACCGCGAAACCGCTCGTGCTTCTTGCCTCTCCACGTGTACGGTGTGGATCACCCTTGACTTCACCCGGCATCCTGACCGTCTGGTCCCAAGTCCCCTACTTGTGCCCGATCCTCTCGCTGTTGACCGCCAAGTCGACTCCAGCGACCTACACATCATGAGACAAGCAAACACATTTCCCAACTCCTGCAATATCACCAATATCTCCACCAACTCAGGTTAGTCATAACCATGATATGCAAACCCATGCAATCCCTAGATTCCCTCATTTCAACTCAAACACCAAATCCGCTCAAGTCAATTACTCATCATATATATTGCAAACCATGGCACATATCTACATGGTTTCTCAATCTCCCCCTTGATGAGTACATTGACAACCTCAAATGCACAAAGATTAGAGATTGAAATGCAAAGCCAAATAAGCACATCCAAATGGCCAAATCAATAGAAAAGGTGAAAACAAGCGATCTAGCAAAGTAGGGATTACAAAAGTAGGGATTACAAAACCAAGAGTTGGCAAAGAAGGCGACTTGAGACACAAAGAATGTGAAAAGCGCAAGAAAACGCTCAAGATCATGATATGCTCCCCCTCAAGTCGTGGTAGGTCTCATGTAGTGCAAAATGGATCATATGAGTTTCTTAGCATTATTTGTGTATGAGCCCAAAATTTTCTCCCCCTTTGGCAATGAACTCATCAAAGAAGCAAAAGAACAAGCAAACATGCAATGCATGAAAATGCAAACCTAAGGAGCTTCAACAATTATGCAAACAAGCATTTACCTTTGCTAACCATAACCATAGTGCTATGAAGTGTAAAAGCAATAGCTCCCAATCATGCAAAGATCAAAAAAAGATAGCAAGGCATAAACACCATGAGCTATACAGGCTAAGCAGAAATATTGACTAGCTTAGAAGAATCAAATTTTGCTTATCATGAGAAATCTGCCACCACATATGTAAGTACTCCCATCCAAGGCAAAACAAGAACCAAGTGAATCATAAGAATTTAGCCAGTTTCAATCTCAACAAGGGCAACAAGCATTCGCAAAAAATAAGCTCAACAAATGCTCAGGGTCACACGACTGGGTACGGCAAACACCCCGAGGCTTCAAGTCACAATGTTTGGATTTAGCATTATTGAGTAATTCTTGATCAAAGCACTTAGCAGATTTTTCAGGATTATGCACAAGACAAAAGAGCATGCCTTTGCGGCAAAAGTAACACATGTTCCCACAATGTTACATCATGAGCTAAACATTTGCAAAGCCTTCCGTTTCGCAAACACAAGGTGCCAAAGCCAAGACATCCTCTAGACTAGCCTCAACATAAGTTTCAACAAGAATAAAAGCAATTATACACATGGTGAGCAAGTTTTAGCAAGATTAGATCATAAGGTTCACATGAGTTTATAACAGGCCATCTAGAAAATCTAAGCATGAGAGATTACCATCACATCCACATAACTTAGCTGAAGCTCAATCATAGCGAAGAGAAATGCAAGAAAGCATAAGACTCAAAGCTCATCTATCAATGCATATATTACACATGAGATGCAAAGCGAAAATGGTAAGATACATATATACAAGTGAACACCAACTCCCCCTCAAATGATGCCAAACGGATGACAAACACCAAGTTCCCCCCGAAGAAAAGCATGTTTCAAAGCATCTAGGGGCTTGGTGAGGATATCAGCTAGTTGGTTCTTGGTATCAATGTATATGAGCTCAACATCCCCCTTCTCAACATTCTCTCTCAGGAACTGGAATCGCACATTGATGTGTTTGACCTTACCATGTTGGACTGGGTTTTTGGCTAAGCATATGGTACTAGAGTTATCACACATGAGTGGAACACCCTTAAAAGTCAACCCATAGTCTCTTAGGATTTGTGAGTAGCAGCTAGCAGCAGCTACATACTCAGCCTCTGTGGTGGATTGAGCAACACTCGACTGCTTACGAGAAGACCAACAGATCAAAGAAGTACCCAAGAAATGGCAAGTACCAGAAGTGCTCTTCCTATCAATTCTACACCCAGCAAAGTCCGCATCCGAATACCCAATGAGATCAAGAGCTGAAGGTGCAAAGTACCAAAGACAAAACTCAAGGGTGTATTTGAGATACCTTGTCACATCCCAAAATTTCCCATTTTGGAATGTCAACCTCTTTCGAACAACAGAGGTATATTTCTCAAATTTTGAAACAGTTTACAAGAAACTATGCAAATTAACAAAGATTTTATTGGGTTGAAGAAATTGCTCTATTTCATAAAAAATTTTAGTTTTGAACCAAAACCTTTTTATATAAGTAAAATAATTTTATTTTATTTCAATATTTTATCATTTTTGGATTCCATGTTAATTTGAGAAAATTGAAATCCTTTCAATAAAATTTTATGAATGTAGATTCTGTTTTAAAATGGGGCTCAGTCATCTTTCTCTTCTTCGCTCATGTGTATGCATGGTTGACACCATCAATCAACTCATCTCTGTAGCATCATGTCTCCGTTCATCGTATTTTCCTTCCGACAATACTTGGACATATCTCTACCTAATACCATCCACATTCTCTCCACATACCACAAACATGAACCTAGACACCTTGACCATCCAAGTTCATTCCACCAATCGCGTGCAATCAAAAGGAAAGAAAATGAGCAATCAAACATGCATTTAATGACATTAATCACCTTGTTTCCACCTTCCTTTTGTTTATCCCACCTTTCATAAACATTCATAAGGAAAGAACAATGGAATAATTTCCTTTCCGTATTTCATATGCCTTCCATGTTTGCCTCTAACAAATGCATTTATTCCCCTTAATTCCCTTTCCATACTCTTCCCCCACCAGCCCCACCCCTCCTATAAATACTAGTCCCTCACCCACGAAATTCCCACCCCCTCAAACCCTCACCACGCCGCCAGGCTGCCGCCACGCCACCCTGCCTCGCGTCCAGCTGCAGTGCCTCCGATTGGCGTCAGCGTTCCCGGCGATCCACCCATCCAAATGCCACCAAATTTTACATGGTGGTTCGCCCAGATGTCCTCTACATCATATCCAAAAATCAGAGTCATTGGACGTCGGATGCCTCCGGGATCTGCATCACAATATATGTTGTTCCCTGATCTGGGCGGATCCAGCGCGTGCGACGGTAAAACCATTGCCTTTTCTCCTAATCCATAGATGTTCTTGATACAACCAACACTCCTACTCGTGTTCCAGGATCTTGTGAGCATGTCCATCAGAGGGTTCTCCTAGAACAGCCATGGTGTGACCAGAAACGTGATCCGTTCTTGATCTGCCGCTGGACAACCTCCTCATGATGCAGCCAATCGATCTCCAGCATAGGTGATTTCTGATCCAATTCATCTTGCATTTCACATGTTCCACATCAAGAGCAAGATGTATGTTCAAATGATTCCTTGATAACCAGAGCCAAACATCAGGAACGTCTTCATCTATTCCTTGATGTCTGCATTGGCTGCTGTTCTCAGTTCTGTCCACATCCAAGCTCGACGACTGTAATCCTCTTGTTGTTCTATTCTATCCAAAGTCTTACTTGAGATAATAACCATGCCATATCATATTCCAAGAAGTTCTCTTTATGTCCACAAGAGTGATAGCCGAATTCTATCTCAATGCCTCTAGGAACGCGTTTGGCGTTTGATCTGTCCCTGCAGGAGCTTGTCACGTTCCAACGCCCAGATCTCCACAGCAGTTCAATTCTAATTGCTTCCACCTTTCCATTCACATGTCCCACGTATATATAGATGTTTGTGATCAATTACTATCTCTATTAATGCATCCAGTCAATCGGAACGCAAATGTAAAGTTCTGTGATCATTTACAGTGGTCACCTCGCCTCACCAAATAATCAATGGCATCGACGCCACAACCCGAGATCATCGCCATCACCCACTTTCCACCATCACCACTGTCTCGAATGTCCCTTGCTGCTGCATAGCCTTTTGGTGAGCCTCCTTGTTCATCATCATGAATCATTCCCAATTAGTTCCAATTGTTATATGTTCTTCATGTTCGTTTATTTGATTTCTTCTCGGTAATCGCTCGAATAGGAGAATACGCATCGGGATCACACATAGACATGAAGACAAGGTTCAAGATGAGTGAGCAGCAATATCTATTTTTCAGGAAAGTGTCCTTGATGCATTTTGATCCCATTATGAATATTATCTTAGAATTGCATGCTTGAGTCAAATGAATGGGTACCTATTGTTAGGGTTTCCCTAGTATTGCTTTATCCTTTTCCTTGTCGCCTTGAACTAGTTGGTTGGTTGGTTGTGGGTAGATAATGCTTAGGTTGTTTGTGGGATGTTGGGTTAATATTAATCTTGATAATGAACCATGTCACTTCATGGGTGGAATGGTAAATTATTTTAGCAACATGGACATAGGGATCTATGCAAGCCGGATGGAATGGATGTGGTGCCATGGGCACACGGTTAGTGGTGGTAGGCTTGTTGTAGATCCTAGGACCTGGTTCTTGGAGCGATAACCCAGGACAACAGTGCCATCACAAGGCTGCTATGGAACAGCTTGGCTGATTAATTAGGAGTTCTCCCAGTGTCGGTGCAGCATTTTGGTGGAGCGGGGAATGGAAGTCAAGAGGACTGTCCTTGTATCCGAATGGCTCAAGAGGGGGCTCCTGGGGTGATGAGCTGCTTGTTGATGGTCTATCACTTACGAATGTGAGTGGAACCTTAGTGGCTATCATGTACTAGGAGACCCTTTGTAAAAGCCTCGTAGTGATCTCCTGGCCGCGCACCTAAGGAAATGTGCTAGTGCTTGGCCAGCATGGCAACATGGAGACTCTAGTCCACCTGGCAATAGGGGACAAAATCATGACTTGTGGGTAAAGTGGTACAAACTCTGCAGAGTATCAAACTGTCATGAAAGCCGTGCTCACGGTCAAGAGCGACCAGGAATCCTCACAAGATTAGTTGGTTATGGATTGGAATGGTTAGGAATGGTTGGTTGGTGGATGGGATTGGACTTGGTTTGGATAGTACCCTATGGATTGAGGGTTGGGATGACCTTACCTAGTAATTAGGAAGCTTAGGAATTAAAAGCTCATGTAATAAACCCTATAAGCCATCCTTGTCTTTAGCCCCATGTCATCTTTTCCCCCACTTGCTGAGTACGGCATGTATTCACCCTTGCTATATCCCACATTGCTGCTCAGCTATAGGAGAATGAAAGAACAACTATGAAGACGATGGAGGAGTCTAGGCATGCGGCCTTCTGGTCGACTTCCTGTGGGAGCTGAAGGACGCTAACGCTTAGTTATTCCGCTGTAATGTAATCTATTCTTTTTGACCTACGGGTCACTGTTATAATAATATTATCATTTTAATAAAGATATTGTTCTTTTATTACAATAATTGTCCTATGTGTGTGAAAACTTGATCCTGGGCACGCATACAGATGCACTTGGTTTCGGTCGTTGGAACCAGGTGTGATATACCTGAAGATGCGATTGACAGCCTTGCAATGAGTCACCCTTGGGGAAGCTTGAAAGTGAGCAGAAAGACACACCACAAAGTGTATGTCGGGTCTTGTCGCTGTCAGGTACAAGAGGGAGCCAATCATGCTCCTGTACTCTCTTTGATCCACCGCTTCACAGTCTTCATCGGGGTCAAGAGCCGTTGTACTGGACACTGGTGTAGACAACGGCTTCACATTGAGCATGTCAAACTTCTTCAGGAGATCCTTCATGTACTTGGCTTGATGTATGAAAGTGCCTTGCTTGTACTGCTTGATTTGAAGCCCAAGAAAGAAGGTGAGCTCTCCCATCATCGACATCTGAAATTCACTTTCCATAGCTTCCTGAAATCTGGACACAAGAGCATAAGAGGAACCACCAAAGATGATATCATCCATGTAAACCTAAACCATTAGAAAGTCATTGCCATGCTTTAGAGTGAACAAGGTTTTATCAACACACCCCATGACATACCCACGCTCTAGCAAGAAGGTCTTAAGCCTAGCATAATATGCCCTAGGTGCTTGCTTTAGCCCGTACAAGGCCTTCTAAAGCTTGTATACACGGTTTGGGTATTTGTGGTGCTGAAAGCCAGGGGTTGCCTCACATACACTTCTTCCTCTATAAAACCATTTAGGAAAGCACTCTTGACATCCATTTGATAAAGTCTAATGCCCTTGGAGGCAGCAAATGCAAGCAAGATCCTAATGGCTTCTATGCGAGCAATAGGAGAAAGGTTTCGCCGTAATTTAAGCCCTCCACTTGGCTAAAACCTTGAGAAACTAGCCTAGCCTTGTTTCTCACAACCTCACCATCCTCCCCATGTTTGTTTTTGAATACCCACTTGGTTCCTATGACATTGACATTTTTTGAAGGCTCTACAAGGGTCCAGACTTTGTTTCTCTCAAAGTTTTCCAATTCCTCATGCATGGCATTAACCCAATGTTCATCAGATAGTGCGTGTCCAACATCTCGGGGTTCAAAGGTTGCAACAAAGAGAGAATTGGTAAAGCAAGCAAGATGTGCAGACCTTGACCTTGTAGTCCTCTCATGGAGATTACCGATCATCTGTTGGGGTGGATGTTTACACTGAATGTGGTGAGGAGCCTCTCTCTCAGAGTGTACCTCCCCCTCAACCACAGCTGGAGCTTGCTCAACAGCCGCTGAAGTCGATGTAGAAGCTTCTGGATCCTCTGCTGGAGTAGTGGTAGTAGCAGGAACAAGCTTAGATGAGAGATGAAGTAAATCATCATCATCATCATCAACGCCCTGTAGGTCCTTTTCTACAAAGATGCTCTCCTTCATCTCCTTGTCACCTGCAGACTCAATCACATTCCTTGCACAAGAGTTTGATTCATCAAAGGTTACATCGCAGGATTCTACGATGGTGTTAGTCTCCAAATTCAAAACTCTGTAGGAATGACCATGAAGAGAGTAACCAAGAAAGATTCCATCGGAAGACCATGACACGAACTTATAAAGATTGCCACGCTTGAGAATAAAGCACTTGCAACCAAAGGCACGCAAATGAGAAACCGAGGGCTTTCTCCCAAAACACAGCTCATAAGAAGTCACATTAAGAATTGAGCGCAAGAAAATCCGATTGGAAACATAGCAAGCAGTGCTAAGGGCCTCAGCCCAGAACTGTCTCGGAGTCCTATGCTCATCGAGCATCATCCAGGCCATCTCCACTAAGGTTCTATTCTTTCTTTCAACCACACCGTTCTGCTGGGGAACACGAGGTGCTGAAAACTGATGCTCAATACCATGCTCAAGATAGAAACCATCAAAGGAGGAGTTCTTGAACTCGGTGCCATTATCACTGCGAATTGCTCGTAATGCACCAGGGAGTTCCTTGAACAACCTCAAAGCTAAGCTCCAAAAGTAATGAAACACTTCATTCTTGCTCTCAAGAAAGTAGACCCAAGAGTAGCGAGAATAGTCGTCAACAATCACAAGAACATACCACTTCCCACCCGCCGAACGAACCCGAGAAGGACCAACAATGTCCATATGAAGCAACTCTCCAGGGCGTTCAGTCATCACCAAATTGTTTGGTGGATGAGAAGCGGCAATCATTTTCCCATGACGACAAGGAGCACAAACCAAATCCTTATCAAATTTGAGCTTAGGCAATCCTCGGATCAAACCTAGGCCACTCAAGCAACATAACATGTCAAAGCTCATGTGACCCAGTCTCGTATGCCATTTCTAGAGCTCAGAAGAAGATTGAGCAAACAAGCACTTGTGAGAACCAGGAGAACCAGTAAAATCAGCCTAAAAAACTCTGCCAATGCGAGAAATCCCACAAACCATGGAACCACTCGAATCAAGAACACAAGAAGCATTCGACTTAAAGCGCACTTCCAAACCAACACCAAGAAGCTGAGAAACAGAGAGGAGATTGTACTTGAGATACTCAACCAAACCAACATCATTGAGAGTGAAGTTCTCATTTACCTTTACCGCGCCCCTTCCCTTTACTCTTCCTCTCTTGTCATCTCCAAAGGTCACATACTCCTGACACTTCAAGGAAGTGAGGCTGGAGAACCACTTTGCATTTCCGGTCATGTGGCGCGAACACCCGGAGTCCATCAACCACTTGTTCTCCAAGCCTCCATCTGCTGCCTACAAAGAACGAGAAGTGAAAGTCAATGGCTTAGTGCTGGGGTTAGTCAAAAAGCATTTGGGAATCCAACACTTAACCATACGACCGGTAGTAGTCATCACAGTCCTTTGTACTTTAGCATTTGAACGCATGCGACGAGAACCACGATGGGGAAAACATGGCCTGTCAAAACATCTCGACTCAAACCTTGGATTGTGAGGATAGAAATCATCAATGTGAAAGCCAAATCCACGCGAATGATGCTCACCACGATGGGGAAAACGTGGGTGCCAAAGTGCTGCTGTGCAAAGCCTCTGAGAAACCATGTGGAAATGTGCCATGGTTTGCTATACTTGTGATGAGTAATTGACTTAAGCGGATTGGGTGTTTGAGTTGAAATGCGGGAATCCAGGGATTGCATGGGTTTGCATATCATGGTTATGATTAACCGGAGCTGGTGGAGATATTGATGATGTTGCAGGAGATGGGAAATGTGTTTGCTTGTCTCATGATGTATAGGTCACTGGAGTCGACTTGGTGGTCAACTGCGAGAGGATCGAGCACAAGTAGGGGACTTGGGGCCAGACGATTGGGATGCCAGGTGAAGTCAAGGGTTGTCCACACTGTACACATGGAGAGGCAAGAAGAACGGACGGTTTCGCGGTTGAGCCTCAAAACCATGATGGTGATGAAGATGGCGTCTTGACCAAGTCAAGGCGAACGGGATGCCGGTGCAAGTGACAAGGGGGCCCGATGGACAGGGACTGGGAGAGACTTGCCGGTGGTCAGGATTACGGGACAAGGTGACACGCGTCAAAGTCGAGAAGTCGCGCTTTGAGAAGCGTGCAAGGCGGTTTCCCGGTTTGGTCCTCAAAACCGGTGACGGTGGTTGGTGGTGCACATGGCACCATCACGGAGCTTGCTTCGAGATGAAGCAAAGACGTGAAGCGTCCGATGGCATTCGGGCGATGACGAAAAAGATGGACGGTTATGCCCCCGATGGTAGGTGGATGTGTTATGTAGGTCAAGGGTAGAGTGGTCATGTGGACAATAGACCCTAGGCCTATATAAGGAGAGGTGTGGCTAGTGGGAGAGGTGTCTCTCTTCCCATTAGCCTTGTGTTAGGACTCTATTCAAAGTGCTAGGAGAGGACTTCAAGTTTGAGAGGAGAGTAGTGGGTGTGTGAGAGACATCTCTTGCTCTTCCAAATAGTGGGAGGAAGAGGGTGGCTTACTAGCCTTGTACCTATGGATCTTGTAAGCACCTTTCTATGATATGAGAAGTATTTTCGTGCTCAAGATTTCCCTCTTTACTTGAATCCCGAAATTCCCTTTTTCCTATTTTTGGAGCTATTTTAATGGTGATTTTTGATCTCGATTTTGAGTGAGTTTTTGAGATGGATTTTGTGGGGGATCTTGGTGCTATGATGTGCTAGAACAATCCCATATAGGTCTTTGACCGAATCATAGGCACGAGCACCTTCGATTTTAACGTTTTCTCAAGTTTCCCCTTTTCGGTGTTCTCGGCACAAGATCTGAAATTCATGATGATTCCTTGTGTTTTCAGAGTGGACCTTTTTAGAGGAGGGTTATGATGTATTGAGGATCATCTGTCCAAATTTCATGATTTTTAGAGTTCGTTTGATAAGGTTTTGCAATTTTTCTTTGTGGTTCGCTGTTGCTGTTCTGAATCTATCGGGCCCGACTGGCAGTGCCGATGGCTACTGCCGGTGGCACCTACTACCGATGGACCAGCAAGGACCAGCAGTGCCGGTGGTCACTGCTGATGACCAGACCAGCACTGCCGATCGCCTGGATCAGCACCGCCGAGCGGCACTGCCAATAAACTGATCGGTTCTGCCGATTCTTCGTTAGGACAACTCAGTTTTTGAGTCTTTTTCTTCAATGTTTTTTTCCTTGGTTTTCCACCTTCGTTAATTGTTTTCTGTGTTATTTTTTAGTAGATTTTTGTCTTGGCTGTACTCGATCAATAACTACAACCGGCACTGCCGATAGGCGTGACCAGCACTGCCGATGCCGACCGGCACTGTCGATGGCAGGGATCGGCACTGTTGATGAGTGTTCAGTTCTAAACTGTTGAGCATTGGTTCTTCCCTTTTTGTTTCTGCTCTGTTTCTTTGGTGTGGTTGATCACTCCTAGGGCTAGGACACCACAAGTTGGTGTGTGTAGTCTTGGTGATCGATTTGGAGGTTGGCTTGGGTTGTTTTTGAGGTATAGGCCAAGTTCTCTTGGAGAATTTTATTTGGCACCCATTCACCCCCCCCCCCCTCTGGTCATCTTCTCGGTCCTTCAATTGGCATCAGAGCCGATTTGATCACTAGTTGACCTTCACCGGCTTTGTGATCCAAAGGCGACATGGAGAAGCGTGCTGTCAAGCTGTGGATGTTCGATGGAGAGGACTTCCCCTACTGGAAGTCACGGACCAAGGCGTATCTGCTAAGTCCAGGACGTGCAATTTGGGAGATTGTTGATGAGGAGTATGCTATACCACAAGACCTGACACTGCTTCTGCAGGTGAGTTACTTAGGTATGAGAACAACTCCAAAGCTGTCAATATTCTGCTTTCTGCACTTGGTAGGAGCGAACATGATAGGGTTGCACACCTTGACACTGCTCATGCTATTTGGGATAAGCTCTGCACTTACCATGAGGGTACCAACCAGGTCAAGTCTATGCGTAAGGATTCTTACAATAGACAGTACCAAACCTTTGCACAGAAACCGGGCGAGTCACTAGATGACACTTTTCGTAGGTTTAAGGCAATTAGAACTATCCACATACAAGCACGATGCCTCATGAGATTTCCACCCTACACATGTACGACTACTCAGTCACTCGGCATGGCTACCACCATCGGACTCCACGTCCATATCACCCGGTCTAGGGGGTGCTTTGTAGTCAACGCCGGAATCACCGTTCTCACTCAAATCGGCATCGTCGGGGGGGGGGGGGGGGGATCACTGCAAGTGGAACGGGTGGCTGATCATTAAGGATCACATGTAGCTGGCCATTAGCAGCTTGGAGATGTCAAATGACCTACTCCTACTGCGCGATGATGGCATGAGCGTCGTTGAGGTTACCCTCCATGACATCTCGCGCATCTTGAGCTTCTTCGCGCTAAGCTTGTAGCTCACTTCGCTCCCCCATGAGAGCGGTAACCTGTCCATGAAGAGAATAAATCTCCTCTTGGGCAATGGCGAGTTGGGCATTGCGCTGGTTCAGTTGCTCCTGCAACTGATCGCTTGCATCGCCCTCGATGATGAGCTGAGCATCATGGAGTTGCTCGAAAAGACTGGCCCACTCCAACTCGCTAGTGTGCAGCTTGTCCTCAAGAACTGCAACCTGAGCGCCACGCTCCGTGAGCTGGGCACCACGGGCAACAAGTGTGGACTACAGCGCCTCGCACTCTCGTTCCGACTCGAGAATGCGGGCGACAAGGTACTCGGGGTCCTTCAAGAGCTTGCCAACATCCATCTGCCAGAATAAAGTTTTGCAAGGGTGAGTCAAAACTGAATATCCCACTAAGAACACATGCTCGAAATAGCATAAGGATTGGATGGTAAAAGAAAAGGCACGAGTTCCCGATCCGTTTAACGACTGACAACGACAAATTCTGCGGTTGACGGAGTAACCCGTAGAAATGAGCAAAAACATTTAGCCTCTGGACAAAACTAAAATTTTTGCATTTTTCAAATGTTGTGGAGAATTTCTTTATCTTTCCAACACATACTCACACATATCCATCTGAAAAAGTCTCTGGGAGTTATGATCATCCAAAGACAGAGGACAGAAATGAAGCAATTTCTGATATTCCAGAAAAGCCTACTGTTTTTGCCAAATTCGATCTAGTTCCATATTTTTCTAGGACAAACTCCCTAAACCAAACTTGTAGATAAAAACATAAGCTTTCTAGCGAGTACTTATTCACCTTCATTGAATAAACATTGAGGAAGTTATGCTCATTTTAGTGAAACTGACTTTTCTGGCAAGATTCGGTTCTTAGCGGGTGAGTTCAAGTTTTAGGTTTAGGTGCCATAGGGATTCAAAATTGCCCATGGCTTGGACATTCCACATGTTTGCAATATTAGTCACCTTTTTACATGATTTGGTAAGGATGAATGCATATGGTATGCATGAATGTCTATGCTCAATATGACGGTTTCCTACATCCTCACAAAAAGAAAAACTTGACCGAATATATTCGATCCTTTCGGTGGCACACACATCTCTCACATGTTTGTCTAACGCACTACACGTGGTTAGTGTACCTGCTAGAGATCCATTTCAGAAAAAATACATCAAATTCAAAAGAAACAAGCTAAAATAACAATGACAGTTTATGCCCAGGTATTTGCCCAACCGGAAGGCAGCCGATGTTTAAACGCATTTGGTCCGCGCATCAATCAAAGCTCAGGTCTTTGCCCACCCGGAAGGCGTTCGGTATTTATAGCACAACCTATCTGTGCACAATGACATACCTTCGTTGAAGAATCCGTAGATGCAAGTAATTTGAACAAACATAACCCAGGGTTAGCTTTGCCACCTACTACATGACTCTTATATGGGCACTACTAGTTCGTACCTCACCGTAAGGCATAAAAACGACTTGTTTATATTTTAAAATGTTCATTAGTGTGTAGCTTATCTCGAGATGGCTCTGATACCAGCTATGACATCCGTTTTCCAAAAAAATAGAGTGTCCCATATAGGATCGTCTCGGAAGATGATTAACGAAGTAACCATACACAACATGCACACATGAACATTTATCATTTACAAAGATACATCATTTAAGTGCATAATATTACAAGTTCAAAGGTCATAGAGGAAGAAAGTTCAGATTACATTACAATACATATGTCCTTGTTTCATATTACATAACGGTGCGGAAGCGAAAACATGACAAAACACGACGTCGATCACCTAAGTGAACCATGACGGCCCTATGGTGATGGCTCACTCATCACGGTTAGGAGATGTTGGGACCCATTCTGGTCCAATTATGAGGCTCCTCACCTTCCCAAACCACTTTGTTACAACAATCATAGTAAGAAGCTTGACGAAAACATGAAAAACAACATCATTGCAAAGCCTGAGTATCTAGCATACTCCGCAAGACTTACCTGTCAAAAGGTTTACTAAAACCGACTCCTGATATGTAGGGGGCTGACTAGGCTTACTTGATATTTTCATAAAAAGCACCTCTTAATTTTATGCTACACTTTTATTCTCTAACCAAGATTTTAGTTGCTCGATGTAGGAAAATTAACTGCAGTGAACCTAGATAGCTGCTAAGAATGGAATATATGTAAAGAACAATGCATCCTAGCAACATGTAGCGATAGCATAAGTAAATTTTAGAATCATAACCACCACTTCTCTACTTAAGAATCATTGCCCCTGCTCGAACAAGAGCTACTCATAACCGCAAGGGACCGCAATTCGAATCGATTTACATCCTGCAGGAGAAAACCCAAGTACACAACATACACATCATTTGAGAACACGTATGGCCACCGTTCATGAGATTGCTATAAAGTTGATACGGGGCCAACGATCCCGAGTACACGTCCTCCCTGCGATACCGTACTTCATATCCGAGGCTTAACCCGTGCACTCTCTAGCGATCCTCAAACCCGTGTATGTACCGTGCCATTCACATCACCTCCGGATCGATGAGTAGGGCCATCAAACAATACGGCGCCCAAGTTACTAGGTTTACCAATTCCTATATAAAGATATGTACTTCGTACTGATCAATACTTGTCCGCGGAGTTGCAATGATAGGTGCTTCATTTTATCAAGTTCATCATTCTTGTGAACCATAGTTGAATCAAGTGATTCCATAACTTACTGTTGACTCCACTAGTTTAAGCATAGCATTTGCTAACATAAACTAATTATAGGTTATTTGCTCGAGTATGCAAGTGGGTTCCATCCAAGTCCTATACTTAATGCACAATTAAATATTCCTAGCTTGTGACAAAGTAAAAAGGAATCGTAAAATAATTAGGTATGCATCGGGGCTTGCCTTGGGGGTGATCGTAGTTAGCGTCTTCGCCAAAGTTCACTTCAGATCCCGGTTGCTCTGGTGTGACAGGAACATGCATAAATAAGGAGGAATACACAAGGGTTCATGAAGTTCCCTAATCAACTATGAAATGTATGGCATGATGATTCATGGCACTTTCTCAACAAATAAAGTTAAAGAGATGATGCTCATGCATGAATGGTTATGCACTCATAAGTATGGAATGACAACCACTTAATTGAAGGGGACAAACTTCTAATTAGAAGCAATGTGGAATTTATTTATTAGAACCATACTTTATGTCTACTCTAAATATGAGCATGGCATCATTGAGGACTACACTGCATTACATGATGAAGATGACAGCAAAAGGTAGTACTAGGGCCTAAACATCAGCGAGATCATTTGGAAAAAAATAGCTAAAGTGTCAATTATGCAATTAATCATAGCAGTACATGAGATTAACAAGGCCGAACTAGATAAAATAGCTCTAGGTACCTATAAGCTAATTAGGAACCATGAGCATATAATGGAGAGTAAGAAACTCTACTGCAAATCAAGATTACTATTCTGCATGAACAGTACAAGAGAGGAATTTAGCTAAAATACTACTATATGCATATATATGGCAATACTCGTATTGAAATTTCCTAAGATATTTATCAAATGAGCAATTTAATAGCAAAAAGCATACTAATGGTGCTCCCAATTTTACATGGAATTTTTCAGAGATGTATAAATCCACAAAGAACTAGAAAACCAAATTTCATACTTAAATTCCTAAGAAGGAATTTATATAAATTCATTTAATGAAAATGGATATTATGCATTAACACTAAAAATATGCATAAAAATGGAAATGTGATTTTGTAGAAAGTTTATAGATGCCATGAGATGCTTACTGAACAAATTTCATGATTTTTACCATGTATCTATTTTTACTTATGAATTTATTACTCTAACTAGGGTTATAACTTTAGAGAATCAATTAAATTAATGTACTGCATAGCCTTGGCTTTCAACTTGTTTTTCTGGTAAAGTTGGATTTTAGGAACCCAACAAAATTAGTTTCACATTTTTAGGACTTCTATTTCTTGAGTTATTGATTTTTGAAGTTTACAGCAATGTTCCCTCTTATTTACCAAATTGCCATCAATA
This sequence comes from Eleusine coracana subsp. coracana, assembly GCA_032690845.1. Taxonomy (NCBI): domain Eukaryota; kingdom Viridiplantae; phylum Streptophyta; class Magnoliopsida; order Poales; family Poaceae; genus Eleusine; species Eleusine coracana. The sequence continues at coordinate 41,248,336 of CM064428.1, read as the reverse complement.
GAAATTTGAAATCCCTACAATGCACTCGTGGGCTAAGCTAAACTGGTCAGCGCGGTGCTGGGATGCTGCTGGAGGGGTCGAGAGGAAGGGGGCTCACCGGGATCTCGCCGGCGACGAAAAGCGGCGAGAAAGAAGAGTTCGGCGATGTCGCACGGTGTGTACCGAGGGAAAGGAGGATCGAGGATGGGTCGATGAGCTTCACCACTGGTCAGAGATGGTCGGCATCAAGGAAGAAGTCGAGGAGGAAGGCCGGAACAGGGTTCTCGTAGGTGGGGTGGTGGCGGTTCCGGTGGCGGCGGCTCTTTTCTTAACAAAATCCAGCAAGGGGGCTGCGATCCAGAGGGAGCGAGTCAGGGGGAGCTAGGTGAGGGTGCTTGTGCGTCGATTTGCAGAAGAACCAGAGGTGAGGGAGCTACCTAGGTGGAGCTTGAGGCGGCGGCATCCAGGCGGCTCGGGACAGGGGAAGGTCGCCGGTTTCATGCGGCAGAGGAGGAAGACGGCGAGGGCAAAGGCGCCAGGCTCTAGGGAAATCTCATAGGCGGGTGTGGGATGCGTGCGAGCATAGGGAAAACGAGGAGGAGAGGCATGCTGCAGGCTGCCGCTGCTCTTATAGAGCCGATCGGCATATAGTAGAGGGAGAGAGAGAGGTCGAGTTGGCGGCCAGGGAATGGTGAGAGGATGACGGCTTCAATTCCGGCCGATGACACAGGGGAGTTGGTGGTGCAGTGGCTGGGTTGCTGTGGTGACGTGGGTGCAGTGGTCGGCGGTGGCGGGTACGGCGGTGTTGGCCGGTGAGTGGTCTAGAGAAAAAGAAGAAAAATTGACCCCTTTGACTCAGAACAGTGTTCGGTAATTGATTAAATTCACCAAGTTCCATTGCTCAATTTTTCATCCCAATTTTTGTGCAAGTACAGGAAATTATATTCTACAGCTTTGCTTTTGGGGTCAAGTTGAGGTTCTTGATGGAGAATTACTGATAAATCCTAGAACAGAGGTGCTTTTCTCTACCTTGAGGAAATTTTTAAGGGCATTACATGATGACCAAAAATTCTGGTAAAATCCTCAAAATTCTCTACTAAAATGGCCAACCTGAATATGCAAAAACATTGGTGCACTTTCATGGGTTCTTGTGATGTTTGTGAATTGCCCTCATTTGGCCAATTTTGGGGATTTAAAGAATTAAATTTTTATTCCCTCTTCCTTTGGTATTTTAATTACTTGAGGTTTTTAATTAGCCAGAAAATTATCTTCACGGTTAGCTTAATTAGTCTTTGGTGACATGGGATGTCACAGGCAGAGAGGGTGCATTTCGCGGAGGCTGCTGGACTGGAGAGAGATAGTGGACCGGACGGTCCGGTCCAGTGACCGGACAGTCCGGTCAGTTCAGAGGAATTGCCTGGATAGAGAAGCTAGCGGTTCTGGGAATCGTTACCAGAGTGACCAGACTGTCTGGTCAGGCAATGACCGGACAGTCCAGTCTGGATGTCCAGAAAGGCAATTTCGTGGAGCAACGACTAGTTTGAAATTGGGAGCCTATATAACTTCATTGCTGGGGTCTTGTAGACCTCTCTTGGCTAGTGGTATACCATAGAGCATTTGGTAAGGTCCAAGAGGAAAAGAGGAGAGCACTAGGAGGAGATATTGCATATCTTGAGAGTGCTAGAGAAGAGTAGTTTGAGCATCTTGCACATGTAATTCTAGGGTGTCCTTGAGGGTGTGATATAGATTTTTACTCTCGTTCTATGGTGAGACCTAGACCGGTTAGGTGTCGGTGATCGAGCCTATCATGATTGGTTGTGAAGGCTGTCACACGTTTGTACAAGGTTTGAGCCCGTCGTTGAAAGGGGCATCGCTAGTGAGCGCCCATGTCGGCTCGGGCAGTCCGGCAAGTTCTCGAGGGAGGCGAGCTTGTGCTTTGTGCAACAGTGACGCATGCTGTGTCTTCACTCTAGGAGTGATTGCGGGCTCATGGGCGAGAACTCCACTTGGTAGCGGGAGGGACCGGGACTCCGGCGGGAGTGGTCCAACGAGGATTAGGGGAAGGTGCCATCCTTCCAAGACCTTAGGAAAAAAATCATGTGCATTCCTTGACCCCCTCTTTACTATTCGTCTTTCCGTCGATGAGGACTCGGTCGGATCCGCTTACCCATATCCCCATACTGTCAACATAGTCGATCTAACAGATCCTGCGGAGTGAACAAGAAGGTAACCCCGTCGACGGCCACCCGAGACAACTAGCCAAAGGAGGACAACAGGAGGAGAACCCTCTAGTTGATGACTTATCAGTCGGTCTCCATCGTCGACCAAGAGGGTCACGCGGTTCACGCAATGCATGTCGACTGGATCTCGGTCTAGAACTCGAAGTAGATGGCGTCAATGTCTTCCACACTCCTCAGAATAACATCACCAGGGCCAAAACTTTGCTTGACACTCTAATGTTCAATGCGAATTATCAGACCCCTATGATGTAGAAGGCAGTGGCTATGCTTAAGGCTGCTGCGGCTCAAGAGGCTGCAAAATCTTAGTCGGTCACAAGTTCTAGTCATGCGTCTTCACGAGGTCGGCATGGGCGTGAAGATTTACGAAATTCCCTCAGTATCCGTGATGGAAGAGATACCATCAACTCTCACTATGAAGAACACGCTTGGGACAACCAATGCTATGAGAAAGAACGCCGTGATTCGAGAACGGAAGACCGACGGGACGACCGACAGAACAACCGATGAGAGGACCGTCAAGATCCTCCTCCAAGAGGCGACCGTGACAACCATCATCGACGTGATGGTTGGGATCTGCACTATAATGATGATAATGACCATCGGCAATGTCGTCATGATGATGATGTAGGTCCGTGACATGGCCGTCGTCCAACTCCGTCCCCAGGCTGGCTTAGGCGGTCGCCAACGCTTACCGATGACGAGATCGATAGCATCAAAGCTTACATCCCTAGGCTTCGCATAGCTTGATGGCCAAGAGGATTTAAGCTGGTCCCTATCAAAAAATACAATGGTCAGACCAACCCTCGAGAGTGGCTACAGCTCTACAGCACGGCGATTCGGTCGGCTGGAGGTGATTCCTACGTGATGGCTAATTACCTTCCTGTCTGCCTGGATCCAGCCGTTCGGATATGGCTCACATCTCTTCGAGAGGAGTCAATCATGTCTTGGGGAAACCTCAACAGGAAGCTCATAGAAAGCTTCCAAGCTACTTGCAATCGACCGGGCAACCACTTCGACCTCACTTGGATCAAGCAGAAGACCGACGATCCTCTTCATGACTACATCAAGCGATTTTGCGCTAAGAAGACTGAGATCCCCAATGTCCTGGACCAACAAATTATTGGTGCCTTCCAATGAGGAATCCGCAGCGATGATTTGGTTCGAGAGATCGATCGAAAGAATCATGACCTCAAGCTGACCGCTCAAGAGTGCTTCGAGATCGCTGACAAGTTCGCATCTGGTGAGTCGGCATTAAATGACATCCGGGGAAAAGGCAAGGAGAAGCGGTCGGACAAGCCCGAGTCCTCCAAGAAGGACAAGAAGAGAAAGTCTGACAACACGGTTCACACAGTGGACCAACTTCAGAAGAACCCTTGACCAAATCAACCATCCACGGATGAGCTACTGAGTGGCCCGTGCCATTGGCATCCAAAGGGAAACCACAAAGCGAAGGATTGCCATCGTCTGAAGGGTTTTGCAATAGCTGCGCTTAAGGTGACTAAAGATCCCCTGATGCGCAATAGCAAAGACAAGACCAAGGACGATGGCGACAAGGATGATTCAGGAGAGTTCCAGGAGCCCCGCAAGGAAGTCAACTTCATCTTCGGTGGCCCGGATGCCTATGTGTCCAAGCGCAAGCAGAAGCTAGAACTTTGGGAGATCAACTCGGTGGAACCAGCTACGCCTCAATTCATGAGGTGGTCTGAGGTGCCAATCACCTTTGATCGGTCAGATCATCCCAAGCACATCCCGAAGCCGGGTCGATACCTGCTGGTGCTTGCTGCTACGATGAAGGAGGTAAAGTACTCGTTGATGGAGGAAGAAGTTTGGACTTAATCTTCACCAAGACTCTTAAAGATCTCGGTCTGTTGGTCAATGATCTTCAGCCGAGTTCTTCACCTTTCCATGGGATTTTGCCTGGCAAGACTTCAGTTCCTATTGGACAGATCAATCTGCCAGTCACCTTTGGCACCCGTGAAAACTTCAGGACCGAGCGCATTCTCTTCCAAGTGGCAGATTTTGACTCGGCACATCATGCTATCATCGGTCGACTGGCGATGGATAAATTCATGGTTATCCCGCATTATACGTATCTCACCCTCAAGATGTCAGGCCCGAACGGAATAATCTCCCTCCACTCTGATCTTCAGAATTATTTCGATTGCGATGTGCAGAGTTGTGAGATGGCCAATAAATAGTTGATGCTGTCCGACAAGAAGGAGATCCAAAAGGCAGTCGGCATGGAGGAGCAGACTGGTTCCAACAAAAAAGCCCACCAAAGACAAGATTCAAACCGATGATATCCAAACAAAGGAAATCATGCTCGATCCTGAGGACCCCAATAAGGTAACTTATGTTGGGGCCAACCTCGACAAGAAATAGGAACTTGCGCTCACTCTTTTCCTCCAGGAAAATAGAGACATCTTTGCATGGAAACCATCTGACATGCCAGGAGTTCCTAGGGAAAAGATTGAGCATATGTTAAGGGTACCTCCAGGGGCTACTCCCGTTCGCCAGAGGCTTAGAAGATTCGCACAAGACCGTAAGGATGCCATGAAGAAGGAGATAGTTGGACTATTACATGCTAAGTTTATAAAGGAGGTGTATCATCCCGACTGGTTAGCAAATCCAGTCCTTGTACCCAAGAAGAATAAAGAGTGGAGGATGTGTGTTGATTATACCGATCTCAATAAGATATATCCTAAAGACCCCTTCGCTCTTCCTCATATTGATCAGATTGTAGACTCAACAGCTGGGTGTGAGCTTTTATGCTCTCTCGATGCCTATTCAGGCTATCACCAGATCCCACTGAATGTCAAAGATCAGATGAAAATTTCCTTTATAACACCCTTCAGTGCCTATTGCTATATCACAATGCCTTTCGGTCTGAGGAACGCTGGCGCGACTTACCAACGGGGTATTCAACGCTGCCTTGCTACTCAGATCGGTCAGAACACAGAAGCGTATGTTGATGACATCGTTGTCAAGACTCGGAACATCGAGGAACTTCATTCTGACCTGGCAGAAACCTTCAACAATCTGAGGCATTATTCAATGAAGCTGAATCCTAAGAAGTGTGTTTTTGGGGTTCCTTCGGGAAACTTACTCCGTTACATCGTTTCGAAACGAGGTATAGACGCTAACCCGGATAAAATCAAGGCGATCCTTGATAGGGGGCCTCCTAATTCTCAAAGGGACGTTCAGAAGCTGACCGGATGCATGGCGTCCCTGAGTCGCTTTATTTCCCGACTGGGGATTAGAGAGTTACCACTCTTCCCATTGCTTAAAAAGCAGGAGGACTTCGTTTGGACTGAAGAGGCGCAGTCGGCATTGGATGAGTTGAAGGTTTACCTCAGTAGCCTTCCAGTATTGGTGCCTCCGGAGCCAGGAGAAAAACTTCAACTTTACATATTGGCCACAACTCAGGTTGTGAGTACTATTTTAACAGTCGACCGAGAAGAAGAGGGACATATACAAAAAGTTCAACATCCGGTCTATTTTGTGAGTGAGGTCCTCGAAGCCTCCAAGACAAGGTATCAACAGATCTTGAAGTTGTTGTATGCATTGTTGATCACATCCAGGAAGTTGAAGCATTATTTTGAAGCTCATCCAATCAAAGTCCAGACTTCCTTCGCACTCGACACAGTGCTGCACAATGGAAGGAAAATTTGCCAAGTGGGCAGTCGAACTTGGTCAATATACCATTACATTCACGCCTCGGTCGGTTACAAAGGGACAAGCATTAGCTGATTTTGTTGCCGAGTGGACAGAGATTCAAAATCCACCTACTGCACAAGATATCGAATATTGGAAAATGTACTTCGATAGATCTCTTCAATTACAAGGAGCTGGTGCAGGAGTCGTGTTTATCTCACCCACTGGAGAGAAGCTTCGATATGTCCTTCAGGTGATGTTTCGCGGGTCCAATAACGCTGCGGAGTATGAAGCCCTTCTACATGGTCTGCGCATTGCCGCGTCACTCAGCATCAAGCGCCTTGATGTTTTTGGTGACTCGGCTTTGGTCATTAATAAGGACGCTAAGGATTGGAACTGTGTGGATGACAATATGAGTGCTTACTATCAAGAAGTAAGGAAGCTCGATGACAAACTCGATGGATTGAAGTTTATGCATGTTCTTCGAGACAACAACCAAGCGGCCGATGAATTGGCCAACATGGGATCATCCCGGCCAGCGATCCCTCCAGTTGTTTTCTTACACACTCTGGATTCAACCATGATTTCTCCTCGGTCGGATGTAATAATGAGTGTTGTCACTGATCTTGTCGGTGATGACAACATGGAGATGGACTGGCGCGACCCACCCATCCAATATTTGGACAAGGGAACGCTGCCTTTGGATCCTAATGAGCAACGGAGGTTAGAGACCTGATGCCGAGGATATCTTTTAGTGGGAGACCAACTCTATAAAAGAGGAGGTTCAAACATCTTGATGAGATGCATCTCGATACCAGAAGGCCAGAAGTTGGTAGAAGAAATTCAATCCGGGATATGCGACAATCATGCGGCTTCCAAGACTTTGGTCGGCAAAGCTTTCCGGCAAGGATTTTATTGGCCCATGGCGGTCGAAGACGCACACCAGGTCGTTCAGAAGTGTGAAGGTTGTCAATTCTTTGCTCCACAAATGCCTGTGCCTTCCCAGCAAGTTCAGATGATACCTTTGACTTGGCCCTTTGCTGTCTGGGGGCTTGATATTGTCGGTCCTTTCAAAAAGGCGCCAGGTGGGTTCTCTTATTTGTTCGTTGCTATTGATAAATTCACTAAGTGGATCGAAGCAAAGCTGGTCGGCAAGATAACATCGAAGAAGGCAATTGAGTTTGTCAAGGATATCTTCACTCGGTTTGGGGTTCCTCATGATATCATCACCGATAATGGCACTCAATTTACTTCAGTGGAGTTCCGTGACTATGCCGAAGAGATGGGAATAAAAATACACTTTGCATCAGTGGCTCATCCTCAAAGCAATGGGCAGGTCGAACGGACCAATGGTATGATTCTTCAAGGATTAAAACCACGGATATTTGACAGGCTTAAGCCTTATGCCGGTCGGTGGGTCAAAGAGTTGCCTTCAGTTCTTTGGGGGCTTTGCACAAACACTAGTCAGGCAACTGGTCAGTCACCTTTCTTATTGGTCTATGGCTTAGAGGCTATGTTGCCGACCGAGGTCAGCCTTGTTTCGGCACAGATTCAGGCGTATGATGAACAACTTTCTGAGGAGAACCGAGAGATCGATTTGATTGCAGCAGAGGAGTTGCGTGATCACACTCTGTTTTAGTCGGCACTTTACTAGCAAGGCTTGCGTCGATATTATGATAAAAATGTACGTAATTGGCACTACCTAGTTGGAGATTTAGTGCTTCGCTGAGTGCAGTCAACGAAGAACCAGCATAAGCTTTCTCCAAAGTGGGAAGGACCATATGTGGTGAAGGAAATCACTCGCCCGGGGGATTACCGATTGATGTAAGAAGACGGCGATGATATACCAAATTCCTGGAACATAAATTAGCTACGTTGTTTCTATACTTAGTTATTCTTTTGTATACTTACACATTATTTATGAATGAAACTTTGCTCTTTCTGTTGAAAGATTTTTTGATTATTTTCATTCTATATTTTCTCGATTCTTTAATTCATTTTATTAAACAATCGAGCCAGGGGGCTAGTCATAATGTCCCATTTCAGTCTAACCATATTTTGGTTTTGGACTATTTTCCAACTTATTTCTTCTCTTTGAATATGGTCTTCATTTTCTTGGTCTAACGTCTATATATTATGGTTATATACTTTATACTTCACATCAGAATACCACTACACTAAACCCAGAGCCAAAGTGCGAGAGGTCATGTGTCGATTGGTCGACTTTGCTTGTTACGCGGTTACAAGTCATAACCTAATATGTTTAAGGTAGACCCATACAATTTGAGTTTCTCAATGACAGAAACATACTTATGATATTTTTATCAATTTTTAAAGATATTAAGCATGAAACTAATTTACATACAGGTAACATTGTTTCATTACAAAGATACTACTAATGTTCTCTAACATTGCAGGATTTACAACTCCTTTGAAGGAGTGGAAGAGTCAGCTCGTAGCTCAACTTCTGGAGTTGCTGGAGGAGTAGGCACGGTCAGATTGATCTCTATGTTGTCGACCAAGGCTCGGGAAGTCTCTAGCATGGAATCCAAGAGCAGCTAGTATTGGTCATCGGACAAGTCTAGGTTGAAGCCCTCCTTGATCTTGTCCAATGGCAGAGCAGGAGACCAAGATTGGTAAATCACCAGAACCTGACTCCCGGCCTCGGTTGCCACTCATCGAGTATTACAAGCAATATCTTCTGATGCATGCTCCAGCAGATACTCCAAGGAGTGGCCATACTGCTCTACTTGGTCGGCATGAACATAATTCATTGCCTTTCGAGCAACATAAGATAGAGCTGTGAGTGATGATTTTTGGTCAGTATGATCAAAAAAGAGGATTCAAGTAGATGTGAGAAATAATGAGGGGCTTACTGGCAAGTTTACATTTGAAGGATTTGGAGGTGCTCTTAGCTTCCTCTATCTTGACGTCAGCCTCCTTCAACTCCTTCTGCAGCCGAGTGATCTCGGCCTTCTGGTCCTCGACCGACTTGGAGAGGCTTTCCTTCTCAGCATTCAAGGCGTTAACGAACCTTTGCTGATTGGAAGTCAACTTCTCCAGGTTGGCAATCTTCTGATCACGAGCTAAAGACAAATATTTGATCTTTTAGCGCTAGAGTGATTAGTTGATAATTTAAACACAAATGGTGAGTGAACTTACCATCTATATCTGCATGGCCTTGGTCATCTCTCTATGTTCAGTCTGTAGTTTTTCAATCTCCTTTTGTGCTTTGGCGAGCTGCTAACCGATGACTAGCAGAACACCAGCAATGTGTCAGTTTTAAACATAAAGACATGAAGACCGAAGAGTTTAGGACATACCAAAAGTTTCGGCTTCAAGGTATTCCACCCTAGCCTGTTTCCTCTCTACAAGAGCATACATTTTCTGTATACAAAAAGGGGTTAAGCTTAAGGATGAGATTGAGACAAAGCTAAAGCAGAGTATTGAAGTACCTTGTTGGCTTCTCGATGCTAGTACATAATATCCACATCATCCACTTCGGGCCAACCAAGTATATCTGTAGACAATGTCGCCTTACCTTTGTGGAGAGGTGAAGGGATGACTGCTGGAGCAGGTTGGGGTGCAGGCACCGGAGTGGAGGCAGGAATTGCCTTATTAGATGGTTTATCCACCTCGGTCAGCGTGTTTGATGACTTGCCGACCGATGTGGGCAGATCAGTCGGACGAGGAGGGGGTCCTGACCGAGTGGCTTCGGACCCTTGAGTGCTCTGAGAATCACTCGTCTGACTACTGTCAAAACAAAGATGGAAGAGATTAAAATGTGTTATGGATGACAATAAGAGACATGGAGTATAAGGTTAGAGTGCTCTGAGAATCACTCGTCTGACTACTGTCAAAACAAAGATGGAAGAGATTAAAATGTGTTATGGATGACAATAAGAGACATGGAGTATAAGGTTAAAGGATTAACCTGGGAGCCTTCTTGAGCTTGATTCAGCACATCCTCTTCTTCAAAGAAGTCGACTGAGAATCAGTCTCCTTCCTCTTCAGGGCAGATTGGCCTGCCTTCTCAGTCTTTTCCACTACCCCAGCATCACTCTAAGTTTGGCTTGGGGGCTCCGACTGGCTTGAAGGTTGGTCGGGGGGAGTAGGGGTGGGCTGACCGGCATCAGCAGATGGCATTTCTTCATCATCACCCTGATCCCCAATGTGTTGCCATCGGCGCCCAACAGTCTGCTTCACTAGTCGACTAGGGGGAGGCAGGGTGACAGCTGGATTAGCACGTTCAAGTTGAGCGCCTGCAGAAAAGCTCGAGCCTCCAGTGCTGGTCTGCTGTGGTTTCTCAACATAATCCGGTCCCTCGGTGTCGGTCGGAGGGAGCGGAGGATGAGATATGTAAGTATCCAGAACCTGCACAAGAATCAAGATATCAAGCAGGACATCAAAATAAGAAAATAAGGGATTGCTCAAAGCAGACTGGGGCTTACTAGGGCTCGCATAGTGCCCTTGTTATACGCCTTTCTGATCAATGAGTCATCCTGAAGGATATTCCCTTCAAACATTTTTGATAGGCATTTCTTACGGGGTTCACCATTCTTACTGGTTTCGTCATTATTGACATAGTTCCACGCCGGGTGACTCTGAAGCTTCACGGGCTGCACTCTCCGTACTATGAAGCTTTTAGCAACGATGATTCCGTCAATGCCTTCAGCCTTCAAGTTAGCTATCTTTTTCAGCAAAGCGACCACCTGAGGGTCGGTCGGATCAGGCTTCTCCATCCATTGCGCCAGGGGAATTGCCCTGGCACCAGTAAAATCGACAAGAATAGGGGGAGGGTTATCACAGTAGAACCACTCATCCTTCTAGTTCTTGTTTCCGGTCTTCAGCGGCACATTGATGTAGGCCTCCTTATTGCGCACCTGGAAGCCAACATTGCCTATGGCTACTTGATTGTCCTTGGTCGGCAGCGGTCGGAGGACGAACAAATGGTGAAATAAATTGAAGTGGGGGGGAGAATGCCCAGAAATGCTTCACACATGTGCACAAAGATGGTGATGTGAAGAATGGAGTTGGGATTGAGGTTGACAAGCTCAATCCCATAGAAGAATAGGAGCCCGCGCAAGAAGCTGCAGCAGGGGACTCCAAAGCCACGCTCGAAGAACGAGCGGAACACAACAATCTGTTTATGAATGGGGGTGGGGCAAGATTCGCGGGGTACCTTCCAGTCGATCCGCACATGTTTTGGAAGGATTCCGTCGATCACCATCTGGTTCATGTCAGCTTGGGAGAGGCTACTCTTCGAGAACTCCCGAAGCTGCTCCGGAATGTCAAGTTCCAACAAAGAGAACGTGGCAGCGGCGGTGGAACTTGCAGGAATCGAGGTGGAAACCTTCTTGCGACCCATGGCAATTGTTGTGTTGGGCGTGGCGGATCAAATACTGAACCCTAGCAAAAGCTTGGGGGCTAAGTGCGGCAGGATCTGCGATGGTCGGAAGCAAAGGCGCTAACCCTAGCTGGAAAGCGGAGGAGTCGCTGAGAGCAGAGGAGGCACGAGGAAAACAAAGAGTTTGTGTGCAAATGCGGCGTGGACTGGGAGTCAACTCGACGCTGCCTTTTATACTCCCGCTTTTTTACGTAAGGGTCCCATGGGCCGGGTGGGTCGTACAGTGATGCTACTTTTTGACTAATCAGAAGATTAATTAAGGGCCTTAAACATGTTTAGGGTCTAAAACCTTGAGAAGTAAAACTCGGGGGCTTCTTTGATGAGAAGCATTTGAAAAATGTTTAACCATATCTATATGATTTGATGATTGTGTAGCAAAGGACTTGATGGTCATATGGATATAAGTTCAAAGGTTATGGTATCGATTGAAGTCAATAACCAAATTGCCAAAATTGGACTTGTGAATAGATAGAGTGACTAATTATTAGGGAAAGGCTATATTATGACTGATGTCATTTAGCTTAATACCATTATATGATTGATGTCATATTGGTTCACATGAATTGAATATGATTGATATCATAAAATTCAGACCGACCATGTCACTCGGACATAGTGAATATCACTCGGCCTTTTTGCTAAATCGGTCGGCAAGGTCGAGGCCTTGCAAGTTGGCTTACTGGTTTGATGACCAGAGGTCTGTTAAGCTCAGACTTAATAGTTTGAGTAAATACATAAAAAAAATAAGAGCTAATATAATTATACTCTTGCATTATTTGTTAGTCTCCAAATTATACAAGAGTCGGGGGCTACACCTGATCAGGTGCACCTAACCGGTGCACCAGATCTATCAGGAACATCAATAAAGAGGTCTTCCTAATTTATGATCAACATCGAAGATCACTCTGAGAACCGAAGCTCAAAATCAGGAAGCACTCGGGGGCTGCTGTGGGATACTTGCTTTATGGGTCTCCTCATACAAGACTAAGTCGGTTGCCGACCGGATACTTCATCAACAAGGACGCCGACCGACTTGACTTGGAGCACAAGGCATGTAGAGATAGACTTTTTATGTAAATCCTTGTGGATTATGACTAGGACTCTTCATGTACCCCCCTGTCGACCGGATATATAAGGTGGCAGAATACCCCCATCAAGGGACAAGTTCTCAAGTAGACAAGCAATTAGACACAACTAAAGAAACAACAACATCAATACAATACATAGAACATAGGACGTAGGGTTTTTACTCTCAACGAAAGGGCTCGAACCTGTATAACTCGGCATGTTGTGTTACCATCATAGTTCTTAGTCTCGACATAGCCCTATATATTTACTGCCGATCTCAAGCTTCGACAAAGAGCTTATGGACAAGGGTTACATCCGACCGAGTTCATCTCCCTGGGGCTGTCCCGCCCTCTTTGTGAAGAAGAAAGACAAGACCCTGTGTCTCTGCGTCGACTACAGGCCCTTAAATGCTGTAACCATCAAGAACAAGTACCCTTTATCTCGAATTGTTATTCCCTTTGATCAGCTAGTGGGTGCTAAAGTCTTCTCCAAGATTGACCTCCGATCCGGCTATCACCAAATAAAAATCTGAGCCAAAGACATTTCGAAACTTCTTTCTCCACACGATATGGTCTTTTCGAATATCTTGTCATGTGTTTTGGTCTCACCAATGCTCCAGCCCACTTCATGTACTTGATGAATTATGTGTTTGTGCCAGAGTTGGATAAGTTTGTAGTTGTGTTCATTGACGACATCCTTATCTACTCCAAGTCCGAGGAAGAGCACACAAAACACCTCCGCATTGTTCTACAATGACTCCGAGATCATCATTTTTACGCAAAATTTAGCAAGTGTGAATTTTGGCTAAAGCAAGTTCCATTCTTGGGTCATGTCATTTCAACAGAAGGAGTAGCCATTGATCCTAGCAAAGTAGAAGATGTGCTAAATTGGAAAGCTCTGAAATCGGTCAAGCAAATTCGTAGTTTCCTTGGTCTTGCCGGGTATTATCAGAAATTTATTCCCAATTTCTCAAGAATTGCTAAGTTTAAGTGGAGTAGTGCATGTGAAGAAGCCTTTCAGTCGCTCAAGAAGCATTTGACAACCCCTCCGGTTTTGGCTCAACCCGATATTACCAAACCGTTTGATGTTTACTGTGATGCATCCGGCACCGGATTGGGTTGTGTGCTTATGCAAGAAGGCTGTGTCGTTGCCTATGCTTCACGACAACTTTGAAAGCATGAGCAAAATTATCCCACTCATGATTTGGAATTGGCGTCCATTGTCCTAGCCTTGAAAACATTGTGTCATTACTTGCTCGGTAACCTTGTCAACCTCTACACCGCCCACAAGAGTCTCAAGTATATATTCATGCAGCAAGAATTGAATATGAGGCAGCATAGATGGTTAGAATTAATCAAGGATAATTCACTATCACCCCGGAAAAGCCAACATGGTTGCTGACGCCTTGAGTCGAAGGGACCAATGCAATCACGCAATTGTTTGCTCTATGGAAGCTTGACCAATTTCAGATTCTAGCAAACCAAGTCTTCGTGTCATCCATATGGATCCTTGTATAATCTAGCTCTTATTCCTACCGTTTGGGAAGAAATCATGGAAACCCAAAAGAAGGACAAGGGAATGGAATATATCCGCCAAAAGATAGGGAAGAAAGAAGCCACATGTTTCCAACAAGACGAAGATGGAGTGCTATGGTTCAACAATCGCCTTGTTGTTCCAAAGTATGAGGAGCTAAGAAAGAAAATTTTGGATGAGGCTCACTTGTCCAAATACTCCATACACCCCGATAGCAACAAGATGTACCATGGGTTAAGGGAGAAGTTTTGGTGGACGCGCATGAAATGAGTTGTTGCTCATTATGTTTCCGAGTGCGATATTTGCCAACGTGTGAAGGCCGATCACTTGAGAACAGCCGGTCTTTTGAGGATATTGCTATGGATTTCATCGTTGGATTGCCCCTCACACCCAAGAAGCACGATTCCATATGGATTATTGTGGATAGGTTGACCAAATCTGCTCATTTTATTCCCGTCCATACAACCTACTCTACCAAGTAGTATGCCGAGCTCAACATCATATGAGTCCTATGCTTGCACAGTGTGCCCAAGACTATTATCTCTAATCGAGGACCCTAGTTTATTGCTCATTTTTGGGAGCAACTACATGCTTGTCTTGGCACCACTCTTATCTAAAGCTCTGCTTACCATCCGCAAACCGATGGTCACACCGAGAGACTAAATCAATATTTGGAGGACCTATTGAGAGCCTGTGTTCTGGATAATTGTGGAAATTGGGAGGATTGTCTTCCGTTCGCAGAATTCTCATACAACAATAGCTACCAAGTGATGAGGACATCACTCCTAAGGATACATGCAACACTCCTCCAATTCTGAACTTGCAAGGTCCAATGACTAGAGCTCATGCACGATGACTAAATTTAGAGGTGAACTCGTTCCTACGTTCTTCATCATATGTCACTTTTGAGAATGGTTTGCTACCTAATAATTATATTGTAATTAGGAACCATGGAGAGGACTAGGAGATGATGGGAGAAGGACTTGGAGACGTGGAGGACCAGAAAGGATGTGGAATCCAAGGTGGAGGCCCAACCAAAACCGACTTCGAGTCTGTTTTGGGGCTCAGGACCAGTCTGCACTAAAACAGATGCCCAGGACGCATATGGACTCGGATTTGGATGTTCTATATATGCACGGAAAGATAAGAGGAGGACCTTTCCAATGCTGCCGGTCTCATGTCAAAATTCATCGGGAGTCATCGAGAATCGTCGAAACAATAGAGGGTCCAGAATCTGTTTTGGTGTTGCATCACCTGTTTTTGGCCTTTGGGCTTTGTATC
Source organism: Eleusine coracana subsp. coracana (assembly GCA_032690845.1). NCBI lineage: Eukaryota > Viridiplantae > Streptophyta > Magnoliopsida > Poales > Poaceae > Eleusine > Eleusine coracana. Next base: position 41,233,174 of record CM064428.1, on the reverse strand, counting down.
TAGTTGAGCCCAAATAGGGGCGCATCCAGAGGGTTTTGCAAGATCCTAGAGTCTTCATATACAGCCGCCACCACACCATTAGGGTTCAGGTTTTGCTTAGATTATTCTGTTCATAACAGTTTTGCCGTCATCACGGTTTATGAGACTCCAACTTCGTGAGATTCATAATACATCTGTAATTGTGTTGCATTCTTCTTTGTTCTTGCTTGTGTTCTTGATTCACAAGCAGAGATTAGCTTTCTCGGTGAGGTCAATCATTTGTGTGTCGCCTCCAACCAAATCAACATATCCAGAACCTTTCGAAAGATTGGGAACTCATGAGGACATTACCATGCTGGATACACGCATATCACGGCCTTCCCCAAGTTACAAGTCGTCACCAACTCGGTCGCCGCATTCGTCTCGGATTCAGCCGACACCACTTCACAATTTTGATGATATCTCCCACATCTCACGTCCAAATGAGGCATTCTTTGATGTGTTGGAAAGGGGACGATGACGCCGTTGTTTTATTTCTGGTCCTAGCTTCAGAAGGGTTGTGAGTCATGATGTATGACCATGACAAGGTGCTGCGCCACATATATTGGGCCAACTTGGCCATGTATCGTGTCGGGCCTTAAGCCCATGTTGTGGGCACCCCCCTGGTCGCCCCCAACCCTAGGACGCCCCTGGTTCCTACATAAACTCAGTAGCCGCCATCTTTTAGTTTCGGATTTTGTTTACTTTAGTTTTCCAAAGAGAAACTTGATCAAATTATTGTAACTTTGGTGGCAAGTCCTTTTACAGTAATCCAGGGCCCCTGTTCTTGTTCTACACCACTGTGGCGATTAGTCCTTTTGTGATCAGAGCTTGAACCTTTGCTTGTGATTCGCTTCATCCATATTTGCAATTTCAGATTGCGTGTTTATCCTCTCTTGCTTGTGTTCTCGATTTTGCTTGCAGGAACAATCAAGTTGTGCTTGGTGTAACGGTTGCGGGGTTGGATCATGTCTGAGTCAAGCCGTGTCGTCGACGTCGAGTTCCTGAAATTCGAGTTTATCCCCTTACCTCTCAGAAGATCGGGCCATATCTACATCAAGTGGTATCAGATTCTAGGTTCCCCGTGTGGTATTATCGTGTTCTTCCCTTTAGATTCGTTTGTGTTCATCACCTTTTGTCCACGAAAAAGCCTACAAAAAAATATTTCCCCACCATCCCAGACATTGTTTAGCCTTTGCATAATTTAATTTCGGAGTCCATAGTGTTGAGTTTGTGTCCTAGTCGAGTTCAGTTGCTGGTTTAAATTTGTGTTTCGATTCGGTTTGTGTTTTGATCTCCACTGCACATCACCATCAGCATCGTGTTTTCCATTGGATTCACCATCGTGTCACCCACCCACCACACCCACAATCCATTGCCAACAAAAAAACCCTACCCGATTCTGTTTCCCCCCCCCCCCCCCCCTCACCCCTCAAACCCTATCTTGACAAACCTTCGGTAAAATAAGCATAACTTTCCGCTCGTTGCTCCAATTGGGCTGAAATTTTTACAGCAGATTCTTGACTCAATGTTAAGGTGAACCACACTTGGCTCCGACCTGTGTGCCCTCATCAAAAAATTCAAAAACAATCAGGAAAAAATAGAAAAAAATTGTCAAGTCAAAAATAGCGCTTTTGGTGAAACTTTCTGATTTTGCCTACCCTTTGTTTTCCCTCTGTTTGAGTTGAAACTTCTTGTGGTTCCTTCCTTTGTTTTCCTCTATCACAGAAAAAGAGTGGAAAAATCATACAAAAAAACAAGATTTTGATTTGTACCCCCCCCCCCCCCCCCCCCGCCCTGAAAATTCTATGTCTGTGAAGTCTGTTTTGATACTTGCTACCTTTGCCATTGTTCTTGCTGTCACAACTGTTTTTGAACATGATTCTTTTATCAGCAATTAGGGCACTGCTTTGGACATTTATTTAGTGCTACTATCTGTTATTGAATTGTGTTCCACTGACATACATAATAGCCTTCCAAGCTATACATATTGCAGCACAGGTCTCTTCCTTGCAACTGTTACACCCAAGTTCGACTATAGATTGTGTCGACCTGTTTTCCTTTGGTAAGAACACTTGCAAGATTGTGATACACTGCTTCTGCTATTGTTTCCACTTTCTACACCTTCTGTTGCCTGCTAGTTGATAGGGCTAATCGTTTTGTTTAGTCTTGTCTTTTGCTTCTAATCATGTCAGAGAAATGGAAAGGGACACCTGGAGAGTCGGAGTCCCTTATAAACTTCAATGATTGCATGTCTAAGGTCGAGCTAACGAAGCTTCTTGCGGACCAGCGTACATTCATCGAAACGAAGTTTGCCGAGTTGATGGGCCACATACATCGCAATGCTCAAGCGGTGTCCGAATTGAGGATGTTGAACGACGACCTCCACCTCAACGAGCTGCTGTTGATGATAATTTTGACCGTGATGCAGACCGTCTTCACCGTAATCGACATGGTATGGGAGGTAATAACAATCGTGGTAATACAGATACTTTTGTTAAGCCCAAATTTAACATACCACCTTTTGCTGGTAGTGTTGATCCTGAAGCATACTTAGATTGGGAACTTGCTGTTGAACAGAAATTTAATTCTCATTTAGTTCCTACAGAGCATAGAGTTAGACTTGCTACTAGTGAGTTTACAGGTTTTGCTCTCTTTTGGTGGAATGATCTTTGCAATACTAATGCTGCTATACCTGCCACTTGGCCTATTTTGAAACAACACATGAAATCTCGTTTTGTTCCTCCTTATTACCAACGTGATTTACATTTGAAATTACAATCTTTGACACATGGTAGTAAAACCATGTTTGTTTCCTACATAAACTCAGTAGCCTCCATCTTTTAGTTTCAGGTTTTGTTTAGTTTAGTTTTCCAGAGAGAAACTTGATCGAATTATTATAACTGTGGTGACAAGTCCTTTTACAGTAATCCAGGGCCCCTGTTCTTGTTCTACACCACTATGGCGATTAGTCCTTTTGTGATCAGAGCTTGAACCTTCTCTTGTGATTCAGTTCATCCACATTTGCAATTTCAGATTGCGTGTTTATCCTCTCTTGCTTGTGTTCTCGATTTCGCTTGCAGGAACAATCAAGTTGTGCTTGGTGTAACGGTTGCGGGGTTGGATCGTGTCTGATTCACGCCGGGTCGTCGACACCGAGTTCCCCAAATTCGAGTTTATTCCCTTACCTCTCGGAAGATCGGGCCATATCTACATCAAGAAGGGTCGTGAGTCATGATGTGTGACCATGACAAGGCGTTGCGCCACCTATTTTGGGCCAACTTGGCCATGTATCGTGGTGGGCCTTAAGGCCATGTTGTGGGCGCCCCCCTGGTCACCCCCAACCCTAGGACACCCCTGGTTCCTACATAAACTCAATAGCCGTCGTCTTTTAGTTTTGGGTTTTGTTTAGTTCAGTTTTCCAGAGAGAAACTTGATCGAATTATTGTAACTGTGGCGACAAGTCCTTTTACAGTAATCTAGGGCCCCTGTTCTTGTTCTACACCACTGTGGCGATTAGTCCTTTTGTGTTCAGAGCTTGAACCTTTTCTTGTGATTTGCTTCATCCATATTTGCAATTTCAGATTGTGTGTTTATCCTCTCTTGCTTGTGTTCTCGATTTCGCTTGCAGGAACAATCAAGTTGTGCTTGGTGTAACGGTTGCGGGGTTGGATCGTGTCTGATTCAAGCCAGGTCGTCGACGCCGAGTTCCCCAAATTTGAGTTTATCCCCTTACCTCTCAGAAGATCGGGCCATATCTACATCAGGAACCCTTGTCCACATCACCAAGAGAGCTCGGGAATGTCACCATTTGAAGCCTTGTATGGTCACTCATGTTGAACACCCCTGAATTGGTCGGAATCGGGAGAAAGAATTACCTCTAGTCCGGATCTTGTCATGCAGGCCGAAGATAAAGTACGGCAAATCCAAGATAACATGAAGGCTGCACAATCCCGCCAAATAAGTTATTCCAACAAGAGAAGACGTCCATTGGAGTTCAAAAAGGGAGATCATGTCTATCTTCGAGTTTCTCCCAGCAAAGGTGTATCTCGCGTTGGAATCAAGGGAAAATTAGCACCCTGCTACATTGGATACTTTCCGATCACAGAGAAGCATAGCACCGTTGCTTATCGGTTGTAAGTACCGAAAAATCTTGAGCGGGTGCACAACATCTTCCATGTATCGCAACTCAAGAAGTGTTTAAAGCCTCCGATCGACATGGTTATCTCCGACACCGAGCAATTGGAAGAAGACCTCTCCTATCCCGAATACCCCGTCCGAATCATTGACCAAAAGGACTAGGTAACGCATAGTCGCACTATCACCTTCTACATAGTGCAATGGAGTAACAATACCAAAGACGAAGCTACTTGGGAAGAAGGAGAGTTTCTGAAAACCATCTTCCCGGAATTCTTGGCCTCGCAAATCCGGTAACTGCCCACACCGCCTTTCTTTAGTTCATTCATTTGCAAATCTCGGGGCGAGATTTTCTTTAAGGGGGGTGTGCTGTGACATCCCATGTCACAAAAGACTAATTAAGCTAACCCTGAAGATAATTTTCTGGCTAATTAAAAACCTCAAGTAATTAAAATGCAAAAGAAAGAGGGAATAAAAATTTAATTCTTTAAATCTCCAAAACTGGCCAAATGAGGGCAATTCACAAACATCACAAACCCCATGAAAGTGCACCAATGTTTTTTCATATCCAGGTTGGAAATATTAAACGAGAATTTTGAGGATTTTACCAGAATTTTTGGTAATTATTTAATACCCTTAAAAATTCCCTCAAGTCAGAGAAATGCACCTCTGTTCTAGGATTTTTCAGTAATTCTCCAAGAAGAATCTCAACTTTACCCCAAAAGAAAAGTTGTAGAATATAACTTCTTGGACTCTCAGAAAAATTGGCATGATAAATTGAGTAATGGAACTTGGTGAATTTGATCAATTACTGAACACTGTTCTGAGTCAAGGGGGTCAATTTTTCTTCTTTTTCTCTGGACCACCCACCAGCGGACACTGCCGTACCCGCCACCGCCAGCCACTGCACCCACGTCACCACAGCAACCCGGCCACTGCACTGCCAACTCCCCTATGTCACCGGCTGGAATTGAATCCGCCGTCCTCTCACCATTCCATGACTGCGAGCTCGACCTCTTTCTCTCCCTCTGTTATCTGCCGATCGGCTCCATAAGAGCAGCGGCAGCCTGCAGCACGCCTCTCCTCCTCCTTTTCCCTCTGCTCGCACGTGTCCCACACCCGCCCATGTGATTTGCCCAGAGCTGGCACCCTTGCCCTCGCCTTCTTCCTCCTCTGCCGCAAGAAACCGGCGACCCTCCCCTGTCCTGAGCCGCCTGGACGCCGCCGCCTCAAGCTCTGCCCAGGTAGCTCCCTATCCGCTGGTTCTTCTGCAAATCGACACGCGTGCACCCTCCCCTAGCTCCCCTTGACTCGCTCCCTCTGGATTGGAGCCCCCTCACCGGATTTCGAGAAGAAAAGAGCCACCACCGCCAGAATCGCCACACCCCTTCCTCCTCGATGCCGACCAGCGATGAAGCTCGTCGACCCATCCCTGGCCCTCCTTCCCCTTGGTGCACGTCGTGCAACGTCGCCGAACTCTTCTCTACCGCCACTCTTCGTCACCGGCGAGATCCCGGTGAGCCCCCTTCCTCCCGACCCCTCTAGCAGCATCCCAGCGCCGCGCCGACCAATTGAGCTTAGCCTCTGGCTGCCCTCGGCCCTTCCTTTCCCTTCCCCGGTGAGCTCCGGACGTGCTCCCGTGAGCCCAGCCGCCGCGCGCGAGCGCACTGTAGGGATTTCAAATTTTTGTCGATGGCAATTTGGTAAATAAGAAGGAACTTTGCTGTAAACTTCAAAAATCAATAACTCAAGAAATACAAGTCCTAAAAATGTGAAACTACTTTTTTTGGGTTCCTAAAATCCCCCTTTACCAGAAAAATAAGTTGAGAGCCAAGGTTATGCAGTACATTAATTTAATTAATTCCCTAAAGTTATAACCCTAGTTAGGGTAATAAATTCAAAAGTAAAAATAGATACATGGTAAAAATCATGAAATTTGTTCGGTAAGCATCTCATGGCATTTCTAAACTTTCTGCAAAAGCACATTTCCATTTTTATGCATATTTTTAGTGTTAATGCATAATCTCCATTTTCAGTAAATGAATTTATATAAATTCCTTGTTAGGAATTTAATTATGAAATTTGGTATTCCTGTTCTTTGTGCATTTATACATCTCTGTAAAATTCCATGTAAAATTGGGAGCACAATCAGTATGCTTTTTGCTGATAAATTCCTCATTTGATAAATAGCTTAGGAAATTTCAATTTGAGTATTGCCATATATATGCATATAGTAGTATTTTAGCTAAATTGCTCTCTGGTACTGTTCATGTAGAATAGTAATCTTGACTTGCAGTAGAGTTTCTTACTCTCCATTATATGCTCATGGTTCCTAATTAGCTTATAGGTACCTAGAGCTATTTTATCTAATTCAGCCTTGTTAATCTCATGTACTGCTATGATTAATTGCATAATTAACACTTCAGCTATTTTGCTCCAAATGATCTCGCTGATGTTTAGGCCCTAGTACTACCTTTTGCTGTCATCTTCATCATGTAATGCAGTGTAGTCCTCAATGATGCCATGCTCGTATTTAGAGTAGACATAAAGTATGGTTCTAATGAATAAATTCCACATTCCTTCTAATTAGAAGTTTGTACCCTTCAATTAAGTGGTTGTCATTCCATACTTATGAGTGCATAACCATTCATGCATGAGCATCATCTCTTTAACTTTATTTGTTGAGAAAGTGCCATGAATCATCATGCCATACATTTCATAGTTGATTAGGGAACTTCATGAACCCTTGTGTATTCCTCCTTATTTATGCATGTTCATGTCATATAGGGCCCGAGATCAAGGAGATCACACCGGAGCAACTGGGATCTGAAGTGAACTTCGGCGAAGACACTAACTACGATCACACCAAAGGCAAGCCCTGGTGCATACCTAATTATTTTACGAGTCCTTTTTACTTTGTCACAAGCTAGGAATATTGTATTGTGCATTAAGTATAGGACTTGGATGGAACCCTCTTGCATACTCCAGCAAATGACCTATAATTAGTCTATGTTAATAAGCCTCTCCGTTAGCAAATGCTATGCTTAAACTAGTAGAGTTAATGGTAGGTTATGGAATCACTTGATTCAACTATGGTTCACATGAATGATGAACTTGATAAAATGGAGCACCTATGGTTGCAACTCCGCGAACAAGTATTGAACAGTACCAAGTACATACCATTATATGGAAATTGGTAAACCTAGTAACTCGAGCGTCGTATTGTTGGATGGCCCTACTCATCGATCCAGAGGTGATGTGAAAGGCATGGTGGATGCACGGGTTTGAGGACCGCTGGAGAGTGCACGGGTTAAGCCTCGGATACAAAGTACTGTATCGCACGGAGGATGTGTACTCGGGATCGATGGCCCCGGATCGACTTTATAGCAATCTCGTGAACGGTGGCCATACGTGTTCTTAAATGATGCGTAGGTCGTGTACTTGGGTTTTCTCCTGCAGGATGTAAATCAATTCGAATTGTCGTCCCTCGCGGTTATGAGTACCTCTTGTTCGAGCAAGGGCAATCATTCTTAAGTAGAGAAGTGGTGGTTATGATTCTGAAATTTACTTATGCTATGGCTACATGTTGCTATGATGCATTGTTCTTTACTTATATTCCAGCCTTAGCAGCTATCTAGGTTCACTGCAGTTAATTTTCCTACATCGAGCAACCAAAATCTTGGTTAGAGAATAGAATTGCAGCATAGAATTAATAGGTGCTTTTTATGCAAATATCAAGTAAGCCCGGTCAGCCCCCTGCATATCAGGAGTCAGTTTTAGTAAACCTTTTGATGGGTAAGTCTTGCGGAGTATGTTAGATACTCAGGCTTTACGATGATGTTGCTTTTTAGGTTTTCCTCAAGCTTCTTACTGTGATTGTTGTAGCAAAGTGGTTTGGAAAGTTGAGGAGCCTCAGAATTGGACCATTGAATGGGTCCCTAACTCTCCTAACCATGATAAGTGAGCCATCGCCATTGGGCCGGCATGGTTCATTTAGGTGATCAACGTCGTATTTTGTCATCTTTTCGCTTCCGCACCGTTATGTAATATGAAACAAGGACATATGTATTGTAATGTAATCTGAACTTGCTTCCCCTACGACCTTTGAACTTGTAATATTATGCACTTAAATGATGTATCTTTGTAAATGATAAATGTTCATGTGTGCATGTTGTGTATGGTTACTTTGTTAATCATCTCCCGAGACGATCTTATATGGCACACTCTATTTTTTTGAATAGTTCCTACACTCCTACTGACCGGATCGTCCTGCTGACAGAATTCCTGCTCCTCGCGCTAAGTCCTGGACAACTCCACATAGTGACCGTACAGTCCGGTCTCCACTGACCCCTCTGTCCGGTCTCTATGTCCAGAAGCTGAGATCTGTCGTCCTCGCTTGACTTCATTTCTCGGCTTCTTCGAACAGCTCCTTGGCTTCTCCACTGTCACCTAGTGCCTGTGATTTCACCAAGCAACCTTGCACACCACCGATTAGACATGACCTAAGAGAATAACCTAGACCCCCTTGATAGTCCGGTTTTTCCTATGGACTCAAAGCCCTAACAACTACTCAAGTGTTCCAAACACTTCCACCATAGCTTGTTCTCTGATTTGATCCATCTCCATCAACACTTGGACTCCATCAAGTTCACAAGCCTCCATGCTTGTGGTCATTGTCATCCATCGCCAAGGCAACCATCATCCATATGATTTATAATAGAGTTTAGAGATGATTCCTACATATACAACACTTGTATAGATATTAGCCCACAATTTCATAGTTGTCATCTATCACCAGAACATCCATACCTCGGGGATCCAATCATCAATGGTCATGAAGCTTACAACATTCACCACACCCAAGAGTGCATCAAAATGTACAATGTGATCACCCCGTCGAGCAAATTCTTGGAGACATTTATAAGGGGGTAATCACTAGATCTCGAGTAAGTAATTTTTGTGAACATTACTCTTTTGTCTCTTCTATGGAGCCAATTAGGGTAGAACAAGCACTTCAGGATTCAGATTGGATGATGGTCGTGCAAGAAATTGAACAACTTCACAAGAAATGAAGTGTGGACATTGGAGGAAACACCAAAGAACAAGAATGTTGTGGGCACCAAATGGGTATTACACAACAAACAAAATGAATATGGTGTGGTGAAAAGAAACAAGGCAAGGCTCATGGAAAAGGGGTATTCACAAATTGAAGGTTTGGATTTCGATGAAACTTATGCCTCCGTAGCCAGACTTGAATCTATTAGAATATTACATGCTTTTGCTACTCACCATGATTTTAAGTTGTACCAAATGGACGTGAAATGTGCATTTCTCAATGAGCCAATAAAGGAAAGAGGTGTATGTGGAGCAACCACCGGGCTTTGAAGACCCTAAGTATCCTAATCATGTTTATAAGCTCCATAAGGCGCTCTATGGGCTTAGACAATCTCCAAAAGCATGGTATGAATGCCTTAGGGATTTCTTGTTAAAAAGGGTTTTCTCATTGGCAAGGCCGATGCAACCGTCTTCACTAAGTGTTTTGGCAATGATATATTTGTGTGCCAAATATATGTTGATCACATAATATTTGGTTCTACTAACCAAAACTTTTGTGATGAATTTAGCAAGATAATGACAAGAAGGTTTAAGATGTCTATGATAGGAGAATTGACATTCTTTCTAGGCTTCCAAGTGATGCAACTCAAGGAGGGAACCTTCATATGTCAAAAAAAGTACACACAAGACATATTGAAGAAGTTTGACATGGACAAGGCCAAGCCCATCAAAACTCCCATGCCAACAAATGGCCACCTCGACCTTATCAAAAAGGATAAGCCCGTTGATCAAAAGGTATATCACTCCATGATAGGATCTTTGCTTTATTTTTGTGCATCTAGGCCCGACATCATGCTTAGTGTGTGTATGTGTGCATGCTTTCAAGCCGCTCCTATGGAGTGTCACATGGTGGCCGTTAAGAGAATATTGAGATATTTGGGTCACACACCCAACCCAGGGCTTTGGTAACCCAAGGGTTCAAAGTTCAACCTATTAGTGTATTCCGATATGGATTATGCCAGGGATAAAGTAGATAGAAAGAGCACCTCCGGGACATGACAATTTTTGGGTAGATCCCTAGTGTCATGGTCATCCAAGAAATAAAATTTTATTGCATGTTCCACGGCCGAAGCGGAGTATGTTGCAGCCGGTAGTTGTTGTGCACAACTACTTTGGTTGAGACAAACGGTTAAGGGCTACGGTTACAAGTTGAACTGTGTTCCTCTCCTATGTGACAATGAGAGTGCCATAAAGCTTGCTTATAACCCCGCTGAGCATTCATGCACAAAGCATATAGGTATCCACCACCATTTTTTGAGACATCATTCAATCAAGGGGGATATAGAAGAAAGTCATGTGATAACCGAAGACCAACTAGCCGATATATTCACCAAGCCCCTAGATGAGAAGAGATTTTACTATCTTAGGAGTGAACTAAATATTCTTGACTCTAGCAATGTGATTTAGAAAATGTGCACATCCGAATGATGATTGTTTAATAAATTATGGTTTTATGTCAAAACTTGTTTGTTTTTCGCTTCATGATTGATTCTTGATCTCATGATCAATCTTGTGAAAATATGGTCATAGTTTTGAATGATTGTTTGATTAGCTGACCATATGTTGTCAAGGATTCTTTGTGTCCATCAACATCTACTCTTAAAAGCTCGAAATCTTCCCTTGAACCTGGCTGTCTGTCCCTAGTGCCTTCTGCCATCGGACAAGTCCGATGACTGTCGGCAAGTATGATGGCTCCATGTTTTTGACTTTAACCCAGCCCGACTTACACCTTCAGTCAATCCATCCTCATTCACCTCCCTCACATTCTCTCTCCTCAAGAACTCCCCCAAAGGCGATTTCAAGGTGATCTCCCACTTCAACCATCCATTTGCGCAAGATTCAAGGCCAAGAAGTCCTCCTCTATTGGAGAAGTCCGATCCCCAATCAATTTGCAAGGTTTTGACCTATTTCCCCTCTCTCCTCTCTAGGGTTATGGTTATAAGGCAATGTTAGGGTAAAAAATCTTTCACCTTGCATATTTGATCCATGGAGAATGCTTCAAATTTGTTGTAGGTGCAGTAGATAGAGTTTGGTTTCTTGTGGTAGGTGGATTTGTGAAGGATCTAGGTTTTTGAAAGAACTGCGCGTCATCCAACAAGTACGATGGTCATCAGACAAGTCTGACGCATCGTACTTTCTCGATGATTATCGAACATGTCCGACGACCTGTAGCTTTTTCAAAAACCTAAGTCCCTCATTGATTCCCCTTACCCTTATTCCTCTTTTTGACTCCGTCCTAACTTGTTGCTCGCCACATTTTCATCAGCATGTCTGACATGGAAGCTTCTCGCTTGAGAGAGAAGAGGACCAAAGCAAGTGATGATCAAGGTCAAAGCCAAGCTCCAAAGAGAAGGAAAGCCACTACTAAGCGCATTCATCGCACCACCCTGTGAGTGGCTAACAGACCAGAGCCAGAAGAACATGAGGATCTTATTCGGGTCATGCATCCTCCAGCTAAAGTGGAGAACTCTGACCAAGATATTGTGGACTACCTGAGAAACCATGTGGATATGTGCCATAGTTTACAATATATGTGATGAGTAATTGACTTGAGCGGATTTGGTGTTTGGGTTGAAATGCGGGAATCTTGGGATTGCATGAGTTTGTGCATGTCATGGTTTTGACTAACCAGAGTTGGTGGAGGTATTGGTGATTTTGCAGGAGTTGGGAAATGTGTTTGCTTGTCTCATGATGTGTAGGTCACTAGAGTCGACTTGGTGGTCAACAGCGAGAGGATCGGGCACAAGTAGGGGACTTGGGGCCAGACGATCAGGATGCCGGGTGGAGTCAAGGATGATCCACATCATACACGTGGAGAAGCAAGAAGCATGGACGGTTTCTCAGTTAAGCCTCAAAACTGTGGTGGTGATGAAGATGGCATGTTGACCAAGTCAAGGCGAGCAGGATGCTGGTGCAAGTGACAAGGGGGTCCGATGGACATGGGCCGGGAGTGACTTGCCGGTGGTCAGGATCACGGGACAAGGTGACACGCATCAATATTAAGAAGTTGCACTTTGAGAAGCGTGCATGGCAGTTTCCTGCTTTGGGCCTCAAAACCGGTGGAGGTGGTTGGTGGTGCACGTGGTGCCATCACAGAGCTTGCTTCAGGCAAAGCAAAGTCATGAAGGGCTCGATGGCATTCGGGTGATGAGGCGAAAGATGGACGATTATGCCCCCGGTGGTAGGTGTGTGTGTTATGTTGGTCAAGGGTAGTGTTGTCATGTGGACAATAGACCTTGGGCCTATATAAGGAGAGGTAGGGCTGGTGGAAGAGGTGCCTCTCTTTCCCTTGGCCTTGCCTTAGGTCTTCATTCAAAGTGCTAGGAGAGGACTTCATGTTTTTGAGGAGAGGAGAGGGTGTGTGAGAGACATCTCTTGCTCTTCCAAATAGTGGGAGAAAGAGAGTGGCTTCCTAGCCTTGTACCAATGGATCTTGTATGCATGTTTCCATGATATAGGAATTATTTCGTGCTCAAGATCTTCCTCTTTCCCTAAATCCCGAATTTCTCTTTTTCCCTATTTTCGGAGCTATTTTCATGGGAATGGCCGATCACCTTTTTCGATGAGTTTTTGGGGCGGATTTCTTGGGGAACTTCATGCTATGATGATCTAGATCAATCCTACATATGTCCTAGACCAAATCAAAAGCTCTAACACCTTCCATTTGAAGGATTTCTCAAGTTTCCCCTTTTTGGTGTTCATGGCACAAGATCTGAAATTCATGATGATTCCTTAAGACAATTGAGTTGATCTTCTAGGATTAGGGTTGTGATGTGATGAGGATTCACTGGTCCAAAAATCGTATCATTTGGAGTTCATTAGATTAGGTTTTGACCAAGTTTTTGCCTAATCCCAAAACACTTCCCTATACTATCGGGGTCGATCGGCACTGCCGACGACTGGGACTGGCACTGCCAGTGGGTCTTCTGAATCCTATACCGGCACTGCCGATGCGCTGTGTCTGTGTATTCCAGAATCTTTGTTCCTTCTATAGACTGGCACTACCGATACCCAAGACCAGCACTGCCGATGGTGACAACTGGCACTACCACTAGCTACATTAGGCACTGCCAATGGTAGTCCAGAGAGCTCTGTCTTGTGAGTGTTTTAGTGATAGTTTCGGGTCTTTGTTGTTCTATTTTGTTTCTGCTATTGTTGTTGATCACTTCTAGGGTTAGCACATCACAAGTTGGTGTGTGTAGCCTTGGTGATTGGTTTAGAGTTTGGCTTGGGTTGCAATTGGGATATAAGCCAAGTTCTTGAGAAGAATATTAATTGGCTCTCATTCACTCCCCTTTGGTCGCCTTCTCAGTCCTTCAATTGGTATCAGAACCGGTATGATCACTAGTTGACCTTCATCAATTTTGTGATCCGAAGGAGACATGGAGAAGCGTGTGGTCAACCTTTGGATGTTCGATGGAGAAGACTTCATCTACTGGAAGTCATGGACCAAGGCTTATCTCTTGAGCCAAGGACGTGCAATTTAGGATATAATTGAGCAAGACTATGCCATACCGGCTAACCTCAACACTGTGCCAGTAGGTGAGTTAAACAGGTATGAGAACAACTCCAAAGCTGTCAATATCCTGCTTTTTGCTCAAGATAGGAGTGATCATGACCATGTTGCTCATCTTGATACGGCACATGCCATTTGGGAAAAGCATTGCACATACCATGAGGGTACCAATCAAGTCAAGTCTATGCATAAGAATTCTTACAATAGACAGTTCCAAACCTTTGCACAAAAACCTGGCGAGTCACTCGATGACACCTTTCCTAGGTTTGAGGCTATTGTGTGCAACTTGCGGACTCGTATTAACCTTGTGTACAATGATAATGACAGAACTAAGCTACTACTGTATTCACTTGATGAGAATGTTTGGGGGTTAAAATTGCTGCGTTAGAGGAAACTGCTGAATTCAATACTCTAAACTGTGAGCAACTGTATAGCAAGCTGAAATCTCATGAATTTTCTAGGAAATCTCGACCTAATCATGTTAATCCTGCTTCTAGCATGGCTTTGCTTTCTAGCTCTCAAAAGGGCGATCACAGTGGTGCTTCTTATGGAACTAACCCCTCACTTGACAAGTCTTCTTTGGAGTTTACTCTTTCTTCTCTTGTTGTAGCTTCCGATGAACAGATGGAGTGCATTCCTGACAAGGAGCTGGCCTTGCTCACAACGAAGTTCAGGAAGTTTTACAACAACCGGAAGGAGAGAAGAGGTGGTGGTTCAAGAACCTGCTTCGAGTGTGGTGACTCGGGACACTTCATTGTTGACTGTCCTAAGAAGAAGAAGAATGGGTACTGCGATAACAACACTCAAGACTTCAAGCAGAAGAAGAACCGCTTCTACAAGAAGGGCAAGAACTCCAAGAAGTTCGCCAAGGCCATTGCACGTGCCTGCGTTACTGCCTTGAGTGATGTCAACCTCACATCAAGTGAAGGCCTTACGAACTCGAAGGAGGAGGTTGAAAAGCCAGGAGTCAAGAGGAAGGACGACTTCACCGGGCTTTGCTTCATGGCAAAGAATGATCATGACACCGACTCTGGATCCGACTCCGACATAAGCGAGGTACCTCCCACTCTTGATGAGCTCTCTTCTGAACTTGATCATCTGCGTGATGTTCTGCTCTTGTAAGATGATAAGCTTCGCAGTGTTGTTCGTAAGAGTAGAGAGCTTAAGTCTAAGTTGCAGAGTGCTGAGTATGAGATCACTTCGCTTATGTCTAAGCTTGCTAGAAATGACATGGCTGTAGAGTGTGAGTCTTGTCAAGTTGTGATGAATGACCTTGCACAGAGGGAGAGTGTGCATGCTCAAGTTGCCAGTTAGCTTGAGAGCTCCCTGGAGGAGCTTGATGAATTCAAAGCTAGACCAACTCTTTTGGGTGCATGTCAGAAGTGCCCCAAGCTCACAAGTGAGTTGGAAGCTCAAACCCTCAAAGTGAAAGAGCTCATGTCCAAACTACTCATTGAGACTCGCTCTAAGGTCCTTCCAGCACCATGTGAATTATGTTTCTCTCTTAAGGACAAGCTAGTACTCACTAGGGAGGAAAAATAATGTTCTAGTCCAAGAAAATGAATATCTTGTTTCTAGGCTCCAAAGAACCCTAGTGAGTGAGGAGAAGATTGAGAGTGACCTAGCAAGAGTGAAAGAGAGTGCTAATTGGTCAACCTACAACTTGGGTTTAGGATACCAGAGGTTGACAAAGAGAGTGAAAATGTGGGTAAGTTTGTGCCTAGCTCTAGCTACAACGATGAGGAAGAATCCATCAAACCCACCAACACATACTATCTACCAAACCCCAAACCCTCCTTCAACCCAAAGCAAACAGAGAAGCCAAAACCCAATCCTCCTGTGCAAACAAAGCCTAAACATAGGAGTGTCTACATTTGCATGTTCTGTGGTCGTAAGGGTCACTTTGATGAGTATTGTTACAGGTGTAAGAGGATTGAGAGGATGCAAGCTGAGTTAACTAGGAATGTGCATCATGATGATTTTGATGGTTTTTAGCCTCACTCTTTTTCTCGTGCCTTTCATGGACAGGGTCATTCCTCATATGGCTTTGATTCACGAAACAGAGGCTTTGCGCAGCAGCGCTTTGGTGCCCCATGTTTTCCCCATCGTTGTGAGCATCGCTCGTATATATTTGGCTTTCACATAGATGATTTCTATCTTCACAACCCCAAGTTTGAGTCGCGACGCTTTGACAGGCCATGTTTTCCCCATCGTGGTTCTTGTCCCATGCGTTCGAATAATAATGTGCAAAGAACTATGATGACTACTACCGGTCGTATGGTAAAGTGCTAGATTGCCAAATGCTTTTTGACTAACCCCAGCACTAGGCCATCGACTTTTCCTTCTCGTTCTTTGTAGGCAGCAGGTGGAGGCTTGGAGAACAAGTGGATAATGGACTCCGGGTGTTCGCGCCACATGAACGGAGATGCAAAGTGGTTCTCCAACCTCACTCCCTTGAAGCGCCAGGAGTGTGTGACCTTTGGAGATGACAACAGAGGGAGAGTGAAGGCAAGAGGAGCGGTAAAGGTAAATTAAAAATTCACTCTCAAGGATGTTGGTTTAGTTGAGCATCTCAAGTACAATCTCCTCTTTGTTTCCTAGCTGCTTGATATTGGTTTTGAAGTGCATTTTAAGAAAAATGCTTCGTGTGTTCTTGATTCGAATGGCTCTTTGCTTTGTGGGATTTATAGCATTAGGAAAGTTTTTCAGGCTGATTTTGCTGGTTCTCCTGGTTCTCGCAAGTGCTTGTTTGCTCAATCTTCTTCTGAGCTCTGGAAATGGCATAGGAGACTGGGTCACATAAGGTTTGACTTGTTATGTCGCTTGAGTGGCCTAGGCTTGATCCGAGGATTGCCTAAGCTCAAATTTGATAAGGATTTGGTTTGTGCTCCTTGTCATCATGGCAAAATGATTGCCACTTCTCATCCACCAATCAATTTGGGGATGACTGAATGCCCTGGAGAACTGCTTCATATGGACATTGCTGGTCCTTCTCGAGTTCGTTCGGCGGGTGGGAAGTGGTATGTTCTTGTAATTGTTGATGACTACTCTCGCTACTCTTGGGTTTACTTTCTTGAGAGCGAGGTGTGTCATCACTTTTAGAGCTTAGCCTTGAGGTTGTTGAAGAAACTCCCTGGTGCATTATGAGCAATCCGTAGTAATAATGGCACCGAGTTCAAGAACTCCTCCAGCAGAATGGTGTGGACGATAGAAAGAACCGAACCTTGGTGGAAATGGCCCGGACGATGCTCGATTAGCATAGGACTTCGAGGCGGTTCTGGGCAAAGGCCATTAGCACTACTTGCTATGTTTCCAATCAGATTTTCTTGCGCTCAATTCTTAATGTGACTTCCTATGAGCATTGTTTTGGGAGGAAGCCATCTGTTTCTCATTTGCGTGCCTTTGGTTGCAAGTGCTCCATTCTTAAGCGTGGCAATCTTGATAAGTTTGAGTCTAGATCTTCTGATGGCATCTTTCTTGGCTACACCCCTCATGGCCATTCCTACAGAGTTTTGAATTTGGAAACTAACACCATCGTAGAGTCCTACGAGGTGACCTTTGATGAATCAAACTGTTGTGCAAGCAATGTGATTGAGACTGCAGGTACCAAGGAGATGGAGGAGAGCATTTTTGTAGAAGAGGACCTACAGGGCTCGGATGATGATGATGATGAGTCTTTACATCTCAC
Organism: Eleusine coracana subsp. coracana; assembly: GCA_032690845.1. Taxonomy (NCBI): domain Eukaryota; kingdom Viridiplantae; phylum Streptophyta; class Magnoliopsida; order Poales; family Poaceae; genus Eleusine; species Eleusine coracana. Next base: position 41,215,700 of record CM064428.1, on the reverse strand, counting down.
ATCTGAGCTTGTTCCTGCTGCTACCACTACTCCAGCAAAGGGTCCAAAAGCTTCTACATCTACTTCTGTAGCTGTCGAGCGAGCTCCAACTGTGGTTGAGGGGGAGGTATGCTCTGAGCGAGAGGCTCCTCACCACATTCAGTGTCAACATCCACCTCAATAGATGATCGGTAATCTCTGTGAAAAGACAACAAGGCCAAGGTCTGCACATCTCGCCTGCTTTACCAATTCTCTATTTGTTGCAACCTTTGAACCCCGGGATGTTGGACACGTACTATCTGATGAACATTGGGTTAATGCCATGCATGAGGAGTTGGAGAACTTTGAGAGAAATAAAGTATGGACCCTAGTAGAGCCTCCTGTTGGTGTCAATGTCATAGGAACCAAGTGGGTTTTCAAAAACAAGCACAGGGAAGATGGTGAGGTTGTTAGAAATAACGCTAGGATTTTTGCCCAGGGTTTCAGTCAAGTGGAGGGCCTAGACTTTGGGGAAACCTTTGCTCCCGTTGCACGCATAGAAACCATTAGGATCTTTCTTGCATTTGCTACCTCTAATGGAATCAGACTTTATAAAATGGATGTCAAGGGTGCTTTCCAAAATGGTTTCATAGAGGAAGAGGTTTATGTCAAACAACCACCTGACTTTGAGGACCATAAATATCCAAATCATGTGTACAAGCTTCAGAAAGCTTTGTACGGGCTAAAGCAAGCACCTAGGGCATGGTATGCTAGGCTTAAGACCTTCTTGTTAGAGCACGGGTATGTCATGGGGTGTGTTGATAAAACCTTGTTCACTCTAAAGCATGGCAATGACATTCTAATGGTTCAGATATACATGAATGATATCATCTTTGGTGGTTCGTCTCATGCTCTTGTGTCCAGATTTCAGGAAGCCATGGAAAGTGAATTTTAGATGTCGATGATGTGTGAGCTAACCTTCTTTCTTAGACTTCAAATCAAGCAGTGCAAGCAAGGCACCTTCATACATCAAGCCAACTATACGAAGGATCTCCTAAAGAAGTTCGACATGGTCAATGTGAAGCCGTTGTCAACACCAATGTCCACTATAATGGCACTTGACCCTCATGAAGATTGTGAACCAGTGGACCAAAGGGAGTATAGGAGCATGATTGGCTCCCTCATCTACCTGACGGCAACAAGACCCAACATACACTTCGCAGTGTGACTCATCGCAAGGCTATCAAGCACATCTTCAGGTATCTTAAATACACCCTTGAGTTTGGTTTTTGGTACTTTGCATCTTCATCTCTTGATCTCATTGGGTATTTGGATGCGGACTTTGTTGGGTGTAGAACTGATAGGAAGAGCACTTATGGTACTTGCCATTTCTTGGGTACTTCTTTAATCTGTTGGTCTTCTTGGAAGCAGTCGAGTGTAGCCCAATCCACCACAGAGGCTGAGTATGTTGCTGCCGCTAGCTGCTGCTCACAAATCCTATGGATTGTGTCCACCATGAGAGACTATGGGTTAACCTTTAATAGTGTTCCACTCATGTGTGATAACTCCAGTGCCATATGCTTAGCCAAGAACCTAGTCCAACATGGTAAGGTCAAACACATTAATGTGCGATTCCACTTCTTGAGAGACAATGTTGAGAAGGAAGATGTTGAGCTCAAATACATCAACACCAAAAACCAACTGGTTGATATCCTTACCAAGCCCCTAGATGCATCTCCATTCGCTTTTCTTTGGGGGAACTTGGTGTTTGTCATCCATATGGCATCATTTGATAGGGAGTTGGTGTTCTCTTGTATATATGTATCTTACCTTTTATGCATTGCATCTCATATGTAATATATGCATTGGTAGATGAGCTTTGATTCTTATGCTTTCTTGCATTTCTTGTTGCTATGATTGAGTTTGAGCTAAGTTGTGCGGATGTGATGATAATCTCTCATGCTTAGATTTTCTAGATGGCGTGTTATAGACTCATTTGAACAACTTGCTAATCTTAAAGGTAAACTTAGCTTCTTGTGAACCTTATGAACTAATCTTGCTAAAACTTGTTCACCATGTGTATAATTGCTTTTATCCTTGTTGAGACTTGTGTTGAGGCTAGTTTAGAGGATATCTTGGCTTTGGCACCTTGTGTTTGCTAAATGTGGCTTTGAAAATGTTTATCTCATGATGGAACATTGTGAGAACATTTGTTCCTTTTGCCGCAAAGGCATGCTCACACTTATGCTTCTGAATTTGCAACACAAGTTGACTGTGCTTCGAAACCTCGGGGTGTTTGCTGTACCCAGTCATGCGACCCTCCATAGGATTTAGAAGTAATCTAAAATGCTAAATCCAAACATTGTACTTCGAAACCTCGGGGTGTTTGCCATATCCAATCATGCGACCCTCCGCATGGATTAGAAGCTACATGAGTATAACATAAGAATAATGCTTTTACTCTTTTCTTATGAGTCTTTGTTGCATATGCGAGCATTTGTTAGAGCTTCTTTTCTACGAATGCTTGTTGCCTTGGTTGAGATTGAAACTAGCTAGATTCTTGTGATGCACTTGATGCTTGTTTTGCCTTGGATAGGAGTACTTACACATGTGGTGGCAGCTTTTCCCATGTGGAGTAAATTTGATTCTATCTAAGCTAGTCAATCTTTTTGCTTAGCTTGTATTGCTCTTGGTGTTTATGCCTTGCTATCTATTTTTGATCGTTGTATGATTGTGAGCTATTGCTTTTACACTTCATGGCTCTATATTATGATTAGCAAAGTTAAATGCTTATTTGCATAATTGTTGAAGCTCCATAGGTTTGGTTTTTAATGCATTGCATGTTTGCTTGTTCTTTTGCCTCTTTGATGAGTTCATTGCCAAAGGGGAGAAAATATTAGGTCATGCACAAATAATGCTAAGAAACTTATATGATCCATTTTGCATTTCATGAGACCTAACACAACTTGAGGGGGAGCATATCATGATCTTGAGCGTTTTCTTCTGCTTTTCACATCCTTTGCGTCTTGAGTCGCTTTCTTTGCCAACTTTTGGTTTTGTGATCCCTACTTTGCTAGATGTCTTATGTTCACCTTTTCTTTGGGTTTGTCCATTTGGATGAGTTTGTACAGTTTCACATTTCACTCTCTAATCTTTGTGCATTTGAGGTTGTCAATGTACTCATCAAGGGGGAGATTGAGAAACCATGTGGATATGTGCCATGGTTTGCAATATATGTGATAAGTAATTGACTTGAGCGGATTTGGTGTTTGAGTTGAAATACGGGAATCTTGGGATTGCATGAGTTTGTGCATGTCATGGTGATGAGGACATCACCATGTTGGATACGCGCATATCATGGCCTTCCCTAAGTTACAAGTCGTCACCAACTCGGTCGCCGCGTTCGTCTCGGATTCAGCCGACACCCCTTCACGGTTTTGATGATATCTCCCACATCCGACATCAAAACGAGGCATTCTTTGATGTGTTGGAAAGGGGACAATGACGCCGTCATTTTGTTTTTGTTCCTAGCTCCAAATGGGTCGTGAGTCTGTGTGACCATGACAAGGTGCTGCGCCACCTATTTTTGGCCAACTTGGCCATGTATCGTGTCGGGCCTTAAGCCCATGTTGTGGGCGCCCCCCTAGTCGCCACCAACCCTAGGACACCCCTGGTTCCTACATAAACTCAGTAGCCGCCATCTTTTAGTTCCAGGTTTTGTTTAGTTCAGTTTTCTTGAGAGAAACTTGATTGAATTATTGTAACTGTGGCGACTAATCCTTTTACAGTAATCCAGGGCCCCTGTTCTTGTTCTACACCACTATGGCGATTAGTCCCTTTGTATTCAGAACATGAACCTTTTCTTGTGATTCACTTTATCCATATTTGCAATTTCAGATTGCGTGATTATCCTTTCTTGCTTGTGTCCTCGATTTCGCTTGTAGGAACAATCAAGTTGTGCTGGGTGTAACGGTTGCGGGGTTTGATCGTGTCTGATTCAAGTCGGGTCGTCGACACCGAGTTCCCCAAATTTGAGTTTAGCCCCTTACCTCTCGGAAGATCGGGCCATATCTATATCAAGTGGTATCAGATTCCTAGGTTCCCCATGAGGTATTATCGTGTTTTCCCCTTTAGATTCGTTTGTGTTCATCACCAATTGTCCAAGAAAAAACTATCAAAAAAATTTATCCCCACTATCCTAAACATTGTTTAGTCTTTGCATAATTTAATTTCAGAGTCCATGGTGTTGAGTTTGTGTTCTAGTCGAGTTCAGTTACTGGCTTGAATTTGTGTTTTGATTCGGTTTGTGTTTTGATCTCCGCTGCACACCACCATTTTCCCCATCCGTTTCAACCACCATCACCATCGTGTTTTCCATTGGATTCACCATCGTGTAACCCACCCACCCCCACAATCCATTGCCAACAAAAAAAAACCCCTACCTGATTCCGTTTCTGTCCCCCCCCCCCCCCCCCCCTCACCCCTCAAACCCTATCTTGACCTACCTTCGGTAAAAGAGGCATAACTTTTCGCTCGTTCCTCCGATTGGGCTGAACATTTTACAGCAGATTCTTGACTCAAAGTTGAGGTGACCCACACTAAGTGCCCTGGTCAAAAAATTCAAAAACAATCGGGAAAAAATAGAAAAAAAATTGTGAAGTCAAAAATAGCGTTTTCGGTGTAACATTGAGATTTTGCCTATGCTTTGTTTCCCCTATGTTTGAGTTGAAACTTCTTGTGGTTCCTTCCTTTGTGTTCCTCTATCACAGAAAAATAGTAGAAGAATCATACAAAAAAAATCAAGATTTTGATTTGCACCCCCCCCCCCCCCCCCCGCCCTGAAAATTTCTAAGTCTGTGAAGTTTGTTTTGATCCTTGCTGCCTTTACCATTGTCCTTGTTGTCACAACTGCTTTTGAACACGATTCTTTTGCCAGCAATTAGGACACTACTTTGGACATTTATTCAGTGCTACTATCTGTTATTGAATTGTGTTTCACTGACATATATATTAGCCTTCCAAGCTATACATATTGCAGCACAGGTTTCTTCCTTGCAACTGTTACACCCAAGTTCGACTATAGATTGTGCCGACCTGTTGGCCTTGGTAAGAACACTTGCAAGATTGTGATACATTGCTTCTGATATTGTTTTCCACTTTGTACACCCTCTACTACCTGCTAGTTGATAGGGCTAATCCTGTTGTTTAGTCTTGTCTTTTGCTTCTAACCATGTCAGAGAAAGGGAAAGGGACACCTGGAGAGTCGGAGTCCCCTACAGGCTTCAATGATTGTGTGTCCAAGGTTGAGCTTACGAAGCTTCTTGCGGACCAGCATACATTCATGGAAACGAAGTTTGCTGAGTTGATGGGTCATATCAACACTGTTGCCAACTGAATTGAGGATGTTGAACGGCGACCTCCACCTCAACGAGTTGCTGATGATGATGATTTTGACCGTGATACAGACCGTCTTTGCTATAATCGACACGGTATGGGAGGTAATAACAATCGTGGTAATACTGATACTTTTGTTAAGCCAAAATTTAACATTCCTCCTTTTGCTGGTAGTGCTGATCCTGAAGCATACTTAGATTGGGAACATGCTGTTGAACAGAAATTTAGTTCTCATTTAGTTCCTGCTGAGCATAGAGTTAGACTTGCTACTAGTGAGTTTACGAGTTTTGCTCTATTTTGGTGGAATGATCTTTGCAAAAATAATGCTGCTATACCCAACACTTGGCCTATTTTGAAACAATGCATGAAATCTCGTTTTGTTCCTCCATATTACCAACGTGATTTATGTTTGAAATTACAATCTTTAACACAAGGTAGTAAAACAGTAGAGGAATATTATCAGGAATTACTTATTGGTTTAGCACGTTGTGATATACATGAAGATGATGTTGAGACTAGTGCTAGATTTTTTGGTGGTTTGAAGCGTGATATCCAGAATATTATGGACTATAAAGAGTGGAATAGGTTCAGCCAATTGTATCATATTGCTCTTAAGGCCGAACGAGAAGTACAGGGACACCTTCCACAACATTCTTGCTGGTCTAGCACTGAGCTATCTATCCAGCAGCGCACTAGAGTAGAGAACTTGAAGAGTCATGTTACTAAGCCACCAGCAACAACTCTTCCACTTGCGCCTGCTTTTGAAGCGCAATCATCTGGTGTGCAGCACCAACACCAGAAGAAGGTTGCTACTTCCGGTGCTAGAAGTGGCTCCTCCACCACCATTATTTGCCACCACTGCAAGGGCATGGGACATGTCATGAAGGATTGCCCTAGTCATCATGCTTTCATCGCTACTACTGATGGGTATGAAAGTTGTAGTGATGTTGAAGATGAATTTGCTCGTATGCCTAACTTTGTTGCAGATTCGACGAAGGAGGAGCAGGAGACTACCTCCATTGATTCCATTGCTGCTACTGTGGGTTTTCCTAGCTTTATTGTACAGCGTGTGTTGACCACTCAGGTGGGACAAGAGGAAGAACAGCAACGCAACAATTTATTCTACATGTACCACATTGTCGCGGACCGCCGTGTTCTCACCATCATTGATACTGGGAGCTGTAACAACTTGGTAAGTTCTGATTTGGTAAGAAAACTTGGCTTGACCACGCATGCACTACATCAGCCCTACCACATTAAATGCACTACAAGGTTTTTGGCCTAGAGCAACGGCCTGGAAATGTTGCAATAAGGGTATTTTCATTGCGATTTTGAGGATTTGCAATAGAAACATGGCGTTGGTAGGCGTAGCAAATACCTAGGTTGCAATAGGGTAATGCATCAGATTTTTAATTTGTTGCCATAAATTTGGCCTATTGCAACCAACCTTGGCGAGGCGATGGATTATAGTAGCAACGATCTGTGGCGTTGCATCATATGTATTAGCAATGATGAATGATGTTGCTCGAGTGGAGAATGCAACAACCCTGGCTAGTTGTAATGAATAATTTTTTCAATGGAAGTGTTTTGTCGCAATACACTTTATTGCTATGATACATGATAGTTGCAAAAATGCATATGATGTTGCAATTTTATTAGATGATATCATAATGAAGCATGAGTCGTGGCTAAATGGTTAAGTATTATCACAACAAAATGTAAGTTGTCGCTTTATACAAAAAAGATACTGCAACAATATTTTGTTGGATGCTATATCTTAGCACATATCACAGCTACGTGTAAGTCATTGCAATCTACCAATAGAGTTTTGCAACGAATAATGAATTGTCGCTATATGCTTAGAGGATATAGCAACAGTGCAATAGGTGTCGCTATATGGAAAACTATTATTGCAACGAAATGTGAAGTGTTGTAACAAACGCATGTAGCATCAGTGGTAATCTGATTAATTTTCGTGGAAATAGTGAAATCACACCCAATTCTAAATTGATTATTTGGCTACTGCAACTGTATTATTTAATCTATGGAAACATTGATGCAATAAATTTTAATAGGATCCATATATATTACAAGTGAAATAGCAATCACATGAAAAATCCAAATTACAATCTAGAGCATCATAGGTGAACATATTAAACAAAGATTGTTTGTCCATGCATCCATCACTCCAAATAACTAAATCTAAATTAAGAAACCTATAGTACTGATGTGCTTCGGCATAAGCTCCAATAAGTCCTCTTACACCAGCAAGACCTTGTAGTACATTCTGCAAGTCATAAAGAATGATCAAAATGGTGAAGATGAGTGTGATGTTGTTTGTATGCACTAAACAAACAATGACCACATTTACAAAGAAACCTGTAAGGAGTTGGAGCAGTTGAGTATTATAGCCCCATCAGAAATTTATTTTCCTGCTGAATAGAAACATGGTTTAAGGTGAGATAAGAGATTTATAGTCGGTACAGGTTAATTATCAGATAATGTGAAGAGAACAAATGTAGTTGTCACCTGTTTCCTCTTTTTGCTTGCTCGTGTCTTTGCAGCACATATCAGCTGCTGTGAACTGACGAATTTGGCACCTGTCCCTTTTGCTTGCTTGTCACTGAACAGGCTCTTTGCAACTTTGGAAGGTATACCATTACTGGTGTTAGGATGCACAGTTTCTTTTTCTGTTGTGATATAGCTTGTTGGCTCTATCTGCATTACATATTAATTGGATTTACTTCAATGCAAAAATGAAAGAATAATGGGTGCAATGCTTGTTCACTTATGCTACCTGGTTTGTAGTTTCTTGAAAGTTCATTGGTGTTGCATCATTGTTATCCTCACTGCTCCTGACTACATCTTCAGTTGTATTGTTGTTTTTAGCAGCTATATTCTGAACATTAAAGAGATTATAAAATTAGAGCTAAATTTTTGTGGCAAGGGGGAGCAGATAAGAGAAAACATCATCTACTGAAATGGAAAATAGTGTGTCTACCAAAAAGTGGACGAGGGCTTGGCATTAAAGATCTAGAAAAATAGAAATGGTGCTTGTTGGGAAATTGGTTGTTCAAAAGCATTAATGAAAAAGGTTTGTGGAGTCAGATAGTTGATACCAAATACTTGAGAGGAAAATCAATCTTTCATATAAAAAAAGGAGGAATGACTCCGCCTGTTGGAAGAATATAATGTCAGTAAGAGATGATTCATGAGGGGTGCATATGGTAGTTAGGAAATGGGTCCAGAATAGGATTCTGGGAGGATATCTGGATAGAACAGCCGCCTTTAGAAAATATGTATCCTGATGTGTACAGCATATTAGTGAAAAACAAGTGACAATCAAATAAGTGTTAGAAGCAAAAAGGCCAATGGAGTACGTGAGAAAACTGACAATTGAATGTCTTGTAAGGTCATTATGGAAGATATATGCATGAAATAAAAAACATTGGCAATAATTATAGCTTGATTACCTCATCCATTTCAAGTTGTTGACAGTTCTGTGCCATCATTGTGGAATTCCTGCAATAATTCTTGTCGAATTGAGGCTTTAAGTTGTTCCTTCTTCGCTTCCTTAGCAGCCACTTCCTTGGCAAGTTGCGCTTTTAATCTTTGAACATCACGTTCTTGTTCTTCCATTCTTTCCTGAAGCACTTGGTTTTTATTTGGCTTGGACAAGTAACCAAGGCCACACAACTTAGTTGATTTGGACCCTGTTGTTTCATTATAGGTTTCCTAGAAAACAAGGTGTTGTTTAGCAGATGTAGATGTGACACTTTTTCCTTCTCCTTCACCCGATTCATTTGATTCTGTCATAGACAACTTCCTGGATGTGTTATTCTGAGGACAAGGAAAAAATGTATAAGATTAGCATAGGTCTCCTGTTATGACAAGAGTATAACTTGTTATGAGGTAGCTAGTATTTGATTAAATTAATACTCACATAAATAGTCTCAGGCATGTCAATGGACCATTTTCCATTCTTTGAGTGTGTGGTCTTATATAGTTCCAAAAATTCAGGCTTAGCCCCAGTTTCAAGATCTCTCTGCCAGCAAGAAAGATCAGGCATTAACATATCATAGTGTGATGTATTGGAAGTATACAGTAATGTTAAAATTATTTACCTTTTCCCAACTACACTGCGAGAATGGCTTCGAACCCATGATATGTTTTCTTTTCATTTGTTGACGATTTGAGGAGTTTTGGGTGCTAACCTTCTACAAAGAGTCAACAACTAATATTTAGCAATGAAAATTTGAACTCATGCATCTGTTATTAATAATTATAAATTTGGTGGTACCTTGAACTTTTTTGAACCAAAGTATATGATCAATTAGTGCCACTCCACAATGTCTAAATCTTCAGACTTGCGTCTCATTCTCGCATCGTAACTGTTGTAAGCCCTGTATGTTGAACTAAAAGTAGACCGCCACCCTCTATATTGTTCTTTGTCAATCCTCAATATCTTGTCCTTCATTTCATCAGTTTGCTCAATGTCCCATGCATTCTGTTGGAAAGAGGTCAGATATCAGAGTTGTCAAATTTTTAATTATTAAGTGACTAACTGAACATATCATTAAAAGACAGAAAAATTGGTTTAATCAGAAACATACCATAACAGATTGTACGATTGAATTCTTGACATCTTCATGCACTTCTTTCCACCGTCTCACTCCAATGAGTGGCGTATATAACCTTGTGAACATAACCACTTCGTCCACAAATGAATGCCCATTATCTCCACATGGACCACCTAACTCCGAAAATTCAACTTTGAGCTTTTGAGTTTGAAGCTTCAATCTTTTTGCCATTGCAGCAAGCCCTTTCAAGGTACCACGACCAAGGATCTTTCCACCTATGTAAGAATAAAAAAATATACCTTTTAAAACCTATGCGTACACCAAAAAAAGGCACATAAAGATATAGTAAACAAATGTGTGAAGCTTTTAAAACCTTTAGACTTCTGCTTTATTTTCCTAGCATGAGCAGGCCATTTTGAAGGTGGTGTCGCGCTGCTTCCATTGCTCTCATTATCAATATCTCTATAAGACACTACACAAATGAACAACACATGCACTTAGTTCATTCTCACCTTTAAAGAGAGAAAATAAATTCCCATAAATTAAGTACTTACTGATATGCATCAGATGGCCTTGGTCCCTTAACCATTCAGAGTAGGTTTTAATTGTTTCTTCCCTTGTATCATCACGTAGATCTGCTAGTTAGAGATAAATTTTTGTAAGTAAAAGAGTTGAGTTATACAGGTAAATATGAATAGAGTATCATAAATAGCATGGACACCTGTAGCGGAGCCTTTCTCTTCAAGCCAATCTTTGTATTGATCAATTGATTCTTCAAAGGCAAGAGTGTCCTCATCCTCATCGTCCTCCTTATCTTCATCATCAGATTCGTTCTCCCTCGATCGTTTCACAGGTGTAATATTAACATGTCGTTCAATTGCTTGGTTTTTTGTCATTACCAACCTGATTTTCTTTTCTGATGCCAAGTGAACAAGCATGTCCTCTACATCTTGTCTGTGATCTATTGCCTCAAGAGTAGCTACATCAATGCCACATCTCTTCTTGTAGTAATAGAAGTCACACACGCAATACCCAAGCTGATCTTTGAAACATATCAAGTTGACAAAGTCAATGTTTGCCTTGTCAAGAGTGGTCCGAACGATTCGTTCTACATTTCCTTCTGCTCCCTTGCATATAACAGCTATAGACCACATCTCCCCAGTCAATGAGACTCTGTACTTGTTCATAAATATCAGAACCAAAATTTAGTAGTCTGATATATAATGCAGTATTGCAATAAAAAACATAGCACTAGGTCTAAAACCATACTACATGCATAAACGAGTATTGTATTGAACACGAGGCACATACATGTTCATCTTAAAGTAACCAAAACAAAATTGGGGTGGCCAACAATCTGTATACTGACGAAGCTAACCTTCTACAGAGCCAAGTGCCACATAAACATCCTTGTATTAGTTTATGCTATCGAGCAAAAAAAAGTGGTGAACATACTTGGTCCTAGGTGTTGCACATTGGGTAGACATTTGACACTAATCGCTCAACATTTACAGGCCTGGTGCCATGACACTCGGGTAAGACCATGTGATGTCGCCGATATCAGATATATATGCATAAGGAGAAACAATTGCTAGAATGCATAACCATGTAATCATCAAAACCCTAGATGGATGGTACACGGAGGCAGTTTGTAATCCAGATGATATCATAGAAGACATGAATCAGACAAGCAATGACCCTCAGATTGTTGCCCTAATTGAACTAGAAAAACTACCCAAGATGTTTGTGGGGAACATGAACCTGTCGCTTGTTGAATCAATCATGTCGTCGTCTTCAACAATTTCGGCCTCCTCGATTGTGATTCCACGCCGAGCAGCGGCGTCGCCATCGCCAGATCGGGTCCTGGAGGAACCTGCCATGGTTGGATCCGGTGGTAGAGGAAAAACAGAGGAATCGTGTTGCTCTCCAGGTGCAGTTCTCCTTCTCTTGCCTCCCAACTTCCACCAAAGCTTTTGATCGTAGTCGCCGTAGGTTTATGGGTAAGTGGTGGGCCAACCGAGTAAAATTAGGAAGCGATTTTGGACAATCTGGGGCCATGTGGAAAAAAATTGGGGACAATGCAAAACATATAGGTGACAAATGTGCATCGTGTTTTGATTTTGAAGTACTAAATTAATTCAAATTAAAAAGTGTTCAACTACAAAGTTGTATAACGTTTAAAGATGTATAATTTTTGAGAAACCATGTGGATATGTGTCATGGTTTGCTATATTTGTGATGAGTAATTGACTTGAGCGGATTTGGTGTTTGAGTTGAAATGCGGGAATCTAGAGATTGCATGGGTTTGCATATCATGGTTATGACTAACTGGAGTTGGTGGAGATATTGGTGATGTTGCAGGAGATGGGAAATGTGTTTACTTGTCTCATGATGTGTAGGTCACTGGAGTCGACTTGGCGGTCAACGGCGAGAGGATCAGGCACAAGTAGGGGACTTGGGGCCAGACGATCGGGATGCCGGGTGAATTCAAGGGTGATCCACACCGTACACGTGGAGAGGCAAGAAGCACGGACGGTTTCGCGGTTGAGCCTCAAAACCGTGGTGGTGATGAAGACGTTGTGTTGACCAAGTCAAGACGAATGGGATGCCGGTGCAAGTGACAAGGGGCCCCGATGGACAGGGACTGGGAGAGACATGCCAGTGGTCAGGATCGCGGGACAAGTGACACGTGTCAACATTGAGAAGTCGCGCTTTAAGAAATGTGCAAGGCGGTTTTCCGATTTAGGCCTCAAAACCGATGGCGGTGGTTGGTGGTGCACGTGGCACCATCACGGAGCTTGCTTGGAGATGAAGAAAAGACGTGAAGCGTCCGATGGCATTCGGGCGATAAGGAAAAAGATGGACGGTTATGCCCCCGGTGGTAGGTGGGTGTGTTGTGTAGGTCAAGGGTAGAGTGGTCATGTGGACAATAGACCCTAGGCCTATACAAGGAGAGGTGTGGCTAGTGGGAGAGGTGTCTCTCTTCCATTAGCCTTGTGTTAGGACTCTATTCAAAGTGCTAGGAGAGGACTTCATGTTTGAGAGGAGAGTAGTGGGTGTGTGAGAGACATCTCTTGCTCTTCCAAATAGTGGGAGGAAGAGGGTGGCTTCCTAGCCTTGTACCTATGGATCTTGTAAGCAACTTTCTATGATATGAGAAGTATTTTCGTGCTCAAGATTTCCCTCTTCACTTGAATCCCGAAATTCCCTTTTTCCTATTTTTGGACCTTTTTCGTGATGATTTTCGATCTCACTTTTGGACGGATTTTTGGCCCGGATTTCTTGAGAAACTTGTTGCTAGGATGAGCTAGGATAATCCTCTATGGATCCTTGATGGAATTATTGGCTCTAGCACCTTTGATTTCAAGGATTTCTCATGTTTCCCCTTTTTGGTGTTCTTGGCATAAGATCTGAAATTTGTGATGATTCCTTGAGCCAATCGAATTGATCTCATAGTATTAGGGTCGTCATGTATTAAGGATAATCTGGTCCAAATTTCGTGATTTTTGGAGTTCGGTTGATAAGGTTTTGCAATTTTTCTTTGCGGTTCGCTGTTGCTGTTCTGAATCTGTCGCGCCCGACCGGCAGTGCTGATGGTTACTACTGGTGGCACCTACTGCCGATGGACCAGCAAGGACCAGCAGTGCCGGTGGTCACTGCCATTGACCAGGCCAGCACTACCGATCGCCTGAACCAGCACTGCCGATAAACTGATCGGCACTGCCGATTCTTCGTCAGGATAGCTCAGTTTTTGAGTCTTTTTCTTCCATGTTTTGTGCCTTAGTTTTCCACCTTCGTTAATTATTTTCTGTATTATTTTTTAGTAGATTTGTGTCTTGACTGTACTCAATCAATAGCTACAACCGGCACTGCCGATGGCAGGGATCGGCACTGCCGATGAGTGTTCAGTTCTAAACTATTGAGCATTGCTTCTTCCCCTTTTTGTTTCCACTATGTTCCTTTGCTGTGGTTGATCACTCCTAGGGCTAATACACCACGAGTTGGTGTGTGTAGTCTTGGTGATCAGTTCGGAGGTTGCTTCGGGTTGTTTTTGGGATATAGGCCAAGTTCTCTTCGAGAATTTTGATTGGCTCCCATTCACCCCCCCCTGGTCACCTTCTCGGTCCTTCAATTGGTATCAGAGCCGGTTTGATCACTAGTTGACCTTCACCGGCTTTGTGATCCGAAGGCGACATGGAGAAGCATGCTGTCAAGCTGTGGATGTTCGATGGAGAGGACTTCCCCTACTAGAAGTCACGGACCAAGGAGTATCTGCTAAGTCAAGGACGTGCAATTTGGGAGATTGTTGATCAGGAGTATGCTATACCACAAGACCTGAACACTGCATCTGCAGGTGAGTTACTCAGGTATGAGAACAACTAAAGCTGTCAATATTCTGCTTTCTGCACTTGGTAGGAGCGAACATGATAGGGTTGCACACCTTGACACTGCTCATGCTATTTGGGATAAGCTCTGCACTTACCATGAGGGTACCAACCAGGTCAAGTCTATGCGTAAGGATTCCTACAATAGACAGTACCAAACCTTTGCATAGAAAACAGGCGAGTCACTAGATGACACTTTTCGTAGGTTTGAGGCAACTGTGTGCAACTTGCGGGCTTGTGGTACCCTTGTGTACAACGACAATGATAGAGCTAAGCAACTGCTGTACTCACTTGATGAAAATGTTTGGGGGGTTAAAATTGCTGCTCTAGAAGAAACTGCTGAATTCAATACCCTGAACTGTGAGCAACTGTATAGCAAGCTGAAATCTCATGAACTGTCTAGGAAATCTCGTCCTAATCTTGCTATTCCTGCTTCTAGCATGGCTTTGCTTTCTAGTTCTCAGAAGGGTGATCACAGTTATGCTTCTCATGGAACTAACCCCTCACTTGACAAGTCTTCGTTGGAGTTTGCTTTGTCTTCTCTTGTTGCAGCTTCCGATGAACAGATGGAGTGGATTCCTGACGAGGAGCTGTCCTTGCTCACAAGGAAGTTTAGGCAGTTCTACAACAACCGGAAAGAGAGAAGAGGAGGTGGTTCAAAAACTGCTTCGAGTGCGATGACCCGGGACACTTCATCGCTGATTGTCCTAAGAAGAAGAAGAAGGTCGGGTACCGCGACAACAACACTGAAGACTTCAAGTAGAAGAAGAACCGTTTCTACAAGAAGGGCAAGAGCTCCAAGATGTTCGCCAAGGCCATTGCGCGCGTCTACGTTTCCGCCTTGAGCGATGTCGACCTCACATCAAGCAAAGGCCTTTCAAGCTCGGAGGAGGAGGTTGAAAAGCCACGAGTCAAGAGGAAGGATGACTTTACCGGGCTTTGCTTCATGGCAAAGAACGACCACGATACCGACTCTAGATCCGACTCCGACACAAGCGAGGTACCTGCCACTCTTGATGAGCTCTCTTCTGAACTTGATCATTTGCGCGATGTTCTGCTCATGCAAGATGATAAGCTTCGCAGTGCTATTCGTGAGGGTAGAGAGCTTAAGTCTAAGTTGGAGCGTGCTGATTTTGAAATTGCTTCGCTTAGGTCCAAGCTTGCTCATGAGGACATTGTTGTTGAGTGTGAGTCTTGTCAAGTTGTGATGAGTGATCTTGCACAGAGGGAGAGTGTGCATGCTCAAGTTGCCAGTCAGCTTGAGAGTGCCCTCAAGGAGCTTGATGAGTTCAAAACAAGACCAACTCTTTTGGGTGCATGCCAGAAGTGCCCCAAGCTCAAAGATGAGTTGGAAGCTCAGTCCTCAAAGTCAAAGAGCTTGAGTTCAAGTTGCTTCATAAGACTCGCTCTATGGTCCTTCCAATACCATGTGAGGTGTGTGTCTCTCTTAAGGACAAGCTTGTAATCACTAGGGAGGAAAACAAAGCCTTAGTTTAGGAAAATGACTATCTTGTGTCTAGGCTCCAAATAACCCTAGTGAGTGAAGAGAAGATTGAGAGTGATTTGGCAAGAGTGAAGGAGAGTGCTTCTAGATCAACCTATAACTTGGGTTTGGGATTTGAGAGGTGTGACAAGGAGAGTGAGAATGTGGGTAAGTTTGTACCTAGCTCCAGCTACAAGGATAAGGAAAACACCATCAAACCCACTGACACATACTATCCACCCAATCCAAAACCCTCCTTCAACACAAAGCAAATAGAGAAGCCAAAACCCAAACCTGCAATGCAAACCAAGCCTAATCCTAAGAGTTTCTACATTTGCATGTTTTGTGGTCGCAAGGGCCACTTGGATGAATTCTAATATTGGCGTAAGAGGATTGAGAGGAAGCAAGCTGAGTTGACTAGGGATGCTTTTTATGATGATTTTGTTGACATTCAGCCTCGCACTTTTTCTCGTGCCAATCATGGACAGGGTCATTCCTCATATGGCTTTGATTCACGAAACAGAGGCTTTGCGCAGCAGCGCTTTGGCGCCCCACGTTTTCCCCATCGTGGTGAGCGTCACTCGCGTGGGTTTGGCTTTCACACAGATGATTTCTATCCTCACAACTCAAGGTTTGAGTCGAGACGCTTTGACAGGCCATGTTTTCCCCATCGTGGTTCTCGTCCCATGCGTTCGAATGATAAAGTGCAAAGAACTGTGATGACTACTACCGGTCATATGGTTAAGTGCTGGATTCCCAAATGCTTTTTGACTAACCCTAGCACTGAGCCATCGACTTTCACTTCTTGTTCTTTGTAGGCAGCAGGTGGAGGCTTGGAGAACAAGTGGTTGATGGATTCCGGGTGTTCGCGCCACATGATTGGAAATGCAAAGTGGTTCTCCAGCCTCACTCCCTTGAAGCGTCGGGAGTATGTGACCTTTGGAGATGACAAGAGAGGAAAAGTGAAGGGAAGGGGCGCGGTAAAGGTAAATGAGAACTTCACTCTCAATGATGTTGGTTTGGTTGAGTTTCTCAAGTACAATCTCCTCTCTGTCTCTCAGCTTCTTGATATTGGTTTGGAAGCGCGCTTTAAGTCGAATGCTTCTTGTGTTCTTGATTCTAGTGGTTCCTTGGTTTGTGGGATTTCTCGCATTGGCAGAGTTTTTTAGGCTGATTTTGCTGATTCTCCTGGTTCTCACAAGTGCTTGTTTGCTCAATCTTCTTCTGAGCTCTGAAAATGGCATAGGAGACTGGGTCACATGAGCTTTGACTTGTTATGTCGCTTGAGTGGCCTAGGTTTGATCCGAGGATTGCCTAAACTCAAATTTGATAAGGATTTGGTTTGTGCTCCTTGTCGTCATGGGAAAATGATTGCCGCTTCTCATCCACCAATCAATTTGGTGATGACTGAACGCCCTGGAGAGTTGCTTCATATGGACACTGTTGGTCCTTCTCGGGTTCGTTCGGCGGGTGGGAAGTGGTATGTTCTTGTGATTGTTGACGACTACTCTCGCTACTCTTGGGTCTACTTTCTTGAGAGCAAGGATGAAGTGTTTCATCATTTTTGGAGCTTAGCTTTGAGGTTGTTCAAGGAACTCCCTAGTGCATTACAAGCAATTCGCAGTGATAATGACATTGAGTTCAAGAACTCCTCCTTTGATGCTTTCTGTCTTGAGCATGGTATTGAGTATCAGTTTTCAGCACCTCGGGTTCCCCAGCAGAAAGGTGTGGTTGAAAGAAAGAACAGGACCATAGTGGAGATGGCCCGGACGATGCTCAATGAGCATAGGACTCTGAGGCGGTTCTAGGCTGAGGCCATTAGCACTGCTTGCTATGTTTCCAATCGGATTTTCTTGCGCTCAATTCTTAATGTGACTTCTTATGAGCTGTGTTTTGGGAGAAAGCCCTCAGTTTCTCATTTGCGTGCCTTTGGTTGCAAGTGCTTTATTCTCAAGCATGGCAATCTTGATAAGTTTGAGTCAAGGTCTTCCGATGGAATCTTTCTTGGTTACTTTCTTCATGGTCATTCCTACAGAGTTTTGAATTTGGAAACTAACACCATCGTAGAATCCTGCGAGTAACCTTTGATGAATCAAACTCTTGTGCAAGGAATGTGATTGAGTCTGCAGGTAACAAGGAGATGAAGGAGAGCATCTTTGTAGAATAGGACCTACAGGGCTTGGATGATGATGATGATGAGTCATTCCATCCCACATCCGAGCTTGTTCCTGCTGCTACCACTACTCCAGCAGAGGGTCCAGAAGCTTCTACATCGACTTCAGCAGCTGTCGAGCAACCTCCAGCTGTGGTTGAGGAGGAGGTACACTCTGAGAGAGAGGCTCCTCACCACTTTCAGCATCAACATCCATCTCAACAGATGATCGGTAATCTCTATGAGAGGACAACAAGGTCAAGGTCTGCACATTTTGCTTGCTTTACCAATTCTCTCTTTGTTGCAACCTTTGAACCCCGGGATGTTGGACACGCAGTATCTGATGAACATTGGGTTAATGGCATGCATGAGGAATTGGAAAATATTGAGAGAAACAAAGTCTGGACCCTTGTAGAGCCTCCCAAAAATGTCAATATCATAGGAACCAAGTGGGTGTTCAAAAACAAACAAGGGGAGGATGGTGAGGTTGTGAGAAACAAGGCTAGGCTAGTTGCTCAAGGTTTTAGCCAAGTGGAGGGCTCAGATTATGGTGAAACCTTTGCTCCTGTTGCCTCCAAGGGCATTAGACTTTATCAAATGGATGTCAAGAGTGCTTTCCTAAATGGTTTCATAGAGGAAGAAGTGTATGTAAGCCAACCCCCTGGCTTTGAGCACCACAAATACCCAAACCATGTGTACAAGCTTCACAAGGCTTTGTACGGGCTAAAGCAAGCACCTAGGACATGGTATGCTAGGCTTAAGACCTTCTTGCTAGAGCGTGGGTATGTCATGTGGTGTGTTGATAAAACCTTGTTCACTCTCAAGCATGGCAATGACTTTCTAATGGTTCAGATTTACGTGGATGATATCATCTTTGGTGGTTCCTCTCATGCTCTTGTGTCCAGATTTCAGAAAGCTATGGAAAGTGAATTTCAGATGTCGATGATGGGAGAGCTCACCTTCTTTCTTGGGTTTCAAATCAAGCAGTGCAAGCAAGGCACTTTCATACATCAAGCCAAGTACACGAAGGATCTCCTGAAAAAGTTTGACATGGTCAATGTGAAGTCGTTGTCTACACCAATGTCCACTACAACGGCTCGTGGCCCTGATGAAGACTGTGAAGCGGTGGATCAAAGGGAGTACAGGAGCATGATTGGCTCCCTCTTGTACCTGACAGCAACAAGACCCGGCATACATTTTGTGGTGTGTCTTTGTACTCGCTTTCAAGCTTCCCCAAGGGTGACTCATCATAAGGCTGTCAAGAATACACCCTTGAGTTTGGTCTTTGGTACTCTGCATCTTCATCTCTTGATCTCACTGGGTATTCGGATGCGGACTTTGCTGGGTGTAGAATTGATAGGAAGAGCACTTCTGGTACTTGCCATTTCTTGGGTACTTCTTTGATCTGTTGGTCTTCTCATAAGCAGTTGAGTGTTGCCCAATCCACCACAGAGGCTGAGTATGTAGCTGCTGCTAGCTGCTGCTCACAAATCCTATGGATTGTATCTACCATGAGAGACTATGGGTTGACTTTTAAGGGTGTTCCACTCATATGTGATAACTCCAGTGCCATATGCTTAGCCAAAAACCCAATCCAACATGGTAAGGTCAAACACATCAATGTGCGATTCCACTTCCTGATAGACAATGTTGAAAAGGGGGATGTTGAGCTCCAATACATTGATACAAAAAACCAACTAGCTGATATCCTCACCAAGCCCCTAGATGCTTCGAGACATGCTTTTCTTCGGGGGGAGCTTGGTGTTTGTCATCCCTATGGCATCATTTGAGGGGGAGTTGATTTTCTCTTGTATATATGTATCTTACCATTTTTGCATTGCATCTCATATGTAATATATGCTTTGGTAGATGAGCTTTGATTCTTATGCTTCCTTGCATTTCTCCTTGCTATGATTGAGCTTGAGCTAAGTTGTGTGGATGTGATGGTAATCTCTCATGCTTAGATTTTCTAGATGGCTTGTTATAAACTCATGTGAGCAACATGCTAATCTTAAAGATAAACTGAGCTTCTTGTGAACCTTATGATCTAATCTTGCTAAAACTTGCTCACCATGTGTATAATTGCTTTTATCCTTGTTGAAACTTGCGTTGAGGCTAGTCTAGAGGATGTCTTGGCTTTGGCACCTTGTGTTTGCGAAATGGAAGGCTTTGCAAATGTTTAGCTCATGATGAAACATTGTGGGAACGTTGAGGCAGATTTTCTCATGATGAGCAAAATTTGATTCTATCTAAGCTAGTCAATCTTTCTGCTTAGCCTGTATAGCTCATGGTGTTTATATCCTGCTATCTATTTTTGATCTTTGCATGATTGTGAGCTATTGCCTTTACACTTCATGGCACTATGGTTTTGGTTAGCAAAGTTAAATGCTTGTTTGCATAATTGTTGAAGCTCCTTAGGTTTGCATTTTCATGCATTGCATGTTTTCTTGTTCTTTTGCTTCTTCGATGAGTTCATTGCCAAAGGGGGAGAAAATTTTGGGGTCATGCACAAATAATGCTAAGAAACTCATATGATCCGTTTTGCACTACATGAGACCTACCACAACTTGAGGGGGAGCATATCATGATCTTGAGCGGTTTCTTGCGCTTTTTACATTCTTTGCATCTCAAGTCGCTTTCTTTGCCAACTCTTGGTTTTGTGATCCCTACTTTCTAGATGGCTTGTTTTCACCTTTTCTTTGGGTTTGGCCATTTGGATGTGCTTATTCGGCTTCGCATTTCAATCTCTAATCTTTGTGCATTTGGTGTTGTCAATGTACTCATCAAGGGGGAGATTGAGAAACCATGTGGATATGTGCCATGGTTTGCTATATTTGTGTTGAGTAATTGACTTGAGCGCATTTGGTGTTTGAGTTGAAATGCGGGAATCCAAGGATTGCATGGGTTTGCATATCATGGTTATGACTAACCGGAGTTGGTGGAGATATTGGTGATGTTGCAGGAGATGGGAAATGTGTTTGCTTGTATCATGATGTGTAGGTCATTGGAGTCGACTTGGCGGTCAACGGCGAGAGGATCGGGCACAAGTAGGGGACTTGGGGACAGACGATCGGGATGCCGGGTGAAGTCAAGGGTGATCCACACCGTACACGTGGAGAGACAAGAAGCACGGACGGTTTCGCGGTTGAGCCTCAAAACCGTGGTGGTGATGAAGATGACATGTTGACCATGTTAAGGCGAATGGGATGCCGGTGCAACTGACAAGGGGGCCCGATGGATAGGGACTGGGAGAGACTTGCCGGTGGTCAGGATCGCGGGACAAGGTAACGTGCGTCAATATTGAGAAGTCGCGCTTTAAGAAGTGTGCAAGGCGGTTTTCCGGTTTAGGTCTCAAAACTGGTGGCGGTGGTTGGTGGTGCACGTGGCACCATCACGGATCTTGCTTGGAGATGAAGAAAAGACGTGAAGCGTCCGATGGCATTCGGGCGATAAGGAAAAAGATGGACGGTTATGCCCCCGGTGGTAGGTGGGTGTGTTATGTAGGTCAAGGGTAGAGTGGTCATGTGAACAATAGACCCTAGGCCTATATAAGGAGAGGTGTGGCTAGTGGGAGAGGTGTCTCTCTTCCATTAGCCTTGTGTTAGGACTCTATTCAAAGTGCTAGGAGAGAACTTCATGTTTGAGAGGAGAGTAGTGGGTGTGTGAGAGACATCTCTTGCTCTTCCAAATAGTGGGAGGAAGAGGGTGTCTTCCTAGCCTTGTACCTATGGATCTTGTAAGCAACTTTCTATGATATGAGAAGTATTTTCGTGCTCAAGATTTCCCTCTTCACTTGAATCCTGAAATTCCCTTTTTCCTATTTTCGGACCTTTTTCGTGATGATTTTCGATCTCACTTTTGGACGGATTTTTGGCCCGGATTTCTTGAGAAACTTGTTGCTAGGATGGGCTAGGATAATCCTCTATGGATCCTTGATAGAATTATTGGCTCTAGCACCTTTGATTTGAAGGATTTCTCAAGTTTCTCCTTTTTGGTGTTCTTGGCACAAGATCTGAAATTCGTGATGATTCCTTGAGCCAATTGAGTTGATTTCCTAGGATTAGGGTCATCATGTATTGAGGATCATCTGATCCAAATTTCGCGATTTTTGGAGTTCGTTTGATAAGGTTTTACAATTTTTCTTTGCGGTTCGCTGTTGCTGTTCTGAATCTGTCGGGCCCCATCGGCAGTGCCTGTGGCTACTGCCGGTGGCACCTACTGCTGATGGACCAGCAAGGACCAGCAGTGTCAGTGGTCACTACCGATGACCAGACCAGCACTGCCGATCGCCTGGACCAGCACCGCCGATCGGCAGTGCCGATCAGTTTATAAACTGATCGGCACTGCCGATTCTTCGTCAGGACAGCTCAATTTTTGAGTCTATTTCTTTCATGTTTTATGCCTTGATTTTCCACCTTCGTTAATTGTTTTCTGTGTCATTTATCAGTAGATTTGTGTCTTGACTGTACTCGATCAATAGCTATAACCGGCACTGCTGATAGGCGTACTGCCGATGGCAGGGATCGGCACTACCGATGAGTGTTCAGTTCTAAATTGTTGAGCATTGCTTCTTCCCCTTTTTGTTTCCGCTGTGTTCCTTTGCTGTGGTTGATCACTCCTAGGGCTAGTACACCACGAGTTGGTGTGTGTAGTCTTGGTGATCACTTCGGAGGTTGCTTTGGGTTGTTTTTAGGATATAGGCCAAGTTCTCTTCGAGAATTTTGATTGGCTCCCATTCACCCCCTCCCCTCTGGTTGCCTTCTCGGTCCTTCAATTTTTATTTTGGTCATTTCTTCATTCAATAAAATGATAGTAACATTGTGTCACAAATTCTATATCTGTCATATAGTTTCATGCAACTATAAGAGAGATAAATAAGTTTTGTGAATAATGTTACTAGCACTATGTCACATGAAGTAGTGACCAAAATAAAAGTTGTACATCTTTAGAAGTTACACAACTTTGTAGTTAATCATTTTTTTAATTTGAATTGATTTTGTGAATGAAAAGTACATTTGAATGTCTCAAATTTAAAACTTTGATTTTTTCAAACGACCTCCGATGAAGAAACAATAAAAATAAAAGTTATAGACCTCTAAAAGTTATAAATGCAAGGGTAAGGTTGCCAGTTCAAGTCCTGCGGGCAGTTAATTTTTTTGCAATTTGCCGAGTTCTGTTTGAGACTCCGCCAAAATGATGTTTGCATATGGACTAAAGTTAAGAATTCAAGCAATTATTTTTTTTTTCATATCTTCTGTTATAAAACATACCCACATGGTAATATGGTACTGTTTATATAGTGGGTCCCACATGTCACAGACATATAGGTGACTCATGTGCATCATGTTTTCATTTTGAAGTAGTAAATTAATTCAAATAAAAAAATGTTGAAATACAAAGTTGTATAACATTTTAAAGCTGTACAACTTTTATTTTGGGAAATTCTTCATCTGACAAATTGATAGTAACATTGTGTCATCAAATCCACATCTCTAGTATAATTTCCTGATACTAGTAGAAGAGAGACCAAAATTATAAGTTTTGTGAGTAACGTTACTTGCACTATGTCACATGAAGTAGTGACCAAAATAAAAGTTGTACATCTTTAGAAGTTACACAACTTTGTAGTTAAACATTTTTTAATTTGAATTGATTTTGTGAACGTAAAGTACATTTGAATGTCTCAAATTTGAAACTTTGATTTTATTTTGCTTCCTCAAAATAGTGTGTATAGTCAAATCCGATTGTGGTGCAGTGGTTGAGGAAGTTACTTGCAAGGGTGAAGTTGCCAGCTTGACTCCTGCGGTGCAGCTTTTGTTTTTGTTTTTACATTCTGAGGAGTTATTTTTTGCATAGACAGAAAATTAGTGGCCTAATGATCAATGGGTCCCATTTATTCCCCGTGGACATGCTGGCTCCTGGTCTTTAAAAAAACCCACGCCCTCCTGACCCTTCGGTTTCTCAGGTCTCATCGCCTTCTTCAGGCCGCGCGCGCTGTTCATCTCTCACCAAACTGCCTCCAACACCGCCCTTTCAATCCTCCCTTTCAACATCCAGGCGCAGAGGAGCGGCAATGGCTAGGCGCAAGCGTTCCGGCCACATATCGCACAGGCAGGCGCGCGACGAATTTGGTCATTTCGTGAAGCGGACTCCGGCGACCTCGGGATTGTTGTCGACCACCGGACCCTCGCCGACAGTATGTCCCCGGCGCTCGACGACTACCTTGCAGCCACCGAACATGGAGCCCGAGGAAGACGTGAAGCCCGACCTCGCTGATCTTGAAGCGAATCCACCTGCTGTGAGTATTTATTTGTTCGCATGAGCATTGTATGATTGCAGATCGACATTGAATGATCTTTTGAGTGATTTAGTCCACAAATGTTTAGGTATGGCTTTATTTTAGTAGTGTGGTCAAAAGTTTAGAATTCGAGCTATAGGCATTTTAAGTAATCTGAGCTCTATTTTGTTGTATGCTTGTACATAGGCTAAAACAAAATTTGCTTAATGTCATTGGGGTACTTTTAGCATTGTAATAAGGTAATTAACTGGCAATATATTAAGAGAATCAGGTTCTAGACTAACGTAGAGACTTGGAGAGACTAAATTGCAGTCTAAAATCAGAGGAGCTCCCCTGTTTTGAGCATGCTATTCGAGTTAGTAGGAAAAATAATATACTGCACATTACTGGCTATTATTGGTGGCCTCTATTTGCTCGCAAAATTGATGTGCTGTTCATTCTGATATAAAATGGTTGTCTGTTCGATAAATAAATTACTAACAAATTGATATACATTGTGTTCATCTAACTTACCATTCCACTCTCTATAGGCAGTTTCTTTTCTGAATGCAAGAGACAGGAATCAGTGAACTTTAAAAGCGATGCCCTGACCTCAAGCCCCAATTTATGTTCCCCATTATTTTTGGGCAATGCCAACCAAAGGATAAATTATATTAGGGTCATGATTTTAAGATAGTTTGACTGAAATAACTAATCTGGTAGTACTATCCTTATGCTTGTGTCACTTGGTGATTTACAAATTGCCAGATGCAAAAGTGTGTTGATAAAATGTATTACTGAAATTTAGTTAATTACTGTTACATGTAAATGTACCAGGAGGGAGCTGAAGTGACGTATGTGTACCGAAACATTAAAGTTTTGGTGAAATTTGACCCTTCCATGGAATGCGGAGGAGACGGCAAGGTTCTGACTTCAAAGGAGGTGATGGACCTCCCCATATATAGTCTTTTATTATTACTACTTGGAGTGATGGATGTTTAACCCTATGTAAAATGTTAGATACGTGCTATGGCAAAGGAGCTTCGCCTTGCTATCATCAGGAAGTCTAAGCAGGACCTGACGTTTGGAGAATGAAATGCTATTTTGTGGCATGTCCTGAATATTTTGGTAGTGACTGATGAAATGCTATTCTGTGTTATGACTCAACTTAGCTTTGTAGACATAACTTCTGTCTTGATGTCTCGGCTGGAGAATGCAGTGCTATTTTGGTAGTGACTGATGAATTGCTACTCTGTAGCAATTGAACCTATATATGTCATGGATCCCTATGTCATGTTAATATGTAATGAAGTGCTATTCTGTGGAATGAAGTTGATGTACATGCAATCTGTAATGGTTGTAGTCACTGTTGATAGTTAAGTACTAATCTGGGATTTATGTGTTCTGTATGCTTGTCCTATAGTATGACATATCATTTGAAAATTATTGTGCCCATCATTATAGGTGGGTGCATTTGAGGAATTTGTACAATAATAAACCTGTCCAATAACAACCAAGCATAAAACATATTTGTCCTGAATATGCAGTTAATAATGCCCATGAAACCTAGGAACTAAAGTAAATTTTGCAGTACATGTTCATACAAAAAAATCATCTTCGGCGTCTACGGAATCGAGTGCAGCAACTACTCCATCAGCAGTGTAAGTGTCATCACAATCATCGTAGTCATCAAGTATGCCCTCATCATCCAGTTCTGGCATGGATGTAGTGTGTGCCTCTTCGAGAACAGAAGCATCACCGCTTAACCGTTCGACGTCATCCCTACTCCAATTTATCAAGCTTAACCGTTCGACGTCATCCCTACTCCAATTTATCAACTCCTCATGTCGGTCTTCAACATTCATATTTTCCACTCCTATGACAACTGAGTCCACATGGGTATGATCAACATCTGTAACTTCTCCTTCAGGCATAGCAAAAAGGTTCCTAGGTTTAATTTTTAGAACTGTGCACCAATTATTTTTCTTTGCACTTTTCACATAACACACTTGCTCTGGTTGCATTGCCAGGATGTATGGCTCGTCCAAAAAGCAAATCCGAGTGGTATCAATATTGATAATACCATGTTGATCTTTATTGTACCCTCTGGATGTGTTCCTACTCGGTGCAGGAACATCGAACCAGTCACACTCGAACAATGTGACCTCCTTCGCGTTAGGAAAATCAAGGATGATGATTTTTTTCAAAAGCCCGTACCATTCCATGCCATCACCCTTGACGAGGACACCACTATTCTGTGTGGTTAGATTTTTCTCAACATTAGCTGTCCGGAAGTGGAATTCATTGATGGGGCACCTGTTGCACACACGAAAATGATCATCTGGACCATGAGATAGAGAATATATCATATCATTTGCTTTACCCTCTGCACAAAGTTTGGCGATCTGCACAGATTTGTTTTCAAAAATTTGCATGACAGAAACAAATTCAAATATGATGAATTACATTAAAAGAAAACATCACTAACTTTACGCTGAAACCATGATACAAAGTATTCCTTGTGCCGTTTTTCAAGATATCGATCACTGGTTCTTGTCAATTCGTCCATATGCTCACTGCAACAAAAACAAAACAAAGTATGCATTAGGAGTTAAAAAATCAACAAAATAAAAAAACATAATCATAATTATACATAACTTACTGCATCCATAGAAGTGCCTCATCACAGTTAGATATGATGTAGTGCCTCATCCTCCGCAAATCAATCGAATATGCAGTTTCAATTTGATTATTTCTCCTTGAACTGTAGTCGATATTCCCAAATATAGTTAGACCTGAAGGTGGTTCACTAATAGAACTCCGTTCTTGACTCTCTGGCCGATTTAGCTTTGTGCTAACATCATCAAGGAACCGAGTACAGAATGTAAGACACTCCTCTGAGATATATCCCTCTGCTATTGAACCTACTGGACATGTTTTGTTCCTCATATAGCCTTTCAATGTACTTAGGTACCTCTCAACTGGGTACATCCATCTATAACAAACAGGACCTCCAAGTCTGGCTTCCCAAGAAATATGAACTGGTACGTGCACCATAATATCAAAAAAAGCTGGTGGAAATATCATCTCAAGGCAACAAAGCGTCTTTCAAATAGAATTGTGTAGTTTATCAATTTCAGATTCCTCAAGCTCCTTTGAACATATTGAGCTAAAAAACTGACAGAGCTCGATCAATGGCATCGCTACATCTTGAGGCAATATGTGTCGTACCACCAAGGGTAAAATTTTTTGCAAAATAATATGGTAGTCATGGCTTTTAAGTCCAGCAACCTTGCAAGTAGTTACATCAACACATCTCCTTATATTTGCTGCATAGCCATCTGGCATCTTAACATCTTGAAGAAATTTGCAAAGAATTTCCTTCACATTTTTACCTAAAGTGTACAACGCTGGTGGCAAAGTGTATTTACCTTTATCTTGCAATGGATGCTGATCTTTCCTTATTCCCAATTCTTGCAAATCAAGTCGAGCCTTCTCACTGTCCTTACATTTTCCTACTAGACCTAGCAAAGTCCCTAGCAAGGCCTCAGAAATATTCTTCTCAATATGCATAACATCTAGATTATGGCGTATAAGCAATGATTCCCAGTAAGGAAGATTTAAAAAACACTCTTCTTCCTCCAGTTGTGCCATCTATTATCTTTATCACGTTGCTTCCTCTTTCCTGTAGTAGTTTTTCCAAAAGTGACTTGCTCAAAACTCTCATACTGTTGTAGTACTTGTGCACCACTTAGGGGCACTGGAGGATCCCTGCTCTCAACCATGTTATTGAAACTAACCTTGTTCCTTCGCCACCTATGGTCTGAAGGCAAAAAACGACGACTTCCCATATAGCAAAACTTTTTACCATGTTTCAACCACAGATAATCAGTATCCTTGTGACAATATGGACAAGCAAACTTGCCTTTCGTGCTCCACCCAGATAACATTGCATATGCAGGAAAATCATTGATTGTCCAAAGAAGAATTGCACGTAGAGTAAAATTTTTCTTTTCCTTCACATCCCAAGTCACAGCTCCTTTGACCCACAACTCCTTAAGCTCATCGATCAGAGGCTGCAAATAGACATCAATGTTAATTCCTGGAGATTTGGACCCAGATATTAGCATCGACATCATCCAATAAGATTGTTTCAAGCACAACCAAGGAGGCAGGTTATAAGGAATTAGGATCACAGGCCAATTAGTGTAATTCACATTCAACATCCCAAATGGATTAAAGTCATCTCATGCAAGTCCAAGCGTAACATTACGTGGCTTAAATGAAAAGTGTTCTTTATATTTATCATCTACATGTTTCCATGCCATTGAGTTTGCTGGGTGCCGCACCTTCCCATCCTCAACCAATCCTTCCTTGTGCCAACGCATATCTGCTGATGTCTTCTCATGCATATATAATCTTTGCAATCGTGGAGTCAATGGAAATATCTTAGTATTTACGAGGAAACAACTTCTTCTTTTCTCCCTCCGTGCCACCACACTCGCCAAGGCCCTCAGAATCTGTATTTTTCCACCTACTCTCCCCACATGTTGGACATGTGTTCATGTTTTCATTCTTTCCACGAAACAACACACAATCATTGACACAAGCATGAATCTTTTGGTAATCCAGGCCAAGATCACGAACTACCTTTTGAATTTTATCCAAGGTATCTGGGACACAATGCCCTTTGGGTAGCAAAAGACTGTATAGATGAAAATTTGCTCCATGGCACTATTGGTAATACCATACATGCACTTAATCTGAAACATCCTAACAATGAAAGATATTTTGGTAGCCTCTTCGCAACCTGGGTACAACTCTTTTCGTGCTTCTTCCATCAGTTTCAAAAATTTCTTTGCTGACTCATTTGGCTCCTCATTATTAGTACCTCTAATTTCTCCGTGTATAGCACCACTGATTAGCGAGGAAATAAGATTATTTGTGGAGCTGACGCCTTCACTGCTATTCTCTTCTTCATCCACAACTATAGGTTCTGCAGCACACGGACGTTTCTTTTTTATGGAAGCCTTATCAAACCCCCTGTCAAGCAAGTGTTTTTGAACCTCAAGTTTAGTTCTGTATGCCATGCAACAACACCTACTGCATGGACACGGTCTTGTCTCTCTAGGATACCTACCTTCAAAGGTATTTTTGATGAACTTTTCATATCCGACTTGCCACTCATCATCTGATTGAGGTAGTAACATCCAGCTATGGTCATCATGAGCCATCTAAAAAATCCCAACAACACCGCAAGGGGTTTGCAACACCAGACTTGCAGTTCCTAAATAAACCAATATACAAGGTTGCTCAGTATATCAAATTAAAGGACTCAAATTGATACATAAAAAGGTACCGTTATCAAGATTCATATAGCAGCCCTAGGAAAACATCCTGCATTATTTTTTATTTATGATTGACATGATCGAAGATACCTTGAGGATCAATATTTCTCCCAAGATGACAGTGATGGACATATATGCAAGAGGACCAGGGGGATATAATGCTACCAAAAATATAGCACATATAATACTTTATTAACAATTGCATTACACATGCGATGCATCAGAAAAAAATTCATCACTACATAATTCCTGCTAATTGCTAGTGCTTGGTTGATAACTGATAACAAATAAGGAAAAAAACATATTAATACAGAGAACCTTGTGACGATGGTCAGTCTCCTCCGTGTTCTATAACTGCCTCGCTCCTGTACAATCCTGCTTTGCGCCCACTCGTCAAGTCCCCGATCTGCCATAGGATCTATTACGTAGCCTAGTGATCACACACCTCCCTTTTCCCCAAATACA
This sequence comes from Eleusine coracana subsp. coracana, assembly GCA_032690845.1. NCBI lineage: Eukaryota > Viridiplantae > Streptophyta > Magnoliopsida > Poales > Poaceae > Eleusine > Eleusine coracana. The sequence goes on along the minus strand of CM064428.1, from coordinate 41,185,658 downwards.
AAAACAAACCACAATCTTGTCAGGGATATTGCCGTCGAATATATAGCGAGATGATTATTGGAGGATAGGAAGACAAAGGCCATCGTGTCAACCTTTAATCTCAAGTTCCTGATGGCGGCCGCGTGATCCCCATGCCCAACTACAGGTCTCCCGAACATGGACGTAGCGGCGGCAGGGACAAGGCGCTGAAACGACCTGGGTGATGTGCCTTCATGAAACCAGGGTGCGTGAGGAAAACAAACGAGCCAGGGTGCATGGGGGACACGGCGGCGGCAGGGACAAGGCACTGTGTGCCTTCGTGAAACTGGGTGCAGGTCGTCTACCGAGCTTATTCGTGTCCACGTCTTTTTTTCTTCCAATTACAAACGAATTAATGATGTGCCGTGCACGTGCAGGATGTCCAAAGTCAACGACCTTCGGTGAATTGGCCTTGGCCCAATTACAACAGGCCCATGCCTATTTCACTGCCTGACAGAAGATTGTCGCCTAGCTACATGCCTCAAGCCTCAGCCATCCAGAGGGAACGCAAGTTTCGTCGTGGAAGCTGGCCAGCAAGAGAATCTTATTGCGGCAATCAGGCTATGAAGTTTACTTTCTTGTAAAGTTTATGTGAGTTCAGGGATTTGTCACATAATAATTTTTATTGTTTGCAGAAATCAGGCTATGAAGTTTACTTGCTGGACGCACTTTGCTAGTATATAATAAGGGGAAGAAAAGAAAGATAAGGGGAAGGAAAACAAAATCATAGTCGGACTCCTCATAAAACACTCGAGTGGTGTACCTTTGTTTGCCTGACTTATTTGCCTTTGAAATCTGAAATATATAAGTCCAATAATATTATTCTTTGCCAAAATATATTTTTAATATATTATTTGGCAAACGAAGAATAATTATTAGGCTAGAGAAAAATAATATAAGGATCACCTTTAAAGTTTTAACTATCATATGTTTAAATTATTTGTATTGTAACACATACAGTTCTTGCACTTGAATAGATTCAAGATTTGACGTTTTATTTTTGTGCTCGCATGATAAAACTAATTTTTGTTATATTATATATAAATTATATTGAAATTATATATAATTTTTTTTTGGCATATCCTAGATAAAATCCTAGGTCCACCACTGCTGCCTTGCCTTGGCGCGCACCACGCGCTCACAGGAAGCCTAGTGACATGACGTACAATCTAGTAGCCACTAACCTCACTCTTCCACCTTCGGTAAAGCATAGAGAAATCCTGTGGCACCTATAAAATAATCTATAGTGACTAATATTTACTATATTTAACAAGGATGATCTAGTGTTTTAATAAAACATTGTTTGTAGCAACGATTCATGGATTCGTTGCTATATCTAAGACTCGTTGCAATGGTTCATGTTTTTGTTGCAATATCTTGAACTCCTTTTGCAACAACCTCGAGTTGCGTTGCTATATCTATGACTCTTATCGCAATAGTTCATTTTTTCGTTGGCGTAGTATAATCTCTTCTGCAACACACGACAATACTAATAACAACAAGCTATATTCGTTGTGACATCGACAGCTATTGCAACCATCATACAAAGCGTGGCCATAACTTTGGCATAATTACAATGCACAAATCTTAATTGCGATATATCCTACTTTGTGCATCCACCAAAATTTTAATCGCAACACTACATAACTGGTGGCAACATACCAACCTATCGCAACCAAAATTGACTTTTGTCGCAATAAACCCCATATATGGCAACACAAAGCACATTGTTGTGATAAAAACCGTGGCATTAGACCGAAAACCTTGTAGTGATGGTTCAACAATAGTGGTACGGCACAGGTGACTTGGTCAGCACGCATACACATTTTAGTCGATTCTTATCATGACTATGCTGATTTTCATGTTGTACCTATGCAAGCATGTTCGCTTTTATTAGGCCGTCCATAGGAATATGATATGGATGCTGCCCACCATGGTAGAACTAATACATATACTTTCATGCATAAGGACAGGAATATTACTTTACGTCCGTTATTGCCTGCTGATATTAGAAATTATTTCAAACTGCTTGCTGAAAATACTAAGAATAAACAAGATAACAAACAACTTTCTAATGTTAAACATAAGCCTATTATGTTAAAGGGAGGTGGTTTTCTTGCTATGACATCTACTGTTGCTGAATTTTATGATAATCATGATGCACCTTGCTATACTCTGCTTTGTCGTGATATATCTTCTATCAATGATCATGTATCTTGTACTTTGCATTCTGCTAGTACTAACCCTTTGTAGGACATTGATGATGAGATAGAGTTGAGGGCGACTCCAATTCAAGAAGGGGAGGATGATGAGGACATCACCATGCTGGATATGCGTATATCATGGCCTTCCCCAAGTTACAAGTCATCACCAACTCGGTCGCCGTGTTCGTCTTGGATTCAGCCGACACTCCTTCATGATTTTGATGATATCTCCCACATCTACTGTGGCGCCCCTTCCCGGAGGATCGAGGTCCCGATGGTGCTGATAGCGCAGACACTTGATAATACAACATTGGATCGAATTTAAGTTGAATATTACATCATTAAGTCATCAGAGTGCAGCGGAATATTACAAGTTCATAATGTTTTTGAAAATACTTCGGAAGCAAATAACGATAAGGAGCTACGAGCTCGATGATACAGCATAGTAATGGTTCCTGCCTAAAGAACCATCACTCTAGCAACACACATCAATACTGCGGTGGCGAGTTGGACTCCTAGTGGGCAGTCCAACCCTCAGGGACTTGCATGTCCCACGGCAACACATTCTCAGGCATCTCTACCTCTTCATTACCTGAAAACAACAATGGCACAAAGCCTAAGTACTAATTACTCAGCAAGACATACCCGTCGGACATCTAGGCATGCAATGGCTCTAATAGGTGGCTTGTTTGAAAAGACTCGCACTAAGCAACCTATTAGTTCTATCAAGTTTTATTCATCAAGTTAATTGGGTAGAGCAGAATGTAACTTTAGTTGCAACAATGAGATAATAATGCAATGCATAAGGTAAGTACAACATAAGAGCCATAATAGTAACATCAACAATAAGCATCATAATCAATTCCCAAGTACCATGTGCAACTACGTGATGACTCAGTGACCAAGTGGTACTCATTTCTACATGACACATACGCATCAATTAAGGTCGTATATGGCACCCTTTCACAAGGACAAAAAACAACTCGGTCTGGGTCCAGTCTCAGCGAGTGGGCATGCCGTCCTGCCAACAGTACTTTGCGGTATGAACCGCCCACTCCAGCAGCAGAAGGGTCAACGACCACTGTACTAGGTACCGTCCTCATTGCCGCGTCAATGCTACATCAGTTTACTAGTGCCCATAGACTAGCATGCATTCGATACTGTTCAATACTTGACCAAGGGGCCGACCACGGACGGGTCCTAGGTTCGACAAGGCAGGGCTACCACAGTCAACACCCATGTATTGCTGCAAACCTACACATGCATCATCCCTGCCCGGTCATGACATCAAAATAAACTTTTTTTATAAGTCCCGTTCCAGTGGTCAAGTTCATTCTTAGTAATGATATCTATCGCGCCTAGTAGTTACTAAGCGAAGCGACACAATACTGATGCTATCAAGGTTCTAATGACAGTGGTATAGGTCATTGGGGTATCATGCAAGTGGGTTCCAATCAACTCCTATGATCTAATGCAACAATAATCATAGACACTAGTAATATTGATAACTAGCAACTTTATAAAATAGCGAATGAAAACCGGGGCTTGCCTGGATCGATGTTAGTACTAGCAACTACCACGTCTTGCTTTGGGGAATCAAGGTCCTTCTGAATGTCCTCCTCTTCCTGCTCTTGGTTGTCATTGCCTAATGATAGAATTGAATTAACGGCATATCAAAATACCGTTGAATGCAATAATATGATGCACAATTCTTTTTAAAAGTCGATAAAAATTATTGTTATGTTCTTGAAGCCATATGCTTCAAAGAAACAACTTAAAGTTTCATCATTTTGTGTGTGTTATTCATTTATTTAGGTTTGTTATAGTTTTTCAGAACAAACAAGGAATAAAATAGTAACCAATTGAATCTAGACTTTAGTGATTTATCATGAACAGGGACATAGGTGAATTGCATTTTTACCAATTTACAGCCTCTGGATATTATTATTCTAATTACTAGCATTTATTAAAGTAAAATAGTGATATGAGCAAATCAATTTAGTTAATTAAGTAAATTTAGGTTCCTGGACTTGTGTGTTTTATTGGGTATAGGGGCTTCTAAGAGTGATTTTTGTGCCATGTGGCAAGGGCCAATTAATTACAGAATAATTACTATAATTAATTTAAACAAACACACTAAATAAATTCCAGAGCTTAAAATCATTCATATTGTGCCAAACCAAAATTTGTGGGGGTAGGTAATTATGTAATTATTAAGCATACCAAAAATCAGAGCTAAATTAGATTCCTAGAATTTTTGGTGAATTAAATATTGTTTGGACAGTTTAATATATATATAAAAATATATGAACAGAGGCAGTGATTTATTATTTTATTAAAATAGAGCAATTTGAAATGTACCTAACCAATTTTTTTTGAGCTTCATTGGAGTTAAATTCGATTTACTAGGAGTTTTCAAAGTTTTCAGCAATTTCTAGCAATTTCTGGACATTTTCTGGTTTAAGGGGTTTCCACGTCGGAGCCACGTCGGAGCTATGGACGACGAAAACTCGTCGTGGGACCATGCGCATGACACGCACACCAAGATGGAGAGCAGGGTGGGGCTCATGAGGACGGGATCTCACCGGAAAGCGGTTGGCAGTGAGGAGCAGCAGAAGACAAACTTCGGTTAGGTCGCGTTCGGGCTTGGGGGCAGCAAACTGAACTCCGTCGGGGAGGGCCGGAGGTTTGAGCTTCACCAGGGCACGGGGAAGAGCGGCATCGCCTCAGCTTGCGTCGGGGAGGGCTGGAGGTATGAGCTCGTTGGCGAGGTGGCTCAGTTCCATCAGAGTATATGCGACGGCCGGGGAAAAAGTGGCATTGTGCCTAGCTCGCAACAAGAATCAGAGAGGAAAAAGGTCAGTGGGTTCGCGGATTTGTTGCGCACATGTACAATGAGGAGGGGAGGGATGAGGCATACCAGAGACTGCAAATTTTTGGTCGCGGCAGAGGAGGTCACCGGAGTTGCTTGCTTTGGTTTTTCTTCAAATTGGCTAGAGCTCACGCGGGGTTTGGTCGAGCGAGTGGCATGGGAATGCAGAGGGAATGTAAGCGCGTGGGTTTGGGGTTCTGCTCGGCTCCGGAGGCAGGGAAAAGGAAGCTCAAGCTCGAGCTTTCACTCGGTGAAGGCGGAGGGGAGTAGAGCGTAGAGAGGAGAAAGTGGGGTGAGAGCAGAGGGAGCGAGGGAAAAATGAGAGAGAGTTTGAGGCTCCTGGGAGTGCTTTGACTTGTGAAGAGGGGAGAGGAGTAAGTGGGGGACGGGAGCGGAAGCAACGGCACGAATTGAAGTCCGGCCGGTTGGCCATGGTGATGGCGTGCAGGCGGGAGAAGGGCGGCCATTGGGCGGCTCTACGGCTCACATTACAGGACAGGAGAACAGGGGGTTGGCAGGCGGCACTGTTGCGCGCGCTGGGTTCCGAGGTGGAGGGGTGAAGGCGGGACGGACGGTGCGCTGGCGTCGACAGGGGGCTCTGCGCCAGTGAGGAGGATGGAGAAGAAGATTTTGCGCTGCACCCCCTGGAGTTTTAGATTTCTTACAAACAGGTCCTTGGTCAACTTGGTTTTTAATAAATCAAAATAAAATAGCTAGGTGAAATTTGGTGGACTGACTATTTAAATGGTGGAGAACACTTTGGTGGATTTTATTTGAAATTTTCATAAACATATTTTTAGAATTTATTAAATGCATTAATTAGTTACCTAAGATTCAATTAATTAGTTAAGGGTCTTGCCAAGCAGATAAAATGCCCAATAAATTCATAATATTCTATTTATTATTACCAAACTGATGATGAAATTATTTGGCATGAGTTGTATTGAAATTTTTGAATTGCTTCAATAACTTGGTTGTAGGTTATTTATTTGCCTAGGATTAAATCAATGATTAAGCTCCTCTCATTTCATGCTATAATTTCCATGATTTGTGCTCCTCATTTTTGTTGAATTAAGGTGAGACACCTGGGGTGTCATAGCCCTCCCTCCTTAAAGAAATCTCGTCCCGAGATTATGAATCAAGGCAAACTAGAGGGAAGTGCGGTGGTTGTAGTATACCTATGTCTGACGACCAAAATTCTGGGTAGTGAATACTCAGAAATTCTTCTGATTCCCGAGTAGACTTATCCTCTGAGTGATTACTCCATTGAACTTTATAGAATTTGAGGATTCTATTATGGGTTGTGCGCTCTTTCTCGTTGAGGATCTTCATGGGTTGTTCGGAGTATGTGATATCGTGTTGGAGTTGGTCATATTCTTCCAAAATCTTGTCGATGGGTGGCTTGAGACATCGCTTAGGCTGAGAGACAAGGAAGGTGTGATGAACTCCAGATAGATTAGCGGGTAACTCCAGCTTATAGGCCACGTTTCCACATCGCTCCAGAATTTGGAATGGTCCAATTTAACGGGGAGATAACTTTCCTTTGACTCCAAACTGTTGGATACCCTTCATAGGCAACACCCTGAGATAGATATAATCACCCTTGTTGAAGTACAGTGGCCTACGTCGTCTGTTTGCATACTTCTCTTGTCGGCATTTAGCGGCTTTAAGATTAGCTTGAATGATACGAACCTTTTCTTCAGCATCCTTGACAAGGTCGGGACCAAAGGTTACCCTTTCTCCAGATTCAGACCAATTTAGCGGTGTTCTACAACTGCGACCATAAAGTGCCTCAAATGGCAACATTTTTAAACTCTCCTGGTAACTATTGTTGTATGAGAATTCTGCATAAGGCAAATACTCATCCCAATTACCACCATGTGTTAAAACACATGCTCTAAGCATATCTTCCAAAATCTGGTTGACACGCTCTGTTTGTCTGTCAGTGGTGGCATGGTAAGAGGAACTCCGAATCAGCTTGGTACCCAGCGATGCATGCAGTTGTTCCCAAAAACGAGCAACAAACTACGAGCCACGATCTGTAACAATGGTCTTGGGTACTCCATGAAGACATAGAATTCTTGCTATGTATAGTTCTGCATATTGCTTTATCTTGTAGGTGTTATTGATCGGTAGGAAGTGGGCAAATTTCATGAGTCGGTCCACAACGACCTAAATTGAATCATGCTTCCGAGAGGTGAGAGGGAGACCAACAATAAAATCCATGCTGATGTCTTCCTATTTCCACGCGGGAATACTCAATGGTTGAAGTAATCCGGCTTGTTTCAAATGCTCAGCCTTAACTCTCTAACAGCTATCGCATTCTGCGACATACCGAGCAACTTCTTGCGTCATCCTTGTCCACCAGAAATTCTTCTTCAAGTCTTGGTACATTTTGTTACTACCCGAATGGATGGAGTACTTGGAGTGATGCGCTTCATCCAAAATTTTCTGTCGAAGTTCAAAGTCTTTTGGTACTACTAAACAGTTATCGAACCATAGATTACCGTCTGAGTCTTGAGTAAAGCATTTTGCTTTACCATATTCAATGTTTTGACGGATATGATTCATACCAACGTCATTTTTCTATGCAGCAATGATTTCTTCGTGAATAATAGATTGCACACTTAGGTTGCTAATTACTACCGCTGGTAAAACGTGAAGGCTGGGTTCTGAATTAGTTTCACGGTCATTTCTGTCCTGAACTTCCAGCTCCAAGTAGTTGCAGTGGACCTTTCTGCTTAACGCATCGGCGACTACATTAACCTTGCCTGGATAATAATGAATCTCCAGGTTATAATCCTTAATCAGTTCTAGCCACCGACGCTATCTCATGTTCAGATCAGTCTGGGTGAAGATATATTTCAAGTTCTTATGGTCTATGTAGACGTGCACTAAGTTGCCGAGGAAATAATGCCTCCATATTTTTAGTGCAAGTACAACTGCAGCTAGCTCCAAATCATGAGTTGGATAGTGCTCTTCATGCTTCCTTAGCTGTCGAGATGCATAGGCTATGACACGACCTTCTTACATGAGTACACATCCAAGTCCTGTCCCAGACGCATCACAATATACGTCGAATGGCTTGGTGATGTCGGGTTGAGCCAGTACTGGGGCAGTTGTCAATAATTTCTTCAATGCTTGAAATGCTTCTTCACAATTGCTGTTCCAATCAAATGTTTTCTCCTTTTTTAGCAGCTCTGTGATGGGTTTGGTCAGCCGAGAAAAAATTGGTATGAACCTACGATAATTTCCGGCTAGCCCGAGGAAACTACATACTTTTTGAACTGTCTTTGGTGGCTTCCATTCTAGCACATCTTGAACCTTGCTAGGGTCTATCGAGATTCCTTCTGCAGAGACTATGTGACCAAGGAATGGCACACAGTCCAACCAAAATTCACACTTGCTGAATTTTGCATACAACTTGTGATCTGGTAGACGTTGAAGAACAATGCGAAGATGTTCAGCATGCTCTTCCTTGGACTTAGAATAGACGAGGATGTCATCAATGAATACTACCACAAATTTGTCCAACTTTGGCATGAATACCGAATTCATGAGATACATGAAATGAGCTGGAGCGTTTGTCAATCCGAAAGACATTACTAGATACTCGAATAATCCGTATCTAGTAGAAAAGGCGGTCTTCGGAATATCTTCTGCTCTGATTTTGATTTGATGATAACCCGAACGGAGGTCCATTTTTGAAAATACCTTAGCACCAACTAATTGATCAAAAAGGATATCAATTCGTGGTAACGGGTATTTATTCTTGATGGTAACTTCGTTGAGAGGTCGATAATCAACAATGAGACGTAGAGATTTGTTCCTCTCTTCACAAAAATAGCAGGGCAGCCCCAAGGTGAAGTGCTTGGGCGAATGAATCCCTTTTCCAATAACTCATTCAATTGCTTTTTCAATTCAACCAACTCATTCGAGGCCATCTTATAGGGTCGACGAGATATCGGAGAAGTTCCTGGCTGTAGCTCTATCTTAAATTCCACTTCACGGTCAGGTGGTAGGCTAGAGATATCCTCGGGAAATACGTCTGGATACTCACAAACAACGGGGATGTTCTCGAGCGATTGCCCTTCCAAGTGATGGACAATCAAGGCTTTCGATGAATTGATGTTTAGAGAAAATTTGTCTTTTCCATGCATAGGGGAGTTGATGTGAACGATACGGGGCTCGATGTCTAGCATGGCTCTATGGGTTTTCATCAAGAACATACCCAAAATCAAATCAATTCCTTGGTGGCTAGGCATGATAAAATCCGTGGGGTAGATTTTCTTGTTTATTTCTAGAGGAGCTTTGCATACTATTTGATTGGCACTAATTTGCTTAGCGGGGGAATGAATTGTGTAGCATCTTTCTATAGTCTGGGGTTGAAGATTAAGTTTTTGCACACATGCTTGGCTAATGAAATTATGTGTAGCACCAGAATCAAAAAGTGCAAGGACAGGCTGGCGATAGAGGGAGAGCATACCGGTCAGCACGGGTTCGCCCTGAGGGATATCTTCCGTATTGGTGTAGTTCACTTGGGCACCACGTGACAGTGCATTCACATTCCTGCTCTGGTTCTGAAGCTGGTTGTTGTTGTTGTTGTTGCGCCTCGGTGCATTCCAGCAGACCGAACTTAGACTCGGTCTAACGCAGCTAGTGGTCGCCGTCCAGCGGCTCTCTGGCACGCTCGAAGGTTGGTGGGTGGGTACCCAGAAAATCTGAGTAAGTGCTCTGACGAGGCTGGTTTTTGTGGTGGTTGTGGTTGCCTCCACGTCCAGCCAGGTGGGACGTGATGTCGACCAGCCGACGGAGCAGCTCGAAGTCATTCTACTGCCTGTTGAGTGCAGCGGCCAGGACTTCAGCTAATGAAGGCTCAGCATTTGCTCCTTGCTGAGAGCTCTCAGGATCTTCCTGATTCCGAGTACGCACCATGCTGCAATTTATATGGTTGCACATTAGTTATTTCTCAAAATATTCCACAAAATCACATACGCAAGAATATAAATTTGCAAGGGGCATGGTAAAATCTCAGAAATGACAACCATCTCCATTGATTCAATTCAGTCTACATGGTTGTTAAAGGACATCATCACGTGGTTCCTTACATATATGTGCCGACACCTAGCTACGGTATTGCGGACACATTATGCAAGATTCAAGCTCCTACACCGAACTAGGGATACATATGCTACATGACCGTACATAGGGGTAGCGAATTATCTACTCCTGGCCTAAATCTTCTGGCTCTTCTGGTTCTTCCGGTTCCATATGCTCTTCTGGTTCCAGAGGTTCTTCTGGTTCCACCAGATCCATCATTTCCACATCGTTATTACCAACAGGTGCCATCTCTACATCGTCTTGTTCTCCATACTCTATGAAGATCTCATCCCAATTCTCTTCAAAAGGTAGATGGGCAGCCTTGAATGCGCTCAAGTCATCTTGAGCCTCAATCATGTCATGCTCAAAATCTGCTGTATCCTGCAAGGCTTGGTCATGTTCTTCCATAATCGCATCCATCTCTTCATTCTTAGCTTGATTTGCTGGTTCAGCTCTGCAATTTCTTCATCCGTAGCTTGGTTTTCGACCTCAGAAAGTCAAAGTGTAGAATGGAACACATCCAAACGCTAGCACAAGTTTGTGCACAAAGCAAAAGTGGACAAACCATAATACTCTATTATGGGCAGCATAGGATCATGGTGGCGATGGTTTGGGTCAAATATGAAATCCACATGCCTCATCCACTCGAAGTCCGTCACATCATTAATGGGTAGCAAGGCGACGGGTGTTCCAGCAACATCATGCGTGTGGCCTTCACATAATCGAGTAAGTGCCTTTAATGCAGCTACATTCCAAGTGGAAGGCAGATCTGTCCCGATGACACTAAGGGTCCAAGATTCCCATGCGGGGATGACTGAGTAATTGGCGGGAACCGCCACATGGATGACACATGAGGGGACTCCATGCTCCTGGAATTCCTTGCCAACATAGGTGGGAGGAATGGAATATTCAAATCTTTGGAGAACTCTCCAAAATAGGTGAATCATCCCTATGAACTCCAGGACATCGGTAATTTTCCAACCCTGTGGTGGTTGTTCTTTGTTTTCAGCCATCTACAAAGAAAGTACTTTGATTGAGCAATGAGTACGATTTAACTTTGTTGCAACAACAATAGCTACTAAGGGTACAACCAATGCATAACGTAAGTCATCATAGTTTCACTACATGACAAGGAATATATGGCCATCGAGTTACAAAAGCATCTCACGCATTAATCCAAAAATACAACAACCTCGCGTGGTTCGACAAAAGTTACCTACCCAATTGATCCTGACTACCGAGACTAATCTAGTCTACCACTATCCTCCTAGGTCCTGCCTCGAGCTGGTGCCTCGTAGTCTATGTCAGACTCCTCGTCCATATCCTCCTGCGGGTCCTCCTCCTCCGGTGCTATCGGTGGAGCAAGGGCCGCCTCAAGCTAATGCTACAGGACCTGGTTCTCCTGAGCCAGGGTCTCTAAATCCTCTCCCATAAGCTCCATCTCGTGCTGTGCAGCCATGAACTAATGCTGCAGGTGCTCGTTGTGGTTGGCGCACTGCTGCATAACCACGCCACGTCTGTCAACCTCCTGCACGAGGGTGTCACACTATCCAGTCATCTCAGTAACGCGAGTCTCACTCGCCTCAAGAGCAGCGGTCAGTCGCTGAATCTCTCTCTACTGTGCGTCAACCTGTGTCTGCAGGTCATTCCTCTGAACCCAGACTTGCTCGGCCTCAACCAGTATGATCTTGCTGTGGCTGCTAGCCTCCTCATCCAAGTTGAGGAGGTACTCAGAGTAGTAGGACACACGGTGGTACCCTGCATGGAACGTCTAGTTGTCATCGCGGCCGATGCGCCTCATGCGCCTCTGCCAGACCGGGTTGGCCTAGTGCCAGATGGGGATCATCTCAAATAGAGTCCCAGAGAGCGCTGCTGTGTGGCGCCTGTAGAAGTGGGTGAGAGCCCTGTGGGCGACTCTCGCCAAGCCCTCACGGAGGCTCCCACAAGTCACCGTGCTCTCCATACCCGCCATGTCAAGGTTGCGCGGGTGAGTGGGCACGCTGATGTGCACCTCCGCAAGAGTCACGCCGTGGCGACGGATCTCGCGGCCCTTGTAGGAGGGCGGCTCATCATAGCTCAGCAAGCGTAGAAGATCCCACAAAAGTGTAGGAAAGTCACGGTGATGGAGACCGGTGGTGTAGCGCCACCCGTCGTGTGAAAACTCCTCAAAACCGTGGTCACCCATCTGGAGCATAAACCCAGTGGTCAGTACAGTGTTCCATGAGTACAATGCACTTCATATAAGTGCTCTGAAATATAGAAACAAAGTTTTAGTTCACATTTTCCAGCCTCAAGGGGCAATAATACGGCAATGGGTTTTAAAATGGATTCTGTCTTGACTGTACCACAGTCAGAAAAGTGGAAATTTTGAATTAGAAATGAAGGTCTAAAAATTTGGGCTTAGATCCATGTTATAGTACACTTTCATAGATTTCCAGATTGTATTTACACTCTCAAAATTTCCAAGTAAATCTGGAGTTATGAATTTTGCAAATTCGGGTTGGCAGATTCTGTTTCAGATTGACAGAGGCTTAATGTTTTGGCTCTACTGGATAGAGGAAAACTGGTAAAATGGTGAAACCTATTGGAGATGAAAATAGACTTCAAGAGCATTCCAGATTGGGTTTATACACCTAGAATTTCGGAGTACAACTTTAGTTATGAATTTTCTAAGTTCAGGGTCATGCTGGAAACAGTGAGTTGACACATTGCACTTATCCCCCATGTTCTGAGGTGGTTACTGTTATGATCAAAATTTCATTTCAATTCTGGGTGACAGGGAATGTTGAGATATTTCTAAAGAGTATTTATTTTCCTTATTTGGTTGGGTATTTTAATAGTTATGAATTTTTGAAGTTGATAGCTGAATTCAGGACAGATTTCTTGTTATCATAACTTCGGGACATGTATTTGAATTTTTATGTTGAACAAGTCTAGAAAATTTTTATGTTGAGAAAGACGATAACATATTTTAGTTTAGTTAAAAAGGGATGCATGATGCAGAAAGTGCCATTTTATTAACCTATAGTTCCTCACAACTCAACACGTAATTTGCCGAGACTTAGCGGCACGAATATGTGGTGACGACCCGTACTCAACACGTAAGTCATTCTAAATGTTATACTAACGGCATTAGCGTACCTGCAGAAGATCCATTGCAGAAACAATACATCAAATTCAAAAGAAACTACGAAAAGAAGCACAGTTCTACTAGTAACGATCCATGGGAAAGGATCGCCCCGTGATAAGTCACGAGCCAACAGTGTCTCGTATCCACCTGCGAGCACAGGCACCGATATCATGCTTGTCGGTTAAGCACGCACGTACCTTCGTTGAAGAAGCCATAGATGCAAGTAATATAAACAATCATAACCCGGGTTAGCTTTGTCACCACCCTATTATCTACATGGGCAATACTAATGTATCCTCACCCGTGAATGTCGTAGTTTTGAAAATATGATTTATTTGTTGTATTATCATGGATCAGGGCTCTGATACCAGTTGTGGTGCCCCTTCCCGGAGGATCGAGGTCCCGACGGTGCTGATAGCGTAGACCCTTGATAATACAACATTGGATCGAATTTAAGTTGAATATTACATCATTAAGTCATCAAAGTGCAGCGGAATATTACAAGTTCATAATGTTTTTGAAAACACAGCGGACGCAAATAACGGTAAGGAGCTACGAGCTCGATGATATAGCATAGTAATGGTTCCTGCCCAAAGAACCATCACTCTAGCAACACACATCAATACTGTGGCGGCGAGTCGGACTCCCAGTGGGCAGTCCAACCCTCAGGGACTTGCATGTCCCAGGGCAGCACATTCTCGGGCAACTCTACCTCTTCATTACCTGAAAACAATAATGGCACAAAGCCTAAGTACTAATTACTCAGCAGGACTTACCCGTCGGACATCTAGGCATGCAATGGTTCTAATAGGTGGCTTGTTTGAAAAGACTCGCACTAAGCAACCTATTAGTTCTATCAAGTTTTATTCATCAAGTTAATTGGGTAGAGTAGAATGTAACTTTAGTTGCAACAATGAGATAATAAAGCAATGCATAAGGTAAGTACAACATAAGAGACATAATAGTAACATCACCAATAAGCATCATAATCAATTCCCAAGTACCATGTGCAACTACGTGACGACTCAGTGACCAAGCAGTACTCATTATTGCGCGGGACAACAATTGCAATTGATTTGCACCAGCTGGGATAACCCGAGATACATGACACATACGCACCAATTAAGGTCGTATATGGCAACCTTTCGCAAGGACGAAAAACAACTCGGTGCGGGTCCAGTATCAGCAAGTGGGCATGCCGTCCTACCAACAGTACTTCGCGGTATGAACCGGCCACTCCAGCAGTAGAAGGGTCAACGACCACTATACTAGGTACCGTCCTCATTGCCGCGTCAATACTACATCAGTTTTCTAGTGCCCATAGACTAGCATGCATTTGGTACTGTTCAATCCTTGACTAAGGGGCCGACCACGGATGGGTCCTAGGTTCGACAAGGCAGGGCTATCGCAGTCAACATCCATGTATTGCTGCAAACCAACACATGCATCATCCCTGCCCGGTCATGACATCAAAATAAACTTCTTTTATAAGTCCCGTTCCAGTGGTCAAGTTCATTCTTAGTAATGATATCTATCGCGCCTAGTAGTTACTAAGCGAAGCGACACAGTACCGATACTACCAAGGTTCTAATGACAGTGGTATAGGTCATCGGGGTATCATGCAAGTGAGTTCCAATCAACTCCTATGACCTAATGCAACAATAATCATAGACACTAGTAATATTGATGACTAGCAACTTTATAAAATGGCGAATGAAAACCGAGGCTTGCCTGGATCGATGTTAGTACTAGCAACTACCACGTCTTGCTCTGGGGAATCAAGGTCTTTCTGTATGTCCTCCTCTTTCTACTCTTGGTTGTCGTTGCCTATATTATAGAATTGAATTAACGGCATATCAAAATACCGTTGAATGCAATGATATGATGCATAATGCTTTTTAAAAGTCGATAAAAATTATTGTTATGTTCTCGAAGCCATATGCTTCAAAGAAACAACTTAAAGTTTCATCATTTTATGTGTGTTATTCATTTATTTAGGTTTGTTATAGTTTTTCATAACAATCAAGCAATTAAAATAGTAACCAATTGATTCTGGACTTGAGTGATTTATCATGAATAGGGACATAGGTGAATTGCATTTTTACCAATTTACAGCCTCTGGATATTATTATTCTAATTACTAGCATTTATTAAAGTAAAATAGTGATATGAGCAAATCAATTTAGTTAATTAAGTAAATTTAGGTTCCTGGACTTGTGTGTTTTACTGGGTACAGGGGCTTCTAAGAGTGATTTTTGTGCCAAGTGGCAAGGGCCAATTAATTATAGAATAATTACTAGAATTAATTTAAACAAACACACTAAATAAATTCCAGAGCTTAAAATGATTCATATTGTGCCAAACCAAAATTTGTGGGGGTAGGTAATTATGTAATTATTAAGCATGCCAAAAATCAGAGCTAAATTTGATACCTATAATTTATGGTGAATTAAATATTGTTTGGACAGTTTAATATATATATGAAAATATATGAATAGAGGCAGTGATTTATTATTTTATTAAAATAGAGAAATTCGAAATGAACCTGACCAATTTTGCTTGAGCTTCATTGGATTTAAATTTGATTTACCAGGAGTTTTCAAAGTTTTTAGCAATTTCTGGATATTTCCTGGTTTAAGGGGTTTCCACATCGGAGCCACGTGGGTGCCAGGTCGGATCCACGTAGTGGCCATGTAGGCGCCATAAGGATGGCCAATAGGCTCGTCGGAGCGGGGTGGCGCGCGACCGGAGGGCACGCTGTCGACGGATACGGACGACGGAAACTCGTCACGGGACCATGCGCATGACACGCACACCGAGACAGAGAGCAGGGTGGGGTTCGGGAGGACGGGATCTCACCGGAAAGCGGTCGGCGGCGAGGAGCGGTGGAAGACAAACTTCGGCGAGGTCACGTTCGGGCTAGGGGGTAGCAAACCGAACTCCGTCTTCTCCGAGAGCTTCACCGGGGCACGGGGAAGAGCTGCATCGCCTCAGCTTGCGTCGGGGAGGGCCGGAGGTATGAGCTCGTCTACGAGGCTGCTCAGTTCCATCGGAGCAGTGGCGGTGGCCGAGGAAAAGTGGCAATGTGCCTAGCTCACAACAAGAATCAGAGAGGAAAAAGGTCAGTGGGTTTGTGGATTGGTTAAGCACACATACAACAAGGAGGGGAGGGATGAGGCATACCAGAGACTGCAATTTTTTGGTCATGGCAGAGGAGGTCACCGGAGTTGCTTGCTTTGGTTTTTCTTCAAATTGGCTAGAGCTCACGCGGGGTTTGGTCGAGCGAGTGGCATGGGAATGTAGAGGGAATGTAAGCGCGTGGGTTTGGGGTTCTGCTCGGCTCGGGAGGCAGGGAAGAGGAAGGTCAAGCTCGAGCTTTCGCTCGGTGAAGGCGGAGGGGAGTAGAGAACAGAGAGGAGAAAGTGGGGTGAGAGCAGAGGGAGTGAGGGAAAAATGAGAGAGAGTTTGAGGCTCCTGGGAGTGCTTTGAGTTGCGCAGAGGGGAGAGGAGTTAGTGGGGGACGGGAGCGGAAGCAACGGCGTGAATTGAAGTCTGGCCAGTTGGCCATGGCGATGGCGTGCAGGCAGGAGAAGGGCGGCCGTTGGGCGGCTCTGCGGCTGAGAGGACAGGGCGGGAGAGCAGGGGGATGGCATGCGGCACTGTTGCGTGCGCTGGTTTCCGAGGTGGAGGGGTGAAGGCGGGCCGGACGGTGCGCCGGTGTCGGTAGGGGGCTCTGCGCCAGTGAGGAGGAAGGAGAAGAAGATTTTGCGCTGCACCCCATGGAGTTTTAGATTTCTTACAAACAGGTCCTTGGTCAACTTGGTTTTTAATAAATCGAAATAAAATAGCTAGGGATTTCCTAAAATGGTGAAATTTGGTGGACTGACTATTTAAATGGTGGAGAACACTCTGGTGGATTTTATTTGAAATTTCCATAAACATATTATTAGAATTTATTAAATGCATTAATTAGTTACCTAAGAATCAATTAATTAATTAAGGGTCTTGCCAAGCAGATAAAATGCCCAATAAATTCATAATATTCTATTTTATTATTATCAAACTGATGATGAAATTATTTGGCATGAGTTGTATTGATATTTTTCAATTTCTTTAATAACTTGGTTGCAGGTTACTTATCTGCCTAGGATTAAATCAATGATTAGGCTCCTATCATTTCATGCTATAAGTTCCATGATTTGTGCTCCTCATTTTTGTTGAATTAAGGTGAGACACCTAGGGTGTCACATCCGACGTTCAAACAAGGCGTTCTTTGATGCGTTGGAAAGGGGACGACAACACCGTCGTTTTGTTTCTGGTCCTAGCTCCAGAAGGATCATGAGTTATGCTGTGTGACCATGACAAGGTGCTGCGCAAACTATTTTGGGCCAACTTGGCCATGTATCATGTCGGGCCTTAAGCCTATGTTATGTTCGCCCCCAACCCTAGGACGCCCCTGGTTCCTACATAAACTCAGTAGCCACCGTTGTTTAGTTTTGGGTTTTGTTTATTTTAGTTTTCTTGAGAGAAACTTGATCGAATTATTGTAACTGTGGCAACAAGTCCTTTTACTATAATCCAGGGCCCCTGTTCTTATTCTACACCACTGTGGCGATTAGTCTTTTTGTGTTCAGAGCTTGAACCTTTTTTGGTGATTCACTTCATCCATATTTGCAATTTCAGATTGCATGATTATCCTTCCGTGCTTGCATTCTCGATTTCTCTTGCAGGAACAATCATGTTGTGCTAGCTGTAACGGTTGCGGGGTTGGATCATGTCTGATTCAAGCTGTGTCATCGACGCCGAGTTCCCCAAATTTGAGTTTATCCCCTTACCTCTCGGAAGATCGGGCCATATCTACATCACATGGTTTCGACTAACCGAAGTTGGTGGAGCTATTGGTGATTTTGCAGGAGTTGGGAAATGAGTTTGCTTGTCTCATGATGTGTAGGTCACTGGAATCGACTTGGCGGTCAACGGCGAGAGGATCGGGCACAAGTAGGGGACTTGGGGCCAGACGATCAGGATGCCAGGTGGAGTCAAGGGTGATCCACACCGTACACGTGGAGAGGCAAGAAGCATGGACGGTTTTGCGGCTGAGCCTCAAAACCGTGGTGGTGATGAAAATGGCGTGTTGAGCAAGTCAAGGCAAGTGTGATGCCAGTGCAAGTGACAAGGGGGCCCGATGGACAGGGACCAGGAGAGACTTGCTGGTGGTCAGGATCGTGGAACAAGGTGACACACATTGACATCGAGAAGTCGCGCTTTGAGAAGCGTGCAAGGCAGTTTCACGGTTTGGGCCTCAAAACCGGTGGCGGTGCTGGGTGGTGCACATGGCACCATCACGGAGCTTACTTTCAGGCGAAGCAAAGCCGTGAAGGACTCGATGGCATTTGGGCGATGAGGCGAAAGATGGACGATTATGCCCCCGATTGTAGGTGTGTGTGTTATGTAGGTCAAGGGTAGTGTTGTCATGTGGACAATAGACCTTGGGCCTATATGAGGAAAGGTAGGGCTGGTGGAAGAGGTGCCTTTCTTTCCCTTAGCTAGGAGAGATCTTCATGTAATAGTGGCGAGGAGAGGGTGTGTGAGAGACATCTCTTTCTCTTCCAAATAGTGGGAGGAAGAGGGTGACTTTCTAGCCTTGTACCTATGGATCTCGTATGCATATTTCCATGATATGAGAATTATTTTTGTGCTCAAGATCTTCCTCTTTCCCTAAATCCTGAATTTCTCTTTTTCCCTATTTTCGAAGCTATTTTCATCGGAATTTTTGATCACCTATTTGGATGAGTTTTTGGGGTGGATTTCTTGGGGAACTTTGTGCTGTGATGAGCTAGATCAATCATATGTAGGTCCTAGACCAAATCAAGAGCTCTAGCACCTTTGATTTGAAGGATTTCTCAAGTTTCCCCTTTTTGGTATTCTTGGCACAAGATCTAAAATTCGTGATGATTCCTTGAGCCAATTGAGTTGATCTTCTAGGATCAGGGTCATGATGTGATGAGGATCCACTGATCCAAAAATCGTATCATTTGGAGTTCGTTGATTAGGTTTTGACCAAGTTTTTGCCTAATCCCAAAACTCTTTCCTGTACTGTCGGGGTCAATCGGCACTGCCGACGACTGGGACCAGCACTACTAGTGGGTCTTCAAAATCCCACACCAGCAGTGCCAATGCGTTGTGTCTATGTATTCCGACAACTTAGCATATTCTATAGACCGGCACTAACGATACCCAAGACCGCCACTGCCACTAGCTACGTTCGATACTACCAATGGTAGTCTAGAGACCTCTGTCTTGTGAGTGTTCTAGTGATAGTTTTGGGTCTTTGCAGTTCCATTTTGTTTCCGCTGTGTTCCGCTATTGTTGTTGATCACTCCTAGGGTTAGCACATCACAAGTTGGTGTGTGTAGCCTTGGTGATTGGTTTAGAGTTTGTCTTGGGTTATAATTGGGATAGAGGCCAAGTTCTTGAGAAGAATTTTAATTGGCTCCCATTCACCCCCCTCTGATCACCTTCTCGGTCCTTCACTACCTTCATGCCTCCATTGAGACCTGTTCTGAGGCTAGGTTAACCAACCACTATGCTCGTGAGAAAGAAGCTTCTGATTTCCGCTTTCTTGCACACTTTCATGCAGATTGGTACCGCTCCACTTGCCTCCGCATGAAGAATGCTGTTGTTGACATAAAGTGGCTGGATTGGGATCATATGAAGGCAAGGAAGCATCCGCTGCTCAATCAAGTGCTTGCGACCCTTGAGCATCATGGACTCAAGATCTTCCTCACCTACAACTATTCTTGGAACAAGGAGATCATAGCATAGTTTTATTCCACCGTGTACTTTGATGAAGAAAAGTCAATGACCAGGATGACAAATGGCACGAAGTACACCTTCTCAGTGAATCAGTTTGCCACTATGATTGGACTCAAGCACTCACGCAAAGAGAAGCACAAGATTTACAATGGAAACCACATGGATGCTGAGGATATGAGGTACATGTATGTGAACCCGGACACCTGCTTCCCTCCTAATTCCAGTGGACTGAAACCATTCTTCTCAGTCTTGTTTCAGATCTACAGGAGCTCCTTAGCTCTAAGGGGAGGCAATTCTGACCGTATCCATGCTTTTGAGAGGGATATACTGCATTGGATTCATGGAAATAGCAAGTTTGATGCCTTCAACTATGTCTATCAGGAGATGTGGGACATCTCAATCTCTCCCAAGTGTGGTTGTGGATATGCTCCTCACATCATCTACATGATTGAGAAGGTCTCGTGATTGACTTTCAAAAAGGATATGAAGCAACTGAGTCTCAAACCTCAGATTCCTTCTAACTGGACTCCCGACACTACATCTGGTTAGTACTTCAGTGCAGCTCAGCCTCCATCTTCTGCTGCATCTCCTCAGGCACCTAGGGCTGCTTCTAGGGGCACTGGATCTTCTCATGTGCCTCCACCACCTCGTGGAAAGAGAAGTGGAATCATGAAGATGTTTAAATCTCTCCTTGGAATGTGTCGGAACATTAACCAAAGGATGGATGTCATTGAGAGGAATCAGCATGCACTCTTTGATCACTTTGGTATTGAGCCTCCTGTTCCACCTTCTCCCACGGAAGCACCTCCTCCTCCTACTTATGCTGATCCGACTGACACTTTCACTATGGAGGAGATGAACTACATTGGATACTATCCTCCGCCTCCTTAGTTTAGCACCAGAGCAGCCTCTAGTGGATAGCATGTCCGCTTTGATGATGATGAAGAAGAAAATGAGGAAGAAGAGAATCCCACGGCATATGCTCTTCGTGAGTGCAAGGGAAAGGCCCCGATCATTCAAGAAGATGAGGATGAAGATGAAGAGGATGATGATGAATATTATGATGAGGAGTAGATGTTTCTCCTTGCTTGTGTTTCAGCATTTCTCCTTTTTGGTGTTTTGATGCCAAAGGGGGAGAAGTAGCTATCTATCTTATCATTTGTGAGTTGTGAGAGTGATGGAGATGGACAATTTGTGGCACTATTTGGTTTATAAAACTTTTTATGCTTTTCTTGTGGTTGGATATTTATTTGTGGTTTGTCAACTCTATTTGCTTATTGTAATGGTGCTTTGTTGATTATCTTCATCTTGTTGCATTTGTGTGAAATTACATGTCATTTGCATTTGTTTCTATCTCTCTTGATCAATTGTTGCAAATTAACATGTAGGCGTAGTGTTAGGAGGCGCTCTCACACTTTTCTTTAAAAATGTGCACTTGTTATCATTGCCTATTTCATTACTCAGCTCCTCGTCTAATCACAACAAACTGAACCTTTTTGTATATTTCTATGAAATTTTAGTTGTATTGTTATCAATCACAAAAAAAGGGGGGAGATTGAAGGTTCATCTAGGCCCCTAATTTTATTTTGGTGATTGGCGTCAATACAATTAAGAATGGACTAATCTTTTAATGAGCATGTGTGCAGATAATAGTCCAAAGTTTGATGATTAAATGTATACAAACAAAAAGGAGAAAAGAAGATGGCAAAGTGCTTCAAAGATGAAATTCAAAATATGCTAATGAATGAAGTTCATGGAGTTTTTATTTTTTCTTATCTTGAGTATTGGAAGGTTGTACTATTAAGAGGTACAAAAGAGTTCAAAGCAAAAATGATCCAAGTACCAAAATTCTCCTTTCCAGGCCAAAATATATTTTCTAGAGGATTTTCATCGGACTTGTCTGACGCATCGGACAAGTCCATCAGACTCGAGTAGTGCTGCCACTCTGGGCTGTCGGACATGTCCGACAGTCATCGGACTTGCCTGATGACCCAAGGAAAGTCTGACGCGTCACACATCACCATCGGACTCCAATTCCTCTGCCACCCTATGTCATCGGACATGTCCGATGACCATCGGACTTGTCCGATGGACATTACTTGTTCGAGGCATCGGGCAAGTCCCTCAGACTCCAGTTTCATCGCCAACCCTAATGATGAGGACATCACTCCTAAGGATATATGCAACACTCCTCCAATTTTGGACTTGCAAGGTCCAATGACTAGAGCTCGTGCACGATGACTAAATTTAGAGGTGAGCTCGTTCCTACATTCTTCATTATATGTCACTTTTGAGAATGGTTTGCTACCTAATGATTATATTATAATTAGGAACCATGGAGAGGACCAGGAGATGATGGGAGAAGGACTTGGAGACGTGGAGGACCAACAAGGACGTGGAAGCCAAGGTGGAGGCCCAACCAAAACCGACTTCAAGTCTGTTTCGGGGCTCAAGACTAGTCTGCACTAAAACGGATGCCCAAGACACATACGGACTCGGATTTGGACGTTCTACATATGCATGGAAATATAAGAAGAAGACCTTTCCAATGCCGCCGGTCTCATATCAAAATTCGTCTGGAATCAACGGGAATCGTCGAAACAAGTAGCAGTGCGTCCAGAGGGTCTTGCACGACCCTAGGGTCTTCATATACAGCCGCCGTCGCACCATTAGGGTTTGGGTTTTGCTTAGATTATTCTGTTCATAACAGTTTCGCCGTCATCATGGTTTGTGAGACCCTAACTTTGTGAGATTCATAATACATCTGCAATTGTGTTGCTTTCTTCTTGCTTGTGTTCTCGATTCGCAGGCAGGGATTAGCCTTCTCGGTGAGGTCAATCGTTTTAGGACGGTTGATAACAAGATGAGACGTCGTGCTGTGATTGCCGGGTTTAGAACATGCTGTTCTGAAGCTGAATCGATTTGTGTGTCGCCTCCGACCAAATCAAGGTATCCAGAACCTTTCGGAAGATCGGGAACCCTTGTCCGCATCACCTAATTCATCGGACTTGTCCGATGACTATTGGACTTGACCGATATAGATCTGAGAAATATCACCCCAAACGACTCTTTTTCTCCATGGGCTATAAATAGACCCCCATATCGCCCTTTGGCCGGTTGGTCACTCATTCCACACAAAAACACTCTCAAGCTCACTTTGCTCTCCCCAACTCTCCTCCCTTGCTTCCAATCTTGATTTGTGAAAGGATTGAGAGAAGATTGAAGAGCTCCATCGCCTCCAAGCTTCCATCCTCTCGAGCACTTGGTTCATCCTCATAGCCGACAACTCTTGTGTATGTTACTCTTGGAGATTCATCCCCTAGACGGTTAGAGGTGCCCGTTGAGCTCCCAACTTGTGTGGTGACGCCTTGGAAAGTTTGTATTGACCTCTCCTTTGTGGAGTTGCTAGTGGCATACTGAGTTTGGTCTTTGTGATCACTTGGAGAGGTTTAGGGTTGAAAGAGACCCGATCCTTTGTGGATCCCTCAACGGAAACATAGGCTTCTTTGTGGAGCCAGACTTCGGTGAAAAATCTTGTGTCTCTCTTGTGCTTAATTATTTGTTCTTCATTTACTAGTTCTTGTTCTTAATCTTGCTAGTTAGGGTTTACTTCGCATTTCTCAAATTAACTTGTGTAGGTGGCATGATAGTTCTTCCTCATTTCTACAGCTTTATCTAGCTTGTCATTACTTGTTCCTTGCTTGCTATCACACCCTGTTTTAAGGCCAAAACCGAATGCTTCTGTATGCATACCTAGGATCAAGTGTTCACGCATACAGGACAAAAGTAAAGTAATAGTAAATAACCAATGTCATTATTATTATATCATACCATTATTACATAGTCTAAAATACATCAAGAAGATAAAAAAACAATGGGAGACTCCATAATGCCACAGGCAGTCCACCGGGGGTCGCACGCCTAGTCGTAGTAGTCCTCATCCATGTAGTCCATCTCGCCAGCATCATCTGAGCAGCAGTAATATAGTAACAACACAGGAAAAACTAAAATGCGTGAGTACATAATGTACTCAGCAAGTGGGGGAAAGTAATGACATGTAGGCTAAAACAAGAAATAGGCTTGACACGGGTTTACTACACTATGCATCCTATGACTCAATAATACAAGCATCCTATTTACTAGGTGAAAAGTAACCCAACAGGTTAACCACCTGTCCAACACCATTGGTTACCCACCGAAAGCAAAACTATGAGTTACCCACTCATACCAGAACACTACAGGTTACCCACCTGCAGTACCACCCAAATCTGGTTACCCACTAGATTCGCTGCAAGTATCCATCTAATCGTGTGAGGATCCAGGCCGCTCTTGATCCGTGAGCACGGCTATTGTAACAGTTTTACGCTCTGCAGAGCTTGCACAAGTTTACCCAGAGGTTGGTGATTCCATCACCCTTCGATGACTAAAGTCTCCCTGTTGCCAACACATTACCATAGGTGTGAGGCCAAGAGATCACCGCATGGTCTTTCAAAGCGCTCCCCATCTTGCAAAATGTCCACGCTAAGGTTTCACTGCCGCGTGATTAACCATCCCTACAGAAGCCCCCTCTGGCGTTGTGGCTAGAGGTAACCCTTCATCACCTGAGGCTGAAAGTAACCCTCTCGTCCTCCTTCCCCGAACGCCCACAAAACTGGGAAGACATCTAATACTGAACCACGCCTACCCATATTAGCCCTGTGCTTTGTGTTGTTTTCCTGGGTGGCCTCTCCACGAATTTGGTTTTTATGACCACGAGCAGGCACTACCACAAACCAAATAGTACATTACCCGTACTTGTGCATATCCGCACTATCCTCAACATCCTCCTGCATGGGTCATCTAAATTAGCCAAATGATAATTAGGTTCAAGTGAATATTATTCAAGTTTATTTTTATTCAATTTTAATCCCCCAAAGTACTGCACTAGCATGACATACCCAAAATTCCGTACACTATACCATAACCCAGACAACAAGGAATAATAAGGAAGGATAAATGACACGTGATTCAAATTTAGGTAAACATGCATGAAAATAAACTAATCCTTAATAGGACACTTGCCTTGATCTCCCATTGACTGCTCCTCAAAATCAAGATCCTCGAAATTCTGGAGCTGCTCCTCGTCTAATATCGATAAATACCAAAAAAGTAAAACACAAACAAATAAGGAACAGTACACAAAACATTTTCTAATGACTATTAAAACAGTTCTAAAAGATAGTACACGTTCCTATGATTCCGTGAGCGCAAAAATCACCTAAATCAGAGTTACGGTTAAAAAGTTATGCTAGTTTGAAGTTTTAGGGGCAAAAAGATAAAAATAGGACCTGTTTGAAGTTATGCTAGTTTGATAGTACACGTTCCTATGCTAGTTTGAAGTTTTAGGGACCTGTTTGTAACTTTATAAAATTACAGGGACAATAGTGTAAATTATTAGGACTGAAAAAAAATTACTAAAATGTATAAGGTTGTTTCTACAAAATAATTACTAAAAAGTATAGGGGCCTAAGTGTAAAAAGACAGGATTGAAAATACAATTAAAATTATGCTTAGGGGTGTTTCTATAAAATTCCAAGGCTAAAATAATATTTATAAAAGAAGTCAGGGGCTAAAATATAAATAACTAAAGCTTCTGGGAAGAAATCAGGTTCAGAAACTAATTAGTATAAAGCTCAGGGGCCTAAGCAAAATAGAACCATTGTCCTGGAATTTATTGGAATTAAAATAAATAATAAAAGGCATGGACCGGTATTGGTCGTAACTCGCATCCACTTATATACCACAAGAGGATAGTGTACGATTGTAGCACTTTTTCCTTGATTTGAGTATGCCAAGGTTTATTGTATCCACGGGAACCTTAGGGATTATTAAACAAAGTTAACAGTAGAAGATCTAGTCAAGGCTACTGTCAAGTTGTAGTTGCATGAGAGGAGACTGGCCAGCACAAAGGTGTACTAGACAGCAAATCTACCATTTGCGTCGACCGGCGTAGAAGTTGAGCCGATCGGCACACTATCGAATCTATGATCGCGTCGATCAGCGCTGGAGTTGAGCCGATCGGCACACAAACGAATCTAAGTCAAAGTGCGCCAGACACCTCATAAGCCTAAGCTGTTAAGTGAGTAGCCAGATATCTACTAGTAAGATCGTAACCAGATAGTCTAATCAAATAGCATCATTAATGTAATTACATGGATCAATGAAAACCTATAATGAATAAGACAACGCACCTTTTTGAGCGTCTATTGATTTATCGCTGCCGAGAGGAGACCCTTAATCACGTAGGTATCTTACCCTACTCAACTATCCAATAGTTCTGTGCAGGTTTAGTGCTGTCACCGCTAAACCAAACTACTAGCATCATCAAGCAACCATAATCAATACAATGTCCGAATACTATCCTGATCACCACGATCAAGATAATATCAACCTACTTAGCCTAGAACTAAGCAATTGGAATAAGCACATGCATGATTACAGAATCAAGATAGACAAATCACTAAAACCATCATCAACATATTAGTTTATCCTTGAGATACATAGAGTGAGATTCATCACCGCCGAGATGGTCCACCTTGACGGATCAACTCTAACTCCAATGGTTCTTGAAACTCAACTAGAGATCTATTCTAGCGGGGTGAACCCCTGTGGCTCTAACTCACGGATCTGTTGTCCCTCTGATGCCTCCTCCTTCGTGACCAGGGGTTTACATGTATTTATAAGGGTTCCACTCGTAAAGGACTCGGTTTCTAGCAAATAAGTCAGTTGCGCCGATCGGCGCAAGCCGTGTCTCCTCTGGTTTCTGCTCCGAGTCGGTTCCTTTTCCTTTGAGATAAAGTCTTGTACTGCAAGTCAAGATCTTGAAGTTCCATAATCTTCCAGGCAAATATCTTCAAGTGTCTTGCGCAGATAAACTTCCATAAGCATGTGGAATGGGCCTCGGTCACTTCTGTGGGCCAAAACACCCTTGCGCTGACCGGCTCATGGGTTGTGCCGATCGGCGCACTGGGCTTCTTCAGTGCTTTTTGTTGCTTCTGGACTCCTGCCCTCTTCCAGCAAATCTTTAATCACCAATTTTACCTGTTTCTGCAACATAGCTCCAAAACACCGCATATACAAATACATAGGCAAAATCACAGATAAATGGCCTAAATTGGCATCAATTATGCTCTAATTGGGGGTCATATTTACATAAAAAAGGGCACTTAGGGAGTGCCAACAGTTCTCCCACACTTAAACCTTTGCTCGTCCCGAGTAAAGTAAAAGAAAGAAAAATTAAAGAACCTACTCTCTCTATCATAAAAGATATCTCAAATCAGCAAATGTTGAGCATTGTTCTATTGTGGTGTATTTCATATTGGTATTCAGCAAAATAGTTCAAATATAGGCATGAAGATTTAAAGTTTCTCCCCAAAGCAAAGGATCATGTCCAACTCGCAAAATACAATTTTTTCACACATGAAAATCACATAAAAGATTGGTGTGAACATAATGAATCTATCTTCCAAATAATCCATAGCAACAACTCATCTTTCAAATCTGTCAACCTATATCTACATCATAATGATCAAATAATATATGTGTAAGGCTTATATGAGTAGGATGGTGAGGTAATTCAAGGATTGCAAACATAAACCAACAATATATTGTAAAGCTAGGAGATTATTCTTTACTGGAATTACAGAAGCTTAACAAGATGGCCATTTCAGAAAGTAAAATTTAAGAATGGACTCAAACTTTGGATATGTGGACATGTGCATAGCAAAAATTTGATATTGGAAGAAAAAAGGAACTCCCATTATCAGATTGCATATGGTTGGAATGATTCATGGCTATATTAGAATGAATTTCGAGAATGAGTATGTCATATACCATCCCCCCACACATAAAATTTTGCTAGTCCCTTAGCAAACAACAGAGTTTTTCCTCTCTTTTTTTAACTTTTTTTAACTCTGCTGTGCCGATCGGCGCCTATAGTGCACCGATCGGTTCTCAACCCGAACACCAATCACTTGTTGGTATTTGATTCATTTGGCTTCAACATTTATTGTAGAATTAAATATAACCAGAAATATAGGATGTGGTCAAGGAATGGTATTCAACAAGATATTTTGGGTTTATGGTGGAATACTCAGCGGAATTGAATTTTTGCATGAGTAATTCAAGGCTTCAAAAAGATACGCAAAGATTTGGCCATCTTAGTAAAGTTCATACCAACAAGAATTAAATCTTAAACGAACTCAACCATCAGTTTAATGTTTATCTATATATCAAAAGGCTCATGAGTATTGCTCAAAATATGGCATTGATAGGTAAGGATCTTGAAAATAATAAATTCTATAGTTCACAACATGAAAATTTATTTATAAAAAGATTGGTACTATGTTATCATCACGAATTGGACAATGCAAATGAATCACATGGGTACTCAAAATTGCTCCACATAAATCATATTTGCTGAATAATTGTTAAGTGTAAGTTCGAATTTTATTCAATGCTCAAAATTATTCAATGCTCAAAAGTACTTCAATTCTCCTAAAAGAGCATAACCGCCACCATTATATTAAGATTGAAACTCGAATACATGGTGATTATTTTTGCACACACTTGCATGAAAATAAAACTACTACTAACACACTTGCATGAAATTAAATACACTATTAACTACTACTAACGCAGTTGCATGAAAATAAACAAACTATTAACTATTACTAATACACTTGCATGAAAATAAACACACCCGATACATGGTTTCCCAACCCGCTCACACACACATAATCAAATAAAGAAAAAAATTGCAAAAGATAAAAGAAAACACAAACCGGGAAACTGATACATGGGCCATCTCCTAGGCACTTCTAGTCAAGCGGAGGTGGAGACAGTGGCTGATCGTATCTATAGCACCGTGCCTTGAGTCGCTCGAACTCCTCCACCATCTCTTAGTGGTTGTTCCTCCATTGGGACGCGGCGTCCTCCACGTGCTTGATTTGATGCATGTTGTTGTTGAGGTACCCCTGCATGGGCACGAAAAAATCTGCACCGGGCACTGGAGGCACCACAGGTACCCGTCCTTGGTACCTGTAGTCAACGCCCACACTAAAGTAGGTGGCACCGAACGACGCGCTGCTAGCGCCGACTGGCGCAGAGGGCTGGGAACCGTCCGCTGCGTCGCTCCACCCTGACTGGTACTGTTGAGGCTCTTGGCATGACTCCCAGGAGCCCCACCAGCTGTCGGCCGCTGCAAATGTCGCCGATTGTTGAACCAGCCCATGGCGGTCCTTGGAAATTCGGTCCCCCTCCAGGAGACCTTCTTCATGCCAATTTCCTCCCTCCAGCTTGCAAGGGATAAAAATTCCTAGCTCCGCACATGGGAGCCTAATGTTGGTGCCGCCAACATGGAAGCCGGTGCGAACACTTCCCGTGACAATATTGCCATGAGTCATATTATCGCCAATCTCCATCGCGAACTTCCACTTGTCATCGTGCCCTCCTGGCCCGTCGCCGTCGTAGACGATGGCTGCTAGGTGCTGAAGATAGGCCCCGAAGGACAACTTCTTGCTCTTCTTGCCCCTCTTCTCGAACCAACCCCGTACCATCACCGTCATGGGGTTGCAGTGAGACGGGCTCACAATGGCATTGGAGAGTGATGTGGACAAGGGTTCCCGATCTTCCGAAAGGTTCTGGATACGTTGATTTGGTCGGAGGCGACACACAAATCGATCCGGCTTCAGAACAACATGTTCTAAACCCGGCAATCGCAGCACGACGTCTCCTCTGGTTATCAACCGTCCTAAAATGATTGACCTTGCTGAGAAGGCTAATCCCTGCCTGCGAATCAAGAACACAAGCAAGAACAAAGAAGAATGCAACACAATTGCAGATGTATTATGGATCTCACTAAGTTGGGGTCTCACAAACCATGATGACGGCGAAACTGTTATGAACAGAATAATCTGAGCAAAACCCAAACCCTAATGGTGCGGTGGTGGCTGTATATGAAGACCCTAGGGTTGTGCAAGACCCTCTGGATGCGCCCCTAATTGGGCTCAACTAGATACAAAGCCCAAAGGCCAAAAACTGGCGATGCAGCACCAAAACAGATTCTGGACCCTCTCTTGTTTCGACGATTCCCGATGACTCCGGATGAATTTTGATATGAGACCGGCGGCATTGGAAAGTTCTTCTTCTTATCTATTCGTGCATATGTAGAACGTTCAAATCCGAGTCCGTATGCGTCCTGGGCATCTGTTTTAGTGCAGACTGGTCCTGAGCCCCGAAACAGACTTGAAGTCGGTTTTGGTTGGGCCTCCACCTTGGCTTCCACGTACTTGCTGGTGCTCCACGTCTCCAAGTCCTTCTCCCATCATCTACTGTTCCTCTCCATGGTTCCTAATTATAATATAATCATTAGGTAGCAAACTATACTCAAAAGTGACATATAATGAAGAACGTAGGAACGAGCTCACCTCTAAATTTAGTCGTCGTGCACGTGCTCTAGTCATTGGACCTTGCAAGTCCAGAATTGGAGGAGTGTTGCATGTATCCTTAGGAGTGATGTCCTCATTAGAGAGCCACCACAAGTCCGCATCGGTGACATTGCTGGAGTCGACCTTATTGTATGTGCACGCTGCCAACCACCGGTGAAAGACTTGGATAGTCGGGTTGAGGATGTTGCCAAGCTTCATATCCTCCACGCGCGAGAGCTGCCTCCAAAAGGATTCCATCTCCTCACATCCCAATATGTTGGCGACCTCGGCATCGGCATCGAAGCCGAAGGCTTGAGCCGCCGCCTCCATGGTCACCGTGTAGCTGACGTCACGGACGCAGAAGTTGATGGCCTCGTCGCCGTAGTAGTTGGTGCCGATCCTCATCGTATAGGCAACCTCGGTGACGATGTCGACGTTACAGTCCATGGGAAGTTGGTGGAAGTCCATCTAGCCGAGGTTGCTGAGTATCCTCTTCATGTCCTCCCACATGCCGATCGAGGTGAGGAAGGTCTCGTCCAAGTCGAAGTTGGGGACAAACCTTCCCCTCACCACGAGGTAGTGCCCTTGTTCTTCCGCGCTCAGGAGGGTGAAGCCCTCCTCCACCATGCACAGCGCAAATGCCGGCGGTGGTGGTGATCTGAGTACCCCATGGCTTGCCACCGTTTGGCTCCTTGTAGCACGCCCCGTCGGAAGGGGCGCGCCGGAGACGGAGTGGCTGGCGTGGATCACTGCCGCCGAGCCGGTGGATGCATCACCCACCGACATGTCATCATGAGCGCCAGAGCTCCCCCTCGTCGAGGAGTCGCTGCTCGACTCACTACCGCCGCCGGAATGTTGACAGTCCTTAATTGCTAAATCCGACCATCAAATCCTTGCATAAACAACATAAAAGGAATAAAAAAAATAGTGATAGCAGTTTATTATTAACCATTTGCATGAGTTTTGGTGAGACATGTGTTTGCGGGTATAAAAGAGCCAAAATATGCAAAAGACATGAAGAAACGCCCCGTCGGTCGATACTGCCGTAAAACAGCCGGCCGACAGGGTCGTATGATGCTGAAATCAGGGCCCGGCAGGGTCGTGATGGCTGACATTAGAACTCAGCCGACAGGGTCATATCAGGCTGAAATCAGTCACCCGGTGGGTTAAAACAGAGTCTCATCGGGCTGAACCATCCGACCCTGAAAAACACTCCACCATGAGGCTGTTTTCCATCCCCGGACTAAGAAGGGTAAAAAGTGAAGAAGTAAAGGAGGCATCCACATGGCACAACTTGGACAAGTGAAAACATGACCCGGAGGGGGTCGGCACCAAAAATGGGCCGCCGCCCGGCCTACCTCGTCGCCCGGCCTGGGAATTTCCTCCCGGGGTGTCCAGCCCACTCGGCCCATCATGCCAACCGATGCCAAGTGGATAAGGCGGTTGAAAACCGACTCAACAACTGTCATCCGGACCAAATCATAGACGTCCAAAGAAAGTCGATCGGAAACCGACCTCATCCAACGGCCGCCCGGCCTGGGTTGCCGCCCGGCGCTGCATGCTGCCCGGCATGCCCGGCCGCCCGGCGGGGGAACTTTTGCCCACCAACCCTCCTTCACCTACAAATACCCGCCAGCACTTCGCCACCTATAAATAGAGGGGAAATTCGGTAAAAAAGAGAACACACAAGAAGAGAGTTTAGACCTTCATTTCAAAATCTTTAGCACTACCAAAGTGCTTAGAAAATAGGGAGAGAGTGAGGGAGAGTTCGGGGAAGCACTGGGCTTGTCGGTGATCTTCCCCACGCTTGTACCTCGATAGATGCTTTCCTTTTCAAGTAAGTGTCCGTGTTTCATCTTTGGTATTTAAGCTTCCTATTTAAGTAAGTTCTTTCCTTTATTGCTTACGGGATCATCGCTCTATTTAATTAGAGTATCTTAGTCTTCTATAAGCGTGGATCCAAGACTAGGATAGTAATTGATAGCGTAGACGTGGTGTCTAGGCTAGAGGTTACCTTTGTTTCCCGCGTGCCCCACGGTTTGTTAGAGGTAGTCGGTAGGTGGTGGCAGCCCTATCCGGCCTTAGTAATCCTACATGTTTGGGTACGTCGTAGAGCTGTTGGTCGGTCACCTGTGGATGCAAGGGTAAGCTAGTGCCCAAAGTAAGTAGTAATAGACCGAACCTATCTTATTATAGGATCCTTGACCATAGGAATCCTCTCTACCATTGGTCTACCATATTCTTGTTGTCCTTGGACGGATTAGTTAGAGGATCGATACACACACGTTCCCTGTGATTCGATAACCTGGAATACTCCTAGGTGAAGTGCTACATTGGTATCCGTGCGCTTGCGGATTTATCTGTGATCGTAAGAAATACCAACAAGCATTTCTAGCACCATTGCCGAGGATAGTAATATTTCTAGTACGACACTAAGAAGTGTCAACACGGAACCACTTCCCCGGCGTAGCCTCTTGCCCAACTTGCCGACAGAGGAATGGAGATGATCCATCTGCGAGGAATGCGGAACGTGTGCGAGATCATGGGTAGTGGGGAAGGTGGAGAGATTACCGGGATGGTGTGCCGAAGTGTGGGCACCTGGCCTCCCTTTTATAGCATGGGAAACTTTCAGGAGAAGGACCCGCCTTGATATTTCAAAATTTGAGAGCGCGTCGATCGGCTCAGGGCTGCGCCGATCGATGCAATTCAAATTTTGAATCTTCTGAATTGTGGTTCCTGATTCCCCTCCTTTATGTTGTTTCAAGGTAAATCATGCCGGCTGGTAGGAGAACAACACAGAATCTCGACGTCTTGATTCACTGCGCCGATCGGCTCAGGCCTACACCGATCGGCATGCCATCTCTTTTCCAGCGTTTGGTCAATTCCTTGTCTCCCCTGCACTAAACATTTGCATAGAAATCATACCTATTCCTTGAAATCAACGCCTGCCACTTTTGTCGCCCATTTGGGAACCGTTCGGGTACCCGCGCCAATCGGCGCTGTGGTGCGCCGAACGGCGCCAGTCCCCTGCACCTTGCGTTGGGGTCTAGCGCTGATCCTAATGCCTCATGTTCATCTCCTTCACCTAATTTCCACTTTCCCACTGTTCCTGTTGCATTGACACACATAGAGGGGCCCATCTGGTAGCCGCGCAGATTGGTGTTGTCCTGCACCGATCAACATGTCGTCTATTTCTGCTCCTGGCCCCTCGCTTCTTTGCTAGATGTTGTCCTTCCTTCTGTGCTGGTTGACTTCTAGCACCCCTTTCAAGGTGTTGTCAATCTTCTGTCCCGACCTGGGCGATAGTGCGCATATCGGCTCCGAAGTGCGCCGATCGGCGCGAGCTCTGTTCCTTCCTGTTTTTGGTCCTTTTCTTTTTATACTCCTATGATGTTAGTCGATAATATGTAAATACACAATTTTGCACCCATAAACAGACAACACAAGAGCACACAAAAATTAAGCACACACTTTTTCTAATTCTTTTATTTAGAAGATTGTTTTTATTACAAGCAAGCTAATTAATAATAGCGGGTTGCCCTCCCGGCCAGCGTTAACTAAATAAAGTGGGTTGCCCTCCCATAAGCACTAAGCAACTTCTAAATCCCCCAATCATTGGGTTGCCTCCCAAGAGCGCTCTAGTTATTTAGAGGTCAAAGAGCTTGACCTTCCCGCAAACAACCAATCCTTAGTGTCACGGTGCGGGATGTGAAGCCGCGACACTACAAGGTTTTCTCATCTCTATGGCTCATATACCTTGGACGTCCCATCCATACATTCCCACCAATTACTCTTGATGCCACGTTGCCACGGTGTCTTGTATCTTTTCACTTCATCAATAGCACGGCACTCTTCTCCTTTTGGGCGGAATTTGAAAGAATAGGGAGTCCCACTTATATCAAAGCTTATCTCACCATTTCCAACATTAATACTTGTCTTTGCTGACCTCAAGAAGGGTCTTCCTAAGATCAACGGAGTCCTCGTCCTCTTATCCATATCAAGTACAATAAAATCAACAGGGACGATGTGATCTCCAATTTGAACAGGCACATCCTCAGCAATTCCATTAGGGAGGCGTACCGATTGATCAGCTAACTCCAAACACATACCCGTAGGCTCCAACTCAGGCAAACTGAGACTTGTGAATATATGACGGGGCATAACACTTACACTTGCTCCAAGATCACACAAACACCTATCAAATATCCTTGTTCCAATCATGCATTTGATGCTTGGTGAACCAGGGTCGGGTTTCTTCTCTAGTGCAACATCATTGATTGTCGTCGTAAGTTCCTTAGTAGCCCTCACAACCTCGTCGAAAACCAGTGATTTCTTGTTTTGCATCATGTCCTTGATGTACTTCGCATAGATAGGCACTTGAATAGCATCAACAAAAGGGACATGGATGTAAAGCTTCTTCATAATATCGACGAACCTTGCGAACTACTCATCGTGTTGCCGTGCTCTTTCTGTCTTTGTCAGCAGTTGAGTATCCATGAACGTGGCAGGGCCTTGCTCCTATGTTTCCATGCCTTTTTCAGACTAGAGAGGTCAATATCCTCCTCACGCCGATCGGCGCTCTCACTGAGCCGATCGGTGCCTACAGTACCTTCGCGCCGATCGGTGTGGGTCTTCCTTGCTCCCGCAGAGTGCTCTAGATCTTCTGTTTGCTTTCCTGACCGTGTAGCTATTGCCTTCAACTGTTCTGCAGACATCGTATTGCTAGAAATAGCCCCCTTGTTACTTTGAATGGTTGGTGATAACTGTCCCATTTGTTGCTCCATAATCTTGGTATGCCTCAAAATTTTCTCAATGGAGCTCCCAATCTCTATCACCTTGTCATTGATCCCCCTAAGGATACGATCAATCTCCTTGAATTTAGCTTGGTTGTCCTTATTGATCTTCTCTTGAGCTTCGAAGAACTCATGACATTGGAGACGAAGTGGGATAGAGTTTTGCATGGACGAACTAGGAGAGAAAGAACTCCTTTGCTTCTGAAATTGAGGCTTCCATCCATTATTCTTCATATATTCTAGCATCTTCATCTCTTCAGGGCAATCTTTCTGCACATGACCAAATTCCCCACACTCGCTACAAGTGGAGCGTGATTTCGCTAGCTTGGTCGACTCTTCTTTAGGGATATGATGATTATTGTCCAACCATCTTTGAATAGCATCAAGGCGATCCATAACTAAGTCTTCATGAGTCCTCTCAATCACACCTTTTGCCACTCCTTTTGAAGGTTGTATATTCCTTGAACTTCTCTCACTATCCCATGATCGATTTTCAACTAACAACTTAATCAATTCCTTATCTTGGTTGGGAGTCTTTGCCATGAATGAACCCGCAGCTGAAGCATCTAAGTGTTGACGAGATTGAAAATTCAATCCCATGTAGAATCTCTCAATAATTTATCCAACCGTTAGACCATGATGAGGGCATGCATCAGTATATTCGCTATATCTTTCCCATGCTTCTCCAATGCTCTCATCAACATTCTGCATAAATCCAAGAATCTGATTCTTCAAAGCTTGTCTTACCAGGAGGGAAATATTTAGCTAAGAATGCAACTGCTAAAGAGTCCCACACAATTTTTACTACGTTTTTCAATCCATTGTACCACTGCTTGGGGCGTCCAACTAGAGAGAAGGGGAACAGCTGCACACGTGCTTGATCTCCGGTCAATCCATTTATCTTGAATGTACTACAAACTTCAAAGAAGTGCTACAAATGGTAATTGGGATCTTCCGAACCTGTGAACGGTTGTTGCGCCACTAATCCAACATATCTCTCCAGTTGATATGGATTTTGCTCTTGAGCTTCGTGAAAATCTGTCGTGACAACATTAGTCAGTTGAGGCTTGAAACAATTAACCAAGGGTTATTCTACCATCTCCTCTACTTCCGGATCTGCGATTGTGAATAATACTCGAGGGTTGGCACGGACTGCTTCTCCAGCTAAATCTCCAAGTGACTTGCTTCTCTTCTCCACTGTTCTCTTGTTGCGTAAGAGCCTTTCTGGATAATCGGTGTATGATGTGGACAAGGGTTCCCGATGTTCCGAAAAGTTCTAGATACGTTGATTTGGTCGGAGGTGACACACAAATCGATCCGGCTTCAGAACAGCATGTTCTAAACCCCGCAATCGCAGTACGACGTCTCCTCTGGTTATCAACCGTCCTAAAATGATTGACCTCGCCGAGAAGGCTAATCCCTGCCTGCGAATCAAGAACACAAGCAAGAACAAAGAAGAATGCAACACAATTGCAGATGTATTATGAATCTCACAACGTTGGGGTCTCACAAACCGTGATGACGGCGAAACTGTTATGAACAGAATAATCTAAGCAAAACCCAAACCCTAATGAAGAGGTGGCGGCTGTATATGAGGACCCTAGGGTCGTGCAAGACCCCCTGGACGCAGCCTTAAGTGGGCTCAACTCGATACATGGCCCAAAGACCGATTACGGTGTCGCAGCACTAGGACAGATTCTGCACATCGACTTGTTTCGACGATTGCTGATGGCTCGCGATGAATTTTGATATGGGACCAGTTGGGCTGGAAAGATCTTTTTGTTATGTTTCCAGGCATATGTAGAACGTGCAAATCCGAGTCCGTATGCGTCCTGGGCGTCTGTTGTAGTGCAGACTGGTCCTGGGCTCCAAAACAGACTCGAAGTCGGTTTTGGATTGAGCTTCCACCTTGGCTTGGACGTCCTTGCTGGCCCATCACGCCTCCAATCACCTCCTCAGCTATATCATCATCATCTCCATGGTTCCTAACAATATTTAAATCATTAGGTAACAATCTATTCTCAAAATCACATAAACAAAACATTAGAAACGAAGTCACCTATAAATTCAGGTGATGCACATGAACTTTCATCTTAGTTAGAGGAGTGTTGCGTGTATCCATAGGTGTGATGTTCTCATCATTCTCCCCCTTTTGAATTAGAGTCGTCCTCGACTCGATCCCATCTCTTTCTCCGAATATTTGTCTCAAATCTGAAATATGAAATATAGTACAATTCCCAAACTTGGGATGCACCTCATGTTTATATGTGTAATAAAAATTATCATTAGAATGTGAAACTACAGTAGAAGGCATGTCACACAACTGAACAACATCTTTGAAAAATTGGCCAGTAGTATGAACATCATCCTCACTCTTATGACAAGTTAGAAAATGTGTGATCTTAGAAACAGTAGAAAAACTTGACATGACATGACAATTTTTATTGCAGTTTTCTAGTGTCTCATTGAGTTGCACAACACAAGGAGGTTTCAATGTTGAAGAAATATAAACTCTATGCACCATAAACAAACCTCTATGATCATAATAGCCAATAGCATGAAAATTATTTCTTGTCAATAAAGGAAATTCAGTTTGAGAAAAGATTTTCTTCTCAACGGCATTTAGATCACAAAGAACATCAAATTCAATATAACCCAAAGTGTTTAGAGAAGTCAAAAATTTCTGCTCATCCTTTTCACATGTAACTAAAATCAAATGTTTTATTTCAGCACCTTTAGGTGAATCATAAGCAAAAGCATCAAGCTTATTCATTTGTTGTGGCAAAGGTATAAGTGAAGCATTGGCACACAACTCCTCTTTATCACAAGGACCAATAGATAAATCAACTTGTAACAAAGAAACATCATCATAAGGTTCCAATATAGCAAGATTATTGGAACAATTCATCACATCAAGAAAGCTTTTATCTAAAGAAACAACCTGTTCTTTATCTTTCCCACTATCATCTTCTTTATGTAGATGTTCAAATGTATTAGTTGCAACAAGAGGCAAAGAAATATGTTCATCCTCTAGTAATTCAGATTTTGATGGAAGTGTTGCAACATTTGAAATAGCCCATTCTATCCTAAATGGTTCATTCTTTCTTCTCTCAAATCTTTGTTGGTGCTCTTCTAAAATTTCAGAAGCAGTCATAGGTTTAAGAGTAACCCTTCGACCATTGTATTTAAATGAGTAGCTATTAGCAATGGCATTATGTGAAACATTATTTGTAGAAATCCAAGGTTTACCTAATAACAAATGACATGCTTGCATAGGTACTATATCATATTCTGCACTATCCTTGTAAGAACCAATAAAAAATTCAATGCGTGCAATTTGATCTACCTTTATCTTACCACAAGAATTTACCCATTGGATGTAGTATGGACATGGGTGTGGTTGTGTGGTCAAGTCAAGCTTCTCGACCAACTCCAAGCTTGCAATGTTGTGGCTACTCTCTCCATCAATGATGACACGACAACGTCGATCCTTCACAATAAAGTGAGTCTGAAATAAATTGTTCAATTGATTTTGCTCTACCTTCTCCATTTGAGAACTGAACACTCGTTGTGCTACAACACTCTTATCATCATGAGATGCCATCAATTCATTCCCATGAGTATTGGAACCTGTCATTGTTAGTAGCAAACAAGAAAACACACAAGAGTATATTTTCCTATCACTACTATGTAATAACGGTGGAAACTCTCAACAAGAAAATGGAAGTATCTCACCAAGCCCTTACAAAGTTCTTAATTACAACAAGCAAAGGATACCTTGGAGAGTGTGAACTGACAATTGCGAGAGTCAAAAATTTATGCCTATTCAGAAGGATATATATGGAGCTTAGATAGGCAATATTAGGTAGCAAGGATTAGCAAGATCTCAATTCAGAAATTGCAAAACTGAATAATAGTCCCAAGCTAGTCTATGTCACCGGCCTAAACTTGTCTCGGACCTAGTTCAAGCAAGCAAGCGAATGACTTAACAAAGAATGCAAAGGCTGCAAGCAATTCTGGTTTTTTATCTTTGCCTTTTTCTACTTCTCTTTTTTGTGCGGCTTTTTCCTCTTGTGCACTTTTTCCTTTTTCTTTTCTTTTCTTGTGAATCATAACTGCAGCAAGGTATTAGTACTAGAAAGAAAAAGGAAAATATATTCTAGCATAAGCAATATTATGATCTGAATATGATAGTCACAGAGGTAGATAATATATTATTCCAAAACTCTCAATGTGTGCAACAAACTAAATTTTTTTTCTCTTGATTCTCTATGAACAAGGACATGCACCACTCAAACAAGACCAAAGAACAAGCACTAGACCAGCAATACAATGACCTTGTAGGGACTAAAATTTAGAGAAGCAAACTAAACTGAAAATTGCATAGCACAAGGGGGATATAGGACAGCGGAAACACGACGAACAAATATTTTTGTAGGGTAGTGTTCTGGAGTTTAGGACTGAACAAAATAACAGAGATAAGGGTGAACCTAACGGTGTACCTAAAGCTCTAATTACCACTTGGTGTGGACAAGGGTTCCCGATCTTCCGAAAGGTTCTGGATACGTTGATTTGGTCGGAGGCGACACACAAATCGATCCGGCTTCAGAACAGCACGTTCTAAACCCCGCAATCGCAGCACGACGTCTCCTCTGGTTACCAACCATCCTAAAATGATTGACCTCACCGAGAAGGCTAATCCCTGCCTGCGAATCAAGAACACAAGCAAGAACAAAGAAGAAGGCAACACAATTGCAGATGTATTATGAATCTCACAACGTTGGGGTCTCACAAACCGTGATGACGACGAAACTGTTGTGAACAGAATAATCTAAGCAAAACCCAAACCCTAATGAAGAGGCGGCGGCTGTATATGAGGACCCTAGGGTCGTGCAAGACCCCCTGGATGCAGCCCGAAGTGGGCTCAACTCGATACATGGCCTAAAGACCGATTACGGTGTCGCAGCACCAGGACAGATTCTGCACATCGACTTGTTTCGATGATTTCTGACGGCTCGCGATGAATTTTGATATGGGACCAGATGGGTTGGAAATATCTTTTCGTTATGTTTCTAGGCATATGTAGAACGTCCAAATCCGAGTCCATATACGTCCTGGGCGTCCGTTTTAGTGCAGACTGGTCCTGGGCTCCGAAACAGACTCGAATTCGGTTTTGGATTGGGCTTCCACCTTGGCTTGGACGTCCTTGCTGGCCCATCATGCCTCCAATCACCTCCTCAGCTATATCATCATCATCTCCAAGGTTCCTAACAATAATTAAATCATTAGGTAACAATCTATTCTCAAAATCACATAAACAAAACATTAGAAACGAAGTCACCTGTAAATTCAGGTGATGCACATGAACTTTCATCTTAGTTGGAGGAGTGTTGCGTGTATCCATAGGTCTGATGTTCTCATCAGTGTAATTAGAGGGTTTGTTGGACTTAGGACCATCCATACCTGTTAGTTCCACATAACAGAATATATGTACTAAAGAGACAAGTAAAGCACAATGACTAAACACTAATACATCAAACAATGGTTTAAAACAGGCTATGATCCCCGGCAACGGCGCCAGAAAAAGGTAGCTTGTTGGTTGTAACTACGCACCCACTTATATACCGCAAGAGGACGGTGTATGATTGTAGCACTTTTTCCCTTGATTTGAGTATTCCAAGGTTTATCATATCCACTGGGACCTTAGGGGTTATTAAACAAAGTTAACAGTAGAAGATCTAGTCAAGGCTACTGTCGAGTTCTAGTTGCATGAGAAGAGACTAGCCAGCGCAAAGGTGCGCCAGACAGCAAATCTGCCGTTTGCGCCGATCGGCGCAGAAGTTGAGCCGATCGACACACTACCGAATCTGTGATCGCGTCGATCAGCGCTAGAGTTGAGCCGATCGGCACACAAACGAATCTAAGCCAAAGTGCACCAGATACCTCATAAGCCTAAGCTGTTAAGTGAGTAGCCAGAATCTACTAGTGAGATCGTAACCAGATAGTCTAATCAAATAACATCATAATGGTAATTACATGTATCAATGAAAACCTATAATGAATAAATCCGCCCACCTTTCCGAGCATCTCTCGATTTATCGCTGCCAAGAGGAGACGCTTAATCACGTAGGTATCTTACCTTACTCAACTACCCAATAGTGCTATGCAGATTTAGTGCTGTCACCGCTGAACCACACTACTAGCATCATCAAGCAACCATAATCATTACAATGTCCGAATACAATCCTGATCACCACGATCAAGATAATATCAACCTACTTAGCCTAGAACTAAGCAATTGGAATAAGCAGATGCATGATTACAGAATCAAGATAGACAAATCACCAAAACCATCATCAACATATTAGATTATCCTTGAGATACATATAGTGAGGTTTATCACCGCCGAGATAGCCTACCTTGACGGATCAACTCTTACTCCAATGGTTCTTCAAACTCAACTAGAGATCTATTCTAACGGGGTGAACCCCGGTGGCTCTAACTCATGGATCTGTTGTCCCTCTGATGCCTCCTCCTTCGCGACCAGGGGTTTACAAGTATTTATAAGGGTTCTACTCGTAAAGGACTCGGTTTCAAGCAAATAAGTCAGTTGCGCCGATCGGCGCAGGATTGCACCGATCGGCGCAAGTCATGTCTCCTCTGGTTTCTGCTCCGAGTCGGTTCCTTTGTCCTCCACAGCTGCCAATGGGGCCTTTTCCTTCGAGATAAAGTCTTGTACTGCAGGTCAAGATCTTGAAGTTCCATAAATCTTCCAGGCAAATATTTTCAAGTGTCTCACGCAGATAAACTTCCATAAGCATGTGGAATGGGCCTCGGTCACTTCTGTGGGCCAAAACACCCTTGCGCCGATCGACTCTGGGCTTCTTCAGTGCTTTTCGTTGCTTCTGGACTCCTGCCCTCTTCCATCATCACTTTAATCACCAATTTTACCTGTTTCTTCAACATAGCTCCAAAACACTACATATACTAATATATAGGCAAAATCACAGGTAAATGGCCTAAATTGGCATCAATTATGCTCTAATTAGGGTCATATTTACATATAAAAGGGGCACTTA
The DNA here is from genome assembly GCA_032690845.1 of Eleusine coracana subsp. coracana. Lineage (NCBI taxonomy): Eukaryota > Viridiplantae > Streptophyta > Magnoliopsida > Poales > Poaceae > Eleusine > Eleusine coracana. The sequence continues at coordinate 41,143,180 of CM064428.1, read as the reverse complement.
GGGAGTGCCAACAATCGGGTCAATAGAGGTCATTGACCGGGGTTTGACCAGGGTCCATAGGTCCATGGTGGACTGAGCTCATACCCCTTTGGGGTCTTTTAATTTGAGCCTTAGATCGATGATCGGACGGTTATGGGAGGGCCCACGACGGCTGGGTGGCGGCCGGTGACGAGCTAGCGGTGGCGCTGGGGAGAGGCACACCGGAGTTGGTCGGAAAGGCGCTCCGGCGGCCAGTTCTTTGCCGTGAGAACACGACGAGGGAGAGGGGAGCGAGGGGAACATCACCGCGGTGCAGCTCGGGGTCGGGGCTGGCCGGAGGCGGGTCGTCGGTGGAGGTGGGTGGTGGCGGTCGCTGGAGGTCGTTGAGCATAGGGTTCCGGGGGTTGGGAGGCGAGGGTGGTGAGCGAGGGTGGATGTGAAAGGGAAGGGCGTCGACTGGGGCCATTTTATACGAGTAGGGGAGAGGCAGGCGAGAGGGAAAGGGAAAGGATGGGCCGGGGGGAAAGAAAATTGGCCCAAATGCCAGGAAAAATCCTTTCTCTTTTCTATATCCTATTTAAGCTTCTAAATAAATTGTAAATAATATCTAAAATGATATCTAGTCGAATTTTAAAATAACTTTGCACCCAAATAGAAATTCCTACTGCAATACTAGTCCAGCATGAATACAACATCACATAAAATAATTTAATTACTAGCAAAGTGCCCATACGTTCCTATGGATTTAAAAAAACAAAACACTCTTTATGATTTACAAACGTAACTTATTTACATGATATAATTGTTGACATTTTTTACATGAAAGATCATATTATATTATTGTTGGCGCTTTTTAGTGTATCATTTTATATGTCATAAGTAACAATTTTTCTACTATTTTTGACCATATTGTTATCATAAATATTTTATTTTACCTCTAATGTTATCAATTTTCACATGTAGTGTCGTTTGAGTGCTATGTGGCAAAATTAAGTGAAATAACATTAAAAAAATGCTCAAGTACAAGAAGTACCGATATGAAGCCCAATCATCATACAAAGAGGGATTCTCACAAGCTCATAATGTCTAAAAGACACCACTGGATCTCTATGAAGGCTAACATGCAAGACCAAGGTCGTGACCCAATGCCTAAAAATTTCTAAAAGCTTTATTTGATAGGAAAAATTAATTCACGTAGAATAGAAACAACACTGTATTGCGACACGATTTTTGACTTCAAAACTTGCTCTAATGAGAAAAGTTAAAAAACAAAAGTTGTAGATCTCGTCGAGTCCTTTTCAGAATATACGTGGATCATATTATTTGGAGTTTGGAGGTAGGAGATATGGGTCTCGCACATAGACATGTTTAGAGGAGTCCGAAACTGAATAAATATCTTTGCATTGTAAATTTGGAAACTAAAACAGCGGAATCCTGACTTCTATTAAATATCATAGTTGTAGAAATTTTCAAGGGCTACGAGATAGAGTCCAAGTTTGCCTCACTTGAACTCTGGACGAGGGATTTATGATTTTTTAAATTTGGTGCTTGATGAAAGGTACGAAACCGATTTGGATTCAATCTCTAACTTTGTGGGCGTATCACAGAATTGAACATGTTCACCTAAATTAATAGATTGTAGAGATTTAAAAATAAAATAATAAAAGAATTTTGTAGCTAAAGAAAAATAGTAACAACTTAATTAAATTAGGAAAAATTAATAATTTTAAAAATATGAAAAATAGGGTGTTACAAACCTACGCCCCATAGTATGAATATCGCCCTCGAGATTCGGGCTTGTCGGAGAAGAAGTCCAGAAAATCTGCCTTGAGCTGGTCTTATTGCTCCATTGCACTTTGCACATGCGATACTTCTTGTTCCTCGTGACTCTTTCTGATATTTCCAGAATCATGACGGGATAATCTTCATAAGTAAGATCCTCACAAATGTCCAACTTTTCTATAGGCATTTGCTCCTCTGGAACTCGAAGGCACTTCCGCAATTGTGAGACATGGAGATCATCGCCGGTGGCCGTCCCGACGGCGGCGCAAGGCGGGGCTCACTGGAGTTGGCCACGGACGACGCTCTGGGGTTCAGATCCTCGTCGCGAGGGGTTTGGGAGAGAGAGGGGAGGGAGGGGAACCTGATCGAGGTGTTGCGCGGGTGCGGGGGAGATCGGGAGGCGGCCGGCGGTGGAGGGAGGCGGTGGCGGACCTCGAAGCTCGATGAGGAGGGGATTCCGGGGGTCGGGGACGGGGGTGGGTGAGCGGGAAGGAGGCGGCGGTCTATGGCGATGCCGAGGGGGGGTTTTATAGGCGTGGAGGGGCATCGGAGGCGAGCGGCCGAGCTCTATGGCCATTAATGGCCGGCGGCGGCATTGCCGCGCTTAACAGCGCTTGAGTGCGCTTTTAGGGCGGAAGTGGGGGAGGGGAAGCGGAGGGGGTCGTGCGGGTGCTCGGGTGCGGCGGTTACGGGAGCCGGGAAAGTGGGGAGGCGGGCGGACGGCAGCGACAGTTTCAATCGGAGGCGTGGGAGAGAGAGAGGCGGGAGGTTGGGGATGACGCGTGGGCCCGGGCGGTCAGAGAGAGAGGGGCGGGAGCTGGGCTGCTGGCGAGCTGGGCCGGGAGCGCGCAGTTGGGCCGCGGGCGTGCTAGCGGCCTGGCGGCTGCATGCTGAGAGAAAAAAGAAGGGAAGGGAGGGGGGAGGCGGCCTGGGCCGGCTGGGCTGAAAGGAGAAAGTGGGGGGGGGGGAGAGGGGTTTTCCGGGTGGGCCAGAATAGTGGGTTTCGGCCCACTATTATGGTTTTTCCTTTCTCAAATCTTTTCTCTCAAATTCTTAATCAAATTCCCTAGTAATTAATTAAGTAACTAAACTAAATGCATAATGCAATTAAAATCTATGTGGACATGACATGCTATGCAAATGCAATAAATTGATTTAATTTATTATAAAAGAATTTTGTCCTAGGCTATTTAATTAACTCCTAAATGCTAATAATTGGCATTTTTAGAATTTGTAAAAGTAGGGTGTTACAAACCTACCCCCCTTACAATGAATCTCGCCCTCGAGATTCGGAAAGATCGGTGAAGAGGTGGGAAACTCGGCTTTCAATTCTTCTTCACACTCCCAGGTGGCTTCCTCTTCTGTGTGATGATTCTAGAGCACCTTGGACATTCGAATCACCTTGTTTCTTGTAACTCTCTCAATGACTTCTAGTATCTTGACTGGTTGTTCCGCATATGTGAAGTCTTCCTGAAGGTCTATTTCATCAACGGGGAGTTGTTCTTCAGGCACTCTTAAGCACTTCTTTAACTGTGACACATGGAACACGTCATGCACATCCGCGAGGTGTGGGGGCAACTCCAACTGATACGCAACTTCTCCTCTTCTCAAGGATCCTGAAAGGGCCGATGTAGCATGGTGCTAACTTCCCTTTGACCTTGAAGCGTCTGACACCTCTCATGGGTGATACCTTGAGATATACGAAATCTCCAATCTCGAAGGATAGGTCTCTTCGCCTACGATTGGCGTAGCTTTTCTGCCTTGACTGTGCAACCTTCAGGTTCTCGCGTACAATCTTAACTTGTCTTTCTGCTTCTTGTAGTATCTCGGGTCCGAAGACTTGGTTCTCTCCTGTCTCATTCTAGAATAGAGGTGTCCTACACTTTCTTCCATATAGGAACTCGAAAGGCGCCATCTCTATACTTGCTTGATAACTGTTGTTATAAGAAAATTCTGCATAGGGTAGGCTCTTGTCCCAACTCTTGCCATATTTCAAAGCATAAGCCCTCAACATGTCTTCTAGTATCTGGTTCATCCTCTCGGTCTGTCCATCAGTCTGAGGGTGATACGCAGAGCTAAAGTTCAACTTGGTGCCAAGAGATTAATGTACCTTCTCCCAAACCCTCAAGGTGAACAGAGAGCCTCTGTCAGATACTACCTTCTTAGGGACTCCATGTAAACACACTGTCCTTGACATGTATAGTTCTACCAGCTTCGCACCACTATAAGTTCTCTTGACGGGAATGAAGTGTGCCACCTTGGTTAAACGATCAACTATCACCCATATAGAATCATATCCCGACTGTGTACGGGGTAATCCAACTATGAAGTCCATACCGACTTGTTCCCATTTCCACTCAGGAATCTTTAGAGGTTGAAGCAATCCGGCGGGTCATTGGTGTTCTGCCTTGACTCATTGACATGTGTCACATACAGCAACATACTCTGCGACCATCACGCTTCATGCCATGCCACCAATAACGAGTCGTCAAGTCTTGATACATCTTAGTACTTCCTGGATGAATGGAGTATGCAGAATTGTGTGCTTCTCGTAGGATCATGTCACGAAGGGGATTCTTGTCTAGCACACATATCCGTTTACCGATCCATATAGTACCCTTCTCATCTTCCGTGAAGTCAGTAGCCTTTCCTTCCTTAATGAGCTTTCTGATCTCACTTAGCTTCTCGTCTTCTAGCTGTCCCTTGTGGATTTCCTCACCGAGAGTGGGTTCCACTTCCATTGCAACTGTATCTAACCCACTCACAAACCCAAGGTTCAGTCACTCAAACTCCTTGTAGAGCTCTGGCGGTAGCCTTTCCATGATTAACTGGCTGCAATAAGTCTTTCTACTCAGGGCGTCCGCAACAACATTCGCCTTTCCTGGATGATAGTTAATACCCACATCATAGTCCTTAATCCACTCTAACCAACGTCGTTGTCTTAGGTTCAACTCCATCTGAGTGAATATGTACTTGTGACTCTTGTGATCCGTATAGATCTCACAACGGTGACCAAGAATGTAGTGCCTCCAAATCTTCAGAGCATGTACCACTGCTGCTAATTCCAAATCATGCGTTGGGTACTTCTCTTCATGCTTCCGTAATTGCCTAGAGTCATACGCCGCAACATGACCTTCCTGCATGAGCACACATCCTAGTCGAAACTCTTACTGATGTCAGGTAAGATTAAGATAGGGGCTAACATTAATCTCTTTTTCAATTCTTCAAAACTGGCTTGACAACACGGAGTCCACTCGAAACTCTTGTCCTTCCCTAACTATGTTGTCACTGGCTTTGCTATCTTGGAGAAGTCCTTTATGAATCGACGATAGTATCCGGCTAATCCAAGAAAACTTCTAATCTCCTTTACTGTCTGTGGTGGTTTCCAGTCTAGAACGTCATTTACCTTGCCTAGATCGACTGATACTCCTCCAGCAAAGATCACACGACCAAGAAATGCTACCTCCTTCAGTTAGAATTCACACTTACTCAACTTGGCGTACAACTGGTGCTCACGTAGCTTCTCTAGAACTAGCCTCAGGTGTTCCTCATGCTCTTCTTCATTCTTTGAAAACACCAAGATGTCATCAATGAAAACCACAACAAATTTATCCAGGTACTCCATGAACACCTTGTTCATAAGGTACATAAAGTAGGCCGGTGCATTGGTCAACCCAAATGACATTACTGTATTCTCATATAATCTCATTTGAAAAGCCGTCTTGGGTATGTCTGATGGTCTGATCTTCAACTGGTGATACCCGGATCGTAGATCAATCTTAGAGAAGACACAAGCTCCTTTCAGCTGATCAAACAAGTCTTCAATCCGTGGTAGTGGATACTTATTCTTGATGATCACCTCATTAACAGAACGATAGTCCACGCACATCCTCTGAGTCTTATCCTTCTTCTCGACAAAGAGGAACTAGGGCGAATGAAACCCTTCTCTGGTATCTCTTGTAATTGCTTCTTATGTTCTACCAACTCATTGACTGGCATCCTATAGGGCCTCTTAGATATAGGAGCAGTTCCCGGTATTAAGTCGATAACAAACTCGATGTCATGATCTGGTGGTATACCTGGAAGTTCTTCAGGAAAGACATCAGGGAAGTCACAAACCACTCGTATCTCTTCGATGGATGTGCCAGTGGCTTGGTTTAGTATGACCTCCTTGGCATTAGAGTTGGCTGCTATGAACTGAACCTTGGTACCCTCTGCACTAGTCAGCTGTACCGATTGCTTGGCGCACTGTATCACTCCATCATACTTACGTAACCAATCCATTGCAAGTATTATATCTATCCCCTTGGAGTCTAGGATTATGAGATTAGCTGAGAAGTCTACCCCCCTTATTTTAAGGGTGACCTTTGGGCATATTTGATTGGTTCTCATTTCACCACCAAGAGAGCTAACTAGCATGGTATGCTTCATAATAGCAATCGGTAGGTTGTGCTTTGCCACATATGTGGATGTTATGAAAGAATGTGATGCTGTCGAATCAAACAAAATGGTTGCAGGTTGAGAGTTAGCTAAGAACATACCGAGCACCACATCTGCAGCTTGCTCAGCCTCTTCGGTAGTGACGTGATTGACACGCCCTCAAGCATAATTTTGTTGTCCTCGATTGCCTAAAAGCATGTTGGTTGGGGTTTGCCTTGCTGCATTGTTCCATTAGGGACACTATCCCATGAAGTGACCTTCCTGTCCACAGTGATAACAACCGCTTTTCAGACCACTAGTGTTTCCAGAGGTAGGGCGGTTCTGGTTTTGTGGAGCTGTTGGGGCTGTGGGGCGGGGTGTCTGCTGATAGGTGGGGCGAGGGCGGGTTAGGGCGAGGTGCCTAGTAGTTGGGGTATTGCATTGGAAAGTTGGGGCGTGGAGCTTGCATGGGTGGCCTGACAGTGTTAGGAGCACGGTAGTATGGGTTGGGGGATGGCATCATGCGGGGATGAGTGTTACTACCAGATGATTGTCCTTGGAATGGCATCTTCCTCTTGCCTTCCCTCTGAATCTCATTACGCTTGTTCTCCACAACAATGGCCTTGTCCACCAGTCTTTGAAAGTTTGCATAGTCATTGTTCAACAACTGGAACTGGATGTCATTCTGCAGTCCCCTCATGAACATGTACTGCTTCTTCTCATTTGTGCTCACATCTTCAGGAGCATACCTGGATAGCTGGATGAATCTATTCAGGTACTCACTCACTGACATGTTTCCCTGTCTCAAGTCTTGAAATTCTTGTCTCTTCAATAACTTGATGCCTGTAGGGACATAGTGAGAGCGGAAGTTATCCTTGAATTCATTCCAGGTGATGGTTTCCACATCAGCATGAGCATTGCAATAAGCTTCCCACCAATCTGCGGCTACACTAAACAACTGATGAGCTGCAAAGAGAATCTTCTCTTGATCATTGCATTGAGCGATCATCAACTTCTTCTCGATTGCCTTGAGCCAATCATCAGCTTCCATAGGATCCTTGGACTGGGAGAAGGTAGGTGGCCTAGTCCTTAAGAACTCTCCCAACCTATTCTGCGGTGGAGGTGGAGGTGGAGGGGCATGGTGGTTCTGTTGGTTGTTGTGGTTCTGTTGTATGGCTCCCAAAGTCTGGATCATTGTCTGCATGAGCCGAGTCTACATGGCCAAGAATTGCTCAAGGTTCAGAGCATTATTTCCATCCTCGTTGTTCTGATTGCTACCTCCAGCATGGCCCCTAGAGCGAACCATCTGATAGAATAGGTGGTGAAAGTAGTGTGAGACGAGGTGTGGTAATAATGAAAAGAAAGATCCCCAACTAAATGCATCAAGGAATGATAAGTAAAAGATAGTTTATTTAATAAGCAAATAAATGATGAGGTTGTGGACAAGGTGCCGAGGAATCCCACAACTCACATCAAGCACACTTATTTTAACCAAGCCACAGAGTTGATTACATCACACCATGAAAGTAAATCAATCTAAGCGTTTGATTATTACAATCTTTATTCATAGGGCAAGGGAATCTCCTAGGCACCGGAGTTGACTTCGTCGGAGACCGAAGGTAGGGAACTTGCGTGCTTCGGGGAGTTTACAGTCCAAGTGCGGATACCAGAGGAGTAGAGGTCACTCTGCTTGCCCATCTTGACTCGCTGGTCATGCTTTATATAATCCTCAGTATCATGCAGCCTCTTCCAAAGAGGGTGGTTCTCCTTCTGTAACGCCTCCATAGCGTGGCTTAAGTCCACCGAGACTCCTTGAGTCTCGTCCATCTCTCTGGTACTCACATACCATTCTATAGGAGCGACGGTGTACTTCTCCGTGCCTGGCTTTCGACAGGGAATGTGGGCAAAACTTGTCCTTGCTATTCCATGATGGTGAGGGTAGAAGAGGCTAGTGAGAGCCCTCCAGGCAGCGTCATCCACTGCGGCTTCACGAGTAGCCCTGGGGGTGCGGCCGTGATGAGTAGATATGACGTGGTCACCGTCGTACATGTTGACCTCCGCTGTCTATTCCTCACAAAAAGGGAGATCCACCTTCTTGAGGAAGTATTGAGGTCTGTTCGTGATGCCAATCTTTTCAAGTAGCTTCCGTAGGGTCTTGGAGAAGGTCTCACCCTCTAGTCCAAAAGAGCGGTACTTCTCGGCTTGACGGACGGCTAGGTCTTTGTCCTCCTCTGAGTCATCACCATCTTTAGGCTCTTTAGGGTCCTCAGACTCTTCTGGGTCTTCTTCCCCTTGCGATTCCTCAGAGTCCTCTTCTTGCTCATGTTCTTCTGGTTCTTCCTCCTTAGGATTTTCAGGGTCCTCGGGCTCTTCTAGGTCTTTTTCCTCTTCTGGTTCCTTGGGATCTTCTTTCATGGGCCCTTCCTATGGTGTAAGTTTCTTGTCAGCCAATGGGGCTTCCTGGCGTGCAGGCTGGTTTATCTCTTCACTTGCTTCCTTCCTCGCACACCTAGGGGCAAGGAGTCCGCAGTGACGTCTAGTCGTAGCCTTACGAGCGGTCAACTTGGTATGGGCCATCTACATTTTGAAAATAACAAGGGGTGAACAAAACAATGGTTAAAAATCTGATATGTAAATAAGAAAGAATCAAAAAGAACACCATGGTTTAATATTTTTCTTAAAATAGTTTGTATAGTTACAAAGAAAAATAATGTCCCTAACGCGTCCATGGCAAGCTAGGCTACCGTCCTACAGTCGATATGGCTCTGATACCACTTCTGTCACACCCATTTTAAGAAGCAAAACAGGTGCATCTGTACGTGTGCCCAGGATCAAGTTACACACACACACGACACATCATTAGTGGTAAACAGAATAAATATCCATATACTTTAATTATTACATCGTATCTTTATTACAAAAGGACCCGTAGGTCTAAAAGAAAAGTATATCCAAGCAGCGGAAATAAACTAGCGTAGGCATCCCAAAACTTCACAGGCATCGACCGGTGGACCATCTCCTAGTTCTCGCCTCCATCGTCTTCGTAGTGGTTCCATTCCTCTCCTGTGGCTGAGCAGCAATATGGTATATAGCAAGGGTGAGTACGTGCCGTACTCAGCAAGTGGGGGAAAAGATGACATGAGGCTAAGACAAGGAAGGCTTTAAAGGGGTTTTGTTGCATGAGCTTTTAATTCCCTATGCATCCTAGTTACTAATTGGGGTCATCCCATCCCTCAACGCACAAGGTACTAATCAATCCATGTCCGAACCATTCCAACCACTCCTAAACCATATCCCAACTAATCCTGTGAGGATTCCAGGCCGCTCTTGACGTGAGCACAACTATCATGATAGTTTGATACTCTGCAAAGTTTGCACCACTTTACCCACAAGTCGTGATCCCTTCGTGCCTGTGGACGCGACCCACATTTCACACTTCCTTTGGTGTGTGGCAGGGTTTCACTACGAGGCTTTTCCATAGGGTCTTCCAGTACGTGCTAGCCACTAAGGTTTCACTCCCGTCCCTAAGTGATAGCCCTTAAACAAGCAGCTCATCACCCCGGGAGCCCACTCTTGAGCCGTTCGGATACAAGGACAATCCTATCTTGACTTCCATTCCCCACTCCACCGAATGCTGCATCGACACTAGGACAACACCTAATTACTAGGCCAAGCCTTACCCATATCGGTCTTGTGATGGCACTATTTTCCTGGGTCATCGCTCCAAGAACTGGGTCCTAGGATTTATAACAAGCATACTACCACCAACCATGTGCCCACGGCACCACATCCATTCCACCCGGCTTGCATCGATCCCTAATCCATGTTGCTAAAAGAATTACCAATCATTCCCATGTGATATTGGTCATTAGTCAATATTAATTTGGACCTATTTACCCAATAAGCAACTAAGCATGTCTACCTATTCCAACTCTAGTTCAAGGCGACAAGGACAAGGTAAAACAATACTAGTAAACCCTACAATAGGTTCCCAATCAATTGACACAAGCATACAATTCTATAATTATAATAGGTACAAAATGTGTCAAGGACACTTGCCTTCATCCTGCACGGGAAGCTGCTCTAACCCTTCAAATTCCTGCTCTTGGAAGTCCTCGTAGGGTGGTCCTTGTGTATGTTCGCCTTTACGTAAACGAAATACTAACACAAGCAAAACATACAAAAATCAATACGCAATTATGCAACAGAGGAAAAACAATATGTAGACGCAATGAATGCAAAGGTTATGCTCCTACGAGAATTTTGGCGCAAGAAATACCTAATTTGGAGGTACGAGTAAAAAGTTATGCTAGTTTGAAGTTTCAGGGGCAAAAAGGTAAAAATAGGGGCTTTTAAGGACCTATTTGTAATTTTATAAAATTACAGGGACTAAAGTGTAAATTATTAGGACTGAAAGTAATTACTAAAAAGTATAAGATTGTTTTTGCAAAATTTTAGGACTTAAACATAAATAATATTAAGTGTAGGGGGCTAAGTGTAAAAAGACAGGGCTAAAATATAATTAAAATTAAGTACAGGGGTATTTATGTAAATTTTCAGGGCTAACATAATATTTATAAAAATATTAAGGACTAAAACATAATTAAATTAAATCTAGGGGTGTTTTTGTAAAACTATAGGGTTAAAATAATAATTCTAATAATGTATAGGGGTGTTTCTATAAATTTTTTGGGCTAAAATAATATTTATACGAATAATAGGAACTATAGTGTAATTTATAATAATTCTAGGGACTAAAATGTAATTTATACCATGTATAGGGACTAAAGTGCAAAAAGACTGGTTTAAAATATAATTTAAAACAAGTCCAGGGGGTTCCTACAAAAATACAGGGCAAAAATATAATTTCTTAAAGGTATAGGGCTTTTCTATAAAAATACAGTGCTAAAAATAATTATTGTAAAGTTTAGGGGTTTAAAAACAATTTCTAAAGGTTCTGTACAAAAACAGAGGTATAAATCTAATTATTTCTAAGCACAGGGACCTAAATGCAAAAAGGCCAGCTTTATCCAGGAATTAATTGAATTAATTTTTAAACTAACAATTGGTGAACCTGGTCGATGGGAATGGTTGACTGGACTTTGACCGGGGGTCAGATCCTCGTCGCGAGGGGTCTGGGAGAGAGAGGGGAGGGAGGGGAACCTCACCGAGGTGTTGCGCGGGCGCGGGGGAGACCGGGAGGCGGTCGGCGGCGGAGGGAGGTGGTGGCGGACCTCAGAGCTCGACGAGGTGGGGATTCCGGGTGTCGGGGACGGGGGTGGGTGAGCGGGAAGGAGGCGGTGGTCTATGGCGATGCTGAGGGGGGGGGGTTATAGGCGCGGAGGGGCATCGGAGGTGAGTGGCCGAGCTCTATGGCCATTAATGGCCGGCGGTGGCATTGCCGCGCTTAACAACGCTTGAGTGTGCTTTTAGGGCGGAAGTGGGGGAGGGGAATTGGAGGGGGTCGCGTGGGTGCTCGGGTGCGGCGGTTATGGGAGCCAGGAAAGTGGGGATGGGGGCGGACGGCGGCGGCAGTTTGAATCGGCAGCGGGGGAGAGAGAGAGGCGGGAGGTTGGGGATGACACGCGGGCCCGGGCGGTCAAAGAGAGAGGGGCGGGAGCTGGGCCGCTGGCGAGCTGGGCCGGGAGCGCGCAGTTGGGCCACGGGCGTGCTGGCGGCCTGGCGCTACGGGCTGAGAGAAAAAGAAGGGAAGGGAGGGGAGACGCGGCCTGGGCCGGCTGGGCCGAAAGGAGAAAGTGGGGGGGGCGGGAGAGGGGTTTTCCGGGTGGGTCAGAATGGTGGGTTTCGACCCACTGTTCTGGTTTTTCCTTTCTCAAATCTTTTCCCTCAAATTCTTAATCAAATTCCCTAGTAATTAATTAAGTAACTAAACTAAATGCATAATGCAATTAAAATCTATATGGACATGACATGCTATGCAAATGCAATAAATTGATTTAATTTGTTATAAAAAATTTTTGTCCTAGGCTATGTAATTAACTCCTAAATGCTAATAATTGGCATTTTTAGAATTTGTAAAAGTAGGGTGTTACTGTAGGGTTGGTGGAAGAGGTGTCTCTCTTTCCCTTAGCCTTGCCTTAGGCCTTCATTCAAAGTGCTAGGAGGGGTCTTCGTGTTTTAGAGGAGAGTAGTGGGTATGTGAGAGACATCTTTTGCTCTTCCAAATAGTGGGATGAAGAGGGTGGCTTCCTAGCTATGTACCCATGTATCTTGACTTGATGAATCAATGATATGAGATTCAAATTTGTGCTCAAGTTCTTCCTCTCTCCCTAAATCCGAATTTCTCTTTTTCCCTATTTTTCGAGCTATTTTTATGGTGATTTTTTATCTCAATTTTGAGTGAGTTTTGGGATGGATTTTGTGTGGGATCTTGATGCTATGGTGTGCTAGAACAACCATATATAGGTCCTTGACCGAATGAAAGGCACGAGCACCTTCGATTTGAAATATTTCTCAAGTTCCCCTTTTTTGGTGTTCTTGGCACAAGATCTGAAATTCATGATGATTCCTTGTGTTTTTTGAGTGGATTTCTTTAGAGGAGTGTCGTGATGTATTGAGGATGATCTGGTCCAAATTTTATGATTTTTGGAGTTCATTTGATAGGGTTTTGCCAATTTTCTTTCCCGAATTAAGCTGCTGTTTTGCCCAGGACGGAACTTCCGTGGCTAGGATGGAACTTCCATGACCATGACGGAACTTCCGTCAAGAACCATGGATCTTCCATGAGTGACAGTTCTCCCATCGCCCGGAACATCCATGATTGACAGAACTTCTATCGGGGGCTTCAGAACTTTCGTCGGGCACCACGGAACTTCCGTCGCGCACCACAGAACTTCCATCAGGCTCAGTTTTGTGATCTCTTGGATCTTTCTTCTTTCTCTTTTGTTCCTCTAGTGCTTTTGCTCTGTGTCCTTTTGGTTTGAGTAATTTCTAGGGTTAACATATCACTAGTTAGTGTGTGTAATCTTAGTGACTCGGTTACAGGTTTGTTTGGGTTGTAATTGGGACATAGGCCAAGTTCTCGAAAAGAATTTTAATTGGCTCCCATTCACCCCCCCTCTGGTCACCTTCTCGGTCCTTCAATTGGTATCAGAGCCAGTTTGATCACTAGTTGACCTTCACCGGCTTTGTGATCCAAAGGCGATGTGGAGAAGCGTGTCGTTAAGCTGTGGATGTTCGATGGAGAGGACTTTCCCTACTGGATGTCACAGACCAAGGTGTATCTGCTGAGTCAAGGACATGCAATTTGGGAGATTGTTGAGCAGGAGTATGCTATACCACAAGACCTGAACACTGCATCTACAGATGAGTTAACCAGGTATGAGAACAACTCCAAAGCTGTCAATATTCTGCTCTCTGCACTTGGTAGGAGTGAACATGATCACATTGCACATCTTGACACTGCTCATGCTATTTAGGATAAGCTCTGCACGTACCATGAGGGTACCAATCAAGCCAAGTCTATGCGTAAGGATTCTTATAATAGACAGTACCAAATCTTTGCACAAAAATCTGGCGAGTCACTAGATGACACTTTTTATAGGTTTGAGGCAATTGTGTGCAACATGCGGGCTTGTTGTAACCTTGTGTATAATGACAATGATGGAGCTAAGAAACTGCTGTACTCACTTGTTGAAAATGTTTGGGGGGTTAAAATTGTTGCTCTAGAAGAAACTGCTGACTTCTACACCTTGAACTATAAGCAACTGTATATCAAGCTAAAATCTCATGAACTATCTAGGAAATCTTGTCCTAATCATGTTAATCCTGCTTCTAGTATGGCTTTGCTTTCTAGCTCTTAGGTGGGTGATCACATTGGTGCTTCTTATGGAACTAACCCCTCACTTGACAAGTCTTCTTTGGAGTTTGCTTTGTCTTCTCTTGTTGCATCTTCCGATGAACAGATGAAGTGCATTCCTAACCCGGGACACTTCATTGCTAATGGTCCCAAGAAGAAGAAGAAGGCCGGGTATCATGACAACAACACTGAAGACTTCAAGTAGAAGAAGAACCGCTTCTACAAGAAGGGCAAGAACTCCAAGAAGTTCGCCAAGGCCATTGCACGTGCCTGCGTTGCCGCCTTGAGCGATGTCGACCTCATATCAAGCGAAGACCTTACAAGCTCGGAGGAGGAGGTTGTAAAGCCTCGAGTCAAGAGGAAGGATGACTTCACCGGGCTTTGCTTCATGGCAAAGAACGGCCACGACACCGACTCTGGATCCGACTCCAACACAAGCGAGATACCTCCCACTCTTGATAAGCTCTCTTCTGAACTTGATCATTTGCGCAATGTTCTGCTCTTGCAAGATGATAAGCTTCACAGTGCTGTCCGTGAGAGTAGAGAGCTTAAGTCTAAGATGGAGAGTGCTGATTTTGAAATTACTTCGCTTAGGTCTAAACTTGCTAAAGATGACATGGTTGTATAGTGTCACCCCCCAAAATTTCAGATTTTGGTTGGTGACCCAATTCCAATAAATTTCAACATTTTTTTATAATAGATTAAAATTTTATTATAAATTAATTATATAATTAGAGAATTCTAAATTAAATAAATTAATTTAGTTTATTAATATTTTGTATTTGACTCCAAAACTTATTTTGGTTGGATCAAATCACCACCACGAATGTCATCATCACGACAACAAGAGCAATAAGACAAGGCACTAAAGGCTTTCAATAAGTGAAGTACTTCGGCCACAACAAGACACGAAGCAATGGATGTCAGCATAGACTATTGTTGGTAGAGTAATGAGTGATTGTGTGTTATGATTGTTTTAGGTTGTTTGAGCCTATCCTTCCTTGGTCAACATTTTATCCTTGGAACATATCTACAATCTTTGATGCATATAGTGTGGTCCTATTTTCAAATTCATAATTCTTTAGCTCATCATTCATTGTCCATTCCATTATTTCCTTTTGATCTTTACAAATTGTTGTCTTGTATGTTCAAATTTCTAGGTCCCACTATCTTTGAATCTCGGGACGAGATTCCTTTTAAGGGGGGTAGTTTGTCACACCCTGCATTTTCCAAATTCGGGTTGTGAACCTTTTCAACACTCAAAAGACAATTTTGTCACATGAACTAATTTTTTCCCCCAATATATTCTCTTGCACATTATCCTTGTCATAAACCTTATTGACGGCTTAATGTCATGCTATTGTGAATTTCTCATTTTGCTACTTCATTGTCGTGGCAAAGTATTCATTTCACCCACATTAGCGTTCAACCTTTCCCAACACTTAGTCTCATTCAAACTCATGCCCCTATAAACAAGTCGCCCCCTCCACCCATTTGATGCCACATTTCTTCTTTCTATCTTTATCCTTCACATACCATGTCAAGCAATATCTAATCAATCCTAGAACTTTAACTACACTCAATGTCCATAGCGACAGTATTCATGTTTGTTTGTTTCTTCCCAACACTCATTTTCCCTCTTGCTGACCATAGAGGTCAGGTGAGCTCGTGTTGGTGCTTAATAAAACAACACTTGATGTGGACAAGGGTTCCCGATCTTCCGAAAGATTCTGGATACGTTGATTTGGTCGGAGGCGACACACAAATCGATCCGACTTCAGAACAGCACGTTCTAAACCCCGCAATCGTAGCACGACGTCTCCTCAGGTTATCAACCGTCCTAAAATGATTGACCTCGCCGAGAAGGCTAATCCCTGCCTACAAATCAAGAACACAAGCAAGAACATAGAAGAAAGCAACACAATTGCAGATGTATTATGAATCTCACGAAGTTGGGGTCTCACAAACCGTGATGACGGCGAAACTGTTATGAACAAATAATCTAAGCAAAACCCAAACCCTAATGGTGCAGTGGCGGCTGCATATGAAGACCCTAGGGTCGTGCAAGACCCTCTGGACGCACCCCTAATTGGGCTCAACTAGATACAAAGCCCAAAGGCCGAAACAGATTCTGAACCCTCTCTTGTTTCAACGATTCCCGATGACTCCGGATGAATTTTGATATGAGACCGGCAGAATTGGAAAGATCTTCTTCTTATCTTTCCGTGCATATGTAGAATGTCCAAATCCGAGTCCGTATACATCTTGGGCATCCGTTTTAGTGCAGACTGGTACTGAACCCCGAAACGGACTCGAAGTCGATTTTGGTTGGGCCTCCACCTTGCCTTCCACGTCCTTGCTGGTCCTCCACGTCTCCAAGTCCTTCTCCCATCATCTTCTGGTCCTCTCCATGGTTCCTAATTACAATATAATCATTAGATAGCAAACCATTCTCAAAAGGGACATATAATAAATAACGTAGGAACGAGCTCACCTCTAAATTTAGTCGTCGTGCACGAGCTCTAGTCATTAGACCTTGCAAGTCCAGAATTGGAGGAGTGTTGCATGTATCCTTAGGAGTGATGTCCTCATCATCCTCCCCCTCTTGATGTGGAGTCGTCCTCGACTCAAGCTCATTCTCTTCTCCCAAATATGGTTTCAAATCTGAAATGTTAAAAGTAGGACTAACCCCGAAAACGGGAGGCAACTCAAGTTTGTATGCATTATCATTAATCTTCTCAATTATTTTGAAAGGGCCATCAGCTCTAGGAATTAATTTAGACTTTCTCAAATCTGGAAATCTATCTTTTCTCAAGTGTAACCATACTAAATCTCCTACATCAAGTTTTACTTCTTTTCTACCTTTACTACCAGCAATTTTATACTTGTCATTCATCTTTTCAATGCTAAGTCTAGTGGTCTCATGCATTTTCAAAATAAATTCAGCACGTTCCTTAGCATCAACATGAACTCTCTCATGAATAGGTAGAGGAAGTATATCAAGTGGAGTACGGGGATCAAAACCATACACTACCTTGAAAGGACTTACCTTGGTAGTAGAATGTGTTGCCCGATTATATGCAAACTCAACATGAGGCAAACATTCTTCCCTTTGCTTCAAATTTTTCTTCAAAATAGCTCTCAACATAGTACCCAAAGTGCGGTTCACCACCTCAGTTTATCCATCAGTTTGTGGGTGACAAGTTGTAGAAAACAACAACTTTGTACCCAACTTATTCCAAAGCATGCGCCGAAAGTGACTCAAGAATTTTGCATCATGATTTGAAACAATAGTAGAAGGCATACCATGCAAATGTACAATTTCTTTGAAAAAGAGATCAGCCATATAACTAGCATCATCAGTCTTATGACATGGTATAAAGTGTGCCAACTTAGAAAATCTATCCACAACAACAAAAATACTATCACTCCCCCTCTTAGTCCTAGGCAGTCCTAAAATAAAGTCCATAGAAATATCTGCCCAAGGAATAGAAGGAACAGGAAGTGGCATGTATAAACCATGTGGATTCAAGCAAGACTTAGCTTTTTGACATGTAGTGCAGCGAGCAACAAAGCGCTCAACATCTTTCCTCATCCTTGGCCAAAAGAAGTGTGTGGCCAAAATATCCACCGTCTTCTTGGCACCAAAATGACCCATCAATCCACCTCCATGCGCCTCCTGTAACAACAAAAGACTCAATAAACTCAATCCATTTAGCATGTCTACGGTTCAAATTACATTGAGAATGAATATACTTAAGTGATTCATGATCAGAATGAATAACAAATTCTTTGGGCAAAAAATAATGACGCCACGTCTCTAAACAACGTACAAGTGCATACAATTCCTTATCATACATGGAGTAATTCAAAACAGGCCCAGTAATTTTCTCACTAAAGTATGCAACAGGTTTACTATCTTGCATCAAAACACCACCAATGCCTATACCACTAGCATCACATTCAAGCTCAAAAATCTTATCAAAATTAGGTAATTGCAGCAATGGTGCATGTGTAAGTTTATCCTTCAAAGCATCAAAAGACTCATGATGTACCTTACCCCAATGAAAATCAATGCCCTTCTTTGTCAACTCATACAAAGGTGCAGCAATGGTGCTGAAATCTTTGACAAAGCGGCGGTAGAAACCTGCAAGACCAAAGAAAACTTCTCACCTGTGTGATAGTTTTTGGTACAGGCCAACTCTTTGTGGCTTCAATCTTCACCTCATCCACCTCAATTCCCTGTGGAGTCACAACATAGCCAAGAAAAGAGACTCGAGCCGTGCAAAAGATGCACTTCTCAAGGTTACCAAATAAACGTGCATCTCGTAAAGCATCAAAAACAGCACGTAAATGATTCATATGTTCATCTATAGATTTGCTATAAATCAAGATATCATCAAAGTAAACTACCACAAATTTGCCAATGAAAGCTCTTAGAACCTCATTCATCAAGCGCATGAAAGTACTAGCTGCATTAGTTAAACCAAAATGCATTACTAACCACTCATATAATCCAAATTTGGTTTTGAAAGCTGTTTTCCATTCGTCTCCAAGTTTCATTCTAATTTGATGGTAGCCACTACGCAAATCAATTTTAGTGAAATTTATAGCACCACATAACTCATCAAGCATGTCGTCTAGCCCAGGAATAGGATGACGATACCTAATAGTAATATTATTAATGGCTCTACAATTTACACACATACGCCAAGTACCATCTTTCTTAGGAACCAAAAGTACAGGAACAGCACAAGGACTAAGTGATTGACGAACATACCCACGATCCAAAAGGTCTTGAACTTGTCGTTGTATCTCCTTAGTCTCCTCAGGGTTGGTCCTATAAGCAGCACGGTTTGGCAAAGTAGCACCCGGAATCAAATCAATTTGATGCTCAATCCCTCTCAAAGGTGGCAATCCCGGGGGTATCTCAGCTAGAAAAACATCCTCATACTCCTGCAAAAGGTTAGTGACAGCAGGAGACACAGCACTAGAAGCAACATCATCAAGCGAAAACAAAGCTTCTTTGCATATCAAAGCATAACAAATATCATCATTATCAGAAATTTTAGCAAGCTCAGATTTTGTTGCAAGACATGAACGACCTTGTAATTTAATTCCAGCACCCTTAGAACTTGAAGAATCATTAACATTACTAGGTGTAGAATTAGAATTAACAGGTTGTTGAATTTCAGGACCTTTATTTTTCAAACTAGCAGCTCTTTCTAAATCAGCTTGTACAATTTCAGCAGGGGTCATTGGTAACAAAGTAATTTTAGTTCCTTTATGCATAAAAGTGTACTTATTACTTCTACCATGGTGTACAACATCATTATCAAATTCCCAAGATCTACCCAATAATAGTGAACATGCGTGCATGGGTACAACATCACAATCAACAGAATCCACATAAGAACCAATGGAAAAAGGAACTCTGCAAGTTTGTATTACCTTAGCTTTGCCAGAGTCATTTAACCACTGAATGTAGTACGGATGTGGATGTGGACGTGTGGTCAAAGCAAGCTTGTTGACCACATCAGAACTCACCAAGTTATTACAGCTCCCACCATCAATGTGGATTTCTCCTGTTTCACTACCCCAACTATTATTATTGAACATCCTTACCCCCGTCTTTGGTCAGTTGGTATAATTCTTATAGTTATATCTTTGTTAAACCAAGATACTCTTACGCCTAGCTTCCCTGCGAAAAATAAATACGATACATTGGAATACTCCCGGATGAAATGCTACAATAGATGTTCCGTGCGCTTGCGGATTAATTCATATTTCTCTTAAAGCATAACAAACATCAAATCATTTCTAGCGTCGTACCAAGGATAGTGATATTCTTGATGCGACGTTAAGAAATGTCAATAGAGGTAGGGGGGGAGAGGCTGGTGCTGCTGCTCGTGCGTGCGGGAAGAGCAGAGGCGGTTCGGCGGCGGCTGGAGGTGCACTGCGGCGACGTCTCTGTGCGTGAGTAGAGGCGGCTCGGCGGCGGCTTGCGGTGGCGCAAGGTGGAGAGGCGGTGGCTTGCGGCTGCGCATGGTGGAGAGGCAGCGATGACAAGCGGCGGTGGCGGCATTGAGCGCGTGTGTGGAGCTACTCGACGGCGCGGGTGGCGATGTCGGCGAGGCCAGCGGAGGGAGCGGAGGTGTCAGCGAGTTCGGGAAGTGTTCTTGGCATCGATGTGGAACGAGGTAAGGACCAAAGCAATTTTGACCTAAGTCAAAACACACACGAACGGCCAAGATTAAACAAGGAATCAATCAACGGCTCGGATCAGGATTCGCTCACGCGATCAACCGTAGTGACCGGACCGTCCGCTCACTAGACCGGACTATCCAGTCACTTCGAGGATTCTGAAAAATTAGAATTCTAGAAGACCAGAACATGGGCAGACTGGACTATCCAATCTTAAGAAGGATTCTGTCCGGTCTCCATTTTTCTCCCAAAAGCACTGTGCATTGCTGCACAAACTGGATTGTACGGTCATATGACCGGACCGTATGGTCACTACCAGGATTTTGCTGAGTTAAGGAAATTCTCCAAATCCCAAGTGCCCTCGCAAAACACACAAATAAATACCGCACTTGGAATATAGAGGGAACTCTCAAACACTCTTTTTCAAATAGTGGCATTTTATGGCCTTATAGTTTTTGCAAATGCCAAATGAAAAGATCAAGCAAATAAGAACCAAAGGGTATGTATGAGCCTTAGTCCATGAACCACGCGAGTAGATTAAACCTCGGAGTTGATAAGAGCTTTCTCAATGGGCATGAAGCACAATCCTTTCCTTTGGCCACACTTATGGAGATGTAATCTCATATAGAGCATGAGGCACAAGTATCTCCAAGTATGACAAGCCTCATTTGTGTTTCCTATATGATGCATGCAACAAGCAATTTACATATGCAATGAAAGTAACCATGCCATGTGAATGCAAGAAATGTTAAAGACATAACACAAAGGAAACCTAACAATGTCAAGTTTGAACCCCTCCCAAGCTTACTCACTATAAGCCATGCCCTTTCCTTGAGAGAAGCAAACCACCATCTGAAGCACTCCCCCTTGCTTATAGCTATCTTGGATGGGTTAGACATTGACTAATTTTTATGTGTTTTTCTTTTAGTTGTTTACACATGCATGGATACAAAGCATACTAGTCACAAAGGAGTCCTAATTACCATGCGATGCAAGAGAAATAAAAACACACTACTACTACCAAGAACAAACACGGTTACCTCCTTCATGAGTAGATAGGTCGTTGAGGTCCATGTCACTCGTGGAGGACTTTGCATGATCTTCATGAAAGCGCTCGGTCCACCACCACCACCATCTAGGTCTTGTTCTTGGGCACCCATTTGTACGTAGCCGATCTCTCAAGATCAATAATGCACTTAGGCACCCATATGCTCTTGACCTTCCTCTTCTTGTTTGGTGGTGCCAAGGCCTTAGCTTTCACCTTGCCATCCTTGTTCCTAAAAAGCTTGAAATGTGTGTTCTCATAGAACAAGTTAGCGTTAGGCAAAACAATGGAACTTCTCACCATGGGACAATCCTTGGTGGCGTGGCCATCCTTGCAACACCTCTCACAATAGTAGTCATCAGCGAGAAGGAGTTTGATCCATGCGGGGATGGAATCACTCGTCCCAATGATGTCGACGGTGGCGGGATATGAGACAAGTCCCCGGTGGGAGACATTGTTCACAAGGTTCCTCCCAAGAATCTCCTTTTGGATGGCTCTACCACGTATGAGACTCTCAAAGTCGTCCATCACCATCTTCCTCTCTTCCTTGAGCTTATGATAGTCCTCTAAAACAAATGGCTCAAAAGAAGAACCCTCGACCGAGGTGGTTAGTTCATCATACATAGTAGAAGCATCACTCTTTGATGAACTAGAGGAGGGAGAGGCAAGGTTCTCAATGTTGATGGCCTCATAAGTGATCTCGGGGGCCTTGTACTTCTCATGAAGCTCTACATGATCACCCTTGAGTTTGTCATAACTATTGTTTTGGGCCTCATGAGATGTGACAAGGTCCTTGAGCTCACTCTCAAGCTCACCAACACAGTCCTTAGCCAACTTACACTCTTTTCTTACCACATCCAACAATTTGGATTTCTTGACGGTGATGTCGCAGGCTTGCTCAAGCATACTCCAAAGCTCGGCACATGAGAGCTCCTCATCATCGCTATCATCGCTACTCTCATCCTCACTCTCCCTAAGTTGGCTCATGGCCATGAGGCACGTGGTAGGTGGAGGAAGAGCTCGTGTAGCTATGGTCTTGATCATGGCTAGGCCGGCCACTTCTTCATCACTTGAGGAGGAGGACTCATCACTTGAGTTGTCGCTTGTCCACTCTCCAACAAGTGCCTTGTGAGATAACTTCTTCTTGTATTCTTGTGGTTTGCCTTTGTCATTGTTCTTGTCCTTGTTGAAGAACCTCTTCTTCTTGTGCTTGGCCTTGGGGTCTTCCTCTTCTTCTTCACTTGAATCTTGTGACTTGAATGCTTCTTTCTTGGGCTTTGGGCACTCTCGGACAAAGTGATTCTTTGAGCCACAATCGAAGCACTTGCCCCTTGACTTGGAAGTAAACTTGTTCTTGAAGTTCTTCATCTTCTTCATGAGAAGGGCGAAGTCCTCGGTCAACTCACCCTCATCATCATCTTCCTTAGTGATCATCTTCTTCTTGTTCTTCTTGCTCTTGCTAGATTCTTGCTTGTCAGCCGGTAGAGCAAGATTGGATGGTTGAGGATGATCCAACCCCAATTGGTAGCTCTCAAAGGCGGTAATCTTGCCAAGTACATCCTTCATGGTCTTGGTCTTGAGGTCACCTTGCAATATGAAGGTGATGATGGACTCATACTTGGGATCTTTGAATAGCCTCACGAATCTTCTTATCACCTCAACGGGCTTCATCTTGAAATCATCTCCAAGTGCATTGATCTCCTCCACTAGTACATGAAAACAAGAATAAATAGTGTTAGCTCTCTCATATGGCAATCTAGTGAAGTTATCATACTTGTTCTTCAGCACATAGTATCTTTCCTCTTTGACATCACTGGTGCCCTCATAGAGCCCCTGAATCTCAGTCCAGATACCATGTGCTGAGGAACTAGCATCTAGCTGAGCAAAAACATCCTTAGAGATGCAAGCAAACAAAGCATTCTTGGCCTTAGCATGACACTTAATGTAGTCAGGCTCAAGTAGGTTCGCATCCGCATCGGATTCGTGAGTGACCGTCCACATCTTTGGATCAAGGGACTGAAGGTAGGCTTGCATGCGAGCCTTCCAATAAGCATAGTCCTCACCATTGAATATAGGAACACTCCCCGCCAGTCTTGGCATCCTTACTCAAGGCGGTGAAGCCTCAAAGATGAGCACTTGTCTCTGATCGCACTTGTATTGACTGAAGGCGTACCAAGAGGGAGGGGGGTGAATCGGTAAGCCGCTCACGAATCCAATTACTTCAAGTTCCACTACTTCAGTCTAACAAGATAAGGAAACCTAAGCAATTCTAGTAGGCCAAGACCCTACACATTCTAGTGTACATGATAAGATAAAGTGCGGAAGCCAATCACACTAGCCTATGCAACCCACAAATCACCCTACTAAATAGAGCACACAAATGTGGAATAGTAAAGAGAGGGTCAAGGAATGCTCATGATTTTTACCCGAGGTCTCGAAAGGATGGCACCTTCCCCTAATCCTCGTTGGACCACTCCCACCGAAGTCCCAGTCCCTCCCGCCACCAAGGGGAGTTCTCGCCAACGAGCCCGCAATCACTCCTAGAGTGAAGACATGGTGTGCATCACCGCTGCACAAAGCACAAGGTCGCCTCCCTCGAGAACTTCCTGGACTCCCCGAGCTGACACGGATGCTCACTAGCGATGCCCCTTTCAACGGTGGGCTCAAACCATATACAAACGTGTGACGGCCTTCACAACCGATTACGATAGGCTCAATCACCGACACCTAACCGGTCTAGGTCTCACCATAGACCAAGAGTAACAATTTAGATCACACCCTCAACGACACCCTAGGCTTAGATGTGTAAGATGCTCAAGCTACTCTTCTCTAGCACTTTCAAGATATGCAATATCTCCTTCTAGTGCTCTCCTTTTTTCCTCTTGGACCTTACCAAATGGTCTCAGGTATTCCACTGGCCAAGAGAGGTCTCCAAGACCCCAGCAACGAAGTTATATAGGCTCACAACCTCAAACTAGCCGTTGCTCCAAGAAATTGCCTTTCTGGACACACTGACCGGACTGTCCGGTCACTCTGTAACGGCTCACCCCAGCCATTGGCCTCCTCTGTCCAGGCAATCTTCTGAACTGACCGGACTGTCCGGTCACTGGACGGACCGTCCGGTCTACTTTCTCTCTCCAGTCCAGGAGCCTCCGTGAAATGCACCTCCTCTACCGGACCGTCCAGTTTGTATAGAGTCACCTGCTGACAGAGTCCTGCTTCTCGCTCTATGTCCTGGATAACTCCCTATAGTGACCATAGAGTTCGTTCTCTACAGACCCCTCTGTTCGATCTCTATATCCAGAAGCTGAAACTTGTCATCCTCGCTTGACTTCGTTTCCCGGCTTCTCCGAACAGCTCCTTGGCTTCTCCACTGTCACCTAGTGCCTATGATTTCACCAAGCAACCTTGCACATCACCGACTAGATATGACCTAAGAGAATGACCTAGACCCCCTTGATAGTCCGGTTTTTCCTATGGACTCAAACCCCTAACAACTAGTCAATGTTCCACACACTTGCACCATAGCTTGTTCTCCGCTTTGATCCATCTCCATCAACCCTTGGACTCCACCAAGTTCACAAGCCTCCATGCTTGTGGTCATTGTCATCCATCGCGAAGGCAACTATCAACCATATGATTTATAATAGTATTAAGAGATGATTCCTACATATATAACACACGTGTAGATATTAGCCAACAATTTCATAGTTGTCATCTATCACCAAAACATCCATATCACGGGGATCCAATCATCAATGGTCATGAAGCTTACACCGACGAGGTCATTTATAGCTAATATCAGCACCCGGCCGACCCTGCAAAATACTCCACCACAATGTCATTTTCTCCTCCCAGATCAAAAGAAGTGAAAAGTGGTGAAGGAAAGAAGGCCATCAAGTGGCCTAACCGAGAGAAGTCAAGGGGCAACCAAGGAGGGGTCAGAACCCGGCCAAGGCCGCCGCCCAGCCAACCAAGCTGCCTGGCATGGCCTGCCCGGCCTCAGGTTGCCACCCGGGGTGGCCAGCCCACTAGGCCCAACATGCCTACTGCCCTCAAAAGAACAAAGACGGTGGAAACGGACCTATCAACTGTCATCAGGACAACATCTGAGCCATCCAGGAAGTGTCGATCGGGAATTGACCCAATCCAATGGCCGCCCGGCCTAGCCCGCCGCCCAGCATACTTGCCCGCCCAGCATATCCCGCTGCCCGACACACCGACTTTGGCCCACCGACTCCACTTCACCTACAAATACCTCCCGGCCCATAGCCAACTATAAATAGTTGAGAATTCGGGAGGAAATGATGAAGAAGACATCAAGGAGACCACTTTCCCTCTACTTGTGCCACAATGTAGAATAGGTTAGTTAGTCGGGAGTTAGAGTGTAGTTGAGAGTATTGTTCGAGATTCCGGAATTGCCTTGGAGTCTTGGTATGAGATCTCTTGTATCTTTTCTCTTTATGTAAGACTTATCTCTTATCAATATAAAATATTTTTCCCTATTATATCTTGTCAAGTACTTATTTTAACTTAGTCATTTCTTCAAGTTACAATCATCGGGAAGAAACTTTGATGCATAGTTAGTTGCTTTCTTGGCTAGGATTTAATTAAGTTTTAATTCTTTTAGGACTTAGACTTGGTTATTTCCTATCTATTCTTCCACTCGATCAATGGAATAGTATCTAGTGAAGGCATAGGCGTGGTGCCTAAGTTAACGGTAGCTGGATTTGCTTTTGTCCCCATGGGTTGTGTGGTAGGTGGCAGGTGGTGACAGCCTTGTCCGTCCATTTAGTATTCGACCATGTTCGGAAAGTCTCAATCAGGGTTGTCTAGCGATAGCATACCCATTAGTATAGAGGTTTTACCGACCCATATTAGTGGATTGTTTTTGTGCCCTCAAGTGAACTAATAGGTGAAAGACTCCAGGTTGTACCAGAAATGGTGTAAGACCTCAACCTGAGTAACTAGGATTTGGTGCTTGACCTAGATATATTTGGAAGATTTATTTTGGAACCATAGACTTAGACTCGTTGTCCTCTCGGCTAGCTCAACCGTTCACTTTATTTCTCTTAGTGTGGATTTCTCCTGTCTTACTACCCCACTCTATCATTGATTATCCTTACTCCCGTCTTTGGTTAGTTGGAATTATTCTTTAGTCATATCTTTGTTAAGCCGAGATACTTACGCCTAGGTTCCTAGTAGAAATAAATACGATACCTTGGAATACTCCCAGGTGAAATGCTACAATCTTTAGAGCGTAGCAAATGCCAACAAGCATAATTCATTTTATCTTTAGAGCGTAGCAAATGCCAACAGGCATTTTTGGCGCTGTTGTTTGGGATGCATTGGCATAGATTTTTAGACTAATTTAGATTGTCTATTGAGCTAATTCACTGCTAGCCTTAGCAGGATCACCCCTGTTTTGTTTGAGTATGGAACAAACAGGACACAGTCTCCTTGACCTTGGAACAAGTTTTCACAGAAGAAGAGTCCGTGGTGTTGCGATACTTCTCAATCAATCATCATGTACCACTATAGCTCAATTTTCAAGGAGGTAAGCCCCAAAATCTTGCCCCTAACCATCTATTGGGCCATTTGGGTATTGATGGAATTGATCCGTCACCAACTAATGTTATGTTCTTATCTTATCCTATATTAGGTTATGGGTTCCTAGTTTGGTTGTGTACCCTATGTATGTGTATGATCTAGAATATAAAAGTGGTAATCTCTATCATGCAATGATGTAAAATAAGGAAAATGCATGTGTTTTCCTTCCACAATTGATCAAATTAGACACGGTGTCTAGGTTAATTGTTGGAATTGATAGAGATATGCCTATTATAGACAAATAGATTTGCACTAACAATTTTAGGAACTCAACGGACCAAGTGATGCAAAAAGAGATTGAAAAAAAAGAAACTATAAAAGGTCACCACCACAGAGCCCCAAAACAAGATTCAGGTATGGCAAAAGGAGGTCATCTCGTTCAGGACGTAAAATCTGAACCCTTGTTGGAAGGTAACCAATATATCCCCTTCGTTACCCTTTGTAATTACCACTAGATTACATTTTTTCATTAGTCACTGAATATAGGTTATAAAAGAAAAGAAATAAAAATATGAAAAACAAAAATTTGGGCCATTAGCCGACTAAGATTATTAATCAAAAGGTCAATTTCTTGGTCGAAATGGCCATCTGGCTGTTTGTCTAGGACATTAACCTGGCCATGAATTATGCAGTCAAATTTCAGCACCCGGGAGGTCATTTTTTATTAAAAATGATCACCCGACTGGGTAATTTTTATGCTGCCCGGATAGATTCTGCTGCTCGGCCAATTATGGCCGCTTGTCCCAACTTTTTCTTGTTTTCCATGCTCTTTCACTGCACGGATCTTGGCCATGAGTGACCAAGACGTAGCCAGTAGTTCCCTAGAGCAAATTGCCCACTGGAGGACCTCACCACAAGTGAACAGAAGTGAAGGAAAACCATTCATGTCACCTCACTCCACCCTTCTCTCCTAGACTTCATGAGCGAGAGAACACTCATCGCAAACCTCCAACTTCGGCCATCACATCACTCCCTTCTTGCTCCCCACTCTCTCAACAAAATTCTAGCCAAAGCAAGCACATGGCGCATGCCCCTAATGCTCTCCCATGAGCTGAAAAGCAAGCATGTAGCAAAGGAGGCAAGTGGACCCGCAGTCCAGCCATTTCTTGTCGCCCGGCAAGTCTCGTCTCCTGACCATGTTCCGTCGCCCGACGTGATGTGCTGCTCGACCATTTCTTGCCACCCAGCCTATGCAAAATGCCTCCAAGATTCCCCCTCAAACTTATAAATAGCAAGGTATGTTCTCTCAACTCTCCACCCCATAAACTTTAGCTGAAGCTTCTTTCTCCCTCACTTTTGTCTTCCTTTCTGTTTCTTCTAAGTGTTTAACAACTGAGAAACCATGTGGATATGTGTCATGGTTTGCAATATGTGATGAGTAATTAACATGGGTTAAGTTCGGTGTTTGAGTTGAAATACGGGAATTTAGGGATTGCATGAGTTTGTGCATGTCATGGTTTTGACTAACCGGAGTTAGTAAAGATGTTAGAGAGTTTGCAGGAGATGGGAAATGTGTTTGCCCGTATCATGATGTGTAGGTCACTGGAGTCAACTTGGTCGTCAATGGCGAGAGGATCGGGCACAAGTAGTAGACTTGGGGCCGGACGATCGGGAGGCCGGATGAAGTCAAGGGTGATCCATACCATACACGTGGACAGGTAATAAGTACAGACGGTTTCGTGGTTGAGCCTCAAAACTGTGGGTTGTGATCAAGACGGTGGGTTGACCAAGTCAAAGGTGATCGGGCGTTGGTACAAGTAGAGGCTTCCAATGGACCAGCGACGGGAGAGACTTTCCGACGAGGAGGATCACAGGACGAGGTGAGACGTGTCCAGATCGAGAAGTCGTGCTTTGAGAAATATACAAGGCGGTTTTCTGGGTTGGGCCTCAAAACTGATGGCGGCGATTGGAGGTTCACGTGGCATCATCGTAGAGCTTGCATCGAGGCATCAAAGTCGTGAAGTGCTTGATGATGTTCAGACGATGAGGAAATATATGGACGGTTGTACCCCTGATGGTAGCTGACAGTGTATTGTAGGTGAGGGGTAGGATGGTATTTAGAACAACCCCTAAGCCTATATAAGGAGAGATATGGCTGGTGAAAGAGGTGCCTCTCTTTCCTTTAGCTTTGTTTAGTTCTTCATTTCAATGTGGTAGAAGAGGTATTCATTTAATAGAGGAGAGGAGAGGGTGTGTGAGAGACATCTCTTTCTCTTCCAAATAGTGGGAGGAAGAGGGTGGCTTCCTAGCCTTGTATCTATGGATCTTATAAGCATGTTTTCATGTATCTTGACTTGATAAATCAATGATATGAGATTCAAATTTCTACTCAAGTTCTTCCTCTCTCCCTATATCCCGAAATTCTTTTTTTTCCTATTTTTGACGTTATTTTTGTGTTGATTTTTTATCTCGATTATGAGTGATTTTGGAATGGATTTTTTTCGAGATTTTGATGTCATGACATGTGAGCTGATATCTTGGTGATGGATTGATTGAATCATCTCTCGGGCTCCATTTAATTTCAGATTTCCAAGTTTTTCCCCCTTTGCTAGGGTTTCACGAAATCCTGAAATTGATGCCGGAATCTTGGCCTTTTGATGGGGATTTTGGTTGGACTGTATTACCCGTCATGCCCAGAGGCTGTGGTAAAAATCTGGTGAATTTAGGAGGTTGTTTGATCAGATTTCGTCAATTGTTTTTGTGTACCGAGCTGCAGCTTCTTCCCTGTTCTACGCTCTGTTCTTCTTTGACCAGACGAAGCGGAGCAGAGTGCATCTAGCTCACAGGAACAACAATTCTCGCTTTGATTGCAGATCCAACAACCTGCTATGTGTATGTGCTGTGCTTTGATTTTGTTTTCAGGTGGCGGTGATGATGAGCGACCAGTGATGAGCAGCCGCAGCAGCACGACGACGTCCGGATCAAAGGCAGCAGCTTGCCCGCTGTGGTGCAGGCTTTGAACACTGGCTTGGGATTCAGTTTGCGATGATTGCAAGAACATGGTTCCAGCGGCAAGGATTTGAATATTTGGTTCGTTGTCCTGTTTCGTGAACTCCTGCTTGTTTTACTTGCTTGCGTCCATACTTCTTGTAATCATTGTGCTAGCTGTCTGCCTGCCTTGAGCTCATGTGTTCTAGATAAATAAAAGGAATTTTTTATTTTGCCTAATCGTAGGACAGTGAATTTACTTCTGTTAATCCCTTGATTGCAGACTTGATATATCATCACGGTAAGCACTAGTCTAGGCTTTAGCTCCAAGTAAATCATTATTTATTCAGTGGATCAGCTAATTTCTAGTACGACATAATCTGTGTCAATTTTCAGTCCCGTCTGGCAACTCACGAGTACAACAGTACTTAGTTTTTTCAGCTCATAAGTTCGTGCTTGGCAGGAAGCTAGAAGCAACAGTTTTGATTCATTCCTATTCTTTTAGCTGAAATGTGCTTCACCTAGATCGCTGTGCTAGTTGAGCATTTGACCTTGCTGCGTACTTGCTTTTACTTTGCTTTACATGCGTCAGTGCAGGTCTGGTTGATTAGTCTCTCCAGCCAAGTTTACTCATGGATTGTAGTTGTTTGCTTTGAGCGCACGTGAGTTTGGTTGCTTTAGGAGCTTGTGTGCTTATTTATTCTATCTACAGTAATCTAGTGCTTGTATTCCTGTAAGCTTTCAGTTAATCATAGTGATCTTTGCTCTTTGTTTAACCAATCTTTAAATTATTTGAGTGTCTCAATTACCAGCTTTCCTTACTTATCTCTACAATCTATTAATTGAACTGCGGTCATCCACTTCGTGTGCACAAAGATAGAGACTGAATCCAAATCAGTTTTGTACCTTCCATATTAAGTATCAAATTTCAAAAATCAAAACTTTCTGGTCCGGAGCTCAAATGAAACAAACTCGGACTCTACCTCATAGGTCTCGAAAAGTTCTACAATTTTGGTATTCAATAGAAGTCCAGATCCCATAGTTTTGGTTTTCAAATATACGATGCAAACAATATTTGTTCTGATTCAGACTCCTCTGCGTAGTTCTCTATGCGGGCTCCGAAGTCTAAATAATATGAACCATATATATTTTAAAAAGGATTCGACCATTAGAGCAAGTCTTCAAGTTCGAAATCATGTTATAATACAGTGCTATTTGTGGACTGCGTGAATTAATTTTTCCTTCCGGATAAACTTGTAAAGTATGGTAAAAAAAAATTTGAAAATTTTATTACTTTTAACATATAAAATGGTATACTAAGAAGCACCAATGGTAATACAAATATGATCTTTTATATAAAAATATAAATAATATTATATATATATTGTGTAAATAATTTATATTTAAATTATCAAAAGTGTTTTGTTTTTTAAAGTATGTAGCAACGCACGGACACTTTGCTAGTCTTCTCTGGTGCCATAATTATTATATTCTAATTGAATTGTTGCTCTTGGCTGGTGTATGAATGCAAGGCATATACAGTAGTTTATTAATCTAACAAGTATACCAGATTTCCAAATTAGCTTGTGGTTAATTGGTTTCTTAGTCATTTGAGCTTCTGCTGTGCATTGAGAATTCCCGGTCTATTTCTACGGTTTGTATATCCGTTGTGACTACGAGAACGTGGTAGGTTGGGAGAGAGGTGGTCGGTTGAAAAATAGGAAAGATCATCAATTTCACCAGAAATTTATTGAGGCGCCTATTCACCCCCCCCCCCCCCTTTATTCGCCTTGCTTGGTCCTTCAACAACTTTCCCTTAGCAAATAAATTGTCAACATAGGAATAGTAGTGTGCTGCAATAAGACCAACTAGAGAGGTACATGTTGCTTTTCTTGAATGGTTGAATGATTAATGCTTGGACTATTAACTGAACAACTAACCAATGATCTTAATTGAAATATTATCCTTCGGGTATCATGTCCATGTAACATTTCATAGGAATGGCAAGCATTTTGAAGGGTGTCTTCTATGAACTTTGAGTACCTACCACCACAGTGACCGCCTCTTTTAAGCTCATGTCTTGCAAAGACCTAAGCTTGGGAGGTGCAGAAACCAAGGATTGTCATTGACTCATTCTCTTCTCTCTCCCTCTATCTAGTTGAATCATTGCATGAACCCCTTGTGTATAATTATAACCCGAAAAAGAAACGTAAAAGGATTTTCAGTTTTGACAAACTTTAGGATAACCCAAAAAGATTTATCAATCTATAAATTGAAGAAAACACAATAAGATTTTTGCTTTTCGAAAGAAAATCACGAAAATTTGCAAAACCAAAATGAACAAAAAGATTTCCCTTTTTGAATAAAATTGAGAACTTAATCTCTACCTTGCCTATGGAAATGATGAATAGTTGCTCTATTAGCTCCCTTTGAGTCTCAAGTATACAACATCTACTCCTCATTTTTGTGGGTAATGATAGACCGACATGATGATAACGCTAGTCCCTCTATATTTTAGTGGGTGCATGCATTGAGTTTATTTAGGATTTGATCCTTATAAGGGACTTGCACTTCCAAAGCCAATCATTCTCCTTTGTGTTATCTTTTAGTTCTCAATTGTCGTGATTGGTTATGCGGTTTCCACATCGGGCTCATGCATCCACTTCACGAAGCATCCAACCAAAAATCTTTCATTTTGTGAAACTTTGATCCTATGAGAGAGATTTTGGTCCGCCCTAATAATTTCTCAGAATGCAAAAAAGATTTGAACCGTTGAATTATCTTCCCTACACCATGGGAGCTGAAGAAAGAAAGAAAGAAAGAAAGAAAGAAAGGAAGGAAGAAAGAAAGAAAGGTAATAAGAAAAAGTTTATCAACTCTCATGGATGTACAATATCTAGAACTTTCCAGGTTCATTGAAAAATATCTTTGAGCAAAATAAAGGACCATCCATTCACTCTAGCACAAAAATTCAGTCCTTGAGACTATGTTGTAACCATGACTTTTGTAATTGTGCTAGCCCACTCCTTCACATGAGTGCATTCTTTCCCTCTCCCGTGGACATTATTTCTAAATGATTGGAATGAGGAAGTGCACCATATTTTCGCTAGGACCATCTCTTAACTTAACAATATATGCATGCTAGATGTGGCATCTTACCAAGCTCCACATATGAGCTAAGCATTTAGAAAGTAGGATGAGCACTGGGTAAGGAAATACACCTTTTGAGAGATGAGAGTTGTAGTGGGAGACTGCACCAAGAGGGAAGATTTTAAATCTTATACAACATTATAAAATCTTTGGACGCATCCCTCAAGTGTGGAGAAGGCGCCGACAAACCCGGACCTCCTCCTAGCTCTCCCTCACTCTCTCCCTATTTTTTATGCACTTTGATAATGCTAAAGCCCTTTGAATTGGAGCTCTAAATCTTCTTCTTGTGTTGTTTGTTGTTTATGCCGAATTCCCCCTCTATTTATAGGTGGCAATGGGTAGGGGGTACATGTAGCTGAAGAGGAGTCGGTAGGCAAATGTCGGTCCGCCGGGCAGCGGGCCATGCTACGGCAGCCCAGGCCGGGCGGCCCTTGGATTGTATTGATTCGTGACCGACTTCTCTTGGATGGCTTAGATTTGATACCGAAGTCGGTTGTTTGGTCGGTTCCCATTGATTCCTTCATTTTGGGTCCGGTTGGTGTCATGGACCTAGTGGGCTGGCAACCCCCGGGTGGCATCCCAGGCCGGGTGGTAGGCTAGGCCGGGCGGCATCCTAGGCCGGGTGGCATGAATGGCCGGGCGGCGGCTTTGGCCGGGTGCCGACCCCCTCTGGGTCGCCCCTTCACTTCTCCTGGTTAGGCCACTTATTGGTTTACTTTCCTTTGCCATATTTCATCACTTTTGGTCCGGGAGGAGAAAACAGCCTCATGGTCAAGTATTTTGTAGAATCGGCCGGGTCGGACGATTAGCCTGAAAAATGACTCCGGTTAACCAGACGGGTGGCTGATTTAAGACGTATATGACCATGTCGGCTGGTTCCTGATTTCAGCCTGAAAATGACCCTGTCGGTCGATGAAAATGGCTGTTTCATAGTCGTGATCGACCGACGGGGTGTTTCTTCAGGTTTTTGCATATTTTGGCTCTCTTATGCCTGCAAACACATATTTCACTAAAACTTGTGGAACATGTTAATAATAAACTGCCTCCACTATGTTGTTTATTCCTTTTATGTTATTTATACAAGGATTTGATGGTTAGATTTAGCATTTAAGGACCGTCAACAAAATCTCCCACACTTAGCCTTTGCTTGTCCTCGAGTAAAAGTTAAAGAGTAAGGTGGATCATAACTTCAATTGGTATGATGCTAGCATGTAAATTATTCCATGTCATACCTATACCCATGAACTTTTAAAGTGTCTATCATGTTACCTTGGTTGGTTGAGGAATGGAATGGTCCTAACTCCAATCATCTATTTTTGAAAAGATTTAAGACGTATATGACCCTGTCGGCTGGTTCCTGATTTCAGCCTGAAAATGACTCTGTCGGTCGGTGAAAATGACTGTTTCATAGTCGTGATCGACCGACGGGGTGTTTCTTCAGGTTTTTGCATATTTTGGCTCTCTTATGCCTGCAAACACATATTTCACTAAAACTTGTGGAACATGTTAATAATAAACTGCCTCCACTATGTTGTTTATTCCTTTTATGTTATTTATACAAGGATTTGATGGTTAGATTTAGCATTTAAGGACCGTCAACAAAATCTCCCACACTTAGCCTTTGCTTGTCCTCGAGTAAAAGTTAAAGAGTAAGGTGGATCATAACTTCAATTGGTATGATGCTAGCATGTAAATTATTCCATGTCATACCTATACCCACGAACTTTTAAAGTGTCAATCATGTTACCTTGGTTGGTTGAGGAATGGAATGGTCCTGACTCCAATCATCTATTTTTGAAAAGATTTTCTAAACAAATCATAGTTGTGCTCCTCAAACGATTCTGTCAAATCGCTCAATGTGTATGGTTCCTTAGCAGCGCATTTGACATTGCCTCTTTTCATTCCTACTTCTAAATATGAATTTATGTGGAGCTCAAGGTTGGGGTAAAAGGGAGGCATACTTGTGTCTCATATATCACTAAGTCAAAAACCGGATCCATGGAGAACAATTATGAACTTTTGATCAAGCATCTGCATATGTGGATGGAAAATGACTGAATGTGAATACTCCCCCCTTTTTTTATTTTCAGATGCTCCCTCCCTTCTATTGGATAGGCATTAGAGAACATGGGCTAATTCTTTATCTATCTCTTCTTTTTTTTTCTACCCTATTTTTTTATTTTTTGAATCATGAGTAGCCCATGTCTCTTTTACAAGGATATTTGGAGAGGGAGTTCACCAGAATATGATGGAGTACTTTATTTAATGGATGGATGATTGTCATGGAAATGCTATCCTCCAGTGTAGAAGAAATAACACATGGATGATGGATATGGTGGTGCTAACTTCCAGTGAAGAATTATTAGCAAAGTGGTGTGCACAGAATCTTGATCAAAAAGTCATAAAAAGTAACTCACAAGGGTCACAACAATTTGACAAAGTTCAATGAAACAACAAGTAGCATATGCAAAGGTTTTCAATGAGTTCATCAAATGGCCTTGGTAGGAAGATATAATCATTCGGGAGTCAAGCTATTAATTTTAATTTTTGTAAAAAAAAATCCCAAGCACAAGCAGAAGAGAAAGATTCATTTCATAAAACCATATCTCATGGATCAACTATCTAGGTGACATGCTTTCCTAAAGACATAGTTCACAAGCAACAGGTCTATGAACCAGGAATAAGGACCATGCAAGCAGACCAACTAGAAGCATGAAATAAAATGAGGGTTTCACGAGATTCATATTAGTTTTTGACTTAAATTTTTATAATTGATACAAGCGGAAATAATTTTAACTCGCAAAATAGGGAGGTGAAGGGATTGAGTGTGCAAACCGTCGTAGTGAAGAGGGTGGAAGCTGGGTTGTGCCTGGCCGCCACACTCTTTTTCATGATATTGACTTCTTTTATTTGCACATCAGAGAGCCTGAGAGACCTCCCCCACAATTGTTCTTGTGCCTGGCTGCTTTTTATTCAAAAGAAACAAAAGATTGTGGAAACAAAAAGGACGCTACCGGGTCTAGCTCCGAGGAGTTTAAATTTATTTAAATTAAAAAGTAATGCAGAGAGGAATGCTAGGGTAGAGCATTGAAATCAATTAAATTGATCACATCTACCTCCTTATCTTGGTTGTCATCTGGCTCTAGGAACACTTTTAAACGATGACCATTTATCTTAAACGGGTTCCCTCCATCATCTTGGAGTGTGGTTTCTCCATGTGATGCAACATTAATTAAGGTGAATGGTCATTCCTATTTACTCCGAAGCTTCCCATGGCTAAACAACTTGACTCTGGAGTTGAAGAGCAACACCTTGTTGCCTGGCTTGAACTCCTTAGGCTTGATCCTTCAGTCATGCCATCTTCTGGTTCTATCCTTGTAGATCTTGGTACTATGGTAAGCCTTCTCTCGCCATTCCTCTAACTCAAACAGTTGTATTTTTCTACGTTTCCCAGCCTCCCTAAGATCCATGTTCCATTTTCGGATGGTCCAATGTGCTCTATGTTCCATCTCGACTGGTAGATGACATGTTTTTCCATATACGAGCTAGAAGGGAGACTATTGACACAAAAATCACCACGCGTGACCTGGGAGATCTACTTAACTCCAGTGCAGGCTCAATATGAGAAACCAAGGCGTACCAGTCAATTTTCCTTGGAAACCGACAAAGAGATAAACGGTCAGATGACATGGGTCACCGACCTAGGACAGGCCGATGAAGAAAGCCGATAGTCACTATTTGTGAAATCAGCCAAGGCTATTACATAAAATAAAGAAAATGAAAGAAATTTGGCTACTCGGCTGATTGTATCGGCTTATCGGCAAAATTTAATTCAATAAATAGTATAAGATCTTAAATGTTGATAAAAGAACAAGTTGACTGGCTAGAGTCGATAAATCTATAGTATTCATGAAAGGACTGGCCAAGCCAATAAAAAGTGCCAATATCGATAGATCTACAGTGCATATGTACAAACTTGATCTGTCGATGGCATAAGTTTGATAGATTTAATTAGCTGGTATTGCAAATATGCCTCAAAATCATAAATCTATCTTGTTTAAAAAATAGGGAAAATGACTATTAAAGTAAATGATATGATCAATTAAGCACCAGAAATTCGATTGAACCGTCAGAACATATCGGCTAAATGTCCCGATAGAACCCTATCGACTCTACCTATAAACTGATAAAATCTAACCCTATCTACCCAGTGAGAGATCAAAATCGATACAACCTTACTAATTCGAATAGATCGAACTTAATCGAGACAGTATTTAAACACGGTAGATAAAACTAGATTTAACCAATTTATAGATAGAATCAATAAAGTGACTCGAATAATAGATCTAAATAATGCCTATAAAATCCACTAATATTACAATAGATCGGCTTCAACCAAGACAATATTGCAACCAGAATATAAAATTTATTTTGATAGATCTAATTAATGAGATAACTAGCAATTCTAATGATAGCAACCAGAATATAAAATTAATGAGAAAGTACTAGTTGAAACTGATAGAATTATCGAGGGTGACTAATCCAAATCTCACTTCGAGATCGGAGCCGATGCAGCTCGCGCGAGACGAGGGTTTCGTCGAAAAGGTTGGTGATGCGTCGAATTGTATTGAACAAAGGTGTTGTTTTTTCATACAAATCCTGTTACATAGTTATAACCTCATGCAAGAGATTTTGACCCGACTCAGTCAGGACTCCTAAATAAAGTGACTAGATTTTAAAATAAAATCTAAACTAAAAATAGAAAGAAATAAAACAAACCTATCGAGCCCACTTAACTTCCTTCGGCTGTTGAATATCATTGACTTTAGCCGATTTTAACTTCCTGCTTCTGATAGATGGGACTGGTCAAAATCTGGTGCCAACAATGCCCCCGAGTCCGGGGTACGAAATACCTCATGTGCCGGATTTTATTTCCTTGTTTACCACGCACATTTACTAGTGATCCACCCACTGTCAAACTTCGTCTTATATATACCTCCCAACCACGCATGCTCTCTTCGACTACTGATTTTTTTTTGACCATCCTTATTGTTATCTTTTCTCCTCGAACCTCTCCACTTCTTACTCCCCCTAATTAATGTAGAGCGGCGTCTGGGTTCTTCAAAAGTCGCGTGTAGACCATATAAGTAGCTTCTTCGACCGGACCCCTTTTCATCTCAACTCTTTTGATCATGGGTCTTCTTCTAAGAGCTTTGATAGAAAAATACCACCTATCCCCGAATCTGCTAAGTTCATCATGGCGAATACTTTTCGCCTCTTTAATCTGCAGAGTGATCCTTTTAATCTAAAATCCACACCCGCTTCAGTGTCAGAAATCAACTTACGAGTTGTTGGATGACCCAATCATGAAGAATGGCATCGGCGAGGACGCCCTCTCTTCCAGTTGTCTGTCAGGTAATGTCTAATGATAGCGATACTATGTCGGGGAAGAAGAGGAAGCTGCTGAACCACCTTTCTTTTTTTAATTATGTGTTCTTTTTCTTATTCTTGGGATAATATAATTACATCTTCGTCCCTTAGCTGTAATAGGAGAATAGATCCTTTTAGAAATCGATTACCTACGAGTAATCAGTTCTTCTGTACCTTATACTTGATGATCACTTGTAACCTTCCCTATCATCAGTTCTTTTGTACCTTCTAGCTTGGAGCCCTCTCCTTTGCTTGATTCTGATGCTGGTCACGCTCGTCAGCTAGATCTGCACCTCATGTGCTTCCATGAGGTGGTGAGGTGGGCAAAGCAGACGGGGTCTGTGCTGAAGGCGGCGCTGCTGCAGGCGGAGCAGACCAGAGCACGCACGGAGGCCGGGCAGGCTTGGATGGACCGCATCGCTGCTGGGAGGCCACCCGGTCTTACGGTTGTTGAGGCAGCTGCACCTCCTGAAGATTCTTGGGAGCTCTACAACGCCAGGTACTAGAGACCACAGGCGTGCTCGGGGACTCCACAGCGGTGAGTTCTAGCGCACGGAGTGGAGGCAAGAACCAGCTCGAGATACACGGCCGCCGGGCCGCTCGCAGAGCACAGCAGCAGCAATCATCTTCCGGCAAGGCACGTGGATTGAAATACAGGTACGCATCTTAGTTTCGATTTTGCTTCCATTCTTCTCTGTCATCTCTCTCCGATTTCAGAGAACGTGCCCAGTAATTTCTCTCCTCGATTATCTTTCATTCATCTGGATTTAATTTTCTTTGATTCATCCAAAATTTTTAAATACAGGTATGCATCTTATTTTTTATTTTGCTTCCATTCTTTTCTCTCATCTCTCCGATTTTGGAGCTGCCTCAACGTGCCTCGTGATTTTTCTTCTCTATTTTTTTCGTTCATCTGGATCTGATTTTCTTTCTCTCATCTCTCTTCAAAGGAGGAACTAGCCTATCGTACTCTCTGCTTTTGGTATTCCTAATATTTTCTTTGAAATAAAATAAAATGAATATATATACTATTGTTATAGTATACAGAGTATGTGTTACTGGTTTTTTGTTCGTGTTGCTTTTTTTTACTAGCGCATGTCTATTTTCAAATTTTTTGGGGAATTTTATTTCTATTTTACTTTTCAGATTTACACCATTAATAACCTTTGGTCTTGTTGCTCAGAGAATATATAGCCTATTTGTAAAAGTAGAAGTATATATATACTAAACAAAACTACTAAAGCAGGAGTACATATACTACTGAAATTATACGAGTGCATAATATTTATGAAAGCAGAAGTATATGTACTATTTATGAAAATAAAAGTATATATATTAAATAAAACTAGTAAAGTGAAAGTCAAAATATACACCTTAAACAAAATTATTATAGTATTTTCTTATAATCTCAAATAGTATATATCCTACCTCATATAGTATATAAACTACCTCTTGCAATCCATTTTCTTATATTTTATGATGGTACACTTATTATCATATACTGCTTATGATACTATCTTACAATATACAAGTAGTCGGTTTTGATTATGTTTGCTAAACGTTGGTATGGATAATCATATATTTTCTTGATTTTTTGCTTCACCCGTGTATATTCAAATTTTGAATGTTGCCTCTGACAACCATTTGATTTTGTTTTTGTTGTAGATTTTATTTTAATATTGTTTTCAGATTTAGATCATATACTACTGAATCAGTATACTATTGTTTGAGATCCATATTTTATAGCTCCTATAAACGAATCAGGTAAGTGTATATATATACTATTGCACTTGTTCTAGAATAATATTTTTTTAATGTAGTAGTACATCCATGATAGTATACGAATTCTGTTGATGTTGATGTATTTTATAAAAAATTTATTTTTTTAATCTCAAGTGTATATATACTCATTTCATGCAGTATCTATACTATCTCTTATAATTTATTTTAAGACTAACAATATACGAGATAGAGGAGTATATATACTAATCAATTTGCTTTCTCTTTTCACCAGATTTTGATGCCTTAGTACGATACTTTTTTGTTGTTCAATTGAAGCTCTCATAGTATTTTAGGTTAGTATTTTAACTTTTGTTCTCTCTGAATTCATACTATAGTGTGTATTGTAAGGTAGTATATATACTACATAAGATTTTAGAACAGTATTTTATCACAAATGTATGTCTCTATGAGTATAAATCTATGTACTTATAAGTATGTATTTATATACTCAGGACTCTATATTTTTTGAAGTATATACGATGACATACTATAAGTATATGTAAGATCTTGAAGATATACGATCATATAAGATTTCAAAGATATATCATCTCTAAAATATATGCTTCAGTCATATTTGATCTTCAAAATATACTATCTGATCTTGAAGATATACACCAATGGTTGAAAATATACTACCTGTAAATATACAACCAGCTGGTGGTCAAAAAAATGTCAGACTAAAAAATATATGATCACGGTAGAAAATAAATGACTGTTGTCCTAAAAATCTACTACCACAGTTGTACATATACTCCCACGATATACGATTATGGTGGTTGGTTTGACCAACTAGTTATAGAAAAATGTTGCCCTAAAAATATACGTCCTTCATAGAAAATATACGATTGTTGACAAGAAAATATATGACTATGGTTGTACATATACTACCACGATATGCGATCGTGAAGGCTAGTTTGATCAGCTGGTGGTCAAAAAAATATCGACCTAAAAATATACTACCTCGGTAGAAAATGTACGACTGTTGACATCATGTAGTATATATACGATAGCGGATGTTGGTTTGACTAGTTGGTAGTGGACAAAGGACCCATGCAGCTGCTGACACAAAAAAGTAGGGGACACAAAAGATTCTTTACATACAGCTCCTGACACAAAAGTAGGGGACCAAAAACACGGCATGGGTGTCACCGCTTGCTTTATCGCTTTAACAGCATGCATGCAGCAGACCGTGACCCGCCTGGTGGTCAAACGACCGGCGCGCTGAATAATATTCAGCGTGCAACGCGCCATTTAGCGTTGTCGTATATATATATTCAGCGTGCTGGTCGGTTGGTGCAGCCCAACTAACTCAGCCTAAGAGTGTATATTTTATCCTGCGGTAGTCTATCTTGATCCAAAGTAGTATATTTCGCTCTGAAATAGTATACGAGCATAATATATATTCACATAATCTTGTGTCTTTCTCTCTCACCCCCTTCATTTTGAATCTTGTCTTCTCTCTCCTCTTTCTCCTCTCGACAAGATCCACCGGTTGCATCAAGATGGATCCATGCCG
This sequence comes from Eleusine coracana subsp. coracana, assembly GCA_032690845.1. Lineage (NCBI taxonomy): Eukaryota > Viridiplantae > Streptophyta > Magnoliopsida > Poales > Poaceae > Eleusine > Eleusine coracana. The sequence goes on along the minus strand of CM064428.1, from coordinate 41,101,516 downwards.
GAGAAGCTTGGGGCGCTCATCTTGGCACACTCCCCGGCAAGGACAACGATGCCACTGCAGGTGGAGGAGGTCAGCACATGCGTAGTGGTCCGGCTCGCACAGATCGACGCGCATTGCAGCTTGGAGGCCACCACTATCTTCCCAACAAGATCTGTCTATAGCTCCTTGCGCAGGTGATAGTTCTCACCTTTTCCTCTGGCTAGCCATCCACAGGGCTCTACAATCTACAGGCTCCGTTCATCTACGCGCAAGGTCCTGATCTGTGTGTAGTTTGCAGCGTCGCATACCGTCATGCCACCAAAACTGAATCATTTTTTTTTTTTGAAAAAATTGTTGTTTTCCTATATAGATTTGGGGTACTTTGATGCAAATCGAAACTCACTGTAGCTGGTGGAGACGCAAGCCATGTAGGGAAGCGTGGAAGGCATGGCCGATGCTGCTGCAGGCCACGCCCAAGGGAAAGATGTTTGTTGACAAGGTGCCTCATGGGCCGCGATGGGATGCAGCTCTGTTCACACGCAGGAAAGCTGCTACTGCTACGTTGTTGTCTTGCGAGAGGTCAGGAGAAAAAAAATCTTTTTTTTTTGTTTTCTTTTGCCTGCTGATCGCATGATATGAACAAGATCTGAGGTTTCAAAACTATTTTTTTTTTGCAGTGCGCACACCTGCGACCTGCCGTCGGCTTGGAGCAGGCTGCTCGATGTGCACTCAACGCCGAGAACTGCAAATTAATAAGCTCCATGTGCACACCCGCCTAGGCAATTTCACTTTGCATCTTCAGTGGGTTAGTGCTTTTCTGGCTAGATCCGGAGTTTGCTGGTGGGATTCCAGATTTCTCATCCACGGAGCATTTATTGTTTTCCCATGTTTTTTTTATTCTCCCATGCCGTGACAAAAAATCCCAGGAGAAAGGGAAATAGCAGGATTTCTGTTGACTATAAAATAAAATATACGACTGTTGGTGTTTTTTTCGATGGTATATATACTATCTCTCAGTGGTATACATATTATCTCTTAATGGTATATATATTATCTCTCAGTATATAGTATACACACAGATTGATAGTATACGATTGTAGTTATGTTAGTAGTATATACGGGTCATTTGTTCAGTTATCATTAGGTTGATATAGCATTTAATTATCAGTATTATTTCACCTTACAACATAGAAGACTATAGAAACCATATTTATACTACCAAATTAGTATTCTATTGTTTAAGAGCAATATTTTATAGCTCATGTAAATGAACCAGATAAGTATAGATATACTATTGTACTTGTAGTTGAATAGTTATTTTTTTTTCAATGCAATAGTACATCTCTGTTGATATTCATGTATTTTATAAAGAAACCATTTTCTTGTAATCTCAAGTAGTATATATACTACCTCTTGTAATCTATTTTCTTGTATTTTTTGAAGTGTAGATATACTATTTTATGAATATTTTGGTTTTTGCTTGTGTTCCTCAATTTTTTGATGTTTCTTGTCAAAAATTTTTCTCATGCTGATTTCTACAGTCGTTTGATGATGCCTCTGTTGTTTCTTTAAATTTAAATCTCCACCTGATGCATGAGCGAGGAAGGAAACAAGCAAGAAGCTAGATTTATTATTTGGATGCTCAGAGGCAAAGCAGATCTGTAAAGTGTATATTTTCTGAGAGTATATATTTCTTCATTATCAATGTATATCTATGTTCTTGTGAGAGTATTTCATACATTTGAGATAGTTTATATGACTGTCGTATTTGATTATGAAATCTTAGCATGTGCAAGTATATATTTGTAGTTCTCAACGTGTGCAAGTGTACTATCAAATGCAGTAAATATATCCATGAATAGAAAGTATATATATGACTACCGACAGTCAAGAGCAATCTTGACAAGAAGTGCTAATTCTATAGTATATATACAACAACTAAAGTGAAAGTAGGAGCATATATACTGTTTCTATAGTATGTACAACTTTGATACTATTTGATTTAGACCATCCACTCTAGATCCATTTCTCCTGCTACTTGTTCTTCGTTTTAGTGTGCAGAACATCAGGATTCAGTCCTGGTTGAGTGCAACACACTTGTTGGGATTTCGTGGTGCATGTGATTCAAATTTTGAAATATGCGAGTGTATTTTTTTCTCAAGCTGATATCTGCACCCGTTTGATAATTGTCTCTATTGTTTCTTCTCAAATATTATCTGATCTCAAAGATATGCGATCATATAAAAGTATTCCGCAATGGTAGAAAATAAACGATTGCAGAGGTTGGCTTGTTGACCTGAAAATATACTACTGCGGCAGAAAATAGAAGAAGCCGAGAAACGCCTAAGAGGTAAGTATTTATTCAACTGATACCTTGATATTGAATTTCATTGTGCTGGACATATATGATTATTGTGCTCCTGTAGGATCAAAGAGGTCCTATGAGCTATTGTAGAAGAAATTTATAGAGGATGATGAAAACCTTCGATGGTCTCTTGCAGCTCTTCAGAAGGATGCAGAGGTGGTCGCCCAATACATATATCCTGAAGAAAAACCACCTCGATGTCGAGACCTGATGACGAGGCTACAAGGGGCACCCGACCGACTGAAAGAACATGCCCGACATGTTGCAGAACTAGCCGGCGCACAGGTCCTGGCAATTGCAAAGTCCCACATCCCCAACATAGAGTTAGATGTGGTAGCCAAGGGCTTCCATGAAGATTTCTCTGATGAACAATATGAAGCTCTCGTGGCTAAGACGCAAAAAATAGCTCACATATTAGCCGACTAGATAGAGCTAGATCCCTTATCTAAATTGTAAAGAATTGTAAAGCTTAAAATACTATGTTACAGCTCTGATACTTTAATATAACCAATGTTCGATAGACCGCTAAGGTCTAGATTCATTACCAGTGTTGTAATGAATTCTTGGATCACGCTGCTTCATTTATGTATTGTATGAACTCGTGTTAAACACTCACAACCAATACACAACTTATGTCAGCCCTCTAAACAATGCCCCCAATAACCGATATGAACCATAGAGACTAAGAACTCACTCGGTCAAGCATATGCGAATTAGGAGAATTGCCTTGGTCCCTAACAGACGGCAAGAACCCTAGGGACTAAGTAACTGGCTTGGTCGACATGCGCGAGTTAGGGTGATACCAAGTATCAGAATTTGAGTCATGATATAAACAATAACAACAATTATTTCTAGAAATCATAAATTGCAAAATCAAATATCATGATTACTGTGTATATATTAAAAAATAGAAATGCAATAAATTATCATTACTAAGTATAAAAACAACATAGCTATGAAACATTCCAGGAACTTTGAAGTTCCGATCCGTCCTCATTAATCAATCGATAGACGCCTGGCCGAGTGATTTTCTTTATAATAAATGGTCCTTCCCATGGAGGCGACAACTTGTGCTTGCCGACCTTAGACTGAACTTGCTTTAAAACATGGTCACCGATAGAAAAACCCCGTGTTCGAACATTTTTATCGTGATAACGTCGCAAACTTTGCTGGTACTTTGCCGACCGAATTACGGTGCCATCTCGCTGTTCCTCCAACAATAACAAGTCATCACACCTATAGTCGTTGGATGTTTTTTCATCCTACACTGCCACACGGGGGAAGGCAAAAAGAATCTCGGTGGGTAACATGGCTTCTGAGCCATAAACCAGAGAAAAAGGGCAGTGCCCGGTGGCACAACTTATGTTGGTTCTAAGCCCCCACAACACAGATGGTAATTCTCGAACCCATCATCGAGCGTAGTTTTCCAATCGATCAGATATTCGAGGCTTAATGCCAGAATGCAGGAGGCCGTTTGCCCTCTCAACCTAACCATTGCTCTGTGGATGGGCGGCCGAGGCATAACCAATCTTAAAACCGACTCGGCCCACAAACTCTTTAAACTCCTCTGCTGTGAATTGAGTACCGTTGTCAGTGATTATCTTGTGTGGGTCACCGAACCGACTGACTATTTTGGTCATAAACTTGATGGCCTTCTTTGCTGAAATCTTAGCGACTGGCTTTGCTTCGATCCATTTAGAAAACTTGTCCACTGCTACGAAAAGGTGAGTAAAACCCCCTTGAGATTTCATGAAAGGTCCGATGATGTCTAAACCCCATACTGAAAACGGTCAAGTTATTGGTATATTTTGAAGCTCTGTAGCAGGTATGTGCATCTGACGGGCAAAGAACTGACAACCTTCACACTTTCGGACAATTTCCTTGGCATCAGTGCCGGCGGTCGGCCAATAAAACCCTTGCCTCATTGCTTTGGCCGCAATTATGGATGGGCCTGCGTGATTCCCACAAATGCCAGCGTGGATGTTTCCTAATATAGCTATGCCTTCATCTTGAGACAAGCATTTCATCAGTACTCCATGTGGGCTTTGCTTGTACAGGTGATGGTCAACTATACGATATGAACGTGACCTGCAAATAATCCAGAGGGCTTCATCTTTGTCGGTCGGTAGTGTATCATGATCTAGATAATCAATGAAGGGAGTTCGCCAATCTACCTTAATGACAGCTACATGCGGTGCTACCCCCGCCTTTAGTCCCGACTGCTCCATAGTTTGCTAGGTTAGTACAAATGACTTATGCAGATCATCAAGGAATACTGATGAGGACATCACCATGCTGGATACACGCATATCATGGCCTTCCCCAAGTTACAAGTCATCACCAACTCGGTCGCCGCGTTCGTCCCGGATTCAGCCAACACCCCTTCACGGTTTTGATGATATCTCCCACATCCGACGTCCAAACGAGGTGTTCTTTGATGCGTTGGAAAGGGGACGACGACGCCGTCATTTTGGTTCTGGTCCTAGCTCCAGAACGGTCGTGAGTCATAATATGTGACCATGACAAGGTGCTGTGCCACCTATTTTGGGCCAACTTGGTCATGTATCATGTCGGGCCTTAAGCCCATTTTGTGGGCGCCCCCCCTGGTCACCCCCAACCCTAGGACGTATTTGTTTCCTACATAAACTCAATAGCCGCCGTCATTTAGTTTTGGGTTTTGTTTAGTTCAGTTTTCCAGAGAGAAACTTGATCGAATTATTGTAACTGTGGCGACAAGTCCTTTTACAGTAATCCAGGGCCCCTGTTCTTGTTCTACACCACTGTGGTGATTAGTCCTTTTATGTTCAGAGCTTGAACCTTTTCTTGTGATTTGCTTCATCCATATTTGCAATTTCAGATTGCGTGTTTATCCTCTCTTGCTTGTGTTCTCGATTTCGCTTGCAGGAACAATCAAGTTGTGCTTGGTGTAACGGTTGTGGGGTTGGATCTTGTCTGATTCGAGCCGGGTCGTAGACGCCGAGTTCTCCAAATTCGAGTTTATCCCCTTACCTCTCGGAAGATCGGGCCATATCCACATCAAGTGGTATCAGAGCCCTCTAAATTCTAAGTCTGGGAAGGTTGTTTTGATCCTTGCTGCCTTTGTCATTGTTCTTTGCCATTGTTCTTGCTGTCACAACTGTTTTTGAACACGATTCTTTCACCAGCAATTAGGACACTGCTTTGGACATTTATTCAGTGCTACTATCTCTTATTGAATTGTGTTCCAGTGACATACATAGTAGCCTTCCAAGCTATACATATTGTAGCACAGGTTTTTTCCTTGCAACTGTTACACCCAAGCTCAACTACAGATTGTGTCGACCTGTTTGGCTTTGGTAAGAATACTTGCAAGATTGTGATACATTGCTTCTGATATTGTTTTCCACTTTCTACACCCTCCGCTGCCTGCTAGTTGATAGGGCTAATCTTTTTGTTTAGTGTTGTCTTTTGCTTTTAACCATGTCAAAGAAAGGGAAAGGGACACCTGGAGAGTTGGAGTCCCCTACAGACTTCAATGATTGCGTCTCCAAGGCCAAGCTCACGAAGCTTCTTGCGGACCAGCGTACATTTCTGGAAACAAAGTTTGCCGAGTTGATGGGTCACATCAACACTGTTGTCCACCGCATTGAGGATGTTGAACGACAACCTCCACCTCACCGAGCTGCTGCTGATGATGATTTTGACCGTGATGCAGACCGTCTTCACCGTAATCGACACGGTATGGGAGGTAATAAGAATCGTGGTAATACTGATACTTTTGTTAAGCCCAAATTTAACATACCACCTTTTACCGGTAGTGCTGACCCTGAATCATACTTAGATTGGGAACTTGCTGTTAAACAGAAATTTAATTCTCATTTAGTTCCTGCTGAGCATAGAGTTAGACTTGCTACTAGTGAGTTTACATGTTTTGCTCTCTTTTGGTGGAATGATCTTTGCAATACTAATGCTGCTATACCTGCCACTTGGCCTGTTTTGAAACAACGCATGACATCTTGTTTTGTTCCTCCTTATTACCAACATGATTTACGTTTGAAATTACAATCGTTAACACAAGGTACTAAAACAGTAGAGGAATATTATCAGGAATTGCTTATTGGTTTAGCACGTTGTGATATACATGAAGATGATCTTGCAACTAGTGCTAGATTTTTTGGTGGTTTGAACCGTGATATCCAGAATATTGCTGACTATAAAGAGTGGAATAGGTTCAGTCAATTGTATCATATTGCTCTTAAGGCTGAACGAGAAGTACAGGGACGCCTTCCACAACAATCTTGCAGGTCCAACACTGAGCAATATCTCCAGCAACGCACTAGAGTAGAGAACTTGAAGAGTCATATTGCTAAGACACCAGCAACAACTTTTCCACTTGCGCCTACTTCTACAGCGCAATCGTCTAGTGTGCAGCACCAACACCAGAAGAAGGTTGCTACTTCCGGTACTAGGAGTGGCTCCTCCACCACCATTATTTGCCACCGTTGCAAGGGCATGGGACATGTCATGAAGGATTGTCCTAGTCGTCGTGCTTTCATTGCTACCGCTGATGGGTATGAAAGTTCTAGTGATATTGAAGATGAATTTGCTCGTATGCCTAACCTTATTGCAGATTCGATGGAGGAGTAGGAGACTACCACCATTGATTTTATTGCTGCCACCGCGGGCTTTCCTAGCCTCATTGTACAGCGTGTGTTGACCACTCGGGTGGGACAAGAGGAAGAACAACAACACAACAATTTATTCTACATGTACCTCATTATTGCGGACCGTCGTGTTCTCACCATCATTGATACTGGGAGCTGTAACAACTTGGTAAGTTCTGATTTGGTAAGCAAACTTGGCTTGACCACGCATGCACTACATCAGCCCTATAACATCAAATGGTTCAATAATAGTGGTACGGCACAGGTAACTCGATCAGCACGCATACACTTTTCAGTAGGTTCTTATCAAGACTTTGCTGATTTTCATGTTGTACCTATACAAGCATGTTCGCTTTTATTAGGCCGTCCATGGGAATATGATACGGATGCGGCCCACCATGGTAGAATAAATACATATACATTCGTGCATAAGGACAGGAATATTACTTTACGTCCGTTATTGCCTGCTAATATTAGAAATCATTTTAAACTGCTTGCTGAAAAATACTGAGAATAAACATGATAACAAACAACTTTCTGATGTTAAACATAAGGCTATTCAGTTAAAGGGAGGTGCTTTTCTTGCTATAACATCTACTGTTACTGATCTTTGTGATAATCATGATGCACCTTGCTATACTATGCTTTGTCATGATATATCTTCTATCGATGATCATGTATCTTGTATTTTGCATTCTGCTAGTAGTAACCTTTTGCAGGAGATTGATGCTGAGTTGGAGTCGAGGGCGACTCCAATTCAAGAAGGGGAGGATGATGAGGACATCACCATGCTGGATACACGCATATCATGGCCTTCCCCAAGTTACAAGTCGTCACCAACTCGGTCGCCGCGTTCGTCCCGGATTCAGCCGACACCCCTTCACGATTTTGATGATATCTCCCACATCCGACGTCCAAACGAGGTGTTCTTTGATGCGTTGGAAAGGGGACGACGACGCCGTCGTTTTGGTTCTGGTCCTAGCTCCAGAATGGTCGTGAGTCATAATATGTGACCATGACAAGGTGCTGTGCCACCTATTTTGGGCCAACTTGGCCATGTATCATGTCGGGCCTTAAGCCCATGTTGTGGGCGCCCTCCCTGGTCGCCCCCAACCCTAGGACGTCTTTGTTTCCTACATAAACTCAATAGCCGCCGTCTTTTAGTTTTGGGTTTTGTTTAGTTCAGTTTTCCAGAGAGAAACTTGATCGAATTATTGTAACTGTGGCGACAAGTCCTTTTACAGTAATCCAGGGCCCCTGTTCTTGTTCTACACCACTGTGGTGATTAGTCCTTTTGTGTTCAGAGCTTGAAACTTTTCTTGTGATTTGCTTCATCCATATTTGCAATTTCAGATTGCGTGTTTATCCTCTCTTGCTTGTGTTCTCAATTTCGCTTGCAGGAACAATCAAGTTGTGCTTGGTGTAACGGTTGTGGGGTTGGATCTTGTCTGATTCGAGCCGGGTCATAGACGCCGAGTTGCCAAATTCGAGTTTATCCCCTTACCTCTCGAAAGATCGGGCCATATCCACATCAAATACTCCGTCGGTTATTTTAGATCTGCTAGACCCAAGTTTGGCCAGCTCGTCCGCCTCTTCATTACACTTTCGTAGGACGTGTTTATACTCAATGGCATCAAACTTGTTTTCGAGCCTCCGAACTTCGGTGCAGTAGGTTGTCATGCTTTCGTGGGAACAACACCACTCCTTCGTTACTTGATTTATAACTAGCGCTGAGTCGCCAGAGACGCTTATCCTTTGGACGCCGAGCGAGATAGCTGTCCGAAGTCCGTGTAGCAGCGCCTCATACTCTGCAGCGTTGTTAGAGGCACGGAAGTGCATTCGAAGAACGTACCACAACTTGACTCCGTCAGGAGATACCAGTATGACTCCTGCTCCACTGCCTTCCAGTTGTAAGGAGCCGTCAAACGCCATCCTCCAATAGCATAATTCTTGTGAGTCAGGAGGTAACTCACATTCTGTCCACTCGACGACGAAGTCCGACAAAGCTTGACCTTTGATCGAATCATGTGACTTAAAGGTGATATCATATGATCCGAGCTCGACAGCCTATTTGGCGATTTTCCCAGTGGCCTCTCTGTTGTGAAGCAATTCGCCTAGGTTGAATGATGTGTGGAGCTCAATTGGATGATCCTCAAAGTAATGCTTCAACTTCCTAGATGTCATCAATAATGCATAAATTAATTTTTGAAGCTGGAAGTATCGTACCTTGGATTTTGATAAGACTTCACTGATGAAATATACTGGTCGTTGCACCTTTTGACCCTTGCCATCTTCCGCCCGTTCCACCGCCAGCACAGTACTGACAACGTGTTTGGTTGCGGAAATGTACAGCTGCAAAGGTTCCTTTGGCTCTGGGGGAGTTAAGACTGGAGGACGACTAATATAAGCCTTAAAATCATCCAAAGCTTTATGTGCGTCGTCATTCCAGATGAATGATTCTTGCTTCTTGAGTAATCGAAAAAAGGGCAACCCTCGGACGTCGAGTCACGATACAAACCGACTGAGCAAAGCCATACAACCAGTGAGCTTTTGAATGTCTTTTTGCGACTGTGGAGGTCCCATTCATAATATGGCATTTACCTTTTCTGGATTAGCTTCAATCCCTCTATGTGATACCAAAAAACCAAGTAATTTTCCTGATGGGATCCCAAAGATGCATTTTTTCGGATTTAACTTTATGTTGTATTTATGAATGTTGTCGAATGTTTCATCTAGGTCGAATATTAAGTCGATGGAGAGCCGAGTCTTGACTATCACGTCATCAACGTAAGCCTCGACATTCCTTCCTATCTTGTTGTCCAAACATCGCTGCATAGTCCGCTGGAAGGTGGCGCCAGCGTTTTTTAGGCCAAAGGGCATTGTTGTGTAACAGAAGGCTCCGAACGCCGTGATGAATGAGGTTTTAAGCTGGTCGGATTGGTTTAGGGGAATCTGATGGTACCCTGAATAGGCATCTAAGAAGCACAACAGAGCGCATCCAACCGTCCAATCGACCACTTGATCAATTCGTGGGAGAGTGAACGGATCTTTCGGACAAGCTTGGTTAAGGTCGGTAATCCACACACATCCTCCACTCCTTATTCTTCTTCCGCACCAGAACTGGGTTAGCCAACCAGTTGGGGTGGAAAACTTCTTTGATAAAACCGGCTGCCAGCAGTCGGCCGATTTCTTTCCTAATCGCATTCTTTCGGTCTTGTGAGAATCGTCTAAGTCGTTGCCTTACTGGCTTGGCATTTTTGTGAACGTGAAGTTTGTGCTCAGCCTTTTCCCATGGAACACCTGGCATGTCAGAAGGTTTCTATGCAAATATATCTTTATTATTTCTAAGAAAAAGGATGACGCGCTTTCCTATTTATCTCCTAAATTGACCCCAATATTGTTGGTCTTGGATACATCATTGTCATCTAGGCTAATCTTCTTGGACTCCACAGCGTTCGCCTGTACCACAGTCTTCATCATTTTCTTCGGAGCAGGGTCAAGCATGGCCTCCTCCGCTGTTGCAATTGCTTCCTTCAGCTCGGCCAGCTCCGATGCTACTACTATCTTCTCGGTCAACTCACAACTGCCGTTGTCGCAGTCGTATGAGGTCCGCACATCCGAGTGGATTGATATGACACCGTTTGGTCCTGGAAGCTTCATCATCATATAAGGATAATGAGGTACCATCATGAATTTAGCGATGTCTGGCCGCACTATAATGGCGTGATGCGTAGAGTCGAGATCGGCGACCTCGAAGGTAATTCGCTTCGTCCTATAGTTTTCCCGAATGTCGAAAGTCATGGGCAAAGTGATTTGTCCTAGAGGGACTGTTTGCATGCCCAAGATCACACCATGAAACGGCGACCGACTCGGCTTGAGGTCCGTCAAGGGTATGCCAAACTCCTTGAAGGTTTTCACAAAAAGGATGTCTAGACTGCTACCACCATCTACTAGTACCCGATTTAGCCGAACTCGGTTAACACTCGACATTAGCACTAAGGGATATTTCCCAGGCCTAGGGATGTGATCCATATGGTTGGACCGATCAAAAGTAATTGGAAACTCTGACCATCATAGATATTGAGGTACCACTGGTGAGACCGAGTGGACCTCTCGGTAGAGGACCTTCTGCTGACGTTTCGAGTCGGCCGTAGACCGGCCATGGATGTAATTGACCTCGCGTTCGGGGTGTTGGAAGTCCTCCTTGTCCTTGTCTTGGTTATCCTTATCTGAATCCTTTTTGCCACCCTTGGGGATCCAGGGGCATTCTTTACAGACCTTCAAGGTGTGATGGGCAAAATTTTTCAGCTTGAAACATTCCCTGGCTTTGTGAGCTCCATCATGTAGCAGGCAAGGTCCATCGAGCATCTTATCGAAGTCATCCTGAGTGACTGGTTTCGTCCTGGTCAGGTGCTCGGTGTTGGCCACTGTTCGGTCGTGCTTGCGCTTCCTATCACCGTCCTTGCTGTAATTGAATGGACCCGACTGGTTCCTTGGGGTCGCTTCCTTGTACTGGCGAACTTGAAATAGTGTCGAATTGCCAGCAGCATATTTGTTGGCCATAGTGAATAATTCTTTGGCTGATAGTCTGCCGGCAGCATCCAACCTTCCTATCTTCTTTATTAGGTCGTCGTCGCGGAGTCCTCCCTGGAAGGCGGTGACAACTTGAGCATCCGAGATGTTAGGGATGGTATTTTTCACTCGGCAGAAGCGTTGGATGTAGTCTCGAAGTTGCTCCGAATCTCGCTACTTGATCCGGCCGAGTTCCTAGTGATTCCCTGGTCTGTCGAAGGTGGCTTGAAAATTAGCCACGAACTGCCGACAAAGATCTGCCCAAGAGGTGATAGAGTTGTCGGGCAGATTAGTGAGCCAAGTTCTTGCTGCTGGGGCTAAGCACACATGCAAGTAGTTGGCCATGACAAAGCTATCGCCGCCGAGAGCTCGTATGGTTGTCGAATAAACATGAAGCCAGTCGCGCGGGTCCGTCTTGCCGTCATACTTCTCAATGCCGACTGGCTTGAAGCCGACCGGCCAGCTAACGGTTTGAAGTTCCCGAGTGAAAGCTCGAATGCCAGCCTCCTCATCATAATCATCGGCGGTCGGAGTACATTCTCGTTCGCGGCCGGCTTCTCGGTAATATCTATCATTGCGGCGGCCCTCATCACGTCGATCGCCGTAATGATCTTCTATATGTGGCTGCCGCCTACTGTCATGCTCATAGTCGACATAACCGTGCTGACGCCATTCATCTTCATACTCTTGGCGGACCGTATCGTCGCGCTCATGGCGTCTGTTGTCCAATCGGACCCGCGCATCTCGTGGTGGTATGCCGTCGCGTAGGTCAGCGCTTGGATGTCGATAATGGTACTCTGCAATGGGCCTGCGCCTGGGAATAGTAGGCGGGGTTGCCTCCCGGTTGGAGCGCTATTGGTCTCTTCTATCCTCCCTGGGTACTGAACTAGCGGCTCCAGAGACTGATTTAGTCGGCGTTGATCATGCCGCATGCATCCCTAGTACAGCCGCGGCCCTGATGTGCGCTTTCAATTGGTTGACCTGAGGTGTCAACTCTGGGGAGACTTGAAGCAGGGGCTCTATTGTTTGCAGGAGGGTTGCCGCAGCCATAATGTTGTGTTGTGGGGTCTTGAAAACGTCTTCACCATCAAGTTTTAAAGTGAGGTCTCCCATATCTAAGTTTTGCACGACTCGGGGTCTCTGCTGAGCATCCACTCTTCGAAGCTGAGGAGTGGCAGCGTCTGGATCACCGTCTTCGAGGTCGGTTTCATATCCGTCTACACGCGGCACAGTACCGCACGCGGAAGCATCCTCTGATGTACGTCTACTTGCCCATGAGCGGCAGGTGCTACCATGAATACCTCGTGGAAATTAGAGGAACAACTCTCTGAATGACTCGGCTCTTCAATCAAGTCCAGAAGTGACTCGCTTTCGAGGCCGATTGCTGTGACGAATCTTGATTCGTCGAAATATTTGGGATCTTTGTCTGACTGGTCCATGTGATGAGCCGGGAGATCAACCGCAGTGTAACCCGAATCGACCAAGGTTGCCAATCGGGGTATTGCGGACAATGTTGAGTTACCGCCCAGAAGGGTTTCTGCCTGGAAAGCTGTTGCCACGTTGTTGAGGCCATGCGGGAATCGGACAGCCGGATTGCTCTGGTCGGTTGAGGCAGCATCCATGTGGGCCGCACCCTCACGCTTGACGAGGTTCCCATGCTGATCGGTGATGAGGCTGACAATGCCAAAGCAGATCTTGTCTCCCGGGCCAAACTTGATGTCGACGAAAGCCATCGATTTCGACGAAGCTACCCTCAATGCTGCCCCTACCTGGCGCACCAACTGTCGAGAGATATTCTCGATAGTAGATCTAGGTATGCGTATGAGTATGAAAGATCGATGAACACACAAGACGCAAGGTTTAGACAGCTTTGGACCCCCCGGAGGATAACAACCCTACGTCCTGTATTCTGTAGTGTATTATTCGGGATGACCCCTCCGAAAGAGCCCCTGCCCCTCCTGATATATCCGGGGGGGGGGGCAGGGTTACATGGTAAGTATCTTAGTCAGTTACAACGTGATCTCCGACTAGGACTCTATCTCTAACTTTCTATCTCTAGTATTGACTTGTTGTGTACTCCAAGTAACAATCCGTGTAGTTATCTTCATGAGTCTTTATCTTTATTGGGTCCTGGCCCACTCGGCAATATATCCGAGTGGCAAGGTATCCCTGTTATATACATACCACAATGATAACGGAGTTTGGTTTGACCAACTGGTGATAAAAAAAATATCGACCTGAACATATACAACCTTGGCAAAAAATATACAATTATTGATTTAAAAATATATGGCCATTATTGTACATACACTACCACGTTATACGATCATGTCGACTGAAAATATATGACCTCGGTAGAAAATATATGACTGTTGACATCAAAATATATGACCATGATTGTACATATACTACAGTGATATACTATCACAAAGGTGAGTTTGACTAGCCGGTGTGACCACCGATCGACACGCTAAATAGTAGTAATTACGACTGTAGTATATATACTATTTCTGAAAGTATACTACTCCTGTAGTATATATACGATTCCGGAGGTAGGTATGACCAGCTAGTGGTGGACCCAGAACACATGCAGCTACTGACACAAAAGTAGGAGACCAAGATTCCTTGCATGTAGCTACTAACACAAAAGTAGGGGACCAATGATAAGGCTTGGGTGCCACCGCTTGCTCTATTGCTCAACACCTTGCATGCAGCTGAACGTGACCCGCCTGGTGGTCAAACCAATAGGCACGCTGAATTTTATTCAGTGTGCTGCGCGCCATTTAGCGCTGTCGTATATATATAACAGTTTTCTTTTAGTTAGTTTGTGTCTAGTAATTTTGTTGTCTACAAAAGAGGACTATCCATAACAGTATGCCGCTTTTTTGTTTGATTTTCGGATGTGTATTTCGACTAGAGTTTGCATGGACCAAAGAGCAGTTATTATGTTAATTTTTGTTGATTTTGCTATGTCTTTGTCCTCAGCAAATCTGTTTTGTGTTCTCCGGAATGTTCTTTTTGTGCTGTTTGGAATCCATTATTATGTGCAGAGTAGGGGGAGTGAGTACAGGGCATTATCTCCTTTTTTTACCTTCCTTTTCTTATGTTGTTGCTGCCTTATTATGTGCAGAGCAGGGGGAGTGAGTACAGGGCATGACCTTTACACTACATGATGTCCCGTCATGTGAATGAACAATGCAAGAAGTTTCCTCTAGAGATTGAGATCTTTTAGCGACCGTATCAGTAGCCATGACCTCTTTTGTTTGTTGAATTCATGTAATTTATGTAATCGATGTTGATGCACTATCATGGTGCATGTAGCTGAATTATTTGACACAATAGTCTATAATGGTTATGTTTCATGTGGTATACTTATGTAAATGGATTCTAGATGAAGAATTTAGAAAGTGACGTTCTTCTATTTATCATTTTTGGTTTTCTTTGTCAGTAATTACTTGTGTGATGGTCAATAACTGTTGTCAATGTTACACGAAAATCAGTAATTTCACAAAACCAGTAATTTTACAGAATCAATAATTGCTTTTGAGCAGTGTTTTTAATTTTTTATTGTGCAACGAAGTTGGAGAATTTACTGTTTATTGCCACATGGAATCAATAATTTTACATAATCAGTTATTTTCTTTGAGAAGTGCCAGTAATTCTTGGTTAGTATTCTTTTAATGTTATTTATTGTGCCAATGAGTTGGATAATTTAGTGTGCAAAGGAGCTGTAGAATTTAGTGTGCCAAGCATTTATAGAATTTAATGTGCAAAACATTTATTGAATTTAGTGTGCAAAACATGTGTAAAATTTAGTGTGCAAAGCTTTTGTAGAATTTAGTGTGCAAAGCATTTGTAAAATTTATGGTTTATTGCCACATGGTTTGGGCCCTAGAATCCAACATCGTCTCCTATGGTGATAGAAATTGTCCGCTCATTGGAGAATTTAGTGTGTCAAGCATTTATAGAATTTAGTGTGTCAAGGAGTTGGAGAATTTAGTGTGTCAAGGGGTTGAAGAATTTAGTGTGTCAAGGAGTTGGAGAATTTAGTGTGTCAAGGGGTTGAAGAATTTAGTGTGTCAAGGAGTTGGAGAATTTAGTGTGTCAAGCATTAGTAGAATTTAGTGTGCAAAGCTTCTGTAGAATTTAGTGTGCAAAGCATTGTAGAATTTAGTGTTTATTTCCACATGGTTTGTGCCCTAGGATTTAACATCGTCTCCTATGGTGACAGAAATTGTCAGCTAATTAGAGTATTTAGTGTGCAATGCATTTGTAGAATTTAGTGTGCAATGTATTTGTAGAATTTAGTGTGCAGAGCATTTGTAGAATTTAGTGTGTCAAGGAGTTGGAGAATTTAGTGTGTCAAGAGGTTGAAAAATTTAGTGTGTTCAAGGAGTTGGAGAATTTAGTGTGTCAAGCGTTAGTAAAATTTAGTGTGCAAAGCATTTGTAGAATTTAATATGTAAAGGAGTTGTAGAATTTAGTGTTTCCTGCCACATGGTTTGGGCCATAGAATCCAACATTGTCTCCTACGGTGATAGAAATTGTCAGCTCATTGGAGAATTTAGTGTGTAATGCGTTTGTAGAATTTTAGATTTTTAGAATTTATTATGTCAAGGGGTTCGAGAATTTAGTGTGTCAAGAACTTGGAGAATTTAGTACGTCAAGCATTGGTGGAATTAATTCATCTGCTGGATGCAGATTAATTCACCAAAATTACTGAAGAATCCTTCAATAATTTTACAAGAATCCTTCTGTAATTTGTAGAATCTTTCAGTAATATTTCAAGAATCATTCAGTAATTTGAAGAACCCTTCAGTAATTTTGCAGTTGCTATTTGTAATTTTTAGAATCAGCAACACATTCTATGATTGTTTATAATGTTTGCCACAGTCAGTAATTTCTACGCAACTATTGTAACTTTTTAGAATCAGTAACACTTTCAGTAATTTTTATGCAAGTGTTAGTAACTTTTTTAGAAGTGAAGAAGTCATGTTGTTTGGGTTAGTGTTCTAAAAATTCAGAAATTTAGCTACATGGACCAAGATAAAAAAATCTTCAATACTTCAATAATTTCACTTTGCAAAAGAATCTTCAATAATTATTGTAGCTTCAATAGTTTATTTATTCGGTCCAGTAATTAAGACAACAACATCAACACATAGCAATTATAGATCCTAGCAATTCATACTAGCATTAAATTCAGTAATTATGCTATGTCACTCAGCCACCAAATGGGTCATTCCGCATTGGAATTTCAGCTACCTGCAACAGCGGGATCAAGCAGATAGATGAATCTTGTCGAGGTTGATATGGATCCAAAAGTCAGGGCTAAGTCGAAGACGTGGAAATACATGGCAGGGACTCTGGTCAAAGATTGGGAGGGGATCAGGGATGACGTGCAAAGAGGCCCAGGACGCTACTCCCGCGGTGAGGTGTCGGAGGTATGGCGATGATCTTAGGAATGAGACAATGGAGCAGGCCTTGGGTCGCCGCTCCCGTGGCAAGGGAAGTAGCCTGGCTAGAGCTCCAACAGATAGGGAAGTCACCGCTCCGGCAGGCAAGAGTCGCCTCTCCCATGGTGACCAGGAGAAATCTAGGCAGAAGATTCATGTTTGGGTCGGGGTGCATAGGGATGCCGTGCAGCCGGGCAAGGTCGCCGCTCCAGCGTCGACGAGGACGACGCGCGCCCGAGGTGCTCGGGGACCACACGGTGAGGCAGGGTCGCCGCTCCCGCAGCGATGAGGAGGAAGCGCGCCGATGGGGGAACTAGGTTTTGTTTGTCGGGTCCAGGACGGAGGCGGCGTCCAGACCCGTTACTGTTACCAGCGCGTTTGGGAGGGAGGCGGATGTCTAGCCCGCGCGGTTGGTTTTGCCCCTTGCGCGCCTTGGCTGGGTTGGGCGGGTTGCTTGGCTCGATCGGTGGTGGTTTGGGTGGCTCGGGGTGTAGAATATTTCTACCATTATATATATATATATATATATATATATATATATATATATATATATATATACTCTGCTAAGGGCGATATCTGAAAATCGGACATCTCAGGTCGATGTATCACCATCGGCTCTTATCCCTCAAGTGTGATACTTTTTTTAAGAAAAAATATTGGCTGTCAATCTATGACGAAATCATGAATCAACCCAAACACATGGATTATATCGTTTCAAATATGTACGATTAATCACTCTCCCGAACTCTTCTCCACCCAATCCTTGTAGAAAATATGCATTGCCAGGCGCACATCAGCTCACTTTAAATGGTCTCTCCCAAGTTGGTGACCATTTTCCAAAATGATTATCTCTAGAGCCAATGGGCATGATTAACTTCCAGACGAGGTCTCCCTCTGAAAAACTTTGGGGCACCACCTTTTTATTGTAAAACATAGCCACCCGAGTCCTATTTTCTTGAATCTTCTCCAGGGCCTTCATCCGATGTTGTACAACATCTTTCAATTCATCCAACATAACTTGCCTATACTCATCAGCTGATAACTAGTCCTGCATCTGCACCCTTCTGGGCCCCAGATTTGTTTCCCATGGTAAAACTGCCTCATACCCATAAACCAGCTGATAAGGTGGCACCTTAATTGACCCATGACAAGCCATCTTGTATGCCCATAAAGATTCAGCCAATGTTTTATGACACTTTTTAGTCTGTTCATCTATCTTCCTCTTAATCAAACTCTTGTTGGATGCTTCTGCCTGACCATTGGCTTGAGCAAAATATGATGATGAATTCAAGAGCTTGATTCCCAAACCGTTAGCAAAGCTTTGAAACTCTTCTGAAGTAAACATAGAGCCCTAGTCAGTAGTAATAGTTTGTGGCATGCCAAATCAATATATAATATGTTCCTTTACAGAGTGGATCACATCTCCAGTAGTAACATTCTTCATAGGCACCGCTTTGACCCACTTTGTAAAGTAATCTGTAGCTGCCAGAATATACTTATGACCCTTGCTTGATGTAGGAAAAATTTGGCCAATCATGTCCATCCCCCATCCTCTAACAGGCCACGGTTTAATAATTGGGTTCATAGCCAATGCTGGTGCTCTCTGTATAGCTCCAAACTTCTGACAGTCCTGACATCCCTTCTATAATTTGAAGCAATCTTCCAACATAGTCAGCCAATAATATCAAGTCATTTTCAACAACCACCTCATCTTATGAGCCAATTGATGTGTACCACATATTCCTTCGTGAACTTCACACATAACGACCTTGGCCTCTTCTTGATTCAAACATCTTAATAGTACACTATCAATTGTTCGATAATAAAGACTCTCTTTTAATAAAACATACCTCCAAGCCATATACCAAATCTTCTGAGGCACTTGTTGGGTCGGATCTTCTTCATCGGCATTCAATTAATAACCCAATGCCTTTTGTGCTAGATCATTCGCCTCCATATTCTGTTCTATTAGAACATGCTTGAATCCTACTGTTTTAAAGTATTGCAATATACTTTGACACTCGGCATGAAATAATCTTAACACATCATCCTTGCATTCAAATTCTCCTGCAAACTGCCCGAGCACCAACAATGAATCTCCTATGATTTCGACACAATCGACTCCAGCTTTTTTCATCATCTGCAACCCCTTAAGCACAGCTCTATACTCAGTCTGATTATTAGTTGATACTTCAACAACGAATGCAAACTCAAATCTTACCTGCCGAGGTGATATGATCATGAGCCCGATACCACAACCATTCTTGCAAACAGATCCGTCAAAGAATGATAACCATGGCACTGGCTCCGCCATTGACACTTCAGACCCACAATGCTCAACAACTAAATCATCCAGTGCTTGACCTTTAACAACTTTAGCAAATTCATAAGTAAGATCATATTCAGCTAGTGCAAGCATCTATTTACCAATTCTCCCTTTTGAAATAGGAGCCGATAGCATATATTTGATGACATCGGCTTTCCAAACCACCACACACTCGGTTGATAACACATAATGCCTCAACTTCACACATGAGAAATATAAACATAAACATAATTTCTCAATCTCTGTGTACCTGGTTTCAGCATTAATCAATCTCTGACTTAGATAAAACACCACTCTTTCTCTGTCATCCTGTTCTTGGATTAAAGTTGATCCGATTGATTTCTTATCCACTGCAAGATAAAGTTCTAAAGGCAATCCTTCCTTTGGCAGTACCAACACTGGTGGGGAAACCAAATACTGTTTAATATCATCCAAAGCTTTCTGATGTTCTACCTCCCACACAAACCTTTGATTTGCCTTCAACTTCAACAACGGGGTAAATACATCGAGCTTCCTAGATAGATTTAAAATAAACCTCCTGATGAAATTCACTTTGCCGATTAAAGATTGAAGCTCTGTCTTGTTAACCAGCGGTTCAATGTCATTGATAGCCTTCGTTCTCTTCGGCCCAACTTGAATCCCCCTTTCATGCACAATGAAACCCAAAAACTGACCAGCCGAAACATCGAAAGCACATTTCTTCAAATTCATCTTCAAATCATACTTCCTGGTTCTCTCAAGTACTTCTCATAAATCGGCTATGTGATCTTCTACTCTTTTAGATTTAACTACTACATCATCAATATAAATTTCCACCAATCTGCTGATCAGATCATGGAATATATAATTCATCATGGAATATATAATTAATGGCCCTCCGATATGTAGCTCCAGCATTTTTCAACCCAAAAGTCATGACCACCCATTCGTACAACCCAATAGCACCTAGACATCTGAAAGCAGTCTTCGGTATATCTTCTTCCGCCATGAAAATCTGATTGTAACCAACATTACCATTCATAAAGCTAACAATTTTTTGTCCTGCGGCTGCATCAACCAAAAGATGTGCTATCGACATTGCATAATCATCTTTCGGAGTAGCTTTATTCAATGGGTGAAAATCGATACAAACCCTCAATTTGCTACACTTCTTGAAAACAGGCATAATATTTGAAACCCATTCTGGATATCGGCAAGGCCTAACGAATTTAGTATCTAGTAATCTCAGCCTTGACATCATCATATATCTTTGGATCAATTCTTTGTGGGGGCTGCTTGTAAGGTCGATATCTAGGCTTAATGGGCAACTGATGTTCAACTATAGATCGGCTCAGACCGGGCATCTCAAAAAAATCCTAAGCAAAGCAATCCCGATACTCTTTCAATAACTTTGTTAATTCAATTTTAAACTCTTTATCTAACTTTTTGCTGATAAATGTCGGCCTTGGTTTGTCACTATCTCCTATATCAACTAACTGTAACTCATTGGCTGACATGAACCCTTTTCCCATCTTTCCATCTTCTACAAATTCCATTGGTGCGCCTGCAAATTCCATTGGGGTGCCTGCAAATTCCATTGGGGTGCCTGTTAGAGAAATAGTTTAGAATTTGATTGGTCCACTACTTCAAGACCCTATGTAGTAATCTTGACGTAATCCCCATCCCAGATATAGCCAGACAAACACTCCGTATCATCAGCATGCCATAGAACTAAATTGTCCGATGCGACATTGACGGTTTCATCGGTCAGGATCACCTCTATCTGATCACCATTCCATTGGGCTAGAGATTAGTGCATCATAGAAGGAACACAACAATTAGCATGTATCCAATCACGTCCTAGCAGAAGACTGTAGGTTCCCTTTCCATCAATCACAAAGAAAGTAACCAGCAAGGTTTTGCTGCCGATTGTGAGCTCCACATTTAAAACTCCCTTAGCTGCTGCAGTGCAACCACCATAATCCCTTAGAATCATATTTGTATCAATCAAATCTTCTTTAGTCTTCCCCAACTTCCTAACGGTAGTGATCGGCATGATATTTACTACAGCTCCTCCATCGACCATCATCTTCCCATCGACATCCCATTAACAACATCCCTTAAGTACAAAGCTTTCAAGTGCCGATGTTTAGACTCATCTGGTTTATCAAAAACTGCTTGCTGAGTATCAAATACCAGTTGAGGTTCACTCTCGCTATCAGCAAACAACTCTTCTTCTGCAACCATGAATTCTTGAGGCAGTATCATCACCATGTTCATAGAGGTATTTGGTGTCTGCTCTTGTGACTTCACCTTTAGCCTCCAGACCTTCTTTGGCAGCTGATCATCTTCATCATAGTACTGGCCAGCTCTTATCTGCCTGCAAGGCATTCTCTGTACTCCGCGCTTATGACTCTTAGAGAAAATACCAGACGGGCACCATTGATCAACCTGCTATTGTTCATCTTGCATTTCCTCATCAACCTCTTTGTCACATTTAGCTGATCCCACCATCGACTCTCTAGAATCATTCACACGATGTTGGTACCGATGACCTGCTGTAGCTTCTGTATACATATGATCTGCATGCTTACTGCATCCAGGGCAATTGTTGATTGACGGCAGCTTCATATTGTGATCCCAGCAATACTGAAAGAATGAGCACTCCCAATGTGGATCAAACTGTGATTTCTTTACTTCCTTGTCTCTCTTTTTCTGGTATCTTTTGATAAAGGCCTCCACATTGTCGATACCAGCCATATTAATATTTGTAGGAAAAAGATGCCCATCAATCTTTATAGTACCTTTAGTGAATTTGATCTTGCCCTGCTCAATTGCCATCTGAATTTGCCTCCTGAATACTTAGCAATCATTAGTATTATGAGAAGGAGAATTATGCCACTTGCAGTACCTCATCTTCTTCAAATCTTCAACAGGAGGAATCACATGGTTGGATGGCAACTAAATGTGCTTTTCTTGCAGGATCATATCCAATATCTTGTCGGCCTTGGTGACATAAAAATCATATTTCTCTTCAGGTTTGTTCTGCTTCACCCACGGGCACGACAATGTATTCTTGTTTCTAGTCCATTTGGCCATATCAATTTCGTTAGTTTCTTCATCAGATTCAGACCCATAATCATTAAAATTAATCTGAATCTCCCTTGAACATGCCCCTCGAGTCAAATTCTCTCGTATGGACACCTTCGACACTAATTATGATAAGCTTTCAAATTCAGCAGAGGGAGACCTTTCTCTTAAAGGGGCAACCAAACCATTGAATGATATTTCTGCCATCTGATTATCAGTTCACTGCAGGCTGAAACATTTGTTGCGCACGTCTCTAAATCTCTGCACGTAATCATGCACAGACTCTCCAGCTTTCTGCCTCACAGCAATCAAATCTAATAACCTCAACTCTCTAGTTTCAGCAAAAAAGTATTTGTGAAATTTCTGTTCGAGATCGACCCAAGTAATAATTCAATTTTGGGGCAGCGATGTGAACCAAGAAAATGCCAATCCGGACAGGGACAACGGAAACAATTTGATCTTCAATGCGTCAGTATTACCAGTTTCTCCTCATTGCACTCAAAATTGGCTAATATGCTAAACTATAGTAGTATTATCCTATCCAGTGAACTTGGTAAATTCTGGAGGTCTGTATCGGCTCGGCATAAGAATCAAATCATAGCTTGGAAGATACAGAGGTTGATACATATACGTCAGCTGCTTAGGCTTCTATCCAAGTTGTTCTCTCATTACTTGAGCAATCTTCGAAGCCCAGTCATTAGTCGACACTTTGACATTTAGAGTAGTCAATGTAGGACCAGGTGCTGGTATAGGCGAACCGAAATTAACAATAGTATGATGGCCTCCTAATTCTCCTGGTAGTGCAGATGACGATGGCACTCCAAACATACCCGGCTCAACATTAGGGGTAGTACTGTATGTCACATTTGGCTCGGTAGTGTCTTGTCTATAGTGCTGTGGTTGTGTCTGTGGAGTAGTCTTCTATAATACGTGATGCGTCCCAGCATCAGCATCCTTGGAAGGTGGAGTATTTTCTAAAGGCCTTTGACTAGAACTCGCCGCATGAGCTGGAGGCCGAGGAACATTCCTGGTCACACGGAAATACATTGGCCCACGAATCGGATCGTCAATTATGCAACCCTTCATAGTCTGGATAATCAAAGCCCTCAAAGTATTAACCAACATAGGCGTCTGGTTGATTAATGTATGATGTATTGCCATGTGGATCATGTTGCTCAGAGCCTCTTCATCAACAGCTTCTATTGGTTTATTGGCAAGTGACTTCTCTTCACCTTCAACCAGGACAACAGAAGCTAACCTTCTCTTCTGGATGACACCATTCCTTGTTTTGCCAAAAGTTTCCAATAGAAGCTTTTCAAACTAAGCAAGTCTCTGATCAATCTGTGCCTTCGCTTCATCACTCAGGTCATCTCTCACAACAAGTAGCTCATGTTCATTCCTCAGCTTAGCATTGACGCTGTGCTTTGGTTGTGAGTCTTC
The DNA here is from genome assembly GCA_032690845.1 of Eleusine coracana subsp. coracana. Taxonomy (NCBI): domain Eukaryota; kingdom Viridiplantae; phylum Streptophyta; class Magnoliopsida; order Poales; family Poaceae; genus Eleusine; species Eleusine coracana. The sequence goes on along the minus strand of CM064428.1, from coordinate 41,077,666 downwards.
AGGAGCTTCTGGCATTCCATCTTCAGGCATGATGTAGAGTTTGAAGTTCTTGGTTCCACCAGGCATGCCAAAAAGCGTGTTGACACGGAAATCACAACATGTGACCTGCGAGATCTGCTTAACTCCAATGCAGGCTCAATACGAGAAACCGGGGCGTGCCAGTCGATTTTGCCTGCAAACCGATAAAGAGATAAACAGTCAGATGACATGGGTCACCGTCCTAGGACAAGCCGATGAAGAAAATCGATAGTCACTATTTGTGAAATCAGTCGAGCCTATTACATAAAATAAAGAAATGAAAGAAATTAGGCTAATCAGCTGATTGTATCGGCTTATCGGCAAAATTTAATTCAATAAACAGTATAAGATCTTAAATGCCGATAAAAGAATGAGTTGACTGGCCAGAGTCGATAAATCTACAGTATTCATAAAAGGACTAGCCAAGCCAATGAAAAGTGCCAGAGTCGATAGAGATGAGTCGATAGATCTACAGTATGTATGTATAAACTTGCTCTATCGATGGCGTAAGGTCGATAGATATAATTAGCTGGTATTGCAAATATGCCTCAAAATCTTAAATCTATCTTGTTTAAACAATAGGTCAAACGACTATCAAAATCAATGATATGATCAATTAAGCACCAGAAAGTTGATTGAACCATGATAACCTATAGGCTAAACGTCCTGATAGAACCCTGTCGACTCTACCTATAAACTGATAGAATCTAACCCTATCTACCCAGTAAGAGATCAAAATCGATACAGCCTTACTGATTCAAATAGATCGAACTTAATCGAGACAGTATTCAAACACGGTAGATAAAACTAGATTTAACTAATTTATAGATAGAATCAATAAAGTGACTCGAACAATAGATCTAAATAATGCCTATAAAATCCACTAAAATTACAATAGATCGGCTTCAACTAACATAATATTGCAATCAAAGTCGATAGAACAAGCATTAAATAGATCTAATTACCGGATAACTAGCAATTCTAACGATAGCAACTAGAATATCAAATTAATAAGAATGTACTAGTTGAAATTGATAGAATTACCAAGGGTGACTAATCCAAATCTCACACTAAGATCGGAGCCGACGCAGCCCACGCGAGATGTGGGTTTGATCAAAAAGATTGGCGATGCACCAAATTGTATTGAACGAAGGTGTTGTTATTTTCGTACAAATATTATTACATATTTATAACCTCATTGAAGAGGTTTTGACTCGACTCGGTCAGGATTCCTAAATGATCCACAAAATTGCAAGAGGTTTTGACCCAACATACTCTGTAGAGGTATGGAACATCCCACACGTGACGTCGACTCTCATAGATGAGCTTCTTCTTGTTCTCCCCTGGTGGTACATACCATGTAACAATGAAATTCACAATGTCTGCATACCAGGGGTTGGCGTCTGTCACCTTCAGTAGCATCTCATCGCGAAGGAAGTCACTAATCGGAATTTCCTACATGTTAGTCACTTGCATACGTGACAAATGATTTGCATGGAATTCTCTACTCCTTTGTTATCTCTAATTTCAAGGTCAAATTCTTGGAGTAGAAGAATCCATCTAATTAGCCTTGGTTTAGAATCTTTCTTAGTGAGCAGGTATTTTAAAGCAGCATGATTAGTGTGAACGATAACCTTTTGATGTAAATATGGCCCGATCTTCCAAGAGGTAAGGGGATAAACTCGAATTTGGGGAACTCGGCGTCGACGACCCGGCTTGAATCAGACAAGATCCAACCCCGCAACCGTTACACCAAGCACAACTTGATTGTTCCTGCAAGCGAAATCGAGAACATAAGCAAGAGAGGATAAACACGTAATCTGAAATTGCAAATATGGATGAAGCGAATCACAAGAAAAGGTTCAAGCTCTAAACACAAAAGGACTAATTGCCATAGTGGTGTAGAACAAGAACAGGGGCCCTGGATTACTGTAAAAGGACTTGTCGCCACAGTTACAATAATTCGATCAAGTTTCTCTCTAGAAAACTGAACTAAACAAAACCCGAAACTAAAAGATGGCGGCTACTGAGTTTATATAGGAAACAAAGACGTCCTAGGGTTGGGGGCGACCAGGGGGGTGCCCACAGCATGGGCTTAAGTCCCGACACGATACATGGCCAAGTTGGCCCAAAATAGGTGGCACAACACCTTGTCATGGTCACATATTATGACTCACGACCCTTCTGGAGCTAGGACCAGAACCAAAACGACAGCATCGTCGTCCTTCTTCCAACGCATCAAAGAACGCCTCGTTTGGACGTCGGATGTGGGAGATATCATCAAAACCGTGAAGGGGTGTCGGTTGAATCCGAGACGAACGCGGCGACCGAATTGGTGACGACTTGTAACTTGGGGAAGGCCATGATATGCGCGTATCCAGCATGGTGATGTCCTCATCATCCTCCCCTTCTTGAATTGGAGTCGCCCTCGACTCCATCTCAGCATCAATCTCCTGCAAAAGGTTAGTACTAGCAGAATGCAAAGTACAAGATACATGACCATCAATAAAAGATATATCATGACAAAGCATAGTATAGCAAGGTGCATCATGATTATCACAAAGATCAGTAACAGTAGATGTCATAGCAAGAAAAGCACCTCCCTTTAACTGAATAGCCTTATGTTTAACATCAGAAAGTTGTTTGTTATCATGTTTATTCTCAGTATTTTCAGCAAGCAGTTTAAAATGATTTCTAATATCAGCAGGCAATAACGGACGCAAAGTAATATTCCTGTCCTTATGCACGAATGTATATGTATTTGTTCTACCATGATGGGCAGCATCCGTATCATATTCCCATGGATGGCCTAATAAAAGCGAACATGCTTGCATAGGTACAACATGAAAATCAGCAAAGTCTTGATAAGAACCTACTGAAAAGTGTATGCGTGCTGATCAAGTTACCTGTGCCGTACCACTATTGTTGAACCATTTGATGTGGTAGGGCTGATGTAGTGCATGCGTGGTCAAGCCAAGTTTGCTTACCAAATCAGAACTGACCAAGTTGTTACAGCTCCCAGTATCAATGATGGTGAGAACACGGCGGTCCCACCTGAGTGGTCAACACACGCTGTACAATGAGGCTAGGAAAGCCCGCGGTGGCAGCAATAGAATCAATGGCGGTAGTCTCCTGCTCCTCCGTCGAATCTGCAACAAGGTTAGGCATACGAGCAAATTCATCTTCAACATCACTAGAACTTTCATACCCATCAGCGGTAGCAATGAAAGCACGACGACTAGGGCAATCCTTCATGACATGTCCCATGCCCTTGCAGCGGTGGCAAATAATGGTGGTGGAGGAGTCACTCCTAGTACCGGAAGTAGTAACCTTCTTCTGGTGTTGGTGCTGCACACTAGACGATTGCGCTGCAGAAGTAGGCGCAAGTGGAAAAGTTGTTGCAGGTGTCTTAGCAACATGACTCTTCAAGTTCTCTACTCCAGTGCGTTGCTGGAGATATTGCTCAGTGTTGGACCTGCAAGATTGTTGTGGAAGGCGATCCTGTACTTCTCGTTCAGCCTTAAGAGCAATATGATACAATTGGCTGAACCTATTCCACTCTTTATAGTCAACAATATTCTGGATATCACGGTTCAAACCACCAAAAAATCTAGCACTAGTTTCAAGATCATCTTCATGTATATCACAACATGCTAAACCAATAAGCAATTCCTGATAATATTCCTCTACTGTTTTACTACCTTGTGTTAAAGATTGTAATTTCAAACGTAAATCACGTTGGTAATAAGGAGGAACAAAACGAGATTTCATGCGTTGTTTCAAAACAGACCAAGTGGCAGGTATAGCAGCATTAGTATTGCAAAGATCATTCCACCAAAACAGAGCAAAACCTGTAAACTCACTAGTAGCAAGTCTAACTCTATGCTCAGCAGGAACTAAATGAGAATTAAATTTCTGTTCAACAGCAAGTTCCCAATCTTGGTATGCTTTAGGGTCAGCACTACCGGCAAAAGGTGGTATGTTAAAATGGGGCTTAACAAAAGTATTAGTATTACTACGATTATTATTACCTCCCATACCGTGTCGATTACGGTGAAGACGGTCTGCATCACGGTCAAAATCATCATCAGCAGCAGCTCATTGAGGTGGAGGTCGTCGTTCCACATCCTCAATGCGGTGGACAACAGTGTTGATGTGACCCATCAACTCGGCAAACTTCGTTTCCATGAATGTACGCTGGTCCGCAAGAAGCTTCGTGAGCTCGGCCTTGGAGACGCAATCATTGAAGTCTGTAGGGGACTCCAACTCTCCAGGTGTCCCTTTCCCTTTCTCTGACATGGTTAAAAGCAAAAGACAAGACTAAACAAAAAGATCAGCCCTATCAACTAGCAGGCAGCAGAGGGTGTAGAAAGTGGGAAACAATATCAGAAGCAATGTATCACAATCTTGCAAGTGTTCTTACCAAAGCCAAACAGGTTGACACATTCTGTAGTTGAGCTTGGGTGTAACAGTTGCAAGGAAGAAACCTGTGCTGCAATATGTATAGCTTGGAAAGCTAATATGTATGTCACTGGAACACAATTCAATAACAGATAGAAGCACTGAATAAATGTCCAAAGCAGTGTCCTAATTGCTGGCAAAAGAATCGTGTTCAAAAATAGTTGTGACAGCAAGAACAATGGCAAAGAACAATAGAAAAGGCAGCAAGGAACAAAACAGACTTCACAGACTTAGAATTTTCAGGGCGGGGGGGGGGGGGGGGGGGGGGCGCAAATCAAAATCTTTATTTTTTTGTATGATTTTTCCACTATTTTTCTATGATAGAGGAACACAAAGGAAGGAACCACAAGAAGTTTCAACTCAAACAGAGGAAAAACAAAGGGTAGGCAAAATCTCAAAGTTTCACCGAAAGCGCTATTTTTGACTTGACAATTTTTTTTCTATTTTTTCCCGATTTTTTTTGAATTTTTTGACGAGGGCACACAGGGTGGAGCCTAGTGTGGGTCACCTCAACTGGTAAATTGGGGAAGGACATGATATGCGCGTATCCAGCATGGTGATGTCCTCATCACCTTTGCTCCTACTAAGTATGATCTAAACTTATCGATAGCAAAAACAACGGCAAGGAGTTTTTTTTCTGTAGTGGCATAATTAAGTTGTGCTCATGTCAAGGTCTTGCTACCGTAGGCTATGGCGTGATGTTTCTTATCTTTGGTTTGGCCAAGAACAGCCCCAACAGCATTATCACTAGCATCACAAAGATTTCGAAAGGCAGCATCCAATCGGGGGGTTGAATGATTGGAGCTGAGATGAGTGCCTTCTTAAGGATATTAAAGGAATGTAGGCACTCATCATCGAAATCAAAGGGAGCATCCTTAACCAAAAGACTAGTGAGGGTCTGGCAATCTAGGAAAAGTCCTTGATAAATCACCGATAAAACCCCGCATGTCCTAAGAAACTATGGATCCCCTTAACATTAATTGGAGGTGGAAGCCTTTATATGACCTCAATCTTAGATCTATCCACCTCAATACCCCTCTCGGACACAAGGTATCCTAAAACAATGCCCTCTCGGACCATAAAGTGGCACTTTTCCCAATTAAGTATCAAGTCCTTTTCCTGGCATCTTTGTAAGTCCCTATCTAGGTTCTCAAGACAATGATCAAAAGTTTTCCCATAAATAGAGAAATCATCCATGAAGACTTCCATGATTTCTTCGATCATGTCAGAGAATATAGACATCATGCACATTTGGAATGAAGCGGGTGCATGACCCAACCCGAATGACATTCTCCTATAGGCATAGGTTCCGTAAGGGCTTGTGAAGGTAGTCTAACTTTGATCATCAGGATGGATGGGAATTTCATGGTAACCAGAGTACCCATCAATGAAACAAAAGAAGTAATTATTGGCAAGGCGCTCTAACATTTCATCAATGAAGGGCAGCGGGAAATGATCCTTTTTTGTTGCCATATTGAGCCTCCGATAGTTGATGCACATCCTCCATCCCGTGACGGTGTGTTGAGGGATCAACTCATTTCTATCGTTTCTAACGACTGTCAAGCCTCCCTTCTTAGGCACTACTTGCACAGGGCTAACCCATTCACTATGAGGAACGAGATAAATTATCCTGACGTGCAGAAGTTTCAAAACCTCCTTCTTAACAACCTCTCTCATTGCATTATTTAGCCTCCTCCGAGGCTCCCTAGAAGGTGCTACAGGATCAATGGGAATGCCATGGGTGCAAAGTGCGGGACTAATTCCCTTAAGGTCTTGGAGTGAGTAGCCTAGGAAAGAACGATCCGTTTTCTAGGATGGCTAAAACTTTAGCAGTTTCTTCCTCGGATAGTCTATCACCTATGATAATAGGGGCTTCTAGGTCGCCATCTAGGAAAGCATAGCGTAGGCCAGAAGGCAAGGGCTTAAGCTCAATAAGAGGTCGTGATGGTGGTTCTTCAATGCGTAGCTCAATTGTCTCCTAAAACTCATCCTCCTCTTGGATAAACTCTTTAACATCTCTTTCTAGAAGGGGTTCAGGAGAATCAAATTAAAGAATAGCCATTACTTCCTCGGGGGAAGGATATGGTAGGGAGTTCCTCGATCAGGAGATCAGGACAGAAAACTTTTCTCCCCCTAGTTTTACATTGAAACTTCCTAGCATCCATACATCCATGAGTAGTTTCTCAATGGGATGTCCGATTAAGACATCAAAATCCTGAATGTCAAAGACATGGAAGCCTAGGATCGCCTTGACGTTTGCGTGCCTAATGGTCACATCTTGCAAAATCCTATATGCTTCTAAAGTAGGGCCAAAGGGGCTCTTGAAGGATTTACTAGTCAGTGCCAATGGCATATCGCCCAAAATGTCAAATGCAAAGGTACTAGAAACTATGTTGGCACCAACAGTGGGATATAAAGAACTTCCACCATGACTCCTCGAATGTCGCATTGAATGGTTGCAGAGAGAGAGAGAGCAAATGCGAATTACATCAGAGGATAGCTCAACCTCTCGCAACCATTCGTTGCTCATAATTAAAGTTAACTCCTTCACCATCTCTTGGAGGAATGCCTCTTCAAGTGGCTCAGGAGGCGAGATGGGAGTCGGGGGTTTCTTTTGGCAATAATACTTTGAGGTGTTTCCATAATCTTCAAAAATCTCTTCCTCAAAGTGAAATGGGAATTCTAAGGGTTGAATTTCTTCTTCCCTAGGTGTTCCCGGTTCAGGTGACGGCTCAGTGGTCGAATCTTGTGGTATGCAAGAAATGGGGTTGGATTTGGCTATTATGGGTTCCTCATGGCTTGACTTGGCTTCCTCCTGGAGGGGTTCGGCATGATCAAAGAGGAAGAAAGTGTTTTCTAGAATACGGTCTATGATTTCTCTTCCTTTTGTCACAGTCTTGTGGACGAATGATCCTCTGGTGGCAATGTCGAAGTATAGGGCAGCTTCCTTATTCAAACCCTCACAAAAATGTTGTATCAACATTCGGTCAAGAATGGCAAGGTTGGGTCTGGATTTGGATAGCAAATTAAGCCTAAACCCAGCTGCACCTAAAGATTCCTTCTCATTCTGGCAAAAACCAAGAATTTCCATATGAAGGGAGACAATACAAGATGTACCATTGTTTTGCCCTCTCCACGAGGGAAAAGGGAAATAATTTTCACTTTAGAGTTTCCTGTGTCATGCCCTTTATAGAAAGGCACGAACATAGTTGCTCAGATTCTCGTAGGTGATGGTATGGGTTTTCACTATCTAAGCTAGAAAAGTATTGTTCCTGAACCATGGCTATAAAGCCAGGGCAAAGTTTGTAGCTAGAAGTACGAATTGGGTCCATGGACGACGGTGGATCAAAGAACTCGCCCTTTGGAGCAGAAAAGGATTGGATAAAAGGTTGCTCCATTGTAGAAATGGGAAAAGAAATAAAGGAACACAAAAAGGATATGAGGACGAAAAAAGGTTCGAAGATAGAACAACAACTGTTCCCCGGCAACGGCGCCAGAGATGCTTGATGTATTTCTTACAATCATAGATAAATCCACAAGCGCACAGATACCACTGTAGCACTTCACCTAGGAGTATTCTAGGTTATCGAATCACATGGAACATGTGTGTACTAATCTTCTAAGCTAGTTCGTCCAAGGATAACAAGAATATGGTAGGCAGAGGGTAGAGAGGACTCCTATGGCTAAGGATCCTATAATAAGATGGGTTTGGTTGATTAGTGCTTACATTGGGCATCGGCTTACCCTTGCATCCACAGGCGACTCCGGCCAATAGCTCTACGACATACCTGAACATGGAGATTACAAAGGTCGGATAGGATTGTCACCACCTACCGACTACCTCTACAAACCGTGGGACACGCGGCAAACAAAGTGATGAGGACATTCTGGCCACACATGCAAACGATGACCAACATAACATAAACCAAGAACTTGGTCATGAAATTACTGATGTAAACGATGGTCTAATCCAAGGAGCTGTTGGACCAAGAGAAGAATCGGTTACGCCACTACGAGGACCGATCACATGAAATTGTGCAAAGAAACTACAACAAGAGGTGAACTCTCTCCTTACTGAATTTGCATCAAATATAAATGAAAATTTTGTACTACCTAAATGTTCTACATTTGTCTTGTTAAGGTTGGCACATGAGGGACATACTACTGGACTAGAGGAGATGTGTTACAAACCAAAGAGATAGGTTACACCAAAGATGAAACAGCACCCAATCTACCGACACAAGCCTCAACTTCAAGATCCCACACACATGAAAAATTTCAGTTTCACCATTCTTGATGCACATGCATGGAAAGATATTGAAGTCTACTTTCACCTCCAAGAAACGGCTCATCATTTTGACTTCCCATTAAGGAGTAATGGCCATTTTACTGAAGACTGTTAGGCAGGCTGAAGGCCACGTGACACCTATCGAGATTGACAGTTTTCACGCCTTTTAGTTTCTTTACTTCGTGAATAAGTTACCTGTCATCCACATCTAGCTAGGAGGGGTGTTCCTAGTATAAATATCTGTCGTATCTAAGCCAAACTCAGACTATTATGAATTAAGAAATCCACCACATGGTTTTCCAGCCAAGAGCTGAGTGATTTACCCCAAATTTCTTGCTTGTTCTACATACACTTGTGAGAGACCATTTTACTAGTATATGCAAAGGTTCCTCTGGAGCCCCCTAGTTCGTGCTCTACGGTTGCCAGTTTGGCTGCGCCGTTTTGTGTGGTTTAGTTCCGGGTTGTGGTTCTGCGGTTGTTCGGAGATCGAGTCGAAGTCTTTCAAGGTTTCGGTGCCTCTCTCCCCATCGTTTGGCTGCAACCAACCTTGGTCAGGTCTAAAATCACCTGGATTGTGCTCCTTAGTTTATGAGATCGAGTCGAGTCCAAGGATTCGGTGCCTCTCTCATGTCACTTGGCCACATCCCCAGCCTTTGTCAGGTATAAAGCTAGTTATCCCTGCTGAATTTCAGCAAGTTATCCTTCGTCGTACCTACTACCGTGAAGATTGGGCCAACCCCCGGGTTTTCCTCTATCATTAGGTATCAGATTGGGCCAACCCCCGGGTTATCACCATTTTTGGTTTGCTCTCCATATCGTGTTATATGTTCCCTGCTTAGAGTCCACAAAACAGCCACAAAAAAAAAAGAATCCAAACCTTTGTGTAGTACTGCTGGTTTTGTGTTGTTTTCTCTATTGTGTTGTTGATCACCATTTTTTTGTTAACTTGTGTTTCAGTTGTTCCCCACCCTTGTGTTGTCATAAAAAAAAGATAAAGAACAGCAAGATAAGAGTTACAAAAGAAAGAAAAAAAACAAAAGAGAGAAAGAAAAATGGTTGAGTAGTTGCTATCATTGCTGTAATTTCCAGAATATATTTTGGTGGTCCAGTTAACAACATCTACACATTATTGTGTGGGTTTACAACACTTAATTGTCAGTACTACGAGCTTTCCTTGTCAGCCATCCAAGATCTACCATATACCAAAATCGGACCACTCGACTTGTAAACCATTCAACCACTTAATCACAATCGTGGTACTGCTACATGAGCAAACTCACAAGTCCTTGAGAACTTGTAAGAAATTTGGTGAGTAAGAGGTGAGGTTGTGAGTTTCCTCACATTTTTTTCCACAAATTTCTGTCCATTACTTTAACATGGCAGGATCTGACTCAAGTTTTCATGGGCGAAACCGTGACGAAGATGGAGCAGTACCCGTGGTGCGTGCTGAACTAAGGCAACTCCAAGAGTCGGTAATGCATGCAATGGAGACCTTGCTCAATGAGCATCTCCCTGTTGTGGATGGTCGGGTGCCACAACAAAATGCTAATGCTCATGGTGAGTTTGACGATGAAAATTTAGTAGGTGCTGCTGAAGATTACTACTTTGGCCATCGTCGAGGTCGTGGTGGTCGATTCGGTCATGGTGGACAGCATGGAGGAGGTGCATGTGGGTGTGGTTTTCGCCCTCGTGCGCACTTTGATGATGATTTTTGGGATAATTCTAATCATTATGTTGAGTATGGTGAGGATGAGAATATCTTGGCAAACTGAGGGCTATTTGGACAACACAATGATCATCGTAGGGGTGCTGCCCATGAATTTCCTCCTCATCATCAGAGGAATGATCTAGATAATCTTGCAACAATCAAGCTGAGTGTCCCCAAATTTATAGGACATGAAGACCCAGATGCATATCTTGAATAGGTGGAGCAGTGTGATCAGATTTTTAGAGTGCATAATCTTTCTGATCGGCGGTGTGTAAACCTTGCATCCGTTGAGTTTTCTGGCTATGCACTCAGATGGTGGAATCAAATTCAAGAAAATCAGATTGTGTTGGGACGTACTCACATTGATACATGGGCTGAGATGAAGCAAGTGATGAGAGGGCGTTTTGTGCCATCAAGCTATCAGCATGATCTTGGTAATAGGCTGCAGAATTTGAGGCAAGGAACAAAAACTGTGGAAGAATATTTTAAAGAGATGGAACTTCTCTTGGTTCGCTCTGGAATCAGAGAGGATGCTGAATCAAAAATAGCAAGATTTTTGCATGGTCTCAATGCTGAAATTTCAGATTTTGTTGAGATGTTTCCGTACCACACATTGCAAGAAGTTGTGGATCAAGCTATGCGAACGGAACGGAAAATTCAGCGACAAAAGCATGCTGCATCATTTTCAATTGTACCATGGCGTCAACAACAGTCCACTAGCTCTTTTTGCAGAGGTCATTCTCGTGGTGTTGCTACAAAGAGTTCTCCATTCACTCCCACATCTAAAACCGCACAATCTTCAGCTTCTTCGCCTGCACCTCGTGTTGCTAACAAAAGTGGTGTAGCAGCTACAGGGGCTGCATCGGCTGCATCTACATCTCACAGCCGAGATGTCAAATGCCACAAGTGCCAAGGACGTGGATATGTTGCTGCTGAATGTCCTTGCCGAAGGACCAAGGTGATCTATGAAAATGATGAGTCAGAATCATCAAGTGAACCAGAATATGATGAGTACCCAAACGATGCACTAGATGGCAAAGAATCTGTGATTTTTGCTGATGCGGATGAGAACAATTGCTTTGTTTCTCGCCGAGTACTTAGTGTTGAGGCTGGGAAAGAGGACAATGGGCAACGACACAATCTTTTTCACACTCGAGGTATGATCAATGGTAAATTGTGTCGAATCATTGTTGATAATGGTAGCTGCAACAACATTGCAAGTCAAGAATTGGTTGAGCGAATGGGACTGAATCAAAGGTGTCACCCCTCTCCATACAAAATGCAATGGATCACCGATAGTGGTGCAATGCGAGTACATAATATGGTGACTGTGGAATTTTCAGTTGGGAAGTTCAATGATCAAGTGGACTGTGACGTGGTACCAATGCAAGCCTGCCAACTGTTATTGGGCAGACCTTGGTTATCTGATCATGATGCTCAAATATGTGGCTGTTCCAACAAGGTTGTGCTCATGTACAAAGGGGAGCGCATCTCCTTGCTGCCCTTGAATCCCGAAGAAATTTTGAAGGATGATCAAAAAAGAAAACTGCAAGAGAGCGAGAAACACTTGAGTGCATCCACTAAGAAAAGTGAGCAAGTGATTCCAAAGCCAAATATAACCCCACAGCAACAAAGAACCAAACCCATGGGAAAACAGGGCTTAGTGACAATGGTTAGGAAGGGAGATATGAAAGATTTGAGAGCACCTAATGCCATATTCTTTGTACTCTTGTGCAAAGACAATCTTTTGACAACTAATGACTTACCATCTACTTTGCCTAGTGCTGTTTTTGCTATTTTGCAGGAGTATGAAGATGTGTTCCCCGATGATGTACCACCTGGGCTGCCACCAAAAAGAGGTATTGAACATGAAATTGATCTTGTTCCAGGGGCTCCACTTCCAAACCAACCAGCATATCGCACAAATCCCGAAGAAACAAAAGAAATTCAGCACCAAGTACAAGAATTACTTGACAAAGGGTATATAAAAGAGAGTCTTTCACCTTGTGTTGTCCCGATTCTTTTAGTACCAAAGAAAGGTGGCTCATTGCGTATGTGTTTTGATTGTCGTCCTATTAATAATGCCACCGTGAGGTATAGACATCCAATACCTCGACTTGATGACATGCTTGATGAGCTTAGTGGTGCTATCATTTTTACAAAAATTGATTTACGAAGTGGCTATCACCAAATTCTAATGAAAGAGTGTGATGAGTGGAAAACTTCTTTCAAAACTAAATTTGGCTTGTATGAATGGTTTGTCATGCCTTTTGGACTAACCAATGCTCCTAGTACATTTATGAGATTGATGAATCACGTGCTTCGATCCTTTATTGAAAAGTTTGTGGTTGTTTACTTTGATGGTATCCTGATTTATAGCAGAAATTTTGTAGAACATCTTGATCATATTGCCCAAGTGCTTGCTATTCTAAGGGAGGAAAAGTTGTATGCTAACCTTGCAAAGTGCACCTTTTGCACCAACAAGGTTGTTTTCTTGGCTTTGTTGTTTCAGGTCAAGGTGTTGACGTTGATGAGGGAAAGATTAAAGCTGTACGAGAATGGTTGCCACCACAAAATGTGAGCCAAGTACAAAGCTTCCTCGGGCTTGCTGGTTTCTACTGGTGCTTTGTGAAAGATTTTAGTACCATCGCTGCTCCAATCAATGAACTAACAAAGAAAGATGTGCCTTTCCAATGGGGGGAAGCACAAGATCACGTATCTGAAGAGCTAAAAATGAAGTTAACAACAACCCCTCTCCTTGTGTTACCAGATTTTGGTAAGACATTTGAAATTGAATGTGATGCAAGTGGTGTAGGAATTGGCGGTGTGCTCATGCAACAAGGACGGCCTATTGCTTACTTTAGTGAAAAGCTAAGTGGCCCAACTCTGAATTATTCAGTTTATGACAAGGAACTTTATGCTATTGTGAGAAGTTTGGAAACATGGCAGCATTACCTTTTGCCAAAAGAATTTGTGATACATTCAGATCATGAGTCTTTGAAACACCTTAAAGGACAACTAAAACTGAACTGTCGACATGGTAAGTGGAGCGAGTTCATTGAATCTTTTCCTTATATTGTCAAGTACAAGAAAGGGAAGGATAATGTCGTAGCTGATGCACTATCACGACGACATGTTTTGCTTGCTCAACTTGATGCTAAAATTCTTGGGCTAGAAAGTATCAAAGATTTATATGCTCAAGATTCATATTGTTTTGCACCTTTCTCCAAATGTTCTCCTGGAAAAGGTTGGGAAAAGTTTCACATACATGATGGATTTTTATTTCGAGGTAACAAACTTTGCATTCCAGATTGTCCAAAAAGGCAGAACAAGTATTGGCTGATCATTTATTTTGGCCAAAGATGCAACGTGATGTGGAGCGACATGTTCTTCGATGTGTGACATGCCATAAAGCTAAGTTACATTTGAACCCTCATGGTTTATACACTCCTCTTCCTTTTCCTAATGTACCTTGGGAAGACATTTCTATGGATTTTGTTCTTGGTTTACCTCGAACTAAGAGGGGGAGGGACTCCATTTTTGTTGTAGTTGATCGATTTAGTAAAATGGCTCATTTTATTCCCTATCATAAGAGCGATTATGCTTCACACATTGCTGAATTGTTTTTCAGGGAAATTGTAAGATTACATGGTGTACCAAAGACTATAGTTTCTGATTGTGACACCAAGTTCTTGAGCTACTTTTGGAAGACATTGTGGGGCAAACTAGGCACACAATTACATTTTTCTACAACATGCCACCCATAGACGGATGAACAAACCAAAGTTGTCAACTGAACCTTGTCCATGTTGCTATGTGCTGTCCTAAAGAAAAATCTAAAGATGTGGGAAAATGTATACCACACGTGGAGTTTGCATACAACAGGGCGGTACACTCAACCACCCATCTGCTGACACAAGCCTCAACTTTTAGATCCCACACGCATGAAACGTTTTGGTTTCACCATTCATGATGCACATACATGGAATGATATTGAAGTCTACTTTCACCTCCAAGAAACGGCTCATCATTTTGACTTCCCATTAAGGAGTAATGGCCATTTTACTGAAGACTGTCAGGCAGGCTGAAGGCCACACGAGACCTATCGAGATTGGCAGTTTTCACACCTTTCAGTTTCTTTACTTCGTGAATATGTTACTTCTTGTCCACACCTAGCTAGGAGGGGTGTTCCTAGTATAAATATCTGCTGTATCTAAGCCAAACTCAGACTATTATGAATTAAGAAATCCACCACATGGTTTTCTAGATAAGAGCTGAGTGATTTACCCTAAATTTCTTACTTGTTCTACATAGACTTGTGAGAGACCGTTTTGCCGGTATATGCCAAGGTTCCTCTGAAGCCCCCTAGTTCGTTCTCTACGGTTGCTAGTTTGTCTATGCCGTTTTGCGTGGATTAGTTCTGGGTTGTGGTTCTGCGGTCGTTCAGAGATCGAGTCGAAGTCTTTCAAGGTTTCAGTGCCTCTCTCCCCATCGTTTGGCTGCAACCAACCTTGGTCAGGTCTAAACCACCTGGATTGTGCTCCTGAGTTTATGAGATTCAGTGCCTCTCTCATGTTACTTGGCCACATCCCTAACCTTTGTCAGGTATAAAGCTAGTTGTCCCCGCTGAATTTCAGCAAGTTATCCTTCATCGTACCTACTGCCGTGAAGATTGGGCCAACCCCCGGGTTTTCCTCTATCACAAAGGTAACCTCTAGCCTAGACACCACGTCTGTGCTATAAATTACTATAATGTCTCGAAGTCAGACTTATAGAAGACTATGATACTCTAAATAACTAGAGCGATGAAAGATCATGAATACCAATGAAAGATCATGAAGTCACATCTAAGGAAAGAACTTACTTAAGAAGGCAACTTAAATACCAATGAAAGATCATGAATACTTACTAAGAAAGAAAAGCATCCGCCAAGGTACAAGTGTGGAGAAGGTGCCGACAAACCCAGACCTCCTCCTAACTCTCCCTCACTCTCTCCCTATTTTCTAAGCACTTTGGTAATGCTAAAGCCCTTTGAATTGGAGCTCTAAATCTTCTTCTTGTGTTGTGTGTTGTTTATGCCGAATTCCCCCTCTATTTATAGGTGGCAATGGGCAGGGGGTACTTGTAGGTGAAGAGGAGTTGGTAGGCAAAAGTCGATCCGCCGGGTGGCCGGCCATGTCAGGCGGCCATGTGTGCCAGGCGGCATGCACCGCCGGGCGGCAGCCCAGGCCAGGCGGCCCTTGGATTGTGTCGCTTCATGACCAACTTCTCTTGCATGGCTTAGATTTGATTCCGAAGTCGGTTGTTTGGTCGGTTCCCATCAATTCCTTCATTTTAGGGCCGGTAGGCGTCTTGGGCCTAGTGGGCTGGCAACCCCCGGGTGGCATCCCAGGCCGGGCGGCAGGCCAGGCCGGGCGTCATCCTAAGCCGGGCGGTGGCCTTGGCCGGGTGCCGACCCCCTCCGTGTTGCCCCTTGACATCTCCTGGTTAGGCCACTTATTGGTCTACTTTCCTTAGCCATATTTCATCATTTTTTGTCTGGGAGGAGAAAACGGCCTCATGGTGAAGTGTTCTATAGAATCGGCCAGGTCGAATGATTAGCCTGAAAAACAACTTTGGTTAACTAGCTGGGTGGCTGATTTCAGTCGTATATGACCCTGTCGGCTGGTTCCTGATTTCAGCCTGAAAATGACCATGTCGGCCGGTGAAAATGGCTGTTTCACAGTCGCGATCGGCCGACGGGGTGTTTCTTCATGTTCTTGCATATTTTGGTTCTCTGATTCCTGCAAACACATATTTCAACAAACTCGTGGAACATGTTAATAATAAACTGCCTCTACTATGTTGTTTATTCCTTTTATGTTATTTATACAAGGATTTGACGGTTAGATTTAGCATTTAAGGACCGTCAACAAAGTATCACAACACCATGGGCTCTTCTTCTATGAAAACTTGCTTTAAGGTCAAGGAGATTGTGTCCTGTTAGTTCCATACTCAAACAAAACAGGGGTGATCCCGCTGAGGTTAGCGGTGAATTAGCTCAATAGACAATCTATGTTAGTCTTGAAATCTTAGTAATTGAATCCCCGGCAACGGTGCCAGAAATGCTTGTTGGCGTTTGCTATGCTCTAAAGATAAAATGAATTAAATTTGCAAGCGCACGAAACACCATTGTAGCATTTCACCCGGGAGTATTCCAAGGTATTGTACTTATTTTGTCACACCCATTTTAAGGAGCAAAATGGGTGCTGATGTACTTTTGCCCAGGATCAAGTTACACACACATACGGTACAATCTCAATGGTAAATAGAATAAATATCCATATCCTTTATTTATTACATCGTATCTTTATTACAAAAGGACCCGTAGGTCTAAAAGAAAAGTACATCAATGCAGCGGAAATATACTAGCGTAGACGTCCCAAGACTCCACAGGCACCGACTGGTGGACCATTGCCTAGTACTCGCCACCGTCGTCTTCGTAGTGGTTCCACTCCTCTCCTGTGGCTGAGCAGCGATTATAGCAAGGGTGAGTAGGTGCCGTACTCAGCAAGTGGGGAAAAAGGTGACATGAGGTTGAGACAAGGAAGGCTAAAAAGGGGTTTATTGCATGAGCTTTTAATGTCCTATGCGACCTAATTACTAAGTGGGGTCATCCCATCCCTTAATCCACATGGTACAATCCAATCCAAGTCAAAACCGTCCAACCATCCCAACCAATCCATATCTAACTAATGTTGTGAGGATTCAAGGCCGCTCTTGACCATGAGCACGGCTATCATGATAGTTTGATACTCTGCAGAGTTTGTACCACTTTACCCACAAGTCGTGATTCCCTTTGTGCCCGTGGACGCGACGCACATTACACACTTCCTTTGGTGTGTGGCAGGGTTTCACTATGAGGCTTTTCCAAAGGGTTTCCCAGTACATGCAAGCCACTAAGGTTCCACTCCCGTCCATAAGTGATAGCCTATCACTAAGGAGCTAATCACCCTAGGAGCCCCCTCTTGAGCCATTCGGATCTAAGGACAGTCCTCTTGATTTCCGTTCCCTGCTCCACCAAAATGCTGCACCGACACATGGAGAGCACCTAATTACTAGGCCAAGCCTTACCCATATCAGTCTTGTGATGGCACTGTTTTCCTGGGTCATCGCTCCAAGAACGGGGTCCTAGGATCTACGACAAGCCTACTACCACCAAACCTGTGCCCACGGCACCACATCCATTCCATCTGGCTTGCATAGATCCCTAATCCATGTTGCTAAAAGAACTACCAATCTTTCCCCATGTGATATTGTTCGTTAGTCAACATTAAATTGGACCCCACCACCCAATAAGAAACTAAGCATGTCTACCAATTAAAACTCTAGTTCAAGGCGACAAGGACAAGGTAAACAATGCTAGTAACCCCTAACCATAGGTTCCCAATCAATTGACACAAGCATGCAAATTCTACAATAAAATTATAATAGGTGCAAAATGCGTCAAGGACACTTGCCTTCGTCCTACGCAGGAGGATTCTCAAGCACTTCAAATTCCTGTTCCTGGAAGTCCTCGTAGGATGGTCCTTATGTGTGCTCGTCTTTACATAATAGTACCGACACAAGCAATTGCGTAACAATCAAACACAGCCATGCAACCATGAGAAGACAGTATGTGAATGCCATGAATGCATAGGTTATGCTCCTACGAGAAATTGGGCGCAAGAATCAGCTGAATCAGAGTTACGAGTAAAAAGTTATGCCTATTTGAAGTTCTAGGGGTAAAATGGTAAAAATAGGCTAGTTTCAGAACTAAAATGTAATTTCAGAATACTATAGGGGCTTAACTGCAAAATAACAGTGTCCAATTAACTTAGAGTAAAAATCCAGTGCTAAAATGTAATTTATAACAAGTTCAGGGACTAATGTGAAAAAAGACAGGGATGAAATATAATTAAAAATAAGTCCAGGGATATTTTTGTGAAAATTACATGGCCAAAATAATTACTCTAATAAAGTACATGGGTGTTTCTATTAAAATACAAAGCTAAAATAATTATTATGAAGTTCAGGGGCTTTAAAAACAAATTTTCTAAAGTTTCTTGACAAAACAGGGGCATAAATCTAATTATTTCTAAGCATAGGGTCCTAAATGCAAAATGCTATTAATATCCAGGAATTATCGATTTAATTTAATTCTAAAACCCATGGACCGGGTCTATGGGCCCTGTGGACCCTTGGTCCACCGTTCCACGGTGCACCGATTGCATACCCCTTCGGGGTATGTAATCTTGCGCGTTGGACCGAGATCCAACGGCTGGCGGCCGGCGCGGTGGCGCGCGGCAGAGCTTGCCGGAGCTCGCCGGAATCGGCGCTCTGGCGGCCGGGATCCACTCGCGACGGTCCTCGAGCTCCTGCGAAGCACGGCGGTAGGTCAAAAGGGATCGGGATGCGCCGGAGGGGAGGAATCAAGGCGGCGGCGGAGCTCTTACCAGAGACGACGGAGAATTCACGCACGGTGGCACTGGAGCGAAGCGGACGGGGAGAGAGCTTCGAGCGTGGCGAGGGTGGGGTGCAGGGAGCTCATGGCTCGGGTTTTATAGAGGGGCGGAGCTAGGGTTGCCGGGAATCGGTCGGGGGGCAGCGCGGCTGAGAATCTCGCCATTTTTAAAAATTCTCCGGCGGCGGCGCGTTTATTTTGGGGTAATTTGAGGAAGGTGGCGCAGAGGGTTGCGGTGATCACGCACGCGGTGTCGGGGGGGGGGGGGGGGGGGGGGCGAGCGCGCGCGGGCGCTGATTTGAACGGGCCAGAGGCGAGAAGGGAAGGGAGGCGGAATCAGCGGGAGGAAGGAGATGATGGGGCGGGGTCCGCTGTCAGTGTGAGAGAGAGAGAGGGAAAGAGGTGGGTTCCTCTAGCGGGCACCTTCGGTGCGGGGGAGGCGGGGGACGGGGTTGGCGGCCTAGGCCGAGAGAAGGGAAAGTGGGGGGGGGGGAGAGAGAGGGTTCCGGGGTGGGCTGAAATGGTGGGTTCGGCCCAGTTTCTGTTTTTCTCCTTTTTCTTTCTCTTTTTTCTCCTAAATCCCATTCTAATTCCTGGTAAATATTTAATAATTAACTAAATGCATAATGCAACTACATGGCAATGACATGATATGTAGATGCAATTAATTAATTGTTTTAGAAAAATAATTTGTACTAGGGCTTTGCTATATTGGAGAAATCGTTTATGAATCGTCGATAGTATCCGGCCAACCCAAGGAAACTTCTAATCTCCTTCACTGTCTGGGGTGGGTTCCAGTCTAGAACGTCCTTCACTTTGCCGGTATCGACTGACATTCCTCCAGCGGAGATAACATGACCGAGGAAGGCTACTTCCTTCAACTAAAATTCACACTTGCTCAACTTGGCATACAACTTGTGCTCTCGTAGCTTTTCTAGAACTAGCCTCAGGTGTTCCTCATGCTCTTCTTCATCCTTCAAAAACACCAAGATGTCGTCGATGAACACCACTACAAACTTATCCAAGTACTCCATGAACACCTTGTTCATAAGGTACATGAAGTAGGCTGGCGTATTGGTTAATCCAAATGACATCACGGTGTACTCATATAAACCATATCTTGTTCGAAATGCTGTCTTGGGTATATCTGATGGTCTGATCTTCAATTGGTGGTACCCAGATCGCAGATCAATCTTGGAGAAGACACAGGCTCCCTTCATCTGATCGAACAAATCCTCAATCCGTGTTAGGGGAGACTTGTTCTTGATAGTCACCTCATTAAGAGAACAGTAGTCTACACACATCCTCTATGTCTTATCCTTCTTCTCAACAAATAGCACTGAAGCTCCCCAAGGTCACGAACTAGGGCGAATGAAACCTTTCTCTAACATCTCTTGTAGTTGCTTCTTGAGCTCTACTAACTCATTAACTGGCATCCTATAGGGCCTCTTAGATATGGGTGCGGTTCCTGGTATTAAGTCGATAACAAACTCTATGTCACGGTCAGGTGGCATACCTGGAAGTTCTTCTAGAAAGACGTCAGGGAAATCACAAACCACTCGTATCTCTTCTATGAGGATGCCGGTGGCCTGATTCAGTACTACTCCCTTGGCTGTAGAGTTGGCTGCTATGAACTCAACCTTGGTACCTTCTACACTAGTCAATTGTACTGTCCGCTTGGCACACTGTATCACTCCATCATACTTGCGTAGCCAATCCGTTCCAAGTATAATATCTATCCCCTTGGAGTCTAGGATGATGAGCTTGGCTGAGAAGTCTACCCCTCTTATCTTGAGGGCGACCCTTAGGCATATTTGATTGGTTCTCATTTCTCCCCTAGGAGAACTAACTAGCATGGTATGCTTCATAATAGCAATTGGCAGATTGTACTTTGCAACATAGGCAGATGTTATGAATGAGTGTGATGCTCCCGAATCAAATAAAATGGTTGGAGGTTGAGAGTTAGCTAAGAACATACCGAGCACCACATCTGCAGCTTGTTCGGCCTCCTTAGTAGTGACATGGTTGATGCGGCCACGAGCATAATTCTGTTGTCCTCGATTGCCCTGCAGCATGTTGGTTGGGGCTTGCCTTGGTACACTGTTCCGCTAGGGACACTGACCTATGAAGTGACCCACCTGTGCACACTGATAATAGACTCTCTTCGCACCACTAGTATTCCTAGAAGTTTTGCGATTTACGCTTTGTGGAGCTATTGGGGCTGCGGGGCGAGGTGCCTGCTGATGGATGGTGCGAGATGCCTGCTGGGGGTTAGGGCAAGGGGCCTGATAGTTGGGGCATTGCATCTGGAAGTTGGGGCGTGGAGCTTTGCATAGGTGGCCTGACTGTGTTGGGAGCACGGTAGTATGGGTTAGGGGATGGCATCAGGCGGGGACGAGTGTTATTACCAGATGATTGTCATTGAAAGGGCATCTTCCTCTTGCCATCCCTTTCAATCTTGTTACACTTGTTCTCCACAACAATGGCCTTGTCCATCAGTTTCTGGAAGTTTGCATAGTCGTTGTTCAGCAACTGGAACTGGATGTCATTTTGCAGTCCCCTCATGAACATATACTGCATCTTCTCATCGGTGCTCACATCCTCAAGAGCATACCTGGATAGCTGGATGAACCTATTCAGGTACTCACTCGCTGTCATGCTTCCCTGCCTCAGATCTTGAAATTCTTGTCTCTTCAACAACTTGATGCCCGTAGGGACATAGTGTGAGCAAAAGCTAGCCTTGAACTCATTCCAAGTGATGTTCTCCACATCAGCATGGGCATTGCAATAAGCTTCCCACCAGTCTGTGGCTATACCAAACAGCTGATGAGCTGCAAAGAGAATCTTCTCTCGATCATTGCATTGGGCGATCATCAACTTCTTCTCTATGGCCTTAATCCAATCATCAGCTTCCATAGGATCCCTGGACCGGGAGAAGGTAGGTGGCCTAGTCTTTAGGAACTCTCCCAACTTATTCTAGGGTGGTGGCGGAGGTGGAGGGGCATGGTGCTTCTGTTGGGCATTCTGCTGGATGGCGCCCAAGGTTTGGATCACCGTCTGCATAAGCTCAGTCTGCATGGCTAAGAGTTGCTCAAAGTTCAGAGCATTGTTGTCATCCTCGTTGTTCTGGTGGCTACCTTCAGCGTGTCCCCTAGTGCGAACCATCTGAGAGAATGAATGGTGGAAGTGGGGTGAGACGAGGTGGGATAATAGTGAAATAGAAAGAACCCCCAACTAAATGCATCAAGGAAAGATAAGTAAAACGATTGTTTATTTAAATAAGCAACCAAAAGATGAGGTTGTGGACAAGGTGCCAAGGCATCCCACAACTCACATCAAGCACACTCAAATCAAGACAAGTGAAAGAGTTCATTACATCACACCATGAAAGCAAATCGATCTAAATGTTTGATTATTACAATCTTTATTCTTAGGGCAAGGGAATCTCCTAGGCACGGGAGCTAGCTTTGTCAGAGACCGAAGGTAGGGAGCTTGCGCGCTTCGGGGAGTTTGTGGTCCAAGTACGGATGCCAGAGGAGTAGAGGTCACTCTACTCGCCCATCTTGACTCGCTGGTCGCACTTTAGATAATCCACAGTCTCATGCAGCCTTTTCCAAAGAGCGTGGTTTTCCTTTAGTAGGGCTTCCATAGCATGGCTTAAGTCCAAAGCAACTCCCTGAGTCTTGTCCATCTCTCTGGTGCTCACATACCATTCTATAGGAGCGATGATGTACTTTTCCATGCCTAGCTTCCGAAGGGGAATATGGGCAAAGCTTGTCCTTGCTATTCCACGGCGGTGAGTGTGGCAGAGACTAGTGAGAGCCTTCCAGGCAGCATCGTCCACTGCAACCTCATGAGTAGCCCTGGGTGTGCGGCCGTGGTGAGTAGATATGACGCGGTCGCCATCGTAGATGTTGACCTCTGCCGTCCATTCTTCACGGGAAGGGCGATCCACCTTCTTGAGGAAGTACTGTGGCCTGTTGGTGATGCCAATCCTCTCAAGTAACTTCCACAGAGTCTTGGTGAAGGTCTCACCCACTAGTCCAAAAGAGCGGTACTTCTCGGCCTGATGGACAACTGGGTCTTCGTCCTCCTTCTCTGAGTCCTCCTCGTCACCATCTTTAGGATCTTCAGGGTCCTCAGGCTCTTCAGGGTCTTCTCCTCCTTGGGGTTCCTCAGGATCCTCTTCTTGCTCACGCTCTTCAGGTTCTTCCTCTTCAGGTTCCTCGGTTTCTTCTTCTATGGGATCTTCCTGTGGTGCCTACGGGAGTCCTCTCGCGTTCGGGCTGGTTTACCTCTTCACTTGCTTCCTTCCGAACACGCCTAGGGGCAAGCTGTCCACAGTGGCGTCCAGACGTAGCCTTACGAGCAGTCAGCTTGGTGCGGGCCATCTACATCTTTGAAATAACAAGGCATGAATAAGCAATGGTTAAAAGAAATCAAAAAAATTAACAAAGGCCAAGATGAGAAAACATTAAGGATTAATATTTTGTTAAAATAGTTTGTATAGATCTAAACCAAACTAGGGTCCCTAAATGCATCCACGGCTAACTACGTTGTCGTCCTATAGTCGATATGGCTCTGATACCACTTCTATCACACCCATTTTAAGGAGCAAAACGGGTGCTGTCGTACGTGTGCCCAGGATCAAGTAACACACACATACGGTACATCCTCAATGGTAAACAGAATAAATATCCATATCCTTTATTTATTACATCGTATATTTATTACAAAAGGACCCGTAGGTCTAACAGAAAAGTACATCAATGCAGCGGAAACATACTAGCGTAGACGTCCCAAGACTCCACAGGCACCGACTGGTGGACCATCGCCTAGTACTCGCCACCGTCGTCTTTGTAGTGGTTCCACTCCTCTCCTATGGCTGAGCAGCGATTATAGCAAGGGTGAGTACGTGTCGTACTCAGCAAGTGGGGAAAAAGATGACATGAGGCTGAGACAAGGAAGGCTAAAAAGGGGTTTATTGCATGAGCTTTTAATGTCCTATGCAACCTAATTACTAAGTGGGGTCATCCCATCCCTTAATCCACATGGTACAATCCAATCCAAGTCAAAACCATCCAACCATCCCAACTGTCGAGAGATATTCTCGATAGTAGATCTAGGTATGCGTATGAGTATGAAAGATCGATGGACAAAGGACACGAAGTTTATACAGGTTCGGCCCTCTCGAAGGATAATAACCCTATGTCCTGTTTGGTGTTTCTGTATTGCTAGGATTCACACTGGAATTATGGTTCTAATACGAGTCTGTCTCTTGCCAAAGGCCCCGTGCCCTCCTTATATATCCGAAGGGCAAGGATTTACATGGTAATTTTTTTGTCAGTTACAACAGATTCTATCTATCCAACATATCTGCTAACCTAACTTGCCGCCTACTCAAACAAGTATCTCAGTAAATATCTTCTGGGCCGAATACACCATACCCAAGCCCCCGGCCCACTCGGCCAATTAGCCGAGTGGTTAAGTATCCCGGGTACATATGTCCCACACCAATCAATCCATATCCAACTAATCTTGTGAGGATTCCAGGCTGCTCTTGACCGTGAGCACGACTATCATGATAGTTTGATACTCTGCAGAGTTTGTACCACTTTACCCATAAGTCGTGATTCCCATTGTGCCCGTGGATGCGCCCCACATTACACACTTCCTTTGGTGTGTGGCAGGGTTTCACTTTGAGTCTTTTTCAAAGGGTCTCCTAGTACATGCAAGCCACTAAGGTTCCACTCCCGTCCATAAGTGATAGCCTATCACTAAGGAGCTAATCACCCTAGGAGCCCCCTCTTGAGCCATTCGGATCCAAGGACAGTCCTCTTGATTTCCGTTCCCCGCTCCACCAAAATGCTGCACCGACACTTGGAGAGCACCTAATTACTAGGCCAAGCCTTACCCATATCAGTCTTGTGATGGCACTGTTTTCCTGGGTCATCGCTCCAAGAACCGGGTCCTAGGATCTATGACAAGCCTACCACCACCAAACCTGTGCACACGGCACCATATCCATTCCATCCGGCTTGCATAGATCCCTAATCCATGTTGCTAAAAGAACTACCAATCTTTCCCCATGTGATACTGTTCGTTAGTCAACATTAAATTGAACCCCACCACCCAATAAGCAACTAAGAATGTCTACCCATTAAAACTCTAGTTCAAGGCGACAAGGACAAGGTAGACAATGCTAGTAAACCCTAACCATAGGTTCCCAATCAATTGACACAAGCATGCACATTCTACAATAAAATTATAATAGGTGCAAAATGCGTCAAGGACACTTGCCTTCGTCCTGCGCGGGAGGCTGCTCAAGCACTTCAAATTCCTGCTCCTGGAAGTCCTCGTAGGATGGTCCTTTTGTGTGCTCGTCTTTACGTAATAGTACTAACACAAGCAATTGTATAACAATCAAACACAGCAATGCAACCATGAAAAGACAGTATGTAAATGCCATGAATGCATAGGTTATGCTCCTACGGGAAATTTGGCGCAAGAATCAACTAAATTGAAGTTACGAGTAAAAAGTTATGCCTATTTGAAGTTCTAGGGGTAAAATGGTAAAAATAGGCTAGTTTGAGGGCTAAAATGTAATTTTAGAATACTATAGGGGCTTAACTGCAAAATAACAGGGTCTAAATAACTTAGAGTAAAAATCCAGGGCTAAAATGTAATTTATAACAAGTTCAGGGACTAATGTCAAAAAAGACAGGGCTAAAATATAATTAAAAATAAGTCTAGGGGTATTTTTGTGAAAATTACATGGCCAAAATAATTACTCTAATAAAGTACAGGGTGTTTCTGTTAAAATACAGAGCTAAAATAATTATTATGAAGTTCAGTGGCTTTAAAAACAAATTTTCTAAAGTTTCTGGACAAAACAGGGGCATAAATCTAATTATCTCTAAGCGTAGGAACCTAAATGCAAAATGCTATTAATATCCAGGAATTATTGATTTAATTTATTTCTAAAACCCGTGGACTGGGTCTATGGGCCCTGTGGACCCTTGGTCCACCGGTCCATCTTGGCGCGTTGGACCGAGATCCAACGACCCATCTAGAGGGCTGCCAGCGGCCGGCGTGGTGGCGCACGGCAGAGCTCGCTGGAATTGGCGCTTTGGTGGCCGGGATCCACTCGTGACGGTCCTCGAGCTCCTGCGAAGCACGGCGGCAGGTCAAAAGGGATCGGGATGCACCGGAGGGGAGGAATCAAGGCGGCGGCGGAGCTCTTACCGGAGACGGCGGAGAATTCGCGCACGACGGCGCTGGATTGAAGCTGGCGGGGAGAGAGCTTCGAGCGCGGCGAGGGTGGGGTGCAGGGGGCCGAGGCTTGGGTTTTATAGAGGGGTAGAGCTAGGGTTGCCGGGAATCGGGCGGGGGGCAGCGCGGCCAAGAATCTCGCCCTTTCCAAAATTCTCTGGTGGCGGCGCGATGATTTTGGGGGAATTTGGGGAAGGTGGCGCGGAGGGTTGCGACGATCACGTACGTGGTGTCGGGGGGATCGGGGCGAGCGCGCGCGGACCAGCGCTGATTTGAACGGGCCAGAGGCGAGAAGGGAAGGGAGGCAGAATCAGCGGGAGGAAGGAGATGACGGGGCGGGGTCCGCTGTCAGTGAGAGAGAGAGAGAGAGAGAGAGAGAGAGAGGGAAAGAGGCGGGTTCCTCTGGCGGGGAGCCTTCGGTGCGGGGGAGGCGGGCGACTGGGCTGGCGGGCTGGGCTGGTTGGCACGGCCTAGGTCGCGAGAGGGGAAAGTGGGGGGGGGGGGGGGGGGCAGAGATGGTTCCGGGGTGGGCTGAAATGGTGGGTTCGGCCCAGTTTCTATTTTTCTCCTTTTTCTTTTTCTTTTCTCTCCTAAATCCCATTCTAATTCTTGGTAATTATTTAATAATTAACTAAATGCACAATGCAACTACATGGCAATGACATGATATGCAGATGCAATTAATTAATTATTTTAGAAAAATAATTTGTACTAGGCTATTTTATTAATTGATTAATGCTATCAACTAGCATTTTTATAAATTGTGAAAAGTAGGGTGTTACATATTTCCACAGGAAAGCTAGGCATAATAATATCTCAGCTTTTACAAAGATATGACTAAAGAATAATTTCAACTAACAAAAACGGGAGTAAGGATAATCAATGATAGAGTGGGGTAGTAACACAGGAGAAATCCACACTAAGATATATAAAGAGATCAGTTAAGCTAGCTGGGAGGACAGCGAGTCTAAGTGTAAGATTCCTAAAATATTTCTTCCTAATATATTTAAGTCAAGCGTCAAACACTAGTTACTCGGGTTGAGCGCTTACACCAATTTCTTGGTACAACCTCAAGTCCTTCACTTGTTAGCTCACTTTGAGGCATGAAAACGATCCCCTAATAAGGGTCGGTAACTAACCTCATGTACTAGTGGGTACGCTATCACTAGACAACCCTGCTTGAGACTTCCCGTACATGGTGGATTACTAAAGGGACGGATAAGGCTGTCACCACCTACCGCCTACCACACAGCCCGTGGGGACGAATACAAATCCAGGTAACACTAACTTATGCACCATGCCTACACCTTCACAAGATATTCTTCCGTTAATCGAGTGGAAGAACAACCAGGAAATAACCAAGTCTAAGTCCTTAAAAAACTAAAACTTAATTAAATCCTAGTCGAGAGACCGGCGCACTATGCATCAAAGTTTCTTCTCGATGATTGTAACTTGAAGAAATGACTAAGTTAAAATAAGTACTTGACAAGATCTAAAAGAGAAAGATATTTTATATTGATAAGAGATATGTCTTACATAAAGAGAAAAGATACAAGAGATCTCATACCAAGACTCCAAGACAATTCCGGAAACTTGAACAATGCTCTCGACTAGACTCTAACTCCCGACTAACTAACCTATTCTACATTGTGGCACAAGGAAAGTGGTCTCCTTGATGTGTTCTTCTTTATTTCCTCTCGAATTCTCCAATATTTATAGGTGGCGATGGGACGGAAGGTATTTATAGGTGAAGTGGAGTCAGTGGGCCAATGTCGGTGCATCGGGAAGGGGGCTAGGCCGAGCGGGCGTTGAATTGGGTCGGTTCCTGACCGAGTCTTCCTGGATGGCTCAGATATTGTCCCAATAACGATTGATTTCAGCCATAAACAACCCTATCGGCCGGCTGTTTTACAGTCGTGATCAGCCAACATAATCTTTCTTCATATTTTTTGCATATTTTGGCCTTATATGACCTGTAAACACATATTTCCCTAAAACTTGTGGAATCTTTATTAGTTTTTGTAAATTTTTATTGAACTAAGGTCTTTACCTTGCATTTTTTGACAGGTTGGTGGCTGGAATTGGGTTTTATCAGCCGCCAACACCTATAATGTAGTCAACTAGGGCAAGGCAAACAGACAAGCATAAATAGCACGGTATGTAAATATGGAAAGTAAAGCATCATAGTAAGGAGAGGGTCAAGGAATGCTCACAAGGATAGTGCCTTGCCCTACTCCTTGTTAGACCACTCCCGCCGGAGTACTGGTCCCTCCCGCCACCAAGTGGAGTTGTTGCACATAAGCTTGTAATCACTCCCGGAGTGTAAACACGGTTGCGTCACCGCTGCCACCAAGGCACAAGCTCGCTTCCCTCGAGAACTTGCCGGACTCCTCGAGCCGACACGGGCACTCACTAGCGATGACCCCTTCACCGGTAGGCTCAAACCGGGTACAAACGTGTGACGGCCCTCACAACCAATCATGATAGGTTCGATCATAGACACCTAACCACTTTAGGCCTCACCATAGACCAAGAGTAACAATCTAGATCACTCCCTAAGGACACCCTAGGCTTTGATGTGGATAGATGCTCAAGTTACTCTCATTAGCATTCTCAAGATATCCAACATCCTCTTCTAGTGCTCTTGTCTTTTCCTCTTGGCTCTCACCAAATGTTCCAAGCTATTCAACTGGCCAAGAGAGGTCTCCAAGACCCCAGCAACAAAGTGAAATAGGCTTCCAACCTCAAACTCGTTGTTGTTCTATGAAATTAGCTTTGGGCCTAGTGACCATACTTTATGGCCACTGCCTAACTAGATTGTCCAGTCTCCACAGATCATGTGACACCCCATGTTTCACCTTTAATTAACTAATGCTAAACCCTAAGTAGCAGGAATGATTAAGCCTAGGTGTAATTAAACAATAACATGACATAATGAAAACCAAATCAATTTAATTTAAGGCTAAACAAAACTTATCAGCATGGTTGTGAAGTAACATTCACATTTTCTACACAACCTATGTGAAATAAATTCATGAGCATGTTAGTAATGATGAAATATAATTTTGAATGAAATGTGGGAATTTTATCATATTTAGAAATGCCCAAATAATTAATTAAAGCCTAGAAACCCTTTTCAATTAAACTTTTATTCTAAATCAATTATAATACTTCTGACCTAGCGGATCCCACCAAAGCGCCAGAAATATCTTAGAGGATCTATGTCTAAAATCCCTTTTCATTTGCACTTAGGGAAGTAATTAAATGAATTTAAAATAGGAGCAACGACTATTCTGCAGATCATTTGAATTCAAGAAGGGCATCTTTGCAAATTGACTTGTCTCCTTTGTCCTGCCAATAGCCGACCGATCCAAACCGCCGTGCACGTTCCCGTTTTTCCTACTTGCTTCCCTTGCTTCTCACATGCCATGCTGCTTTGCCGCTGCCTGGCCTGCATCAGTTGTAAGCTTCATGACCATTGATGATTGGATCCCCGAGGTATGGATGTTTTGATGATAGATGACAACTATGAAATTGTGGACTAATATCTACATGAGTGTTGTCTATTTAGGAATCATCTCTAAACTCTATTATAAATCATATGGATGATGGTTGCCTTGGCGATGGATGACAATGACCACAAGCATGGAGGCTTGTGAACTTGATGGAGATGGATCAAAGCAGAGAACAAGCTATGGTGCAAGTGTTTGGAACACTTGACTAGTTGTTAGGGATTTGAGTCCATAGGAAAAATCGGACTATCAAGGGGGTCTAGGTCATTCTCTTAGGTCATGTCTAGTCAGTGATGTGCAAGGTTGCTCGGTGAAATCACAGGCACTAGGTGACAGTGGAGAAGCCAAGGATCTGTTCAGAAAGCCGGGAAATGAAGTCAAGCGAGGATGACAAGTTTCAGCTTCTGGACATAGAGCCGGACAGAGGGGTCAGTGGAGACTGGACTGTATGGTCACTATGGGGAGTTTGTCTGGGACTTACCGATTGCCCCCTCTCTCTCGGTACGTCTTCGGTCCTTTCAAGTGGTATCAGAGCCAAGTGCTCATCTTTGAGGCTTCACCGTCTTGAGTAAGAATGTCGGGACCGGTGGGGAGTGTTCCCTTATTCAATGGTGAGGACTATGCTTATTGGAAGGCTCGCATGCAAGCCTACCTTTAGTCCCTTGATCCACAGATATGGACGGTCACTCATGAGTCCGATGCGGATGCGAACCTACTTGAGCCTGACTAGATTAAGTGTAATGCTAAGGCCGAGATTGCTCTGTTTGCTTGCATCTCTAAGGATGTTTTCGCTCTGCTAGATGCTGGTTCCTTAGCATATGGTATATGAACTGAGATTCAGGGGCTCTATGAGGGCACCAGTGATGTCAAAGAGGAAAGATACTATGTGCTGAAGAACAAGTATGATAACTTCACTAGATTGCCACATGAGAGAGCTAACGCTGTTCATTCTTGTTTTCATGTACTAGTGGAGAAGATCAATGCACTTTGGGATGATTTCAAGATGAAGCCCGTTGAGGTGATAAGAAGATTCTTGAGACTATTCAAAGACCCCAAGTATGAGGCCATCATCACCTTCATCTTACAAGGTGACCTCAAGACCAAGACCACGAAGGAGATACTTGGCAAGATCACCACCTTCAAGATCTATAAATTGGGGTTGGATGATCCTCAACCATCCAATCTTGCTCTACCGGCTGACAAGCAAGAATGTAGCAAGAGCAAGAAAAACAAGAAGAAGGTGATTATTGAGGATGATGATGAAGAAGATGATGATAAGGATGACTTGACTGAGGACTTGGCTCTTCTCATGAAGAAGATGAAGAACTTCAAGAACAAGTTTGCTTCCAAGTCAAGGGGCAAGTGCTTCAATTGTGGCTCAAAGAATCACTTTGTCCGAGAGTGCCCAAAGCCCAAGAAAGAAGCATTCAAGTCACAAGACTCAAGTGAAGAAGAAGAAGAAGACCCCAAGGCCAAGCACAAGAAGAGGAGGTACTTCAACAAGGACAAGAGCAAAGGCAAAGGCAAAGCTCAAGACTACAAGAAGAAATTATCTTGCAA
Organism: Eleusine coracana subsp. coracana; assembly: GCA_032690845.1. Taxonomy (NCBI): domain Eukaryota; kingdom Viridiplantae; phylum Streptophyta; class Magnoliopsida; order Poales; family Poaceae; genus Eleusine; species Eleusine coracana. The sequence goes on along the minus strand of CM064428.1, from coordinate 41,046,365 downwards.
GGCCCTTGTTGGAGAGTGGACAAGTGACAACTCATCAAGGATCGAGAAGGCGACCAGGGGGGGAGGATGGGAGCCAATCTAAATTCTCCAGGAGAACTTGGCCTATATCCCAAAGACAACCCAAGCCAACTTTCGAACCGATCACCAAGACTACACACACCAACTACTGGTGTACTAGCCCCAGGAGAGATGAACCACAGCAAGAAACACAGAGGAAACAAAAAGAAAACTACAGATACTCGAGATAGTCAAAAACCTAACAAACTGCACCTTACTGAACTACCACCGGCAGTGCCGATCAGGACCATCAGCAGTGCCAGTGCGGGGTTCTAAGACCCATTGGCAGTGCCGGTGCGGGGTTCTGAGACCCACCGGCAGTGCCGGTCCTGGTCGTCGGCAGTGCCGATTGATCCCGATAGAACAACAGAAACTTTTAGGAATTTGGCAAATCTTCTCCAAAACCTAACCAAATGAACTCCAAATGATGCAATTTTTGGACCAGTGAATCCTCATCACATCACAACCCTAATCCTAGAAAATCATCTCAATTGACTCAAGGAATCATCACGAATTTCAGATCTTGTGCCAAGAATACCAAAAAGGGGAAACTTGAGAAATAATTCAAATCGAAGGTGCTAGAGCTATTGATTCGGTCAAGGATCCATAGAGGATTGTTCTAGCTCATCCTAGCAACAAGTTTCTCAAGAAATCCATACCAGAAACTCGTCCAAAAATGAGATCGAAAATCACCATGAAAATAGCTCCGAAAATAGGAAAAAGGGAATTTCGGGATTCAAGTGAAGAGGGAAATCTTGAGCATGAAAATACTTCTCATATCATAGAAAGGTTCTTACAAGATCCATAGGTTCAAGTCTAGGAAGCCACCATCTTCCTCCCACTATTTGGAAGAGCAAGAGATGTCTCTCACACACCCTTTCCTCTCCTCTAAAACATGAAGTCCTCTCCTAGCACTTTGAATAGAGTACTAACACAAGGATAATGGAAAGAGAGGCACCTCTTCCATTAGCCATACCTCTCCTTATATAGGCCTAGGGTCTATTGTCCACATGATCACTCTACCCTTGACCTACATAACACACCCACCTGCCACCGGGGGCATAACCGTCCATCTTTTTCGTCATCGCCCGAATGCCATCGGACGCTTCATGATGTAGATATGGTCCGATCTTCCAAGAGATAAGAGGATAAACTCGAATTTTGGGAACTAGGCGTCGACGACCCGGCTTGAATCAGACACGATCCAACCCCGCAACCGTTACACCAAGCACAACTTGATTGTTCCTGCAAGCGAAATCGAGAATACAAGCAAGAGAGGATAAACACGCAATTTGAAATTGCAAATATGGATGAAGAGAATCACAAGAAAAGGTTCAAGCTCTAAACACAAAAGGACTAATCGCCACATTGGTGTAGAACAAGAACAGGGGCCCTGGATTACTGTAAAAGGACTTGTCGCCACAGTTACAATAATTCAATCAAGTTTCTCTCTGGAAAATTGAACTAAACAAAACCCGAAACTAAAAGACAGTGGCTACTGAGTTTATGTAGGAAACAAAGACGTCCTAGGGTTGGGTGCGACCAGAGGGGGTGCCCACAACATGGGCTTAAGGCCCAACACGATACATGGCCAAGTTAGCCCAAAATAGGTGCCACAACACCTTGTCATGGTCACATATTATGACTCACGACCCTTCTAGAGCTAGGACCAGAACAAAAACGACGGCGTCGTCGTCTCCTTTCCAACGCATCAAACAACTCATCATGATTATCACAAAGATCAGTAACAGTAGATGTCATAGCAAGAAAAGCACCTCCCTTTAACTGAATAGCCTTATGTTTAGCATCAGAAAGTTGTTTGTTATCATGTTTATTCTCAGTATTTTCAGCAAGTAGTTTAAAATGATTTCTAATATCAGCAGGCAATAACAGACGTAAAGTAATATTCCTTTCCTTATGCACGAATGTATATGTATTTGTTCTACCATGGTGGGCAGCATCCATATCATATTCCCATGGATGGCCTAATAAAAATGAACATGCTTGCATAGGTACAACATGAAAATTAGCAAAGTCTTGATAAGAACCTACTGAAAAGTGTATGCGTGCTGATCGAGTTACCTGTGCCGTACCACTATTGTTGAACCATTTGATGTGGTAGGGCTGATGTAGTGCATGCGTGGTCAAGCCAAGTTTGCTTACCAAATCAGAACTTACCAAGTTGTTACAACTCCCAGTATCAATGATGGTGAGAACACGGTGGTCCGCAACAATGAGGTACATGTAGAATAAATTGTTGCGTTGTTGTTCTTCCTCTTGTCCCACCCGAGTGGTCAACACACGCTGTACAATGAGGCTAGGAAAGCCCGCAGTGGCAGCAATAGAATCAATGGTGGTAGTCTCCTGCTCCTCCGTCGAATTTGCAACAAGATTAGGCATACGAGCAAATTCATCTTCAACATCACTAGAACTTTCATACCCATCAGCGGTAGCGATGAAAGCACGACGACTAGGGCAATCCTTCATGACATGTCCCATGCCCTTGCAGCGGTGGAAAATAATGGTGGTGGAGGAGCCACTCCTAGTACCGGAAGTAGTAACCTTCTTCTGGTGTTGGTGCTGCACACTAGACGATTGTGCTGCAGAAGTAGGCGCAAGTGGAAAAGTTGTTGCTGGTGTCTTAGCAACATGACTCTTCAAGTTCTCTACTCCAGTGCGTTGCTGGAGATATTGCTCAGTGTTGGACCTGCAAGATTGTTGCGGAAGGCATCCCTGTACTTCTCGTTCAGCCTTAAGAGCAATATGATAATATGATACAATTGGCTGAACCTATTCCACTCTTTATAGTCAACAATATTCTGGATATCACGGTTCAAACCACCAAAAAATCTAGCACTAGTTTCAAGATCATCTTTATGTATATCACAACGTGCTAAACCAATAAGCAATTCCTGATAATATTCCTCTACTATTTTACTACTTTGTGTTAAAGATTGTAATTTCAAACGTAAATCACGTTGGTAATAAGGAGGAACAAAATGAGATTTCATGCGTTGTTTCAAAACAGGCCAAGTGGCAGGTATAGCAGCATTAGTATTGCAAAGATCATTCCACCAAAAGAGAGCAAAACCTCTAAACTCACTAGTAGCAACTCTAACTCTATGCTCAGCAGGAACTAAATGAGAATTAAATTTCTGTTCAACAGCAAGTTCCCAATCTAAGTATGCTTCAGGGTCAGCACTACCGGCAAAAGGTGGTATGTTAAATTTGGGCTTAACAAAAGTATCAGTATTACCATGATTGTTATTACCTCCCATACCGTATCGATTACGGTGAAGACGGTCTACATCACGGTCAAAATCATCATCAGTAGCAACTCGTTGAGGTGGAGGTTGTCGTTCAACATCCTCAATGCGGTGGACAACAATGTTGATGTGATCCATCAACTCGGCAAACTTCGTTTCCATGAATGTATGCTGGTCCGCAAGAAGCTTCGTGAGCTCGGCCTTGGAGACACAATCATTGAAGTCTGTAGGGGACTCCAACTCTCCAGGTGTCCCTTTCCCTTTCTCTGACATGGTTAAAAGCAAAAGACAAGACTAAACAAAAAGATTAGCCCTATCAACTAGCAGGCAGCAGAGGGTGTAGAAAGTGGAAAACAATATCAGAAGCAATGTATCACAATCTTGCAAGTGTTCTTACCAAAGCCACCAAACAGGTCGACACAATCTGTAGTTGAGCTTGAGTGTAACAGTTGCAAGGAAGAAACCAGTGCTGCAATATGTATAGCTTGGAAGGCTAATATGTATGTCACTGGAACACAATTCAATAACAGATAGTAGCACTGAATAAATGTCCAAAGCAGTGTCCTAATTGCTGGCAAAAGAATCGTGTTCAAAAACAGTTGTGACAGCAAGAACAATGGCAAAGAACAATGGAAAAGGCAGCAAGGAACAAAACAGACTTCACAGGCTTAGAATTTTCAAGGCGGGGGGGGGGGGGGGGGGGGGGTTGCAAATCAAAATCTTGATTTTTTGTATGATTTTTCCACTATTTTTCTGTGATAGAGGAACACAAAGGAAGGAACCGCAAGAAGTTTGAGTCAAGAATCTGCTATAAAAATTTCAGCCCAATCGGAGCAACGAGCGAAAAGTTATGCCTGTTTTACCGAAGGTATGTTAAGATAGGGTTTGAGGGGTGAGGGGGGGGGAACCAAATCGGGTAGGGTTTTTTTGTTGGCAACAGATTGTGGGTGTGGTGGGTGGGTGACACGATGGTGAATCCAATGGAAAACACGATGGTGATGGTGGTGTGCAGCGGAGATCAAAACACAAACCGAATCGAAACACAAATTCAAACCAGCAACTGAACTCGACTAGGACACAAACTCAACACTACGGACTCTGAAATTAAATTATGCAAAGGCTAAACAGTGTCTGGGATGGTGGGAAAATTTTTTTTGTAGGCTTTTTGGTGGACAAAAGGTGATGAACACAAACGAATCTAAAGGGAAGAACACGATAATACCTCACGGGGAACCTAGGAATCTGATACCACTTCATGTAGATATGGCCCGATCTTCCGAGAGATAAGGGGATAAACTTGAATTTGGGGAACTAGGTGTCCACAACCCGGCTTGAATCAGACACGATGCAACCCCGCAACCATTACACCAAGCACAACTTGATTGTTCCTGCAAGCGAAATCGAGAACACAAGCAAGAGAGGATAAACACGCAATCTGAAATTGCAAATATGGATGAAGCGAATCACAAGAAAAGGTTCAAGCTCTGAACACAAAAGGACTAATTGCCTCAGTGGTGTAGAACAAGAACAGAGGCCCTGGATTACTGTAAAAGGACTTGTCGCCACAGTTACAAGAATTCGATCAAGTTTCTCTCTGGAAAACTAAACTAAACAAAACCCAAAACTAAAAGACGGCGGATACTGAGTTTATGTAGGAAACAAAGACGTCCTAGGGTTGGGGGCGACCAGGGGGGGCGCCCACAACATGGGCTTAAGGCCTGACACGATACATGGCCAAGTTGGCCCAAAATAGGTCACACAGCACCTTGTCATGGTCACATATTATGACTCACGACACTACTGGAGCTAGGACGAGAACCAAAACGACGGCGTCGTCATCCCCTTTCCAACGCTTCAAAGAATGCCTCGTTTGGACGTCGGATGTGGGAGATATCATCAAAACCGTGAAGGGGTGTCGGCTGAATCCGAGACGAACGCGGCGACCGAGTTGGTGACAACTTGTAACTTGGGGACGGCCATGATATGCACGTATCCAGCATGGTGATGTCCTCATCACTTCACGTCTTTGCTTCATCTCGAAGCAAGCTCCGTGATGGTGCCACATGCACGACCAACCACCGCCACCGGTTTTGAGGCCCAATCCGGGAAACAGCCTTGCAGGCTTCTCAAAGCATGACTTCTCGATGTAAACACATGTCACCTTGTCCCGTGATCCTGACCATCGGCAAGTCTCTTCCAGTCCCTGTCCATCGAGCCCCCTTGTCACATGCACTGGCATCCCGTTCGCCTTGACTTGGTCGCCACGTCGTCTTCATCATCATCACGGTTTTGAGGCACAACCACGAAATCGTCTGTGCTTCTTACCTCTCCACGTATATGGTGTGGATCACCCTTCATTTCACCCGGCATCCTGATCGTCTGGCCCCAAGTCCCCTACTTGTGCTCGATCCTCTCGCTGTTGACCGCCAAGTCGACTCCAGTGACCTACACATCATGACACAAGCAAACACATTTCACATCTCCTGCAATATCACCAATATCTCCACCAACTCCGGTTAGTCATAACCATGATATGCAACCCATGCAATACCTGGATTCCCGCATTTGAACTCAAACATCAAATCCGCTCAAGTCAATTACTCATCACATATATTGCAAACCATGGCACATATCCAAATGGTTTCTCAATCTCCCCCTTGATGAGTACATTGACAACACCAAATGCACAAAGATTAGAGATTGAAATGCGAAGCCGAATAAGCACATCCAAATGGCCAAACCCAAAGAAAAGGTGAAAGCAAGCCATCTAGAAAAGTAGGGATCACAAAACCAAGAGTTGGCAAAGAAGGCGACTTGAGACGCAAAGAATGTGAAAAGCGCAAGAAAATGCTCAAGATCATGATATGCTCCCCCTCAAGATGTGGTAGGTCTCATGTAGTGCAAACTGGATCATATTAGATTCTTAGCATTGTTTGTGCATGACCGCAAAAATTTCTCCCCCTTTTGCAATGAACTCATCAAAGAGGCAAAAGAACAAGTGTTGACGGCTGTTAAGTACCATTTTTTACCGTCAACTATACTCAAATAAAGGAGAATTTGGCATTTCATACACGCATGCTTTAGCACAATAATATAGTTCCACTTGTACTTGGAGAACTTTGTGCATGCAGGAGGAAATGTGAAGGAAACACCTCAAAAGGCAAGAAAACACACTTTCGACCAATCAGAGAGTGCCACATGGACGTCACACGGATTGAAGGGCCCATTTTCAGCACTTAACCGACGTAACTCCCTGTAATACCGCGCAAACCGACGTCAGGGCCCACAGGACAGCCACCTGGAGAAAGCACAGGCCAGGAGGGGCCACCCCCAGGTCGGCCGACCTGGTCAGGTCGGACGACCCGGTCGGGCGCCCTCTCCGCCTGGGCTTCCACGTGTTGGCTCCTCCGCGACTCCTGATGACGGTTTGAGATGCCTTCCGTGGCGGTTACTCTCCCTTGCCGACCTATTGAGGCTATAAATAGGAGGGTGTGCCTTCACACTCAACACACACCACAAGAAGCATTTCTCTCTTGCTAGTAGTAGTTCTTGGAGTTTTAGTGGAGTTAGGCTGAGTCTAGAGCTCTCTAGTCCCAAGTCTTCACTTGGAATTGGTATGGCTCTTGTATCTTTTCCCTTTTGTAAGACTTTGCTCTTATCAATATATATATCTTTTCTATATAGTTGTGCTTGGGTCATGAGTTTCTTGTTTGATATTGTGATCCATATATGTGATAGTATAGTCTACTTGTGTGATAGTAGTTTATATTTATTATACTACTATTGTCATGCTAGTTATATACCGTCACTATAGTCTAGTTTATATGTTATAGTCTCTATGCTTAGTTTTAGCTGATAAAGTATAGCATGGGTTTGGTGATCGTATTCGTACGGTAGCTCTGCCTCGTTAATAGTAATCGCGGAGGGGCAGAGTGCTCTTTGGTCATGCAAGTATGGTATTTGGGTGACTGATTTGCATCAATTATTCGTTAGTCTACTGGTTCGTTGAGGTAGGCGGCAGGTGGTGACAGCCCTGTCCGTCCTTTGAAATCCTCCCCGCTAGGCTAGTGCGTAGGCTCTTGGCGGAAGTCGCCTGTGGATGCAGGGGTAAGTCCGTGCCTGAAGTGCTATATTATTGACTGCTGAACCTGAGTGTGGGTCTGTATGTATTCTACTTAGGCTATGCAACTGTATAGGAATGTATAGTAGGAGTAGCTTAGCCTAGTCTTTCCTCCACTAGACTTTATTTATTTAGTAGGAATCTTCTGTGTGTGTCACACTACCCGGTTATTATCATGTACCCGCCTGTCTTGGTTAAGATATCCTTGCTAATTGTTAACATGATCTTATATGTTAGTAACGCTTCTTGATCATACCCTTCCTTTGGGATAAACAAATACGATACCCTGAATACTTCCGGGTGAAATGCTACAGCGGTATTCTCCGTGCGCTTGCGGATTTTACCTACTTGACTCTGGGACATATTAGTGAACCGTTTCTGGCTCCGTGCCGGGAATGATTTATTAATATGGCTTAGCAAAAGTCAACAAGCATTTCTGGCGCCGTTGCCGGGGATGATTAATTAATATAGCTTAGCAAAAGTCAACAAGCATTTCTGGCGCCGTTGCCGGGGATGATTAATTAATATGGCTTAGCAAAAGTCAACAAGCATTTCTGGCGCCGTTGCCGGGGAAGGCGTATGATTCAAGAAAAATTACTAATGTATATAGTAGTGTTGCAATTATTAAGGCTATCTCCTAAGCAGGTTAACCTTGCTTTGTTTTCTGCATTTTGTATGAAAACAGGGTAGTGTATGACTGGTTTCGACTTGCCGACAAACTTCACTGAAGATCCTAAGTCACTCCTGAGAAGGACACGAGCTAGGCTCACCCCTCCTCGTAAGGAGACTCGGCCAATCGAACCTGTCATTCCCGCACCATCAAGCTCTGAGTAAATGGCCGACAAGACCCTCCGCGAGTTCTCCGCTCCCTCCGCTGCCAACATCCCTACGGGACCAGCTGGCAATGTGGGAGATGCGAACTTCGAGATCAAGACCGGTCTCATCACCATGGTGCAGGCTAGCCCATTCTGTGGGAAAGCCAATGAGGACGCTAGTGCTCATCTCCAGCAATTCCTGGAGATTTGCAACACGTTCAAAATGAAGGACGTCACCCCCGACGCTGTTCGCCTTCAACTATTCCCGTTCTCTCTCCTTGGGAGAGCGAGACAGTGGTTCTACGCAAACCCTGAAGCTGTGAACACTTGGGAGAAGTGTTCAGCTGCGTTCCTTGCAAAGTTTTTCCCGCTGGGCAAGACCAATGCCCTCCGCGGAAAGATCTCAAGCTTCCAGCAGGAGTCGAAGGAGTCGATTCCTGAGGCATGGGAGAGGCTCCAGGAGTACATCCTGGCATGTCCCCACCACGGGATGGATGATTGGCTGATCATCCAGAACTTCTACAACGGGCTTACTCCGTCGGCCCGCGACCACCTCGACGCTGCTGCTGGTGGAGCCTTCTTCTCGCTCACTGTAAGCAAGGCAAAAGATTTGATCGAGAAGATGGTGTCCAACCAAGGTTGGAATGAAGAGCGCCTCCAACCTCGCCAGCGAGGCATGCACTCCGTCAAGAAGGTTGACATGCTCGCCGCCAAGATTGACCTTCTCATGAAGAAGATGGACGAACAAGCCAATGGAGAAGTGAAAGCCCTAGACGCTCATATGACTTGCGAGGTCTGTGGCAACACGGGACACTCGGGCAATGACTGCCCTGAGACCCGTGAGGACGCAATGTTCATGGGCAACAACAACAACAACGGCTACCGTCCACAAGGAGGTCAAAGTTGGGGTCCACCACGTCCCAACTACCAAGGAGGTAACTCTGGCAACTTCTCTGGTTTTAATTCCGGTTATAATCAGCCCTCCTTGAAAGATCTTGTGCTTGGTCAAGCTAAGGTTAATGATAATATCAGTAAAAAGCTTGCCACCACTGATAGGACTCTTGAGAGCATCCACACTAAGATAGAGGGTGTTTCCTCTGCTCTCAAGAATCAGCTGAGCTTTAATAAAATGATAGAAACCCAATTAGCTCAGTTAGCTGCTGCTGTTCCTACTGCTGAGTCGGGGAAAATCCCGGGGCAACCCAAGGCCCCCTTAGAAAATGTTAATGCGGTTACCACGAGAGGAGGTAAGTCCACTCGGGATCCGCCATACCCTAACCATGCAGGAAAGGACACATCAGCTGAGAAGCCGGCAGAAGAAGAAGAACTGCCGCCCAGGAAAACGGCCCCACATGAGTTCTATGACACGAACCTCATGCCGTTTCCTGAAAGAAGAAGGAAGCCCACCTTGGACGAGCAGTTCACACGCTTCGTTGAGGTGATCCAGAAGCTGCACATCAACGTGCCCTTGCTGGATGCGATACAAGTACCCACGTACGCTCGCTACCTCAAAGATCTTATCAGCAACAAGCGCCCACTACCGACCACAGAAATTGTCAAGCTGACGGAAGAGTGTAGCGCTGCTATACTCAACCGGCTTCCTGAGAAGAAGAAAGATCCGGGGTGTCCCACGATCACCTGCTCGATCGGGACACAGAACTTCGACCATGCCTTATGTGATCTTGGGGCAAGTGTGAGCGTCATGCCGAAGGATGTCTTCGACAAGCTCAACTACACCACACTATCCCCCACGCCGATGCAGCTGCAGCTGGCCGATTCAACGGTCCGCTATCCGGCAGGGATCGCCCAAGATATTCCGGTGAAAATCCGGGATTGCTTCATCCCCGTCGACTTCGTAGTGCTTGACATGGACGTCGGGAAGAGCACACCGCTCATCCTGGGACGCCCATTTCTCAGCACTACGGATGCTCGCATCGATGTAGGAGCCGGAGAAATCCGCTTCCACATCAATGGCAAGGAGGAGAAGTTTGACTTTCGGCCACGGAAAGAACAGTGCAACATGATCCGTATCAAGTACGGGCCGAACCCAAGCAACATCAAGGAAGTGGAGGTCACTCCGCCAAAGAAGGACAGCCTCATCACATTCATGAAGAACTTCCTTGAGAAGGAAAAGGTTGCACAGCAACAACTGGTGAAGGCAAGGGGGCAAAGGTCACACATTAAGCAACAGCCTCCGAAGTCCACAAGGCAGCAACCTCCGAGGTCTGCAAAGAAACAGGCTGTGAAGCCTGCAAAACCGCAGCCTCCAAAGCCCGAGAAGCCACCGGCCGCAACAAAGACCAAGAAGGTGTGGCGAGCGAAACAAGAAGCATCATCCGTGTCTTCATCTCCGGGACCGGACAACGCTTCATCGAGCTGAACGCCGGAGAAAAGTCCCGCTCGTCGGACTTTAAAAGGTGAGTCCTCGCCGGGAGGTTAAACCGGTAGTTATCCATATTTGCTCTTTTAATTGCATATTTGCTTTCCACCACATTTTGATTTTTTCCGACCACTGCATTTCTGCATTTTTGAATTTTTCCAGCCACCTTGAAATTTTTCAAAACTCATTTGCATTTCTGAAAATTTAGAAAATAGGTTTTTGGGCTTTCCATTTTGAAAAGATTTTTTGTCGAGCTTTTTGAGCAAAAAGGCAGCAGGGGACAAATCCCCTAGCCGTTGGGGAACACATAGGAAAAAGGGGGCTGCCAGGAAGCCCACCTGCCAGGTCGGCCGACCTGGTGAGGTTGGCCGACCCCCTGGCCCCACCTTTTCCTGTGCTCCTTTCTCCAAACGGCTATATGGCCGTTGCTCTGTCCCTTTCTAGCGGCCATCTTGCTATAGAAACCGCCCAGGAGGAGGAGCTTCACCATTCCAAGCTCATCTTTGACTCCCCTCCTTTGCTCACTTGTTGCTCTCCCAAAATTTCGTGTTCTTCAACTTTACTACAGCCCCAAAAACCCAAAAAAATATTTCCCCTCTATTTTAGTGCATTTGCAAGTTGTTGTGAGAAGAAAACCAATTTCGGAGAAGCTCGGGTTTGTCGTTTTCACTAACGCTCACCCGAACACTTGTTCGATCTTGTTTTTGTTCTTGTCTTGTGTTTGTTCTTGTGTGCAGCCATGTTCAAACGAATGAAGCAAGTCGCCGGAATCAAGCGGAGAAAAAGCACTCGTGCAAGCACGAGTCAAGCATCCTCCGTCGAGCTCACACCAAGTCCGGGGCATGGTGACCCCGAAGCTGAAATTCCGGAGGAAAGGCCGGCCTTGCTCATCACCGAGGAGCATCTCGACATCAAGGATGACCGCGAGGGCCAAGCCATCGCGCTCATGAGAGAACGGCCATTCGCCCACACCCGACGCTTCGATCCAGACTTCCTCGAGAAAATAGGTATGAGAGAAGAATTTGCCTCTATTTTTCGCACTATGGGTTGGCTAAATTTCGTAGAAGTAGATGAGCCGGGTTCTCGTTTGCTTACTATGCAGTTTTTATGCACCCTTAGAAAGTATGATGAAGGCATTTCTTTTCGCTTGTTTGGGCAAAAGCGCTTGGTCACATGGGGTGATCTTCATGCTATGCTAGGTCTAAATCCTAAATGTAGGCTAGACTTAGATAAAGCGCTAAAGGGGTTCCATAAAGAAAGTTTTTGGAAAAAGATTTCCGAAAACGAGTGGGGTCCCAAGCCTAGAACAAGTGCCATCCATAATCCTACACTTAGATTTATGCATGTGTGGTTGGCTATGACCTTGTTTCCTCGAGGTGACATTAGGGTTGTCCGGCAAGATGAATTGAAAATACTTTATGCCATGGTTAAGAAAATTAGGGTGTCACCCGCGGAATGCATGATTGATCAATGGTTAGACAATATAAAGTTGACAGGACCAATTGAGTGCACCTCTTTAGTTACTCGCATTGCGCAGAAGTGTGGTCTGCTTGAGAATGTTCATGTTGAATATTTGACGGTAGATAGAGAATTTCTAGGCGAGGACTATTTTGAGCAAGGACATACTTTGAAACATGGTCCAAATAATACCTTGATCTATCACTTTCCCGGGTATACAAATGAATTCCCGTTACCTAACCCGGGTCTTCGTTTGTATCACTATCGGGCACTAACCCTCCCACTTGAGCCAGTGGGAGAAGTTCGCAGGCATAGTGTTTCAGGGCGACCGACACGTTCCCGTAGGCATATGGAGCCTACACCGGAGTTTCACACTCCGACCGGAGATCCGGTATGGGAGCAGCCCCCGCCACAGGACGAGGCGGGTGCATCAACATGGCAGGCCGGAGCATGGGAATCTCAGTACGATTACCCCATGCAGACGTCATCAAGTTCAAGCGGACCGCCATCCTTTGCCACTCGGTCATTCTCATCCCGTGGGTTCCGTGAACTCAACTATAGGATGGCCGAGTTGACAAGGAGGGTGAACGACATTGATTTGCGCACCGAGAGCATGCAACAAACTCTCACGCAACATGTCACCGACACCCAGCAATGGCAGAATTTCAGCGACAACCAATTCCGCCAGCTGAACGCGATGATGGCTCAGAATCAGAACAATTGGGATGCCTTCTTCCGCTCCCAAGGCTACGACCCGAACCAGCAGATATGAGCAAGAACAAGCTTGGGGGAGGACCCCCCTTCTCACGGTAACTTGTATCTTTCCCCTTCCCTTTATTTCCTGCATTTGCTAAATCTGAAAATCCATAAAAATTTGCAAAACATAAAAAGAACAAAAATATTTCCCTTTTTCATGCGCGGTATGAATGTGTATAATTTTCCTATGTTGAGATGATGAATAGTTGCTCTGTCCTTTATTCCTCTCTAATGCTAGTTTACAACTTAGTACTCTCTCAAGAGTTAGGTTTGTTGGTAAATCTTGCCTTGAACTTGAATCTTGTGGGTAGCATATGCATTCTCTAGTTCTAAGTTGTTGAGAGGTATGATATGATAGATAGGGCTGCTATGATCTTGCTCAACGTAAAGCTTGAATTTCGGAGTTTTATTTTTCAAAATGACAAATTGACAAGTTCCTCAATGATGAAATTCCCACCACAGCCATATGTAGTGTTTACATTTGAAAACCTTTACACATATGCTGCTTGTTTCACATTGAGCTTAGTCAAAATTGATGTGACCCTAGTAGAACTCTTTTCATGCTTTCTTGATCAAGATCATATACACACATCCACCGCCATGAGCTATCCTTCTAAATCAAGAAGATAGCATCCACCATATCCACCATATCCACCGTGAGCTATTCTTCTACACCGGAAGAAAGTCACTATCCATCCATCCATCCAAAGAAACACTCCATATATCCATTACAAAATTCCTCTCTCAAAGTATTCATTGCAAACTAGGACTATGGCTATGCAAAAAGAAAAGAAAAAAAAATGCTCAAAAAAGAGAGCAAGCAAAAGATAGCCATAGCCTAGAAACTCCAAAAGAGAGAAGAAAAATTCAAAAAGGAGTTATTTCTTCCCATCGACCATTCCTCCGTTCTCCCACACACTTGCACATCTTGATCAAGATTGTTTGAATTGATGTTTTTCTTGGATCCGGTCTTTTGACATAGCAATATTATGTGAACATGAGTGCCTCATATATCCCTACCTTGAGCTCCACATAAAGCCTTATTTAGAAATAGGTGATTATAGGCAACACTTTGCCTTGGTGAGGAATCATACACATATTGAGTGATCCGAGAGAATCATTTGAGGAACTTGGTTTTTATTTTCAAAATCTTTTGAAAACCTCCGGAATAACATAGCGGAATCTAGAGCAAGTGATTGGTGCCCTACAATTGTTCTATCTCTCAACCGCCCAAGACAATGAGGTGTAAAAGCCCCATGGATCGAGGTAAATGGGTAAGTTATGTGCCAACATATTTAATTCTAGGAAGAGTACTTTGTTATGCGCATAGTATTATTGAGGAGTAGGACATTGTAGCAACTCCTGATCAACAGCTTAAGTTTATCTTTGCTTCGGGACGAGCAAAGGGTAAGCTTGGGGGAGTTTGTTGACGGCTGTTAAGTACCATTTTTTACCGTCAACTATACTCAAATAAAGGAGAATTTGGCATTTCATACACGCATGCTTTAGCACAATAATATAGTTCCACTTGTACTTGGAGAACTTTGTGCATGCAGGAGGAAATGTGAAGGAAACACCTCAAAAGGCAAGAAAACACACTTTCGACCAATCAGAGAGTGCCACATGGACGTCACACGGATTGAAGGGCCCATTTTCAGCACTTAACCGACGTAACTTCCTGTAATACCGTGCAAACCGACGTTAGGGCCCATAGGACAGCCACCTGGAGAAAGCACAGGCCAGGAGGGGCCACCCTCAGGTCGGCCGACCTGGTCAGGTCGGACGACCCGGCCGGGCGCCCTCTCCGCCTGGGCTTCCACGTGTTGGCTCCTCCGCGACTCCTGATGACGGTTTGAGATGCCTTCCGTGGCGGTTACTCTCCCTTGCCGACCTATTGAGGCTATAAATAGGAGGGTGTGCCTTCACACTCAACACACACCACAAGAAGCATTTCTCTCTTGCTAGTAGTAGTTCTTGGAGTTTTAGTGGAGTTAGGCTGAGTCTAGAGCTCTCTAGTCCCAAGTCTTCACTTGGAATTGGTATGGCTCTTGTATCTTTTCCCTTTTGTAAGACTTTGCTCTTATCAATATATATATCTTTTCTATATAGTTGTGCTTGGGTCATGAGTTTCTTGTTTGATATTGTGATCCATATATGTGATAGTATAGTCTACTTGTGTGATAGTAGTTTATATTTATTATACTACTATTGTCATGCTAGTTATATACCGTCACTATAGTCTAGTTTATATGTTATAGTCTCTATGCTTAGTTTTAGCTGATAAAGTATAGCATGGGTTTGGTGATCGTATTCGTACGGTAGCTCTGCCTCGTTAATAGTAATCGCGGAGGGGCAGAGTGCTCTTTGGTCATGCAAGTATGGTATTTGGGTGACTGATTTGCATCAATTATTCGTTAGTCTACTGGTTCGTTGAGGTAGGCGGCAGGTGGTGACAGCCCTGTCCGTCCTTTGAAATCCTCCCCGCTAGGCTAGTGCGTAGGCTCTTGGCGGAAGTCGCCTGTGGATGCAGGGGTAAGTCCGTGCCTGAAGTGCTATATTATTGACTGCTGAACCTGAGTGTGGGTCTGTATGTATTCTACTTAGGCTATGCAACTGTATAGGAATGTATAGTAGGAGTAGCTTAGCCTAGTCTTTCCTCCACTAGACTTTATTTATTTAGTAGGAATCTTGTGTGTGTGTCACACTACCCGGTTATTATCATGTACCCGCCTGTCTTGGTTAAGATATCCTTGCTAATTGTTAACATGATCTTATATGTTAGTAACGCTTCTTGATCATACCCTTCCTTTGGGATAAACAAATACGATACCCTGAATACTTCCGGGTGAAATGCTACAGCGGTATTCTCCGTGCGCTTGCGGATTTTACCTACTTGACTCTGGGACATATTAGTGAACCGTTTCTGGCCCCGTGCCGGGAATGATTTATTAATATGGCTTAGCAAAAGTCAACAACAAGCAAGCATGCAATGCATAAAAATGCAAACCTAAGGAGCTTCAATAATTATGCAAACAAGCATTTAACTTTGCTAGCCATAAACATAGAGCCATGAAGATCAATAATAGATAGCAAGGCATAAACACCAAGAGCTATACAAGCTAAGCAGAAAGATTGCTAGCTTAGATAGAATCAAATTTTGCTTATCATGAGAAAATCTGCCACCACATGTGTAAGTAATCTCATCCAAGGAAAAACAAGCACCAAGTGAATCATAAGAATCTAGCCAGGTTCAATCTCAACAAGGTCAACAAGCATTCGCAGAAAATGAGCTCTACAAACACTCACATATGCAACAGAGACTCAATTGATCAAGTGATTATTGTTTATCCTCATGTGTCCTCTTATCCATGCGGAGGGTTGCACGACTGGGTACGGCAAACACTCCGAGGCTTCAAGTCACAATGTTTGGATTAGCATTATGAGTAATTCTTGATGAAAGCACTTAGCAGATTTTTCAAGATTATGCACAAGACAAAAGAGCATGCCTTTACGGCAAAAGGAACACATGTTCCCACAATGTTACATCATGAGCTAAACATTTGCAAAGCCTTCAATTTCACAAAGACAAGGTGCCAAAGCCAAGACAAGAAGCTCAGTTGACCTTTAAGATTAGCAAGTTGCTCACATGAGTCTATAACAGGCCATCTAGAAAACCTAAGCATGAGAAATTACCATCACATTCACACAACTTAGCTCAAGCTCAATCATAGCAAAGAGAAATGCAAAAAGGCATAAGAATCAAAGCTCATCTACTAATGCATATCTTACATATGACAAGCAATGCGAAAATGGTAAGATACATCTATACAAGTGAACACCAACTCCCCCTCAAATGATGCCATAAGGATGACAAACACCGAGTTCCCCCCGAAGAAAAGCATGTCTCGAAGCATCTACGGGCTTGGTGAGGATATCAGCTAGTTGGTTTTTGGTGTCGATGTATTTGAGCTCAACATCCCCCTTCTCAACATTGTCTCTCAGGACGTGGAATCGCACATTGATGTGTTTGACCTTACCATGTTGGACTACGTTTTTGGCTAAGCATATGGCACTGGAGTTATCACACATGAGTGGAACACCCATAAAAGTTAACCCATAGTCTCTCATGGTAGACACAATCCATAGGATTTGTGAGCAGCAGCTTGCAACAGCAACATACTCAGCCTCTGTGGTGGATTGGGCAACACTTGACTCCTTACAAGAAGACTAACAGATCAAAGAAGTACCCAAGAAATGGCAAGTACCAGAAGTGCTCTTCCTATCAATTCTGCACCCAGCAAAGTCCACATCCGAATACCCAATGAGATCAAGAGATGAAGATGCAGAGTACCAAAGACCAAACTCAAGGGTGTATTTGAGATACCTGAAGATGCGCTTGATAGCCTTGCGATGAGTCACCCTTGGAGTAGCTTGAAAATGAGCACAAAGACACACCACAAAGTGTATGACGGGTCTTGTTGCTATCAGGTACAAGAGGAAGCCAATCATGCTCCTGTACTCCCTTTGATCCACCGCTTCACAGTCTTCATCAGGGTCAAGAGCTGTTGTTGTGGACATTGGTGTATACAACGGCTTCACATTGACCATGTCGAACTTCTTCATGAGATCCTTTGTGTACTTGGCTTGACGTATGAAAGTGTCTTGCTTGCACTGCTTGATTTGAAGCCCAAGAAAGAAGGTGAGCTCTCCCATCATTGACATCTGAAATTCACTTTCCATAGCTTCCTAAAACCTTGACCTTGTTGTCCTCTCATAGAGATTACCGATCATCTGTTGAGATGGATGTTGATGTTGAATGTCGTGAGGAGCCTCTCTCTCAGAGTGTACCTCCCCCTCAACCACAGCTGGAGCTCGCTCGACAGCTGTTGAAGTTGATGTAGAAGCTTCTGGACCCTCTACTAGAGTAGTGGTAGCAGCAGGAATATGCTCAGATGAGAGATGAAGTGAATCGTCATCATGATCATCAATGCCCTGTAGGTCCTCTTCTACAAAGATGCTTTCCTTCAGCTCCTTGTCACCTGTAGACTCAATCACATTCCTTGCACAAGAGTTTAATTCATCCAAGATACATTGCAGGACTCTACGATGGTGTTAGTCTCCAAATTCAAAACTCTATAGGAATGACCATGAAGAGAGTAACCAAGAAAGATGCCATCGGAAGATCTCGACTAAAACTTATCAAGATTGCCACGCTTGAGAATAATGCACTTGCAACCAAAGGCACGCAAATGAGAAACCGAGGGCTTTCTCCCAAAATGCGGCTCATAAGAAGTCACATTAAGAATTAAGCACAAGAAAATCCGATTGGAAACATAGCAAGCAGTGCTATTGGTTCGGGCCATCTCCACTAAGGTTCTGTTCTTTCTTTCAACCACACCATTTAGCTGGGGAACACGAGGTGCTGAAAACTGATGCTCGATACCATGCTCAAGATAGAAAGCATCAAAGGAGCTTGAACTTGGTGCCATTACCACTGCGGATTGCTCATAATGCACCAGGGAATTCCTTGAACAATCTCAAAGTTAAGCTCTGAATGTGATGAAACACTTTATCCTTGCTCTCAAGAAAGTAGACCCAAGAGTAGCGAGAATAGTCATCAACAATCACAAGAACATACCACTTCCCACCCGCCGAACAAACCCGAGAAGGACCAACAGTGTCCATATGAAGCAACTCTCCAGGACGTTTAGTCATCACAAAATTGATTGGTGGATGAGAAGCGGCAATCATTTTCCCATGACGACAAGGAGCACAAACCAAATCCTTATCAAATTTGAGCTTAGGCAATCCTCGGATCAAACCTAGGCCACTCAAGCGACATAGCAAGTAAAACCTCATGTGACCCAGTCTCCTATGCCATTTCCAGAGCTCAGAAGAAGATTGAGCAAACAAGCACTTGTGAGAACTAGGAGAACCAGCAAAATCAGCCTGAAAACCTCTACCAATACGAGAAATCCCACAAACCAAAGAACCACTCGAATCAAGAACACAAGAAGCATTCGACTTAAAGCGCACTTCCAAACCAACATCAAGAAGCTTTACCACGCCTCTTGCCATCACTCTCCCTCTCTTGTCATCTCCAAAGGTCACATACTCCTGGCGCTTCAAGGGAGTGAGGCTGGAGAACCACTTTGCATCTCCGGTCATATAGCATGAACACCGGGAGTCCATTAACCATTTGTTCTCCAGGCCCCCACCTGCTGCCTACAAAGAACGAGAAGGGAAAGTCGATGGCTCAGTGCTGGGGTTAGTCAAAAAGCATTTGGGAATCCAGCACTTAATCATACGACCGGTAGTAGTCATCACAGTTCTTTGCACATTATCATTTGAACGCGTAGGACGAGAACCACGACGGGGAAAACGTGGCCTGTCAAAGCGTCTGGGCTCAACCCTTGGGTTGTGAGGATAGAAGTCATCAGTGTGAAAGCCAAATCCACACGAATGATGCTCACGACGATGGGGAAAACATAGGGCGCCAAAGTGCTGATGCGCAAAGCCTCTGTTTTGTGAATCAAAGCCATATGAGGAATGATCCTGTCCATGATAGGCACGAGAAAAAGAGCGAGGCTAAAAGTCAACAAAATCATCATAAAAAACATCCATAGTCAACTGAGCTTGCTTCCCCTCAATCCTCTTACGCCTATAACAGAATTGATCCAAGTGGCCCTTGCGACCACAAAACATGCAAATGTAGACACCCTTAGGATTAGGCTTGGTTTGTATGGTAGGCTTGGATTTTGGCTTCTCTGTTTGCTTTGGGTTAAAGGAGGGTTTTGGATTGGGTTGATAGTATGTGTCAGTGGGTTTGATGGTGTTTTCCTCATCCTTGTAGTTGGAGCTAGGAACAAACTTACCCACATTCTCACCCTCCTTGTCACACCTCTCAAATCCCAAGCCCAAATTATAGGTTGACCTAGAAGCACTCTCCTTCATTCTTGCCAAATCACCCTCAATCTTTTTCTCACTCACTAGGGTTCTCTAGAGCCTAGAAAACAAGATAGTCATTTTCCTGAACTAGGACTTTATTTTCCTCCCTAGTGATTACTAGCTTGTCCATGAGGGTGACACACACTTCACACGGATGTGGGAGAACTTTCAAGCGAGTCTCATGAAGCAACTTGGCCTCAAGCTCTTTGACTTTGAGGGACTGAGCTTCCAACTCATTTGTGAGCTTGGGGCACTTGTGACATGCACCCAAAAGAGTTGGTATAGCTTTGAACTCATAAAGCTCCTTGAGGGCACTCTCAAGCTGACTGGCAACTTGAGCATGCACACTCTCCCTCTGACTCAGATCATTCATCACAACTTGACAAGACTCACACTCTACAACCATGTCATCCTAAGCAAGCTTAGAATTAAGCGAAGCAATTTGAAAATCAGCACTCTCCAACTTAGACTTAAGCTCTCTACTCTCACAAACAGCACTACGAAGCTTATCATCTTCCAAGAGCAGAACATCGCGCAAATGATCCAGTTCAGAAGAGAGCTCATCAAGAGTGGGAGGTACCTCGCTTGTGTCGGAGTCGGATCCAGAGTCGATGTCGTGGTCGTTCTTAACCATGAAGCAAAGCCCGGTCAAGTCATCCTTCCTCTTGACTCGTGGCTTCTCAACCTCCTCCTCCGAGCTTGTAAGGCCTTCGCTTGATGTGAGGTCGACCTCGCTCAAGGCGGCAACGCAGGCGCGTGCAATGGCCTTGGTGAACTTCTTGGAGTTCTTGCCCTTCTTGTAGAAGCGGTTCTTCTTCTGCTTGAAGTATTCAGTGTTGTTGTCACGGTTCCCAGCCTTCTTCTTCTTCTTGGGACAATCAGCAATGAAGTGTCCTGGGTCACCGCACTCGAAGTAGGTTCTTGAACCACCTCCTCTTCTCTCCTTCCGGTTATTGTAGAACTTCCTGAACTTCCTTGTGAGCAAGGACAGCTCCTCATCAGGAATGCACTCCATCTGTTCATCAGAAGCTACAAAAAGAGAAGACAAAGCAAACTCCAAAGAAGACTTGTCAAGTGAGGGGTTAGTTCCATAAGAAGCACAACTGTGATCACCCTTCTGAGAATTAGAAAGCAAAGCCATGCTAGAAGCAGGAATAGCAAGATTAGGATGAGATTTCCTAGACAGTTCATGAGATTTCAGCTTTCTATACAATTGCTCACAGTTCAAGATATTGATTTTAGCAGTTTCTTCTATAGCAGCAAGTTTAACCCCCCAAACATTTTCATCAAGTGAGTGCAGCAGTTGCTTACCTCTATCATTGTCATTGTATACAAGGTTACCACAAGCACACATGTTGCACGCGATTGCCTCAATCCTAGGAAAGGTGTCATCTAGTGACTCGCCAAGTTTTTGTGCAAAGGTTTGGCACTATCTATTGTAAGAATCCTTACGCATAGACTTGACTTGGTTGGTACCCTCATGGTAAGTATAGAGCCTAACCTACATAAGATGAGCAGTGTCAAGGTGTGCAACCCTATCATATTCACTCCTACCAAGTGCAGAGAGCAGATTATTGACAGCTTTGGAGTTGTTCTCATACCTGACTAACTCACCTACAGATGCAGTGTTCAGGTCTTGTGGTACAACATACTCCTGCTCAACAATCTCCCAAAATGCACGTCCTTGACTCAGCAGATACGCCTTGGTCCGTGACTTCTAGTAGGAGAAGTCCTCTCCATCGAACATTCACAGCTTAATAGCGCGCTTCTCCATGTCGCCTTTGGATCACAAAGCCGGTGAAGTCAACTAGTGATTCAACCGGCTCTGATACCAATTGAAGGACCGAGAGGGCGACCAGAGGGGGGGTGAATGGGAGCCAATCAAAATTCTCCAAGAGAACTTGGCCTATATCCCAAAAACAACCCAAGCCAACCTCTAAACCGATCACCAAGACTACACACACCAACTAGTGGTGTACTAACCACAGGAAGAAACACAACGAAAACAAAAAGGAAACATTAGAGACTCGAGATAGTCAAAAACCACAAAAACTGCACCTTACTGAACCACCACCGGTTGTGCCAATCAGGACCATCAACAGTGCTGATCTGGCCCATCGGCAGTGCTGGTGCGGGGTTCTGAGACCCACCGGCAGTGCCGGTCCTGGTCGTCGACAGTGCCGATCGACCCCGACAGAACAGCAGAAACTTTCGGGAATTTGGCAAATCTTCTCCAAAACCTAACCAAATGAACTCCAAATGAGGCATTTTTTGGATTAGTGAATCCTCATCACATCATGACCCTAATCCTAGAAAATCATCTCAATTGGCTCAAGGAATCATCACGAATTTCAGATCTTGTGCGGAGAACACCAAAAAGGGGAAACTTGAGAAATCCTTCAAATCGAAAGTGCTAGAGCTATTGATTCGGTCAAGGATCCATAGAGGATTGTTCTAGCTCATCCTAGCAACAAGTGTCTCAAGAAATCCGAGCCAAAATCTCGTCCAAAAATGAGATTGAAAATCACCACGAAAATAGCTCCGAAAATAGGAAAAAGGGAATTTCGGGATTCAAGTGAAGAGGGAAATCTTGAGCATGAAAATACTTATCATATCATAGGAAGGGGCTTACAAGATCCATAGGTACAAGGCTAGGAAGCCACCCTCTTCCTCCCACTATTTGGAAGAGCAAGAGATGTCTCTCACACACCATTTCCTCTCCTCTAAAACATGAAGTCCTCTCCTAGCACTTTGAATAGAGTCCTAACACAAGGCTAATGGAAAGAGAGGAACCTCTCCCACTAGCCACACCTCTCCTTATATAGGCCTAGGATCTATTATCCACATGACCATCTACCCTTGACCTACATAGCACACCAACCTACCACCGGGGGCATAACCGTCCATCTTTTTCATCATCGCCCGAATGCCATCGGACGCTTCACATCTTTGCTTCATCTCGAAGCAAGCTCCGTGATGGTGCCACGTGCACCACCAACCACCACCACCGGTTTTCAGGCCCAAGCCAGGAAACTGCCTTGCATGCTTCTCAAAGCGTGACTTCTCGATGTCGGCGCGTGTGGCCTTGTCCCGCGATCCTAACCACCGGCAAGTCTCTCCCAATCCCTGTCCATCGGGTCCCCTTTGTCACTTGCACCGGCATCCCGTTCGCCTTGACTTCATCGCCACGCCGTCTTTATCATCTCCACGGTTTTGAGGCTCAACCGCGAAACCATCCGTGCTTCTTGCCTCTCCACGTGTACGGTGTGGATCACCCTTGACTTCACCCGGCATCCCGATTGTCTAGCCCCAAGTCCCCTACATGTGTCCGATCCTCTCGCCGTTTACCGCCAAGTCGACTCCAGTGTCCTACACATCATGAGACAAGCAAACATATTTCCCATCTCCTGTAATATCACCAATATCTCCACCAACTCCGGTTAGTCATAACCATGATGCAATGCCTAGATTCCCGCATTTCAACTCAAACATCAAATCCGCTCAAGTCAATTACTCATCACATATATTGCAAACCATGGCACATATCCACATGGTTTCTCAACTCAAGTGATGAGTCCACTTCCTCAAGTGATGAAGAAGTGGCTGGTCTAGCCATGATCAAGACCACACCTACACGAGCTCTTCCTCCACCTCCCACGTGCCTCATGGCCACAAGCAAACTTGGGGAGAGTGAGGATGAGAGCAGCGATGTTAGCGATGATGAGGAGCTCTCACGTGCCGAGCTTTGGAGTATGCTTGAGCATGCCCGTGACATCGCTATCAAGAAATCCAAAATGTTGGATGTGGTAAGAAAAAAGTGTAAGTTGGCTAAGGACCGTGTTGGTGAGCTTGAAAGTGAGCTCAAGGACCTTGTCACATCTCATGACGCCCTAAACAAGAGTAATGACAAACTCAAGGGTGATCATGTAGAGCTTCATGAGAAGTACAAGTCCCTTGAGATCACTTACGAGGCCATCAATGTTGAGAACCTTGCCTCTCCCTCCCCTAGTTCATCAAAGAGTGATGCTTCTACTATGTGTGAGGAACTAACCACCTCGGTCGAGGTTTCTTCTCTTGAGCCATTTGTTTTGAAGGAACAACACAAGCTCAAGGAAGAGAGGGAAATGTTGATGGAAGGCATTGAGAGACTTAGAGCCACCCATAGGGAGATACTTGGGAAGAACCAAGTAAATGAAGCCACCAAGACTTCTTCTCTTAAGCCATTTGTTTTAGAAGAGTGGAAGATGGTGATGGACGGCTTTGAGAGGCTCACACGTGGTAGAGCCATCCATAAGGAGATTCTTGGAAGGAACCTTGTGAACAAAGTCTCCTACCGGGGACATGGCTCATATCCTGTCGCCATTGACATCATAGTAACGAGAGGTTTTTTCTCCGCATGGATCAAACCCCTTCTCGCCGATGACTACTATTGCGAGAGATGTTGCAAGGATGGCCAGGCCACCAAGGATTGTCCCATGGTGAGAAGTTCCATTGTTTTGCCTAATTGTTGATGGTCCTTAAATGCTAAATCGGACCATCAAATCCTTGCATAAACAACATAAAAGGAATAAACAAAATAGTGATAGCAGTTTATTATTAACCATTTCCACAAGTTTTGGTGAGACATGTGTTTGTAGGTATAAAAGAGCCAAAATATGCTAAAAACATGAAGAAAAGCCCCGTTGGCCGATTCTGCCTTAAAATAGCGGGCCGACAGGGTCATATGAGGCTAAAAACAGGGCCTCGCATGGTCATGATGACTGAAATTAGAACCCAGCCGACAGGGTCATATCAGGCGTGGTACCGAGACTAGGGTAGTAATTAATAGCATAGACGTGGTGTCTAGGCTAGAGGTTACCTTTGTTTGCCGCGTGCCCCATGGTTTGTAGAGGTAGTCGGTAGGTGGTTATAGCCCTATCCGGCCTTTGGAATCCTCCATGTTCGGGTACGTCGTAGAGCTGTTGGCTGGAGTCACCTGTGGATGTAGGGGTAAGCTGGTGCCCAAAGTAAGTAGTAATAGACCGAACCTATCTTATTATAGGACCCTTGACCATAGGAATCCTCTCTACCCTCTGCCTACCATATTCTTGTTGACCTTGGACGGATTAGGATCAGAGATTAGTACACACACGTTCCCTCTGATTCGATAACCTGGAATACTCTTAGGTGAAGTGCTACAGTGGTATCAGTGCGCTTGCGGATTTATCTGCGATCGTAAGAAATACCAGCAAGCATTTCTAGCGCCATTGCCGAGGATAGTAATATTTCTAGTGCGATATGAAGAAGTGTCAACAAGCATTTCTGGTGCCGCTGCCAGGGAACGGTTGTTGTATCATCTTTGAGCCTTGTTCGTCCTCGTATCTTTTCCTTTTTTTTATTATTTTTCTTTTTATTTCTTTCCTTTTTACACAATGGAGTAACCCGCCATACTATCTTTTTCTGCTCCGAAGGGCGAGTACTTTGAGCCATCGCCATCTGCGGACCCAATTTGCACATCCGGCTATGAACTCCGCCCTGGCTTTATAGCCATGGTTAGGGAGCAATCCTTCTCTGGTCTAGATTTTGAAAATCCTTACCATCATTTGCGAGAATTTGAGTATTTGTGTTCATGTCTGTGTGGCGCCCCTTCCTGGAGGATCGAGGTCCCGATGGTGCTGATAGTGCAGACACTTGATAATACAACATTGGATCGAATTTAAGTTGAATATTACATCATTAAGTCATCAGAGTGCAGCGGAATATTACAAGTTCATAATGTTTTTGAAAACACAGCATATAATGGTTCCTACCCGAAGAACCATCACTCTAGCAACACACATCAATACTGCGGCGGCGAGTCGGACTCCCAGTTGGCAGTCCAACCCTCAGGGGCTTGCATGTCCCAGGGCAGCACATTCTCAGGCAACTCTACCTCTTCAATACCTGAAAACAACAGTGGCACGAAGCCTGAGTACTAATTACTCAACAAGACTTACCCGTCGGACATCTAGGTATGCAATGGCTCAAATAGGTGGCTTGTTTGAAAAAACTCGTACTAAGCAACCTATTAGTTCTATCAACATTTACTTCTCAAATTAACTGGGTAGAGCAGAATGTAACTTTAGTTGTAACAATAAGATAATAAAGCAATACATAAGGTAAGTACAACGTAAGAGCAATAATAGTATCATCAACGATAAGCATCATAATAAATTCCCAAGTACCATGTGCAACTACATGACGACTCAGTGACCAAGTGGTACTCATTACTGCGAGGGATAGCATTGCAATTGATTTACACCAGCTGGGATAACCCGAGATACATGATACATACGCACCAATTAAGGTCGTATATGGCAACCTTTCGCAAGGACCAAAAACAACACGGTCCGGGTCCAGTCTTAGCGAGTGGGCATGCCGTCCTGCCAACAGTACTATCGCGCCTAGTAATTACTAAGCGTAGCGACACAGTACCGATACTACCAAGGTTCTAATGACAGTGGTATAGGTCATTGGGGTATCATGCAAGTGGGTTGCAATAGACTCCTATGACCTAATGCAACAATAATCATAGACACTAGTAATATTGATAACAAGCAACTTTATAAAAACACGAATTGAAACCGGCGCTTGCCTGGATCAACACTAGTGTTAGCAACTTCAATCTCTTGTTCCTGAGACTCAGTATCCTTCTGATGATCCTCTTCGGGCTCCTGGTTATCATTTCCTATATGATGACAAAGGTGTTAACGGTATTGTCGTCACACCGTTATATGCAACGATATGATACCTGCAAGCACATCTTGTTTTGATGTCAAATAAATTATTATTATGTTCTTGAAGCCACATGCTTCAGAGAAGTTGGGTCATGTTTTAATGTTAATTAAAATTACTCTTATGTTCTTGAAGCCATATGCTTCAAAGAAACAATTTAAAATTTCATCATTTTATGTGTGTTATTCATTTATTTAGGTTTTTTATAGTTTTTCAGAACAATCAAGCAATTAAAATAGTAACCAATTGTTTCTGGACTTGAGTGATTTATCATGAACAGAGACATAGGTGAATTGCATTTTTACCAATTTACAGCCTCTCAATATTATTATTCTAATTACTAGCATTTATTAAAGTAAAATAGTGATATGAGCAAATCATTTTAGTTTATTAAGTAAGTTTAGGTTTCTAGACTTTTGTGTTTTACTGGGTACAGGGGCCTCTAGGAGTGATTTTTGTGCCATGTGCCAAGGGCCAATTAATTACAGAATAATTACTAGAATTAATTTAAGAAAACACACTAATTAAATTCCAGAGCCTAAAATAATTCATATTTTGCCAAACCAAAATTTGTGGTGGTAGATAATCATATTTTTACTAAGCATGCCAAAAATCAAGATTTAATTCCATTCCTAGAATTTCTGGTGAATTAATTTGTATTTTTACAATTTAATGAATTAACAAAAATGCATGAACAGAAGCTATGATTTATCATTTTACTAAAATAGAGCTCTTCAAGATGAACCTAACAAATTTTGTTCGAGCTTCATTGGAGTTGAATTCGATTTATTATGAATTTTGAAAGTTTTAACATTTGTCTGGCATTTCCTGTGTATTTTCGGTTTTATCTAATTACATGTCAGTGCCACGCGTGCGATACATAGGATCCATATAGATGCCATGTAATCGCCCCGTAGGCGCTAGAAGGATGGCCAATAGGCTCATCGGAGCGCGGTGGCGCGCGGCCGGAGGCTCGCTGCCGCGGCTCTGCGCGGGGCGAAAGCTCACCGTGAGGGTAGAAGGATGATGCGCACGTCTGGGCCGAAAGCAGGGTGGGGTTCGCAAGGACGAGGTCTCACTGTATAGCGGTCGGCGGCGAGGAGCGGTGGAAAACGAACTTCGGCGAGGTCACGTTCGGGCTAGGGGGCAGCAACCCGGACTCCGTCTTCTTCGAGAGCTTCACCGGGGCACGGGGAAGAGCGGCATCGCCTCAGCTTGCGTCGGGGAGGGCCGGAGGAAGGAGCTCGTCGTGCAGCGGCTTCGGTGATCGGCGGCGGAGGGGAAAATGTCGCTGCATGCAAACGGTTGATCAAACACAGTGCTAGGGGTTTGGGAGTTACGTTGAGGGGGTGAGAACTTGCATGAGCAAGAGTTAGGCCGCGAGACTCACCGTGCTTGGTTAATTTGATCGCGGTGTCGCCGGAGCTCGAGGGAAGGCTTCCTGATTCTTGGCTTCGATTGGTTTGATTTAAGCAAGGAATGGTCGAGCGGTTAGGGGGTTGAGAGCGGCGGAGGCGCTCGGAATTGAAGTCACTAGCCGGGTCACGTCGGTGGAGTGTGCAGAGAGAAGAAGAGGAAAAAAACGGCCGTTGGGCGGGCACGCGGCTGAGGGGACAGGGCGGAGTAGCAGGGGGATGGCAGGCAGCACTATTACGCATGCTGGGTTTCGAGGTGGAGGTGTGAAGGTGGCCCGGGCGGTGCGCCGGCGTCGGCAGGGGGGCCCTGCGCCAGTGAGGAGGAAGGAGAAGGAGATTTTGCACTGCACCCCCTAGAGTTTTAGATTTCTTACAAACAGGTCCACGGTCAACATTGGTTTTTAATAAATCAAAATAAAATAGCTAGGGATTTCCTAAAATGTTGAAATATGGTGGACTGACTATTTAAAGGGTGGAGAACACTTTGGTAAATTTTATTTGAAATTTTCGTAACATATTTTTAAAATTTATTAAATGCATTAATAAGTTACTTAATCAATTACCTAATTAAGGGTCTTGCCAAGCAGATAAAATGCTCAATAATGTCATAAAATTCTATTTTATTATTACCAAACTGATTATGAATTTATTTGACATGAGTTGTATTGAAATTTTTGAATTGCTTCAATAACTTGGTTGGAGGGATTTTATTTGCCTAGAATTAAATCAATGATTAGGCTCCTATCATTTCATGCTATAATTTCCAAGATTTGTGCTCCTCATTTTTGTTGAATTAAGGGGAGACACCTGGGGTGTCACAGCCCTCCCTCCTTAAAGAAATCTCGTCCCGAGATAATGAATCAAGGCAAACTAGAGGGAAGTGCGGTGGTCGTAGTATACCTGTGTATGACGACCAAAATTCTGGGTAGTGAATACTCAGAAATTCTTCTGATTCCCAAGTAGACTCATCCTCTGAGTGGTTACTCCATTGAATTTTGTAGAATTTGAGGGTTCTAGTACGGGCTGTGCGCTCTTTCTCATCGAGGATCTTTATGGGTTGTTCGGAGTATGTGAGATCGGGTTGGAGTTGGTCATATTCTTCCAAAATCTTGTCGATGGGTGGCTTGAGACATCGCTTAAGTTGAGAGACATGGAAGGTGTGATGAACTTCGGATAGATTAGCGGGTAACTCCAGCTTATAGGCCACGTTTCCACATCGCTCCAGAATTTGGAATGGTCCAATATAACGGGGAGCTAACTTTCCTTTGACTCCAAACCGTTGGATACCCTTCATAGGCGACACCTCGAGATAGAACTAATCACCCTTGTTGAAGTACAGTGGCCTATGTCATCTGTTTGCATACTTTTCTTGTCGGCATTTAGCGGCTTTAAGATTGGCTTGAATGATATGAACCTTTTCTTCAGCATCCTTGACAAGGTCAGGACCAAAGTTTACCCTTTCTCCAGATTCAGACCAATTTAGCGGTGTTCTACAACTGCGACCATAAAGTGCCTCAAATGGCGACATTTTTAAACTCTCCTGGTAACTTTTGTTGTATGAGAATTCTGCATAAGGCAAATACTCATCCCAATTACCACCACGTGTTAAAACACATGCTCTAAGCATATCTTCCAAAATCTGGTTGACACGCTCTGTTTGTCCGTCAGTGGTGGCATGGTAAGCGGAACTCCGAATCAGCTTCATACCCAGCGATGCATGTAGTTGTTCCCAAAATCAAGCGACAAACTGTGAGCCATGATCTGTAACAATGGTCTTGGGTACTCCATGAAGACATAGAATTCTTGTTTTGTATAGTTCTGCATATTGCTTTATCTTGTAAGTGTTATTGATCGGTAGGAAATGGGTAGATTTCGTGAGTCGGTCCACAACAACCAAAATCGAATCATGCTTCCGAGAGGTGAGAGGGAGACCAACAATAAAATCCATGCTGATGTCTTCCTATTTCCACGCGGGAATACTCAATGGTTGAAGTAATCCGGCTTGTTTCAAATGATCAGCCTTAACTCTCTGACAGGTATCACATTCTGCGACATACTGAGCAACTTCTCGCTTCATCCTTGTCCACCAGAAATTCTTCTTCAAGTCTTGGTACATTTTATTACTACCCGAATGGATGGAGTACTTGGAGTGATGTGCTTCATCCATGATTTTCCGTCGAAGTTCAAAGTCTTTTGGTACTACTAAACGGCTATCCAACCATAGAGTACCGTCTCAGTCTTGGGTAAAGCATTTTGCTTTACCATCTTCAATGTTTTGACGGATATGATTCATACCAACGTCATTTTTCTGTGCAGCAATGATTTCTTCACGAAGATGAGATTGGACACTTAGGTTGCTAATCACTACAACAGGTAAAACATGAAGGCTGGGTTCTGAATTAGTTTTGCGGTCATTTTTGTCCTGAACTTCCAGCTCTAAGTTGTTGCAGTGGACCTTTCTGCTTAACGCACCGGCGACTATATTAGCCTTGCCTAGATGATAATGAATCTCCAGGTTATAATCCTTAATCAGTTCTAGCCACCGATGTAGTCTCATGTTCAGATCAGTCTGGGTGAAGATAGATTTCAAGCTCTTATGGTCTGTGTAGATGTGCACTAAGTTGCCGAGCAAATAATGCCTCCATATTTTTAGTGCAAGTACAACTGTAGCTAGCTCCAAATCATGAGTTGGATAGTGCTCTTCATGCTTCCTCAGCTGTCGAGATGCATAGGCTATGACACGACCTTCTTGCATGAGTACACATCCAAGTCCTGTCCCAGACGCATCACAATATACGTCGAATGGCTTGGTGATGTCGGGTTGAGCCAGTACTGGGGCAGTTGTCAATAATTTCTTCAATGCTTGAAATGCTTCTTCACAATTGTTGTTCCAATCAAACTTTTTCTCCTTTTTCAGCAGCTCCATGATGGGTTTGGTCAGCCGAGAAAAATTTGGTATGAACCTACGATAATATCCGGCTAGCCCGAGGAAACTGTTTACTTGGTGAACTGTCTTTGGTGGCTTCCACTCTAGCACGTCTGGAACCTTGCTAGGGTCTACAGAGATTCCTTCTGTAGAGACTATGTGACCAAAATGGCACACGGTCCAACCAAAATTCACACTTGCTGAATTTTGCATACAACTTGTGGTCTCGTAGACGTTGAACAACAATGCGAAGATATTCAGCAAGCTCTTCCTTGGACTTAGAATAGACGAGGATGTTGTCAATGAATACTACCACAAATTTGTCCAACTCTGGCATGAATACCGAATTTATGAGATACATGAAATGAGCTGGAGCGTTTGTCAATCCGAATGACATTACTAGATACTCGAATAATCCGTATCTAGTAGAAAAGGCGGTCTTCTAAATATCTTCTGCTCTGATTTTGATTTGATGATAACCCGAACGGAGGTCAATTTTTGAAAATACCTTAGCACCAACTAATTGATCAAAAAGCATATCAATTCGTGGTAATGAGTATTTATTCTTGATGGTAACTTCGTTGAGAGGTCGATAATCAACAACGAGACGTAGAGATCTGTCCTTCTTCTTCACAAAAATAGCAGGGCAGTCCCAAGGTGAAGTGCTTGGGCGAATGAATCCCTTTTCCAATAACTCATTCAATTGCTTTTTCAATTCGGCCAACTCATTCGGGGCCATCTTATGAGGTCGACGAGATATCAGAGAAGTTCCTGGTTGTAGCTCTATCTTAAATTCCACTTCATGGTCAGGTGGTAGGCCAGAGATATCCTCAGGAAATACGTCCGGATACTCACAAACAACAGGGATGTTCTCGAGCGATTGCCCTTTCAAGTGAGGGACAATCAAGGCTTTCGATGAATTGATGTTTAGAGAAAATGTGTCTTTTCCATGCAAAGGGGAGTTGATGTGAACGATACGGGGCTCGATGTCTAGCATGGCTCTATGGGTTTTCATCTAGAACATACCCAAAATCAAATCAATTCCTTCATGGCTAAGCATGATAAAATCCGTGGGGTAGATTTTCTTGTTTATTTCTAGAGGAGCTTTGCATACTATTTGATTGGCACTAATTTGCCTAGCGGGGGAATGAATTGTGTAGCATCTTTCTATAGTCTGGGGTTGAAGATTATGTTTTTGCACACATGCTTGGCTAATGAAATTATGCGTAGCACCAGAATCAAAAAGTGCAAGGACAGGCTGGCGATAGAGCGAGAGCGTACCGGTCAGCACGGGTTTGCCCTGAGGGATATCTTCCGCATTGGTGTAGTTCACTTGGGCACCACATGACGATGCATTCACATTCCTGCTCTGGTTCTGATGCTGGTTGTTGTTGTTGCGCCTTGGTGCAGTGCAGTTCTTTGCAAAGTGGCCGGTATGACCACAATTGTAGGACGGGTAGTTGCCTCCACAATCAGCAGGCAGTGGGGCAAGACCACTCGGGTTCCCTTGTTGCTAATACGGTGCACGGTACTGAGTGTTCTGCTTTTGGTACGGTGCATGAGGTGGGAAGTTCTGCTGCAGTGATGGTCTTGAGTAGTTCGGGCCAAACCATCGCTGAAGCTGTTGCTGCGGTGCTGCTCGGAAACGTTGTCTGGTGGGTGAAATATGTATCAGGCAATGCTTCGCCTGTGGGGCAGCAGAGGCAGTAGCAGGGGCCTTTCTTTTGCAGTCTTCTTCTTCAACTTGGCGCATAGCGCCTTCCAGGACAATAGCAGCATTGACCAGATCGTTGTATGTGCCAGTCGTCTGCCAAGTCAGACGTTTCTTGAGCGTGTCATTTATCCCACGCAGGAATGCGTATCTCTTCTTTTCCTCAGTATTAACATACTCAGTGGCATACTGAGCAAGGTGATTGAAAGCTTTAGAATATTGGAGGACATTCCTCCCTTCTTGTTTTAGATCCATGAATTCCTGGAACTTTCTCTGCATGAGGCCAGCGGGGATGAAATGAGCACAGAAAGCAGCTTTGAACTCATTCCATTCAGTGCGGCATCCAGCGGGTAGAGAAGCTTCATAATTGGCCCACCAAGCACTAGCAGAGCCCTGGAGTTGTTGGGCGGCGAACAGCACCTTCTGGCGCTCGGTGCATTCCACCAGACCGAACTTAGACTCGGTCTGACGTAGCTAGTGGTCGGCGTCCAGCGGCTATCTAGCACGCTCGAAGGTTGGTGGGTGGGTACCCAGAAAATCTGAGTAAGTGCTTTGATGAGGCTGGTTGTTGTGGTGGTTGTGGTTGCCTCCACGTCCAGCCAGGTGGGACATGATGTCGACCAGCCGACAGAGCAGCTCGGAGTCATTCTGCTGCCTGCTGAGTGCAGCGGCCAGGACCTCAGCTAACGAAGGCTCAGCATTTGCTCCTTGCTGAGAGCTCTCAGGATCTTCCTGATTCCGAGTATGCACCATTCTGCAATTTATACTGTTGCACATTAGTTATTTCTCAAATTATTCCATAAAATCACATGTGCAAGAATATAAATTTGCAAGAGGCACGATAAAATCTCAGAAATGACAACCATCTCCATTGATTCAATTCAATCTACATGGTTGTTAAAGGACATCATCATGCGGTTCCTTACATATATGTGCCGACACCTAGCTACGGTATAGCGGACACATTATGCAAAATTCAAGCTCCTACACTGAACTAGAGATACATATGCTACATGACCGTACATAGGGGTAGCAAATTATCTACTCCTGGAATAAATCTTCCGGCTCTTCTGGTTCCAGAGGTTCTTCTGGTTCCACCAGATCCATCATTTCCACATCATTATTGCCAACAGGTGCCATCTCTACATCGTCTTGTTCTCCATACTCTATGAAGATCTCATCCCAATTCCCTTCAATAGGTAGGTGGGCAGCCTTGAATGCGTTCAAGTCATCTTGAGCCTCAATCATGTCATGCTCAAAATCTGCTGTATCCTACAAGGCTTGGTCACGTTCTTCCATAATCGCATGCATCTCTTCATTTTTGGCTTGGATTTGCTGGTTTAGTTCTGCAATTTCTTCATCCTTAGCTTGTTTTTCAACCTCAGAAAGCCGAAGTGCAGAATGGAACACATCCAAATGCCGGCACAAGTTTGTGCACAAAGCAAAAGTGGACAAACCGTAATACTCTATTATGGGCAGCATAGGATCCTGGTGGCAATGGTTAGGATCAAAGATGAAATCCACACGCCTCATCCACTTGAAGTCCGTCGCATCATTAATGGGTAGCAAGGCGACGGGTGTTCCAGCAACATCATGCTTGTGGTCTTCACAGAATTGAGTAAGTGCTTTGAATGCAGCTACATTCCAGGTGGAAGGCAGATCTGTCCTAATGATGCTAAGGGTCCAAGATTCCCATGCGGGGATGACTGAGTAATTGGCGGGAACCGCCACATGGATGATGCATGAGGGGACTCCATGCTCCTGGAATTCCTTGCCAACATAGGTGGGAGGAATGGAATATCCGAATCTCTGGAGAACTCTCCAAAACAGGTGAATCATCCCTGTTAACTCCAGGCCATCGGTAATTTCCCAACCCTGTGGTGGTTGTTCTTTGTTTTTAGCCATCAACAAAGAAAGTACTTTGATTGAGTCAATGAGTACGATTAAACTTTGTTGCAACAACAATAGCTACTAAGGGTACAACCAATGCATAGCGTAAATCATCATAGTTTCAATACATGACTCGGAATATATGGCCATCGAGTTTCAAAAGCATCTCACGCATCAACCCCAAAATACAACAACCTCGCGTGGTTCGACAAAAGTTACCTACCCAACTGATCCTGACTACCGAGACTATCTAGTCTACCACTATCCTCCTAGGTCCTGCCTCGAGCTGGTGCCTCGTAGTTTATGTCAGACTCCTCGTCCATATCCTCCTGCGGGTCCTCCTCCTCCGGTGCTGCCGGTGGTGCAAGGGGCGCCTCAAGCTGCTGCTGTAGGCCCTGGTTCTCCTGAGCCAGGGTCTCTAAATCCTCTCCCATAAGCTCCATCTCGTGCTGTGCAGCCGTCAACTGATGCTGCAGGTGGTCGTTATGGTTGGTGCGCTACTGCATATTCATGCCACATCTATCAACCTCCTGCACGAGGGTGTCGCACCGTACAGACACCTCAGTAACGCGAGTCTCACTCGCCTCAAGAGCAGCGGTCAGTCGCTGAATCCTGTGTCTGCAGGTCATTCCTCTGAACCCAGACCTGCTCGGCCTCAGCCAGTATGATCCTGCTGTGGCTGCTAGCCTCGTCATCCAAGTTGAGGAGGTACACGGAGTAGTAGGACACACGGTGGTACCGCGTGGTACGTCTGCTAGTCGTCATGGCCGATGTGCCTCACGCGCCTCTGCCAGACCGGGTTGGCCTGGTGCCAGATGAGGATCATCTCAAATGGAGTCCTAGAGAGTGCTGCTGTGTGGCACCCATAGTAGTGGGTGAGAGCCCTATGGGCGACTCTCTACAAGCCCTCACGGAGGCTCCCACAAGTCCCCATGTTCTCCATACCCGCCATGTCGAGGTTGCACGAGTGAGTGGGCACACTGATGTGCACCTCAGCAAGAGTCACACCATGATGACGGACCTCGAGGCCCTTGTAGGAGGGCAGCTCGTCGTAGCCCAGCAAGTGTAGAAGATCCCACAAAAGTGTAGGAAAGCCACGGTGGTGGAGACCGGTGGTGTAGCGCCACCCGTTGTGTGAAAGCTCCTCAAAACCGTGGTCACCCATCTGGAACATAAACCCAATGGTGAGTACAGTGTTCCATGAGTAACAATTCATTTCATATAAGTTCTATGAAATACAAAAACAAAGTTTTAGTCCACATTTTCCAGCCTCAAGGGTCAATAATACGGCAACGGGTTTTAAAACAAATTCTGTTTCAGATTGACAGAGGCTTAATGTTTTAGCTCCACTGGACAGAGGAAAACTGGTAAAATGGTGAAACCTATTGGAGATGAAAATAGACTTCAAGAGCTTTCCAGATTGGGTTTAAACACCTAAAAATCCAAAGTGTAGCTTTAGTTTTGAATTTTTGAAGTTGATAGCTAAATTCAGGACTGATTCTTATTATCTTGACAATTTGGTCTTGTATTTCGAATTTTTATGTTGAACAAGTCTAGAGATTTAGTATCCAAAGGTTGGTGAGAAAGACGAGAACATATTTTAGTTTAGTTAAGAGGGATGCATGATGCACAAAGTGCCATTTTATTAATCTATCGTTCCTCACAACTCAACATGTAATTTGCCGAGACTTAGCGGCACGAATATGTGGTGACGACCCGCACTCAACACGTAAGTCATTCTAAATGTTATACTAACGGCGTTAGCGTATCTGTAGAAGATCCATTAAAGAAACAATACATCAAATTCAAAAGAAACTATGAAAAGAAGCATAGTTCTACTAGTAACGATCCATGGAAAAGGATCGCCCCATGATAAGTCACGAGCCAATAGTGTCTCGTATCCGCCTGTGAGCACAGACACCAATATCACGCGTGTCAGTTAAGCACACACGTACCTTTGTTTGAAGAAGTCGTAGATGCAATAATGTCAACAAACATAACCCAGGTTAGCTTTATCACCACCCTATTATCTACTAGGGGCAATACTAACGTATCCTCACTCGCAACGTCGTGGTTTTTGAAAATATGATTTATTTGTTGTATTATCATGGACCACAGCTCTGATACCAGCTGTGGCGCCCCTTCCCGGAGGATCGAGGTCCCGACGGTGCTGGTAGTGCAGACACTTAATAATACAACATTGGATCGAATATAAGTTGAATATTACATCATTAAGTCATCAGAGTGCAGTGGAATATTACAAGTTCATAATATTTTTGAAAACATAGCAGAAGCAAATAACGATAAGGAGCTACGAGCTCAACAATACGGCATAGTAATGGTTCCTGCCCGAAGAACCATCACTCTAGCGACACACATACTTACTGCGGCAGCGAGTTGGACTCCCAGTTGGCAGTCCAACCCTCAGGGACTTGCATGTCCCAGGGCAGCACATTCTCAGGCAACTTTACCTCTTCAATAACTGAAAACAGTAGTGGCACAAAGCCTTAGTACTAATTACTCAGCAAGACTTACGGGTCGAACATCTAGGCATGCAATGGCTCTAATAGGTGGCTTGTTTGAAAAGACTCGTACTAAGCAACCTATTAGTTCTATCAAGTTTTACTTCTCAAATTAACTGGGTAGAGCAGAATGTAACTTTAGTTGCAACAATAAGATAATAAAGCAATACATAAGATAAGTACAACATAAGAGTAATAATAGTACAATCAACGATAAGCATCATAATCAATTCCCAAGTACCATGTGCAACTACGTGACGACTCAGTGACCAAGTGGTACTCATTACTACGAGGGACAGCAATTGCAATTGATTTACACCAGCTAGGATAACCCGAGATACACGACACATACACACCAATTAAGGTCGTATATGACAACCTTTCGCAAGGATGAAAAACAACTCGGTCTGGGTCCAGTCTCAGCGAGTGGGCATGCCGTCCTGCCAACAGTACTTCACGGTATGAACCGCCCACTCCAGTAGCAGAAGGGTCAACGACAACTGTACTAGGTACCGTCCTTATTGCCGCGTCAATGCTACATCAGTTTACTAGTATCCACAGACTAGCATGCATTCGATACTGTTCAGTACTTGAGCAAGGGGCCGACCATGGACGGGTCCTAGGTTCGACAAGGCAGGGCTACCACAGTCAACACCCATGTATTGCTGCAATCCTAGACATGCATCATCCCTACCTGGTCATGACATCAAAATAAACTTCTTTTATAAGTCCCATTCCAGTGGTCAAGTTCAGTCTAAGCAAGAGGAGTCAGAGGAGGAGACCTCAGAGTCAGAGTCTGAGGAGCTAGTTGGGAGGAGGCTGATGAGTCAGAGGAGGCTGAGCAGACTGTTCCCCCGAAGACAGCTCACCTAATAAGAGACCCGAGGTGCCCCTATGCAGTGTGCACTAGGAGGCTGCAGAGACAGGTACAGACAGCCGGAGAGCTAGATATACTTAAGGTTCCAGCAAAGGACCTTAAGGTACTCTGCTTGGTGCCTTCGAGGAGTGGGTTATAGTCCCTAGAGACCCCCACTGCTGGAGAGAGGTACTAGACACCCCTCGAGAGGAGGATTGGAGAGGGTTTGAGACGTTACCTTAGCCTGAGGGGCACAGTAGTACACAACTTACGAGGCCATGAGGAGGGCCACCAGCACAGACTTGGAGTTGTACATCACATACTTGCCAGGGCTAGCAGAGCTAGTTACTGCTCCGCACACGTTGTCCTCGAGTTCTACGCAATGCTGTGGGTTGCCAGAGACCACTCAGAGTTCTGGTTCCTGTTCAGAGGGCAGCCACACCGAGTCACCAGGTAGGACTTGATCGTGAACCTAGGACTCCTGGCTTCAGACTTTCAGCTTTTCAGGAGTGCCTACGGTGCACTGGAGCCACCCCGTAGACCTCAGGGAGGGAAGCTGCCTTCAGACGACCTAGTGTCGATTGCTTTCCCACCTCCGCACACCCCAGGCTTTGAGAGAGGCCCAGCAAGACTCACTGCAGAGGCCAAGGTGGTCAGAGCGATAGTCACCAGGACTATCATTCCCAGGTCTGGCTACAGAGGGGAGTTCACGCTCTTACACAAGTGGGCTGTAGCAGCCATTCTGAGGAGACAAACTTTCCACTTGGCAGACCTTCTCATTGGAGAGATGGAGGAGGTCATCTTTGAGAGAGTTGGAGGACGTCACTTGGTCTATGGCCCCTACATCTGCTATCTCTTGAGGAGGATGGGCCTAGTGACGGAGGAGCAGTACGAGGCTTTCCCTATGGTGATCACCAGCTACGCACCTGGAGTCCCTAGGGGATCGCAGTCTACCTCCAGCCAACACACAGGAGAGGAGGAGCAGGAGTCACCGGTACTTCACGAGCAGGCAGCTCACCCATCCTGAGTCAGCCAGCACAGGAGCACCTCCCTAGCTGACAGGTTCGTAGTCTGAGGACACTATCTAAAGGATCGACAAGGCGACCAGAGGGGGGGTGAATAGGAGCCAATAAAAATTCTCCAAGAAAATTTGACCTATATCCCAAAAACAACCCAAGCCAACCTCCAAACCAATCACCAAGACTACACATACCAATTCGTGGTGTACTAGCCTTAGGAATGATCAAACATAGCAAAGTAACACAGCGGAATCAACAAGAAACAGCAAGGACTTGAAATAATCAAGAGACTCAAAACCTGACTATACTGGGCCACCACCAGCAGTGCTGATCAAAGCCATCAACAGTGCCGGTTGGCATCATCGGTAGTGCCGGTGCACGGTTCTGCACCCCACCGACAGTGCCGGTCATGGTCATCGGCAGTGCCGATCGACCCCAACAGAACAACAAAAACTTTTAGGATTTTGGCAAATCTTCTCCAAAACCTAATCAAACGAACTCCAAATGATGCGATTTTGGACCAGTGAATCCTTATCACATCATGACCCTAAACCTAGAAGATCAACTTAACTGGATCAAGGAATCATCAAGAATTTCAGATCTTGTGCCAAGAACACCAAACAGGGGAAACTTGTGAAATCCTTCAAGTTGAAGGTGCTAGAGCTATTTATTCGGCCAAGGATCCATGCAGCAAGTGGATTAGGAATCCGAGCCAAAAACTCGTCCAAAACGAGATCAAAAATCACCATGAAAATAGCTCAAAAAATCGAGAAAAAGAGAAATTCAGGATTCAAGGGAAGAGGGAAATCTTGAGCACGAAAATACTTCTCATATCATAGAAAGGTGCTTACAAGATCCATGGTTACAAGGCTAGGAAGCCACCCTCTTCCTCCCACTATTTGGAAGAGCAAGAGATGTCTCTCACACACCCTCTCCTCTCCTCTAAAACATGAAGTCCTCTCCTAGCACTTTGTAATGAGTTCCTAACACAAGGCTAATTGGAAGAGAGGCACCTCTCCCACTAGCTTCACATCTTTGCTTCGTCTCAAAGCAAGCTCCGTGATGGTGACACATGCACCACCACCCACCGCCACTAGTTTTGAGGCCCAAACCAGGAAACCGCCTCGCACTCTTCTCAAAGCACGTCTTCTTGATGTCGATGCGAGTCACCTTGTCCCACGATCCTAACCACTGGCAAGTCTCTCCTAGTCCTTGTCCATCGGTCTCCCTTGTCACTTGTACCACATCCTATTTGCCTTGACTTGGTCAACACACCGTCTTCATCACCACCATGGTTTTGAGGCTCAACCGCGAAACCGTCCATGCTTCTTGTCTCTCCACGTGTACGGTGTGGATCACCCTTGACTTCACCCAGCATCCCGATCATCCGGCCCCAAGTCCCCTACTTGTGCTTGATCCTCTCGGCGTTGACCGCCAAGTCGACTCCAGTGACTTACACATCATGAGAAAAGCAAACACATTTTCCAACTCCTGCAACTTCACCAATACCTCCATCAACTCTGGTTAGTAGAAACCATAATCATGCACACACACACATGCAATCCCCGGATTCCCACATTTCAACTCAAACACCAAATCCGCTCAAGTCAATTACTCATCACATATATTGCAAACCATGACACATATCCACATGGTTTGTCAATCTCCCCCTTGATGAGTACATTGACAATCTCAAATGCACAAGATTAGAGAGTGAAATGCGAAACCGAATAAACACATCCAAATGGCAAAACCCAAAGAAAAGGTGAAAGCAAGCCATCTAGCAAAGTCGGGATCACAAAACAAAGAGTTGGCAAAGAAAGCATCTTGAGACGCAAAGAATGTGAAAAGTGCAAGAAAACACTCAAGATCATGATATGCTCCCCCTCAGCTTGTGGTAGGTTACGTGTAGTGCAAAATGGATCATTTTAAGTTTCTTAACATAATTCCCACATGACCCAATATTTTCTCCCCCTCTAGCAATGAACTCATCAAAGAGATTAAAGAACAAGCAAACATGCAAAACATGAAAAATGCAAACCTAAGGAGCTTCAACAATTCTGCAAGCAGGCATTTAACTTTGCTACCCATAAAAATAGAGCCATGAAGTGTAAAAGCAATAGCTCACAACCATACAAAGATCAAAAATAGATAGCAAGGCATAAACACCAAGAGCTACACAAGCTGAAAAGAAAGATTGACTAGCTTAGATAGAATCAAATTTGCTTATCATGAGAAAATCTGCCACCGCATGTGTAAGTACTCCCATCCATGGCAAAACAAGCATCAAGTGAATCATAAGAATCTAGCCAGTTTCAATCTCAACTAGCGCAACAAGCATTCACAAAAGATGAGCTCTACAAACGCTCACATATGCAACAGAGACTCAATTGATCAAGTGATTATTGTTTATCCGCATGTCTCCTCTTATCCATGCAGAGTGTCGCACGACTGGGTACGGCAAACACCCCGAGGCTTCAAGTCACAGTGTTTGGATTAGCATTTTAGAATTATTCTTGATCAAAGCACTTAGCAGATTATTCAAGTTTATGCACAAGACGAAAGAGCATGCCTTTGTGGCAAAAGGAACACATGTTCCCACAATGTCCCATCATGAGCTAAACATTTGCAAAGCCTTCCATTTCGCAAACACAAGGTGCCAAAACCAAGACATCCTCTAGACTAGTGAACACCAAAGCATATATTACATAAATTACATATGAGATGCAATACATAAAAGGTAAGATACATATATACAAGTGAACACCAACCCTCCCCCCCCCCCCCTTAAATGATGCCATAAGGATGACAAACACCAAGTTCCCCCTGAAGAAAAGCATGTCTAGAAGCATCTAGGTGCTTGGTGAGGATATCAGCTAGTTGGTCTCTGGTGTCGATGTATTTGAGCTCAACATCCCCCTTCTCAATATTGTCCCTCAGGAAGTGGAATCGCAGATTGATCTATTTGACCTTACCATGTTAAATTGGGTTTTTGGCCAAGCATATGGCACTGGAGTTATCACACATGAGTGGAACACTCTTAAAGGTTAACCCAGAGTCCCTCATGATAGATACAACTCATAGGATTTGTGAGCAGCAGCTACATACTCAGCCTCTGTGGTGGATTGGGCTATACTCGACTGCATACGAGACGACCAACAGATCAAAGAAGTGCCCAAGAAATGGCAAGTACCAGAAGTGCTCTTCCTATCAATTCTACACCTAGCAAAGTCTGCATCTGAATACCCAATAAGATCAAGAGATGAAGATGTACAGTACCAAAGACCAAACTCAAGGGTGTATTTGAGATACTTGATAGGAAGAGCGAGCACAAAGACAACCTTGCGATGAGTCACCCTTGTGGAAGCTTGAAAGCGAGCACAAAGACACACTGCAAAGTGTATGTTAGGTCTTGTCACCGTCAGGTACAAGAGGGAGCCAATCATGCTCATGTACTCCCTTTGGTCCATCGCTTTACAGTCTTCATCAGGGTCAAGATCCATTGTTGTGGACATCGGTGTAGACAACAGCTTCACATTGACCATGTCAAACTTCTTCAGGAGATCCTTCGTGTACTTGGCTTGATGTATGAAAGTGTCACAACCCCCTTGGACCAAAGTTCCCGAGGTGCTGATTAAGCAGACACAAGGTAATACAACAACCGACCAAGTTATCTATTCAAAGTTCAAGCAAGAACATGCTGAATGTTGACTTTTGCTAAGCCATATTAATAAATCATTCCCGGCACGGGGCCAGAAACGGTTCACTAATATGTCCCAGACTCAAGTAGGTAAAATCCGCAAGCGCACGGAGAATATCGCTGTAGCATTTCACCCGGAAGTATTCAGGGTATCGTATTTGT
The DNA here is from genome assembly GCA_032690845.1 of Eleusine coracana subsp. coracana. Lineage (NCBI taxonomy): Eukaryota > Viridiplantae > Streptophyta > Magnoliopsida > Poales > Poaceae > Eleusine > Eleusine coracana. The sequence goes on along the minus strand of CM064428.1, from coordinate 41,003,611 downwards.
TTATCCCAAAGGAAGGGTATGATCAAGAAGCGTTACTAACATATAAGATCATGTTAACAATTAGCAAGGATATCTAACCAAGACAGGCGGGTATATGATAATAACCGGGTAGTGTGACACACACAGAAGATTCCTACTAAATAAATAAAGTCTAGTGGAGGAAAGACTAGGCTAAGCTACTCCTACTATACATTCCTATACAGTTGCATAGCCTAAGTAGAATACATACAGACCCACACTCAGGTTCAGCAGTCAATAGTATAGCACTTCAGGCACGGACTTACCCCTGCATCCACAGGCGACTTCCGCCAAGAGCCTACGCACTAGCCTAGCGGGGAGGATTTCAAAGGACGGACAGGGCTGTCACCACCTGCCGCCTACCTCAACGAACCAGTAGACTAACGAATAATTGATGCAAATCAGTCACCCAAATACCATACTTGCATGACCAAAGAGCACTCTGCCCCTCCGCGATTACTATTAACGAGGCAGAGCTACCGTACGAATACGATCACCAAACCCATGCTATACTTTATCAGCTAAAACTAAGCATAGAGACTATAACATATAAACTAGACTATAGTGACGGTGTATAACTAGCATGACAATAGTAGTATAATAAATATAAACTACTATCACACAAGTAGACTATACTATCACATATATGGATCACAATATCAAACAAGAAACTCATGACCCAAGCACAACTATATAGAAAAGATATATATATTGATAAGAGCAAAGTCTTACAAAAGGGAAAAGATACAAGAGCCATACCAATTCCAAGTGAAGACTTGGGACTAGAGAGCTCTAGACTCAGCCTAACTCCACTAAAACTCCAAGAACTACTACTAGCAAGAGAGAAATGCTTCTTGTGGTGTGTGTTGAGTGTGAAGGCACACCCTCCTATTTATAGCCTCAATAGGTCGGCAAGGGAGAGTAACCGCCATGGAAGGCATCTCAAACCGTCATCAGGAGTCGCGGAGGAGCCAACACGTGGAAGCCCAGGCGGAGAGGGCGCCCGGCCGGGTCGGCCGACCTGACCAGGTCGGCCGACCTGGGGGTGGCCCCTCCTGGCCTATGCTTTCTCCAGGTGGCTGTCCTGTGGGCCCTGACGTCGGGTTGCGCGGTATTACAGGGAGTGACATCGGTTAAGTGCTGAAAATGGGCCCTTCAATCCGTGTGACGTCCATGTGGCACTCTCTGATTGGTCGAAAGTGTGTTTTCTTGCCTTTTGAGGTGTTTCCTTCACATTTCCTCCTGCATGCACAAAGTTCTCCAAGTACAAGTGGAACTATATTATTGTGCTAAAGCATGCGTGTATGAAATGCCAAATTCTCCTTTATTTGAGTATAGTTGACGGTAAAAAATGGTACTTAACAGCCGTCAACAAACTCCCCCAAGCTTACCCTTTGCTCGTCCCGAAGCAAAGATAAACTTAAGTTGTTGATCAGGAGTTGCTACAATGTCCTACTCCTCAATAATACTATGCGCATAACAAAGTACTCTTCCTAGAATTAAATATGTTGGCACATAACTTACCCATTCACCTCGATCCATGGGGCTTTTACACCTCATTGTCTTGGGCGGTTGAGAGATAGAACAATTGCAGGGCACCAATCACTTGCTCTAGATTCCGCTATGTTATTCCGGAGGTTTTCAAAAGATTTTGAAAATAAAAACCAAGTTCCTCAAATGATTCTCTCGGATCACTCAATATGTGTATGATTCCTCACCAAGGCAAAGTGTTGCCTATAATCACCTATTTCTAAATAAGGCTTTATGTGGAGCTCAAGGTAGGGATATATGAGGCACTCATGTTCACATAATATTGCTATGTCAAAAGACCGGATCCAAGAAAAACATCAATTCAAACAATCTTGATCAAGATGTGCAAGTGTGTGGTAGAACGGAGGAATGGTGGATGAGAAGAAATAACTCCTTTTTGAATTTTTCTTCTCTCTTTTGGAGTTTCTAGGCTATGGCTATCTTTTGCTTGCTCTCTTTTTTGAGCATTTTTTTTTCTTTTCTTTTTGCATAGCCATAGTCCTAGTTTGCAATGAATACTTTGAGAGAGGAATTTTGTAATGGATATATGGAGTGTTTCTTTGGATGGATGGATGGATAGTGACTTTGTTCCGGTGTAGAAGAATAGCTCACGGTGGATATGGTGGATATGGTGGATGCTATCTTCTTGATTTAGAAGGATAGCTCATGGCGGTGGATGTGTGTATATGATCTTGATCAAGAAAGCATGAAAAGAGTTCTACTAGGGTCACATCAATTTTGACTAAGCTCAATGTGAAACAAGCAGCATATGTGTAAAGGTTTTCAAATGTAAACACTACATATGGCTGTGGTGGGAATTTCATCATTGAGGAACTTGTCAATTTGTCATTTTGAAAAATAAAACTCCGAAATTCAAGCTTTACGTTGAGCAAGATCATAGCAGCCCTATCTATCATATCATACCTCTCAACAACTTAGAACTAGAGAATGCATATGCTACCCACAAAATTCAAGTTCAAGGCAAGATTTACCAACAAACCTAACTCTTGAGAGAGTACTAAGTTGTAAACTAGCATTAGAGAGGAATAAAGGACAGAGCAACTATTCATCATCTCAACATAGGAAAATTATACACATTCATACCGCGCATGAAAAAGGGAAATATTTTTGTTCTTTTTATGTTTTGCAAATTTTTATGGATTTTCAGATTTAGCAAATGCAAGAAATAAAGGGAAGGGGAAAGATACAAGTTACCGTGAGAAGGGGGGTCCTCCCCCAAGCTTGTTCTTGCTCATATCTGCTGGTTCGGGTCGTAGCCTTGGGAGCGGAAGAAGGCATCCCAATTGTTCTGATTCTGAGCCATCATCGCGTTCAGCTGGCGGAACTGGTTGTCGCTGAAATTCTGCCATTGCTGGGTGTCGGTGACATGTTGCGTGAGAGTTTGTTGCATGCTCTCGGTGCGCAAATCAATGTCGTTCACCCTCCTTGTCAACTCGGCCATCCCATAGCTGAGTTCACGGAACCCACGGGATGAGAATGACCGAGTGGCAAAGGATGGCGGTCCGCTTGAACTTGATGACGTCTGCATGGGGTAATCGTACTGAGATTCCCATGCTCCGGCCTGCCATGTTGATGCACCTGCCTCGTCCTGTGGCGGGGGCTGCTCCCATACCGGATCTCCGATCGGAGTGTGAAACTCCGGTGTAGGCTCCATATGCCTACGGGAACGTGTCGGTCGCCCTGAAACACTATGCCTGCGAACTTCTGCCACTGGCTCAAGTGGGAGGGTTAGTGCCCGATAGTGATACAAACGAAGACCCGGGTTAGGTAACGGGAATTCATTTGTATACCCGGGAAATTGATAGATCAAGGTATTATTTGGACCATGTTTCAAAGTATGTCCTTGCACAAAATAGTCCTCGCCTAGAAATTCTCTATCTACCGTCAAATATTCAACATGAACATTCTCAAGCAGACCACACTTCTGCGCAATGCGAGTAACTAAAGAGGTGCACTCAATTGGTCCTGTCAACTTTATATTGTCTAACCATTGATCAATCATGCATTCCGCGGGTGACACCCTAATTTTCTAAACCATGGCATAAAGTATTTTCAATTCATCTTGCCGGACAACCCTAATGTCACCTCGAGGAAACAAGGTCATAGCCAACCACACATGCATAAATCTAAGTGTAGGATTATGGATGGCACGTGTTCTAGGCTTGGGACCCCACTCGTTTCCGGAAATCTTTTTCCAAAAACTTTCTTTATGGAACCCCTTTAGCGCTTTATCTAAGTCTAGCCTACATTTAGGATTTAGACCTAGCATAGCATGAAGATCACCCCATGTGACCAAGCGCTTTTGCCCAAACAAGCGAAAAGAAATGCCTTCATCATACTTTCTAAGGGTGCATAAAAACTGCATAGTAAGCAAACGAGAACCCGGCTCATCTACTTCTACGAAATTTAGCCAACCCATAGTGCGAAAAATAGAGGCAAATTCTTCTCTCATACCTATTTTCTCGAGGAAGTCCGGATCGAAGCGTCGGGTGTGGGCGAATGGCCGTTCTCTCATGAGCGCGATGGCTTGGCCCTCGCGGTCATCCTTGATGTCGAGATGTTCCTCGGTGATGAGCAAGGCCGGCCTTTCCTCCGGAATTTCAGCTTCGGGGTCACCATGCCCCGGACTTGGTGTGAGCTCGACGGAGGATGCTTGACTCGTGCTTGCACGAGTGCTTTTTCTCCGCTTGATTCTGGCGACTTGCTTCATTCGTTTGAACATGGCTGCACACAAGAACAAACACAATACAGGAACAAAAACAAGATCGAACAAGTGTTCGGGTGAGCGTTAGTGAAAATGACAAATCCGAGCTTCTCCAAAATTGGTTTTCTTCTCACAACAACTTGCAAATGCACTAAAATAGAGGGGAAATATTTTTTTGGGTTTTTGGGGCTGTAGTAAAGTTGAAGAACACGAAATTTTGGGAGAGCAACAAGTGAGCAAAGGAGGGGAGTCAAAGATGAGCTTGGAATGGTGAAGCTCCTCCTCCTGGGCGGTTTTTATAGCAAGATGGCCGTTAGAAAGGGACAGAGCAACGGCCATATAGCCGTTTGGAGAAAGGAGCACAGGAAAAGGTGGGGCCAGGGGGTCGGCCGACCTCACCAGGTCGGCCGACCTGGCAGGTGGGCCTCCTGGCAGCCCCCTTTTTCCTATGTGTTCCCCAACGGCTAGGGGATTTGTCCCCTGCTGCCTTTTTGCTCAAAAAGCTCGACAAAAAATCTTTTCAAAATGGAAAGCCCAAAAACCTATTTTCTAAATTTTCAGAAATGCAAATGAGTTTTGAAAAATTTCAAGGTGGCTGGAAAAATTCAAAAATGCAGAAATGCAGTGGTCGGAAAAAATCAAAATGTGGTGGAAAGCAAATATGCAATTAAAAGAGCAAATATGGATAACTACCGGTTTAACCTCCCGGCGAGGACTCACCTTTTAAAGTCCGACGAGCGGGACTTTTCTCCGGCGTTCAGCTCGATGAAGCGTTGTCCGGTCCCGGAGATGAAGACACGGATGATGCTTCTTGTTTCACTCGCCACACCTTCTTGGTCTTTGTTGCGGCCGGTGGCTTCTCGGGCTTTGGAGGCTGCGGTTTTGCAGGCTTCACAGCCTGTTTCTTTGCAGACCTCGGAGGTTGCTGCCTTGTGGACTTCGGAGGCTGTTGCTTAATGTGTGACCTTTGCCCCCTTGCCTTCACCAGTTGTTGCTGTGCAACCTTTTCCTTCTCAAGGAAGTTCTTCATGAATGTGATGAGGCTGTCCTTCTTTGGCGGAGTGACCTCCACTTCCTTGATGTTGCTTGGGTTCGGCCCGTACTTGATACGGATCATGTTGCACTGTTCTTTCCGTGGCCGAAAGTCAAACTTCTCCTCCTTGCCATTGATGTGGAAGCGGATTTCTCCGGCTCCTACATCGATGCGAGCATCCGCAGTGCTGAGAAATGGGCGTCCCAGGATGAGCAGTGTGCTCTTCCCGACGTCCATGTCAAGCACTACGAAGTCGACGGGGGTGAAGCAATCCCGGATTTTCACCGGAATATCTTCGGCGATCCCTGCCGGATAGCGGACCGTTGAATCGGCCAGCTGCAGCTGCATCGGCGTGGGGGATAGTGTGGTGTAGTTGAGCTTGTCGAAGACATCCTTCGGCATGACGCTCACACTTGCCCCAAGATCACATAAGGCATGGTCGAAGTTCTGTGTCCCGATCGAGCACGTGATCGTGGGACACCCCAGATCTTTCTTCTTCTCAGGAAGCCGGTTGAGTATAGCAGCGCTACACTCTTCCGTCAGCTTGACAATTTCTGTGGTCGGTAGTGGGCGCTTGTTGCTGATAAGATCCTTGAGGTAGCGAGCGTACGTGGGTACTTGTATCGCATCCAGCAAGGGCACGTTGATGTGCAGCTTCTGGATCACCTCAACGAAGCGTGTGAACAGCTCGTCCACGGTGGGCTTCCTTCTTCTTTCAGGAAACGGCATGAGGTTCGTGTCATAGAACTCATGTGGGGCCGTTTTCCTGGGCGGCAGTTCTTCTTCTTCTGCCGGCTTCTCAGCTGATGTGTCCTTTCCTGCATGGTTAGGGTATGGCGGATCCCGAGTGGACTTACCTCTCTCATGGTAACCGCATTAACATTTTCTAAGGGGGTCTCGGGTTGCCCCGGGATTTTCCCCGACTCAGCAGTAGGAACAGCAGCAGCTAACTGAGCTAATTGGGTTTCTATCATTTTATTAAAGCTCAGCTGATTCTTGAGAGCAGAGGAAACACCCTCTATCTTAGTGTGGATGCTCTCAAGAGTCCTATCAGTGGTGGCAAGCTTTTTACTGATGTTATCATTAACCTTAGCTTGACCAAGCACAAGATCTTTCAAGGAGGGCTGATTATAACCGGAATTAAAACCAGAGAAGTTGCCAGAGTTACCTCCTTGGTAGTTGGGACGTGGTGAACCCCAACTTTGACCTCCTTGTGGACGGTAGCCGTTGTTGTTGTTGTTGCCCATGAACATTGCGTCCTCACGGGTCTCAGGGCAGTCATTGCCCGAGTGTCCCATGTTGCCACAGACCTCGCAAGTCATATGAGCGTCTAGGGCTTTCACTTCTCCATTGGCTTGTTCGTCCATCTTCTTCATGAGAAGGTCAATCTTGGCGGCGAGCATGTCAACCTCCTTGACGGAGTGCATGCCTCGCTGGCGAGGTTGGAGGCGCTCTTCATTCCAACCTTGGTTGGACACCATCTTCTTGATCAAATCTTTTGCCTTGCTCACAGTGAGCGAGAAGAAGGCTCCACCAGTAGCAGCGTCGAGGTGGTCGCGGGCCGACGGAGTAAGCCCGTTGTAGAAGTTCTGGATGATCAGCCAATCATCCATCCCGTGGTGGGGACATGCCAGGATGTACTCCTGGAGCCTCTCCCATGCCTCAGGAATCGACTCCTTCGACTCCTGCTGGAAGCTTGAGATCTTTCCGCGGAGGGCATTGGTCTTGCCCAGCGGGAAGAACTTTGCAAGGAACGCAGCTGAACACTTCTCCCAAGTGTTCACAGCTTCAGGGTTTGCGTAGAACCACTGTCTCGCTCTCCCAAGGAGAGAGAACGGGAACAGTCGAAGGCGAACAGCGTCGGGGGTGACGTCCTTCATTTTGAACGTGTTGCAAATCTCCAGGAATTGCTGGAGATGAGCACTAGCGTCCTCATTGGCTTTCCCACAGAATGGGCTAGCCTGCACCATGGTGATGAGACCGGTCTTGATCTCGAAGTTCGCATCTCCCACATTGCCAGCTGGTCCCGTAGGGATGTTGGCAGCGGAGGGAGCGGAGAACTCGCGGAGGGTCTTGTCGGCCATTTGCTGAGAGCTTGATGGTGCGGGAATGACAGGTTCGATTGGCCGAGTCTCCTTACGAGGAGGGGTGAGCCTAGCTCGTGTCCTTCTCAGGAGTGACTTAGGATCTTCAGTGAAGTTTGTCGGCAAGTCGAAACCAGTCATACACTACCCTGTTTTCATACAAAATGCAGAAAACAAAGCAAGGTTAGCCTGCCTAGGAGATAGCCTTAATAATTGCAACACTACTATATACATTAGTAATTTTTCTTAAATCATACGCCTTCCCCGGCAACGGCGCCAGAAATGCTTGTTGACTTTTGCTAAGCCATATTAATAAATCATTCCCGGCACGGGGCCAGAAACGGTTCACTAATATGTCCCAGAGTCAAGTAGGTAAAATCCGCAAGCGCACGGAGAATACCGCTGTAGCATTTCACCCGGAAGTATTCAGGGTATCGTATTTGTTTATCCCAAAGGAAGGGTATGATCAAGAAGCGTTACTAACATATAAGATCATGTTAACAATTAGCAAGGATATCTAACCAAGACAGGCGGGTATATGATAATAACCGGGTAGTGTGACACACACAGAAGATTCCTACTAAATAAATAAAGTCTAGTGGAGGAAAGACTAGGCTAAGCTACTCCTACTATACATTCCTATACAGTTGCATAGCCTAAGTAGAATACATACAGACCCACACTCAGGTTTAGCAGTCAATAGTATAGCACTTCAGGCACGGACTTACCCCTGCATCCACAGGCGACTTCCGCCAAGAGCCTACGCACTAGCCTAGCTGGGAGGATTTCAAAGGACGGACAGGGCTGTCACCACCTGCCGCCTACCTCAACGAACCAGTAGGCTAACGAATAATTGATGCAAATCAGTCACCCAAATACCATACTTGCATGACCAAAGAGCACTCTGCCCCTCCGCGATTACTATTAACGAGGCAGAGCTACCGTACGAATACGATCACCAAACCCATGCTATACTTTATCAGCTAAAACTAAGCATAGAGACTATAACATATAAACTAGACTATAGTGACGGTGTATAACTAGCATGACAATAGTAGTATAATAAATATAAACTACTATCACACAAGTAGACTATACTATCACATATATGGATCACAATATCAAACAAGAAACTCATGACCCAAGCACAACTATATAGAAAAGATATATATATTGATAAGAGCAAAGTCTTACAAAAGGGAAAAGATACAAGAGCCATACCAATTCCAAGTGAAGACTTGGGACTAGAGAGCTCTAGACTCAGCCTAACTCCACTAAAACTCCAAGAACTACTACTAGCAAGAGAGAAATGCTTCTTGTGGCGTGTGTTGAGTGTGAAGGCACACCCTCCTATTTATAGCCTCAATAGGTCGGCAAGGGAGAGTAACCGCCACGGAAGGCATCTCAAACCGTCATCAGGAGTCGCGGAGGAGCCAACACGTGGAAGCCCAGGCGGAGAGGGCGCCCGGCCGGGTCGGCCGACCTGACTAGGTCGGCCGACCTGGGGGTGGCCCCTCCTAGCCTGTGCTTTCTCCAGGTGGCTGTCCTGTGGGCCCTGACGTCGGGTTGCGCGGTATTACAGGGAGTGACGTCGGTTAAGTGCTGAAAATGGGCCCTTCAATCCGTGTGACGTCCATGTGGCACTCTCTGATTGGTCGAAAGTGTGTTTTCTTGCCTTTTGAGGTGTTTCCTTCACATTTCCTCCTGCATGCACAAAGTTCTCCAAGTACAAGTGGAACTATATTATTGTGCTAAAGCATGCGTGTATGAAATGCCAAATTCTCCTTTATTTGAGTATATTTGACGGTAAAAAATGGTACTTAACAGCCGTCAACACTGAACATCATCGTATTGTTCTTCAACGTCTACGAGATCACTAGCTATTTGCAAAATTCAGCAAGTGTGAGTTTTTGTTGGACTGTGCGCCATTTCCGGGTCACATAATATCAACCGAAGGCATCTCTGTAGACTTAAGCAAGGTTCAAGATGTGCTGGATTGGAAACCGCCTACCATCGTCCACCAAGTTTGCAGTTTCCTCAGACTAGCTAGATACTAGTTCTAGTAGCCTTGCATGAGTAGGACTCCTTGTTAGCTAGGATTTTGCTTCCACGTGCCTTTATCACTAGCTTGTAGAGGAGTTGCATTGCCTTGTGTGATCCACTAGTATGCTTAGGTTGTTGTTCCTTTCATAGGATCATTATCTTACTAGTGTGATCACCACTAGAATTATGTAGGAGTTGTTTTAAGAGGTTGGTTATAGGAATTAACAAATTTGGTACATAGTATGAGTTCCCGATTCACCCCCCCTCTCGGTTACTCGATCCTTTCAAGTGGTATCAGAGCCAAGTGCTCATAATAGGGCTTAACCACCTTGAATAGAAACCGTATTGAGTTGAGATGTCATCCCATCCGAGGCCGGGTCATGGCTCATGGAAGGATTTCTTGAAAAGCTATCTAAATATCATGATTCCGGATGAGTTGATGGACACTCTTTTGGACTTTGCCAATACCTTTATCGATGATCATGTATATGATGATGAGCAAGTTCTAGTGAGTTCCTAGATTCCACTAGTGATAATTTGAGAGGTTGCTCTACTAGTGTGCCTAATGTGATGATTGATGGTGTTGGTCGTCTTGATTTTTCTTGCTCTTCTAGTATGACTAGTGATGATGATGTTTGTGAGTCTTTTGTTGGTCATGCTAGTGATACACTTGTTGAGGAGTTCTTTGTCTTTTGTGCTATTGAGAATGAGGATTTACTTGACTCTTATTCCCTTGCAAGGTATTGTGGACAGGATTGGAGCAACTACTTTTGAGCTTCCCAAGATTGCAGTAGTCGAGAAGATCATCACCTTGCTCCGTAATGGAAAGCTTCTTTACATCACTCTTGATCTCATCATTGAGAAGGACCTCTCCATTGAGGATGTGATTGGATTGCTCTTTGATGATGAAAGATCACCACGAGCTAGACGGGGGAGATGATCTTCAAGGCAAATGGAGCATCATCAAGAAAAGGGAAGGAAGTAGCTTCGAGCTCAAACTTCCTTGATCCCTCCACAAGATTGCCTTGCAGCAGCTTCTAGAACCTCTTTGGATCAAGAACTACACCAAGCTATTCTTCAGGCGCTTCATCAAGCTCTACCCCATGTGTCATTCCAAGATCTACTCCAAGCACTTCGGGTAGACCACACATTGGTGTAGGGGGAGCGCCATCAACATTGCTCATGCGATCATTTCAGATGATCGATTCTACCAGTCCAGCTCCTCCATCTCCTCCACACGATCGACTCTGGAGCATTCGTTCAGCTCAACAACATGAGTTCTTCATTCAATTTGATGAAGTTGTGAGAGATCCAAATGATGACCTTTGTGATACTTTCTTGAGGATTTATGAACTTGTGTGCAGGATAAACTTCTTCAGGGGTCTTCAGAGGATTGCTCCACTTGAAGTGATTGACAAGCTCTTTCAACAAATTATAGCTCCTGAAAGGGGTTTCTTACTAGAGGAGGTGATCAATAGAAGACATGAGCTCTCAATTGAGAGAGCAATGGAGATAATATTTGTGCTCCACTCACAAGTGGGACATGTGCTTGAGCACATCACTGGTCTCTATGATCCTCCCCATTACTACATCGACCTCAGCAATGTACATATGGGGGACGGTCATGGACAATGGAGGTATCGTGCTCCTCACCATCCTATATGGAGGAGGCTTTAGGAAGGGATTGCACAGATTCCTATCTATCAGTATGGACTTATCGCTTGACCTGATGAGGTTAGTGCAAGTCAATCAAGTAATGCTTTGGATACTAACCCTTCTTCCTTTAGTGCTTGTCTTATGGCTACCACAAAGGTCAACTATAAGAGTAGAGGTACTCATTGGATCCTTGACAGTGGGTTCAGTCAACATATGACCGGAAAGCCAACCATGTTGACAAACATTGATGAATACAAAGACAATGAGAAGGTGAATTTTGGGGATAACTCAAAAGGAAGAGTCACAGGTTCAGACAAGGTGGCCATTACAGAGGATCTCCTTCTCTCCAAGGTCTTTCTTGTGGAAACTCTCAACTTCAACTTCCTGTGTATTGGTCAACTCTGTGACATGGGTTTCAAGTGCACATTTTATAAGGATGGTGCAATGATTGAGAATTCAAAGAAAGGGCTAGTATTTCATGGAGTGAGGCATGGGAACTTGTATGTCACGGCTTCAAATCAAGCAACATGCCACCAAGTACTTGCCTCTTCACTAAGGCAACCAAGGAATGGTTGTGGCATATCAGTCTGCCACATATTGCAATGAATCAGCTCAGGAAGGTGGTAAAGAGGAATCTGGTTGAAGGAATCAAGGATGTGACCTTTGAGAAGGACAAACTATGCAGTGTTTGTCAGACTGGAAAGCAAGTTGCATCTTCACATCCCACCAAGTCTTTCATGTCTACATCTCATCCTCTAGAACTCTTGCACATGGACTTGTTTGGGCCAACACATTACAAGAGTCTGGGAGGGAACCTATATTGCTTGGTGATTGTGGATGACTTCATGAGATACACTTGGAGCTTCTTCCTTGTGGACAAGTCTCAAGCAAGTGATATCTTCACAAAGTTTGCAAAAAGAGCAATGAATGAATTCAAGGCTACCACACTACCACAAAAACAACCTTTAGTGACACAACACGAGTGACTGCCAAAAAAAATTGTGTCACTGGATAACCAATACTAACGCGTATTTGAAACTACGTCACTAGTATTTGGTAGAAGAGTACCACTAGTGACACATTTTCTGAAAAGCGTCACTAATATTTGAAGTAGTGACGATTTTAGAAAAACTGTCATTACTAATTTGGTCATTAAAGACGGCATTTCAATACCAGAGATGGTTTTAAAAGCGCCGTTCCAAATTCTTTAACTACTAGACACGGTTTTATGTCATCTGTCACTAGTATCAGTGACGGGTTAATAATACCCGCCAGTACTGCTATAATCTAGAGATGGATTTTCTGTTGTCTACCATTAGTACCAGTGATGGGTTATTAATATGCATTAGTACTATTGTAACCTAGAGACGGATTTTATGTTGTCTGACACCAGTATCAGTGGCGGGTTAATAATACATGTCATTAGTGCTATCCTAATGGTAGAATAGACCTTTCTATCATATTGCAGTTCTATCCCAGTGGTAGAATAGACCTTTTGTTGTTGCCTGGTCTCGGGATCGATTCGCAGGAAATGCATCATATTTTCTTTCATTTTTTTCCTTTTTTAAGCAATATAAAAAAATTGTTGGCATAGGAATCGAACTACCAACCTGTTGAGTCCAGAACTAATGACTAAGCCACCGCGATAAAGATGGACCGATGTTCAAATAATATAAACATATAATATCTACGATTCCGAAACATCAAACAAAATATCTCACCACTCACAACCAAATCTAATGGCACCACCAAAGCACCAGCCACGTCCTCATTCCCATCACGTCGCCACCTGCTGCGTCTTCTTGATCTCGCTCCTCCTCACACCAGATCCAGTGAGCCTCACCGCCCTCGGCCCCCTTGAGGCGGCATCCTGCTAGCGCTCCTCCATGGTCGGCCCCCATTGCGGCGGCAGCGGGGCTGTGGAGGCTGCTAGAGAGAAGGGATAGCGACCTGCCAAATGCGTGGTCCATGCAAAGCATACTAGTCACAAAGGAGTCCTAATTACCATGCAATACAAAAGAGGAAAAACACACTACAACTACCAAGAACAAACACGGTTACCTCCCTCATGAGTAGATAGGTCTTGTTCTTGGGCACCCACTTGTACGTAGCCAATCTCTCAAGATCAACAATGCACTTAGGCACCCATATGCTCTTGACCTTCCTCTTCTTGTTTGGTGGTCCCAAAGCCTTAGCTTTCACCTTGCCATCCTTGTTCCTAAAAAGCTTGAAATGTGTGTTCTCATGGAACAAGTTAGCATGAGGCAAAATAATGGAATTTCTCACCATGGGACAATCCTTGGTAGTGTGGCCATCCTTGCAACACCTCTCGCAATAGTAGTCGTCAGCGAGAAGGGGTTTGATCCATGTGGGGATGGAATCACTCGTCCCTATGATGTTGATGGCGGCGGGATATGAGCCAAGTCCACGGTGGGAGACATTGTTCACAAGGTACCTCCCAAGGATCTCCTTGTGGATGGCTCTAGCTCATGTGAGCCTCTCAAAGCCGTCCATCACCATCTTCCTCTCTTCCTTGAGCTTGTGATATTCCTTCAAAACAAGTGGCTCAAGAGAAGAAACCTCAACCGAGGTGGTTAGTTCATCACACATAGTAGAAGCATCATTCTTAGACGAACTAGAGGAGGGAGAGGCAAGGTTCTCAACATTGATGGCCTCATAAGTGATCTCAAGGGCCTTGTACTTCTCATGAAGCTGTACATGATCACCCTTGAGTTTGTCATAACTCTTGTTTAGTGCCTCATGAGATGTGACAAGGTCCTTGATCTCACTCTTAAGCTCACCAACACGGTCCTTAGCCAACTTACACTCTTTTCTTACCACCTCCAACATCTTGGACTTCTTGATAGCGATGTCGCAGGCTTGCTCAAGCATGCTACACAACTCGGCACACGTGTGCTCCTCATCATCGCTAACATCACTGCTCTCATCCTCACTCTCCCCAAGTTGGCTCGCGGCCATGAGGCATGTGGGAGGTGGAGGAAGAGCTCGTGAAGGTGTAGTCTTGATCATGGCTAGACCGGCCACTTCTTCACACTTGAGGAAGAGGACTCATTACTTGAATTGTCGCTTGTCCACTCTCCAACAGGTGCCTTGCGAGAGAACTTCTTCTTGTAGTCTTGAGCTTTGCCTTTGCCTTTGTTCTTGTCTTTGTTGAAGTATCTCTTCTTCTTGTGCTTGGCCTTGGGATCTTCTTCTTCTTCTTCACTTGAATCTTGTGACTTGAATGCTTCTTTCTTGGGCTTTGGGAACTTTCAGATAAAGTGATTCTTTAAGCCACAATTGAAGCACTTGCCCCTTGACTTGGAAGCAAACTTGTTCTTGAAGTTCTTCATCTGCTTCATGAGAAGAGCCAAGTCCTCGGTCAAGTCACCTTCATCATCATCCTCAATGATCACCTTTTTCTTGTTCTTCTTGCTCTTGCTAGTTTGTTGCTTGTCAGCTGGTAGAGCAAGGTTGGATGGTTGAGGATCATCCAACCCCAATTGGTAGCTCTCAAAGGCGGTGATCTTGCCATGTACATCCTTAATGGTCTTGGTCTTGAGGTCACCTTGCAATATGAAGGTGATGATGGACTCCTACTTGGGGTCCTTGAATAGTCTCAAGAATCTTTTTATCACCTCACGGGCTTCATCTTGAAATCATCCCCAAGTGCATATATCTCCTCCACTAGAACATGAAAACAAGAATGAACAGTGTTAGCTCTCTCATGCAGCAATCTAGTGAAGTTATCATACTTGTTCTTCAGCAGATAGTATCTCTCCTCTTTGACATCACTGGCGCCCTCATAAAGCACCTGAATCTCAGTCCGGAGACCATGTGCTGAGGAACTAGCATCTAGTTGAGCAAAACATCCTTAGAGATGCAAGCAAACAGAGCATTCTTGGCCTTAGCATTACACTTAACATAATCAGGCTCAAGTAGGTTCGCATCCGCATCGGACTCGTGAGTGACCGTCCATATCTCTGGATCATGGGACTGAAGGTAGGCTTGCATACGAGCCTTCCAATAAGCATAGTACTCACCATTGAATATGGGAACATTCCCTACCAATCCTGGCATCCTTACTCAAGGCGGTGAAGCCTCAAAGATGAGCACTTGGCTCTGATACCACTTGTAAGGACCGAAGGTGTACCGAGAGGAGGGGGTGTGGTGAATCGGTACGCCGCTCACGATTCCAATTATTTCAATTTCCACTACTTGAGTCTAACAATAGAAGCAACCTAAACAATTCTAGTAGGCCAAGACCCTACACATGCTAGTGTTCATGATAAGATAAAGTGTGGAAGCCAAACACACTAGCCTATGCAAGCCATAATTCACCCAAGTCACTAGAGCACACAATTGCGGAATTGTGAAGAGAGGGTCAAGGAATGCTCATGAAATTTTCTTGAGGTCTCGGAAGGATGGCGCCTTCCCCTAATCCTTGTTGGACCACTCCCGTCGGATTCCTGGTCCCTCCCGCCACCAAGTGGAGTTCTCGTCCACGAGTCCGCAATCACTCCTAGAGTGAAGACATGGTGTGCGTCACTGCTGCACGAAGCACAAGCTCGCCTCCCTCAAGAACTTGCCGGACTCCCCGAGCCGACATGGACACTCGCTAGCGATGCCCCTTTCACCGGCGGGCTCAAACCGTGTACAAACTATGATGGCCTTCATAACCGACCACGATAGGCTCGATCATCGACACCTAACCGGTCTAGGTCTCACCATAGACCAAGAGTAACAATCTAGATCACTCCCTCAAGGACACCCTATCCTTAGATGTACATGATGCTTAAGTTACTCTCACTAGCACACTCAAGATATCCAATATCCTCTCCTAGTGCTCTCCTCTTTTCCTCTTGGACCTTACCAAATGCTGTCAGGTATTCCACTGGCCAAGAGTGGTCTCCAAGACCCCAGCAATGAAGTTATATAAGCTCCCAACCTCAAACTAGCCGTTGTCTCATGAAATCAGCTTTCTAGGCCTACTGACCGGACAGTCCGGTCACTGCCTGACTGGACAGTTCGATCACTGCAGCACAGTGCACCAACGGCTCTGACCCCCACTGATTCTCCTACTGACCGGACCGTACGGTCACCTAACCGGACCGTCCGGTCCGTTTCTCTCTCCAGTCCAGGAGCCTTCACGCAATTGCTTCCTCTCTGCCCTGTGCAAGTCCTACTGACTGGACCTTCTAGTCAGTAGACCGAACCGTCCGGTCTGTATAGACTCTGGCACAGACAGATTCCTTGCTTCTCGCTGAAAGTCCCAGATAACTCAACATGGTGACTGTACGGTCCGATCACCACTGACCCCTCTGTCCGGTCTCTATGTCTAGAAGCTGAAACTTGTCATCCTTGCTTGACTTCGTTTCCCGACTTCTTCGAACAGCTCCTTAGCTTCTCCACTATCACCTAGTGCCTGTGATTTCACCGAGCAACCTTGCACATGACCGAGTAGACATGAGCTAAGAGAATGACCTAGACCCCCTTGATATTCCGGTTTTTCCTATGGATTCAAAGCCCTAACAACTAGACAAGTGTTCCAAACACTTGCACCATAGCTTGTTCTCTGCCTTGATCCATGTCCATCAACCCTTGGACTCCATCAAGTTCACAAGCCTTCATGCTTGTGGTCATTGTCATCAATCGCCAAGGCAACCATCATCCATATGATTTGTAGTAGAGATAAGTGATGATTCATACATAGACAACACTCATGTAGATATTAGCCCACAATTTCATAGTTGTCATCTATCACCAAAACATCCAAACCTTGGGGATCCAATCACCAATGGTCATGAAGCTTACAATGGTACACATGAGTAAGTTTTTGCAGATGCCGCCAAAGGGATTAAGGAAAGGGATTAAAGAAAGGAAAGAAGTGAAGGTTCAGTTTGGATACTTGATGAAGGAATTATTCTAATGATATTAGGTCTGCCTTGCATATAAGGTATCTCATTTAAAGTAATGTCCAAGATGGCAACTATGGAAAGGAATATATACGAGAAGGAAGGCATTAATGGATAAAGACAATGCATAACGGATTAGCACGGCCAAAATCTTTTATTACACTTTTAAGGTTACGTGTTATTAGTAATAGTCCATTTAGCTTTGCTTTTTCCTTGTACCTCAAGATGAGCCATCCCTATAAATATAAAGGGCACTCTCAATTGTAAAAATTATCTCTCGATCAATATACTTTTTGGTGCATCGCCACCATGGAAACGGGTATACCCCGATGGGTTCTTCGTCTAGAGCGGGCTCTTCATGTTAAATGTAGGACTTGTCACCTTGGTGGGTTCATCATCATGAAGCAGGCTGCATGGACCAGCCCGACCTCGGTGACATGGTGGCGGACTCGCCACCCCGGTGATCGCGATGACCTGCCCAAGACTGTCTCCGTGCAGACCGACCTTCTAGTTAGTTTGTCGTGGTTGCTAGTTATTCGATATACTAGATCTTTCTAGGTTGTTTTAGTAGGATTGGCTACATACTATCTCGGGAAAACTGATCTATCGTAGTTAATTCTAGTGATTCAATCTAGTCTTGTCTGTATATTCGAGTCACCTTTGAATAGATCTTAACGATTAGATCTAGTACAATGTGGGCATTCGTTCATTTCAAGAACTATCTCGGCTCAGACCGATCATCTGGGATATCTAGAACTGTCTCGGTTAATTCCGATCTTCTAGTTGGACAACCATGCAAGAATCAACTTGTTGCAAGGGTCTGTTCAGGGTATCATCAGAGTGTTTAGCCGACAAAATATCTGGTTACTAGTAGCAGCCAATAGATATTCACATGTTTAGTTCTTTCTTATCGGCTCTGGTTCATCGACTATTGGTCCATCGGCTTTAGGTGTTGCACTAATCTTATTTGTCTAGCTGTGTAGTTTATTGTTAGGTATTGTGATTCTATTAACTGGCTGATATAATATTAATTGTTATAATTAGTCTGGTGTACATTGGTTTGTAGAATTATGCTTTATGTTATTAAGATCAAGACAATGCTCAATCATGTACTTAGCCTACATCGACTCTGTGTCTGGATCAACTCTGTGCGTGCATCGACATAATCTCCATCGACTCTCCGCCTGGAGGCTATCGTCCATCGACTCGCAGACGCATACCTTGTCAGTTGAATGGTCAAACTGACTGGCACACTGCACACTGTCTATCACGCGCCATTGGACCTACACTTTAGCTAAGCAGATCTCCTAGGCCTCATGTTTGCACGTGGAGAATCAATAATCTGTTCTTTCCATCAATAGTTCTCGAGGGAGGTGAGCTTGTGCCTTGGTGGCAGCGGTGACGCGCACTGTGTCTTTACTCCGGGAGTGATTGCGGGCTCGTGGGCGAGAACTCCACATTGGTGGCGGAAGGGACCGGAACTCCGGTGGGAGTGGTCTAACAAGGAGTAGGGAAAGGTGCCATCCTTCCAAAACCTCGGGAAAAAAAATCAATAGCCATCTTTTACTCTACTTCTTACTATGATGCTTTACTTTCCACATTTACATACTGTGCTATTCATGCTTGTGTGATTGCCTTATCTAGTTGACTACCTAGTGGACTTGCATGAATAGGCTTCTAACTTGCTAGTAGTTCTTAGCTTCCATTCTTGATCACTAACATGTATAGGATTTGCTTTGGTTTGATTACTCACCCCTGTATGTATTGTGCTACCCATGCTTGTGTGCTCTAGTTCATTATCTTGTAGCATTACATGAGTAGGCTCGTTTGCTGGCTTGTTGTTTGTTTCCGCGTGTCTTTATCACTAGTTTGCATAGGAGTTGTATTGCCTTGTGTGTTCCACTAGTATGCTTAGGTTGTTGTTCCTTCCATAATACTATTATCTTGATAGTGTGTTCACCAACAAAATTGCTATAGGAGTTTATTGAGTGTTTGGTTTTAAGAATTGTCAAAATTGGTACATAGTGCGAGTTCCCGATTCACCCCCCCCCCCTTGGTCGCTCGGTCCTTTCAGCAGTCGACACAAGCATGGTTCTCCTAAGCTTCCACATCTTCCATAGAGACGTTTTGCACACTCAATCCCCTTCCTCCTAGTTTCCATGTTACATCAAATTTATCCTAAGTCAATCAATAAATTTAACTTGAAAACTAAAAGAAATTCTTGTGAACCCTCTTCATCATGCTTCTCTTTGATTGACTTGCATGCTCCTTATTCCTAGTTCATTACTTGCCTCTTATGAACTACATCTTTAGGAAAGCATGTCAGCTAAACACTTAACTTATGAGATATGGTGCGATGAAAGAAATCTTCCTCTTATGCTTAGGAATTTTCTTTTCAAAATTAAAATTATTGGCCCTCTCCACAATGATGCGAATTTCCTACCAAAGCCATATGATAGATTTTTTGAAATCTTACAAATATGTTGCTTGTTGTTTAATTGAACTTTGTCAAATTGTTGTGACCCTAGCGAGATTCTTTTTATGTATTGTTGATCAAGATCATGTGAACATTTCCCTTCATATGCTAATCTTCTATATTAGATGGTAGCATTTTCATATCCATCATCCAATCCCTCCATCAAAAGAAATACTCCATAATTATCTTATCATGACTCTTTCTCGATTGTTTCCATAGAAGGCATGGCTATTAGAAAAAAAGAACTTGCTCTTATCTTTGAGAAAGATAAAAAAAAAGAAATAGTCATGCCCAATATCATTTTAAAGAAAGAGAGAGTCTACGCATAAAGGTGTATTAATCCACTTCCACCATCCATATCCTTTCATATGTTACTCTTCTACACCAGACGATAGCATCATCCATCCACAAAATAAATGTGTTCCACAATATTTGAGAAACTCCCTGTCCAATTATGCACGCAGAATGAGACATGGGTTGTCAAGTATATAAAAAAAGAAAAAATTGAAAGAGAGATAGCTCATGTTCTCAAATACAATAGAGGGAGAATTTCAAAAGGGGCATCCATCATTTGCCTTTCCATACACCCCATCCATTCTTGTACACATGTTTGGTCACAATTCATAACTTGTTCTCTCTATGGATCTAGTTTTTGACTTAGTAATATATGAGACACAAGTGTGACTTCTTTATTCCCGTACCCTGAGCTTCATATAAGCCATATTTAGAGGTAGGATGAAAACGGGCAAAGTCAAATGCCTTTGTGAGGAACCACACACATAGTGAGTGATCTGAGAGAATTATTTGAGGAGAATGGCCATGCTTTGTTTCTGAAAATCTTGCAAAAACCCAAGTTACTCAGCAGAAGAAGTAAAGATGACTAGAGTCAACATCGTTCCATTCTTCAACCCCACAAGGGGATGTAATAGACACATCAAAGTTCATTGGTGCATGTATGATTTGGAATAATTTGCATGCTAGTCTTGTATCGAAAGAAGTTATGATCCACCTTAGTCTCTATTCCTTTACTCGAGGACGAGCAACGGCTAAGTGTGGGGGTGTTGTTGATGGTCCTTAAATGCCAAATCCAACTATCAATTGCCTACATAAAACATATGAAATAAATAACCAACATAGTGGTAGGAGTTTATTACTAAACATTTCCACAAGTGTTGGTGAATATTTGTATGCAGGTGATTTATCTATTTATTAGAGGGAAAGCACAAGTAAATAGAGGAGGAAACACACTTCCGACCAATCAGAGCGCAACACAAGGATTCACGGGCCCACAAACAGAGCAAACCAACATACCAGAAGGCTTAACACGTGGATTGTCAAATGGGGATAGTATTTCAGTGTCCCAGAGAAGGATCTGAACGAGTGGGACCAGTTCATACTCAGCCGAACAGAAGTGTTCGGGAGAACATCTTTGGAGCCCACTCGGCCCAGGCCTGCTCGGGGGTCTCCCACCACATTTCGTACATCGGTTGTACTAGTTGGGGCGGGAGTTACTGCCTCTAGGAACTGCCTTTGTGCCCAATATAAGGAGGGGTGTGCCTCCACTCCAACGACACAAGAAGAAGAATAAGTATTCCACTCCAAAGGCTTTAGCACTACCAAAGTGCTTGGAAAATAGGGAGAGAGTGAGGGAGAGTTCGGGGAAGCACCGGGCTTGTCGGTGATAATCCCCACGCTTGTACCTTGACGGATTCTTTCCTAAACAAGTAATTATTCATGTTTCCTTTTTGGTATTTAAGTTTCCTATTTAATTAAGTTCTTTCCTTTATTGCTTACGAGGTCATCACTCTATCTAGTTAGAGTATCTTAGTCTTATATAAGTGTAGATCCGAGACTAGGATAGTAATTGATAGCATAGACGTTGTGTCTAGGCTAGAGGTTACCTTTGTTTGCCGCGTGCCTCGGTAGTCGTTAGGTGGTGACAGCCCTATTCGGCCTTAGTAATCCTCCACATTCAGGTACGTCGTCGAGCTGTTTACCGGACTCACCTATGGATGCAGGGGTAAGCCGATGCCCGAAGTAAACAGTAATAGACCGAACCTATCATAGGAATCCTCTCTACCCTCTGCCTACCATATTCTTATTGTCCTTGGATGGACTAGTTTAGAATATTAGTACACACAAGTTCCCTATGATTTGATAACCTGGAATACTCCTGGGTGAAGTGCTACATTGGTATCCCTGCTCTTCCATATTTATCTGTGATCGTGAGAAGTACCAACACCCTGCATCCACAAGCGACTCCGACCAACAGCTCTATGGCGTACCCAAATGTAGAGGATTAATAAGGCCGGATAGGTCTGTCACCACCTATCGACTACCTCTAACAAAACAAGGGGCACGCGACAAACAAATGTAATATCTAGTCTAGACACCACGTCTACATTGTCAGCTACTATCCTAGTCTCGGTACCGCGCTTATAGAAGACTAAGATACTCTAACTAAATAGAGCGATGATCCCGTAAGCAATAAAGGAAAGCACTTACTTAAATATGAAACTTAAATACCAAAGAGAAATCACGGACAAGCCCGATGCTTCCCAGATGCTTCCGATCGTGGGGAAGATCGTCGACAAGCCCGATGCTTCCCAGAACTCTCCCTCACTCTCTCCCTATATTCTAAGCACTTTGGCAGTGCTAAAGCCTTTTGAAGTGGAGCTCTAAACTCTCTTCTTATGTGTGTTGAACTGGATGCACTCCCCTCCTTATATAGGGCCCAAAGGCGGTTCTTCGAGGTGGTAACTTCCACCCTAAGGGGGAAAATCGACAGACTCCACCTTCGGTCGAACATGCCTATTCGGCCGAACATGGGTGCGGCCTAATGGCCCCCACTCTTCTCTGGCACACTGATAGGTGGGCCCTCTTGTCCCTAACACCCTTAGATCGGTTGTTGTGGAGGTATTCTTCTATAGGTGGGTCATTCAATCCGTCTGCTATCTTCTGGTTGGCCGGGAATGTGTTTCCTCCACTAATTACTTGTGCTTTCCCTCTAATATGTGGATAAATCACCTACATACCAATATTCACCAACACTTGTGCAAATTGTTAGTAATAAACTCCTGCCACTATGTTGGTTATTCGTTTGATATGTTTATATAGGGATTTGACAGTCGGATTTGGCATTTAAGGACCATCAACAAACACCCCTCAACCTAGTTCATTTAAGAAATCTTGCCCTTATGCTTGTAGTGCTTGTGAATTTTCTTTACAAACATATAATTATTGGCTTCTCTTTGATTGACTTGCATGCTCCTTATTCCTAGTCCATTAAGTGCTGCTTGTGAACTACATCTTTAGGAAAGCATGTCACCATATCTCATAAGTCAACTACTTAGGTGACATGGTGTAGTTCACAAGCAGCACGTAATGGACTAGGAATAAGGAGCATGCAAGTCAATGAAAGAGAAGCACAATAATGAGGATTCACATGAATTGCTTTTACTTTCCAAGTTAAATTTATTGACTGACTCAGTATAAATTTGATTTAGAGATAAAGTGTACAAACCATCGCTTTTGAAGAGGTAGAGGCCAAGAGGAACCATGGCTGGGGCAACTACGCTTGTAGGTTGGTCGACGTTGATTGGAGCCCAAGTGCCTCGCCCTGTGTCGTGTTGGCTTAAGCAACGATGTGCAATGTGACGGTGGGAGGCCTTGAATTATTTGTGCGTTAAAAATCTTGAAGGCCTCCCCTACAATTGATCTTGTACCTGGCTGCTTTATTTGATAAAAAACAAAAACAAAAACAAAAAGAGTGAAAAGCAAAAAGGACTTCACTGGCTTTATGGGCCCGATAGAGTCACAACTTTATTTATTATTTTTTTCTTTTCTAGGTGCACTATAAGATTGAATTGAAATGAAATAAAAAGGGGAAAATAAACTAAAGTTCCTTTTAATATTTTTTTCTTTTTTAGCAAGGAATGAAAGCAAGAACTAGCAACACCTCTAAACTAAGAGAAAATTGGTAAGAATGGAACTTGCTACGAGATACTTACAGAACTCCCCCCACACTTGGATTTCTGTATCATGAGATGCTGAAAATCAAGTGTGCAGTGTTGCAGCCTTCCTGTGGTTGGTTCCATCAACAAAAGTACCATGGTATTCAAGTTGATGTAGCTCCCATGTTCTCAGGCATAGAGTGACAATCATTCTTTTTAATCTCAACCTAAAATGGTTAGTGACCAAAAATACCCGAAGGCAATCGTAACCTAAAAACTTTATGTTGCTTTTATTGAAGAAAAAGGGATAGGATAATCCGGGCCATCTCCCGGTAGTGCTTTGTTTTTGGTCAGAAGATTGACCACGGGGACTTCATGATGCAGCTGCTATTGAAGTTGTAGTTCCCAATCAACCGCCAATTTTTGATGTGTCATTAGAGCTCTAGCTGCAAGGTTAGTGCCAAAGTACAACTATGATATTTGCAATATTTATGGTAAATAAAAGCATCTACAACCATCCTAATAAATATTTTGCTAATGAGGCTCTTTAGGTGGCTGTAGGCCTCATAGTTGCGATTGGCACAAAGGTTAATTGACTCTATAGATTCATTAAGTAAGCATGTATTATGTGAGTTTTCAAGAAAGAAGCTCTCATGCACACTTATTGAATCTTCTCCTCCTTATTTCTAGAATCAATGGCTCAAGTAATATAGCGGTCCAAAGTTTATCCTGCTCATGAAATTCATCGATAAATATCACGGCTGGTTCATGATCACCGTTGAGAAAAGAGTGGTGAGGGTTGGAGGAAAAATGCTTAAGCAAGGAAGGTGACAGTTTAGTTTCAATAGGATTTGGAGTTACTCCCGAATCGTCTCCATCTAGGGTGAAAAGCTTCACGTCCGTTCATGGTACAGGCTTCGGTGATGCAAGTTGGGAAACAAACATCACTTTCTCAAGCAGAGAATGCTCGGGATGAGACCTCACCAAAGGATATTCTGAGAAAAGGGTCTTGGTGGCAGAAGCAGTCTCCCAAAGCTTTTTAGTGTGGCTCCCTTGAGTTGCACCTAGTAGGTGGAGTTTTTCTAGTGGGTAGTCAAGGAGGAATTCAAAATCGATGATAGGAAAGACATGAAAATCTTGGTTAAGCTCAACTTTGCCTACCTTGATTGGTATAGCCTTTAGGATCCCCCGACATGTGTAGGCTACTCCCAAGGAACCCTTGAAGAGAGAATCAGTTGGCTCTAGAGGTATATCATCCACAAGCTATAAAGCTATGTATTTGGGGATGATATTAACTCCTATGATGGGATCGTGAAGGGCCTCTATGGTATTTCCTTGTATAAGACAAGGAATGGTTGTGGAGGCGAATGGATTTGGATAGCTTTGAAATAGCAGTTTTCTTCAGGGCCTCCCTTGGAGTTGCTTCATGGAAAGGACCAGGAGGCAAAGCAGATACCATAGGCTTCTTTTGCCAGATGTATTTCGAGGTTTTTCCATGATCATCAAGTAAGCTTTGCTCGAATTCAACTGACAACCTCGAAGGTAGAATTTCTTCTTCCTTCAGAGAGGTATCAACAACAAAATCTAGAGATGAAGGAGCTATTAGGTGTTGGGGGACCCTTGTGGGTTGGATTTTGATCCTCTCGAGAATGAGGAGGATAGACGGGAACCAGTGGGTTCTTTTTGGAAAAATAATTCAAGGTGTTCCAAAGTCTTCAAAAAGACCTTCCCCAAATTCAAAAGAGAACTCTGGAGGTTGAATTTCTTCTTTAAAGGACCGAATGACCGAGAGGGGGGTGTGAATCAGGAACTTGCACAATGTACCAAATTCGCCACTTGCTATAACCAACCACTCAAAACAACTCCTACACAATTCTAGTGGTGATCACACTAGTAAGATAATGAACCTATCAAACGAACAACAACCTAAGCATACTAGTGGATCACACAAGGCAATGCAACTCCTATGCAAGCTAGTGATAAAGGCACGCGAAAGCAAACAACTAGCTAACAAGGAGTCCTACTCATGCAAGACTACTAGAACAATAAGTACGTGGAAAGCACACAACCATGAGTAGAATATTACATACTAGGGTGATCAATCAAGCCAAACCAACACCTACACATGCTAGTAATCAAGTATGAAGGCTAAGCACTACTAGCAAGTAAAGAAGCCTATTCATGCGAGTTTACAATGTAGTCGACTAGAGCAAGGTAAGCACACAAGCATGAATAGCACGGTATATAATTGTGGAAATTAAAGCATCATAGTAAGAAGTAGAGTAAGAGATGGCTCATGATTTTTTCCCGAGGTCTCGGAAGGATGGCGCATTCCCCTACTCCTCGTTGGACCACTCCCGCGGGAGTCCCAGTCCCTCCCGCCACCAATGTGGAGTTCTCGCCCATGAGCCCGCAATCAATCCCGGAGTGAAGACACAGTGCGCATCACCGCTGCCATCATGGCACAAGCTCGCCTCCCTTGATAACTTGTCAGACTCCCCGAGCCGACAGGGGTGCTCACTATTGATGCCCCTTTCACCGGTGTTGGTGGCCCTTAAAACCAAATATCGGCCACCAACAGGTCGGGAAATGCAAGAAAAAGACCAAAGTTTCATGAATATTTGTTTAAACTAATAATGTTCCATGAGTTTTGGTGATATATGTGTTTGCATGTTCAAAAGGGCCAAAATTAGGTAAAAACATGAAGAAACGCCCCGTCGGCCGATCCTGCCGTAAAACAGCCGGCCGACCATGAGGCCATTTTCCATCCCCGCACTAAGGAGGGTAAAAAGAAGAAGTAAAGGAGGCATCCACGTGGCACAACTTGGAAAAGTGAAGACGACCTAGAAGGGTCGGCACCAAAAAGGGGCCGCCGCCCGGCTGTTGGTGGTTTCTAGTTACCCATTTTATCTACCAAAAAGGGATTGACTAACAATTTGGTGGTATTGACTAACAATTCACCCCATATTTGCATATATTTGTAGTTGTTCTGTTTTGGATGTAATTGCAGGAAACAGGTATAAAACAGGGCAGTTATGGATAAGGAATAAAAGAGCAACAAGGATGGGCCAGGTACAGAGCTACGCCGATCAGTGCAAGAGGGTAAAAGACAATGAAAAGCATAATTCGGTCCAAGGACAGAGGCCCAGCCCAATACAAATCAAAGTCGGTGGAAGTTGACCTAATCTCACTGGATATAAAAGGAAGACATCTAATCAAGAGCCAAGAAGGGAGGAGAGAGACAACAATCGCGATATCCAGTTGTTAGAACTAGAGTTTCAGGATATTGGCAGCGACGGTTGGTCAACACCGACGAGAACCAGCAGAAGGGATGTCACGCCGATTGATGCGACGGTTGCACTGATCGGCTCGTGCGTGTTCCAGCGCTATTTCTCACCCCTCTGCTATGCTTAGCAGGAGGATGAACGAGTAGTCTCATATTCTCTTCTCTGATGCGGGGATCTGGTCATGTAACTCTCATAATTATTGATACTCTCTTGATGAATTCCAACTATGTAGTGAACTCAATTGTTCATCTATATCATTAGTGTATCGGCCGGTATACTTCTGCCGATTGCATAGTGCAAGAAACCAGTGGGGAGCTAATAACCTCTGTAGTGACAACCGGGGTGAACGAAACCACCATGTCTTGTAGAATATTGGAATCATCATCCGAGTTAATAAGAATAAGGTTTCATGCTAGTGAACCAATCCTAAGGAGAGAATCCTTCATTATCCTATTACATCTCTAATAACATTCATCCACCACTCTCTTATCGTCATCATTCACACCAACTCAACCATTGCAATCTGTTAGTAAGCCTTTAGTAGTAATAGTCCCACTCGTTCCCTGTGGATTCGATAACCTTGGAATACTCTGAGGGAAAAAGAGCTACAACTGTACACCGTCCTCTTGCGGTATATAAGTGGGTGCGTAACTACGACCAACAAGCTACATTTTCTGGCGCTGTTGTCGGGGAACAAGCTAGTTCTTTTACTATTAATATTTTACTAATGTCTAATCCTTTTCTTTTCTAGTTGTTTATGTTTTGTGTTTTGTGTGAATTTTCAGGATGAGTACGATGGAACCTTCTCCGACGCTCAGGGAGCTTTCTTTGCCATCTCCAGACATGCTGGTGCCTTAATCCTCAAACGAGAAGGCCACGGCCTCCTCGTATGTGTGGAACCCCATTATCATTACCATGGCTCAAGCAAACAAATTCTTTGGAGCGAAGGAGGAAAATCCATATACTCACCTACAAGATTTGGAGGCACCTTGCCAAACATTCCATCATGAAGGAGTGCCTCAGGATCTTTATAGATGGCTGCTTTTCCCATTCTCTTTCGGAGGAAAAGCCAAAGCGTGGCACAAGGTAGCATCTCGAGATGCGAAAGGTAAGTGGAGTAAATTAGTTGGAAATTTTTGTCTCCACTATTTTCCTTTGCCAAAGGTGCAGAAATTGAGAAGAGAAGTGGTGAACTTCTTACAAAAAAGATGAAGAATCTCTCACGGAAGCCTGGACGCATTTTAAAACATTGTTGAAACAAGGACCTGACCTCGGCATTGATCAGAATATGTGCGCTCAAACCTTCTACATGGCCATAAACAAGACATCGAGGATGCATTTGAATGGATCGATCGGAGGAAGTTTTCTGAGGTTAACAGCCAAGGTGGGGATCGAATTGATAGGCAAAATCGCTGAGAATGAAGCTTTGCATAAGCGCTGGGAAGAATATCTAGAACCAAATCAGCAATGCCTAGAAGTTATGCAGAAGGAAGAGTCACCGGCTGAACAAATCTGTATGTACGAGAGTAGGGCAATGAGTACTCCAGAGCATAAATTTGAAGAGATAGGGCCCGTCAGACCCACTTCCATGGATCTGACGCGCGCGCCGATCGGGGAACTTATCGCCCTGACAACTCCGTCAAGCTGCAAGGAATATACCAAGATAGAAGCTGCGATTCTGGACAACAACCTGAAAGAGTTCAAAGGTAACGTTGCTAAACCAAAGAGGGATAGGACATTGGCGAATGCTAAACCACTTGATGAATTTGAGAAAATGGACTGGATTCCAATTGATTTTTTGCAAGAATTGCTCGATATGAGGAGATTCTTCAGTCCGCAAGACGCCTCTGAAGCCGGAATCGAGTATAATTTCCCAAGTAATCGCCTCAAGTCAGAAGTTTTCGATCAAGAAATTATTGGAAGAGTCTTAGGGAAGCTTTACAAGGATAATATAGAGCATGATGGAACAGAGGTGAAACATGCAAAGAGATTACAAGACAGTTGCTTTGAGCCATCTCCCTATGAAGGATTATGTGGTGCGTATGCTATAGGTCTCACTGAAGAGCAAGAAGAGGAGCCATACATACCATGTGAGAAATCGGGGAAGAAATTTCTGAAACCCTTGTGTGACTTTGGTTCCCGTGTTAGCTTGATGACTTATGATGCATTCATGAGCATGCCTTATGAAACTCAACAGCGGCTGATGGGGACTGAACTTGAGCTTGTAATGGAAGATGGAAGGAAGACCAAGCCACTGGGAGTGATCAAGAATGTTGAGGTAGAGATTAGTTCAAAAACAATACCAGTGGACTTCTTCGTTCTAAATAATGAGGAAACTGGAGTTGAAGACATCATTCTAGGGAGGCCATTTTTGAGATTAGTACAAGCTGTTCTGGATGCTGGGAAAGGTCGAATTACGCTACACCTAGGAGGTGGAGAAGTGTAATTTCAATTTAATGATCCGTCTCATCAAGACCGTTCTTGCTATCAAGAATTCTACCAAGAGGAGGATGAGAAGATAGGGATGGATGTGGGTGACCCACTAGACCACCTCATGCGCGGTGCTGACAAGGATACTGCCAGCGCCGATCGGCGTGATGCTTGAACCAATCGGCTCAACCAGGAAAATTCTTATATTGAACCTCTGGGTGAGCTAGATCCAGATGAAGCACCAGAAGTAGAACAGAAGGAAATTCCAAAAGAGCTACGCTATGAATATCTAGGGAAAAATAAAACATATCCAGTTATTGTGAATAACGCCCTAATGAAAGAAGAAACAGAAAAGCTGCTTGCTATGGTCAAAAGGTATAAGAAGGCCATTGGTTACACATTGGATGATATCAAGGGAATCAGCCCCATATTTTGCACCCACAAGATTAACTTGGAAGAGAATACTACACCAGTGGTTGAAGGAATGCGAAGGTTGAAAGAATCAATGAAGCCAGTGGTCAAAAAAAGAGATTTTGAAGCTGCTTAATGCGGGTATGATCTACCCTGTTGCTGATAGTGAATGCGTTAGTCCAGTATATTGTGTGCCCAAGAAAGGAGGGTTGACAGTAGTACCTAATGAGAATAATGAGTTGATTCCTCAAAGGACTGTAACTAGATGGAGAATGTGCATAGATTACAGAAGTTTGAACAAGGTGATGAAGAAAGATCATTATCCTCTTCCGTTCATTGTCGAGATGCTTGAAAGGTTAGCAAAGAATACATACTTTTGTTATTTGGATGGATATAGTGGTTTCTTTTAGATACCGGTAAGACCAGAAGATCAGCAGAAAACTACTTTTACTTGCCCTTTTGGGACATATGCATATAGAAGGATGCCTTTTGGTCTTTGCAACGCACCTACCACATTTCAAAGATGCATGAATGCAATAATCGCTGAATTCATAGAAGATATTATGGAGGTATTCATGGATGACTTCTCCGTACATGGTGCTGATTTTGATAGTTGTTTGGAGAATTTAGAGAAGGTTTTGAAAAGGTGTGTTGAATGTGACTTGGTTCTTAATTGGGAGAAATGTCACTTCATGGTGACAGAAGGAATAGTGCTTGGTCATGTTATATCAAATAGGAGGATAGAGGTTGATGAGGCAAAGGTATCTACAGTTGAAAAATTGCCTCCCCCTACTGATCTTACAACTTTGAGGAGTTTTCTTGGACATGCCAACTTCTATCACAGATTTGTTAAGGATTATTCGAGGATTGCTAAACCCTTGACAGAATTGTTGAAGCAAGATACAGAATTCATTATGGACGATGAAAGACTCTTTGCCTTCAGAAAGTTAAAGGAAGCTCTATGCTCTGCACCCATCATGTAGCCACCTGCTTGGAGTTTACCTTTTGAAATTATGTGTGATGCAAGTGATTATGCAGTTGGAGTTGTTCTTGGACAACAGAAAGAAGGTAAAGTGCATGTTATTTATTATGCTAGCAAGACTTTGAATGAGACGCAAATTAATTATACAACAACTGAGAAGGAGATGTTAGCTGTTATATTTGCTTTTGAGAAGTTTAGATATTATATTCTAAATTCTAAAGTGAATGTATATACTGATCATGCTGCTATAAGATATTTGGTTTCAAAAAAGGAATCTAAGCCTCGGTTAATGCAGTGGGTATTGATGCTGCAAGAATTTGATTTGGAAATAAGAGATAAGAAAGGGGTGGAAAATTCTGTAGCAGATCATTTGTCTCGTCTTGAGTCATTATCATCTGAGCCAATAAAAGATGAAATACAACAAGAGCAGTTGTTCACTGCATTTGATCATAGAGAGAGTTGGATGACGGATATTATCAAAGGTTTCAAGGAACAAACTGATATGATGAACAAGAATACAAGGAGAAGAGTTAAGAGCGAAATGTTAAAATTCATATGGGCCGGCCCATACTTGTATAGGTATTGTCAGGATGGAGCAGTGAGAAGATGTGTACCCAAAGAAGAAAGAGCGATCATTTTGTCAAAATGTCATTCTTTGGATTATGGGGGACATTACGGCTATTTCAGAACACAGGCGAAAGTATGGGCGAGTGGATTCTATTGGCCTACTATGCATGAAGATGTAAAAAGGTATGTTGCAACATGTGCTCAATGCCAACAAATAGGAAATGTTAACAGTAGGAATGCAATGCCTCTTAAGTATTATATTCAAGTCGATATCTTTGATGTATGGGGTATGGATTTTATGAGACCATTTGTGAATTCTCATGGTTGCGAATATATATTGGTTACCGTTGATTATGTTTCCAAGTGGATTGAAGCAATGGCATGCAAGTTCAATACTACAAGAGAATCAAGGAATATACTTTAGGAGCAAGTTTTCCCAAGGTATGGAATACCAAGGATAATAATTACAGATGGAGGATCGCATTTCACAAGGGGAGAATTTACTAGGTTTTTAGCGAGATCTAGGGTTGAACACAGAATTGGAACAACTTATCATCCTTAGACAAATGGATAAGCAGAGACGTCAAATAAGCAATTAAAGGGGATTCTGCAGAAGATAGTTACGAAGGAAGGAAAAGATCGGGCTATAAAGCTTAACGGAGCATTATGGGCATATAGGACGGCATTCAAGACACCAATTGGTATGACACCATATCAATTCGTCTATGGGAAATCATGTCACCTACCGGTGGAATTGGAACATAAGGCTTATTGGGCTATAAAGGAAATGAATTTGGATCTTAATGCCGCCGGTATGAAAAGGAAAATTCAAATAAGCGAATTGGAAGAGATGCGATTACGTGCATATGAAAATGCGACAATATATAAGGAAAAGACAAAGAAGTGGTATGATAAGAAGCTTTTGAAGAAAGAATTCAAGGAAGGAGATCGAGTACTCCTTTTTAATTCATGATTCAGATTACTTGGTAAAGGCAAACTGCAAAGTAATTGGAAAGGATCTTATCTTGTGAATACGGTGTTACCTTCAGGAGCTGTGATTATAATGGTGGCAAAAGGAAAAAGTACACGGTGAATGGACAACGTCTAAAGGTATATCTAGAACCTGGCACTTTTGAATTAAAATCTTTTGATGTGTACTTCACTGCTTAGTGCCCTGTGTGGTCGAGCTTAACGACGTAAAACAAAAGCCATGTATATGTTTTTGATTTTCGTGATTTTTCTATTTTGATTGGGTAAAAATAGTGTGTCACGCCGATCAGCTCGGTTGTGCGCCGATCGGCGCAGCCCTGCACCGATCGGCGCGGCAGTGTCTTTTTGGTTTTTGAGTCAGTTTTGGACCTTGCCTTGTTAAGACAGTTAAATTCCGTATATAAGAGATAGATTCCTAGTCCTATTGGAAATCAAGGGATATAAATATGAGAGGGCAGCAACCCCACGGATCAACTCGCATTACATACTCACCACAACAAAGCCCTAAAGGCAGAAGCTATGGAAGGCGGTGCGTTGGGAAGCAATCAAGGCGGCACCGATCAATGCGATAGTGGAGCCGATCGGCGCGACAGTGGAGCCGATCCGCTCGGCGGCGAATTTTCATAGCTTTCTGAAATTTGGTCCTAGGACGAAGTTGACAAAGTATTGATGCCAACACCAGATGATCCAGTGGTCTGGTCAGATCTGAGGAAGAAGTTCATGAAGCAAAGCGAAGCTCACGCATGGAACGCCGAGAACGTAAAGATGGACAATGAACTTCGGCAGATTATGAGGAGAGTTTTGGTGCGCAAAGAAAAATCTATAGGACCTATTGGAGGTGAGGCCGTTTCTCAAGGGTACACCATGGAAGGTCTTCTTGATCTTGCTAAGCCTTTGTCATATGAAGATTTCTTGTCTTTTGAAAGATTATTGACTAAGCAAGAGAAAGAGGAACTAGATGAAGAGAGTGCTCTCACAATCCATAAGTGCCGGCTTTATAGCGAACATGATATTGCTGCCAAGTATGAACTCCAGCTACACAAGGAAGCCGAAGAAGCCATGTACCAGTTGGATGCGGAAAAGTATCTTCAAGCTAGACAAGATGAAGCATCTCCCAGGGTTCTTACCGATTGGGAGGGTTTTCAAGAAAACAAGATTCATAGGGATAGTTGCATCGAAGGTTGCAAGTGTCTCTTTTGTGTTAAAGATCTTCAACATAAGGTTGAACTCCAATTGGCAGAAGATCCAACCTTCCTACCCAGAGAGGTTGTATATGATGATGGCTATCGTGCAGTTCCTGGACAGAAGACGCCTAAGGAGATTAATGATGAAATTTTATGAAGACAGCAAAACAAGGGGATTCGTGACCGTAACCTGGAACAATTGGCAGAAGCCGCCAGATGCGCCAATCAGCGCAACGATGGAGCCGATCGACGCGAACTAAAGATAGCTGAATTTATTGATCTGACGGCTCTGCCAAGTGAAGATGAAGAGCCTACTGCAAAGAAGTGTAAGACTACACCATAGGTTCGCAAATCTGCTGCACTATCAGGTAAGCCAATTCAAAGGTATTCTGAATGGGATAGCGACTTTGACACATTAGATTGTTTGGAAAATATGGAGAATGGTCATCCTAGTATGTCTGGATATGCGGGAGATGATTCTGATATGCAGAGAAGCTCTGGAAGTACTAAATTTGAAAATTGGGGAATGTTTGTAGAATGTAACAATGACAGGGCGACAGGAACTTCAGCAAGAGTTAGTGGTAATGCAGAGGGAAGCGGAGACAATCGCAGTGAAGAAAGAACACCATCGTGCCAATTGGCTCAGCCATTGCGCCGATCGGCTCAGAGGGGTTTAAACAGTGTTGAAAATTATAGTCTGCCACCACCAGTTTGCTATCCTGTCTGCCGCCGGAATATTGAAAGATTGTATCAAGACAGGGATCGTGCCTACAGGCATCAAAGGGATGTGGATCGGAGAATCCATGATGCAATCGAGTTGAATGAAGCGGATTACACTTTTCTCATAAGAAACATAAGACGGATTTTCTGAGTCTTGAACAGGCATGGTCTCCATGATTAGTTGAGTTTCTTCTCTTGTAATGAGGACATTGCAAATTTTAAGTGTGGGGGAAGGGCTTCCATTAGTCATGGTCTTTAAGTGTTTTTAAGTTTAGTTTTGTTTGTTTTTCTTATTAAGTGTGCTTAAGAGAGTCATGAGTGATGTCGAGAGTTGCTTTAAAAGTCTTTATGTAGTTTGAATCATTGCATTGTCTTTAATAACATTAGTGTCGATTGTCAAATTGAAAGTGCCCCATATTATTTATCTTATCTTTTTGATGATTGATCGATCGATTACTTGAATTAGTTGGTTACCACTTGACTTTTAAGCTTTGAATTTGTGAAAACTTCTTTTGACTCATCCGAAGCCAAAGCAAAAGCAGGGTCTGATATGCCTACATAAGCCAAGTGAATGAGAGCAAGATACACTTTTGAATTAATTGAATTGTAAGTAACTTGTCAACTCTTTGCTCATGATTTTGACCAAATTAGGAAAGGATGATCTATTTGTTTACCTCTATATTTCTAGCCATTCTTATCCATATAAATTCCTTGCTACCATGAAAACCATACGTCTTTGCTTCTCCCTCCTCCTTGATATAACCTATATTCTCAATAAAGAGAGGATTTAGAAAACATTTGCTGCTGATGCAAGACAGAAATTGCTGATCATACTTGAAATAGAATAAAGAGGAAGAAAAAGGAAGAAAAAAGAAAAATAAATAGATAAATATATAGACTGCACCGATAGGCGCAGCTGTGGAACCGATTGGCGCAGATAAAAAAAAGAAGAAGAAAAAGAGACAAAGAGAAAAATTATTCCCTAAGATGCAGCAAGATTATCAAAGACAGCAGCTTTCTGATTATCTCTTACTCTTTGTCATTGTTCTCATTTTCTTTAGATCTCCTTTGTTCCTCTTCTCCGTCATTAAAATTTCTTTTCCTAGAAAATCCTTTCTTAGTGGGCATGATTGAGCACATTGTTGACATGGTTAACTTTATGGTTTAATTAGTTATATAGCCCTCCAAGATCCATATACAATCATTGATTAGATAGGAGAGGGAAGGAAATACACGTGAGAGATTTAGAGAAGACCAATTGCATGATGTTCAATGCTAAGGATGAGTAAAGAAAACTAAAATCGTTTTTGAAAAGGTTTTGTAGTAAATTGATTAAATTCAAGTATGAAGTACTGATTGGTTTGAAAGAGGGTGAGAGAAAATCTTTGTGGGGCAAGTAAAAATGATAATTGATATTGATTGAAGGAGAGGTGATGTGGAGATTCTTGCTACATATTTGATTTTATATTGCTCGGGGAACTATTGGTGGTTTCTAGTTACCTATTTTATCTACCAAAAAGGGATGTTTTACATCTTAATTTGGTGGTATTGACTAACAATTCACCCCATGATGAGGACATCACCATGCTGGATACACGCATATCATTTTAAACTGCTTGCTGAAAATACTGAGAATAAACATGATAACAAACAACTTTCTGATGTTAAACATAAGGCTATTTAGTTAAAGGGAGGTGCTTTTCTTGCTATTACATCTACTGTTACTGATCTTTTTGATAATCATGATGCACCTTGCTATACTATGCTTTGTCATGATATATCTTCTATCGATGATCATGTATCTTGTACTTTGCATTCTGCTAGTACTAACCTTTTGCAGGAGATTGATGCTGAGATGGAGTCGAGGGCGACTCCAATTCAAGAAGGGGAGGATGATGAGGACATCACCATGCTGGATACACGCATATCATGGCCTTCCCCAAGTTACAAGTCGTCACCAACTCGGTCGCCGCATTCGTCTCGGATTCAGCCGATACCCCTTCACGATTTTGATGATATCTCCCACATCCGACGTCCAAGCGAGGCGTTCTTTGATGCGTTGGAAAGGGAACGACGACACCGTAGTTTTGGTTCTGGTCCTAGATCCAGAAGGGTCGTGAGTCATAATATGTGACCATGACAAGGTGCTGTGCCACCTATTTTGGGCCACCTTGGCCATGTATCGTGTCGGGCCTTAAGCCCATGTTGTGGGCACCCCCCCTGGTCGCCCCCAACCCTAGGACGTCTTTGTTTCCTACATAAACTCAGTAGCCGCCATCTTTTAGTTTCGGGTTTTGTTTAGTTCAGTTTTCCAGAGAGAAACTTGATCGAATTATTGTAACTGTGGCAACAAGTCCTTTTACAGTAATCCAGGGCCCCTGTTCTTGTTCTACACCACTCTGGCAATTAGTCCTTTTGTGATCACAGCTTGAACCTTTTCTTGTGATTCACTTCATCCATATTTGCAATTTCAGATTGCGTGTTTATCCTCTCTTGCTTGTGTTCTCGATTTCGCTTGCAGGAACAATCAAGTTGTGCTTGGTGTAACGGTTGCGGGGTTGGATCGTGTCTGATTCACGCCGGGTCATCGACGCCGAGTTCCCCAAATTCGAGTTTATCCCCTTACCTCTCGGAAGATTGGACCATATCTACATTAAGTGGTATCAGATTCCTAGGTTCCCCGTGAGGTATTATCGTGTTCTTCCCTTTAGATTCGTTTGTGTTCATCACCTTTTGTCCACGAAAAAGCCTACAAAAAAAAATTTCCCCACCATCCCAAACACTATTTAGCCTTTGCATAATTTAATTTCAGAGTCCGTAGTGTTGAGTTTGTGTCCTAGTCGAGTTCAGTTGCTGGTTTGAATTTGTGTTTCGATTCGGTTTGTGTTTTGATCTCCGCTGCAACCCACCATCACCATCGTGTTTTCCATTGGATTCACCATCGTGTCACCCACCCACCACACCCACAATCTATTGCCACCAAAAAAACCCTACCCGACTCGGTTCTCCCCCCCCCCCTCACCCCTCAAACCCTATCTTGACATACCTTCGGTAAAACAGGCATAACTTTTCGCTCGTTGCTCCGATTGGGCTGAAATTTTTACAGCAGATTTCTTGACTCAAAGTTGAGGTGACCCACACTCAGCTCTATGTGCCCTCGTCAAAAATTCAAAAACAATCAGGAAAAAATAGAAAAAAAATTGTGAAGTCAAAAATAGCGCTTTTGGTGAAACTTTGAGATTTTGCCTACCCTTTGTTTTTCCTCTGTTTGAGTTGAAACTTCTTTTGGTTCCTTCCTTTGTGTTCCTCTATCACAGAAAAATAGTGGAAAAATCATACAAAAAAAAATCAAGATTTTGATTTGCAACCCCCCCCCCCCCCCCCGCCCTGAAAATTCTAAGTCTGTGAAGTCTGTTTTGTTCCTTGCTGCCTTTTCCATTGTTCTTTGCCATTGTTCTTGCTGTCACAACTGTTTTTGAACACGATTCTTTTGCCAGCAATTAGAATACTGCTTTGGACATTTATTTAGTGCTACTATCTGTTATTGAATTGTGTTACAGTGACATATATATTAGCCTTCCAAGCTATACATATTGCAGCACAGATTTCTTCCTTGCAACTGTTACACCCAAGCTCAACTACAGATTGTGTCGACCTATTTGGCTTTGGTAAGAACACTTGCAAGATTGTGATACATTGCTTCTGATATTGTTTTCCACTTTCTACACCCTCTGCTGCCTGCTAGTTGATAGGGCTAATCTTTTTGTTTAGTGTTGTCTTTTGCTTTTAACCATGTCAGAGAAAGGGAAAGGGACACCTAGAGAGTTGGAGTCCCCTACAGACTTCAATGATTGCGTCTCCAAGGCCGAGTTCACGAAGCTTCTTGTTGATGAGGACATCACTCCTAAGGATATATCCAACACTCCTCAATTTTGGACTTGCAAGGTCCAATGACTAGAGCTCGTGCACGACGACTAAATTTATAGGTGAGCTCGTTCCTACATTCTTCATTATATGTCACTTTTGAGAATGGTTTGCTACCTAATGATTATATTATAATTAGGAACCATGGAGAGGACCAGAAGATGATGGGAGAAGAACTTGAAGACGTGGAGGACCAACAAGGACGTGGAAGCCAAGGTGGAGGCCCAACCAAAACCGACTTCGAGTCTGTTTCGGGGCTCAGGACTAGTCTGCACTAAAACGGATGCCCAAGACACATACGGACTCGGATTTGGACGTTCTACATATACACGGAAAGATAAGAAGAAGACCTTTCCAATGCCGCCGGTCTCATATCAAAATTCGTCCGGAACCATCGGGAATCGTTGAAACAAGAGAGAGTCCAGAATCTGTTTTGGTGCTGTGTCGCCTGTTTTTGGCCTTTGGGCTTTGTATCTAGTTGAGCCCAAGGAGGGGTGCGTCCAGAGGGTCTTGCACGATCCTAGGGTCTTCATATACAGCCGCCGTCGCACCATTAGGGTTTGGGTTTTGCTTAGATTATTCTGTTCATAACAATTTCGCCGTCATCACGGTTTGTGAGACCCCAACTTCGTGAGATTCATAATACATCTGCAATTGTGTTGCTTTCTTCTTTGTTCTTGCTTGTGTTCTTGATTCGCAGGCAGGGATTAGCCTTCTCGACGAGGTCAATCATTTTAGGATGGTTGATAACCAGAGGAGACGTCGTGTTGCGATTGCGTGGTTTAGAACGTGCTGTTCTGAAGCCGGATCGATTTGTGTGTCGCCTCCGACCAAATCAACGTATCCAGAACCTTTCGGAAGATCGGGAACCCTTGTCCATATCAAGTGGTTATCAGAGCTTCAGGTGCACCGTCAGGTTCATACTACCCTTAGTTAATTTTGTTTTGTGTTCATCCTATCGTCCACAGAAAAGCCCAAAAAAATTTTTCCCTCCGCCCATAACCACATGTTTAGCCTTTGCATATTTCAATTTCAGAGTCCGTAGTGTTGAGTTTGTGCCCTTGTTCTTGTTTAATCGCTGGTTTAGTTTGTGTTTTTGTCGTCTGTAGTGTTTCCCTTACAACCCTAGCCGCCATCCCCTTCACCATCCTCTGCTTCGTTGACTTTTTGTGATAGGGTTGATTGATCGACACACCTAGCCTAGTCCCACCCTAATCCCACCCTCAACACACCATCAACACCCCGGACCAATCCCCACAATTTCCACTTTCCGCTGCATCCACGCCGCCAAAAAACATCTTACCCGATTCCAAACTCGACCCCTAACCGACTCGGGTTTCTGGAAAACCGACTCCGACCCCCCTTCGATAAAACGGGCATAACTTTTTGCTCGGTTGTCCGTTTTGGCTAAAATTTTTACAGGAGATTCTTGACTCAGAGTTGAAATCGGGAAGATAAAGAAAAAATTGATTTAAGTTTACACCCAACGTTTCCTGCAACTTAAAGATTTTTTGTAGGCCACATCCTACCTCTGTTTGAGCTGAAATTTTTTGTGGATTCTCCTCCATT
Organism: Eleusine coracana subsp. coracana; assembly: GCA_032690845.1. NCBI lineage: Eukaryota > Viridiplantae > Streptophyta > Magnoliopsida > Poales > Poaceae > Eleusine > Eleusine coracana. Next base: position 40,964,114 of record CM064428.1, on the reverse strand, counting down.
GTTAGTGAGTTGGATAAAAATATCAAAAAAAATAAAATAAAAAAAAAGAAATTTGGGATTTCTACTAGTGCTACATCTAGCCCCCCCCTGAAATTTCTGGATTTGGCTGTTTTGCACTTAGCCCCCTGTTATCGCCTGTTGTGCCTTTGTCTCCTTGTTTCTACTTTGCTATCACTACTGTTCTAGGACATACTTAGAATAGCAACTAGGGACAAGTTACTTGGGCACTTATTCAGCTTTACTATCTATTTTTGATTTGTGTGCCACTCACATATATATATATATTTGGCCTTCCTAGCTCTACATATTTCTTCTCGACAGCACACAGGTTATTTTGTAACCCTTGCAATTGGGGAACACATCTCTCTGGTATCCTTTGCTTTGCTTTTCAGAACTTTGTAAGAGCTTTGTAAGGAGTTTCCTTTTGTTGTGTTGAGAGGCACCACTGCTTAGCTGTTTTATAGGGATAACCTTCACTGTTTGTTTCCTGTTTTGGTGTTTGTGATGGCAGGAAGTGACGATGGAGAGATGGCTTCACCCTCACAATTTGCTAAGTGCGTGAGCCAAGAGCAGCTCCAGAAGGCTTTGCAGGCTGCTTAGAGTGATTTGGCAGAGACGATCACCAGAGCCATTACTGATGCGGTCAGCAAGCTTCACATTGGAGAAAGCATCGAGCGGTTAGAGAAGCGGGTCTCTAAGTTAACCGATCAGGTTGTTGCATTGGAGACCGCTCCTAAACCCAATAATACGAACACCAATAACAACAACAACGATGTTGAAGATGTCCATGATGAAGACACAGTGTATAAGGCTGATGGCACCGTGGATAGGTCAGCTACAAGGACCGCACGATTACGACGTCGTTTGCAACATAATACTCAAGGTATGGGTGGTTTCCATAACTACAACCGTCGTCCACACGGTAACTATGCTCCAGATGACCCGTATGCTAAAATTAAGTTTTCAATTCCTTCGTTTTCGGGTCAGTATGATGGTGATGTTTATCTTGATTGGGAGATGACTGTAGAACAAAAATTTAATGCCCACCTTGTTCCTGAACAACATAGAGTTAGACAAGCTACTAGTGAGTTTAAGGACTTTGCTATTGTTTCGTGGAGTGGTCTAGCTGCTGAAACTGATTTGCCTACTACTTGGGAAGAACTTAAGGTACCAATGCGTGATCGTTTTGTTCCCCCTTCTTTTTATAGAGAGATTCGTAATAAATTGCAACGTTTAGACCAAGGAGATAAAACTGTTCAGGAATATTTTAGTGAGCTTCAGAAGGGTTTGATTCGTTGTACTATAGTTGAAAAAGTAGAGGATCAAATTTGTCACTTTTATTCTGGTTTAAGAAAAAAAATTCAGGACATCCTTGATTATAAAGAATATTATACCCTGATCCAGTGTTTCCAGTATGCTATGCTTGTAGAGAAAGAATCACAGGGACTTTTCCAAGTTTTTGAGGAGTACAGCAAGTCAAGGAACTCCTACCCCCCACGCTCGACGGGGACTTTGGGGCTGCCCAGGCCATCTTTCCGGCCGCCCCCACCAGCAGCTACCAAGGGAACCAGTGTTGTTTCTGCAGCCCCAAGATCAGCCCCTGCACCTTCTACGCGCTCAGGTAAACTTTCTGTGCAGGTACCAGCTAGTAGTGCCCCCTCTGTTGCTTCGACAGGGCGCACTACAGGGATTCAGTGCCACCGCTGCCATGGACTTGGTCATGTGCAGAAAGATTGTCCTAGTAGGCGGGCATATGTGGCGACGGACGATGGTGGTTACATGAGCACCTCCGATGTGGAGGATGAGGAGGAGGACATCACTGCCACCGGCAGTGACCTCGTCCTTGGAGGCGGATACACCACAGGATACATGAACATTATTGTTCAACGTGTCCTTAGCACACAAGTTCATCAGCCCGAGACAATGCAGCGCGACAACTTGTTCTAGATTTTCTTCGTCATCAAGAACCGCCGAGCACGTGTCATCATTGATGGAGGGAGCTGCAATAACTTGGTGAGTTCTGATGTGGTCAACAAGCTTGCTTTGACCACACGTCCACATCCACATCCGTACTACATTCGGTGGTTAAACGACTCTGGCAAAGCTAAGGTAATACAAACTTGTAGAGTTCCTTTTTCCATTGGTTCTTATGTGGATTCTGTTGATTGTGATGTTGTACCCATGCAAGCATGTTCACTTTTATTGGGTAGACCTTGGGAATTTGATAATGATGCTGTACACCATGATAGAAGTAATAAGTACACTTTTATGCATAAAGGAACTAAAATTACTTTGTTACCAATGACCCCTGCTGAAATTGTACAAGCTGATTTAGAAAGAGCTGCTAGTTTGAAAAATAAAGGTCCTGAAATTCAACAACCTGTTAATTCTAATTCTACACCTAGTAATGTTAATGATTCTTCAAGTTCTAAGGGTGCTGGAATTAAATTACAAGGTCGTTCATGTCTTGCAACAAAATCTGAGCTTGCTGAAATTTCTGATAATGATGATATTTGCTATGCTTTGATATGCAAAGAAGCTTTGTTTTCACTTGATGATATTGCTTCTAGTGTTGTGTCTCTTGCTGTCACTAACCTTTTGCAGGAGTATGAGGATGTTTTTCCAGCTGAGATACCCCCGGGATTGCCACCTTTGAGAGGGATTGAGCATCAAATTGATTTGATTCCGGGTGCTACTTTGCCAAACCGTGCTGCTTATAGGACCAACCCTGAGGAGACTAAGGAGATACAACGACAAGTTCAAGACCTTTTGGATCGTGGGTATGTTCGTCAATCACTTAGTCCTTGTGCTGTTCCTGTACTTTTGGTTCCTAAGAAAGATGGTACTTGGCATATGTGTGTTGATTGTAGAGCCATTAATAATATTACTATTAGGTATCGTCATCCTATTCCTAGGCTAGACGACATGCTTGATGAGTTATGTGGTGCTATAATTTTCACTAAAATTGATTTGCGTAGTGGCTACCATCAAATTAGAATGAAACTTGGAGACGAATGGAAAACAGCTTTCAAAACCAAATTTGGATTATATGAGTGGTTAGTAATGCCTTTTGGGTTAACTAATGCACCTAGTACTTTCATGCGCTTGATGAATGAGGTTTTAAGAGCTTTCATTGGCAAATTTGTGGTAGTTTAGTTTGATGATATCTTGATTTATAGCAAATCTATAGATGAACATATGAATCATTTGCGTGCTGTTTTTGATGCTTTACGAGATGCACGTTTATTTGGTAACCTTGAGAAGTGCATCTTTTGCACGGATCGAGTCTCTTTTCTTGGCTATGTTGTGACTCCACAGGGAATTGAGGTGGATGAGGCGAAGATTGAAGCCATAAAGAGCTGGCCTGTACCAAAAACTATCACACAGGTGAGGAGTTTTCTTGGTCTTGCAGGTTTCTACCGCCGCTTTGTCAAAGATTTCAGCACCATTGCTGCACCTTTACATGAGTTGACAAAGAAGGGCATTGATTTCCATTTGTGTATGGTACATCATGAGTCTTTTGATGCTTTGAAGGATAAACTTACACATGCACCATTGCTGCAATTACCTAATTTTGATAAGATTTTTGAGCTTGAATGTGATGCTAGTGGTATAGGCATTGGTGGTGTTTTGATGCAAGATAGTAAACCTATTGCATATTTTAGTGAGAAAATTACTGGGCCTGTTTTGAATTACTCCACGTATGATAAGGAATTGTATGCACTTGTACGTTGTTTAGAGACGTGGCGTCATTATTTGTTGCCCAAAGAATTTGTTATTCATTCTGATCATGAATCACTTAAGTATATTCGTTCTCAATGTAATTTGAACCGTAGACATGCTAAATGGATTGAATTTATTGAGTCTTTTCCTTACATTATTAAACATAAGAAAGGGAAGGATAATGTGATCGCTGATGCTTTATCTAGGCGCTATACTTTATTGTCTCAACTTGATTGTAGAATTTTTGGACTTGAGGCAATTAAAGAACAATATGCTGCTGATGTTGATTTTAAGGATGTATTGCTGCATTGTAAAGAAGGTCGTCCACGGAATAAATTTGTGTTGAATGATGGATTCTTGTTTAGAGCTAACCGCCTATGCATTCCAGTTGGTTCCGTTCGTATTTTGTTGTTACAGGAGGCGCATGGAGGTGGATTGATGGGTCATTTTGGTGCCAAGAAGACGGAGGATATTTTGGCCACACACTTCTTTTGGCAAAGGATGAGGAAAGATGTTGAGCGCTTTGTTGCTCACTGCACTACATGTCAAAAAGCTAAGTCTCGCTTGAATCCACATGGTTTATACATGCCACTTCCTGTTCCCTCTATTCCTTGGGCGGATATTTCTATGGACTTTGTTTTAGGACTGCCTAGGACTAAGAGGGGGAGTGATAGTATTTTTGTTGTTGTGGATAGAATTTCTAAGATGGCACACTTTATACCATGTCATAAGACTGATGATGCTAGTTATATTGCTGATCTCTTTTCAAATAAATTGTTCGTTTGCATGGTATGCCTTCTACTATTGTTTTAGATCGTGATGCAAAATTCTTGAGTCACTTTTGGCGCACGCTTTGGAATAAGTTGGGTACAAAGTTGTTGTTTTCTACAACTTGTCATCCACAAACTGATGGACAAACTGAGGTGGTGAACCGCACTTTGGGTACTATGTTGAGAGCTATTTTGAAGAAAAATTTGAAGCAATGGGAAGAATGTTTGCCTCATGTTGAGTTTGCATATAATCGGGCAACGCATTCTACTACCAAGGTAAGTCCTTTTAAAGTAGTGTATGGTTTTGATCCCCGTACTCCAGTTGATATACTTCCTCTACCTATTCATGAGAGACCACTAGACTTAGCATTGAAAAGATGAATGACAAGTATAAAATTGCTGGTAGTAAAGGTAGAAAAGAAGTAAAACTTGATGTAGGAGATTTAGTATGGTTACACTTGAGAAAAGATAGATTTCAAGATTTGAGAAAGTCTAAATTAATGCCTAGAGCTGATGGTCCTTTCAAAATAATTTAGAAGATTAATGATAATGCATATAAACTTGAGTTGCCTCCCGAGTTCGGGGTTAGTCCTACTTTTAACATTTCAGATTTGAAACCATACTTGGGAGAAGAGAATGAGCTTGAGTCGAGGACGACTCCATTTCAAGAGGGGGAGGATGATGAGGACATCGCTCCTAAGGATATATGCAACACTCTTCCAATTCTGGACTTGCAAGGTCCAATGACTAGAGCTCGTGCACGGCGACTAAATTTAGAGGTGAGCTCGTTCCTACATTCTTCATTATATGTCATTTTTGAGAATGGTTTGCTACCTAATGATTATATTATAATTAGGAACCATGGAGAGGACCAGGAGATGATGGGAGAAGGACTTGGAGACGTGGAGGACCAACAAGGACGTGGAAGCCAAGGTGGAGGCCCAACCAAAACCGACTTCGAGTCTGTTTCAGGGCTCAGGACTAGTCTGCACTAAAACGGATGCCCAAGACACATACGGACTCGGATTTGAACGTTCTACATATACACGGAAAGATAAGAAGAAGACCTTTCTAATGCCGCCGGTCTCATATCAAATTTCGTCAGGAGTCATCAGGAATCGTCGAAACAAGAGAGAGTCCAGAATCTGTTTCGGTGCTGTGTCGCCTGTTTTTGGCCTTTGGGCTTTGTATCTAGTTGAGCCTAAGTAGGGGTGCGTCTAGAGGGTCTTGCACGACCCTAGGGTCTTCATATACAGCCGCCATCACACCATTAGGGTTTGTGTTTTGCTTAGATTATTCCGTTCATAACAGTTTCGCCGTCATCACGGTTTGTGAGACCCCAACTTCGTGAGATTCATAATACATCTGCAATTGTGTTGTTTTCTTCTTTGTTCTTGCTTGTGTTCTTGATTCGCAGGCAGGGATTAGCCTTCTCGGCGAGGTCAATCATTTTAGGACGGTTGATAACCAGAGGAGACGTCGTGCTGCGATTACGGGGTTTAGAATGTGCTGTTCTGAAGGCGGATCGATTTGTGTGTCGCCTCCGACCAAATCAACGTATCCAGAACCTTTCGGAAGATCGGGAACCCTTGTCCACATCACTTGTGGACCAGCTTACATTCATGGAAACGAAGTTTGCCGAGTTGATGGGTCACATCAACACTATTTTCCACCGCATTGAGGATGTGGAACGACGACCTCCACATCAACGAGCTGCTGCTGCTGATGATGATTTTGACCGTGATGCAAACCATCTTCACCGTAATCGACACGGTATGGGAGGTAATAACAATCGTGGTAATACTGATACTTTTGTGAAGCCAAAATTTAACATACCACCTTTTGCCAGTAGTGCTGACCCTGAAGCATACCTAGATTGGGAACTTGTTGTTGAACAGAAATTTAATTCTCATTTAGTTCCTGCTGAGCATAGAGTTAGACTTGCTACTAGTGAGTTTACAGGTTTTGCTCTGTTTTGGTGGAATGATCTTTGCAATACTAATGCTGCTATACCTGCCACTTGGTCTGTTTTGAAACAACGCATGAAATCTCATTTTGTTCCTCATTACCAACATGATTTACGTTTGAAATTACAATTTTTAACACAAGGTAGTAAAACAGTAGAGGAATATTATCAGGAATTGCTTATTGGTTTAGCACGTTGTGATATACATGAAGATGATCTTGAAACTAGTGCTAGATTTTTTGGTGGTTTGAACCGTGATATCCAGAATATTGTTGACTATAAAGAGTGGAATAGGTTCAGCCAATTGTATCATATTGCTCTTAAGGCTGAACGAGAAGTACAGGATCGCCTTCCACAACAATCTTGCAGGTCCAACACTGAGCAATATCTCCAGCAACGCACTGGAGTAGAGAACTTGAAGAGTCATGTTGCTAAGACACCAGCAACAACTTTTTCACTTGCGCCTACTTCTGCAGCGCAATCGTCTAGCGTGCAGCACCAACACCAGAAGAAGGTTACTACTTCCGGTACTAGAAGTGACTCCTCCACCACCATAATTTACCACCGCTGCAAGGGCATGGGACATGTCATGAAGGACTGCCCTAGTCGTCGTTCTTTCATTGCTACCGCTGATGGGTATAAAAGTTCTAGTGATGTTGAAGATGAATTTTCTCGTATGCCTAACCTTGTTGCAGATTCGACGGAGGAGCAGGAGACTACCGCCATTGATTCTATTGCTGCCACCGCGGGCTTTCCTAGCCTCATTGTACAGGATGTGTTGACCACTTGGGTGGGACAAGAGGAAGAACAACAATGCAACAATTTATTCTACGTGTACCTCATTGTTGCGGACCACCGTGTTCTCACCATCATTGATACTGGGAGCTGTAACAACTTGGTAAGTTCTGATTTGGTAAGCAAACTTGGCTTGACCACGCATGCACTACATCAGTCCTACCACATCAAATGGTTCAACAATAGTGGTACGGCACAGGTAACTCGATCAACACGCATACACTTTTCAGTAGGTTCTTATTAAGACTTTGCAGATTTTCATATTGTACCTATGCAAGCATGTTCGCTTTTATTAGGCCGTCCATGGGAATATGATACGGATGCTGCACCATGGTAGAAAAATTACATATATATTCGTGCATAAGGACAGGAATATTACTTTGCGTCCGTTATTGCCTGCTGATATTAGAAATCATTTTAAACTGCTTGCTGAAAATACTGAGAATAAATAATAACAAACAACTTTCTGATGTTAAATATAAGGCTATTCAGTTAAAGGGAGGTGCTTTTCTTGCTATGACATCTACTGTTACTGATCTTTGTGATAATCATGATGCACCTTGCTATACTATGCTTTGTCATGATATATCTTCTATCGATGATAATGTATCTTGTACTTTGCATTCTGCTAGTACTAACCTTTTGTAGGATATTGATGCTGAGATGGAGTCGAGGGCGACTCCAATTCAAGAAGGGGAGGATGATGAGGACATCACCACGCTGGATACACGCATATCATGGCCTTCCCCAAGTTACAAGTCGTCACCAACTCGGTCGCCGCGTTCGTCTCGGATTCAGCCGACACCCCTTCACGGTTTTGATGATATCTCCCACATCCGACGTCCAAACGAGGCGTTCTTTGATGCGTTGGAAAAGGGACGACGACGCCGTCATTTTGGTTCTGGTCCTAGCTCCAGAAGGGTCGTGAGTCATAATATGTGACCATGACAAGGTGCTGTGCCACCTATTTTGGGCCAACTTGGCCATGTATCGTGTCGGGCCTTAAGCCCATGTTGTGGGCGCCCCCCCTGGTCGCCCCCAACCCTAGGATGTATTTGTTTCCTACATAAACTCACTAGCCGCCGTCTTTTAGTTTCGGGTTTTGTTTAGTTCAGTTTTCTAGAGAGAAACTTGATCGAATTATTGTAACTGTGGCGACAAGTCCTTTTACAGTAATCCAGGGCCCCTGTTCTTGTTCTACACCACTGTGGCGATTAGTCCTTTTGTGATCAGAGCTTGAACCTTTTCTTGTGATTCACTTCATCCATATTTGCAATTTTAGATTGCGTGTTTATCCTCTCTTGCTTGTGTTCTCGATTTCGCTTGCAGGAACAATCAAGTTGTGCTTGGTGTAACGGTTGCGGGGTTGGATCGTGTCTGATTCACGCCGGGTCGTCGACGCCGAGTTCCCCAAATTCGAGTTTATCCCCTTACCTCTCGGAAGATTGGACCATATCTACATTACCCCATATTTGCATACATTTGTAGTTGTTCTATTTTAGATGTAATTGCAGGAAACAAGTATAAAACATGGCAGTTATGGATAAGGAATCAAAGACCAGCAAGGATGGGCTAGGTACAGAGCCGTGCCGATCGGCGCGGGCCTGCGCCGATCGGCACAGGAGGGTAAAAGACATCAAATCAAGAGCCAAGAAGGGAGGAGAGAGAAAACAATCACGATATCCAGTTGTTAGAACTAGGGTTTCAGGATATTGTCGGCGATGGTTGGTCAATACCGATGAGAACCACTAGAAGGGAGGTCATGCTGATCGGCGTGATGGTTGTGCCGATCGGCTCGTGCGCGTTCCAGCGCTATTTTTCACCTCTCTGCTATGCTTAGTAGGAGGATGAGCAAGTAGTCTCATATTCTCTTCTCTGGTGTGGGGATCTGGTCATGTAACTCTCATACTTTTTGATACTCTTCTCCTGTGGATTTGATAACCTTGGAATACTCTGAGGGATAAAGAGCTACAACTATACACAGTCTTCTTGCGGTATACAAGTGGGTGCGTAACTACGACCAACACCGGCATGCCAGGCCGCCAGGCCTACCCCGCCGCCCGGCCTGGGAATTTGCTCCCGGGGTGTCCAGCCCACTTGGCCCATCATGCCAACTGACGCCAAGTGGATAAGGCGGTTGAAAACAATCCCAAAACCATCATCCAGACCAAATCTGAGCCGTCCGAGGGAAGGCGGTCGGGAACCGACTTCATCCAACGGCCGCCCGGCATGACCCGCCTCCTGGCGGGGGAAATTTTGCCCACCGACTCTCCTCCACCTTGAAGTACCCACCAAGTCTTCGCCACCTATAAATAGAGGGGGAATTCCGCAGAAGGAAAGAATTGAGAAGAAATAAGCATTAGTCCCAAGTTTTACCCAAGTAGAAGAGTAGAGGTGTAGGAGGATGAGTTCAGGATGTTGGCTCCTTCGACTTGTGCCTCGGGGATTGAAGCTTCTACGTGAGTAATATCCCTCATCTTCGGGGCCGGGTAACATGTAGTAGAATTCTTGCCCAATTAATAAAGTGAGTATTTCTATCCTTTTATTCTACAGAATCCTCGTGCATAACTGTTTATTGCTTCGAAGCATTATCTTGTTGTGCTTACCAATTCTAGAACTGGTATGAAAGTCTATGTTTTGACGTAGTGTTTAGACTTAGCTTTCCTGGGATTGCATTCGTCCCCACGAGTTGTGTGGTAGGCGGCAGGTAGTGACAGTCCTATCCGTCCAATATTGAATTCCACCACATTCGGGAAGTCTCAAGCAGGGTTGTCTAGCGTTAACGTGCCCACTAGTACATGAGGTTAGTTACCGACCCTTACCTGTGGATCGTTATCGTGCCCCGAAGTAGATATTTGGAAATAGAATTCTCACTAAGTTACTTGGAGAAGGTTCACTGCATTAGATTGCCTGGCCCGAGGACTTCTTCTCCCTATAGAGTACACTTTGTTCTGCACCCTCATCACTAGGACTTGATAGATTAGGAGTGACACTTTACTTGTTCCCTGTGGAAATCGATACTCTGGAATACTCCCAGGTGAAAGCTACGTCGACATCTGTATGCTTGCAGATTTTCCCTGTTAGGCTTAAGAACCGCCAACAACCGGCGCATTCAAACCAGTACAAACTTGTGACGGCCTTCACAACCAATCACAATAGGCATGATCACCAACACCTAACCGGTCTAGATCTCACCATAGACCAAGAGTAATAGCCTAGATCAACCCTGAAGGATATCCTAGCCTTTGATGTGCAAGATGCTCTAGTTACTCTCCCCTAGTACTCTCAAGTTATGCAATATTTTCTCCTGGTGCTCTCCTCTCTTCCTCTTGGACCTTACCAAATGCATTCCACTGGCCAAAAGTTGTCTCAAAAACTCCAGCAACAAAGTTATATAGAATTCCAACCTCCACCAACTAGTCGTTGCTCCATGAAATCAGCTTTCTGGGCCTACTGACTGGACTGTTCGGTCACTGCCTGACCGGACCGTCCAGTCGCTGCAGACTCTTGCTCCAACGGCTCTGCCCACTGCTGATCTCCTGCTGACCGGACTGTATGGTCAGCTGACTGGACCATTCGGTCCGTTTCTCTCTCCAGTCCAGAAACATTTCAGACTCAGCTTCCTCTCTGCCTTGTGCAACTCTTGCTGACCGGACTGTACGGTCGGTAGACCGGACCGTCTAGTCACTATGAAATCTGGCACAGATAGATCTCGCTGCTCGCTGTAAGTTCCAGACATCTTCACGTAGTGACCGTATAGTCCAGTCACCATTGACCCCTCTGTCTGGTCACTATGTCCAGAAGCTGAAACTTGTCATCTTCGCTTGACTTCGTTTCCCGGCTTCTCCAAACAGCTCCTTGGCTTCTCCACTGTCATCTAGTGCATGTGATTTCATCGAGCAATCTTACACATCACCAACTAGACATGACCTAACAGAAATGACCTAGACCCCCTTGATAGTCTGGTTTTTCCAATAGACTAAAAGTCCTAACAACTAGACAAGTGTTTCCAACACTTACTCTATAGCTTGTCCTCAACTTTGATTCATCTCCATCAACCCTTGGACTCCATCAAGCTCACAAGCCTCCATGCTTGCAGTCATTGTCATCAATCACCAAGGCCGTCGTCTACAATCATCATAATGTAGAGAAGATTTCATATACGAACAACACTCGTGTAGACATTAGTTACATTTCATGTCTGTCATTCATCACCAAAACATCATATCTTGGGGTGACCTCAATGGTCATGATCCTTGCAATCTCCCCCTTTTTGGTGATGGAGAACAACCACTACTTATGATGATCCAAAACAGATGAGTAATAAGGAACCGAAGGAAAAGAGAGGAATGAGAGGATTACCTTGGTCCTTGCCTTGATAGTTGTCTCCCCCATGATATATGCTAGGTGTTGAAGGAGAACTACCCAATCATATAGCGCACTAGATGTAGAGCATGAGTTGAATTTTGCGCCCATCATGGTGTCGTGGTAGTTGATCTTGTTGATGTAGACACACACCATGGACGTAGATTTTCGTTGGTGTTGTAGACATGCACCATTATTTTTCTTCTCCATGTTGGTGTAGATGGTCATCTCGTCATGATCTTCATATGTACTCCATGTGAACATGCACCATTGTCTTGATCATCTTCATGTTCTCCACATTCATCTTTTCTTGATCCGCATGTTCTTCTCGACTTGGCTTGGCTTTTGGATCTTCATGTTCCCTCTCCCCCTTCGTCACCTATCACCAAAAACCGCAAGACAAAAACAGGAAAACCAAGGAGCAAATAATAAGTGGCAAGAGTTAGGAAACTCCCCATTTCATGGTGCTCCACCTTGGTCATGATAGTGTTCCACCATAGCTCCCCCTATACACATGTCTCAACAAAAAAATTTCTCAAGTATGAAATGGTTAGTCATTTGTGTGATGGGAATGTATGAACCACTTGTCTTTAAGCCACACGAGTAGATTTAACCTTAGAGCTTGTTTGAACGTGACTCAATGGGCATGAAGCACAAAGATCACTATGTGATCATCTAGAGGGTCATATACTTACGTTGTAAATAAGCAACTCCCCTTAGAAACATGCTTGAGAGCATGTGTGATGCTAAAGAAAAGAGATGCAAATGCAAGAGTGCATGAATGCAAGAAATGCAAATGCAAATGCAACATGTATACAAATGCATGATGCAATGCTAAAGAAAAGAGAGAGAAAGGCTACAAACCAGAGTGCCAACAAAGAGTTGTACCCTTCTTGAGTCTACTCACAATGGACCATTCTCATAGCCTTGAGTACACCATGAACCACCATCCCAAGCTTAACCCACATCCATTTCTATCTCAAGGAGGTTCAAAGTTGACCTACAAGCAAAGAGAAACAAGCACAAAACAGAGACATAAACAACAAACAAAACAAACAAGGTCGAGAACATAAACAACAAACAAAACAAAACAAATATACAAGAGACAAGCTTTAGGGTTACTCATGTGAAGTATGAAAGGTCGAGAACATTGAATTCTCCCCTTAGCTTGTTGAAGGTCTTCTCGTCAAGTGGCTTGGTGAAGATGTCCACCAATTGTTCACGACTCCGCACGCTCACCAACTCAATATCTTTCTTCTCAACATGGTTTCTTATGAAATGATGCTTGACTTGAATATGCTTTGCATGACCATGATCTCCAGTTTTGAGAACCATCTTGATTACCGCCTCACTTTCACAGTATTATGGCATTTGATGGTAGTTGAGGCCATAATCCGAGAGCATTTCCCTCATGTAGAGAAATTGGGCACAACACGCTCCCGCCGCCATGTACTCCGCTTCAGCTGTAGATAGAGCCACCGAGTTTTGCTTCTTTGAGCTCCAAGATACTAGAGATCTTCCAAGAAATTGGCAACCTCCCAATGTACTCTTCCTATTCACTTTGCATCCTAAGAAGTCTAGGTCTAAATACAGAAGTAAGTAAAAGCTTGTTCCTCTAGGATACCATAATCCTATGGTAGGTGTGTACTTGAGGTATCAAAGAATCCTCTTCACGGCCTTCAAGTGATACTCCTTCGGATTTGGTTGATAGCGTGCATACAAGCACACACTAAACGTGATGTATGGTTTTGAGGCGGTGAGGTAGAGCAAGGACCCAATCATTGATCTATAGAGTTTGGGGTTCACCGGTTTACCCTTTGCATCATCATCCAAGGATTTGCTTGTCGCCATAGGAGTGTGCAAAGGCTTGCAATTCTCCATGTTGAATCTCTTGAGAAGATCCTTGGTATACTTCTCTTGATATATGAAGTTCCCTTATCTCAATGGTTTGACTTCCAAGCCAAGGAATACATGCAACTCTCCAATCATTGACATTTTGAGAAACCATGTGGATATGTGTCATGGTTTGCTATATTTGTGATGAGTAATTGACTTGAGCGGATTTGGTGTTTGAGTTGAAATACGGGAATCTAGGGATTGCATGGGTTTGCATATCATGGTTATGACTAACCGGAGTTGGTGGAGATATTGGTGATATTGCAGGAGATGGGAAATGTGTTTGCTTGTCTCATGATGTGTAGGTCACTAGAGTCGACTTGGCGGTCAATGGCGAGAGGATCGATCACAAGTAGGGGACTTGGGGCCAGACGATCGGGATGCCGGGTAAAGTCAAGGGTGATCCACACCGTACACGTGGAAAGGCAAGAAGCACGGACGGTTTCGCGGTTGAGCCTGAAAACCGTGGTGGTGATGAAGATGGCGTGTTGACCAAGTCAAGGCGAACGGGATGCCGGTGCAACTGACAAGGGGGCCCGATAGACAGGGACTGGGAGAGACTTGCCGGTGGTCAGGATAGCGGGACATGGTGACACACGTCAACATCGGGAAGTCGCGGTTTGAGAAGCGTGCAAGGCGGTTTCCCGGTTTGGGCCTCAAAACCGGTGGCAGTGGTTAGTGGTGCACGTGGCACCATCATGGAGCTTGCTTCAAGATGAAGCAAAGATGTGAAGCGTCCGATGGCATTCGGGCAATGAGGTAAAGATGGACGGTTATACCCCCAATGGTAGGAGGGTGTGTTGTGTAGGTGAAGGGTAGAGCGGTCATGTGGACAATAGACCCTAGGCCTACATAAGGAGAGGTGTGGCTAGTGGGAGAGGTGCCTCTCTTCCCTTAGCCTTGTGTTAGGACTCTATTCAAAGTGCTAGGAGAGGACTTCATGTTTTAGAGGAGAGTAGTGGGTGTGTGAGAGACATCTCTTGCTCTTCCAAATAGTGGGAGGAAGAGGGTGGCTTCCTAGCCTTGTACCTATGGATCTTGTGAGCACCTTTCTATAATATGAGAAGTATTTTCGTGCTCAAGATTTCCCTCTTCACTTGAATCCTGAAATTCCCTTTTTCTTATTTTTGGAGCAATTTTCGTGGTGATTGTCGATCTCACTTTTGGACGAGGTTTTGGCCCGGATTTCATGAGAAACTTGTTGCTAGGATGAGCTAGAACAATCCTCTATGGATCGTTGATCGAATCAATAGCTCTAGAACCTTTGATTTGAAGGATTTCTCAAGTTTTCCCTCTTTGGTGTTCTTGGTACAAGATCTAAAATTCGTGATGATTTCTTGAGCCAACTGAGATGATCTACTAGGTTTAGGGTCGTGATGTGATGAGGATTCACTGGTCCAAAAATTGCATCATTTGGAGTTTGTTTGATTAGTTTTTGGAGAAGTTTTGACAAGATCCCGAGTGTTTTTATGTTCTATGGGGGGTCGACCGGCACTGCCGATGACTAGGACCGGCACTACCGATGGGTCCTGTCTGTAGGTTCTAGAGAGCCTGTATTCCGCACCGGCACTGCCGATGGATATGACCGGCACTGCCGACGGTCCGCACCAGCACTACCGATAGGTGTGACCGGCACTACCGATTCCATCCGGCACTGCCGGTGGCAGGGAACGGCACTACCGATGGGTGTTCAGTTCTAGACCCTTGTAGAGCCTCCCAAAAATGTCAATGTCATAGGAACCAAGTGGGTGTTCAAAAACAAACATGGGGAGGATGGTGAGGTTGTGAGAAACAAGGCTAGGCTAGTTGCTCAAGGTTTTAGCCAATTGGAGGGCTTAGATTATGGTGAGACCTTTGCTCCTGTTGCTCGCATAGAAGCCATTAGGATCTTGCTTGTATTTGCTGCCTCCAAGGGCATTAGACTTTATCGAATGGATGTCAAGAGTGCCTTGCTAAATGGTTTCATAGAGGAAAAAGTGTATGTGAGGCAACCCCCTATCTTTGAGCACCACAAATACCCAAACCATGTGTACAAGCTTCAGAAGGCTTTGTACGGGCTAAAGCAAGCACCTAGGGCATGGTATGCTAGGCTTAAGACCTTCTTGCTAGAGCGTGGTATGTCATGGGGTGTGTTGATAAAACATTATTCACTCTAAAGCATGGCAATGACTTTCTAATGGTTCAGATTTACATGGATGATATCATCTTTGGTGGTTCCTCTCATGCTCTTGTGTCCAGATTTCAGGAAGCTATGGAAAGTGAATTTCAGATGTCGATGATGGGAGAGATCACCTTCTTTCTTGGGCTTCAAATCAAGCAGTGCAAGCAAGGCACTTTCATACATCAAGCCAAGTACACGAAGGATCTCCTGAAGAAGTTCGACATGGTCAATATGAAGCCGTTGTCTACACCAATGTCCACTACAACGGCTCTTGACCCTAATGAAGACTGTGAAGCGGTGGATCAAAGGGAGTAGAGGAGCATGATTGGCTCCCTCTTGTACCTAACAGCGACAAGACCCAACATACACTTTACGGTGTGTCTTTGTGCTCGCTTTCAAGCTTCCCCAAGGGTGACTCATCGCAAGGCTGTCAAGCGCATCTTCAGGTATCTCAAATACACGCTTGAGTTCGGTCTTTGGTACTCTGCATCTTCATCTCTTGATCTCATTGGGTATTCAGATGCGGACTTTGCTGGGTGTAGAATTGATAGGAAGAGCACTTCTGGTACTTGCCATTTCTTGGGTACTTCTTTGATCTGTTGGTCTTCTCGTAAGCAGTCGAGTGTTGCCCAATCCACCACAGAGGCTGAGTATGTAGCTGCTGCTAGCTGCTTCTCGCAAATCCTATGGATTGTGTCCACCATGAGAGGCTATGGGTTGACTTTTAAGGGTGTTCCACTCATGTGTGATAACTCCAGTGCCATATGCCTAGCCAAAAACCCAGTCCAACATGGTAAGGTCAAACACATCAATGTGCGATTCCACTTCCTGAGAGACAATGTTGAGAAGGGGGATGTTGAGCTCATATACATTGATACCAAAAACCAATTAGCTGATATCCTCACCAAGCCCCTAGATGCTTCGAGACATGCTTTTCTTCGGGGGGAACTTGGTGTTTATCATCCATATGGCATCATTTGAGGGGGAGTTGGTGTTCACTTGTATATATGAATCTTACCATTTTTGGTTTGCATCTCATATGTAATATATGCATTGGTAGATGAGCTTTGATTCTTATGCTTTCTTGCATTTCCCTTTGCAATGATTGAGCTTGAGCTAAGTTGTGTGGATGTGATGGTAATCTCTCATGCTTAGATTTTGTAGATGGCCTGTTATAAACTCATGTGAGCAACTTGCTAATCTTAAAGGTAAACTAAGCGTCTTGTGAACCTTATGATCTAATCTTGCTAAAACTTGCTCACCATGTGTATAATTGCTTTTATCCTTGTTAAAACTTGCGTTGAGGCTAGTCTAGAGGATGTCTTGGCTTTGGCACCTTGTGTTTGCAAAATGGAAGGCTTTACAAATATTTAGCTCATGATGTAACATTGTGGGAACATGTGTTCCTTTTGCCGCAAAGGCATGCTCTTTTGTCTTGTGCATAATCCTAAAAAATCTGCTAAGTTCTTTGATCAAGAATTACTCAATAATGCTAAATCCAAACATTGTGACTTGAAGCCTCGGGGTGTTTGCCATACCCAGTCGTGCGACCCTCTGCATGGATAAGAGGACACATGAGGATAAACAATAATCACTTGATCAACTGAGTCTCTGTTGCATATGTGAGCGTTTGTAGAGCTCATTTTTTGTGAGTGCTTGTTGCCCTTGTTGAGATTGAAACTGGCAAGATTCTTATGATTTACTTGGTGCTTGTTTTGCCTTGGATGAGAGTACTTACACATGTGGTGACAGATTTTCTCATGATAAGCAAAATTTGATTCTATCTAAGCTAGTCAATCTTTTTGCTTAGCCTGTATAGCTCATGGTGTTTATGCCTTGCTAACTATTTTTGATCTTTGCATGATTAGGAGCTATTGCTTTTACACTTCATGGCACTATGGTTATGGTTAGCAAAGTTAAATGCTTGTTTGCATAATTGTTGAAGCTCTTTAGGTTTGCATTTCCATGCATTGCATGTTTTCTTGTTCTTTTGCCTCTTTGATGAGTTCATTGCGAAAGGGGGAGAAAATTTTGGGGTCATACACTAATAATGCTAAGAAACTCATACGATCCATTTTGCACAACATGAGACCTACCACAACTTGAGGGGGAGCATATCATGATCTTGAGCATTTTCTTGCGCTTTTTCACATTCTTTGCGTCTCAAGTCACTTTCTTTGCCAACTCTTGGTTTTGTGATTCCTACTTGCTAGATGGCTTGTTTTCACTTTTTCTTTAGGATAGGACATTTGGATGTGCTTATTCGGCTTCGCATTTCAATCTCTAATCTTTCTGCATTTGGTGTTGTCAATGTACTCATCAAGGGGGAGATTAAGAAAGCATGTGGATATGTGCCATGATTTGCTATATTTGTGATGAGTAATTGACTAGATCGGATTTGGTGTTTGAGTTGAAATGCGGGAATCAAGGAATTGCATGGGTTTGCATATCATGTTATGACTAACTGGAGTTGGTGGAGATATTGGTGATATTGCAGGAGATGGAAAATGTGTTTGCTTGTCTCATGATGTGTAGGTCACTGGAGTCGACTTGGCGGTCAATGGCGAGAGGATCGGGCACAAGTAAGGGACTTGGGGCCAGACGATCGGGATGCCGGGTGAAGTCAAGGGTGATCCACACCGTACACGTGGAAAGGCAAGAAGCACGGATGGTTTCGCGATTGAGCCTGAAAACCGTGGTGGTGATGAAGATGGCGTGTTGACCAAGTCAAGGCGAACGGGATGCCGGTGCAAGTGACAAGGGGCCCCGATAGACAGGGACTGGCAGAGACTTGCCGGTGGTCAGGATCGCGGGACAAGGTGACACGCGTCAACATCGGGAAGTTGCGCTTTGAGAAGCGTGCAAAGCGGTTTCCCGGTTTGGGCCTCAAAACCGGTGGCGGTGGTTAGTGGTGTATGTGGCACTATCATGGAGCTTCCTTCAAGAAAAAGCAAAGATGTGAAGCGTCCGATGGCATTCGGGCGATGAGGTGAAAGTATGCAACAGATTTACTATCTTGCATCAAAACACCACCAATGCCTATACCACTAGCATCACATTCAAGCTCAAAAATCTTATCAAAATTTGGTAATTGCAGCAATGGTGCATGTGTAAGTTTATCCTTCAAAGCATCAAAAGACTCATGATGTACCTTACCCCAATGGAAATCAACACCCTTCTTTGTCAACCCATGCAAAAGGTGTAGCAATGGTGCTGAAATCTTTGACTAAGCGGCGGTAGAAACCTGCAAGACCAAGAAAACTCCTCACCTGTGTGATATTTTTTGATACAGGCCAGCTCTTTATGGCTTCAATCTTCACCTCATCCACCTCAATTCCCTGTGGAGTCACAACATAGCCAAGAAAAGAGACTCGATCCATGCAAAAGGTGCACTTCTGAAGGTTACCAAATAAACGTGCATCTCGTAAAGCATCAAAAACAGCACGCAAATTATTCATATGTTCATCTATGGATTTGCTATAAATCAAGATATCATCAAAGTAAACTACCACAAATTTGGCAATGAAAGCTCTTAAAACCTCATTCATCAAGCACATGAAAGTACTAGGTGCATTAGTTAAACTAAAAGCCATTACTAACCACTCATATAATTCAAATTTGGTTTTGAAAGTGGTTTTCCATTCGTCTCCAAGTTTCATTCTAATTTGATGGTAGCCACTACGCAAACCAATTTTAGGTGAAAATTATATCACCACATAACTCATCAAGCATGTCGTCTAGCATAGGAATAGGATGATGATACCTAATAGTAATATTATTAATGGCTCTACAATCTACACACATACGCCAAGTACCATCTTTCTTAGGAACCAAAAGTACAGGAACAACACAAGGACTAAGTGATTGAGGAACATACCTACGATCCAAAAGGTCTTGAACTTGTCGTTGTATCTCCTTAGTCTCCTCAGGGTTGGTCCTATAAGCAGCATGGTTTGGCAAAGTAGCACCCGGAATCAAATCAATTTGATGCTCAATCCCTCTCAAAGGTGGCAATCCCGGGGGTATCTCAGCTGGAAAAACATCCTCATACTCCTGCAAAAGGTTAGTGACAGCAAGAGACAAAGCACTAGAAGCAATATCATCAAGCGAAAACAAAGTTTCTTTGCATATCAAAGCATAGCAAATATCATCATTATCAGAAATTTCAGCAAGCTTAGATTTTGTTACAAGACATGAACGACCATGTAATTTAATTCCAGCACCCTTAGAACTTAAAGAATCATTAACATTACTAGGTGTAGAATTAGAATTAGCAAGTTGTTGAATTTCAGGACCTTTATTTTTCAAACTAGCAGCTCTTTCTAAATCAGCTTGTACAATTTCAGTAGGGGTCATTGGTAACAAAGTAATCTTAGTTCCTTTATGCATAAAAGTGTACTTATTACTTCTACAATGGTGTACAACATCATTATCAAATTCCCAAGGTTTACCCAATAAAAGTGAACATGCTTGCATGGGTACGACATCACAATCAACAGAATCCACATAAGAACCAATGGAAAAAGGAACTCTGCAAGTTTGTATTACCTTAGCTTTGCCAGAGTTGTTTAACCACTGAATGTAGTACGGATGTGAATGTGGACGTGTGGTCAAAGCAAGCTTGTTGACCACATCAGAACTCATCAATTTATTGCAGCTCCCTCCATCAATGATGACACGTGCTCGGCGGTTCTTGATGACGAAGAGAATCTGGAACAAGTTGTGGCGCTGCATCCTCTCGGGCTGATGAACTTGTGTGCTAAGGACATGTTGAACAATAATGTTCATGTATCCCGTGGTGTCTCCGCCTCCAAGGACGAGGTCACTGCTGGGGGCAGCGACGTCCTCCTCCTCATCCTCCACATCGGAGGTGCTCATGTAACCGCCATCATCTGTCATCATATATGCCCGCCTACTTGGACAATCTTTCTGCACATGACCAAGTCTATGGCAGCGGTGGCACTGAATCCCTGTAGTGTGCCCCGTTGAAGCAATAGAGGAGGCACTACTAGCTGGTACCTGCACAGAAGTTTTACCTAAGCGCGTAGAAGGTGCAGGGGCTGATCTTGGGGCTGCAGAAACAACACTGGTTCCCTTGGTAGCTGCTGGTGGGGGCGGCCGAAAAGATGGCCTGGGCAGCCCCGAAGTCCCCGTCGAGCGTGGGGGGTAGGAGTTCCTTGACTTGTTGTACTCCTCAAAAGCCTGGAAAAGTCCCTATGATTCTTTCTCTGCAAGCATAACATACTGGAAATATTGGGTGAGGGTATAATATTCTTTATAATCAAGGATGTCCTGAATTTCTTTTGTTAAACCAGAATAAAAGCGACAAATCTGATCCTCTACTTTTTCAACTACAGCACAATGAATCAAACCCTTCTGAAGTTTATCTCCTTGTTCTAAATGCTGTAGTTTATTATGAATCTCTCTATAAAAAGGAGGAACAAAATGATCACGCATTGCTACCTTATGTTCTTCCCAAGTAGTAGGCAAATCAGTTTCAGCAGCTAGACCACTCCACCAAACAATAGCAAAGTCCTTAAACTCACTAGTAGCTTGTCTAACTCTGTTATTCAGGAACAAGGTGGGTATTAAATTTTTGTTCTATAGTCATCTCCCAATGAAGATAAACATCACCATCATACTGACCCGAAAACGAAGGAATTGAAAACTTAATTTTAGCATACGGGTCATCTGGAGCATAGTTACCGTGTGGAGGATGATTGTACTTATGGAAACCACCCATACCTTGAGTATTATGTTGCAAACGACATCGTAATCATGCGGTCCTTGTAGGTGACTTATCCACGGTGCCATCAGCCTTATACACCGTATCTTCATCATGGACGTCTTCAATGTTGTTGTTGTTGTTATTGGTGTTCGTATCTTTGGTTTTGGAAGCGGTCTCCAATGCGACAACCTAATTGGTTAACTTAGAGACCCGCTTCTCCAACCGCTCAATGCTTTCTCCAATGTGAAGCTTGCTGACCGCATCAGTAACGGCTCTGGTGATCATCTCTGCCAAATCACTCTGAGCAGCCTGCAAAGCCTTCTGGAGCTGCTCTTGGCTCATGCACTCAGCAAATTGTGAGGGTGAAGCCATCTCTCCGTCGTCACTTCCTGCCACCACAAACACCAAAATAGGAAACAAATAGTGAAGGTTATCCCTACAAAACAGTTAAGCAGTGGTGCCTCTCAACACAGCAAAAGGAAACTCCTTACAAAGCTCTTACAAAGTTCTAAAAAGCAAAGCAAAGGATACCAGAGAGATGTGTTCCACGATTGCAAGGGTCACAAAAGAACCTATGTGCTGTCCAGAAGAAATATGTTGAGCTAGGAAAGGCCAAATATATATGTGTGAGTGGCACACAAATCAAAAACAGATAGTAAAGCTGAATAAGTGCCCAAGTAGTTGCTAGTCTAAGTATGTCCTAGAACAGTAGTGATAGCAAAGTAGAAACAAGGAGACAAAGGCACAACAGGCGATAACAGGGGGCTAAGTGCAAAACAGCCAAATCTAGAAATTTCTGGGGGCTAGATGTAGCACTAGTAGAAACCTCAATTTTCCTTGTTTTTGATTTTATTTTTTTGATATTTTTCTCCAACTCACTAACAATGGAGGAGAATCCACAAAAAATTTCAGCTCAAACAGAGGTAGGATGTGGCCTACAGAAAATTTTGAAGTTGCAAAAAATGTCGGGTTTAAACTTAAATCAATTTTTTCTTTATCTTCCCTATTTTTTATGAATTTTTTGACAAGATCAAACAGGGATGAGGCTAGTGTGGGTCACCTAAACATTGAGTCTAGAATCTCCTGTAAAAATTTCAGCCAAAATGAACAACCGAGTGAAAAGTTATGCCCATTTTACCGAAGGGGGGTCGGAGTCGATTTTCCAGAAACCCGAGTCGGGTTTGGGGTCGGGTTTGGAATCGGGTAGGATTTTTTTGGCGGCATGGAGGCAGTGGAAAGTGAAATTTGTGGGGATTGGTCTGGGGTGTTGATGGTGTGTTTAGGGTGGGATTAGGGTGGGACTAGGCTTGGTGTGTCGATCAATCAACCCTAGCACAAAAAGCCAACAAAACAGAGGATGGTGAAGGGGATGGCGGCTAGGGTTGCAAGGAAAACACTATTGACGACAAAAACACAAACTAAACCAGCGACTAAACAAGAACTTCAACACTACAGACTCTAAAATTGAAATATGCAGAGGCTAAACACGTGGTTATGGACGGAGGGAAAAAATTTTTGGGCTTCTCTATGGACGATAGGATGAACACAAAATGAAATTAACTAAGGGTAGTACGAACCTGACGGTGCACCTAAAGCTCTTATACCACTTGATGTGGGCAAGGGTTCCTGATCTTCCAAAAGGTTCTGGATACGTTGATTTGGTCGGAGGCGACACACAAATCGATCCAGCTTCAGAACAACACGTTCTAAACCCCGCAATCGCGGCACAACGTTTTCTCTAGTTATCAACCGTCCTAAAATGATTGACCTCGCTGAGAAGGCTAATCCCTGCCTGCAAATCAAGAACACAAGCAAGAACAAAGAAGAATGCAACACAATTGCAGATGTATTATGAATCTCACGAAGTTGGGGTCTCACAAACCGTGATAACGGCAAAACTGTTATGAACAGAATAATCTAAGCAAAACCCAAACCCTAATGGTGCGGTGGTGGCTGTATATGAAGACCCTATGGTTGTGCAAGACCCTCTGGATGCATCCCTAATTGGGCTCAACTAGATACAAAGCCCAAAGGCCAAAAATAGGTGACGCAGCACCGAAAAAAATTCCAGACCCTCTCTTGTTTTGACGATTCCCGATGACTCCCCATGAATTTTGATATGGGACCGGCGGCATTGGAAAGGTATTTTTCTTATCTTTCCGTGCATATGTAGAACGTCCAAATCCGAGTCCGTATGCGTCCTGGGCATCCGTTTTAGTGCAGACTGGTCCTGAGCCCCTAAACAGACTCGAAGTCGGTTTTGGTTGGGCCTCCACCTTGGCTTCCACGTCATTGCTGGTCCTCCACGTCTCCAAGTCCTTCTCCCATCATCTCCTGATCCTCTACATAGTTCCTAATTACAATATAATCATTAGGTAGCAAACCATTCTCAAAAATGATATATAATGAAGAATGTAGGAACGAGCTCACCTCTAAATTTAGTCGTCATGCACGAGCTCTAGTCATTGGACCTTGCAAGTCCAGAATTGGAGGAGTGTTGCATATATCCTTGGGAGTGATGTCCTCATCAGGATTCCTATTGATTTTTCGCACGAGTTGGTCAATATGAGAAGATCCTTCAATCCGTAAGATGCCTCTGAAGCCGAAATTGAGTATAATTTCCCAAGTAATCGCCTTAAGTCAGAAATTTTCTATCAAGAGATTATTGGGAGAGTTTTAGGGAAGCTTTACAAGGATGATATAGAGCTTGATGGAACAGAGATGAAACAAGCGAAGAGATTGCTAGATAGGTGCTTTGAGCCATCTCCCTACGAAGGATTATGTGGTGTGTATGTTGTAGGTCTCACTGAAGAGGAAGAAGTAGAACCGTACATACTATGTGAGATATCGAGGAAAAAATTTCCGAAAGCCTTGTATGACTTTGGTTCACATGTCAGCTTGATGACTTATGATGCATTCATGAGCATGTCTTATGGAACTCAACAGCAGCTGATGGGGACTGAACTTGAGCTCATCATGGCGGATGGAGGGAAAACCAAGCCACTGTGAGTGATCAGGAATGTTGAAATTGAGATCAGCTCGAAAAGAATACCGGTAGATTTCTTTGTTCTAGACAATAAAGAAACTAGGGTTGAAGAGATCATTCTGGGAAGGCCATTCTTGAAATTAGTATAAGCTATTCTGGATGTTGCGAAAGGTCAAATTACGCTACACCTAGGAGAGGAAGAAGTGCAATTTCAATTTAACAATCCGTATCATCAAGATCCTTCTTACTATTAGGAATTTTACCCAGATGAAGATGAGCAGATAGGGATGGATATGGGAGATCCACTGGATCACATCCTGCACAGAACTGACAAGTGTACTACCAACGTCGATCGGATCAACCAGAAAAATCCTAATTTTGAACCTCTCGGAAAGTTGGATCCAGATGAAGCGCCAGAAGTGGAGCAGAAGGAACATCCGAAGGAGCTACACTATAAATATCCAGAGAAGAAGAGCACATATCTAGTTATTGTGAACAATGCCCTATTAGAAGCCCAAAGGCCAAAACCAGGCGACGCAGCACCAAAATAGATTCTGGACCATCTCTTGTTTCGACGATTCCTGATGACTCCGGACGAATTTTGATGTAAGACTAGCGGCATTGGAAAGGTCTTCTTCATATCTTTCCGTGCATATGTAGAACGTTCAAATCCAAGTCGGTATGCGTCCTGGGCATCCGTTTTAGTGCAGACTGATCCTAAGCCCCGAAACAGACTCGAAGTCGGTTTTGGTTGGGCCTCCAACTTGGCTTCCACGTCCTTGCTGGTCCTCCACGTCTCCAAGTCCTTCTCCCATCATCTCCTGGTCCTCTCCATGGTTCCTAATTACAATATAATCATCAGGTAGCAAACCTTTCTCAAAAGTGACATATAATGAAGAACGTAGCAAACCTAAAGTTAGTCGTCGTCCACGAGCTCTAGTCATTGGACCTTGCAAGTCCAAAATTGGAGGAGTGTTGCATGTATCCTTAGGTGTGATGTCCTCATCACAAATAGCCGCGCCCCACGTTTCCCTTCACTCCCTTGTTCACCGCTCGACCACCCTCTTCTCGAGATGGAGCAATTTTGAGTAAAACCGTGGCGAGCACTTCTAGCGACTTTCACCATCGCCGACCGAAATTGGTTGCTCCCGGTGATCCCCGTCACCCATTCTTTTCCCTGTCTCGTGCGCACCCTTCTGACTCACTTCCCTAACCATTCGCCCCTTGGTTCCTTGCTCAAGATCGATGGCGTCGCTGTTTTCCCCCGACCGCTTTTCGCTCCGCCAAAATCCAAAGCCGCTCCACGACGAGCTCCTACCACCGGCCATCCACGTCCAACTCCAACCTCATGCCGCCCTTCCCCATGCTCCCGTGAAGCTGTGGGAGCAAACGGAGATCGATTTGGTGCCTTTTACCGGAAACGCGACCTCGCCGAAGCTCGCCTTCCGTCGCCTCTTGTCACGGACGATCTTTCGGTGAGCCACTCCCCCCATGAACCATGCCAACTATTCCGCCCAAACGTGCGTGTCATCTTTCTGCCGTCGCGGAGAGTTTTTCCCGCGCACAACCGCCGGTAGCGAGCCCTCCGGCCGCGCGCCACCCTGCTCCGATGAGCCTATTGGCCGTCCTTCTAACGCCTACATGGCCATGACGTGGCTCCAACATGGATCCTTGGTCTGCCTACGTGGCAGCCTTTTAAACCTAAAATACGAGTAAATGACCTAGAAATTGCTTAAAACATTGAAAACTCCTAGTAAATTGAATTCAAATCTGATGAGGCCCAATCAAATTTTGTTAGATTCTTTGTAAAGTTCTCTATTTTAGTAAAATAATAAATTACTGTCACTGTACATTTATTTTTGTTAACACATTTAATTGTCCAAACACCAATTAATTCACCAGAAATTCTAGGAATGGAATTTAGTCCTGATTTTTGGCATGCTTAGTAAATACATGATTATCTATCACCACAAATTTTGGTTTGGCAAAATATTAATTTTGTTAGGCTCAGGAATTTAATTAGTGTATTTGCTTAAATAAACTCTAGTAATTATTCTGTAAATAATTAGCCCTTGTCACTTGGCACAAAAATCACTCACACAAGTCTCTGTGCACAGTAAATCACACATGTCCAGAAACATAAAATTACTTGGTTAATTAATTTAATTGCTTATATCCCTAATTTACTTTGTTTAATTGCATAAAGGATATATATACCTAAAATTATAACTATCAACCCAACTTCTCTGAAGCATATGGCTTTGAGAACATAATAATAATTTAATTAACATTAAAACACAAGGTGCTTGCATGCATCATATCATTTCACTCAACAGTATATCGATAATACCGTTAATACAATTCGATCATATAGGCAACGATGACCAGGAGCAAGAAGAGGATAATCAGAAGGACCTTGATCCTCAAGAGCAAGAAATTGTAGTTGCTAGCACTAACATCGATCCAGGCAAGCCCCTGTTTACATTTGCCTTTTTCATAATGTTTGCTAGTTTTCAATATTACTAGTGTCTGTGATTATTGTTGCATTAGGTCATAGGAGTTGGTTGGAACCCACCTTGCATGACACCGAATGACCTATGCCATTGTCGATAGAACTTTGGTAGTATCGGTGCTGTGTCGCTATGCTTAGTAATTGCTAGACTCGATAGATATCATTACTAAGAAATATATTGGACCACTGGAAGGGGAATGAATAAAAGAAGTTTATTTTGATGTTATGACCGGGCAGGGATGATGCATGTGTAGGTTTGCAGCAACACATGGGTGTTGACTGCGGTAGCTCTACCTTGTTGAACCTAGGACCCATCCGTGGTCGGCCCCTTGGTCAAGTATTGAATAGTACCGAATGCATGCTAGTCTATGGGCACTAGTAAACTGATGTAGCATTGGCGCGGCAATGAGGATGGTACCTAGTATAGTGGTCATTGACCCTTCTGCTGCTGGAGTGGGCGGTTCATACCGTGAAGTACTGTTGGCAGGACGGCATGCCCACTCGCTGAGACTAGACCCGAACCGAGTTGTTTTTCATCCTTGCGAAAGGTTGCCATATACGACCTTAATTGGTGTGTATGTGTTGTGTATCTCGGGTTATCCCAGCTGGTGTAAATCAATTGCAATTGTTGTCTCTCGCAGTAATGAGTACCACTTGGTCACTGAGTCATCACGTAGTTGCACATGGTACTTGAAAATTGATTATGATGATTATTGTTGATGTTACTATTATTGCTCTTATGTTGTACTTACCTTATGTATTGCTTTATTATCTTATTGTTGCAACTAAAGTTACAGTCTGCTCTACCTAGTTAAATTGAGAAGTAAAACTTGATGGAACTAATAGGTTGCTTAGTGCGAGTCTTTTCAAACAAGCCACCTATTAAAGCCATTGCATGTCTAGACGTCCGACGGGTAAGACTTGCTGAGTAATTAGTACTCAGGCTTGTGCCGCTGTTGTTTTCAGGTAATGAAGAAGTAGAATTGCCTGTAGATGTGCTGCCTTGGAACATGCAAGTCCCTGAGGGTTGGACCACCCACTGGGAGTCCGACTCACCGCCGCAGTGATGTGTGTTGCTAGAGTGATAGTTCTTCGGGCATGAACCATTACTATGCTGTATCGTCGAGCTTGTAGTTCCTTATCGTTATTTACTTCCGCTGCATTTTCAAAAACATAATAAACTTGTAATATTTTGCTGCACTCCGATGACTTCATGATGTAATATTCAACTTAAATTCGAACCAATGTTGTATTATCAAGTGTCTACATTATCAGCACCGTCGGGACCTCGATCCTCCGGGAAGGGGCGTACAGCTGGTATCAGAGCCGTGGTCCATGATAATACAACAAATAAATCGTATTTTCAAAAACTACGACGTTCACGGGTGAGGATACGTTCGTATTGCCCATATAGACAATAGGGTGGTGACAAAGCTAACATAGGTTATGTTTGTTTACATTATTTGCATCTACGGCTTCTGCAAACGAAGGTACGTGCGTGCTTAACCGACACGCATGATATCGGTGCTTGTGCTCGCAGGCGGATATGAGACACTGTTGGCTCGTGACTTATCACGGGGCGATCTTTTCCTATGGATCGTTACTAGTAGAACTATGCTTCTTTTTGTAGTTTCTTTTGAATTTTATGTATTGCTTCTGCAATGGATCTTCTGTAGGTACACTAACACTGTTAGTATAACAATTAGAATGACTTACGTGTTGAGTGCGGGTCGACACCAAATATTCGTGCCGCTAAATCTCGACAAAATACGTGTTGTGTTGTGAGGAACGATAGGTTAATAAAATGACACCTTTTTGCATCATGCATTCCTTTTAGCTAAACTAAAATATGTTCTCATCTTGCTCACCCACATCTGGATACTAAATCTCTAGACTTGTGGAACATAAAAATTCAAAATACAAGTCCCAAAGTTAAGATAACAAGAAATCTGTCCTGAATTCAGCTATAAACTTCAAAAATTCATAACTATTAAAATACTCTACCAAATAAGGCAAATAAATACTCCTTAGAAAGAACTCAACATTCCCTGTCACCTAGAATTGAAATGAAATTTCGATCATAACAGTAACCACCTCAGAAACAGGGGATAAGTGCAATCTGTCAACTCACTGTTCCCAGCATGACCCTGAACTTAGAAAATTCATAACTAAAGTTGTACTCTGAAATTTTAGGTGTATGAACCCAATCTGGAAATCTTTTGAAGTCTATTTTCATCTCCAATAGGTTTCACCATTTTACCAGTTTTTCTCTGTCCATTAGAGCCAAAACATTAAACCTCTTTCAATCTGGAATAGAATCTGCCAACCTGAATTGGCAAAATTCATAACTCCAGATTTACTTGGAATTTTTGAAAGTGTGTTTACAATCTGGAAAGATGTGAAAGTGTACTGTAACATGGGTCCAAGCCAAATTTTTAAGACTTTGTTCTCTGTTCGAAATACCCACTTTTCTGACTGTTGTACAGTCATGACAGAATTTGTTTTAAAACCTATTGCCGTATTATTGACCCTTGAGGCTGGAAAATGTGAACTAAAAACTTTGTTACTGTATTTCATAGCACTTTATATGAAATGCATTGTTACTCATGGAACACGGTACTCACCATTGGGTTTATGTTCCAGATGGGTGACCACGGTTTTGAGGAGCTTTCGCACGACGGGTGGCGCTACACCACCGGTCTCCACCACCGTGGCTTTCCTACACTTTTGTGGGATCTTCTACGCTTGCTGGGCTATGACGAGACGCCCTCCTACAAGGGCCATGAGATCCGCTGCCACGGTGAGACTCTTGCAGAGGTGCACATCAGCGTGCCCACTCACCCGCGCAACCTCGACATGGCGGGTATGGAGAGCACGACGACTTGTGGGAGCCTTCGTGGGGGCTTGGAGAGAGTCGCCCATAGGGCTCTCACCCACTTCTGCGGGCGCCACACAGTAGCGCTCTCTGGGACTCCGTTTGAGATGATCCCCATCTGGCACCAGGCCAACTCGGTCTGGCAGAGGCGCGTGAGGCGCATCGACCATGACGACTACCCGACGTACCACGCAGGGTACCACCGTGTGTCCTACTACTTCGAGTACCTCCTCAACCTGGATGTGGAGGCTAGCAGCCACAGCAGGATCATACTGGCTGAGGCTGAGTAGGTCTGGGTGTAGAGGAATGACCTACAGGCACAGGCCGATGCACAGCTGAGAGAGATTCAGCGGCCGATCGCTGCTCTTGAGGTGAGTGAGACTCGCGTTACTGAGGTGACTGGACAGCGCGACACCCTCACGCAGGAGGTTGACAGACATGGCGTGATTATGTAGGAGCATGCCAACCACAACGAGCACCTACAGCATTAGTTGATGGCTGCACAGCACGAGATA
Source organism: Eleusine coracana subsp. coracana (assembly GCA_032690845.1). NCBI lineage: Eukaryota > Viridiplantae > Streptophyta > Magnoliopsida > Poales > Poaceae > Eleusine > Eleusine coracana. The sequence continues at coordinate 40,933,822 of CM064428.1, read as the reverse complement.
GAGCTTATGGGAGAGGATTTAGAGACACTGGCTCAGGAGAACCAGGGCCTACAGCAGCAGCTAGAGGCGGCCCTTGCACCACCGGTAGCACCGGAGGAGGAGGAGCCACAGGAGGATATGGACGAGGAGTCTGACATAGACTACGAGGCACAAGCTCGAGGCAGGACCTAGGAGGATAGTGGTTAGACTAGATTAGTCTCGGTAGTCAGGATCAGTTGGGTAGGTAACTGTTGTCGATCCAGGCGAGGTTGTTGTATTTTGGGGTTTGACGTGTGAGATGCTTTTGTAACTCAATGGCCACATATTCCGAGTCATGTACTGAGACTATGATGAGTTACGTTATGCATTGGTTGTACCCTTTGTAGCTATTGTTGTTGCAACAAAATTTAACCGTACTCATTGACTCAATCAAAGTACTTTCTTTGTAGATGGCTGAAAACAAAGAACAAGCACCACAGGGTTGGGAGATTACCGATGGCCTGGAGTTCACCGGGATGACTCATCTATTCTAGAGAGTTCTCCTTGGCTTTGGCTATGACATTCCCCCCACTTATGTTGGCAAGGAATTCGAGGAACATGGAATACCTTCATGTGTCATCCATGTGGCAGTTCCTACCAACTACTCTGTTACTCCAGCATGGGAATCTTGGACCACCAGCATTTCTGGAACGGACTTACCTTGCACTTGGGGTGTTGCCGCTTTCAAGGCACTCAGTTGGTTTTATGAAGTTCACAAGCACGATGTTGCCGGAACACCCGACGCCTTACTGCCCATCAGTGATGTGAATCATTTCAAATGGAATAGGCGCATGGATTTCATCTTTGACCCAAACCACCGCCAACATAACCCCCTGTTGCCCATAATAGAGTATTATGGGTTGTCCACTTTTGCTTTGTGCACAAACTTGTGCCGGTGTTTGGATGTGTTCCATTCTGCACTTCGACTTTCTGAGGTCACAAAACAAGCTAAGGATGAAGAAATTACAGAACTGAACCAGCAAATCCAAGCCAAGAATGAAGAGATGGATGCGATTATAGAAGAACATGACCAAGCCTTGCAGGATGCAGCAGATTCTAAGCATGACATGATTGAGGCTCAAGATGACTAGAATGCATTCAAGGCTGCCCATCTTCCTATTGAAGGGAATTGGGATGAGATCTTCATAGAGTATGGAGACCAAGACGATGTGGAGATGGCACTTGCCGGTATTGATGACGTGGAAATGAAGGATCCGGAGGAACCAGGAGAGCCTATGGAACGGGAAGAACCAGAAGAGCTGGAAGACTTAGGCCAGGAGTAGATGATTCGCTACCCCTGTGTACGGTTGTGTAGTATATGTATCCCTAGTTCGATGTAGGAATGAGAATCTTGCATAATGTGTCCGCAATACCATAGCTAGGCGTTGGCACATATGTGTAAGGAATCACATGATAATGTCCTTTAACAACCATGTAGACTAAATGGAATTAATGGAGATGGTTGTCATTCTGAATTTTTATCGTGCCTTTTGCAAATTTATATTGTTGCGCATGTAATTTTATGGAATATTTTGAGAAATAACTAATGTGCAACCGTATAAATTGCAGCATGGTGCGTACTTGGAAACAGGAAGATCCTGAGAGCTCTCAGCAAGGAGCTAATGCTGAGCCTTCGTTAGCTGAGGTTCTAGCTCCTGCGCTCAATCGGCAGCAAAATGACTCTGAGCTACTTCATCGACTGGTCGACATCACGACCCACCTGGCTAGACAAGGAGGCAACCGTCACAACAAAAACCAGCCCCGACAGAGCACCTACTCAGATTTTCTGGGTACCCATCCACCAACCTTTGAGCGTGCCAGAGAGCTGTTGGACGCCGACCACTGGTTGCGTCAGACCGAGTCTAAATTCGGTCTGCTAGAATGCACTGAGCACCAGAAGGTGCTGTTCGCCGCCCAACAACTCCATGGCTCTGCTAGTGCCTAGTGGGCCAACTATGAAGCTTCTCTGCCCGCCAGACACCACACCGAATGGAATGAGTTCAAAGCTGCTTTTTCCGTGCTCATTTCATGCCCGCTGGCCTCATGCAGAGGAAGTTCCAGGAATTCATGGATCTGATACAAGGAGGGAGGAATGTCCTCTAATATTCTGAAGCATTCAATCATCTTGCTCAGTATGCTACTAAGTATGTTAATACCGAGGAGAAGAAAAGAGGCGCATTCCTGCGTGGGATGAATGCCACGCTCAAGGAACGTCTAACTTGGCAGATAACCGGCACATACAACGACTTGGTCAATACTGCTATTGTCCAGGAAGGCTCCATGCACCAAGTTGAAGAAGAAGATCGCAAGAGAAAGGCCCCTGCTAGTGCCACTGCTTCCCTGCAGGCGAAGCATCGCCTGATTTATACTTCCCCCACCAGACAGCATTTCCGGGCATCACCACAGCAACGGTTTTAGCGACAGTTTGGCCAGAACTACTCAAGGCCACCACAGCAACAGAACTTCCCACCTCGTGCACCATACCAATAGTAGAACAATCAGTACCGTGCACCATATCAGCAGCAAGGAAACCAGAATGCTCATGCCCCACAGCCTGCTGATCGTGGAAGCAACTATCCTTGCTACAATTGTGGTCGTACCAGCCATTTTGCTAAGAATTGCACTGCACCAAGGCGCAACAACAACAACCAGCATCAGAACCAGAGCAGGAATGTGAATGCACCGTCTCGTGGTGCCGAAGTAAACTACACCAATACTGAAGATATTCCTCAGGGCGAACCCGTGCTGACCGGTACGCTCTCGCTCTATCACCAGCCTATCCTTGCACTTTTTGGTTCTGGTGCTACGCATAATTTCATTAGCCAAGCATGTGTGCAAAAATTTAATCTTCAACCCCAGACTATAGAAAATGCTACACAGTTCATTCCCTCGCTAGACAAATTAGCGTCAATCAAATAGTATGCACAGCTCCCTTAGAAATAAACAAGAAAATCTACCCCACGGATTTCATCATGCTTAGCCACCAGGGGATTGATTTGATTTTGGGCATGTTCTGGATGAAAACCCATAGAGCTATGCTAGACATTGAGCCCCATATCGTTCACATCAACTCCCCTTTGCATGGAAAGGACACACTTTCTCTAAACATCAATTCATCGAAAGCCTTGATTGTCCATCACTTGGAAGGGTAATCACTCGAGAACATCCCTATTGTTTGTGAGTATCCGTACGTGTTTCCCGAAGATATCTCTGGCCTACCGCCTGATTGTGAAGTGGAATTTAAGATAGAGCTACAACCAGGAACTTCTCCGATATCTCATCGACCCTATAAGATGGCCTCGAATGAGTTGGACGAATTGAATAAGCAATTGAATGAGTTATTGGAAAAGGGATTCATTCGCCCAAGCACTTCACCTTGGGGCTGCCCTGCTATTTTTGTGAAGAAGAAGGACAAATCTCTACGTCTGGTTGTTGACTATCGGCCATTGAATGAAGTCACAATAAAAAATAAGTACCCGTTACCCTGAATTGATATCCTTTTTGATCAATTGGTTGGTGCCAAGGTCTTTTCCAAGATCGACCTTCGCTCGGGTTACCATCAGATAAAGATTAGAGCAGAAGATATTCCAAACACTGCTTTCTCTACTAGGTATGGGTTATTCGAGTACCTAGTAATGTCCTTCGGATTGACAAACGCTCTAGCCCATTTCTTGTACCTCATGAATTCGGTATTCATGCCAGAGTTGGACAAATTTGTGGTAGTATTCATTGATGACATCCTCATCTATTCAAAGTCCAAGGAAGAGCATGCCGAACATCTTTGCATTGTTCTTCAACGCCTCCGAGATCACGAGTTATATGCCAAATTCAGCAATTGTGAATTTTGGTTGGACCATGTGCCATTTCTTGGTCACATAGTTTCTGCAGAAGGTATCTCGGTGGACCCTGGCAAAGATCAAGATGTGCTAGACTGGAAGCCACCAAAGACGGTTCATCAAGTACGCAGTTTCCTCGGGCTAGCTGGATATTATCATAGATTCATTCCAAACTTTTCTCGGCTGACCAAACCCATCATGGAGCTACTGAAAAAGGAGAGAAAGTTCGATTGGAATGACAGATGTGAAGAAGCATTTCAAGTATTGAAGAAATTGTTGACCACTGCCCCAGTATTGGCCCAACCAGACATCACCAAGCCGTTCGACGTATATTGTGATGCGTCTAGGACAGGACTTGGATGTGTACTCATGCAAGAAGGTCATGTCATAGCCTATGCATCTCGACAGCTACGGAAGCATGAAGAGCACTATCCAACTCATGATTTGGAGCTAGCTGCAGTTGTACTTTCACTGAAAATATGGAGGCATTATTTGCTCGGCAACTTAGTGCACATTTACACAGACCATAAGAGCTTGAAATACATCTTCACCCAGACTGATCTGAACATGAGACAACATTGGTGGCTAGAATTGATTAAGGATTATAACCTGGAGATTCATTATCATCCAGGCAAGGCCAATGTAGTCGCTGATGCGTTAAGTAGTAAGGTACACTGCAACCACTTAATGCTGGAATATCACAACGACAATGACGACATCACTACATTAGAACCCGGCCTTCACATTTCACCTACTGTAGTGATTAGCAACCTAAGTGTACATTCTACTGTTCATGAAGAAATCATTGCTGCATAAAAAAAGGACATTGGTATGACCCATATCCGTCAAAACATAAGGATGGTAAAGCAAAATGCTTCACCCAAGACTCAGACGGTACACTGTGGTTCAATAACCGTTTAGTAGTACCAAAAGACTTCGAACTCCGACGGAAGATCTTAGATGAAGCACATCACTCCAAATATTCTATCCATCCCTGTAGTAATAAAATGTACCAAGACTTGAAGAAGAATTTTTGGTGGACAAGGATGAAGCGACAAGTTGCTCGATATGTCATAGAATGCGATACATGTCAGAGAGTTACAGCTGATCATTTGAAACAGGCCGGATTACTTCAACCATTGAGTATTCCCGCCTGGAAATAGGAAGACATCAGCATGGATTTTATTGTTGGTCTCCCTCTCACTTCTCGGAAGCATGATTCGATTTGGGTCGTTGTGGAATGACTCACAAAATCTACCCACTTCCTACCAATCAATAACACCTACAAAATAAAGCAATATGCAGAACTATACATAGCAAGAATTCTATGTCTTTATGGAGTACCCAAGACCATTGTTACAGATCGTGGCTCGCAGTTTGTCGCTTGTTTTGGGGAACAACTGCATGCATCTCTGGGTACCAAGTTGATCCGAAGTTCTGCTTAGCATGCCGCTACTGACGGACAAACCGAGCGTGTCAACCAGATTTTGGAGGATATGCTTAGGGCATGTGTTTTAACACATGGTGGCAATTGGGATGAGTATTTGCCTTATGCGGAATTCTCATACAACAATAGTTACAAAGAGAGTCTAAAAATGTCACCATTTGAAGCACTTTATGGTCGCAGTTGTAGAACACCGCTAAACTGGTTTGAATCTGGAGAAAGAGTAACCTTTGGTCCTGACCTTGTCAAGAATGCTGAAGAAAAGGTGATTGTCTCTGACAAATCACTCTGACCAGCCTACAAAGCCTTCTGGAGCTGCTCTTGGCTCATGCACTCAGCAAATTATGAGGGGGACGCCATCTCTCCATCGTCACTTCCTGCCATCACAAACACCAATACAAGAAACAAACAGTGAAGGTTATACCTACAAAATAGCTAAGCAGTGGTGCCTCTCAACACAGCAAAAGGAAACTCCTTACAAAGCTCTTGCAAAGTTCTGAAAAATAAAGCAAAGGATACCAGAGAGGTGTGTTCCACGATTGCAAGGGTCACAAAAGATCCTATGTGCTGTCCAGAAGAAATATGTAGAGCTAGGAAGGCCAAATATATATATATATATATATATATATATATATATATATATATATATATATGTGAGTGGGACACAAATCAAATACAAATAGTAAAGCTGAATAAGTGCCCAAGTAACTTGTCCCTAGGAAAGGCCAAATATATATATGTGAGCTGGTCTAAGTATGTCGTAGAACAGTAGTGATAGAAAAGTTGTCGAGAGATATTCTCGATAGTAGATCTAGGTATGCATATGAGTATGAAAGAACGATGGACACATGAGACGCAAGGTTTAGACAGGTTTGGGCCTCCCGAGGGATAACATCCCTACGTCCTGTGTTTTGTGGTGTATATTCTGGGTATCCACGAGAGAGCCCCTGCCCCTCCTTATATATCCGGGGGGCAGGGTTACATGGTAAGTGTCTTAGTTGGTTACAACATGATTTCCGACTAGGATTCTATCTCTAAATTTCTATCTCTAGTATTGACTTGCCGTGTACTCCAAGTAACAATCCGAGTAGTTATCTTCATGGGTCTTTATCTTTATTGGACCCTGGCCCACTGGGCAACATATCCGAGTGGCGAGGTATCCCTGGTATATATATACCACAGTAGCCCCCAAGCACTTCCCATATTGAATTGTCGTCTTGGTTTGCCATGAAATTGGGAAGTGCTTTTTCTATTAATCCTTGTTCATAAATCCCTGAAAAAGACATAGCCTATGCATGTAGCCCCCAACTCAGAAGGTTGTTGAGGCTACACCGAAGCAACTTTTGAGTTATTGAAATATATCCAATTAATCTTGTCTCTCCACAGAAAAGGGCATAATGAGGTCTGAATCTTCCAATTTTGTCTTAACAAGCTCCATATTTAGCTGAATTTTCTTACTCGCTGAGTGATACATCACCAAATTAATATTTACATCCCTAATGTTGAAGTGCCCTTAATCCGAATGATTAACGATGAATTTCAATTGTCATAGCCCCCAAGATTGGTGATGTATCAATAGTAATAATATAACACGGAAACACAACCCCCAAGATTGGTGCCGAGATAATCCGGGTGATTTATCATGAAATTTCAAATAGCGCAATTTCTGAGGCTGAAACTATAGTCATCCGAGTGATTTATCATGAAATCTCGAAAGGTACAATTTCCAAGGCTGAAACGACAACAACCTGAGTGATTTATCACGGAATCTCGAAAGGTATAATTTACAAGGTTGAAACCATATTAATCGGAGTGATTTATCACAAAATCTCGAAAGGTACAATTTCCAAGGTTGAAACTGCAACTAACAAAACTGGACTTAACAGATTACGAGATGCCTCGGCCCAGTAGGTCATCTATCCCTTATAAAAAGGGCCTCCAAACAGTCGCATCCCTTCGTCCTCATTTTGCCGCTGCCGCCATCTTGCGCACACAAACCCTAGATCTCAGGCTTCCATTTCCACACCAAAGCTCCACGCAACTGCTTCCCACTGCACTCAAACAAGAGCGATGGCCCCGAAGCACACCCGCCAAAGCTCTAAGGCACAATCCCAGAAGCAATCTTCTCCCAAGAAGGGCGAGGAAGAAGAGACAGTTTTCGACATCCCCGCTGCCATCAAGGAGTTCCCTGTGTCAGCCATGGATTTAGAGAAAATCAACAGACTGGTGAGTGATGGCGTGTTGCAGGATCAACAGACCAGAGGATGGATCGAGGCCATAGGTCAGAAATTTCCCCAACCTCCCATCAACCAAATCACGGTTTTCTCCTCCTTTTTCTACCGTGGATTTAGGATCCCTTGTTGCGACTTCTTTTGCGGTGTTCTTTTCTTCTATGGCATCAACCTTGTCAATCTGAATCCAAATTCCATCTTACATATTGCTATCTTTATCGACCTGTGTGAGGTGTTCTTGGGAATTCATCCCTATTTTGATACCTTCAAAGAACTGTTTGTTTCGAAATCAAACAGCAATAATGTTATAGGAGGGGCTGGATTCCAACTAAGGAATAAATCCAAATACGTTGATGTACCACTTGCATAAATGAACAAACGTTGGCACACAGACTGGTTTTACCATGGAATCCATGCTGCACCTTTGTCAGAGACTACGCCCGAAGCCCCCAAGCCATGACCCGAGTGGTCAGCAAAGGCCCATCCAAACAAGAAGTCTCAAGTTGATGCCATATTAGAGCACATTGCCTATCTCAAGTCCTAAGGTTATACTAGCATACATGTTGCCGCAAGCTTCATATATCGCCGCGTGCAGCCTATTAAGAAACGTCATGTTCCTGGATGGAAGTTCCAATTAGGTTCAGTGATGTGGACAAGGGTTCCCGATCTTTCGAAAGGTTCTGGATACGTTGATTTGGTCGGAGGCGACACACAAATTGATCCGGCTTCGAAACAGCACGTTCTAAACCCCGCAATCGTAGCACGATGTCTCCTCTGGTTATCAACCGTCCTAAAACGATTGACCTTGCCGAGAAGGCTTATCCCTGCCTGCGAATCAAGAACACAAGCAAGAACAAAGAAGAAGGCAACACAATTGCAGATGTATATGAATCCCACGAAGTTGGGGTCTCACAAACCGTGATGACGACGAAACTATTATGAACAGAATAATCTAAGCAAAACCCAAACCCTAATGGTGCGGTGGCGGCTGTATATGAAGACCCCAGGGTCGTGCAAGACCCTCTGGACGCACCCCTAATTGGGCTCAACAAGATACAAAGCCCAAAGGCCAAAAACAGGTGACACAGCACCGAAACAGATTCTGGACCCTCTCTTCTTTCGATGATTCTTGATGACTCCGGATGAATTTTGATATGAGACCGGCGGCATTGGAAAGGTATTCTTCTTATCTTTCAGTACATATGTAGAACGTCCAAATCCGAGTCCGTATGCGTCCTGGGCATCCGTTTTAGTGCTGACTAGTCCTGAACCCCGAAACGGACTCGAAGTCGATTTTGGTTGGGCCTCCACCTTGGGTTCCACGTCCTTGCTGGTCCTCCATGTCTCCAAGTCCTTATCCCATAATCTCCTGATCCTCTCCATGGTTCCTATTTACAATATAATCATTAGGTAGCAAACCATTCTCAAAAGTGACATATAATGAAGAACGTAGGAACGAGCTCACCTCTAAATTTAGTCATCGTGCACGAGCTCTAGTCATTGGACCTCGCAAGTCCAGAATTGGAGGAGTGTTGCTTGTATCCTTAGAAGTAATGTCCTCATCATCCTCCCCCTCTTGAAGTGGAGTCGTCCTCGACTCAAGCTCATTCTCTTCTCCCATGTATGGTTTCAAATTTGAAATGTTAAAAGTAGGACTAACCCCGAATTCGGAAGGCATCTCAAGTTTGTATGCATTATCATTAATCTTCTCAATTATTTTGAAAGGACCATCAGCTCTAGGCATTAATTTAGACTTTCTCAAATCTGGAAATCTATCTTTTCTCAAGTGTAACCATACTAAATCTCCTACATCAAGTTTTACTTCTTTTCTACCTTTACTACCAGCAATTTTATACTTGTCAATCATCTTTTCAATGCTAAGTCTAGTGGTCTCATGCATTTTCAAAATAAATTCAGCACGTTCCTTAGCATCAACATGAACTCTCTCATGAATAGGTAGAGGAAATATATCAAGTGGACTACGGGGATCAAAACCATACACTACCTTGAAAGGACTTACCTTGGTAGTAGAATGTGTTGCCCGATTATATGCAAACTCAACATGAGGCAAACATTCTTCCCATTGCTTTAAATTTTTCTTCAAAATAGCTCTCAACATAGTACCCAAAGTGCGGTTCACCACCTCAGTTTGTCCATCAGTTTGTGGGTGACAAGTTGTAGAAAACAACAACTATGTACCCAACTTATTCCAATGCGTGCGTCAAAAGTGACTCAAGAATTTTGCATCACGATCTGAAACAATAGTAGAAGGCATACCATGCAAACGTACAATTTCTTTGAAAAAGAGATCAGCAATATAACTAGCATCATCAGTCTTTTGACATGGTATAAAGTGTGCCATCTTAGAAAATCTATCCACAACAACAAAAATACTATCACTCCCCCTCTTAGTCCTAGGCAGTCCTAAAACAAAGTCCATAGAAATATCCGTCCAAGGAATAGAAGGAACAGGAAGTGGCATGTATAAACCATGTGGATTAAAGCGAGACTTAGCTTTTTGACATGTAGTGCAGCGAGCAACAAAGCGCTCAACATATTTCCTCATCCTTGGCCAAAAGAAGTGTGTGGCCAAAATATACTCCGTCTTCTTGGCACCAAAATGACCCATCAATCCACCTCCACGCGCCTCCTGTAACAACAAAAGACGAACGGAACCAACTGGAATGCATAGGCGGTTAGCTCTAAACAAGAATCCATCATTCAACACAAATTTATTCCATGCACGACCTTCTTTACAATGCAACAAAACATCCTTAAAATCAACATCAGCAGCATAGTGTTCTTTAATTGCCTCAATTCCAAAAATTCTACAATCAAATTGAGACAATAAAGTATAGCGCCAAGATAAAGCATCAGCGATCACATTATCCTTCCCTTTCTTATGTTTAATAATATAAGGAAAAGATTCAATAAACTCAATCCATTTAGCATGTCTACGGTTCAAATTACATTGAGAACGAATATACTTAAGTGATTCATGATCAGAATGAATAACAAATTTTTTGGGCAACAAATAATGACGCCACGTCTCTAAACAACATACAAGTGCATATAATTCCTTATCATACATGGAGTAATTCAAAACAGGCCCAGTAATTTTCTCACTAAAGTATGCAACAGGTTTACTATCTTGCATCAAAACACCACCAATGCCTATACCACTAGCATCACATGCAAGCTCAAAAATCTTATCCAAATTAGGTAATTGCAGCAATGGTGCATGTGTAAGTTTATCCTTTAAAGCATCAAAAGACTCATGATGTACCTTACCCCAATGGAAATCAATGCCCTTCTTTGTCAACTCATGCAAAGGTGCAGCAATGGTGCTGAAATCTTTGACAAAGCGGCGGTAGAAACCTGCAAGACCAAGAAAACTCCTCACCTGTGTGATAGTTTTTGGTACAGGCCAGCTCTTTATGGCTTCAATCTTTGCCTCATCCACCTCAATTCCCTGTGGAGTCACAACATAGCCAAGAAAAGAGACTCGATCCGTGCAAAGCACTTCTCAAGGTTACCAAATAAACGTGCATCTCGTAAAGCATCAAAAACAGCACGCAAATGATTCATATGTTCATCTATAGATTTGCTATAAATCAAGATATCATCAAAGTAAACTACCACAAATTTGCCAATGAAAGCTCTTAAAACCTCATTCATCAAGCGCATGAAAGTACTAGGTGCATTAGTTAAACCAAAAGGCATTACTAACCACTCATATAATCCAAATTTGGTTTTGAAAGTTGTTTTCCATTCGTCTCCAAGTTTCATTCTAATTTGATGGTAGCCACTATGCAAATCAATTTTAGTGAAAATTATAGCACCACATAACTCATCAAGCATGTCGTCTAGCCTAGGAATAGGATGACGATATCTAATAGTAATATTATTAATGGCTCTACAATCTACACACATACGCCAAGTACCATCTTTCTTAGGAACCAAAAGTATAGGAACAGCACAAGGACTAAGTCATTGACGAACATACCCACGATCCAAAAGGTCTTGAACTTGTCGTTGTATCTCCTTAGTCTCCTCAGGGTTGGTCCTATAAGCAGCACAGTTTGGCAAAGTAGCACCCGGAATCAAATCAATTTGATGCTCAATCCCTCTCAAAGGTGGCAATCCCGGGGGTATCTCAGCTGGAAAAACATCCTCATACTCCTGCAAAAGGTTAGTGACAGCAGAAGACACAGCACTAGAAGCAACATCATCAAGTGAAAACAAAGCTTTTTTGCATATCAAAGCATAGCAAATATCATCATTATCAGAACTTTCAGCAAGCTCAGATTTTGTCGCAAGACATGAGCGACCTTGTAATTAGAATTAACAGGTTGTTGAACTTCAGGACCTTTATTTTTCAAACTAGCAGTTCTTTCTAAATCAGCTTGTACAATTTCAACAGGGGTCATTGGTAACAAAGTAATTTTAGCTCCTTTATGCATAAAAGTGTACTTATTACTTCTACCATGGTGTACAGCATCATTATCAAATTCCCAAGGTCTACCCAATAAAAGTGAACATGCTTGCATGGGTACAACATCACAATCAACAGAATCCACATAAGAACCAATGGAAAAAGGAACTCTGCAAGTTTGTATTACCTTAGCTTTGCCAGAGTCATTTAACCACTGAATGTAGTACGGATGTGGATGTGGACGTGTGGTGAAAGCAAGCTTGTTGACCATATTAGAACTCACCAAGTTATTGCAGCTCCCTCCATCAATGATGACACGTGCTCGGCGGTTCATGATGACGAAGAAAATCTGGAACAAGTTGTGGCGCTGCATCGTCTCGGGCTGATGAACTTGTGTGCTAAGGACACGTTGAACAATAATGTTCATGTATCCCGTGGTGTCTTCGCCTCCAATGACGAGGTCACTGCTGGTGGCAGCGACGTCCTCCTCCTCATCCTCCATATTGGAGGTGCTCATGTAACCGCCATCGTCTGTCGCCACATAGGCCCGCCTACTTGGACAATCTTTCTGCACATGACCAAGTCCATGGCACTGAATCCCTGTAGTGCGCCCTGTCGAAGCAACAGAGGAGGCACTACTAGCTGGTACCTGCACAGAAAGTTTACCTGAGCGCGTAGAAGGTGCAGGGGCTGATATTGGGGCTGCAGAAACAACACTGGTTCCCTTGGTAGCTGCTGGTGGGGGCGGCCGGAAAGATGGCCTGGGCGGCCCCGAAGTCACCGTCGAGCATGGGGGGTAGGAGTTCCTTGACTTGCTGTACTCCTCAAAAGCCGGGAAAAGTCCCTATGATTCTTTCTCTGCAAGCATAGCATACTGGAAACACTGGGTGAGGGTATAATATTCTTTATAATCAAGAATGTCCTGAATTTCTTTTCTTAAACCAGAATAAAAGCGACAAATCCGATCCTCTACTTTTTCAACTACAGCACAACGAATCAAACCCTTCTGAAGCTCACTAAAGTACTCCTGAACAGTTTTATCTCCTTGCTCTAAACGCTGCAGTTTATTATGAATCTCTCTATAAAAAGAAGGGGGAACAAAACGATCACGCATTGCTACCTTAAGTTCTTCCCAAGTAGTAGGCAAATCAGTTTCAGCAGCTAGACCACTCCACCAAACAATACCAAATCAGTTTCAGTCCTTAAACTCACTAGTAGCTTGTTTAACTCTATGTTGTTCAGGAACAAGGTGGGCATTGAATTTTTATTCTACAGTCATCTCGCAATCAAGATAAACATCACCATCATACTGACCCAAAAACAAAGGAATTGAAAACTTAATTTTAGCATACGGGTCATCTGGAGCATAGTTACCGTGTGGACGACGATTGTTGTTGTGGAAACCACCCATACCTTGAGTATTATGTTGCAAACGGTGTCGTAATCATGCGGTCCTTGTAGCTGACCTATCCACGGTGCCATCAGCCTTATACACCGTGTCTTCATCATGGACATCTTCAACGTCATTGTTGTTATTATTGGTGTTCGTATCATTGGTCTTGGGGGCGGTCTCCAACACGACAACCTGATCGGTTAACTTAGAGACCCGCTTATCCAACCGCTCGATGCTTTCTCCGATGTGAAGCTTGCTAACCGCATCAGTAATGACTCTGGTGATCGTCTCTGCCAAATCACTCTGAGCAGCCTGCAAAGCCTTCTGGAGCTGCTCTTGGCTCATGCACTCAGCAAATTGTGAGGATGAAGCCATCTCTCCGTTGTTACTTCCTACCATCATAAACACCAAAACAAGAAACAAACAGTGAAGGTTATCCCTACAAAACAGCTAAGCGATGGTGCCTCTCAACACAGCAAAAGGAGACTCCTTACAAAGCTCTTACAAAGTTCTGAAAAGCAAAGCAAAGGATACCAGAGAGATGTGTTCCATGATTGCAAGGGTCACAAAATAACCTATGTGCTGTCCAGAAGAAATATGTAGAGCTAGGAAGGCCAAATATATATATGTGAGTGGTACACAAATCAAAAACATATAGTAAAGCTGAATAAGTGCCCAAGTAACTTGTCCCTAGTTGCTGGTCTAATTATGCCCTAGAACAGTAGTAATAGCAAAGTAGAAATAAGGAGACAAAGGCACAACAGGCGATAACAGGGGGCTAAGTGCAAAACAGCCAAATCCAGAAATTTCAGGGGCTAGATGTAGCACTAGTAGAAATCCCAAATTTCTTTTTTTTGATTTTATTTTTTTTGATATTTTTCTCCAACTCACTAACAATGGAGGAGAATCCACAAAAAATTTCAGCTCAAACAGAGGTAGGATGTGGCCTACAGAAAATTTTGAATTTGCAGAAAACATCGGTTTTAAACTTAAATCAATTTTATCTTTATCTTCCCAATTTTTTTGATTTTTTTGACGAGGGAACACAGGGCGTAGCTGAGTGTGGGTATGCTCAATTTTGAGTCAAGAATCTCCTGTAAAAATTTCAGCCAAAACGGACAATCGAGCGAAAAGTTATGCCCGTTTTACCGAAGGGGGGTCGGAGTTGGTTTTTCAGAAACCCGAGTCGGGATAGGGGTCGGGTTTGGAATTGGGTAAGATTCTTTTTTGGCGGCGTGGATGCAGCGGAAAGTGGAATTTGTGGGGATTGGTCCGAGGTGTTTGAGGATGGGATTAGGGTGGGTGTATCGATCAATCAACCCTAGCACACAAAGCCGATAGAACAGAGGATGGTGAAGGGGATGGCGGCTAGGGTTGCAAGGGAAACACTACTGATGACAAAAACACAAACTAAACCAGCGACTAAACAAAAACTAGGGCACAAACTCAACACTACGGACTCTGAAATTGAAATATGCAACGGCTAAACACGTGGTTATGGGCGGAGGGGAAAACTTTTTTTGGCTTTTCTGTGGATGATAGGATGAACACAAAACGAAATTAACTAAAGGTAGTGCGAACCTGATGGTGCACCTGAAGCTTTGATTACCACTTGATGTGGACAAGGGTTCCCGATCTTCCGAAAGGTTCTGGATACATTGATTTGTTCGGAGGCGACACACAAATTGATCCGGCTTCAGAACAGCACGTTCTAAACCCCGTAATCGCAGCACGACGTCTCCTCTGGTTATCAACCGTCCTAAAACGATTGACCTTGCCGAGAGGCTAATCCCTGCCTGCGAATCAAGAACACAAGCAAGAACAAAGAAGAAAGCAACACAATTGCAGATGTATTATGAATCTCACGAAGATGGGGTCTCACAAACCGTGATGACGGCGAAACTGTTATGAACAGAATAATCTAAGCAAAATCCAAACCCTAATGGTGCGGTGGCAGCTGTATATGAAGACCCTACGGTCGTGCAAGACCCTCTGGATGCACCCCTAATTGGGCTCAACTAGATACAAAGCCCGTATGCCATTATACTTCTCAATGCCGACTGGCTTGTAGCCGACCGGCCAGCTGACAGTTCGAAGTTCCCGAGTGAAGGCTCGGATGCCACCCTCCTCGTCATAATCGTCAACGGCCGGAGTCCGTTCTCGTTCGCGGCCGGCTTCTTGGTAATATCTATCATCGCGGTGGCCCTCGTCCTGTCGATCACGGTAATGATCATCTATATGTGGCTGCCGCCTGTTGTCATGCTCATAGTCGACATAACCACGCTGGCGCCGTTCATCTTCATATTCTCGGCGGGCCGCATCGTCACGCTCCTGGTATTTGTTGTCCAATCGGACCCGCGCATCACATGGTGGTATGCCGTTGCGCAGGTCGGCGCTTGGATGTCCATCATGGTACTCAGCAATGGGTCTGCGCCTGGGGACAGTAGGTGGGGTTGCCTCCCGGTTGGAGCGCTGTTGGTCTCTTCTATCCTCCCTTGGCACCGAACTAGCGGCCCCAGAAACTAATTTAGTCGGTGTTGATCGTGCCGCATGCATCCCCAGTATAGCCACGGCCCTGATGTGCGCTTTCAATTGGTTGACCTGAGGTGTCAACTCTGGGGAGACTTGGAGCAGAGGCTCTATTGTTTGCAGGAGGGTTGCCGCAGCCTTGATGTTGTGCTGTGGGGTCTTGAAGACGTCTTCACCATCAAGTTTTAAGGTGAGGTCTCCTATATATAGGTTTTGCAAGACTCGGGGTCTCTGCTGAGGATCCAGTCTTTGAAGCGGAGGAGTGGTGGCGTCTGGATCACTGTCTTCGAGGTCGGTTTCATGTCCGTCTACACGTGGCACGGTACCACACGCGGTAGCATCCGCCGATGTTTCGCCGTCTGCTTGCCCCTGAGCAACAGGTGCTACCATGAATACCTTGTGGAAATCCGAGGAACAACTCTCTGAATCACTC
This sequence comes from Eleusine coracana subsp. coracana, assembly GCA_032690845.1. Taxonomy (NCBI): domain Eukaryota; kingdom Viridiplantae; phylum Streptophyta; class Magnoliopsida; order Poales; family Poaceae; genus Eleusine; species Eleusine coracana. Next base: position 40,917,503 of record CM064428.1, on the reverse strand, counting down.
GGCTATTCAATCAAGTCCAGGGGTGACTCGCCTTCAAGGCCGATTGCTGCAACAAATCTTGATTCGTCAAAGAATTTGAGATCTTCGTCCGACTGATTCATGTGATGAGCCAGGAGATCAACTGTAGTGTAACCTGAATCGACCAAGGTTGTCACTCGGGGCGTTGCGGACAACGTTGAGTTGCCGCCCGAGAGGGTTTCCGCCTGGAGAGCTGTCACCGCGTTGTTGAGGCCAAGCGGGAATCGGCCGACCGGATTGCTCTGATCGGCCATGGCAGCGATCGAGTGGGCCGTGCATTCAACATTGATGAGGTTCCCGTGCTGATCGGCGACGAGGCTGACGGTGCCAAAGCAGATCTTGTCTTCCGGGCGAAACATGATGTCGACAAAAGCCATCGATTTCGACGAAGCTACACTCAACGCTGCCCCTTCCTAGCGCGCTAACTATCGAGAGATATTCTCGATAGTAGATCTAGGTATGCGTATGAGTATGAAAGATCGATGGACACACGAGACGCAAGGTTTAGACAGGTTTGGGCCTCCTGAGGGATAACAACCCTACGTGTTGTATTCTGTGGTGTATATTCTGGGTATCCACGAGAGAGCCCCTGCCCCTCCTTATATTTTCGGGGGGTAGGGTTATATGGTAAGTGTCTTAGTCAGTTACAACATGATTTCCGACTAGGACTCTATCTCTAACTTTCTATCTCTAGTATTGACTTGTCGTGTACACCAAGTAACAATCCGAGTAGTTATCTTCATGGGTCTTTATCTTTATTGGACCCCGGCCCACTCGGTAACATATCCGAGTGGTGAGGTATCCCTGGTATATATATACCATAAAAGTAGAAACAAGGAGACAAAGGCACAACAGGCGATAACAGGGGGCTAAGTGCAAAACAGCCAAACCAGAAATTTCAGGGGGCTAGATGTAGCACTAGTAGAAATCCCAAATTTCTTTTTTTTATTTTATTTTTTTGATATTTTTATCCTACTCACTAACAATGGAGGAGAATCCACAGAAAAGATCAGCTCAAACAGAGGTAGGATATGGCCTACAAAAAATCTTGAAGTTGTAGAAAACGTCGGGTTTAAACTTAAATAAATTTTTTCTTATCTTCCCGATTTTTTTGAATGTTTTGGTGAGGGCACACAGGGCGGAGGCTAGTGTGGGTTACCTCAACTTTGAGTCAAGAATCTCCTGTAAAAAGTTCAGCCAAAACAGACAACCGAGCATAAAGTTATGCACGTTTTACCGAAGGGGGGTCGGAGTCGGTTTTCCAGAAACCCGAGTCGGGGGTTTGGGGTCGGGTTTGGAATCGGGTAGGATTTTTTTTGGAGGAGCGGAGGCAGTGGAAAGTGGAATTTGTGGGGATTGGTCTGGTGTGTTGACGGTGTGTTTAGGGTGGGATTAGGGTGGGACTAGGCTAGGTGTGTCGATCAATCAACCCTAGCACAAAAAGCCAACAAAACAGAGGATGGTGAAGGGGATGGCGGCTAGGGTTGCAAGGGAAACACTACTGATGACAAAAACACAAACTAAACCAATGACTAAACAAGAACTAGGGCACAAACTCAACACTACGGAATCTGAAATTGAAATATGCAGAGGCTAAACACGTGGTTATGGGCGGAGGAAAATTTTTTTTGGGCTTTTCTGTGGACGATAGGATGAACACAAAACAAAATTAACTATGGGTAGTGAGAACCTGATGGTGGACCTGAAGCTCTGATACCACTTGATGTGGACAAGGGTTCCCGATCTTTCGAAAGGTTCTAGATATGATGATTTGGTCGGAGACGACAGACAAATCGATCGGGCTTCAGAACAACATGTTCTAAACCCCGCAATCGTAGCACGATGTCTCCTCTGGTTATCAACCATCCTAAAATGATTGACCTCGCCGAGAAGGCTAATCCCTGTCTGCGAATCAAGAACACAAGCAAGAACAAAGAAGAATGCAACACAATTGCAAATGTATTATGAATCTCACGAAGTTGGGGTCTCACAAACCATGATGATGGCAAAACTGTTATGAACAGAATAATCTAAGCAAAACCCGAACCCCAATGGTGTGGTGGCGGCTGTATATTAAGACCCTAGGGTCATGAAAGACCCTCTGGACACGCCCCTAATTGGGCTCAACTAGATACAAAGCCCAAAGGCCAAAAATAGGCGATGCAGCACTGAAACAGATTCTGGACCCTCTCTTATTTCGACAATTCCCGATGACTCCGGATGAATTTTGATATAAGACTGGCGGCATTGGAAAGGTCTTCTTCTTATATTTCCGTGCATATGTAGAACGTCCAGGGCATCTGTTTTAGTGTAGACTGGTCCTGAGCCCCGAAACAGACTCGAAGTCGGTTTTGGTTGGGCCTCCACCTTGGCTTCCACGTCCTTGCTGGTCCTCTATGTCTCCAAGTCCTTCTCCCATCATCTCCTGGTCCTCTCCATGGTTCCTAATTACAATATAATCATTAGGTAGCAAACCATTCTCAAAAGTGACATATAATGAAGAATGAAGGAACGAGCTCACCTCTAAATTTAGTCGTCGTGCACGAGCTCTAGTCATTGGACCTTGCAAGTCCAGAATTGGAGGAGTGTTGCATGTATCCTTAGGAGTGATGTCCTTATCAGGATTTCTATTGATTTTTCACATGAGTTGGTCAATATAAGAAGATCCTTCAGTCCGTAAGACGCCTCCGAAGCCGGAATTGAGTATAATTTCCCAAGTAATCGCCTTAAGTCGGAAATTTTCGATCAAAAGATTATTGAGAGAGTTTTAGGGAAGCTTTACAAGGATGATATAGAGATTGATGGAACAGAGATGAAACAAGTGAAGAGATTGCTAGATAGGTGCTTTGAGCCATCTCCCTACGAAGGATTATGTGGTGTGTATGTTGTAGGTCTCACTGAAGAGGAAGAAGTAGAACCGTACATACCATGTGAGATATCGAGGTAAAATTTTTCCGAAAGCCTTGTGTGACTTTGGTTCACATGTCAGCTTGATGACTTACGACGCATTCATAAGCATGCTGTATGGAACTCAACAGCGGCTCATAGGGACTGAACTTGAGATCATCATGGCGGATGGAGGGAAAACCAAGCCTCTGTGAGTGATCAGGAATGTTGAAATTGAGATCAGCTTGAAAACAATACCGGTAGATTTCTTTGTTCTAGACAATAAAGAAACTAGGGTTGAAGAGATCATTCTGGGAAGGCCATTCTTAAGATTAGTACAAGCTATTCTGGATGCTGCGAAAGGTCAAATTACGCTACACCTAGGAGAGGAAGAAGTGCAATTTCAATTTAACAATCCATATCATCAAGACCCTTCTTACTATCAGGAATTCTCCCCAGATGAAGATGAGAAGATAGGGATGGATATGGGAGATCCACTGGTCCACATCCTGCACAGAACTGACAAGTATACTACCAACGCCGATCGGCTCAACCAGGAAAATCCTAATTTTGAACCTCTCGGGAAGCTGGATCCAGATGAAGCGCCAGAAGTGGATCATAAGGAACTTCCGAAGGAGCTATGCTATGAATATCTAGGGAAGAATAGCACATATCCAATTATTGTGAACAATGCCCAATTAGAAGCCCAAAGGCCAAAAACAGGCGACGCAGCACAGAAACAGATTCTGGACCCTCTCTTGTTTTGATGATTCCTGATGACTCCAGAAGAATTTTGATATGAGACCAGAAGAATTGGAAAGGTCTTCTTCTTATCTTTCCGTGAATATGTATAACATCCAAATTCAAGTCCGTATGTGTCCTGGGCAGCCGCTTTAGTGCAGACTGGTCCTGAGCCCCGAAACAGACTCAAAGTCGGTTTTGGTTGGGCCTCCACCTTGGCTTAAACGTCCATGCTGGTCCTCCATGTCTCCAAGTCCTTCTCCTATCCTCTCCTAGTCCTCTCCCTGGTTCCTAACTACAATATAATCATTAGGTAGCAAACCATTCTCAAAAGTGACATATAATGAAGAACGTAGCAACGAGCTCACCTCTAAATTTAGTCGTCGTGCACGAGCTCTAGTCATTGGAACTTGCAAGTCCAGAATTGGAGGAGTGTTGCAAGTATCCTTAGGAGTGATGTACTCATCATAAACAGCCGCGCCCGACGTTTCCCCTCAATCCCTTGTTCACCGCTCGACCACCCTCTGCTCAAGATGGAGCAATTTTGAGTAAAACCGAGGCGAGCACTTCCAGTGACTTTCACCACCGCTGACCGAAATTGGTTGCTCCCGGTGAGCCCCATCACCCATTCTTTTCCCTCTCTTGTGCGCACCCTTCTGACTCACTTCCCTAACCATTCTACCCTTGGTTCCTTGCTCAAGATCAATGGCGCCGCTGTTTTCCCCCGGCTGCTTTTCGCTCCGCCGAAATCCGAAGCCGCTCCACGACGAGCTCCTACCACCGGCCATCCACGTCCAACTCCGACCTCACGCTGCTCTTCCCCATGCTCCTGTGAAGCTGTGGGAGCAAACGGAGATCGATTTGGTGCCTTCTACCGGAAACGCGACCTCGCCAAAGCTCGCCTTCCGCCGCCTCTCGTCACTGACAATCTTCTGGTGAGCCACTCGCCCCATGAACCCTGCCAACCATTCCGCCTAGATGCGCGCGTCATCTTTTTGCCCTCGCGGCTAGTTCTCCCCGCGCACAACCGCCGGCAGCGAGTCCTCTGGCCGCGCGCCACCCCGCTCCAACGAGCCTATTGGCCGTCCTTCAGATGCCTATGTGGCCATGATGTGGCTCCAATATGGATCCAAGGTGTCGCCTCCGTGGCAGGCTTTTAAACCTGAAATACCAGTAAATGACCCAGAAATTGCTTAAAACTTTGAAAACTCCTAGTAAATCGAATTCAAATCTGATGAGGCCCAATCAAATTTTGTTAGATTCTTTGTAAAGTGCTCTATTTTAATAAAATAATAAATAACTATCACTGTATATTTATTTTTGTTAACACATTAAATTCTCCAAACACCAATTAATTCACCAGAAATTCTAGGAACGGAATTTAGTCCTGATGTTTGGCATGCTTAGTAAATACATGATTATCTATCACCACAAATTTTGCTTTGGCAAAATATGAATTAATTTAGGCTCCGGAATTTAATTAGGACTCCGAGATCACAAGTTGTATGTCAAATTTAGCAAAGTTTGAATTTTGGTTGGACCGTGTGCCATTTCTTGGTCACATAGTTTATGCAGAAGGTATCTCAGTGGACCCTGGCAAAGTTCAAGATGTGCTAGACTGGAAGCCACCAAAGACGGTTCATCAAGTATGCAGTTTCCTCGGGTTAGCTGGATATTATCATAGATTCATTCCAAACTTTTCTCGGCTGACCAAACCCATCACGGAGCTACTAAAAAAGGAGAAAAAGTTCGATTGGAATGACAGATGTGAAGAAGCATTTCAAGTATTGAAGAAATTATTGACCACTGCCCCAGTATTGGCCCAACCAGATATCACCAAGCCGTTCGACGTATATTGTGATGCGTCTAGGACAGGACTTGGATGTGTACTCATGCAAGAAGGTCGTGTCATAGCCTATGCATCTCGACAGCTACAGAAGCATGAAGAGCACTATCCAACTCATGATTTGGAGCTAGCTGTAGTTGTACTTGCACTGAAAATATGGAGGCATTATTTGCTCGGCAACTTAGTGCACATTTACACAGACCATAAGACCTTGAAATACATCTTCACCCAGACTGATCTGAACATGAGACAGCGTCGGTGGCTAGAATTGATTAAGGATTATAACCTGGAGATTCATTATCATCCAGGCAAGGCCAATATAGTCGCCGATGTGTTAAATAGGAAGGTACACTGCAACCACTTAATGCTGGAATATCACAACGACGACGACGACGACATCACTACGTCAGAACCCGGCCTTCATGTTTCACCTGCTGTAGTGATTAGCAACCTAAGTGTACATTCTACTATTCATGAAGAAATCATTGCTGCATAGAAAAAGGACATTGGTATGACCCATATCTGTCAAAACATTAAGGATGGTAAAGCAAAGTGTTTCACCCATGACTCAGACGGTACTCTGCGGTTCAATAACCGTTTAGTAGTACCAAAAGACTTCGAACTCTGAGGGAAGATCTTAGATGAAGCACATCACTCCAAATATTCTATCCATCCCGGTAGTAATAAAATGTACCAAGACTTGAAGAAGAATTTTTGGTGGACAAGGATGAAGCGAGAAGTTGCTCGATATGTCGCAGAATGCAATACTTGTCAGAGAGTTAAGGCTGATCATTTGAAACAGGCCGGATTACTTCAACCATTGAGTATTCCCGCCTGGAAATGGGAAGACATCAGCATGGATTTTATTGTTGGTCTCCCTCTCACTTCTCGGAAGCATGATTCGATTTGGGTCGTTGTGGAACGACTCACAAAATCTGCCCACTTCCTACCAATAAATAATACCTACAAAATAAAGCAATATGCAGAACTATACATAGCAAGAATTCTATGTCTTCATGGAGTACCCAAGACCATTGTTACAGATCATGACTCGCAGTTGTCGCTCGTTTTTGGGAACAACTGCATGCATCTCTGGGTACCAAGTTGATCCGAAGTTCTGCTTACCATGCCGCTACTGACGGACAAACCGAGCGTATCAACCGGATTTTGGAGGATATGCTTAGGGCATGTGTTTTAACACATGGTGGCAATTGGGATGAGTATTTGCCTTATGCGGAATTCTCATACAACAATAGTTCCTAAGAGAGTCTAAAAATGTCACCATTTGAAGCACTTTATGGTTGCAGTTGTAGAACACTGCTAAACTGGTCTGAATCTGGAGAAAGAGTAACCTTTGGTCCTGACCTTGTCAAGAATGCTGAAGAAAAGGTTCGTACCATTCAAGCAAATCTTAAAGCTGCTAAATGCCGTCAAGAGAAGTATGCAAACAGACAACATAGGCCACTATATTACAAAAAGGGTGACTACGTCTATCTTCGAGTGTCACCTATGAAGGGTATCCAATGGTTTGGAGTCAAACGAAAGTTAGCTCCCCGTTATATTGGGCCATTCCAAATTTTGGAATGATGTGGGAATGTAGCCTATAAGCTGGAGTTACCCGCCAATCTATCTGGAGTTCATCACACCTTTCACGTCTCTTAGCTAGAGCGGTGTCTCAAACCACCCATCGACAAAATCTTGGAAGAGTATGACCAACTCCAACCCGATCTCACCTACTCCGAACGACCCATAAAGATCCTCGTCGAGAAAGAGCGCACAACCCGTAATAGAACCCTTAAGTTCTACAAAGTTCAATGGAGTAACCACTCAGAGGATGAGTCTACTTGGGAATCTGAAGAATTTCTGAGCACTCACTACCCGGAATTTTGGTCGTGATACACAGGTATACTATGACCACCGTACTTCCCTCTAGTTTGCCAGTTCATAATCTCAGGACGAGATTTCTTTAAGGAGGGAGGGCTGTGACACCTCAGGTGTCTCACCTTAATTTAACAAAATTGAGGAGCACAAATCATGGAAATTATAGCATGAAATGATAGAGCCTATCTATTTGAATTAATTCTAGGCAAATAAAAACCCTGCAACCAAGTTATTGAAGCAATTTAAAATTTCAATACAACTCATGCCAAATAAATTCGTCAACAGTTTGATAATAATAAAATAGAATATTATGAATTTATCGGGCATTTTATCTTATTAGCAAGACTCATAATTAATTAATTGATTCTTAAATAACCAATTAATGCATTTAATAAATTCTAAAAATATTTTTATGAAAAATCCAAATAAATTTCACCATAGTGTTCTCCACCATTTAAATAGTCAGTCCACCAAATTTCACCATTTTAGGAAATCCCTAGCTATTGTATTTTGAATTAATAGAAACTAGCTTTGACCAGGGATCTTTTCTTCCAGGGGTTTAGAGGAAAATCTCCTCTTCTTCCTCCTCACTGGCGTAGAGCACCCCCCCCCCCCCCCTGCCGACTCCACCGCTGGTGCATGACTCGGCCCGCCTTCACTCCACCTCGGAACCCAGCGTGCGCAACAGCGCCGCCTGCCATCCCCCTGCTCCTCCGCCCTATCCTCTCAGCCGCGCGCCCGCCCAACGGCCTCCGCTTCCCTCTTCTCCTCTCTGCATGCCACTGAGCCGCACGGCAAGCTTTCAATTCCCGCCGCTCTCCCGCTCCCTTTCCCCCATTCACTTCCTGGCCCTCTGCTCCGCCTGAAACCGCACCGCAAGCTCACGAGTACATCACCCTCGCTCTCACCCTCTTCTCTCTCTCTCTCTCTCATTTCTACTCTCCGCGCTCTGCTTCTCCCCGTCATTACCAAACCTCGTTTGACCTCGCTGCCCTACTCTTCCACCGCCTCCCGAGCCGAGCCCAATGCACAAACAGCCGCGCCCGACGTTTCCCCTCACTCCCTTATTCACTCCTCGACCACCCTCTGCTCGAGATGGAGCAATTTTGAGTAAAACCGAGGCGAGCACTTCCGGCGACTTTCACCGCCGCCGACCGAAATTGGCTGCTTCTGGTGAGCCCCATCACCCATTCTCCCCTTGGTTCCTTGCTCAAGATCGACGGCGCCGCTATTTTTCCTTGGCCTCTTTTCGCTCCACTGAAATCTGAAGCCGCTCCACGTCGAGCTCCTTCCACCGGCCATCCACGTCCAACTCCGAGCTGATGCCGCCCTTCCCCATGCTCCCGTGAAGCTGAGGGAGCAAACGGAGATCGATTTGGTGCCTTCTACCGGAAACATGACCTTGCCGAAGCTCGCCTTCCGCCGCCTCTCGTCACTGATGATCTTCCGGTGAACCACTCCCCCCATGAACCCTGCCAACCATTCCGCCTAGACATGCGAGTCATCTTTCTGTCCTCGCGGCAAGTTTTCCCCGCGCACAACCGCCGGCAGCGAGCCCTCCGGCCGCGCGCCACCCCGCTCCAACGAGCCTATTGGCCATTCTTCTGGCGCCTACGTCGCCATGACATGGCTCCAACGTGGATCCTAGGTGTTGCCTACGTGGCAGCAATTTAAACCTGAAATACCAGTAAATGACCCAGAAATTACTTAAAACTTTGAAAACTTCTAGTAAATCGAATTCAAATCCGATGAGGCCCAAACAAATTTCGTTAGATTCTTTGTAAAGTGCTCTATTTTAGTAAAATAATAAATAACTGTCACTGTACATTTATTTTTGTTAACACATTTAATTGTCCAAACACCAATTAATTCACCAGAAATTCTAGGAATGGAATTTAGTACTAATTTTTGGCATGCTTAGTAAATACATGATTATCTATCACCACAAATTTTGGTTTGGCAAAATATGAATTTTGTTAGGCTCTGGAATTTAATTAGTGTGTTTGCTTAAATAAACTCTAGTAATTATTCTATAAATAATTAGCACTTGCCACTTGGCACAAAAATCACTCACACAAGTCTCTGTGCACAGTAAATCACACATGTACAGAAACATAAAATTACTTGGTTAATTAATTTAATTGCTTATATCCCTCATTTACTTTGTTTAATTGCATAAAGGATATATATACCTAAAATTATAACTATCAACCCAACTTCTCTGAAGCATATGGCTTCGAGAACATAATAATAATTCAATTAATATTAAAAGACAAGGTGCTTGCATGCATCATATCATTTCACTCAACGGTATATCGATAATGATGTTAATACAATTCGATCATATAGGCAACAATGACCAGGAGCAAGAAGAGGATAATCAGAAGGACCTTGATCCTTAGGAGTAAGAAATTGTAGTTGCTAGCAGTAACATCGATCCAGGCAAACCCCGGTTTACATTCGCCATTTTCATAAAGTTTGCTAGTTTTCAATATTACTAGTGTCTGTGATTATTGTTGCACTAGGTCATAGGAGTTGGTTGGAACCCACCTTGCATGACACCAAATGACCTATGTCACTGTCAATAGAACTTTGGTAGTATCGGTACTGTGTCGCTATGCTTAGTAATTGCTACACTCGGTAGATATCATTACTAAGAAATGAATTGGACCACGGGAACGGGAATGAATAAAAGAAGTTTATTTTGATGTTATGACCGGACAGGGATGATGCATGTGTAGGTTTGCAGGAACACATGGGTGTTGACTGTGGTAGCCCTGCCTTGTTGAACCTAGGACCCGTCCGTGATCGACCCCTTTGTCAAGTATTGAACAGTACCAAATGCATGCTGGTCTATGGGCACTAGTAAACTGATGTAGCATTAGCGCGGCAATGAGGACGGTACCTAGTACAGTGGTCGTTGACCCTTCTACTACTGGAGTGGGCGGTTCATACCGTGAAGTACTGTTGGCAGGACGGCATGCCCACTCACTATGACTGGACCCGGACCGAGTTGTTTTTTATCCTTACGAAAGGTTGCCATATACGATCTTAATTGGTGTGTATGTGTCATGTATCTCAGGTTATCCCAGCTGGTGTAAATCAATTGCAATTGCTGTCCCTTGCAGTAATGAGTACCACTTGGTCACTGAGTCGTCACGTAGTTGCACATGGTACTTGGAAATTGATTATGATGATTATTGTTGATGTTACTATTATTGCTCTTATGTTATAGTTACCTTCTGTATTGCTTTATTATCTTATTGTTGCAACTAAAGTTACATTCTGCTCTACCCAGTTAAATTGAGAAGTAAAACTTGATAGAACTAACAGGTTGCTTAGTGCGAGTCTTTTCAAACAAGCCACCTATTAGAGCCATTGCATGTCTAGATGTCCCACGGGTAAGACTTGCTGAATAATTAGTACTCAGGCTTTATGCCACTGTTGTTTTCAGGTAATGAAGAAGTAGAATTGCCTGTAGAGGTGCTGCCTTGGGACATGCAAGTCCCGGATGGTTGGACCGCCCACTGTGAGTCTGACTCACCGCCGTAGTGATGTGTGTTGCTAGAGTGATGGTTCTTCGGGCATGAACCATTACTATGTTGTATCGTTGAGCTCGTAGCTCCTTATCATTATTTACTTCTGTTGTGTTTTAAAAAACATGATGAACTTGTAGTATTCCGCTGCACTCTGATGACTTAATGATGTAATATTCAACTTAAATTCGAACCTATGTTGTATTATCAAGTGTCTGCGTTATCAGCACCATCGGGACCTCGATCCTCTGGTACGGGGCGCCACAAAATGGAAACTAAGGTAGAAAAGTTGGGATGTAGACCTCGTCAGTTGTCAAGGCTTGGTAATGCGAGAGAAACTTATTGACAACTTAATAAGCATAAACTAGAGGCTAACTGAATTACGAGTTGTGAATGTCGATCCAAGCACGAGCACCAGGAATCTCATCACAACTATAAGGCTGGTTGGTCCATGTCCCTTAGGAGCAGGCAGGTCCCAAACTGAAAATGACATGAAGCAGGATCGTCGCCGAATCTCGGAGCTTACAGCAAGCATACTATGGTTGGGCTGGAAAGCAGAGCCGGAGTGCCAAGGGGTGGAGATCTGTTGCATACCTATGCTAGGAAGGGCTGCGGTAGGCCGGAGCGCTTGAAGAAGGCCACGGCCTCCTGGCCGCTGATCCGGTTGTCATGGTCCATATCTGTGGCACGGAAGTAGGCGTTGAACGCCTCATCCATCACGCCCGGGTGGATTTGGCAAGGACTAGAGAAGGTCACCGGCGGCGAGTGCACAGTGCATAGGACGGCGAGATCGGGGATGCTGTGTGTGTGTATTTGGAGAAGAAGGAAGGAGGAGAGAGATCAAGCAGAGGATGGTGGTGGAGTGGAGCTGTTTTGGATTTCGCTGGCCTTCCACATGGCATGTTTACTTTCATTGCATATGTAAAATGCTTGTTGCATGCATCATATAGGAAACACAAAGGAGGCTTGTTCCACTTGGAGATAGTTGTGCCTCATGCTCTATATGAGATTACATGTCCATAAGTGTGACCAAAGGAAAGGATTGTGCTTCATGCCCATTGAGCAAGCTCTTATGAACTCCGAGGTTAAAACTACTCGCGTGGTTCATGGACTAAGGCTCATACATAACCCTTTGGTTCTTATTTGCCTTGGTTCTTATTTGCTCGATTCTTCATTTGGCATTTGCGAAAACTCTAAGGCAATACAGTGCCACTGTTTGAAAAGTAGTGTTTGAGAGTTCTGTATATATTCCAAGTGCAGTGTTTGTTTGAATGTTTAGCGAGGGCACTTGGAAAATGGAGAAAATCCTTGACTCAGCAATTTTCTAGAAGTGACCATACAGTCCGGTCATTAGACCGTACAGTCCGGTCAGTGGTAGTGGGCACAGTGCCTAAGGGGAATTTGGTCATAGAGACCAGACCGAACAGTCCTAGAGATCGTACCATCCGGTCTGCAGTAGGCCAGCAGACCCCAACCTGACCGGATAGTCCGGTGTAGAGATCAGATCATCCGGTCAGTTCGTTTGATCGTGCGAAGCTTCTCCAGATCTGAACCGTTGATCTATCCTTGAGCTGATCTCGGACATTCATTAAGATTTGACCTAGGTTAAAATCACGTCAGCCAAATTGACCAGTTCCTTGTTCTATTCAACGAAGCCGAGTTCTCGCCCAGAGTCACCGACGAACTCGCCTTCCCCGCCGTCGCCGACCACCCCTCGCCTCCTCACCACCGACGATCTCCCGTGCCCACATTTGTTCACACCCGCACGCAGTTCTCCCTCACCCCGCTCTCCCACGGGCTCGCACCGCCGCACCCGCGCGCAGACACCGTCGCCTCGGCCTCACTGCCACACCACCTATTTGCCACCGAAGGTCGCCGTCGACCTGCGCCACCGGTGCTTCGTCTTCGTCCACATGCACGCGCATCCAGAGCCCCCCTGAGCCTAGCTCACCTCTCCTTGGGTAAAGGTTCCCCCTTTATTCCTCCAGCTCCATTGCCGGTGTCAAGAAAAGTTTCATGTTTTCCGGCGATCGGTTGAGGGACCACCTCATCCTCGGCTTGGATTTTCCACAGGGTATCATGCTGATCCTCCTTTCATCGATAAGGCCCTAAATTTCAAGTAGTTAGCTTCAATTAATGCAATTGAATTGACTATCCATGATTAGTTGCATTAATTAGCTAATTGACTCAACCTAGGTTGCAAATAATTTCCTGCATATCTGTTATATGCAATTCTAGGGTTTGTCTCCTGTCTAGTCTACAGTTGGACTTTATTGCCATTATTTGACTGTACACAAGATGACTCACACCAGCCACGTATAGTCGATGATCACTATTGTTACTTTGCATATTTGCCTGGTCATCATGTCCTCTATTCAATGCTAGGTTTTCTATTGCGCATTTTTTCCTAGTGGTGCTTTGCTTTTAGATGTATTAGGGTCCATGCTCATCCTATCTATACCTATGTGCGTGCAGTGACAGGAGTTTGCTGCAGTTGTTATGGCAGGGTTAGGACAAGACAAGAGCAAGGGAAAGATGCCTGAGAAGCCCAAGAGCAAGAAGAGACAGAGGCTAGACCCAGAGTCTGAGAAAGCCAGGAGGGTTGCTAGGCACTTAGATGCCATGGAGGAGTCACGAAGGACACTAGGGACACGACTGATTCTAGAGCAGCCTCGTGACACACAGGGTCTGAGGAGGAGCACCAGATAGAGGACTGCACCTCTTGCAATCGGAGTTGTTCCACCACCGTGGCCGCAGCGTACTCTGGCTTCTCGTCAAGAGAGTTCATTGAGAACTATGGAGCAGGGATCCTTCGTGAAGCAGGAGGAGTCTGAGGAGGAGGAGTGAGAGGAGGAGACCTCAGAGTCTGAGTCTGAGGAGCTAGAGGAGGAGGAGACTGAGGAGACAGAGGAGGCTGAGCAAACTGTTCCCCTGAGGACAACTCATCGGGCAGGAGACCCGAGGTGCACCTGTGCAGTGTGCACTAGGAGGCAACAAAGACTGGTACAGGCAGCCAGAGAGCCGGATATACTTCAGATTCCGACAAAGGACCTTAAGGTACTTCGCTTGGTGCCTATCGAGCAGTGGGTTCCAGTCCCTAGAGCCCCACTGCTGGAGAGAGGTACTGGACACCCCTCCAGAGAAGGGTTGGAGAGGGTCTGAGAAACTACCCTAGCCTGAGGGGCAAGGACAGAGTCTTCGTGCCGCAACAGTACACGACGTACGAGGCTATGAGGAGGGCCACCATCACAGAGTTGGAGCAGTACTTCACGTACCTGCCAGGGCTAGCAGAGCTAGTTACTACTCCACACAGGTTCAGAGAGGATGTGGTGCTAGAGTTCTACGCCACACTGTGGCTTGCTAGAGACCGCTCAGAGTTCTGGTTCCTGTTCAAAGGGCAGCCATATCGTGTGACCAGGCTTCAGACTTCCAGCTTTACAGGAGTGCTTACGGTACACTAGAGCCACCACGCAGACCACAGGGAGGGAGACTACCTACTGATGAGATGATGTCGATTGCCTTTCCACCACCACACACCCCAGGCTTTGAGAGAGGCCCTGCGAGACTCACCGCAGAGGCCAAGGTGGTGAGAGCGATAGTCATCAGGACTATCATCCCCAGGTTTGCCTATAGAGAGGAGTTCACACTCTTACACCAGTGGGCTATAGCAGCTATACTGAGCAGGCAGACTTTTGACTTGGCAGATTTGCTCATTGGAGAGATGGAGGAGGTCATCTCAGAGAGAGTTGGAGGTTGTCACTTGGTCTATGGTCCATACATCTGCTATCTGTTGAGGAGGATGAGCCTAGTGATGGAGGAGCAGTACGAGGCATTCCCTGAGGTGACCACCAGTTACGCACCTCATGTCCCCAAGGGATCGCAGTCCACCTCCAGCCAACAGATAGGAGAGGAGGAGCAGGAGTCACCGCCAGTACCACATGAGCAGGCAGCTCAGCGAGAGACGGTGGTTCCTGAGTCAGCCAGTACATGAGCACCCCCCCATCCGACAGGTTCACAATCTGAGAACGCTGTCTCTATGGCAGCACTATCAGGACGGCTGGGAGAGTTCATCTGGAGTGTGTCAGAGGATAGACTCCAGATGATGGATGTCATCAGGAGCCAGGCAGAGATTCAGAGGCAGCAGACTGCACTACTTACAGCCCTGATGACTCAGATGACAGAGTTGACCTAGAGGCAGCCCGGTCAGTAGCCAGGTCTTTTAGTGTTCCCTCAGTTGCAGCAGCTACCAACTCAGCCAGGACCCTTCACAGCTTTGATGATAGCTCAGTCCAGTGGATTATCTATCCCAGGGGTTCTACCGACAGGGGGAGCAGGACAGACACTTCGTTCATCTCAGTTCTCCTCCATGTTAGCATTCTCTCTGTCTGCGGTATGTACTGGTCATGTGTCTATTTTCAGACATTGTCCACACTACTCGTGCAAACTCCCAGACCGCCCCAGAGACAGCTACAGCTTCCCTTCCTACAGCTACAGTTAGCACGCTTACTCCTTAGGTTGCAGAGGATCTAGTTCGTGGAGGTTTCACTCAGCAGGACATTGCAGATTTCTTCCTTCTCCAGACTTTAGCTCAAGAGACTGTCACAGTCACTCCAGCAGCATAGGACAGTGGGTCTAAGTCGCCTGTAGACCTTGGTTTCTCTGAGCAGCTGTATGCTCAGGCTGCACAAGCTCAGGGAGCACAGCAGGATCCACCTCGGGAGCAGCCTGGAGCAAAGCCTTTAGAGGACATTGCTGCACCACTTCCTTTGACCATGAGCGCATAGATGTTCATCTTTTCCACTTTTTGGTGCTTGTTGCCAAAGGGGGAGAATATCCTAGGTCTAGGGGGGAGTGGGAGTGTGATCCTGTGTGATCGAGAGTAGCTTGTATCTAGGGGGAGCATACGAGGTTTTTGGGAGATAGATACATGAAGACAATCGATAACACAAAGGGGGAGGAGAACCTGAAGAAGAAATGTGAAGATTTGGGGAGATGGAACATGAAGATCACATCAAGATGAACATTTACACCGACATGGAGAAGAACAATGATGGTGCATGTCCCCGGTGACAATCTCAAGATTAAAATCCAAGTGCGAAAAATGAGTGGATAGTTCTCCCTCAACACCTAGCACATCTCAAGGGGGAGACTACCTCCAAGTTAAGGACCAAGGTATGCCTTTCAATCTTTTCTTTTCCTTTGGTTCTTTCTTTCTCATCCATTTTGGATCATCATAAGTAGTGGTTGTCATCCATCACCAAAAAGGGGGAGATTGTAAGGATCATGACCATTGAGGTCACCCCAAGGTATGGTGTTTTGGTGATGAATGACATACATGAAATGTGACTAATATCTACACGAGTGTTGTTTGTGTAGGAAACCTCTTCTATCTTATGATGATTGGCAACGGTGTCCTTGACGATGGATGACAATTACCACAAGCATGGAGGCTTGTGATCTTGATGGAGTCCAAGGGTTGATGGAGATGGATCAAAGCGGAGAACAAGCTATGGTGCAAGTGTTTGGGACACTTGACTAGTTGTTAGGGCTTTGAGTCCATAAGAAAAACCGGACTATGAAGGGGGTCTAAATCATTCTCTTAGGTCATGTCTAGTCGGTGATGTGCAAGATTGCTTGGTGAAATCACAGGCACTAGGTGATAGTAGAGAAGCCAAGGAGCTGGGGTATTGGAGACCTCTCTTGGCTAGTGGAATACCTGAGAGCATTTGGTAAGGTCCAAGAGGAAAAGAGGAGAGCACTAGGAGAGGATATAGGATATTTTGAGAGTGATAGTGAGAGTAACTTGAGCATCTTGCACATCTAAGGCTAGGGTGTCCTTGAGAGTGTGATCTAGATTGTTACTCTTGGTCTATGGTGAGACCAAGACCAGTTAGGTGTCGATGATCAAGCCTATCATGATCGGTTGTGATTGCAGTCACACGTTTGTACACGGTTTGTGCCCACCGGTGGAAGGGGCATCGCTAGTGAGCGCCAGTGTCGACTCGAGGAGTTCGGCAAGTTCTCGAGGGAGGCGAGCTTGTGCTTTGTGTAGCGGTGACACACACCGTGTCTTCATTCTAGGAGTGATTACGGGCTCATGGCGGGAGGGACCGGGACTCCTGCGGGAGTGGTCCAACGAGGAGTAGGGGAAGGCACCATCCTTCCGAGACCTCGGGAAAAAATCATGAGCCATCTCTTGCTCTACTCCTTGCTTTAATGCATTACTTTCCGTATTTACATACCATGCTCTTCATGCTTGTCTGCTTGTCTTGCTCTAGTTGACTGTTGGTGGCCCTTAAAACCCAATACCGGCCACCAATTGGTCGGGAAATGCAAGGTAAAGATCAATGTTTCATAAATATTTGTTTAAACTAATAAAGTTCCACAAGTTTTGGTGAAATATGTGTTTGTAGGTTCAAAAGGGCAAAAATTATGTAAAAACATGAAGAAATGCCCCGTCGGTCAATCATACCATCAAACAGCCGGCTGAAAGGGTCGTATGAGGCTGAAATCAGGGCCCGGGCAGGGTCGTGATGGCTGAATCAGAACACAACCGACAAGGTCATATCAGGCTGAAATCAGCCACCCAGCTGGTCAAAACAGAGTTGTCATCAGGCTCATCATCTGACCCGGCCAATTCTGCAAAACACTCCACCATGAAGTTGTTTTCTCCTCCCGGACCAAAAGTAATGGAATATGGCATAGTGGCCTAACCGGGAGAAGTCACTGGGCGATCCGGAGGGGGTCGGCACCCGGCCTTGGCCGCCGCACGGCCTCCCATGTCAGCCGGCCTGGGTTGGCCACCCAGGGTTGCCAGCCCATGACGCCCATGAGGCTTACCGGCCCTGATGTTGACAAGGGTTCCCGATCTTCCGAAAGGTTCTGGATACGTTGATTTGGTCGGAGGCGACACAAAAATTGATCCGGCTTCAGAACAACACGTTCTAAACCCTGCAATCGCAGCACGACGTCTCCTCTGGTTATCAACCGTCCTAAAATGATTGACCTCACCGAGAAGGCTAATACCTGCCTGCGAATCAAGAACACAAGCAAGAACAAAGAAGAAGGCAACACAATTGTAGATGTATTATGAATCTCACGAAGTTGGGGTCTCACAAACGGTGATGATGGCGAAACTATTATGAACAGAATAATCTAAGTAAAACCTGAACCCTAATGGTGCGGTGGCAGCTGTATATGAAGACCCTAGGGTCCTGCAAGACCCTCTGGACGCGCCCCTAATTGGGCTCAACTAGATACAAAGCCCAAAGGCCAAAAACAGGTGACGCAGCACCGAAACAGATTCTAGACCCTCTCTTGTTTTGACGATTCCTGACGACTCCCGATGAATTTTGATATGGGACCGGCAGCATTGGAAAGGTCTTCTTCTTATCTTTCCATGCATATGTAGAATGTCCAAATCCGAGTCCGTATGCTTCCTGGGCCTCCGTTTTAGTGCAGACTGGTCCTGTGCCCAGAAACAGACTCGAAGTCTGTTTTGGTTGGGCCTCCACCTTGGCTTCCACGTCCTTGCTGGTCCTCCACGTCTCCAAATCCTTCTCTCATCATCTCCTGGTCCTCTCCATGGTTCCTAATTAGAATATAATCATTAGGTAGCAAACCATTCTCAAAAGTGACATGTAATGAAGAATGTAGGAACGAGCTCACCTCTAAATTTAGTCGTCGTGCACGAGCTCTAGTCATTGGACCTTGCAAGTCCAGAATTGGAGGACTGTTGCATGTATCATTAGGAGTGATGTCCTCATCATCCTCCCCCTCTTGAAGTAGAGTCGTCCGCGACTCAAGCTCATTCTCTTCTTACAAGTATGGTTTCAAATCTGAAATGTTAAAAGTAGGACTAACCCCGAACTCGGGAGGCAACTCAAGTTTGTATGCATTATCATTAATCCTCTCAATTATTTTGAAAGGACCATCAGCTCTAGGCATTAATTTAGACTTTCTCAAATCTAGGAATCTATCCTTTCTCAAGTGTAACCATACTAAATCTCCTACATCAAGTTTTACTTCTTTTCTACCTTTACTACCAGAAATTTTATACTTTTCATTCATCTTTTCAATGCTAAGTCTAATTGTCTCATGCATTTTCAAAATAAATTCAGCACGCTCCTTAGCATCAACATGAACTCTCTCATGAATAGGTAAAGAAAGTATATCAAGTGGAGTACGGGGATCAAAACCATACACTATCTTGAAAGGACTTACCTTGGTAGTAGAATGTGTTGCCCGATTATATGCAAACTCAACATGAGGCAAACATTCTTCCCATTGCTTGAAATTTTTCTTCAAAATAGCTCTCAACATAGTACCCAAAGTGCGGTTCACCACCTCAGTTTGTCAATCAGTTTGTGGGTGACAAGTTGTAGAAAACAATAACTTTGTACCCAACTTATTCCAAAGCGTGCGCCAAAAGTGATTGAAGAATTTTGCATCACGATCTGAAACAATAGTAGAAGGCATACCATACAAACGTACAATTTCTTTGAAAAAGAGGTCAGCAATATAACTAGCATTATCAGACTTATGACATGGTATAAAGTGTGCCATCTTAGAAAATCTATCCACAACAACAAAAATACTATCACTCCCCCTCTTAGTCCTAGGCAGTCCTAAAACAAAGTCCATAAAAATATCCGCCCAAGGAATAGAAGGAACAAGAAGTGGCATGTATCAACCATGTGGATTCAAGCGAGACATAGCTTTTTGACATGTAGTGCAGCGAGCAACAAAGCGCTCAACATCTTTCCTCATCCTTAGCCAAAAGAAGTGTGTGGCCAAAATATTCTCCATCTTCTTGGCACCAAAATGACCCATCAATCAACCTCCATGCGCCTCCTGTAACAACAAAAGACAAACGGAACCAACTGGAATGCATAGGTGGTTAGCTCTAAACAAGAAGCCATCAGTCAACACAAATTTGTTCCATGCACGACCTTCTTTACAATGCAGCAATACATCTTTAAAATCAACATCAGTAGCATATTGTTCTTTAATTCCCTCAAGTCCAAAAATTCTACAATCAAGTTGAGACAATAAAGTATAGCGCCTAGATAAAGCATCAGCGATCACATTATCCTTCCCTTTCTTATGTTTAATAATATAAGGAAAAGACTCAACAAACTCAATCCATGTAGCATGTCTACGGTTCAAATTACATTGAGAATGAATATACTTAAGTGATTCATGATCAGAATGAATAACAAATTCTTTGGGCAACAAATAATGACGCCACGTCTCTAAACAACGTACAAGTGCATATAATTCCTTATCATACGTGGAGTAATTCAAAACAGGCCCAGTAATTTTCTCACTAAAGTATGCCATAGGTTTACTATCTTGCATCAAAACACCACCAATGCCTATACCACTAGCATCACATTCAAGCTCAAAAATCTTATCAAAATTAGGTAATTGCAGCAATGGTGCATGTGTAAGGTTATCCTTCAAAGCATCAAAAGACTCATGGTGTACCTTACCCCAATGGAATCAACGCCCTTCTTTGTCAACTAATGCAAAGGTGCAGCAATGGTGCTGAAATCTTTGACATAGCAACGGTAGAAACCTATAAGACCAAGAAAACTCCTCACCTGTGTGATAGTTTTTGATACAGGCCAGCTCTTTATGGCTTCAATATTCGCCTCATCCACCTCAATTCCCTGTGGAGTCACAACATAGCCAAGAAAAGAGACTCGATCCGTGCAAAAGGTGCACTTGTCAAGGTTACCAAATAAACGTGCATCTCGTAAAGCATCAAAAACAGCACGCAAATGATTCATATGTTCATCTATGGATTTGCTATAAATCAATATATCATCAAAGTAAACTACCACAAATTTGCCAATGAAAGCTCTTAAAACCTCATTCATCAAACGCATGAAAGTACTAGGTGCATTAGTTAAACCAAAAGGCATTACTAACCACTCATATAATCCAAATTTGGTTTTGAAAGTTGTTTTCCATTCGTCTCTAAGTTTCATTCTAATTTGATGGTAGCCACTACGCAAATCAATTTTAGTGAAAATTATAGGACCACATAACTCATCAAGCATGTCGTCTAGCCTAGGAATAGGATGACGATACCTAATAGTAATATTATTAATGGCTCTGCAATCTACACACATACGCCAAGTACCATCTTTCTTAGGAACCAAAAGTACAGGAACAACACAAGGACTAAGTGATTGACGAACATACCCACGATCCAAAAGGTCTTGAACTTGTCGGTGTATCTCCTTAGTCTCCTCAGGGTTGGTCCTATAAGTAGCATAGTTTGGCAAAGTAGCACCCGGAATCAAATCAATTTGATGCTCAATCCCTCTCAAAGGTGGCAATCCCGGAGGTATCTCAGCTGGAAAAACATCCTCATACTCCTGCAAAAGGTTAGTGACAGCAGGAGACAAAGCACTAGAAGCAATATCATCAAGCGAAAACAAAGCTTCTTTGCATATCAAAGCATAGCAAATATCATTATTATCATAAATTTCAGCAAGCTCAGATTTTGTTGCAAGACATGAACGACCTTGTAATTTAATTCCAGCGCCCTTAGAACTTGAAGAATCATTAACATTACTAGGTGTAGAATTAGAATTAACAGGTTGTTGAATTTCAGGACCTTTATTTTTCAAACTAACAGCTCTTTCTAAATCAGCTTGTATAATTTCAGCAGGGGTCATTGGTAACAAAGTAATTTTAGTTCCTTTATGCATAAAAGTGTACTTATTACTTCTACCATGGTGTACAGCATCATTATCAAATTCCCAAGGTCTACCCAATAAAAGTGAACATGCTTGCATGGGTACGACATCACAATCAACAGAATCCATATAAGAACCAATGGAAAAAGGAACTCTGCAAGTTTGTATTACCTTAGCTTTTCCAGAGACGTTTAACCACTGAATGTAGTACGGATGTGGATGTGGGCATGTGGTCAAAGCAAGCGTGTTGACCACATAAGAACTCACCAAGTTATTGCAGCTCCCTCCATCAATGATGACATGTGCTCGGCGGTTCTTGACGACGAAGAAAATCTGGAACAAGTTGTGGCGCTGCATCGTCTCGGGCTGATGAACTTGTGTGCTAAGGACACGTTGAACAATAATGTTCATGTATCCCGTGGTGTCTCCGCATTCAAGGACGAGGTCATTGCTGATGGCAGCGACGTCCTCCTCCTCATCCTCCACATCGGAGGTGCTCATGTAACCGCCATCGTCTGTCGCCACATATGCCCACCTACTTGGACACTCTTTCTGCACATGACCAAGTCCATGGCAGCGGTGGCACTGAATCCCAGTAGTGCGCCCCATCGAAGCAATGGAGGAGGCACTACTAGCAGGTACCTGCACAGAAGTTTTACCTGAGCGCTTAGAAGGTGCAGGAGCTGATCTTGGGGCTGCAGAAACAACACTGGTTCCCTTGGTAGCTGCTGGTGGGGGGGACCGGAATGATGGCCTGGGCAGCCCCGAAGTCCCCGTCGAGTGTGGGGGGTAGGAGCTCCTTGACTTGCTGTACTCCTCAAAAGCCTGGAAAAGTCCCTATGACTCTTTCTCTGCAAGCATAGCATACTGGAAAACATTGGGTGAGGGTATAATATACTTTATAATCAAGGATGTCCAAAATTTCTTTTCTTAAACCAGATTAAAAGGGACAAATCTGATCCTCTACTTTTTCAACTACAACACAACGAATCAAACCCTTCTGAAGCTCACTAAAGTACTCCTGAACAGTTTTATCTCCTTGTTCTAAACGCTGCAGTTTATTACAAATCTCTCTATAAAAAGAAGGAGGAACAAAACGATCACACATTGCTACCTTAAGTTCTTCCCAAGTAGTAGGCAAATCAGTTTCAGCAGCTAGACCACACCACCAAACAATAGCAAAGTCCTTAAACTCACTAGTAGCTTATCTAACTCTATGTTGTTCAGGAACAAGGTGGGCATTAAATTTTTGTTCTACAGTCATCTCCCAATCAAGATAAACATCACTATCATACTAACCCAAAAACAAAGGAATTGAAAACTTAATTTTAGCATACGGGTCATTTGGAGCATAGTTACCGTGTGGACGATGATTGTAGTTATGGAAACCACCCATACCTTGAGTATTATGGTGCAAACGACATCGTAATCTTGCGGTCCTTGTGGCTGACCTATCCATGGTGCCATCAACCTTGTACACCGTGTCTTCATCATGGACATCGTCAACGTCGTGGTTATTAGTGTTCGTATCATTGGTCTTGGGGGCGGTCTCCAATGCGACAACCTGATCGGTTAACTTAGAGAGCCACTTCTCCAGCCGCTCGATGCTTTCTCCGATGTGAAGCTTGCTGACCGCATCAGTAATGGCTCTGGTGATTGTCTCTGCCAAATCACTCTGAGGAGCCTGCAAAGCCTTCTGGAGCTGCTCTTGGCTCACGCACTCAACAAATTATGAGGGGGACGCCATCTCTCCATCGTCACTTCCTGCCATCACAAACACCAATACAGGAAACAAACAGTGAAGGTTATCCCTACAAAACAGCTAAGCAGTGGTGCCTCTCAACACAGCAAAAGGAAACTCCTTACAAAGCTCTTGCAAAGTTCTGAAAAATAAAGCAAAGGATACCAGGGAGGTGTGTTCCATGATTTCAAGGGTCACAAAAGAACCTATGTCCTGTCCAGAAGAAATATGTAGAGCTAGGAAAGCCAAATATATATATATATATATATATATATATATATATATATATATATATATATATATATATATATATATATATATATATATATATATATATATGTGAGTGGGACAAATCAAAAATAGATAGTAAAGCTGAATAAGTGCCAAGTAACTTGTCCCTAGCTGCTGGTCTAAGTTTGTCCTAGAACAGTAGTGATAGCAAAGTAGAAACAAGGAGACAAAGGCACACAGGCGATAACAGGGGGCTAAGTGCAAAACAGCCAAATCCAGAAATTTCAGGGGGCTAGATGTAGCACTAGTAGAAATCCCAAATTTATTTTTTTATTTTATTTTTTTGATATTTTTTCCAACTCACTAACAATGGGGGAGAATCCACAAAAAATTTCAGCTCAAACAGAGGTAGGATGTGGCCTACAGAAAATCTTAAAGTTGCAGAAAACGTCGGGTTTAAACTTAAATCAATTTTTTCTTTGTCTTCCCAATATTTTTTGAACTTGTTGACGAGGGCACACAGGGCATAGCTAAGTGTGGGTATGCTCAACTTTGAGTCAAGAATCTTGTGTAAAAATTTCAGCCAAAACAGACAACCGAGTGAAAAGTTATGCCCGTTTTACCGAAGGGGGGTCGAAGTCGGTTTTCTAGAAACCCGAGTCGGGTTAGGGGTCGGGTTTGGAATCGGGTAAGATTTTTTTTTTGGCGGCATGGATGCAGCGGAAAGTGGAATTTGTGGGGATTGGTCCGAGGTGTTTGAGGGTGGGTTTAGGGTGGGTGTATCGATCAATCAACCCTACCACACAAAGCCGATAGAACAGAGGATGGTGAAGGGGATGGCGGCTAGGGTTGCAAGGGAAACACTACTAATGACAAAAACACAAACTAAACCAGCGACTAAACAAGAACTAGGGCAAAAACTCAACACTACAGACTCTGAAATTGAAATATGCAAAGGCTAAACACGTGGTTATGGGTGGAGGGGAATTTTTTTTTGGCTTTTCTATGGATGATAGGATGAACACAAAACGAAATTAACTAAGGGTAGTGCGAACCTGACGGTGCACCTGAAGCTCTGATTACCACTTGATGTGGACAAGGGTTCCCGATCTTCCAAAAGGTTCTGGATACGTTGATTTGGTCGGAGGCGACAAACAAATCGATCCGGCTTCAGAACAACACGTTTTAAACCCCACAATCGTAGCATGACGTCTCCTCTGGTTATCAACCGTCCTAAAACAATTGACCTCGCCGAGAAGGCTAATACCTGCCTACGAATCAAGAAGACAAGCAAAAACAAAGAAGAAGGCAACACAATCGCAGATGTATTATGAATCTCACGAAGTTGGGGTCTCACAAACCGTGATGACGGCGAAACCGTTATGAACAGAATAATCTAAGAAAAACGCGAACCCTAATGGTGTGGTGGCGGCTGTATATGAAGACCCTAG
Source organism: Eleusine coracana subsp. coracana (assembly GCA_032690845.1). Taxonomy (NCBI): domain Eukaryota; kingdom Viridiplantae; phylum Streptophyta; class Magnoliopsida; order Poales; family Poaceae; genus Eleusine; species Eleusine coracana. Next base: position 40,892,460 of record CM064428.1, on the reverse strand, counting down.
GGTTGTGCAAGACCCTCTGGATGTGCCCCTAATTGGGCTCAACTAGATACAAAGCTCAAAGGCCAAAAACAGGTGACGCAGCACCGAAACAGATTCTGGATCCTCTGTTGTTTCGATGATTCCGGATGACTCCGGATGAATTTTGATATGAGACCGGCGGCATTGGAAAAGTCTTCTTCTTATCTTTCCGTGCATATGTAGAACGTCCAAATCTAGAGTCCGTATGCGTCCTGGGCCTCCATTTTAGTGCAAACTGGTCCTGAGCCCCAAAACAGACTCAAAGTCGGTTTTGGTTGGGCCTCCACATTGGCTTCCACGTCCTTGCTGGTCCTCCAAGTCTCCAAGTCCTTCTCCCTTCATCTCCTGGTCCTCTCCATGGTTCCTACTTACAATATAATCATTAGGTAGCAAACCATTCTCAAAAGTGACATATAATAAAGAATGTAGGAACGAGCTCATGTCTAAATTTAGTCGTCGTGCACAAGCTCTAGTCATTGGACCTTGCAAGTCCAGAATTGGAGGAGTGTTGCATGTATCCTTAGGAGTGATGTCCTCATCAGGCCCCAAAATTGATAAGTCGGCGCAAACCGACTAAGGAACCGTCCTCAAGACAAGATCTAAGCCACCCAAAACAAGTCGGTCGGGAACCAACTCAATCCAATGGCCGCCCGGCCTAGGCTGCCGCCCGGCGGTGCATGCCGCCCGGCACACGTGGCCGCCTGGCATGGTCCGCTGCCCGGCGGACCGACTTGGAGTCCATTTTCCACTACTTTTCTTACTAGTAGAGTAGGTTAGTTAGTTGAGAGTTAGAGTCTAGTCGAGAGCATCGCTCAGGATTTCGGAAATCATCTCGGAGTCTTCGTATGAGCTCTCTTGTATTTTTTCTCCTTTTGTGAGACTTACCGTTTATTAAATACAATTATCTTTTCCTTATTTATCTTGTCAAGTATTTATCTTTGCTTCGTCCATTTCCTCAAGTTACAATTATCGGGAAAGAACTTTGAAGCATAGTTTACAAGATTCCTGGCTAGGATTTAATTAGGTTTTGTTCTTGAATAGAATTTAGACTTGGTTATTCCCCAGCTATTCTTCCGCTAGGCCAACGGAAGAATATCTAGTGAAGGCATAGGCGCGGCGCCTAAGTTAACACTAGCTAGATTTGCATTCGTCCCCACGGGCTATGTGGTAGGCGGCAGGTGGTAATAGCCCGGTCCGTCCCTTTAGTATTCCACCACGTTCGGGAAGTCTCAAGTAGGGTTGTCTAGCGGTAACGTGCCCACTAGTGCACGAGGTTAGTTACCGACCCTATTAGTGGATCGTTGTCATGCCCCGAAGTAAGCTTATTGGTGAAAGACTCAAGGCTGTACCATGTATTTGGTGTAAGCGCTCAACCCGAGTAACTAGGAATTTTGACGCTTGACTAGATTTAGGAAAGTTTATCTTAGGAATTTTAGACTTAGACTCGCTGTCCTCCCGGCCAGCTTAACCGATCTCTTTATCTATCTTAGTGTGGATTTCTCCTATATCACTACTCCCCTGTTTATCATTGAACATCCTTACCCCCATCTTTGGTCAGTTGGTATAACTCTTATAGTCATATCTGTGTTAAACCAAGATACTCTTGCGCCTAGCTCCCCTAAGGAAAATAAATATGATACCTCAGAATACTCCCGGGTGAAATGCTATAATAGATGTTCCGTGGACTTGCGGATTGGTTCACTCTTCTCCTAAAGCATTCTCCTAAAGCATAACAAACATCAATCAACACTTCGAGCGTTGTTACCAGATAATATTTTGGTGCGACATTAAGAAGTGCCAACATTTACTACCTTGTAGACTTGCATGAATAGGCTTCTTTACTTGCTAGTAGTGCTTAGTCTTCATACTTGATTACTAGCATGTATAGGAGTTGCTTTGGCTTAATTGATCGCCCTAGTATGTATTGTGCTACTCATGCTTGTGTGCTCTAGTTCCTTATCTTGTAGCATTGCTTGAGTAGGTTCCTTTGCTAGCTTGTTGTTTGCTTCTGCGTATCTTTGGTAACTAGCTTGCATAGCAGTTGTATTGCCTTTTTGTGATCCACTAGTATGCTTAGGTTGTTGTTCCTTTCATAGGTTCATTATCTTGCTAGAGTCATTACCACAAGGATTGTGTAGGAGTTGTTTTGAGTGGTTAGTTTTTGGAATTGGTGAAATTGGTACATAGTGCAAGTTCTCGATTCACCCCCCCCCCCTCTCGGTCACTTGGTCCTTTCAAGTGTAGTGCCTTGTATTCATTAATTATCTTGTATGCATGTGTATGATATCATGATGATGAATGCTTGTTCTTAATTCTCATCATTCATGTCTTGCATTGCATGTCCTTATGCTTTCCTTAAATATATTGCCATGACATGCATGCATTTTCATCTAGAGTATGCCTTTCACTCTTTTCCTTGTATCTCTTGATGATGCTTGATTGAGTAGGACCTTATGCGTTTCTCTCTTATGGTGTTATGGTTCCTCTCGATCTTTGTGTAGTTGCTTTACCCGAGTTATGTATTGATCAAATTTTTGATTAAGTAGTGGTTGCGATCAATCACCAAAAAGGGGGAGATTGTAAGCTTCATGACCATTGGTGATTGGATCCCCAAGGTATGGATGTTTTGGTGATAGATGACAACTATGAAATTGTGGGCTAATATCTACATGAGTGTTGTCTATGTAGGAATCATCACTTATCTCTACTACAAATCTTATGGATGATGGTTGCCTTGGCGATTGATGACAATGACCACACGTATGGAAGCTTGTGAACTTGATGGAGTCCAAGGGTTGATGGACATGGATCAAGGCGGAGAAGAAGCTATGGTGCAAGTGTTTGCAACACTTGTCTAGTTGTTAGGGCTTTGAGTCCATAGGAAACACCGGACTATCAAGGGGTCTAGGTCATTCTCTTAGGTCATGTCTAGTCGGTGATGTGCAAGGTTTCTCGGTGAAATCATAGGCACTAGGTGACAGTGGAGAAGCCAAGGAGCTGTTCGGAGAAGCTAAGAAACAAAGTCAAACGAGCACGACAAGTTTCAACTTCTGGACATAGAGACCGGACAGAGGGGTCAGTGGTGACAAGACTATACGGTCACTATGTGGAGTTGTCTGGGCCAGTGTCTGTACAGACCGGACCGTCCGGTCTACTGACCGGACGGTCCAGTCAGTACGACTTGCACAGGGCAAAGAGGAAGCAATTGCGTGAAGGCTCCTGGACTGGAGAGAGAAATAGACGGGACAGTCCGGTCAGGTGACCACATGGTCTAGTCAGTAGGAGAATCAGTAGGGGTCAGAGCTGTTGGTGCACTGTGCTGTAGTGACCAGACTATCCGGTCAGTAGGCCTAGAAAGCTGATTTCATGAGGCAACGACTAGTTTGAGGTTGGGAGCCTATATAACTTTGTTGCTGGGTTCTTGGAGACCACTCTTAGCCAATGGAATACTTGAGAGCATTTGGTAAGGTCTAAGAGGAAAAGTGGAGAGCACTAGGACAGGATATTGGATATCTTGAGAGCTAGTTAGAGTAACTTGAGCATCTTGCACATCTAAGGTTAGGGTGTCCTTGAGGGTGTGATCTAGATTGTTACTCTTGGTCTATGGTGAGACCTAGACCGGTTAGGTGTCGGTAATCGAGCCTATCATGATCGGTTGTGAAGGCCGTTATACGTTTGTACATGGTTTGAGCCCGCCGGTGAAATGGGCATCGCTAGTGAGCGCCCATCTCAGCTCTGGGATTCCGGCAAGTTCTCGAGGGAGGCGAGCTTGTGCTTCGTGCAGTGGTGATGCACACCGTGTCTTCACTCTAGGAGTGATTGTGGGCTCGTGGGCGAGAACTCCACTTGGTGGATGGAGGGACCGAGACTCCGGCGGGATTGGTCCAACGAGGATTAGGGGAAGGCGCCATCCTTCCAAGACCTCAGGAAAAAATCATGAACATTCCTTGACCCTCTCTTTACTATTCCGCAATTGTGTGCTCTAGTGACTAGGGTGAATTGTGGCTTGCATAGGCTAGTGTGTTTGGCTTCCGCACTTTATCTTATCATGAACACTAGCTTGTGTAGGGTCTTGGTCTACTAGAATTATTTAGGTTGCTTCTATTGTTAGACTCAAGTAGTGGAAAATTGAAGTAACTGGAATTGTGAGCGGCTTACAGATTCACCCTATGACAACCCTACTCCGAAAAGTAGAGTATGTCGCACAGGATCGCCTCGGGAGATGGTTAGCGAAGTAACCATACACAGCATTCACACATGAACATTCATCATTTATAAAGTTACATTACTGAATGCATAATATTACAAGTTCAGAGGTCAAATGAACACAAGTTCAGATTTGGTACAATACATATGTCCTTAATATGTTTTACATAACTGAGCGGAAGCGATAAAACAACAAGGCACAACGGCAACTCCCTACATGAACCATGCCCGCCCTATGGGGATGGCACACTCATCACAGTTAGGAGAGCTAGGGACCCATTCAATGGTTCAATTCTGAGGCTCCTCACCTTCCCACACAACCTTGTTACAACAATCACAATATGTGGCTTGAGGAAAACCTGGAAAACAACATAATCGCAAAGCCTGAGTATCTAACATACTCCGCAAGACTTACCCGTCAAAAGGTTTACTAAAACCGACTCCTAGTATGCAGGGGGCTGACCGGGTTTATTTGATAATTGCATAAAAATCTCCTATTAGTTCTATGCTTCACTTTCATTTCGTTAATCAAGATTTTACTTTGCTTCTTGCAGAAAACAGCTACGGTGTGTCTAGCTAGCTGCTAAAACATTAACATAAGTAAAGAGCAATACATCATAGCAATATGTAGCCATAGTATAAGTAAATTTCAGAAACATAACCACAACTTTATTACTTAACATATCATTGCTGCTGCTCGAACAAAAGGTACTCGTAACCGTGGGGTGTCACATCATCTCCGCCCAGTAGTGAAGCTCGACGACCCGTCCCCGGCCACCCTCTCCCTCGGTGCAGCCACGCGCCCCCGCCGAACCCTCCGATGCTGTCGCTCCTCGTCGCCGGCGTGATCGCGGTGAGCAACCGTTCTCCTGACCCCTCCAGAAGAATCCCAGCGCTGCGCCGACCGTTTCAGCTCCGCCGTCGGCCGCCTCTGCCTTTCCCTCCTTTCCCCGGTGAGCTCCGGCCACGCTCGCGAGCCCAGCCGCGCGCGCCTCAATACAAATCTCAACCAATGGCATTCTTGTAAATTGTAGTGAACTTTGATTAAACATTGAAATTCCAAAACTCGTGAAATAAAAGTCTAAAAATGATGAAACCAATTTTGTGACTAGGGACCTGTTTGCACTATATCTAAAAGATCAGGGGCGCAATGTAAAATCCCGCTGTTCTTCCTCCTCACTGGCGCAGAGCCTGCCGGCTCCTCTCTGTCGCTGGCGCACCACCCGGACCCCCTTCACTCCCACCTCGGAAACACACGCGCACTCCAGCATCAACGCCTGCACCTCTGCCCTCCACCCTATCCCCTCACCGCGAGCTCGCCCAATGGATTTCTCTTCTCCTCTCTTCTCTGCACGCCACCGGCCGACGACTTCAATTCCCGCCATTTCCTCCGCTCCCGCTTCTCCCCACTCACTCTTATCTCTCCGCAACTTGGGAGCGAACCTGCAAACTCACGAAACCACTCTCTCTCACTCTTAGTCTTCTGCTCTCTCTATTTTCTCCTCTCTTTGCCCCTCTCTGCCATTGCTAACGACGCCGAAGCTCAAACTCAGCTGTTGTCGTTCCACTGCTTCTCCCGCACGAGCTAAACTTCAAACCCACGCGCTCACACCTCCTCTACATTCCCATGTCACTCGCTCGACCAAACCCCGTGTGAGCCCTAGCCAATTTGAAGAAAACCGAAGCAGGCAACTCCAGTGACCTCTCCGCCACCGGCCTAGAATTTGGTACCCTCGGTGAGTCTTGCCACCTAACTTTCTTCTCCCACGCGCGCGAACCATCTACGTATTTCCGTGACCTACTTCTCCTTTGTTTCCTCCGCTCAAGTGGCCGGCAATCACCTTTTTCCCCCAACTCTGCTCCGGTGCCGGCAAGGATCGAGCTGCCTCGTCGACGAGCCCCTACCTCCGGCCATCCCCGACAGACTTCGACTTGATGCCGTCATTCTCCACGTCTCCCTGGAGCTCTGCGTGGAAGCGGCGCCCGATTTCCTGCTCCGAGCCATCATCGCGATGTTGCCAAAGACCTTCCTCCACCGCTTCTTGCCGCCGACGGTCTTCTGGTGAGAACCCCACCTCGTGAACCCCTCCATCCCCTTCGCCTCGGTGCGCACATCGTTTATTTGCTTCCGCGGCGAGCTTTCTCCCCGCGCAGCTGCCGGCAGCGAGCTCTCCGGCCATGAGCCACCCCGCTCCGGCGAGCCCACTGGCGCCTACTGGCAGCCGAGCTGGCTCCTACGTGGCCTTACCTGGCACCCACGTGGCTCCAATGTGGAACCCCCTAAAAACAAAAAATTGCCAGAAAATGCATAAATCTTTGGAAACTCATAGTAAATCGAGTTTAAACCCAATGAAGCTCAAATAAAATTTTTCGGGTTCATTTTGAATTGCTCTAATTTAGTAAATTGATAAATCATTGCCTCTGTACTTGCATTTTTATTAACTCATTTAGTTGTTGAGACAATGATTAAATCACCAGAAATTCTAGGAACCAAATTTAATTCTGATTTCTGGCAAGCATAATAATTACACAATTATCTATCACCACAAATTTTGGTTTAGTAAAATATGAATTATTTTAGGCTCTGGAAATTATTTAGTGTGCTCACTTAAATTAATCCTAGTAATTATTTTATAATTAAGTGGCCCCTGCCACTTGGAACAAAAATCACTCACACAAGTCTCTGTGCCCAGTAAATTACACAAGTCCAGAAACCTAAGTTTACTTAATTAAATTAAATTAATTTCTCATACCACTATTTTACTTCAATAAATGCTAGTAATCAGAGTAATTATATCCAGAGGCTGTAAATTGATAAAAATACAATTCATCTATGTCCCTGTTCATGATAAATCAGTCAACTCTAGAATCGATTGGTTACTATTTTAATTGCTTCATTTTCTAAAGGACTATAACAACCCTAAATAAATGATTAATACACATAAAATGATGAAACTCTAATTTGTTTCATTGGAGCATATGGTTTCGAGAACATTGAAGCATATGGCTTCGAGAACATAATAATAATGTTCATCAATATTTAAAGACATTGTGCATCATATCAATGCATTCTACGGTATTGTAATAATACCGACAATTCAATTCTATCATATAGGCAACGACAACCCAGAGCAGGAAGAAGAGGATCTTCAGAAGGACCTTGATCCCCAAGAGCAAGACGTTGTAGTTGCTAGCACTAACATTGATCCAGGCAAGCCCCAGTTTTCATTCGCCATTTTCTTAAAGTTGCTAATTTTCAATATTACTAGTGTCTGTGATTATTGCATTAGGTCATAGGAGTTGATTTGGAACCCACTTGCATGATACCCAAATGACCTACGCCACTGTCATTAGAACTTTGGTAGTATCGGTACTATGTCGCTATGCTTAGTAATTGCTAGACGTGATAGATATCAATACTAAGAATGAACTTGACCACTAGAACGGGACTTATAAAAGAAGTTTATTTTGATGTCATGACCGAGCAAGGATGATGCATGTGTAGGTTTGCAGCAATACATGGGTGTTGACTGCGGTAGCCCTGCCTTGTCAAACCTAGGACACGTCCGTGGTCGGCCCCTTGGTTAAGTATTCAACAGTACCGAATGCATGCTAGTCTATGGGCACTAGTAAACTGATGTAGCATTGACGCGGCAATGAGGATGGTACCTAGTACAGTGGTCGTTGACCCTTCTGCTGCTGGAGTGGGCGGTTCATACTGATGGCAGAACGGCATGCCCACTCGCTGAGACTGGACCCGGACCGAGTTGTTTTTCGTCCTTGTGAAAGGTTGCCATATACGACCATAATTGGTGCGTATGTGTCATGTATCTTGGGTTATCCCAACTCGTGAAAAATCAATTGCAATTGCTGTCCCTCGCAGTAATGAGTACCACTTGGTCACTGAGTCGTCACGTAGTTGCACATGGTACTTGGGAATTGATTATGATGCTTATCGTTGTTGTTACTATTATTGCTCTTATGTTGTACTTACTTTATGTATTGCTTTGTAAGCTTATCGTTGCAACTAAAGTTATGTTCTGCTCCATCCAGCTAATTTGAGAAGTAAAACTTGATAGAACTAATAGGTTGCTTAGTGCGAGTCTTTTCAAACAAGCCACCTATCAGAGCCATTGCATGCCTAGATGTCCGACGGGTAAGTCTTGCCGAGTAATTAGTACTCAGGCTTTGTGCCATTATTGTTTTCAGGTAATGAACAGGTAGAATTGCCTGAGAATGTGCTGCCCTGGGACATGCAAGTCCCTGAGGGTTGGACAGCCCACTGGGAGTCCGACTCACCGCCGCAGTATTGATGTGTGTTGCTAAAGTGATGGTTCTTCGGGCATGAACTATTACTATGCTGTATCATTGAGCTCTTAGCTTCTTATCGTGATTTGCTTCCACTGTTTTCAAAACATTCTGAACTTGTAATATTCCGCTGCACTCTGAGAACTCATTTATACAATTTTCAACTTAAATTCGAACCAGTGTTGTATTATCAAGTGTCTGCGTTATCAGCATCGTCGGGACCTCGATCCTTTGGGAAGGGGTGCCACAGCTGGTATCAGAGCCATGGTCCATATATTATACAACAAATAAATCGAATTTTCGAAAACCCCCGATGTTGCATGTGAGGATACGTTAGTATTTTCGAAAAACCACGACAAGCTAACCTGGGTTATGATTGTTTACATTATTGCATCTACGGCTTCTTCAAACGAAGGTACATACGTGCTTAACCGACACGGGTGATATTGGTGTCTGTGCTCGCAGGCGGATACGAGACACTGTTGGCTCGTGACTTATCATGGGGCGATCCTTTTCCATGGATCATTACTAGTAGAACTGTGCTTCTTTTGGTAGTTTCTTTTGAATTTGATGTATTGTTTCTGCAATGGATCTTCTGCAGGTACACTAACGCCGTTAGTATAACATTTAGAATGACTTACGTGTTGAGTGCGAGTCGTCACCAAATATCCGTGCCGCTAAGTCACGGCAAGTTAGGTGTTGTGTTGTGAAGAATGATAGGTTAATAAAATGAAGGTTTTGCATCAAGCATCCCATTATAACTAAACTAAAATTTGGTTCTCTCCTTGCTCACCAACCTCTGAATAAAAATTTTTCTAAACATGATAAAGTATAAAATTCTGAATAACAAGGTTAACAAGAATCTGTCCAGTTTTTAGCTGCCAACTTCAAGAATTCATAACTAAAGTTATACTTCAGATTTTTAGGTATTTAAATACAATCTGGAAAGCCCTAGAAGTCTATTTTCATCTCCAATAGGTTTTACCATCTTCCCAGTTTTTCCCCTGTCCAGTAGAGCCAAAACATTAAGCCTATGTCAATCTGAAACCGAATTTGTTTTGAGACCCATTGCCGTATTATTGACCCTTGAGGTTGGAAAATGTGAACAAAAAACTTTGTTTCTTTATTTCATAGCACTCTATATGAAATGCATTGTTACTCATGGAACATTGTACTCACCATTGGGTTTATGTTCCAGATGGGTGACCATGGTTTTGAGGAGCTTTCGCACGATGTGTGGCGCTATACCACCGGACTCCACCACCATGGCTTTCCTACACTATTGTGGGATCTCTTACGCTTTTTGGGCTACGACGAGCCGCCCTCTTACAAGGGTCGCGAGGTCCATCATCACGGCATGACTCTTGCTGAGGTGCACATCAGCGTGCCCACACACCCGTGCAACCAAGACATGGCGGGTATGGAGAGCACGGCGACTTGTGGGAGCCTCCGTGAGGGCTTGGAGAGAGTCGCCCACAGGGCTCTCACCCAGTTCTGTGGGCGCCACACAACAGCGCTCTCTGGGACTCCGTTTGAGATGATTCCCATTGGGCACCAGGCCAACCCTGTCAGGCAGAGGCGTGTGAGGCGCATCGACCACGACGACTACCCGATGTACCACGCAGGGTACCACCGTGTGTCCTACTACTCCGAGTACCTCCTCAACTTGGATGAGGAGGCAAGCAGCCACAATAGTATCATATTGGCTGAGACAGAGAAGGTCTGGGTTCAGAGGAATGACCTACAGGCACAGACTGACACACAGTAGAGAGAGATTCAGCGGCTGACCGCTGCTCTTGAGGCGAGTGAGACTCGCATCACTGATGTGACTGGACAGCACGACACCCTCACCCAGGAGGTTGACAGACATGGCGTGATTATGCAGCAGCGCGCCAACCACAACGAGTATCTGCAGCATCAGTTGGCGGCTGCACAGCATGAGATGGAGCTTATGGGAGAGGATTTAGAGAACCTGGCCCAAGAGAACCAGGGCTTGCAGCAGCAGCTTGAGGCAGCCCTTGCACCACCGGCAGCACCAGAGGAGGAGGACCCGCAGGAGGATATGGACAAGGAGTCTGATGTAGACTACGAGGCACCCGCTCGAGGCAGGACCGAGGAGGATGATGGTAGACTAGCCTAGTCTCGGTAGTCAGGATCAGTGGGTAGGTAACTTTTGTCGAACCATGCAAGGTTGTTGTATTTTAGGGTTGATGCGTGAGATGTTTTTGTAACTCGAGGGCCACATGTTCTGAGTCATGTATTGAAACTATGATGATTTGCGCTTACCGATGGCCTGGAGTTCACAGGAATGATTCACCTGTTTTGGAGAGTTCTCCAGAGATTCGGATACTCCATTCCTCCCACCTATGTTGGCAAGGAATTCTAGGAGCATGGAGTCCCCTCATGTGTCATCCATGTGGTGGTTCCCGCCAATTACTCCATCATCCCCGCATGGGAATCTTGGACCCTTAGCGTCACCGGGACAGATCTGCCTTCCACCTGGAATGTAGCTGCATTCAAGGCACTTACTCGGTTCTGTGAAGACCACATGCATGATGTTGCTGGAAACCCCATTGCCTTGCTACCCATTAATGATGTGACGGATTTCGAATGGATGAGGCGTGTGGATTTCATCTTTGATCCAAACCACCACCACCATGATGCTATGCTGCCCATAATAGAGTATTATGGTTTATCCACATTCGCTTTGTGCACAAACTTGTGTCGGCGATTGGATGTGTTCCATTCTGCACTACGACTTTCTGAGGTCGAAAAACAAGCTAAGGAAGAAGAAATCGCAGAACTGAACCAGCAAATCCAAGCCAAGAATGAAGAGATGGATGTGATTCTAGAAGAATGTGACCAAGCCTTGCAGGATGCAGCGGATTTTGAGCATGACATGATTGAGGCTCAAGATGACTTGAACGCATTCAAGGCTGCTCATCTTCCTATTGAAGGGAATTGGGATGAGATCTTCATAGAGTATGGAGAACAAGACAAAGTGGAGATGGCACCTGCCGGAGTTGATGACGAGGAAATGATGGACCTGGAGGAACCAGGAGAGCCTATGGAACCGGGAGAACCGGAAGAGCCAGAAGACTTAGGCCAGGAGTAGATAGTTCGCTACCCCTGTGTACGATCATGTAGTATATGTATCCCTAGTTCGATGTAGAAGTGTGAATCTTGCATATTGTGTCCGCAATACCGTAACTAGGCGTGGGCACATGTATGTAAGGAACCGGGTGATGATGTCCTTTAACAACCATGTAGACTGAATTGAATCAATGGAGAGGGTTGTCATTCTGAGATTTTACCATGCCGCTTGCAAATTTATATTCTTGCGCATGCGATTTTATGGAATATTATGAGAAACAACTAATGTGCAACCGTATAAATTGCAGCATGGTGCGTACTCGGAACCAGGAAGATCCTGAGAGCTCTCAGCAAGGAGCGAATGCTGAGCCTTCATTAGCTGAAGTCCTGGCTGCTGCACTCAACAGGCAGTAGAATGACTCTGAGCTGCTCCATCGACTGGTCGACATCACGACTCATCTGGCTGGACATGGAGATAACCACAACAACCGCAACAACCAGCCACGTCAGAGCACTTACTCAGATTTCCTGGGTACCCACCCACCCACCTTCGAGCGTGCTAGAGAGCCACTGGACGCCAACCACTAGTTGCGTCAGACCGAGTCTAAATTCGGTCTATTGGAGTGCACCGAGCACCAGAAGGTGTTGTTCACCGCCCAACAACTCCATCGCTCTGCTAGTGCTTGGTTGGCCAACTATGAAGCTTCTCTGCCCGTTGGACGCCGCGTGGAATTGAATGACTTCAAAACTGCTTTTCATGCTCATTTCATCCCCGCTGGTCTCATGTAGAGAAAGTTCCAGGAATTTATGGATCTAAAACAAGGAGGGAGGAATGTCCTCCAATATTCTGAAGCTTTCAATCATCTTGCTCAGTACGCCACTAAATACGTTAATACTGAGGAAAAGAGGAGATACGCATTCTTGCTTGGGATGAATGTCACGCTCAAGGAACGTCTGACTTGGCAGACGACTGGCACATACAATGATCTGGTCAATGCTGCTATTGTCCAGGAAGGCGACATGTGCCAAGTTGAAGAAGAAGACCGCAAGAGAAAGGCCCCTGCTACTGCCTCTGCTGCCCCACAGGCGAAGCATCGCTTGATATATAGTTCACCCACCGGACAACGTTTCCGGGCAGCACCGCAGCAGCAGTTTCAGCGACGATTTGGCCCGAACTACTCGAGATCACTACAGCAGCAGAACTTCCCACCTCGTGCACCTTATCAACAGCAGAATACTCAGAACCGTGCACCATATCAGCAACAAGGGAACCCTAGTGCTCGTGCCCCACTGCCTGCTACAATTGTGGTCGTACCGGCCACTTTGCAAAGAACTGCACTGCACCAAGGCCCAACAACAACTAGTGTCAGAACCAGAGCAGGAATGTGAATGCACCATCATGTGGTGCCCAAGTGAACTACACCAATGCGGAAGATGTCCCTCAGGGCGAACCCGTGCTGACCGGTACGCTCTCGCTCTATCGCCAGCCTGTCCTTGCGCTTTTTGATTCTGGTGCTACGCATAATTTCATTAGCCAAGCATGTGTGCAAAAACTTAATCTACAAACCTAGACTATAGAAAGATGTTATACAATTCGTTCCCCCGCTGGGCAAATTAGTGCTAATCAAATAGTATGCAAAACCCCTCTAGAAATAAACAAGAAAATCTACCCCACGGATTTTATCATGCTTAGCCACCACGGAATTGATTTGATTTTGGGCATGTTCTGGATGAAAACCCAAAGAGCCATGCTAGACATCGAGCCCTGTATCGTTCACATCAACTCCCCTTTGCATGGAGAGAACAAATTCTCTCTAAACATCAATTCATCAAAAGCCTTGATTGTCCGTCACTTGGAAGGGCAGTCACTCGAAACCATCCCCGTTGTTAGCGAGTATCCGGACGTATTCCCCGAAGATATCTCTAGCCTACCACCTGATCGTGAAGTGGAATTCAAGATAGAGCTACAGCCAGGAATTTCTCCGATATCTCGACGACCTTATAAGATGGCCCCGAATGAGTTGGCCGAATTGAAAAAGCAATTGAATGAGTTATTGGAAAAGGAATTCATTCGCCCAAGCACTTCACGTTGGGGCTGCCCTGCTATTTTTGTGAAGAAGAAGGACAAATCTCTACGCCTCGTTGTTGATTATCGACCTCTCAACGAAGTTACCATCAAAAATAAATACCCATTACCACGAATTGATATCCTTTTCGATCAATTAGTTGGTGCTAAGGTATTTTCAAAAGTTGACCTCCATTCGAGTTATCATCAAATCAAAATCAGAGCAGAAGATATTCCGAAGACCGCCTTTTCTACTAGATATGGATTATTCGAGTATCTAGTAATGTCATTCGGATTGACAAACGCCCCAGCTCCTTTCATGTATCTCATGAATTCAGTATTCATGCCAGAGTTGGACAAATTTGTGGTAGTATTCATTGACGACATCCTCGTCTATTCTAAGTCCGAGGAAGAGCATGCTGAACATCTTTGCATTGTTCTTCAACGTCTACGAGATCACAAGTTGTATGCAAAATTCAGCAAGTGCGAATTTTGGTTGGACAGTGTGCCATTTCTTGGTCACATAGTCTCTGCAGAAGGAATCTCGGTAGACCCTAGCATGGCTCAAGATGTGGTAGATTGGAAGCCACCAAAGACAGTTCACCAAGTACGTAGTTTCCTCGGGCTAGCCGGATATTATCATAGGTTCATACCAAATTTTTCTCGGTTGACCAAACCCATCACAGAGCTGCTGAAAAAGGAGAAAAAGTTTAATTGGAACAGCAATTGTGAAGAAGCATTTCAAGCATTGAAGAAATTATTGACAACTGCCCCAGTACTGGCTCAACCCGACATCACCAAGCCGTTCGACGTATATTGTGATGCGTCTGGGACATGACTTGGATGTGTACTCATGCAAGAAGGTCGTGTTATAGCCTATGCATCTCAACAGTTAAGGAAGCATGAAGAGCACTATCCAACTCATGATTTGGAGCTAGCTGCAGTTGTACTTGCACTAAAAATATGGAGGCATTATTTGCTCGGCAACTTAGTGCACATTTACACAGACCATAAGAGCTTGAAATATATCTTCACCCACATTGATCTAAACATGAGACAACGTCGGTGGGTAGAACTGATTAAGGATTATAACATGGAGATTCATTATCATCCAGGCAAGGCTAATGTAGTCGCCGATGCGTTAAGCAAAACGGTCCACTGCAACAACTTAGAGATGGAAGTTCAGGACCGAAATGACCATGAAACTAATTCAGAACCTAGCCTTCACGTTTTACCTGCTGTAGTGATTAGCAACCTAAGTGTGCAATCTACCCTTCGTGAAGAAATCATTGCGGCATAGAAAATTGACATTGGTATGAATCATATCTGTCGAAATGTGGAAGATGGTAAGGCAGGATGCTTTACCCAAGACTCGGACGGTACTCTATGGTTCAATAACTGTTTAGTAGTACCAAAGGACTTTGAACTTTGATGGAAAATCTTGGATGAAGCGCATCACTCAAAGTACTCCATCCATCCGGGTAGTAACAAAATGTACCAAGACTTGAAGAAGAATTTCTGGTGGACAAGGATGAAGCGAGAAATTGCTCGGTATGTCAAGGAATGCGATACCTGTCAGAGAGTTAAGGCTGACCATTTGAAACAAGCTGGACTACTCCAACCATTAAGTATTCCCACGTGGAAATGGGAAGACATCAACATGGATTTTATTGTTGGTCTCCCTCTCACCTCTCGAAAGCACGATTCGATTTAGGTCGTTGTAGACCGACTCACAAAATCTGCCCATTTCCTACCAATCAATAACACCTACAAGATAAAGCAATATGCAGAACTATACATAGCAAGAATTCGATGTCTTCATGGAGTACTCAAGACCATCGTTACGGATCGAGGCTCACAGTTTGTTGCTCGCTTTTGGGAACAACTGCATGCATCTCTGGGTACCAAGTTGATTCGAAGTTCTGCTTATCATGCCACCACTGACGGACAAACAGAGCGTGTCAACCAGATTTTGGAAGATATGCTTAGAGCCTGTGTTTTAACACATGGTGGCAATTGGAATGAATATTTGCCTTATGTGGAATTTTCATACAACAATAGTTACCAAGAGAGTCTAAAAATGTCGCCATTTGAAGCACTCTATGGTCGCAGTTGTAGAACTTCTCTAAACTGGTCTGAATCTGGAGAAAGAGTAACCTTTGGTCCCGATCTTGTCAAGGATGCTAAAGAAAAGGTTTGTACCATTCAAGCAAATCTTAAAGCTGCTAAATACCGTCAAGAGAAGTATGCAAACTGACGACACAGACCACTGTACTTCAACAAGGCCGATTACGTCAATCTCAAGGTGTCGCCCATGAAGGGTATCCAACGTTTTGGAGTCAAGGGAAAGTTCGCTCCCCGTTATATTGGACCATTCCAAATTTTGGAACGGTGTGGAAACGTGGCCTATAAGCTGGAGTTACCCGCTAATCTATCCGGAGTTCATCACACCTTCCACGTCTCTCAGCTTAAGCGATGTCTCAAGCCACCCATCGACAAAATTTTGGAAGAATATGACCAACTCCAACCCGATCTCATGTACTCCGAACAACCCGTGAAGATCCTCGACGAGAAAGAGCGCACAACCCATAATAGAACCCTCAAATTCTACAAAGTTCAATGGAGTAACCACTCAGAAGATGAGTATACATGGGAATCGGAAGAGTTTCTGAGAACTCACTACCCGAAATTTTGGTCGTCATACACAGGTATGTTTTGACCACCGCACTTCCCTCTAGTTTGCCTTGATTCATAATCTCGGGACGAGATTTCTTTAAGGAGGGAGGGCTGTGACACCCAAGGTGTCTCACTTTCATTTAACCAACATGAAGAGCTTAGATCATGAACAACATAGCATAAATAATAAGACTCACTCCCTTTTTAATTAATTCTAGGCAAATAAAAACCCTGCAATCAAGTTATTGAAGCAATTCAAAAATTTCAATACAACTTATGCTAAATAAATTCATAATCATATGGGTAATAATAAAATAGAATTTTATGAAAATATTGGGCATTTTATCTGCTTGGCAAGACCCTTAATTAATTAATTGAATCCTAAGTAACTAATTAATGCATTTAATTAATTCTAAAAATATGTTTATGAAAATTTCAAGTAAAATTTACCAAAGTGTTCTCCACCATTTAAATAGTCAGTCCACCAATTTTCACTTATCTAGGAAGTCCGTAGCTATTTTATTTTGAATTAATGAAAAACAGCTTTGACTAAGGACCTGTTTGCACTAAATCTAAAAGATCACGGGGCGCAGTGTAAAATCCCGCCCTCCTTCCTCCTCACTGACATAGAGCCTGCCGGCTCCTCTCTCCCACCGGCGCACCGCCCGGACCCCCTTCACTCCCACCTCGAAAACGCGCGCGTGCAACAGCGTCAACGCCTGCACCTCTGCCCTCCGCCCTGTCCCCCCACCGCGAGCTCGCCCAATGGATTTCTCTTCTCCTCTCTTCTCTGCACGCCACCGGTCAACGACTTCAATTCCCTCCATTTCCTCCGCTCTCGCTTCTCCCCACTCACTCTTATTTCTCCGCAACTTGGGAGCGAACCTGCAAACTCATGAAACCACTCTCTCTCCCTCTTAGTCTTCTGCTCTCTCTATTTTCTCCTCTCTTTGGCCCTCTCTGCCATTGCTAAATGAAGCCGAAGCTTGAACTCTGCTGCCGTCGTTCCACTGCTTCTCCCGCACGAGCTAAACATCAAACCCACGCGCTCACACCTCCTATACATTCCCATGTCACTCGCTCGACCAAACCCCGCGTGAGCCCTAGCCAATTTGCAGAAAACCGAAGCAGGCAACTCCAGTGACCTCTCCGCTTCTCGCCGCCGACGGTCTTCTGGTGAGAACCCCACCTCACGAACCCCTCCAACCCCTTCACCTCGGTGCGCACATCGTTTATTTGCTTCCGCGGTGGGCTTTCTCCCCACGCAGCTGCCGGCAGCGAGCTCTCCGGCCGTGAGCCACCCCGCTCCGGTGAGCCCACTGGCACCTACTGGCAGCTGAGCTGGCTCCTACGTGGCCTTACCTGGCACCCACGAGGCTCCAACGTGGAACCTCCTAAAAACAGCAAATTACCAGAAAATGCATAAATCTTTGGAAACTTATAGTAAATTGAGTTTAAACCCAATGGAGCTCAAATAAAATTTGTTGGGTTCATTTTGAATTGCTCTAATTTAGTAAATTGATAAATCATTGCCTCTGTACTTGCATTTTTATTAACTCATTTAGTTGTCCAGACAATGATTGAATCACTAGAAATTCTAGGAACCAAATTTAATTCTGATTTTTGGCAAGCTTAATCATTTCACAATTATCTATCACCACAAATTTTGGTTTAGTAAAATATGAATTATTTTAGGCTCTGGGAATTATAGTGTGCTCACTTAAATTAATCCTAGTAATTATTTTATAATTAATTGGCCCCTGCCACTTGGCACAAAAATCACTCACACAAGTCTTTGTGCCCAGTAAATTACAAAAGTCCAGAAACCTAAGTTTACTTAATTAAATTAAATTAATTGCTCATACCACTATTTTACTTCAATAAATGCTAGTAATTAGAGTAATTATATCCAGAGGCTGTAAATTGGTAAAAATACAATTCATCTATGTCCCTGTTCATGATAAATCACTCAAGTCCAGAATCGATTGGTTACTATTTTAATTGCTTAATGATTAACACACATAAAATGATTAACACACATAAAATGATTAACACACATAAATAAATGATTAACACACATAAAATGATGAAACTCTAATTTGTTTCATTGAAGCATATGGCTTCGAGAACATTGAAGCATATGGCTTTGAGAACATAATAATAATATTAATCGACATTTAAAGACATTGTGCATCATATGATTGCATTCTACGGTATTGTAATAATACCGACAATTCAATTCTATCATATAGGCAACGACAACCCGGAGCAGGAAGAAGAGGATCTTCAGAAGAACCTTGATCCCCAAGAGCAAGACGTTGTAGTTGCTAGCACTAACATTGATCCAGGCATGCCCCGGTTTTCATTCGCTATTTTTTTTAAAGTTGCTAGTTTTCAATATTACTAGTGTCTGTGATTATTGCATTAGGTCATAGGAGTTGATTTGGAACCCACTTGCATGATACCCAAATGACCTACGCCACTGTCATTAGAACTTTGGTAGTATCGGTACTGTGTCACTATGCTTAGTAATTGCTAGACACGATAGATATCAATACTAAGTATGAACTTGACCACTGGAACGGGACTTATAAAAGAAGTTTATTTTGATGTCATGACCGGGCAGGGATGATGCATGTGTAGGTTTGCAGCAATACATGGGTGTTGACTGTGGTAGCCCTGCCTTGTGAAACCTAGGACCCGTCCGTGGTCGGCCCCTTGGTTAAGTATTGAACAGTACCGAATGCATGCTAGTCTATGGGCACTAGTAAACAGATGTATCATTGACGCGGCAATGAGGACAGTACCTAGTACAGTGGTTGTTGACCCTTCTGCTGCTGGAGTGGGCGGTTCATACCGTGAAGTACTGATGGCAGAATGGCATGCCCACTCGCTGAGACTGGACCCGGACCGAGTTGTTTTTCGTCCTTGCGAAAGGTTGCCATATACGACCTTAATTGGTGCGTATGTGTCGTGTATCTCGGGTTATCCCAGCTAGTGAAAAATCAATTGCAATTGCTATCCCTCGCAGTAATGAGTACCACTTGGTCACTGAGTCATCACGTAGTTGCACATGGTACTTGGGAATTGATTATGATGCTTATCGTTGTTGTTACTATTATTGCTCTTATGTTGTACTTACCTTATGTATTGCTTTGTTAGCTTATCATTGCAACTAAAGTTACCTTCTGCTCCACCCAGTTAATTTGAGAAGTAAAACTTGATAGAACTAATAGGTTGCTTAGTGCGAGTCTTTTCAAACAAGCCAGCTATCAGAGCCATTACATGCGTAGATGTCCGACGGGTAAGTCTTGCTGAGTAATTAGTACTCAGGCTTTGTGCCATTGTTGTTTTCAGGTAATGAAGAGGTAGAATTGCCTGAGAATGTGCTGCCCTGGGACATGCAAGTCCCTGAGGGTTGGACTGCCCACTGGGAGTCTGAGTCACCGCTGCAGTATTGACGTGTGTTGCTAGAGTGATGGTTCTTCGGGCATGAACCATTACTATGTTGTATCATCGAGCTCTTAGCTTCTTATCGCGATTTGCTTCTGTTGTTTTCAAAACATTCTGAACTTGTAATATTCCGCTGCACTCTGAGAACTCATTGATGTAATTTTCAACTTAAATTCGAACCAGTGTTGTATTATCAAGTGTCTGCATTATCAGCACCATCGGGACCTCGATCCTTTGTGAAGGGGCACCATAGATGAGCACCGTCAAGGAAGAAGTCAAGGGAGAAGGCTAGAGCAGGGCTCCCGTCGGTGAGGTGGGGGTGGTTCCAGCGGCGGCGATCTTTCTTCTCAAATTCTGGCGAGGTGACTCAAATCCCAAGAGAGCCAGTCAGGGTGACGTGAGAGGAGTGGATTGCGCGCTGATTTGAAAAGGAACGGGGCAGCGAGGTGTTGCCTACCTCTGGCTGTGGACGATGGCAGCCATGGCAGTCTGGAGCAGGGCTCCGGAGCTTGGGCTCGCCGGGGAGGGAGAGGGAAGTTGTGCCAACGCTTGGGGGGGGGGGGGGGGTTCTGGAGGGTGCAAGAGTTGTGTGCGAGCAGGTAGAGCATGAGAGCTAAGGACCAAGCGAGCTGCTGCACTTAATGCTGATCGGCGGCAGAGAGAGGGAGAGGGAGCGGAGAGAGAACAGAGGACGGGAGAGGCGCGCTGTCGGCCAGAGAATGGCTATCGGCCGGGAGAGGCTTCAATTCAGGCTGGTGGCACAGGGGAGGGAGTTGGCGGTGCAGTGGCCGGAGTGGGGCGACAGGGATCGACGGTGACATAGTGATCGGGTACTCCTCGGTGTCGATCGGCTATTGGCCAGGGGAGAAGAGAAGAAAATTGACTTGCCTTGACTTGAACATGGCTTGGGTTTTGGATTATTTGGCCAGGTTCCAGTGCTCCAAACTTTACTCCAATATTTGTATATGCCCAGGTAATCATGTGCTCCAACTTTGCTTTTGGGTGCATGAGCCAAATCGGCTTAGATTAATTTTGGAAATTCCAGGACAGAAATGCTCTTCTTTGACTTTAGGGGAATTTTTAAAGGTATTAAATGATTACCAGAAATTCTGGTAAGATTCACAAAATTCTCCTTTAATGTGGCCATTCAGAATATGCAAAAACATTGGTGCACTTCCATGGGTTTTTCTGATGTTTGAGAAGGGCCCTCATTTGGATATTCTGGATTTATTTAATAAATTTTCTCCCTTATTCTTTGGCACCTTAATTATTTACATTTTTGTTTGCTCTCAATTAGCATTAAGGTTAGCCTAATTACCATTTTGTGACATGGGGAGTCATAGCACATCCCCCTTAAAGAAATCTCGCCCCGAGATTTGCAAATGGATGAACAACACGAGATGGGACGTGGGCGGTTACCGGTTTTGCGAGGCCAAGAATTGCGGGAAGTTGGTTTTTAGAAACTCTTCTTGTTCCCATGTAGCTTCTTCTTCGGTGTGGTTACTCCATTGCACTTTGTAGAAGGTGATAGCGCGGCTGCGAGTTACCCGGTCTTTTTGATCGATGATTCGGACGGTGTATTCGGGGTAGGAGAGGTCTTCTTCCAATTGCTCGGTGTTGGAGATAACCACGTCGATCGGAGGCTTTAAACACTTCTTGATCGGAAAGGGTTGCAACCGATAAGCAACATCGCTTTGCTTCTCCGTGATCGGAAAGGGTCCGATGTAGCGGGGTGCTAATTTTCCCTTGATTCCAAAGTGAGATACACCTTTGTTGGGAGAAACCCGGAGATAGACATGATCTCCCTTTTCGAACTCCAATGGACGTCTTCTTTTATTTGAATAACTTACTTGGCGGGATTGTGCGGCCTTCATGTTAGCTTGAATTTGCCGCACCTTCTCTTTGGCTTGTGTGACCAGATCTAGACCAAAAGTAATTCTTTCTCCTGATTCCAACTAATTCAGCGGGGTTCGACACGAGTGTCCGTACAAGGCTTCGAATAGGGACATTCCCAAACTCTCTTGGTAGCTATTGTTGTAGGAGAATTCGGCAAACGGGAGACAAGATTCCCAATCCCAATGATTGTCCAGAACACAAGCTCTCAATAAATCCTCCAAATATTGATTTAGTCTATCGGTTTGACCATCGGTTTGCGGATGATAAGCGGAACCTCGGATAAGGGTGGTGCCAAGACAAGCATGCAATTGCTCCCGAAAACGAGCAATAAATTAGGGACCTCGATCATCGTCTTGGGCACACCATGCAAACATAGGATTCGCACAATGTAGAGCTCGGCATATTGCTTGGTAGAGTAGGTTGTATGGATGGGAATAAAATGAGCAGATTTGGTCAACCTATCCACAATCACCCATATTGAATCGTGGTTCTTGGGTGTGAGGGGTAATCCAACGATAAAATCCATAGCAATGTCCTACCATTTCCAAGCGGGGATTTTCAATGGGTGCAAAAGACCAGTTGTTCTCAAGTGATCGGCCTTCACACGTTGGCAAGTATCACATTCGGAGACATAACGAGCAACCTCTCATTTCATACGCGTCCACCAAAACGTTTCCCTTAACACACAGTACATCTTGTTGTTGCCGGGGTGTATGGAGTATTTGGACAAGTGAGCCTCATCCAAAATTTTCTTTCTTAGCCCTTCGTTCTTTGGAACAACAAGGCGGTTGTTGAACCGTAGTACTCCATTTTCGTCTTGTCGGAAACATGTCGCTTCCTTCTTCCCTATTTTCTGGCGAATATATTCTATGCCCTTGTCCTTCTTTTGGACTTCCACAATTTCTTTCCGAAGGGTTGGAATGAGCACCAAATTATACATGGATCCATATGGGATGACATGAAGACTTGGTTCGCTAGGACCTGAAATCGTACAAGCTTCCATAGAGCAAACGATGGCGTGATTGCATTGGTCCCTTCGACTCAAGGCGTCGGCAACCATGTTTGCTTTCCTGGGGTGATAATGAATTTCCAATTCATAATCCTTGATTAATTCCAACCATCTACGCTGCCTCATGTTCAGTTCTTGTTGAGCGAAGATATATTTGAGACTTTTGTGGTCGGTGTAGAGGTTAACAAGATTACCGAGCAAGTAATGGCGCCAGGTTTTCAAGGCTAGGACAACGGAGGCCAATTCTAAATCGTGAGTGGGATAATTTTGCTCATGCTTCCGGAGCTGTCGTGATTTATAGGCAATGACATGGCCTTCTTGCATAAGCACACCACCCAATCCAGTGCCGGAGGCATCGCAGTAAACATCGAACGGTTTGGTGATATCGGGTTGAGCCAAAACCAGAGCGGTTGTCAAATGCTTCTTGAGTGATTGAAAAGCCTCTTCACAGGCACTACTCCACTTGAACTTAGCATCCTTTTCCAGCAACTTCGTCATAGGCTTGGCAATGCTTGAGAAGTTGGGGATGAATTTCCGATAATAACCGGCAAGACCAAGGAAACTGCGAATTTGCTTGACCAATTTTGGAGCTTTCCAAATCAGCACATCCTCTACTTTGCTAGGATCCACGGCTACTCCTTCCGCTGATATGATGTGACCCAAGAATGGAACTTGCTTTAGCCAAAATTCACATTTGCTAAATTTGGCATAAAGTTGATGATCTCGGAGTCGCTATAGAACAATATGGAGATGTTCGGCGTGTTCTTCCTCGGACTTGGAGTAGATCAGAATATCATCAATGAATACAACTATGAACTTATCCAACTCTGGCATAAACACGGAGTTCATCAAATACATGAAGTGGGCTGGAGCATTGGTGAGACCAAAAGACATGACAAGATATTCGAACAGACCATATCAAGTGGAGAAAGCTGTTTTCGGAATATCTTCGGCTCGGATCTTTATTTGATGATAACTGGATCAGAGATCAATCTTGGAGAAGACTTTAGCACCCACTAATTGATCATTGAGGATATCAATTCGAGGTAGAGGATATTTGTTCTTGATGGTTACAGCGTTTAAAGGCCTATAGTCCACACATAGGCGCAGGGTCTTGTCTTTCTTCTTCACAAATAGAGCGGGGCAGCCCCAGGGAGATAAACTTGGTCGGATATAGCCTTTGTCAATAAGCTCTTGTAACTTCTCTTTTAACTCTGCTAACTCATTAGGAGCCATTTTGTACGGCCTACGAGAGATAGGCGTTGTACCGGGTATGAGTTCAATCTTAAACTCAACATCCCTATCCGGAGGCATTCCCGACAAATCGTCTGGAAATACGTCGGGGAATTCACATACCACCGGAATATTTTCTAGCTCTTTTCCTTCAACATGACACACTTGAGACGTGGCCAACTTAGGATATGGCAATCGGAGAATAGATGGGCCATGTAAGGGTGAGTTCAAATGGATTTCCCGGTCCTCAATGTGCAATACGGCTTTATGACTAGTCATCCACCTCATACCAAGGATTATGTCGATGCTTTGGCTCTAAGATGATTAGGGAAGTGGGGTATACGTTGCTTGCTAGTTTAAGTGGCACTTTTCTTAACTCAAGATGAGCTCTTATTTTTCCACCGGGACATATGATGATGTATGGTGTTCCCATGGTGGTGGGGGTGATTTTCAAATGATTTGCACATGCTTGACTAATAAAATTATGTGTTGCTCCTGAATCAAAAAGAACCATGGCAGCATGTTGGTTGATCGAGAACGTACCCGCGAGAACGGGTTCTCCAACTTGGGTCTCTTAGACCGTGGTATAGTTGACTCGGCCATTCTTGTGCATGGGGGTAGAAGACTGGGGATGTCTTCCATTGTTGCCATTGTTGCTGCCACTGTTGTGGTTGTTGTTGTTGTTCCCGGAAGTGTTGGAGTTGTTGTTGTTGTTGTTTGGGTTGTGCTTCGGGAACGAACACTCCTTAGCAAAATGATTGGTACAGCCGCAGTTGTAACAGATTGCTGCTGGTTGCCGCCATTGAATCGTGAGTGCTGCTGCGAGAACGACGGGCGAGGTCCTCCTCCCGACGGCACCGCAGCCCGAAATTTCTGTCCGGTCGGGGAAGTGATTGCTAGCTTTTACTTGGGCGGTGCAGAGCCGGATGAACTTCCCATAGCACGTTTCCTCTTCTTGTCCTCTTGATTGGCACGGATGGTGTCTTCTTGCAAGATGGCAGCACTCATCAAGTCATTGAACATACCTGTGGTGACTTGTGCCAAGCGGTCTTGCAGCTTTGGGGTAAGACCCGAACTGAAACAGTCCTTCTTCTTCTTATCCGTATCAGCGTGATACGACGCGTACTGAGCCAGGTAATTGAATTTCCATGCATACTCTTGCACGGTTCTGGAGCCTTGCTTCAAGTTGAGGAACTCCTGCAACTTGCGCTTCATGAGTCCAGCGGGGATGTGGTGTGCATGGAATGCTATGCAGAATTCTGCCCATGTGACGTGGTGACCAGTGGCGAGAGCGACGGTGAAACTGGTCCACTAAGCACTTGCGGAGCCACGGAGCTGCTGCACAACGAAGAGGGACTTCTGCCGCTCGGTGCAGTGAAGGAGAGCGAACTTCAACTCCAGAGTGCGAATAAAATCATCCGTTTCCAGAGGATCACCGGCTTCTCTAAAGGTGGGCGGGTGAGTCGCCTAGATGTCGCTGTAGGAGGATTCCCGCTGCTGCAGTGGTGGTGGTCCGGGAGCTCCTTGACGGTTCATGTTCTCCAAGAACATGCCGAACATCTCATTTTGATTGTGGATGAGCTGCTCCATAGCCTTCATGGGTGGCGCGTTGGGCAGCGGCCCATTTCCACCGACGTTTGAGGCGCCAGGAGCATCACCGACGTTTTCTCCACCGTGGTGAGTTTGCACCATCTGACACATGAACAAAGCATGTTAGCCTGATCATCACGTGAGACAATATGATAACAAGGCTATGACATGGTAACAAAATAAAATTCTAGATTGCTCATAATTGAAAGGCTTGACGAGTAAACGGTGCGGATACAAAAGATAACTTAATTCCATATCTTCCCACACCATAGGCAACATAATTATGATAAGACCATGGATACATGTGATGCAACTTTGATACATAGGAAGTCTTTGGTTACATCACTCGGAGCATGACACCACACGATCTCGGAGAGCTTAGGCTACAACTTAGCGTAGTATTACTAGCACTATGCACATACAACTACGATGTCTCACGAGATCTCCACCCTACGTACATACTGCTACTCGGTCACTCGGTGTGGCTATCACCATCGGACTCCACGTCCATATCACCCAGTCCAGGGGGTGCTTCGTAGTCGACGCCGGAATCACCGTTCTCACTCATATCAGCATCATCGGGAGGAATCACTGCGAGTGGAATGGGTGGCTCATCGTTAAGGATGGTGTTCAGCTGGCCATTAGCAGCTTGGAGATGTCCGATGAGCTGCTCTTGTTGTGCGATGATCGCGTGAGCGTCGTTGAGGTTCCCTTGCATGACATCACGTGCATCTTGAGCTTCTTCGCGCTGAGCCTGTAGCTCAATTCGCTCCTCCAAGAGAGCGGTAACCTGACCATGAAGAGAGTAAATCTCCTCTTGGGCAGCGGTGAGCTGGGTATTGCGTTGGTTCAGTTGCTCCTGCAACTGATCGATTGCATCACCCTCGATGATGAGCTGAGCATCATGGAGTTCCTCGAAACGGTCGGCCCGCTCCAACTTGCTAGTGTGCAGCTTGTCCTCAAGACCTGAAATCTTAGTGTCACGCTTCGCAAGCTAGGCATCACGGGCAACAAGTGTGGACTGCAGCGCTTCGCACTCTCGTTCCAACTCGAGAATGCGGGCGGCAAGGTACTCGGGGTCCTTCACGAGCTTGCCAACATCCATCTACCGGAATAAATTTTGCAAGGGTGAGTCAAAACTTAATATCCCACTAAGCACACATGCTTAACATAGCATAAGGATTGATTGGTAAAAGAAAAGATACGAGATTCCCGATCCGTTTAACAGCCGGTAACGACCAATTTTCTACGGTTGACGGAGTAAACCGCAGAAACACGCAAAAACGCTTAGCTTCTGGACACAATTAAAATTTTTGTGTTTTACAAATGTTGTGGAGAATTTCATCACCTTTCCAGCGCATACTCACCCATATCCATCCAATAAAGTCTCTGGGAGTTATGATCATCCAAAGACAGGGGACAGAAATGAAGCAATTCCTGACTTCCAGAAAAGGCTACTGTTTTCGCAAAATTCGACCCAGTTCCAGATTTTTCCCAGACAGAGTTACTAAACCAAACTTGTAGAGAAAAACCCAAGATTTCCAACGAGTACTTATTCACCTTCATTGAATTAAAATTGAGGAAGTTATGCTTGTTTTAGTGAAACTGACTTTTCTGGCAAAGTTGGGTTTATCTCGGTTGAGTTCAAGTTTTCGGTTTAGGTGCCATAGGGATTCAAATTCGCCCAAAGCTGAGTCATTTCACATGTTTGCAATATTAGCGATCTTTTTACATGATTTAGTAAGGGTGAGTGCATATGGTATGCATGAATGTCAAATGCTCAATATAACGATTTCCTACATCCTCACAAAGAAAGAAAAAAAATTGGCCGATTATATAGCTCGATCCTTTCGGTGGCACACACACCTCTCACACGTTTGTCTAACAAACTACACGTGGTTAGTGTACCTGTAAGACATCCATTTCAGAAACAATACATCAAATTCAGAAGAAAAAAGCCGAAATAACAATGATAGTTTATGCCCAGGTATTTGCCCACCCGAAAGGCAGTCGAGGTTTAAACGCATTCGGTCCACGCATCAATCAAAGCCCAGGTCTTTGCCTACCCGGAAGGCGTTCGGTATTTACAGCGCAACCGGTCTGCACACAATGACGTACCTTCGTTGAAGAATCCGCAGTTGCAAGTAATTTAAACAAACATAACCCAGGGTTAGCTTTGCCACCTACAAGACTCTTATATGGGCACTACTAGTTCGTACCTCACCGTAAGGCATAAAAACGGCTTGTTTACGTTTTAAAATGCTCATTTGTGTGTAGCTTATCCTGAGATGGCTCTGATACCAGCTGTGACAACCCTACTCCAAAAAGTAGAGTATGTCCCACAGGATCGCCTCGGGAGATGGTTAGCAAAGTAACCATACACAACATTCACACATGAACATTCATCATTTATAAAGATACATTACTGAATGCATAATATTACAGGTTCACAGGTAGAATAGAAACAAGTTCAGATATGATACAATAAATATGTCCTTAGTACATGTTATACAAATTAGCAGAAGCGATACGACGACAAAACACGACATCAAGTCCTACGTGAACCATGCCAGCCCTATGGTGATGGCTCACTCATCACACTTAGGGGAGCTAGGGACCCATTCAATGGTCCAGTTCTAAGGCTCCTCACCTTCCCACACAACTTGTTACAACAATCACAATATGTGGCCTGAGGAAAACCTGAAAAACAACATCATCGCAAAGCCTGAGTATCTAACATACTCCGCAAGACTTACCCGTCAAAAGGTTTACTAAAACCGACTCCTAGTATGCAGGGGGCTGACCGGGTTTATTTGATAATTGCATAAGAAGCTCCTAATAGTTCTATGCGGCATTTACAATTCCTTAAATCAAGATTTTACTTTGCTGATTTTAGAATAACCACTACGATGATTCTAGCTAGCTGCCAAGACACGAGTAGAAATAAAGAGCAATACATCATAACAATATGTATCCATAGCATGAGTAAATTTTAGAAACATAACCACAACTTTACTACTTAACATATCATTGCCGCTGCTCGAACAAGAGGTACTCATAACCGTGAGGGACGGCAATTCGAATTGATTTTCATCCTGCAGGGAAAACCCAAATACACGACATACGCATCACTTAAGAACACGTATGGCTACAACTCATAAGATTGCTATAAAGTCGATCCAGGGCCATCGATCCTGAGTACACGTCCTCCCCGCGATATAGTACTTCGTATCCAAGGCTTAAACCATACACTCTCCAGCGGTCCTCAAACCCGTGCAACCACCGTGCTGTTCACATCACCTCTGGATCGATGAGTATGGTCATCCAACAATACGGCGCCCAAGCTACTAGGTTTACCAATCCCCATATTAAAGGTATGTACTTGGTACTGTTCAATACTTGTCCGCAGAGTTGCAATAACAGGTGCTCCATTTTATCAAGTTCATTATCCAAGTGAACCATAGTTGAACCTAGAACCTACCGTTGACTCCACTAGTTTAAGCATAGCATTGCTAACAGAAAAGCTTACTAACATTCTAATCATAGTTCATTGCTGGAGTATGCAAGTGGGTTTCATCCAAGCCCTACACTTAATGCACATTACAATATTCCTAACTTGTGATAAAGAAAAAGGACTCGAAAATTTAATGGGTTATGCACCGGGGCTTGTCTTGGGAGTGATCGTAGTTAGTGTCTTCACCAAAGTTCACTTCAGGTCCTTGCTGATCCGGTGTGATCTCCGCGGTCTCGATCCCTATATGGAATGGACATGCATCAATGCAAAGGAATACACAAGGTTTCATGGAGTTCCTTAACTAAAGATGAAATGGAGGGCATGACAATTCATGGCACTTCCTCAGCAAATAAAATTAATGACTAATCATTTATTCATGAATGTGTGCACACCTAAGTATGACATGATAGCTACTGAATTTTAAAGGGGACAAACTTCTAATTACAAGAATGTAACTTTTAATCATCACAACTTAGGGTATGTCTACTTTAACAGGAGCATGGCCTAGGTGATGATTATATGACATCACATGCTGATGATGATATGACCATGCAGTACTAGGGTCAAATTTCCAGAAAGTTTATTTTTGAGCAACTTAGCTAAAGTGGCCATATGCAAAACTAACACTATACATACTATGGCAATTTAATTGTATAAATAGTTCTAGGTTCATATAGTTAATTAGGATCCAAGAGTATATAATAGAGATAAGGATTTCTACTTTGAAGTTAATGTAACTATTCTTCATAAATATTCCAGAAGTGAATTTATGCCTACTTTTATTAAATACACACGAAAAGCAAGATTTATAGGGAAAATTCTTACTTTAACTAACAATTGCTTAACTTCGACAGCAAAAACATACTTAAGTTGCTTCAAATTTTTCATGGAATTTTACATGAGTGTACAAGTGCATAAGGGACAGGAATACCATATTTCATAATTGAATTCCTAGTCAATAATTTACATAAATTCAATTACTGAAAATGAAGATTTATGCAATAATACTAAAAATATGCCTAAACATGAAAATGTGCTTTTGCAGAAAGTTTAAGGATGCCATGAAATGACCACTGAGCAAGTTTCATGAAGTTACCATCTCGAGGAGGGGGTCGGAGGGAAGAGTGCCTCACCGGAGGGTGCCAGCGATGACGTGCGGTGGCAGGGGCGGCATCGGCGAGGTCCACGCGACGGTGCCGAGGGGGAGGCAGGCTAGGGTTCGGTCGGTGAGCTTCGCTGCAGCTCGGGGAAGGTCGGTGTCGAGGAACTCGTCAAGGGGAAAGGCTGGAGGGGGGCTCTCATCGGCGGGGGCGGGGGGGGGGGGGGGGGGGGGGGGGGGAAGATCTCGACGGCGGCGGCTCGGGCTTCACGAAATCCGGTGAGCACACTGCACGAAGGAGGGACCAGGTCAGAGGGGAGTGAGGTGGTGACCTTGTGCGTTGATTGCGAAAGAAAGAGGGAGTGGGATGCCACCTAGTCGGAGCTGGACACGGCGGCGGCCATGTCGGGGAAAAACAGAGACTGCTCGGGTTTCGCCGGAGAGAGAGAAGGGAAGAGTGCAGAGGCGCTTGGTGCGGCGGAGAGGGTTCCTGGAAGTGGTGCAATGAGTGTGAGCCGAGAGAGAGAGACGGGAGAGGCGCGTTGTGTAATCCTCCCCTTTAACCCGGCCGGAGTGAGAGAGCGGCGAGAGCAGAGGAAGAGGGGGGTTGGCGCGCTGTCGACCAGGGATTGGTCCGCTGGCGGGGGGGCACTTCAATTGGGCAGGTGGGACAGGGGAGAGGGTGGTGGAGCAGTGACCGGCATGGGGGGGCGGCTGGTGAACGACGGTGGCCACAGTGCACCCGGGTACAGCCGTGTCGGGTTGGGATTGGCTGGAAGAGAGGGAAGGGGTTGACCCGGCTTGACTTGGACCTTGACTCGGGTTTGGGCAAATGTCACCACGTTCTTGTGCTCCAACTTTGACACAGATTTTTGTACACGTCCAGCAAAACATGTGCTCCATCTTTGACACAGATATTTGTGCACGTCCAGCAAAACATGTGCTCCAACTTTGCTTTTGGGTGCATCAGCTGAATTGGCTTCAATTGATTTTTAAAATTCCAAAACAGAAACACTCTTTTCTGGCTTTAGGGGAATTTTTAAGGGTATTAAATGGTTACCAAAAATTCTGAAAATATTATCAAAATTCTCTTTTAATGTGGCCATTCAGAATATGCGAAAACATTGGGGTACTTCCATGGAACTTTGTGATGTTTGAGAAAGGCCCTTATTTGAATAATTTGGAATCTAATTACTTAATTTTCTTTGTTTATTTTTTGGCACCTTGATTATTTGTATTTTTAATTATCCCTTAATTATCATTGGGTTTAGTTAAGTTCTATTTTATGACATGGGGTGTTACAAAAATAATCTGGCAGCAATTCTAATCCTAAAGATGTGGTACTCGCGACTTTGTACACTGATTCTCCCTCCATGTATGTCACTGATGGCCTTCAAAATTACTTAACCGGTAAAATATTTGCTGCACTATGAGTACCTTCTGCCACAAAGAGGTCGTAGTACTGTGATCCCACATGATTCCATCCGCGATACACCTACATGCAGCTCCCACTGACTTCAAACTCCGCATATGTTGCTCACATTATTGCATATGTGCCCCCCATGTTATACTCGCACCTCAATCGGTTGTCTTCATATACTGTATCGTGCATCAGCTTCAATTTGAAACACCTGCCCCCCCCCCCCCCCCCCCCCCCCCCCGGGAAACTTCTTCCAAATTCTAGCCGATGCTGAGAGAAAAGCCATCACAAAATAATTCCACCAGCCTGAGAACGTGTAATCCTGATAAAGATTAAGTAACTTCTTGGCAACCTCATAATTCATAAACCAATTAACTTCATGCGACTACATGACTCCAGATTTCCATGGAAAAACGTTAAATATCACACATAGAAAGCCATGCAAATCCATGACAGTGTGCTAGCAGCCAAGTAACTCATCACAAATCAGCTAGCATCATACTTCGATCCAGTACTCATCAACAGAAACTCCCAAATTTCTTCACGAGAAGTAATCACACCAACTGGCTTCCACCCTGATCGCCGATGTCATCTATGTCTTATAAATTAGAATAATTATGATCATCGGCTTCTCCCTACTCATTGGCCACTACATTATCTGAAAGTAAAACCCACGCCGGTAAGGAGTATCGACGTAAAAAATTCATAGTCCCTAGGTATTGTGACCAATATTGTCTCATTGCCGGCTTGCCGCACTGAGCTCGACATCGTCTCGGCCACCAGGTTAGTCCAAAATTTTCTAGTCTTCATATATCACCATGCATCGGTTTTTCAGATGTACGTTTCCATTACCAGCACTTTTCAACAGCCGATGCACTAACAAATCTCCATTTTCCATATTGACAACTTGTCCTTTTCTGATCTTCTTAGGGAAATATGCAGCATGACTAACATCTTAAACATCACGTAATTCCACCAGCTTGAATACTCATCGGTTGCCGAAAAGTATGTCAACTGACTGCTACAAGATCTGACTCCCCATGTACTTTATCGGCCTGTCCTTTGCTCATCAAAACAATTTATCATCACTGGTCCAATACTTGACTTAGAATTCAATTGAATACTGCTGGTCATCACATGTTGTCCGTTGAGCTTTGCTGCACCTCCTGTAGTCATGCATATGGAGAAAAAGCCAAAACCTGACTCCTTGATTAACCATCAGCCTCCGACTTGGTTTTGCATATCGCTTGGTATATCAGACCCTCAACTTCCTCATTCAACACTTGATTAGCTTCCATACCGCACCAGTAAATATCCATTAACACATAGTTTTAATTATGAGTGCTGATGCCCTCCACGATCAGCATTCGTTTGTGGGGTAATCAACATCGGCATCTCCCTTGTCAGCTACTACCAGCTATCTTCATATGCATCTTTTATGCTGTTAACTACCGTACTAAAAATACTTACACTATTGTCATGCCTGAATGGATCAGACTTAACCGAGACAAAACCAATGTGCAGGGCGACAATATAAGACTTCAATAGCACAGTGATTCACCTTGAACTCGATCTGTGATGAATAAACTCACCAAGCCATGATTTTTAACCCGAGTAAATAAACAAGGCAGACATATGCTCGTATCTCATTGGTAATACCAAACATCCAACATTGGCAAATGCTCAACAGAGATGACGCCGACAGCAGTCATGTTAGTAACAAACGGTCATCCGTACCATGGATGTCCACAGCCAATGTTCTTAACCAATATCATAATCATCATCCTTGTGGTCAACGTCAATGTGCCCATTAGTTTCTACGTGCAATTTAAAGCTAACCCTAAATCCACTTTCATTGTTATCATGGGCTGCATCAATGCAAATAGACTATTCCACCGGCCATTAGCAGTGTAACTCCTCTTCAGCTTCTTGTTGATAGTCCACCGGACTGCCTGAACCTCACATTCTTTCCAGGTTGATGCTCAGGGCAAAATCTCAGAAAGAAAGAAACACTAGTCGATACCAATCTTCTGATTTTGGCCAATGAAAAAGAACAACCTTGGACGTATCAGCATAATATGATCTAGCTCCATTGACTCCCTCTCAAACCGTACCATTTTATCATCGGCTCGAATATATATAATTTCTTATATTCTCTATTTAGTTGATGGGCGAGATAAATAAAAATCACACAACTGGCCGATGGTAGAACGCAAAGTATACGGCCAATGAAGTGGCAAATAAAGACATATGCCAGCTGATGATGGAGAAAATACGGGCAACATATAAATCAACCAATAACAAAAAATAAAAAATGATACTGGTCGTCTCCATAAGATGTGTCCATTCACCGGCTTGGCTACCTAGGAGAAAAATAAAGCTGATACCGCATTTTCTCGATCATCTCCATGAATGCTCCCCATCGGTGTTTCCTTTCCCTGGGCAGTTTCTGCAATTAAACTGGTATGAAATCTAAATATAAAATTCAAGAATGAATGTGTTCAATTAATCGTCCCAGTAGATCCCTCCTTCAGATCACAAAGCATTGACCTCTAATTCTGTGTTTAATAAGCCACAGTGACCATAGTAGCACCATCAATCAACATGTAACGCTGGCAACTTAAAATATTGTCTCCTGGGAACAAATTCCTCATCTCTTTGTACCATGTTACAGTACCATGCTATTTCCATTGCCGATGCTCCCGAGTCCGATTAGAATTGTTTTTGAATATATCGCTTCGGTCATTGACTTCTATACTCTTCATCGGCCACAGCTTTTAAATCTGAATGGTCCTTTGATCTGAACTGCACAAGAATAGTTTTTGAAAATCCACAATGGTTTGCTATACGAGACGCTTCTGATCTTCAGTTAGCTTCATGAGAACAACCAAAATCACGTCATTGGAAGTTTGATCTTAGGTCACGATCATCAGGTTGTATGAATCAGCTCCACTGTGGTCGTTAGAAAGATATATCGATCGAGTAACAACAATCTTGCTCCACGTGATGCTGTAAGCTTCTTTCAATATATTATTCCTTAAACCGGATTTGCCATCAACTTCAAGCATTGGCAACAAATCCACTAGTAACAGCAGATCTCATGAGATTAACTGAAGCTCTTTTCACGCACTCAACATCTCTTTTTGTTAACTGAATCTGCTGCCGAGATCAAGTATTGCTTCCCCTATAGATTCATCACATCGGGTTTGCCCCCCGAACCAAACATAAGCCGATGCCAAGTCTTCTTGGTTGTCTGAAGCTAGTGGTCGTGACATGAGTTCGAGGCTCACAAGATATTGAAAACAAATCTGACTTCTAATCCAGTGATGAAAAATATGAGTTCTTCTGATACTCAGTAAATAATAAAGATAAGTCCCACCAGGCGTGCCAAAAGTGTGTTGACGTGAAAAACAGACTGTCGATCCTCCATGTGCAAACACGAGGTCTGGGAGATCTGCTTAGCTCCAGTGCAGATCCAATGGCGCGCGATAGACGGTGTGCGGTGTGCCAATCAGTTTGACCATTCAACTGACAAGGTATGCGCCTGCGAGTCAATGGACGATAGCCTGGAGCGGAGAGTCGATGAAGATTTTATTTATGCAGACATAGAGTCAATCCAGACACAAAGTCAATGTAGGTTAAGTACATGATTGAGCATCATCTTTATCTTAATAACATAAAGCTTAAATCTAAAAGCCGATGTACACTGGACTAACTATAATAATTAATATCATATCGGCCAGTTAATAGAATCACAATACCTAGCTGATACAATATACTGATAAATAAATAAACTACATGATGATTCATCGGCTAGATAAATAAGACTAGTGCAATACCTAAAGCCGATGGACCAATAGTCGAGAAACCAGAGCCGATAAAAAAGAACTAAACATGTGAATATCTATTGGCTGCTGCTAGCAACCAGATATGTCGTCGGCTAAACACTCCGATGATACCCTGAACAGACCTTCGCAACGAGATGATTCTTGCATGGTTGTCCAACTAGAAGATCGAAATTAACCGAGACAGTTCTAGATATCCCAAAAGATCGGTCTGAGCCGAGACAGTTCTTGGAATGAACCAATACCCACACAGTACTAGATCTAATTGCTAAGATCTATTCAAAGGTGACTCAAATATATAAACCAGACTAGATTAAATTGCTAGAATTAACTACGATAGATCGTTTATCCCGATACAGTATGTAGCTAATCCTAGTAAAACAACCTAGAAAGATCTAGTATAACGGATAACTAACAACCACGACAAACTAACCAGAAGATCGGTCTGTGCCGAGACAGCCCTGGGCAGGTCGCCGCGATCACCGGGGTGGTGAGTCCTCCGCCATGTCACCAAGGTCAAGCTAGTCGACGCAGCCTGCTTCATAACGACGCATGTGCCAGGGTGATGAGTCCTACATCTTTCATGGAGAGCCCCGTCTAGACGAAGAACCCGTCGGGGTATACCTGTTTCCAGGGTGGTGATACATCGAAAAGTATATTGATCGAGAGATAATTTTTACATTTGGAAGTGCCCTTTATATTTACAAGGATGGCTCGTCTTGCAGTACAAGGAAAAAGCAAAGCTAAACGGACTATTACTAATAACTCGTAACCTTAAAAGTCTAATAAAAGATTTTGGTCGTGCTAATCCGATATGCATTGTCTTTATCCATTAATGCCTTCCTTCTCGTATATATATTCCTTTCCATAGTTGCCATCTTGGACATTACTTTAAATGAGATTCCACATATGCAAGGCAGACCTAATATCATTAGAATAATTCCTTCATCGAGTATCCAAACTGAACCTTCACTTCTTTCCTTTTTTAATCCCTTTCCTTAATCCATTTGGTGGCATCTACAAAAACTTACTCACGTGTACCATACACCTCCAAACATGTATCTTCTCTGGAAGCTACTCCCCTGTATCAATCTGCTTCAAAGTTCTTCAAGTTCATATGCTGCACCGACTTACTACCAGCCATAGTACAAAATCTGGTATCAACAAGAACTTGCTGAACTCCCCGAGCCGACACGGGCGCTCACTAGCGATGCCCCTTTCACCGATGGGCTCAAACCGTATACAAAAATGTGACGACCTTCACAACCGATCATAATAGGCTCGATCACCGACACCTAACCGGTCTAGGTTTCACCATAGACCAAGAGTAACAACCTATATCACACCCTCATGGACACCCTAGCCTTAGATGTGCATCGATGCTCAAGTTACTCTCACTAGCACTCTCAAGATATGCAATATCTCCTCCTAGTGCTCTCCTCTTTTCCTCTTGGCTCTCACCCAATGCTCCAAGCAATTCCACTGATCAAAAGAGGTCTCCAAGACCCCAGCAACAAAGTTATATAGGCTTCCAACCTCAAACTAGTTGTTGCTCCATGAAATTAGCTTTCTGGACGCACTAACAAGACTGTTCGGTCTCTGCCTGACCGGACCGTCTGGTCACTTCTATAACGACTCCCAGAGTCATTGGCACTTCTATCGTGGCTGATCTCCTATACTAACCAGACCGTCCGGTCCATTTCTCTCTCCATTACAAAAACATTTCTAGTGCTCCCTTCCTCGCTGACCTGATTCTCATTGTACAGACTGAACCTTCCGGTCTGTAGACCACACTGCCGGTCTTTATAGACTCTGACTCAGTCAATTTCCTCGCTAAGTCTTCTTGTTGGAGTTTCTTGTTCTCCTAGTGACCATACAATCCGATCTCCACTGTCCCCTCTGTCCGGTCACTATGTCCAGAAGCAAAAGGTTCTCGTCCTCGCTTGACTTCCTTTCCTGGCTTCTCCGAACAACTCCTTAAGTTCTCCACTTCCATCTAGTGCCTGTGATTTGCCTTAGCATCCATGCACATCACCGACTAGACATGACCTAAGAGAAATGATCTAGACCCCCTTGATAGTCCGGTTTTTCCTATGGACTCAAAGCCCTAACAACTAGACAAGTGGTCCCAACACTTGCTCCATAGCTTGTCCTTATCTTTGATCCATCTCTATCAACCCTTGGACTCCATCAAGCTCATCAAGCCTCCATGCTTATGGTCATTGTCATCAATGGCCAAGGCAACCGTCAACAATCATCATAGAGTAGAAAAGGTTTCCTATATGACAACACTCATGTAGGCATTAGTCATAGTTCATGTTTGTCATTCATCACCAAAACATTACCTTGAAGTCACCTCAATCGTCATGATCCTTACAATATCCCCCTTTTGGTGGTGGATGAAAACCACTACTTATGATGATCCAAAACGGACGAGCAACAAGGAACCAAAGGAACAAAGTGGATTGAAAGAATTACCATGGGCCTTACTTTGGAAGTAGTCTCCCCCTCAGAATGTGCTAGGTGTTAAGGGAGAAGTACCCAATCTTGTGGCGCAGTAGAAGTTGAGCTTGAGTTGAATTTGTGTCCGTCATGGTGTCGTGGTAGTTGATCTTGTTGACGTAGACACGCACCAATAATGTGATGTTCACTTGTTGTACTATCGTTGTTCCTCTCCATGTTGGTCTTCATGTTCTTCATGTTCTCCTTGTTCTTCTTCTGTTCCAACTAGACTTGGCTTTTGGATCTTCATGTCTTCACTTTCTTCTTCTCCCTCTTTTTTTTATACTATCCTCAATATTGACTTAACTTTTGGATCATCATGTTCTTCTCCACCTTTGTCACCTATCACCAAAAACCACAAACCAAAGGCAAAACACCAAACAACCAACGAGCAAATAATAAATGGCAAGAGTTAGGAAAACTCCCGCTTTCATGGTGCTCCTTCTTGGTCATGATGATGTTCCACGAAAGCTCCCCCTACACGCATGACTCAGCAAAATACTTACTCAAATATGCCAAGGTTAGTTATATGTGTGATGGGAGTGTATGAGCCACTTGTCTGTGAGCCACGCAAGTGGATATAACCTCGGAGCTCGTTTGGACGCGACTCAATGGGCATGAAGCACAAAGATAGCTATATGATCATCTAGAGGGTCATATACTTACATTGTAAATAAGCAACTCCCCCTAGAAACATGCTCGGGAGCATGTAAGGTGTCACGATGCATGAATACAAAGAGCCAACAATGAGTTGTTCCCTTCTCAATCTTACTCACAATGGACCATTCTCAAAGCCTTGGGCATCCCAAGAACCACCTTCCCAAGCTTAACCCATGTCCATTGCTATCTCAAGGAGGTTCGATGTTGACCTACAAGCAAAAACAAACATGCACAAAACAAAAGCACAAACAACAAACAAACATGACTATAAATATTTACAAGAGACAAGCTTTAGGGTTACTCATGTGAAGTTTGAAAGGTCAGGAACATTGAGTTCTCCCCTTAGCTTGTTGTAGGTCTTCTCATAAAGTGGCTTGGTGAAGACATCCGACAATTGTTCATGATTCTACACACTCACCAACTCAATATCCTTCTTCTCAACATGGTCCATTATGAAGTGATGCCTCACCTATATATGCTTTGCATGACCATGATCTCCAGTTTTGAGAGCCATCTTGATTGCCGCCTCACTATAACAATATAATGGCATTTGAGTGTAGTTGAGGCCATAATCCAAGAGTGTTTGCCTCATATAGAAAAGTTGGGCACAACAAGCTCCCGCCATCATGTAATCCGCTTCAGCTATAGATATAGCCAACTGAGTTTTGCTTCTTTTAGCTCCAAGATACTAGAGATCTCCCAAGAAATTGGCAACCTCCTGATGCACTCTTATTATTCACCTTTCAACCCGTGAAGTCCGGATCTGAATACTCAAGTAACTCAAAGCTTGTTCATCTAGGATACCATTATCCCATGGTAGGTGTGTACTTGAGGTATCTCAATATTCTCTTCACTTTTTTCAAGTGACGGTCCTTCGGATTTGATTGATAGCATGCACACAAGCATACACTAAACATGATGTCTGGTCTTGAGGCGGTGAGATAGAGTAAAGAACCAATCATTGATCTATAGAGCTTGGGGTTCACCTGTTTTCTTTTTGCATCATCATCCAAGGGTTTGCTTGTTGTGATAGGTGTATGCAAGGGCATGCAATTTTCCATGTTGAATCTCTTGAGAAGGTCCTTGGTCTTCTTCTATTGGTAGATGAAGTTCCCTTCCCTAAATTGCTTCACTTGGAAACCAAAGAACACATGCAACTCTCCAATCATTGACATTTTAAATTACCTTACCATCAATTCTCAGAACTCCTCATTGAACTTCTCATTAGGTGACCATAGATGATTTTATCCACATAGATTTGGCACACAAAGAGGTCCTTCCCAACATGCCTTGTGAACAAGGTGTTGTTAGTATTTCCAATATTGAAACCATTCATAAAGGAGGAAGTTTCTCAAGTATTCATACCATGCCCTTGGTGCTTGCTTGAGGCCATAGAGAGCTTTTTTCAATTTTTACACATGTCTTGGATGTTTAGGGTCCCCAAACGCTGGAGGTTGTTCCACATAGACTTTCTTATTGATCTCTCCATTCAAGAAGGCACTTTTGACATCCATTTGATAGAGCTTGAATCCATTGTTTGATGCATATGTGAGTAATATCCAAATCGCTTCAAGACGGGCCACGGGTGCAAAAGATTCTTTGAAGTCAATTCCCGCTGCTTGAGAATATCACTTAGCCACTAGGCAAGCCTTGTTCTTGACAATTTCCCTTTCTAATCTTGCTTATTCTTCAAGACCCACTTGGTGCCAACCACATAGTGATTCTTGGACCTCTCAACCAATTTCCACACTTTGCATCTCTTGAAATTATTCAATTCTTCTTGCAGAGCCATTACACACTTGTGATCTTCCATAGCTTCATCAATGGTAGTGGGTTCAATCATAGAGACAAAAGAGAAGTTCTCAATTACAGAATTTGCCTCCTCATCATTTCCTTCACTCACATAATTAGGCTTGTATTGATTTCTCCTTGTCCTAACACCTTGAGATGGACTCCCAATTATCAAGTCATCTGAGTGATCCTTGTTCATGGCCTTGGGTCTAGGATGATGTTCTTCTTGAGTGAGAGGAGCTCTAGGTGAAGTATCTAGTGCATCATGGATTGCTCGCTCTCTTGAGATATGAGTATCTTGGATTCTTAGTGAGGTGGGATCACTCATATGCTTTGTTGTTTTGGTGCTAGAGCTTGGTGAGGATGTGGGGCTGTTGTGTGAAGAGCTTGGAGAAGTGGCTCAATGAAAAGTATGTGGGGAGGATTGTGGATCACTTTTCTCTTGGGATCCCTCATGGGTAGGTGGATGCACTCTTAATGAATCTTTGGAGGAGCTAGTGGGAGAGGCAATGACATCTTGGTTTGGTTCTTGCACCTTGGAGGAAGAGGTTGGCTGCCGTGGTGGAGTTGAGGGCTCATCAATATCACCATGGGTAAAACCTCGCCCATGGACATGTTTCTCAAGGCTTCCTTCATAGGCTCGTCTCCAATATTCACTTCATGAAACTCATCTCCTTTCTGAGAACCCGAGATGCTTTGGATGTTCCTTAATACCAAACAAGAATACCTTCATTGGTTTTGCTCTCAAATTTCTCGAGCTTCCTCCTCTTCTTGAGAATGTAGCAAGTGCAGCCGAAGACCCGAAAATAGGAAACATTTGGTTTCCGTCCAACCAATAGCTCATAGGGTGTCTTCTTGAACAACCGGTGGAGGTAGACACGGTTGGAGGTGTAGCATGACTGTGTTGATTGCTTTAGCCCAAAACCTGTCATGAGTTCCATACTCATCTAACATGGCACGGGCAAGAGTGATGAGTGTCTTGTTCTTCCTCTTCATTGCTCCATTCTTCTCGGGAGTATATGTAGTGGAGAATTCATGCTTGATCCCCTTCTTGTCGCAATACTCTTCAATTGTTGTGTTCTTGAACTCAGTCCCATTGTCACTCCTTATCTTCATAATGCTAGCCTTGAATTATTATTTTCTCTCATTGCAAACTTCCTGAAGATGTCACTTGCTTGAGACTTGTCCACAAGGAAGAAAGTCCAAGTGTATCTTGTGAAGTCATCCACAATCACCAAGCAATATAGATTCCCTCCCAGACTCTTGTAATGTGTTGGCCCAAACAGGTCCATGTGCAAGAGCTCTAGAGGACGAGATGTAGACATGAATGACTTGGTGGGATGAGATGATGCAGCTTGCTTCCCAGCCTAACAAGGACTATACAATCTGTCCTTCTCAAAGGTGACATCCTTGATTCCTTCGACTAGATTCCTCTTGACCACTTCTCTCAGTTTATTCATTCCAACATGTGCCCGACTTATATTGGGAGTTCCTTTTTCTTCCAAGATCAAATTTTTGCTATGCACATGTCCACATATCCAAAGTTTGAGTCCCTTCTTAAATTTTTCTTTCTGAAATGGCCATCTTGTTAAGCTTCTATAATTCCAGTAAAGAATAATCTCCTAGCTTTACAATATATTGTTGATTTATGTTTGCAATCCTTGAATTACCTCACCAAGCTACTCATATAACCTTTACACAAATATTATTTGATCATTATGATGTAGATATAGGTTGAGTGATTTGAAAGATGAGTTGTTGCTTTGGATTATTTGGAAGATAGATTCTTTATGTTCAATATTTTAAGAGATTCTCGTGTGTGGAAAAGTTATAATTTGTGAGTTGGACATGATCCTTTGCTTTGGGGAGAAACTTCAAAGCCTTATGCCCATATTTGAACAATTTTGCCGAATACCAATATGAAATACACCACAATAGAACAATGCTCACCATTTGCTGATTTGAGATATCTTTTATGATAGAGAGAGTATGTTCTTTAATTTTTCTTTCTTTTATTTTACTCGAGACGAGCAAAGGTTTAAGTGTGGGGGAACTGTTGACACTCCCTAAGTGCCCCTTCTATATGTGAATATAACCCCAATTATAGCATAATTGATATCAATTTAGGCCATTTACCTATGATTTTGCCTATATATTTTTATATGTGTTGCTTTGGAGCTTTATTGCAGAAACAAGTGAAATTGGTGATTAAAGTGATGCTGGAAGAGGACAGGAGTCTACAAGCGATGAAAAACACTGAAGAAGCCCAAGCCCAGTGCATCGCTCGGCGCAAGGATGTTTTGGCCCATAGAAGTGACCGAGGCCCATTCCACATGTTTTATGGAAGTTTATCTGCGCAAGACCCTTGAAGATATTTGCCTAAAGATTTATGGAACTTCAAGATCTCGACGTGTAGTACAAGACTTTATCTAAAAGGAAAAGGCCCACATGG
This sequence comes from Eleusine coracana subsp. coracana, assembly GCA_032690845.1. NCBI lineage: Eukaryota > Viridiplantae > Streptophyta > Magnoliopsida > Poales > Poaceae > Eleusine > Eleusine coracana. The sequence continues at coordinate 40,849,630 of CM064428.1, read as the reverse complement.
TAGCTGTGAAAGACAGAGGAACCAACTCGGAAGTGAAACCAGAGAAGACACGGCTTGCGCTGATCAGCGCAATCTTGCACCGATCGGCGCAACCACCTTATTTGCTAGAAACCGAGTCCTTTACGAGTAGAACACTTATATATACTTGTAAGCCCTGGCCGCGGAAGAAAGGAGGCGTCGGAGGGACAACAGATCTATGAGTTAGAGCCACCGGGGTTCGCCCCGTTAGAATAGATCGTTGAGTTTCAAGAACAATTGGTGTAAGACTTGATCCGTCAAGGTAGGCCATCTCGACGGTGATGAATCTTACTCTATGTATCTCAAGGATGATCGAATATGTTGATGATGGTTTTGGTGATTTGTCTATCTTGATTCTGTAATCATGCATGTGCTTATTCCAATTGCTTAGTTCTAGGCTAAGTAGGTCGATATTATCTTGATCATGGTGATCAGGATAGTATTTGAATATTGTATTGATTATGGTTGCTTGATGACTCTAGTAGTGTGGTTTAGCGGTGACATCACTAAACCTGCGCAACACTATTGGATAGTCAAGTAGGGTAAGATACTCGCGCGATTAAGGGTTTCCTCTCGGCAGCAATAAATCGGGAGCCGCTCGGAAAGGTGGTGGTCTTATCCATTATAGGTTTTCATTGATCCATGTAATTACCATTATGATGCTATTTGATTAGACTTTCTGGTTATGATCTCACTAGTAGATATCTAGGTACTCACTTAAACATCTTAGGCTTACAAGGTATCTGGCGCACTTTGGCTTAGATTCGTTCGTGCGCCGATCGGCTCAACTCTAGCGCCGATCAGCACAATCACAGATTCGCCAGTGTGCCGATCGGCTCAACCCTGCACCGATCGGCAATGACAGATTTGCTGTCTGGCGCATCTTTGCATTGGCCAGTCTTTGTTGGTGGTTTCTAGCTACGCATTTTATCTACCAAAAAGGGATGTTTTGCATCTTAATTTGGTGGTTTAGACTAACAATTAATCCCATATTTGCATATATTTCTAGTTGTTCTATTTTGGATGTAATCACAGGAAACAGGTGTAAAACAGGGCAATTATGGATGAAGGACTAAAGAGCAATGAAGATGGGCCAAATACTTGGCCGCACCGATCGGCTCCAATGCCGCGCCGATCGGCGCAGGAGGAAAAGATGACGAAGACAAGCCCAAGTCCAGGAAAGACGAAAACCCAGCCCAATATGAGTCAGAGTCGATGGAAGTTGACCTATTCCGGTCGAGTATAAATGGAAGATAACTATCAGGGGGTAAGAGAGATGACAATTACCATATTGAGTTGTTAGAACTAGGGTTCCAGGATATTAGCGGCGGCGGTTGGTCAACACCGACGAGAACCACTAGAAGGGAGGTCGCGTCGATTGGCGCGACGCTTGAGCCGATCAGCTCGTACGCATTTCAGCGCTATTTCTCATCCCTCTGCTAGGTTTAGCGGGAGGATGAGCGAGTAGTCTCATATTCTCTTCTCTATTACGGGGATCTGGTCATGTAACTCTTATACTCATTGATACTCTCTTGATGAATTTAATCTATGTGATGAACTTAATTGCACATCTATTTATCCCCTTCCATTAGTGTATAGGCCAATACACTTCTGCCCATTGCATAGTGCAAGAAACCAGCGGGGAGCTTATAACCTCTGTAGTGACAGCCGGGGCAAACAAAACCACCATGTCTTGTAGAATATTAAGGTCATCACTCAAGTTGATAAGAATAGGGTTACATGCTAGTGAACCAATCCTAAGGAGAGAATCCTTCATTATCCTATTACATCTCCGATAACATTCATCCACCACTCTTCTACCATCATCATTCACACCAACCCAACCATTGCAATCTGTTAGTAACCCTTTAATAGTAATAGTTTCGCTTGTTCCATGTGGATTGAATAACCTTTGAATACTCTAGGGGAAAAAGAGCTACAACTGTACACCGTACTCTTATGGTATATAAGTGGATGCGTAACTACGACCAACAAGCTCATTTTCTAGCGCCGTTACCAAGGTACAAGCCAGTTCTTTTACTATTAATATTTTACTAACGTCTAATCCTTTCTTTTCTAGTTGTTTTTGTTTTTGTGTTTTGTGTGAATTTTCAGGATGAGTGCGACATGACCTTCTCCGACGCTCAGGGAGCTTTCTTTGCCATCTCCAGACGTGCTAGTGCCTCAATCCTCAGACGAGAAAGCCACGGCCCCCTCGTATGTGTTGAACCCCATTATCATTAGCATGGCTGAAGCAAACAAGTTCTTTGGAGCAAAAGAGGAGAACCTGTATACTCACTTACAAGACTTAGAGGCACTTTGCCAAACATTCCATCATGAAGGAGTGCCTCAGGATCTTTACAGATGGTTGCTTTTCCCATTCTCTTTGGGAGAAAGAGCCAAAGAGTGGCACAAGGCAGCATCTCGAGAAGCGAAAGGTAAGTGGAGTGAATTAGTTGGAAATCTTTGTCTCCAATATTTTCCTTTGCCAAAGGTGTAGAAGTATAGAAGAGATGTGGTGAACTTCTTACAAGAAGATGAAGAATCTCTGGCGAAAGCCTAGACTCATTTTGAAACAAGGACCTGACCTAGGCATTGATGAGAATATGTGTGCTCAAACCTTGTACATAGCCATAAACAAGGCATCTAGGATGCATTTGGATGGATCGGCCGGAGGAAGTTTTCTGAGATTGATAGCCAAGGCAGGGATCAAATTGTTAGGCAAAATTGCCGAGAATGAAGCTTTGCACAAGCATTGGGAAGAATACCTAGAACCAAACCAGCAATGCACAGAAGTTATGCAAAAGGAAGAGATGCCGGCTGAACAGATCTTTATGTCAAAGAGTAGAGCAATGATTACTTCAGAGCATAAATTCGAAGAGATAGAGCCCGTCAGACCAACCTCTATGGATTTGACATGCGTGCCGATCTGCGCAGTTTCTGAATCGATCGACGCAATTGCAACAACAGGAGAACCGATCACCCTGACGACTCCGTCAAGTTGCAAGGAATATACCAAGATAGAAGCTGCGATTTTGGACAGCCACCTGAAGGAATTTGAAGGTACTTTACTAAACCAAAGGGGGATAGGACATTGGCGAATGCTAAACCACTCGATGAATTTAAACCAATGGACTAGATTCCTATTGATATTTTGCAAGAGTTGATCAATATGAGAAGATCCTTCAGCCCACAAGACATTTCCGAAGCCGGAATTGAGTATAATTTCTCGAGTAATCACCTTAAGTCAGAAGTTTTTGATTTTAGGAAAGCTTTACAAGGATGATATAGAGCTTGATGGAACAGAGGTGAAACAAGCAAAGAGATTACTAGACAGTTGCTTTGAGCCATCCCCCTATGAAGGATTGTGTGGTGTGTATGCTGTAGGTGTCACTGATGAAGAAGAAGAAAAACCATACATACCATGTGAGATATCAGGGAAGAAATTTCCAAGTGCTTTGTGTGACTTTGGTTCCCGTGTTAGCTTGATGACATACGATGCATTTATGAGCATGCCTTATGGAACTCAACAGCGGCTAATAGGGACTGAACTGGAGCTCATCATGGCGGATGGTAGGAAAAACAAGCCACTGAGGGTGATAAAAATTATTGAAATTGAGATCAGCTCGAAAATAATGCTGGTGGATTTCTTCGTTTTAAGTAATGAAGAAATTGGGGTTGAAGACATTATTCTGGGAAGGTCGTTCTTAAGATTAGTACAAGCTGTTCAGGATGCTGGGAAAGGTCAAATTATGCTACACCTGGGAGGTGAAGAAGTGCAATTTCAATTTAACGATCCTTCTCATCAAGACCATTCTTGCCATCAGGAATTCTACCCAGAGGAAGACGAGAAGATAGGGATGGATATGGGAGACCCACTTGATCACATCATGCGCGAAACTGACAAGGATACTACTAGCGCCGATCAGCGTGATGCTTGTGCCGATCGGCTCAACCAGGAAAATCCTGATTTTGAACCTTTGGGAGAGCTGGATCCAGATGAAGTGCTAGAAGCGGAACAGAATGAATTTCCAAAGGAGCTACACTATGAATATCTAGGAAAGAATAAAACATATCTAGTTATCGTGAACAACGCCCTAACGAAGGAAGAAACAGAGAAGCTGCTTACTATGCTAAAAAGTTATAAGAAGGCTATTGGTTACACATTGGATGACATCAAGGGAATCAACCCCACATTCTACACCCATAAGATTAACTTGGAGGAGAATGCTAAGCCAGTGGTTGAAGGGATGCGAAGGCTGAAGGAATCAATGAAGCCAGTGGTTAAAAAGGAGATTTTGAAGCTGCTTAACGCAGGTATGATCTACCCTGTTGCTGATAGCGAATGGGTTAGTCCTATACATTGTGTGCCCAAGAAAGGAGGGTTGGCAGTAGTGCCTAATGAGAACAATGAGTTGATCCCTCAAAGGACTATAACTGGATGGAGAATGTGCGTAGATTACAGAAGTTTGAACAAGGTGACGAAGAAAGATCACTATCCTCTTCCGTTCATTGATGGAATGCTTGAAAGGCTAGCATGGAATTCATACTTTTGTTATTTGGATGGATATAGTGGTTTCTTTCAAATATCGGTAAGACCAGAGGATCAGCAGAAAACCACTTTTACTTGCCCTTTCGGGACATATGCATATAGAAGGATGTCATTTGGTCTTTGCAATGCACCCACCACATTTCAAAGATGCATGAATGCAATATTTGTTGAATTCATAGAAGATATGATGGAGGTATTTATGGATGACTTCTCCGTACATGGTACTGATTTTGATAGTTGCTTGGAGAATTTGGAGAAGATTTTGAGAAGGTGTGTTGAATGTGACTTAGTTCTTAATTGGGAGAAGTGTCATTTCATGGTAACAGAAGGGATAGTACTTGGTCATGTCACATCTAACAGAGCGATAGAGGTTGATAAAGCAAATGTATCTACAGTTGAGAAATTACCTCCCCCTACTGATCTTACAACCTTGAGGAGTTTTCTTGGACATGCCAACTTCTATCGCAGATTTGTCAAGGATTATTCAAGGATAGCTAAGCCCCTGACAGAATTATTGAAGCAAGATACAAAATTTGTCATGGATGATGAAAGACTCTTTGCCTTCAGAATATTAAAGGAAGCTCTATGCTCTGCACCCATTATGCAGCCACCTGATTGGAGTTTACCTTTTGAAATTATGTGTGATGTAAGTGACTATGCAGTTGGAGCTGTTCTTGGACAATGGAAGGGAGGTAAAGTGCATGCTATTTATTACGCTAGCAAAACTTTGAATGAGGCGTAGATCAATTATACAACAACTTAGAAAGATATATTAGCTATGATATTTGCTTTTGAGAAGTTTAGATCCTATATTCTAAACTCTAAGGTGATTGTATATACTGATCATGCCGCTATAAGATACTTGGTGTTGGTCATAACTATGCACCCACTAACATACCGTAAGAGGACGATGTACATTATAGCACTTTCTCCCTTAGAATATTCCAAGGTTTAATCGAATCCACAGGGATCAGCAAGAGAATGGTGTTTAGAGTTTACTATTTCATCTAACAAATCAATCCTAGCATAAAGTACATATTGCACATATATGAGCATGAAAAGAGGTGAAGATTGAAGTTGCAAACCTGGGCCAAAGTGCGCCTGATGCTTAGTTGGCCAAGGCTTGTGGGAGTAGGAGCATACACATCGACCAAGGAGTATCACCTAGAGTTAGCCTATATGCATCTAGAGGTCGGAGAAAAGTTGTGCTGATCAGCGCAACTGGTGTGCTGATTGGCATTGAAGCAGTAGTCATTATCATCTTAATCCTAGCTTACTTGGCACTTTAAACAATCGGTAAACATCGAAGATGAGCAAGACCACCCTGCTTTCCGAGCGGCTCCCGATTTATCGTTGTCGAGAGGAAACCCTTAATCACGCGACTGTCTTAGCCCTACTTGACTATCTAAAAGTGTTACGCAAGCTTAGCTCTGTCACAACTAAACCACACCCTAGCATCATCAAGCAATCATGATTCATACAAGATCCAAATACTAACCTAATCACCATGATTAAGATAGCATCTAAATACTTAGACTAGAACTAAGCTATTTAATAAGCACAAATAAGATCAATCAATCCAGACAAACACAGATTGCAACCAAGGATAGAATTAAGATAGATAACATAAAGATCAATAACTTATATCAATATTCATCATTGTCGAGGGCGCACCAATCGGCTCAACTGGTGCGCCGATCGGCGCCGCCTAGATGCATCATTGACGACTCCTAAGGTACATGGCTCTACTTCTCCTAGCTCTAGAGTAGTGCACCACGCAGGGTCCCTACCCGACTAGACTACATCTCTTCAATTTGGTGGCTCTTCAACTCCGGCGGCCTCCTGGTGATGTGCAGTGGCTCCTATAGCCTAACTCTCCCCCTTGTTTGTAGCTTATCCCCGTCTTGGACGTCATATGGGTGTTTATATAGCCTCTGGTCACGTCCTCCCTTGCTTGGCCTCCATGTTTAGCTCATAGAGATTGAATCCAAGTCGATTTCGTACCTTCCATAAACAACACTGACTTACTTTAATCATAACTGATGCTTCCATAGTCCAAATGAATCAATCCTGGCTTCTATCTCGTATTGCTTGAAAGGATCTACAACTTTTGTATTATTTGGATTCTCAGATTCGGAGGTTTAGATACCCAAAATTGCGATGCCAAAATATCTGTCCTGATTGGGATTCCTCTGCACAGCCTGCGTTGCGGGGCCCATATCTCCCAGCTCCGGAGTCCAATAAATTCAAATCATATATGTTTCGGAAATCCCTCGATGAGATCTTCAACTTTGGTATTCTGAGGTTTCCTATTTGACCACGTCTTGGGCTCCTAAATCACGTGATAGTACAATACTGTCTCTGGACTCTGTGAATTTAACTTTCCTTCCGGATAAACCTTGTAGAAATTCTTCGGCATTGAGCCTCGACCTTGGGCTTACACATTGGACCTCATGGATGTCCAGGTGTGTCTTGTAAGCTTCATGGGCTAGTGGGAAGCCCTCCTTGCATGACGAGTCGGGCTTTATATCGGTACTTCTCAAAGAGTCATTTTGTCGTCTCTTTACCTGTTTCTACAATAAAGCACTAAAACGATACTACATGTGGAAATCGTCCATATTAGAGGTAAAACACATGATTATGATGAGAATATGGTACAATATTGGTGTTTATTGGCATATAAAACGGGTACTTAGGAACCACCAACACTTGGTTTCAAAGAAAAAGTCTAAGCCTCGGTTAATGCAATGGGTATTAATGCTGCAAGAATTTGATTTGGAGATAAGAGATAAGAAAGGGGTAGAAAATTCTGTAGCAGATCATTTGTCCCATCTTGAATCATCATCAACTAAGCCCATAGAAGATGAAATGCAACAAGAGTAGTTATTTGCCACATTTGATCGTAGAGAGAGTTGGATGATGGATATTATCAAAGGTTTCAAGGGGCAAACTGATATGATGAACAAGAACACAAAGAAAAGAGTTAAGAGTGAAATGAGAAAATTTATATGGGCCGACCCATACTTATATAGGTATTGCCAAGACAGAGCAGTGTGAAGATGTGTACCCAGAGAAGAAAGAGCAAGCATTTTGGCAAAATGTCACTCTTCGGATTATGGGGGACATTATGGCTATTTCAGAACACAGGCAAAGGTATGGGCGAGTGATTTCTATTGGCCCACTATGCATGAAGATGTGAAAAGGTATATTGCAACATGTGCTCAATGCCAACGAATGGGGAATATTAACAGTAGGAATGCAATGCCTCTTAAGTATAATCTTCAAGTTGATATCTTTGATGTTTGGGGTATGGATTTTAAGGGATTATATGTGAATTCTCATGGTTGCGAGTATATATTGGTTGCCGTTGATTATGTCTCCATGTGGGTCAAAGCAATGGCATGCAAGGCCAATACCACAAGAGAATCAAGGGGTATACTTCAAGAGCAGATATTCCCTAGGTATGGAGTACCAAGGATAATAATTATAGATGGATGGTCTCATTTTACAGGAGGAGAATTTACTAGGTTTTTGGCTAAATCTGGGGATGAACATAGAATTGGAACAGCCTATCATCCTGAGATAAATGGACAAGCAGAAACGTAATAAGCAATTAAAAGGGATTCTGCAGAAGATTGTTACAAAAGAAGGAAAGGATTGGGCCACAAAGCTTAATGGAGCTTTATGGGCATATAGGATGGCATTCAAGACACCAATTGGCATGACACCATATCAATTTGTCTATGGGAAATCATGTCAGCTGCCGGTAGAATTGGAACATAAGGCTTATTGGGCAATAAAGAAAATGAATTTGGATCTTGATGCCACCGGTGTGAAAAGGAAAATATAAATAAGTGAATTAGAAGAGATGTGATTGCGTGCATATGAAAATGCAGCAATATACAAGGAAAAGACAAAGAAGTGATATGATAAGAAGCTTTTGAAGAAGGAATTCAAGGAAGGAGATCGGGTACCCCTATTTAATTCTTGATTCAGATTATTTGGTAAAGGAAAACTACAAAGTAAATGGGGAGGGCCTTATCTTGTGAACACGGTGTTACCTTTGGGAGCTGTAATCATAATGGATGGCAAGAGAAACAAGTACACGGTGAATGGATAACGTCTAAAGGTATATCTAGAACCCGACACATTTGAATTAAAATATTTTGATCTATACTTCACTGCTTAGTGCCCTGTGTAGTTGAGCTTAACGATGTAAAATAAAAGCTCTGTATGTGTTTTTTATTTTCATGATTTTTATACTTTTGATTGGGTAAATTAGTGTACCGCGTTGATCGGCGCAGTCCTGCACTGACCGGCGCGGCAGAGTCTTTTTGGTTTTTGAGTCGGTTTCGGACGTTGCCTTGTTAAGACTCATTGAATTCCGCAAATAAGAGATAGAGTCCTAGTCCAATTGGAAATCAAGGGATATAAATATGAGAGGGCAGCAACCCCACGGATCATCTCGCATTACTTAGTCACTGGAACAAAACCCTAAGGGCAGAAGCAATGGAAGGCGACGCTTTGGGAAGCAACCAAGGCGGCACCGATCGCCACGGCACTTGCGCTGATCGGCGTGACTCTGGCGCCGATCGGCTCGGCGACGGATTTTCGCAGCTTTCTGCCGGTTGGCCCTGGGATGAAATAGACGAGGTGTTGACACCAACACAAGATGATCCTATCGTCTGGTCAAATCTGAGGAAGAAATTCATGAAGAAAAGCAAAGCTGAAACATGGAACGTAGAGAAGGTGAAGATGGACAATGAACTTCGGTAGATGATGAAGAGAGTATTGGTGCGCAAGGGAAAATCTATAGCACCTATTGAGAGTGAAGTTGTTTCTCAAAGGTACACCATGGAAGGCCTTCTTGATCTTGCTAAGACCTTGTCATATGAAGATTTCCTATCTTTCGAGAGAACATTGACTAAGCAAGAAAAGGAGGAACTAGATGAAGAGAGCGCTCTCACAATCCATAAGTGACGGCTTTATAGCGAACAAGATATTGCCGCCAAGTATGAACTCAAGCTGCAAGAGGAAGAAGAAGAAGCCATGAACCAGCTGGATGCGGAGAAGGATCTTCAGGCTAGAAAGGATGGAGCATCTCCAGGGTTCTTACCGATTGGGAGGATTTTCAAGAAAACAAGATTCATAGGAACAGTTGCATCGAAGGTTGCAAGTGTTTCTTTTGTGCTAAAGATCTTCAACATAGGATTGAACTCCAATTGGCAGAAGATCCAACCTTCATACCTAGAGATGTTTTATATGACGATGGCTATCGCGCAGTTCCTGAAGGGAAGACGCCTAAGGAGATTAACGATGAGATTTTACAAAGGCAGCCGAACAAGGTGATCCGTGAGCGTAATTTGGAACAGTTGGCTGAGTATATGAAGGAAACCGCTAGCTGCGCCGATCGGCGTGACACTGGAGCCGATCGACATGACCTGAAGATGGCTGAATTTATCGATCTAACAGCTCTGCCAAGTGACGACGAAGAACCCACTGCAAAGAAGTGTAAGACTACATTAGAGGTTCAAAGATCCGCTAGACTCTTGGGTAAGCCAATTAAAAAGTATTCTGAATGGGATAGTGACTTTGATTCATTATAGTGTTTGGGAACTTTGGAAAGTGGTGACCCTAGTATATCTAGATATATGCGTGATGATTCTGATATGCGTAGAAGCTTTGGTAGTCCTAAGTTTGAAAATTAGGGAACACCCGCAGCATGTAGTGATGACAGGGCAGCAGGAACTTCAACAAGAGTTAATGGTAATGCAGAGGGAAGTGGAGGCAGTCGTAGTAGTGAAAGAACACAACCGATCAGCTCAGAGGAGTCTGAATAGTGTCTCTTCCTACAGTGTTGAAAATCATAATCTGCAACCACCCGTTTGCTGTCGTGTCTACCAAAGCAATATTGAGCGCTTGTATCTAGACAGGGATCGTGCCTACAGGCATCAAAGGGATGTGGATCGGAGAATCCAGGATACAATCGAGATGAATGAAGCGGACTACACTTTTCTCATAAGGAATATAAGATGAATTTTCTGAATCTTGAACATGCTTGGTTCTGTATGATTAGTGTGTTGAGTTTCTTCTCTTGCAATGAGGACATTGCAAATTTTGAGTATGGGGGAAGGGCTTTGCCATTAGTTGTAGTTTTTAAGTGTTTTTGAGTCTAGTTCCTTGCTTGTTTTTCCTATTAGTGTTTATTTACGTTTGGGTGTGTGCTTAAGAGAGTCACGAGTAATGTTGAGAGTTGCTTCAAAGTCTTTTATGTAGTTTGAATCATTGCATTGTCTTCAATAAAGTTAGTGTCGATTGTCAAATTGAAAGTGCCCCATACTATTTATCTTGTCTTTTTGATGATCGATTGGTTGAGTACTTGAATTAGTTGGTTAGCACTTAACTTTTGAGCTTTGTATTTGTGAAAATTTCTTTTAACTCATCATAAGCTAAAAGCAAAAGCAAGGTTTAAATATGCCGACATAGCCGAGTGAATGAGAGCAAGCTACACATAGGAAAGGATGATCTATTTGTTTATCTCTGTATATCTAGCCATTCTTATCCATTTAAATTCCTTGTTATGATGGAGCCCATACATCTTTGTTTCTCCCTCCTCCTTGATACAACCTATATTCTCAATAAAAGGGAATTCAGAAAATTTCCGCCACTGGTATAAGACAGAATTGCTGATTACTTTGGGAATAGAAAAAGAGTGAAAGAAAAGAAAAAAATATATAGAAAAAGAGTGAAAGAAAAGAAGACCGCGCCGATCGGCGCAGTGTTGCGCCGATCGGCGCCGTTGCAAAAAGAGATAAAGAGAAAAAGTACTCCCTGAGAGACAATAAGGTCATCAAAGAGAGCAGCTTTCGGATTATTTCTAATTCTTTGCCATTGTTCTCATTGAAACATTTTCCTATGATTCCTCTTCTCCATTAAAATTCTATTCCAAGAAAATCATTTGTTAGTAGGCATGATTGAGCACAATGTTGACATGGTTAACTTTATAGTTTAATTTAGTTATATAGCCCTCCAAGATCCACATATAATCCTTGATTAGATACGAGAGAGACGGAAAGACACTTGAGAGATTTAGAGAAGACCAAATCTGTTGGGGGAAAGCCCACCCCTTAGTCTTCCCAAGGCTAGAAGGCAGCCAATCAACAAAAAACAAGGCCCAAGTGGACCAACGGCCCGAAGGGCCTTCGGCCCAATAGGTGCCCGAAGGGTGGTACAGCCAAAGGCCGTACGGCGCGGCAGGCCCCAGGCCTAGACATCAGAGAGTGACAGCCGGGGGCATGTACCGGATGAAGATTGAAGTACTAGAATACCCTTAGGTCATGCAGTAAGATGTGTAATGTAAGGCTCGGGGCCAATCTATAAACACACCCGGGGGGGGGGGGGGGGCAGGTTAGCATGGATCTATAAATGCTCACTTGCAGCTCTGACCGAGATGGGACATGCCTCTGCCACCAGAACCTTCTTGTACGATATTGATCAGATAATACAAAGTTCCTTAATCGAAGGGCTCCACTCCAAGCCCTTCGGGATCGTGCTACTGCTCAATCTTGTTCACTCCCACCAAAGCTTGTCCGAGGGGCCTTCGGCCGAGCCAGCCCTCGGCTCGCCCACTACGTGTTTGTTCTCGACTTGTAACCTGATGTAAATATGGCCCGATCTTTTGAGAGGTAAGGGGATAAACTCGAATTTGGGGAACTCAGCCTCGACGACCCGGCTTGAATCAGACAAGATCCAACCCCGCAACCGTTACACCAAGCACAACTTGACTGTTCCTGCAAGCGAAATCGAGAACACAATCAAGAGAGGATAAACACGCAATCTGAAATTGCAAATATGGATGAAGCGAATCACAAGAAAAGGTTCAAGCTCTGAACACAAAAGGACTAATCGCCACAGTGGTGTAGGACAAGAACAGGGGCCCTGGATTACTGTAAAAGGACTTGTCGCCACAGTTACAATAATTTGATCAAGTTTCTCTCTGCAAAACTGAACTAAACAAAACCCGAAACTAAAAGACGGCGGCTACTGAGTTTATATAGGAAACAAAGACGTCCTAGGGTTGGGGGCGACCAGGGGGGCGCCCACAACATGGGCTTAAGGCCCGACACGATACATGGCCAAGTTGGCCCAAAATAGGTGGCACAACACCTTGTCATGGTCATATATTATGACTCACGACCCTTATGGAGCTAGGACCAGAACCAAAACGATGGCGCCGTCGTCCTCCTTCCAACGCATCAAAGAACACCTCGTTTGGACGTCGGATGTGGGAGATATTATCAAAACCGTGAAGGGGTGTCGGCTGAATCCGAGACGAACGCGGCTACCGAATTGGTGACGACTTGTAACTTGGGGAAGGCCATGATATGAATGTATCCAGCATGGTGATGTCCTCATCATCCTCCACTTCTTGAATTGGAGTCGCCCTCGACTCCATCTCAGCATCAATCTCCTGCAAAAGGTTAGTACTAGCAGAATGCAAAGTACAAGATACATGACCATCAATAAAAGATATATCATGACAAAGCATAGTATAGCAAGGTGCATCATGATTATCACAAAGATCAGTAACAGTAGATGTCATAGCAAGAAAAGCACATCAGAAAGTTGTTTGTTATCATGTTTATTCTCAGTATTTTCAGCAAGCAGTTTAAAATGATTTCTAATATCAGCAGGCAATAACGGACGCAAAGTAATATTCCTGTCCTTATGCACGAATGTATATGTATTTGTTCTACTATGATGGGCAGCATCCGTATCATATTCTCATGGATGGCCTAATAAAAGCGAACATGCTTGCATAGGTACAACATAAAAATCAGCAAAGTCTTGATAAGAACCTACTGAAAAGTGTATGCATGCTGATCGAGTTACCTGTGCCGTACCGCTATTGTTGAACCATTTGATGTGGTAGGGCTGATGTAGTGCATGCGTGGTCAAGCCAAGTTTGCTTACCAAATCAGAACTTACCAAGTTGTTACAACTCCCAGTATCAATGATGGTGAGAACACAGCGGTCCGCAAAAATGAGGTACATGTAGAATAAATTGTTGCGTTGTTGTTCTTCCTCTTGTCCCACCCGAGTGGTCAACACACGCTGTACAATGAGGCTAGGAAAGCCCGCGGTGGCAGCAATAGAATCAATGGCGGTAGTCTCCTGCTCCTCCGTCGAATCTTCAACAAGGTTAGGCATACGAGCAAATTCATCTTCAACATCACTAGAACTTTCATACCCATCAGCGGTAGCAATGAAAGCACGACGACTAGGGAAATCCTTCATGACATGTCCCATGACCTTGCAGCGGTGGCAAATTATGGTGGTGGAGGAGCCACTCCTAGTACCGGAAGTAGTAACCTTCTTCTGGTGTTGGTGCTGCACACTAGATGATTGCGCTGCAGAAGTAGGCGCAAGTGGAAAAGTTGTTGCAGGTGTCTTAGCAACATGACTCTTCAAGTTCTCTACTCCAGTGCGTTGCTGGAGATATTGCTCAGTGTTGGACCTGCAAGATTGTTGTGGAAGGCGATCCTGTACTTCTCGTTCAGCCTTAAGAGCAATATGATACAATTGGCTGAACCTATTCCACTCTTTATAGTCAACAATATTTTGGATATCACGGTTCAAACCACCAAAAAATCTAGCACTAGTTTCAAGATCATCTTCATGTACATCACAACGTGCTAAACCAATAAGCAATTCCTGATAATGTTCCTCTACTGTTTTACTACCTTGTGTTAAAGATTGTAATTTCAAACATAAATCACGTTGGTAATATGGAGGAACAAATCAAGATTTCATGCATTGTTTCAAAACAGACCAAGTGGCAGGTATAGCAGCATTAGTATTGCAAAGATCATTCCACCAAAACAGAGCAAAACCAATAAACTCACTAGTAGCAAGTCTAACTCTATACTTAGCAGGAACTAAATGAGAATTAAATTTCTGTTCAACAGCAGGTTCCCAATCTAGGTATGCTTCAGGGTCAGCACTACCGACAAAAGTTGGTATGTTAAATTTGGGCTTAACAAAAGTATCAGTATTACCACGATTGTTATTACCTCCCATACCGTGTCGATTACGGTGAAGACGGTCTGCATCACGGTCAAAATCATCATCAGCAGCAGCTCGTTGAGGTGGAGGTCATCGTTCCACATCCTCAATGCGGTGGACAACAGTGTTGATGTGACCCATCAACTCGGCAAACTTCGTTTCCATGAATGTACGCTGGTCCGCAAGAAGCTTCATGAGCTCGGCCTTGAAGACGCAATCATTGAAGCCTGTAGGGGACTGCAACTCTCCAGGTGTCCCTTTCCCTTTCTCTGACATGGTTAAAAGTAAAAGACAAGACTAAACAAAACGATTAGCCCTATCAACTAGCGGGCAGCAGAGGGTGTAGAAAGTGGAAAACAATATCAGAAGCAATGTATCACAATCTTGCAAGTGTTCTTACCAAAGCCAAACAGGTCGACATAATCTGTAGTTGAGCTTGGGTGTAACAGTTGCAAGGAAGAAACCTGTGCTGCAATATGTATAGCTTGGAAGGCTAATATGTATGTCACTGGAACACAATTCAATAACAAATAGTAGCACTGAATAAATGTCCAAAGCAGTGTCCTAATTGCTGGCAAAAGAATCGTGTTCAAAAATAGTTGTGACAGCAAGAACAATGGCAAAGAACAACAGAAAAGGCAGCAAGGAACAAAACAGACTTCACAGCCTTAGAATTTTCAGGGCGCGGGGGGGAGGGGGGGTGCAAATCAAAATCTTGATTTTTTTGTATGATTTTTCCACTATTTTTCTGTGATAGAGGAACACAAAGAAAGGAACCACAAGAAGTTTCAACTCAAACAGAGGGAAAACAAAGGGTAGGCAAAATCTCAAAGTTTCACCGAAAGTGCTATTTTTGACTTCACAATTTTTTTTCTATTTTTTCCCGATTTTTTTTAAATTTTTTGACAAGGGCACACAGGGCGGAGCCAAGTGTGGGTCACCTCAACTTTGAGTCAAGAATCTGCTATAAAAATTTCAGCCCAATCGGAGCAACGAGCGAAAAGTTATGCATGTTTTACCGAAGGTATGTCAAGATAGGGTTTGAGGGGTGAGGGGGGGGGGACCGAATCGGGTAGGGTTTTTTTTGTTGGCAACAGATTGTGGGTGTGGTGGGTGGGTGACACGATGGTGAATCCAATGGAAAACACGATGGTGATGGTGGTGTGCAGCGGAGATCAAAACAGAAACCGAATCAAAACACAAATTCAAACCAGCAACTGAACTCGACTAGGACACAAACTCAACACTACGGACTCTGAAATTAAATTATGCAAAGGCTAAACAGTGTCTGGGATGGTGGGGAAATTTTTTTTTTGTAGGCTTTTTCGTGGACAAAAGGTGATGAACACAAACGAATCTAAAGGGAAGAACACGATAATATCTCACGGGGAACCTGGAAATCTGATACCACTTGATGTAAATATGGCCCGATCTTTCGAGAGGTAAGGGGATAAACTCGAATTTGGGGAACTCGGCGTCGACGACCCGACTTGAATCATACAAGATCCAACCCCGCAACCGTTACACCAAGCACAACTTGATTGTTCCTGCAAGCGAAATCGAGAACACAAGCAAGACAGGATAAACACGCAATCTGAAATTGCAAATATGAATGAAGCGAATCACAAGAAAAGGTTCAAGCTCTGAACACAAAAGGACTAATCGCCAGAGTGGTGTAGAACAAGAACAGGGGCCCTGGATTACTGTAAAAGGACTTGTCGCCACAGTTAAAATAATTCGATCAAGTTTCTCTCTGGAAAACTGAACTAAACAAAACCCAAAACTAAAAGACGGCGGCTACTGAGTTTATATAGCAAACAAAGACGTCCTAGGGTTGGGGGCGACCAGGGGGGGCGCCCACAACATGGGCTTAAGGCCCAACACGATACATGGCCAAGTTGGCCCAAAATAGGTGGCACAACACCTTGTCATGGTCACATATTATGACTCACGACCCTTCTGGAGCTAGGACTAGAACCAAAACGACGGCGTCGTCGTCCTCCTTCAAACGCATCAAAGAACGCCTCGTTTGGACGTCGGATGTGGTAGATATCATCAAAACCGTGAAGGGGTGTTGGCTGAATCCGAGACGAACGTGGCGACCGAATTGGTGATGACTTGTAACTTGGGGAAGGCCATGATATGCGCGTATCCAGCATGGTGATGTCCTCATCATAACCACAACAGCAGGCGCCGTCCGTGGGGAGTTGAACATTAAAGCGCGTACCATGGCCGGAGGCAAGAGACTGCTCGCTTCGGGCCTGTCGCCGCAGGCAACAACGCGAAGCAGGGGCGGCAGTGGAAGTTGCATGTCAGCAGCAGCCGGAGAACTCCTGGTTCAGGAAGAAGAAGATGAAGGGCGTGTCAAGGAGGTGTCCGATAAGGTCAATGAAGGTGGGGAAGAAGCCGTAGCTGAGGGAGAGACCGCTGAGGGGCAGCTCACTCGAGAGGAAGCACTATATGCAAGTCGCGTGGCCAAAGAGCGTATTAGAAAGCAGCAGGAAGATGCGTTACGAGAGGAGGAAAATGTGAGGCAGATGGAGCTAGAGGTCGAAAGGCAGTGAAGAGTAGCCGAAGAGCAGATGTTGCATGCCCAGGCTCTGCAAAATTGAAGCGGCTAAGAGGCTCTGCACAACAAGAGGCTGACTACGCCTAGAGAATTGAAGCGGCTAAGAGGCGGCAGGAGTAATTGGGTAGACAGTTAGAGGTCCTTCAGAAAGGCGGGAACCCAAAAAATCAGGCTCCGGTGTATGAGGAATTCTGTGAAGATGGGGCAAGGGCACATTCAACCGGAAGCCTTCACCTGGTGCAACCAGCAGATCCTAATTCTCCTCTAGCAGCCAATGTTTGCAAGGACCTATGATCCTAGGGAGTTTTTCATGAGATACGAAATGGCTATCGAATCAGCTGGGCGCAATGATGCAGTAAAGGCCAAAGCTTTTCCACTGGCTCTGGAGGAGATAGCTGGCACTTGGTATGCCAAGCTAGCGTCGGGGAGCATTCGGTCATGGGCATAGCTCAAGGAGGGAGTTTCGGTGCACTTCATGGGGAATCATGCCAGGCTGGTGGGCATCCGAGATCTGGCTACATGTGTGCAGAGAGAAGGGGAAACATTGGCCAACTATATGCGGAGGTTCATACATTTGAAGTGTCATCAAGTGTCTGACATTCATGAAGCCACGGTAATTGAGTCTGTTGCTATGGGGCTCCGGATGGGAGCTGCCAGGAGTGCCATTTGGGTGAAGCAACCTCAGACCCTAGATCAACTATTGAGCATCCTGGAAGGGCAGGTATGGGTGGAAGAGGACAAGGAAGAAGAGCATTGGAAAGCACACCTTGGAGTAATGATGGGACAAGGGCAGGGTATGAATACCCGAGGCTGGCGTCCAAATCAGGGCGGAGCAGGCCACAGTTTTACTCGGCGTGAAGTTTTCAATGTCCAGCATGGGGGGGCCTCGGGGTCAGCGCCCAGGTTTTCTCAGCCAGCTCCACTGTGTTCGGGGCCGAGGCAGCCTCGGCCGAGTCAACTCTTCTACTGTGCGTTTCATGGCCCGGGGTGCACGCACATTACCAACTATTGCCCTAATATTAAAGCATTGTCCAAAGCAAGAGTTAGGCGAGAGGCTGAGCAAGCCAGGCCGATGTTGCACACTCAATACACACGTGCTGCCGCCTTTTATCCCCCGCCCCCGCAGTTTCACCAGTCGCCATTCCCACAGTACCACCATCCCACGCCACCGCCACAAAATGGTTGCACTGCCATCCCCTCCGGCTCAGTTTGCGCTTCCAGCCCCTCGGGCAGAGCAGTTACCACCTCCACCACAGTTGAAGCCGGAGGATCGTCCGGAAAAGGCACAGTCCATTCAGCACATTCAGAATCCAAGGGCATCTCGTGGCATAATCTTTGCTATTACTGGAGGATCGGGTCATGAGTTCCCTTCTAAGAGGCAGCGCCGAGAGCACATTCAGCAGGTAAATCATGTGGCTGCATGTCCTCTGGTTGGGGTTACTCGGTTGATGGACGTGCCGATTTCATTCTAGATGACTAATTTGATGCCGATGATCTTTCTGCATGATGATGCATTCGTGATGGCTGTCAACATCAATGGCTTTGATGTGCGTAAAGTCTTGATTGACGGGGGGAGTTCGGCTGATGTTATTCTCTAGAGCACTATTGACAAAATAGGTTACAGTAGATCTGACCTGTAGCCCTCTTCAGTACCGCTGCAAGGGTTTGGAGGTGACCCAATTCATGCGATAGGCAGTATTTTGCTCAAAGTGTCATTCTCCGGACTAGGGGGGCATTGGATAGAGGATATTCGATTTGATGTGGTAGAGATGAACTATTCCTACAATGCTCTGTTGGGCTGAAGGGTTATAAACATGTTTTTGGCTGTACTTCAATATGGTTATCTATGCATGAAAATGCCTGGACCAGAGGGTGTCATCACAGTGTATGGAGATCAAGCTAAGGCCCGGAGGCTGGAATTTGGGTCATCACTAGGGCAACATCATATACATGTTATAGCTGAAGATTGCCAGGGCAAGAGCCTCGCGGTGGAACTACCGGCAGCGTTTAAGTGGGTGCCGAAGGTCACATCGGTTAAGGGCACCAAAGAGGTTGTCCTGTGTGCCGATCGGCCGGATGAAACAGTGTTGATGGGCAAGGAATAATCAGAAGCCGTAGAGGTGCAGCTGATGCAGTTCTTGAGAAACAATGCAGATGTCTTTGCGTGGTCACCAAAAGACCTCCCCGGTTTTGACAGATCCATAGCTAAGCATCGGTTGGATGTTGATCCGAAGGCGCGTCCGGTCAAATAGAGAATCAGAATCTAGACAGAGGAAAAAGCTAGTATATTGAGGGCTGAAGTGCAGAAGTTGCTGGATTCAAACATCGTTCGACCTATTGACAAAACAACCTAGCTAGCAAATCCTGTGCTATTTAAGAAACCAAATGGCCAGTGGTGTATGTGCATTGATTTTACAACATTGAACAAGCACTGCCCGAAGGATGATTTCCCGCTGGCTCGTATAGACCAACTGGTGGATTCCCCGATAGGATGCGCACTGATGAGTTTCTTGGATGGCTACTCGGGATTTCATCAGGTCTGGTTCGCTATCGAAGATCAACCTTTGACATCCTTTCAGATTCCAGGGGGGACTTATTGTTACAACCGAATGCCCTAAGGAATGAAGAATGCCGGGGCGCCTTTCTCTCATACTGTTAAAGCTACACTGGGTACGTAGATGGGCCTCAAAGTGGCGGCTTACATTGATGATATTGTTGTCAAAAGTGTTGAAGAGGGGGACCATGTGGTAGATTTGGCAGAAACATTTGCCAACCTTCGACGAGTTGGTATGCGGTTGAATCCGGCGAAATGCATGTTTAGGGTGCGTTCGGGCAAGTTGTTGGGTTACCTGGTATCCAAGGAAGGAATTAATCTGAACCTGGTCAAGATCAAAGCAATCATGGATATGAAGCCTCCGGCCTCTATTCGGGAGTTGTAGAAATTCACCGGCCGTGTGGTAGCGTTGAGCAAATTCATCTCTAGACTGGCTGAGAAGAGTTTGCCTTTCTTTGAGGCACTTCACGGTCCTCGGGCATTCACATGGGGTGAAGAGCAGCAACTAGCATTTGAGGCACTCAAGAAGTATCTTGTCGAACTCACTACTCTCAAGCCACTACCATCGAAGGCTCCTCTGTTGTTGTATATCACTGTAGCACTGAAGGCAGTCAGTGCAGTGTTGGTCTATGAGGCACCAAAGGGCGATGATGCATTTCAGCAGTTGCCGGTGTACTACGTGTCTAAAACGTTGACGGCATCACGTTGTAACTACACTGTGGTAGACAAGAGTTTGTATGCTGTGGTTATGGCCTCATGTAAGTTGTGACAATATTTTGATGATCATGCTATCACCATACCTACCAGATACCCACTACAAGATGTGCTGACAAATGATAAGGCTTCCAGCACTGTGTTGAAATGGGCGGCTGAGTTGGCTTAGTATAACATCACCTTCGTTGCTCGCGAAGCCATCAAGTCTGGAGTGTTGGCGGAATTTGTGGCTGAGTGGACTCCTCATGGTGAAGCTGAAGAGCTAGCCCAAGCTATTCCCGAGGACCCATTTTGGACAGTATACACTGATGGTGCTTGGGGGGCGCCTCCGGGGCAGGTTGTGCTGCGGTTATTACATCACCCAGAGGGAAAACCATGCGATTCTCTACGAAGTTGGCTTTTCAAACCACAAACAATGCTGCATAATACGAGGGCATATTGTTGGGCCTTCGGGAAGCTTGAGCTCTCGGCGCTAGGCGGTTGGTTATCTACTATGATTCTCAGTTGACCTCAGCTCAGTTGGCGAAGGGCTATCAAGCAAGGGATCCGGAGATGGATTGATATATCAACAATGTGCGGGAGATGGACAAGTACTTCCTGGGCTTTGAAGTGCGTAATATTTGCTGCAATGAAAATGGAGAGGCTGATGCATTGGCTAAGGCTACGGTCGGACAGCGTCCGGTTGCCGGAGATGTGCTTCATGAGGTTATGAGTGAATCAGTAATGACACCGGAGGCAAGAGGTCGAAGGATTCTGGTCATCATGGCAGAGGAATGGCGAGCTACCATTCGGGCATGTATCGAAGGGCACTGTATCTTTGATGACAAAGAAGAGCGGCAGAGGATA
This sequence comes from Eleusine coracana subsp. coracana, assembly GCA_032690845.1. NCBI lineage: Eukaryota > Viridiplantae > Streptophyta > Magnoliopsida > Poales > Poaceae > Eleusine > Eleusine coracana. The sequence goes on along the minus strand of CM064428.1, from coordinate 40,828,312 downwards.
TTGCATCGCTGTTGGGGGGTACACTATTGTTGATGATGTCCTATACAAGGGGGGTGTCTGTGCTCCTCTGCTTCGTTGTCTCAGCCGGCCCGAGGGGCAGAACTTGTTACAAGAAATCCATGAGGGGCTGTGTTCATCACACTTGGCTCTCAGGGCATTGGTCGCCAAAGCGTCTCGCCAAGGGTTCTACTTGCCTACTGCCGTTCGGGATGCCAAAGACCTGGTCAGGGTATGTGCTGGTTGTCAATGGATGGGCCATCAGTCTCATCTACCTGCCACAGTCCTATAGCCAATCCCTTCGATCTGGCCACTCGCCCAATGGGGGATCGACAATGTGGGACCGCTGCCTATGGCTCCGAGGGGCTATCGATTTGCTGTGGTGGCCATAGATTATTTCTCCAAGTGGGTGGAGGATGAACCGCTGGTTCAAATTACAGCTGCAAATATCAAAAAGTTTTTCTGGAAGAATATGGTCTGTCGCTTCGGGGTTCCGCTAGAGCTATCTATGGACAATGGCAAGCAATTCGAGGGTCTTGAGTTCAAGGAATATTGCCTTAGTCTGGGGGTCAAGAAATGTGAGGTATCTGTTATTAACCCGAGGGCCAATGGGGCTGTTGAATGAATGAATGGCAATCTATTCTCCGGGATCTCTCGTTCGTTGGTTGGCTTGCCGAAGGGAAAATGGGTCGAGGTGCTGCTGAACGTTCTCTGGTCCATCAGGACAACTGCTACAAGGTCCACTGGGTTCTCACCTTTTTGGCTATTGTATGGTGCTGAGGCAGTCACGCCGGAGGAGATACATGTTGGGTCATTGCGCACACTCAGGCCTCATGTCAATGAAGATGATTTGGCAAAGGACATGTTGGAAGAGGTGCGCATGCAAGCAGTTGCTAACCTGCACAAGTACATCATGTCCTTCGATCAAACATACAATCGCAAAGTTCACTCAAGGGAGTTTGCACCGGGCAATCTAGTCCTTCGACGCAATCCTAACCCGATCAACATTGGCAAATTGTGCAGCAAGGTGCTGGGTCCCTTCATTGTGGATCGCTCAAACATGCCGGGGGCCTATCATTTGCTGGAGTTGGATGGTTCTCTGATGCAGCACACCTACAATGCTGATGCGTTGAAGCGGTTTTATGTGTAAAACACCGTAGGTCGCTTCGGCAGTTACAATGTATGTTTTGGTGTAACAAAAGTTGGTGTTGAGCATGTGAGCCCTTAGTGCTATGCTTAGCCTGGTTAGTGTTGTTCTGGGCGGGGTCCCGAGGAGCCATTCGTTCTGTGTCATAAGATGTTGTTCCGAGCGGGGTCCCGGGGAGCCATTCGGGCTGCATCGTAATAAGTTGTTCCGGGCGGGGTCCCGAGGAGCCATTCGGGCTGCGTCATATGAAGTTGTTCTGGGCTGCATCCCAAGGAGTTGTTCCAGGCTGCATCCCGAGGAGTTGTTCCAGGCTGTGTCCCGAGGAGCCGGTCGGTTGTGTCCCACACCTTTTTATTTCAACGTGGATTAGCTTGTGTCTTGGTAGGTTGCTGCCTTCGGGGTGGCAGCACGGAGGGGTGGCAATGTTTAAACGCCAAGGGGCTGCGACCCCTTTCTTCTGGTCCGACATTTTGCATGCCATGTCATCTATAGCAGTTGCATGGGGGCTGGTCCTACGTTTGGTGCATGCCAGTAAAATTATGTAAGGTAAGCATGAAAGATGTCGGGGTTAGTTGTGTTGTTTTTGTCAGCATTCTTGATCCTTGTCATGGAAACTACGACCTTATTCTAGGCAACTACAACCTATCGGTCCCAAAGGGATGCGTCATTTATATATACTGCAAGGGCAACTACGGCCCTTATCCGAACAACTACGGTTCGATGCTGGACAACTACGGTCCGATGCTCTGGAGGGGCATGCCCGGAAAGCCGGGTGCGACACATAGCCAGATGCCAAACAACTACGGTTCGAAGCTTGCCAAAGCCTAACGAGGTGTTTGGCACATAGACTAGGCAAGTCATCGGTGATTTTCCATTTACAATGCACGATGGCATAATCTAAGTCACATGTAAGTTTGAGGGTCTGTGTATATAACAAGAGCCCGAGGGCAAAGAGATATAGGGTTTGCCCGAGGGCATATACTTTACAAAGAGCCCGAGGGCAAAGGGGTACATGATAGGCCCGAAGGCACGCAATATACGATGGCCCGAAGGCACGAAATTTATAGTAGACCGAGGGCTCAACACACCAAGGGGCCCGAAGCCTTTGTGGTAAGCGTGGCAGCTCATGGCAAGCGTTTCAATTCACGAAGCATGTCTGATAGCTCACGATGTTGCTCGGCCTTCTAGAGCGCAGCCCTGTAAGTTTCTATTCGGTGGCTGTTCCGTGTTATGCTTTGCCGGCAGCACTCCAAGTCAGTGATAATTTGCAGACGACTGAAGGGTGTTTGTTCGGCTTGTCGAAGAGCTTCAATGTCTAGGCCAGACAAGCTGCTAGATGAGGCATCATCTCGAGAAGGGCTTGGGCTGCTGCTCGAGATGTCATTTGGCTCTGTCTTCCATAGGGGTGACAGAGTCGCAGGTTCATTCACGAGGTTGCTGCTCGCCCTTCGGGCTTCGTGAGCCATGCGTCGTCGGAGTAATTCCTCCGGGGATCCGTGCTGGCATGCTGCCTTAATTCGCTGATTCTCCACGTCCAAGGAGGATAGGAATTCAGCAAACACCCCTTCAGGGTGTTCCAACGTCTCCATTGCATGCCTCGAATCAAGTAATCACCCGGGGCTTCCCCGACCCCCGGCACCTTGATGGATACGGGAGCTATGTCCAGTATCGTGGCGTCCGGCGGAACAGAAGTTGCATCTTCGGAACGCGCGTTCTAGGGAAAGAGAGGGGTGTAAATCTTAAGTAAAATGAAACAGGCAATATATATAGATAGCAAACTGGGTTTCATTCAAAACAAACACCTAAGTTACAAGGTAAAGCCCGTCAGAGCGCTAGACACTTACGACCACCATACAAAATCCTATCCTTAAAAACGCTAGCTAGTGTGGAGGGCGCGGAGTCCCTAGATAAGGGTGAACTCACACCTGGGTCTCCGAAAGGGCCAGCGAGGGCATCTCGGGGCCGTGAGGGTTCTCAACGCCGGAGGCTGGGACAGCAGAGTCGGAGGCACCAACAGTAGGGTCTTGGGGTTCATGGACCCTACTGCCGGCGTCATGGCCCGAACTGCCAGGGGCTCTGGTGGTGCTGCCATCCGCACCGCGACCTGTTAAGCCAGGATCCCTCTGCCCACCGGAAATAGGAGTGTTACTGGTGGTAGGGGTAGACGCAGCCAGGCGAGCAGCCGCATCATGAGCGAGAACTTCGGCAAGCTCGTTGCCAAGGGGCTGCCAAAACTCTCGCCCCAAGATATGGCCAATCGGACTCAACTGTTCTTGCAGCTGGTTGTATTAGGCCCGGTCCCCTCGACATCAAGACAGTAGTTGGCACGCAGCTTCATGGATCTCTGAACACCTGGGGGCAGCCAGTGACTCTAGAGTAGCATAGGCCGTTGTCTGGCCTATCCAAGCGCAGATAGTGCCATAAGAATGAAGATCGTCTTTGGCTTGGTCGAGGCCCTTGGACAGCCAGCTGATACTCTTTATGCCTTCCCCCTCGGCATGCCCAGGCTCCCGGGACGCTAGTCCCATCCCAGTGAAGAAGTGCCGCAGTTGCCCTATCAGACCGAACAGGCCCCGGCTCATCGTCTCGGATTCATCAATATAGACGGAGGCCTGTTCTAGAGCCTTTGCCAACTTCTGGTTATCGCTGTGAAGCATCAAGTTGTCGGCCCCCATTGTCCGATTGTCTTCGTGCAGCTTTTCCAATTGCTTTCCTAGGTCCTCGGTAGAGTTCTTCGCCTCTTCGGTCAGCTGCTGAATTTTCTTTTTAGCCTTCGAGAGCGTGTCATGGGCCTTCTTTAGATCTGTGGCAGATGACTGAGCTTGTGCCTGGCTCTCGGCTAGCCGCTTCTTCAGCTCCGCATGGGCATCTTCGGGGGACAACTTGGCCTCGAGATGCCGGGATAGCAGGGCGGTCTGCACAAGTGCATAGGAAGTTAGAAGCTTGTGGTCACTTTTTTAACGAAAGCAATGAGGCTAAGGATGTAGCATACCTACGTGGTAAGACGAGCCAAGTAGCTGACGGCCATGGCCACAACCACAACCTCTAGGGCCTTTTCACCGTCGCAGAGGTCAAGGATTCGGAAGGCATACCTGAGGGAAATCGAGGCTTCGGGGTGGCCGACAAAGTCCGCCGCATGCAGGTTAGCCCCCACGTCCTTCTGTTGCACGCCCGAGGGGAGCACACCCATGAAGCCCTTCCCGCTGCCAGGTTTTCGTGGGCATGTCAAGAGCAATGGCGCGGACCTCTCTTCCTCGCCGCTACTGATATCCTCGATCTGCTGAGCCCCCTCCCCTTCAAAGGCTTTGCTGCCCTCGGTCGAGCTACCGCTCCAGCTGCTCGTTGTGGAGCCTTGGCCCAAGGATTCTGACTCGGAGCATGCACTAGCGGCCGGCTCCTTGGTCCGCTGTTGTTCGAGGGCATCTTCGGAACCATCCTCGTGTTGCCCTGTTAAAAATCCAAGGAAGCAGATTGTTAGAAAGCTAAAAACACATGTGCACTCGTCTAGCAGGTTATCAGAAAGACCTAAGCACCTGTGCCAGTTGATGGGCGTCAGCTACTTGGCACCTGTCCATCGATGGCATCTAGATGCCAAGCGAGCGGGGTAGTGGTGACGCTGCACCCCCCGAGCCCCCCTCGTTTCTTCCACTGGACCGGTCCAGAATGGTGCCCAATAGTACATCAAGGAGAGGTGTGCCTGCTGAGCCAGTGCTCGAGGTTGTCGGGGGTGTCCGGATTGGCGTAGCGGCGATAGCCTTGCAATTGGCTGTTGCCTCGCTGGGGGTCGTCAACCTCCGAGGGGTCTCCTCATATTGCTTCCAGAGGCATCGGCGCTTGGACTACTTCGGTACGGGCAAGGGCGTGTCCGAGGCTATCTCAGAGCACTTCTTCTTCTTCCTTCGGCCAGAAGTACCCTCCTCTAGTTGGACGCTACCCCTCATGCTTAGGGCCCTCTTTTCCCCTTGCTTTGATTGCCGCAGCGATGACACGGTAGTTTCTATGCCCCCCCTTCCAAGTCGCAGACCGCTTGATAACAATCTTCACTTGTCTCTGTAGCACAGCAGATGTGGCAACTTCCTTCACCTCCTCCTCATCCACCTCCTCCTCTTCCGCGCATTTGTCCACCCCGCCTCTAGGTTGTCGACCCTCGGTGTTATACGGCTCATGCGGCAGTAACACGGCAGTTCCCATTCCTTTTGGATTAGAGGGCCGAGGTATCGGTTCGCCTACTGCTCTATCTCGGCGACATTGATCTTCGGAAGCAGCTGTTGGGCAACCAGCAGATCCCTACTTACGGGGCCCCGGGTGATGAACCGCACGTGCCAATCGGCCCGAAGAGGGTCGATGCCCGCGGCGTAGAACTCCTCCACCATGTCGCGCATACTTAGTCGCCCGGCGATCCGGGACAATAGCTGAACGCGGGTGGTAAGTCTGCTGTCCTCCGGGATCACAGGCTTCGGTGTGCACAAGATCTCCACGTTTCGGCTACGCAGGTTGCTCTCAACACCTACATTATAGTTGAACCAGCCAGAGGAGATCTGTTTCCCCCAGTGTTGCCTTGATCCCTTTGGAGGCACGTCTCATTTGCTCTGTGGCCAAAGGGTGATGGTTAGATAGTTTGACACCTTGCTGGTCACTAGGACAAGGGTGTTCCCATTGGGAGGCCAAGTGTGTAGCAGCGAATGCCCCGACATGCAGCTCGGTGCCTTCCATCCTGAAGGCCCACTTGATGCAGGCCAGCCGGGTAATGCTGTTCGGTAGAACCTGTTGTATCTCAAGCCCGAAGAGAGCCAAGACGTCTCCGACGAATCGAGAACCAGGAAAGCGGAGCCCTTCTTCAAAGAACCACTCGAATACTACAATGGTGTCGAGCCGAGGTTGGGGCACGATTTCGCCATCCTTCAGCGCTGACGCTCGGGATCTTTCGAACCATCATTTTGGTTCGGCAGCCCATGTGTATAGTTGCCCTTCGATGACAGAGCTCGGCCCCAGATACGCACTTCCGGCCTTCTTTTCGTGTATGTGTTTTGCCTCAGAACCAGCCGTAGGCTTGGCTTTCCAAGGGCCCATCGATAGCCAAAGGTTGGAATCAAGCAGGTCGTGGATGGGGTGCTGAGGAGCCTTCGGTGCGAATGAATGCGCGCTAAGTGGTGCACAAGAAAGGGTCAACAGCGCGGTGCTAGGGTTTCATAGGCGATATAAAACTCAAAGTGAAAGTAAAAAGAGAGGAGGGTGAACGCCTGGCTTATATAGCTGGTGGAGCGTGGTTCACGCGGCGATCTCCCGCGTCCGTTCGCGTGTTCGCTGGCCCGATGACCGACATGTGGTGCGAAGGACGCATTTATGTCCCACATGCTCACTCGGGGAGTGCGTCGAGTAACCGCGTGGGGCGCATTTATAGCAGATCGGCGTGTAGGTTGCATTTGTGGCAAGATGGTTAACCGTGTTTTGAAGGATGTCAGTGGCGTGGCTAACAGGGGCAGGAGGTCCGAAGGCCGTTCGGGCCAATGGCAAACATTGATGTAGCCACTCATAGCGCCCCTCATTTTCTTTGATTCACTAACCCTGCTGCATAAAGTGTTGTCCACCAGTTTCAGGTACTTCAGCCAAGAAGGGCCTCCAGGCAGGCCCGAAAGGGGGGGGGGGGGGAGACTAGGGGTGGTCATTTCGCATCATTACGGTTTTGGTCCTGCCGAAGGTGGATCTCACCCATGAGAGGCTACTGTTGGGGGAAAGCCCACCCCTTAGTCTCCCCAAGGCTAGAAGGCAGCCCATCAACAAACAACAAGGCCCAGGTGGACCAACGGCCCGAAGGACCTTCGACCCAACAGGCGCCCGAAGGGCGGTACGGTCGAAGGCCGTACGGTGCGGTGGGCCCCAGGCACAGACATCAGAGAGTGACAGCCGGGGGCATGTACCGGATGAAGATTGAAGTACTAGAATACCCTTAGGTCAAACAGTAAGATGTGTAATGTAATGCTCGGGGCAAATCTATAAACACACCCGGGGGGGGGGGGGCAGGTGAGCTTGGATCTATGAATGCTCACCTGCAGCTGTGATTGGGATGGGACATGCCTCTGCCACTAGAACCTTCTTATACGATATTGATCAGATAATACAAAGTTCGTTAGCCGAAGGGCGCCACTCCAAGCCCTTCGGCATCATGCTACTGCTTAGTCTTTTTCACTCCCACCAAACTTGTCCGAGGGGCCTTCGGCCTAGCCAGCCCTCGGCTCGCCCACTATGTGTTTGTTCTGGACTTGTAACCACAACAAAATGCTTGATGTTTGATGCTAAAGATGAGTTGAAGAAAACTAAAATTGTTTTTGAAAAGGTTTTGTGGTGATATGATTAAGTTCAAATATGAGATGCCGATTGGTTAAAACGAAGATGAGAGAAAAATCTTTGTTGTGGAATAACAAGTAAAAATGATGATTGAGATTGATTGCATGAGAGATGATGTGAAGATTCTTGCTACATATTTGATTTTGTATTGCTCCTGGACTAGCAATAACTTGAGTGTGGGGGAACTGTTGGTGGTTTCTAGCTACCTATTTTATCTACCAAAAAGGGATGTTTAGCGTCTTAATTTGATGGTTTAGACTAACAATTAACCCCATATTTGCATATATTTGTAGTTGTTCTGTTTTGGATGTAATCATAGGAAACAGGTATAAAAAAGGGCAATTATGGACAAAGGACTAAAGAGCAACGAAGATGGGCCTTGGCTGCGCCGATCGGTGCGAGAGGAAAAGATGACGAAGACAAGCCCAAGTCCGGGAAAGACGAAGGCTCAGTCCAATATGAGTCAGAGTTGGTGGAAGTTGACCTAATCCCCTCGAGCATAAAAGGAAGATAACTATGAGGGGGCAAGAGAGACGGCAATTACCATATTGAGTTGTTAGAATTAGGGTTCTAGGATATTGGCGGCGGCGGTTGGTTAACACCAACGAGAACCACCAGAATGGAGGTCGCGCCGATCGGCGCGATGCTTGCATCGATTAGCTCGTACGCGTTCCAGCGCTATTTCTCATCCCTCTGCTATGTTTAGCGGGAGGATGAGCGAGTAGTCTCATATTCTCTTCTCTAGTGTGGGATCTAGTCATGTAACTCTCATACTCATTGATTCTCTCTTGATGAATTTAATCTATGCGATGAACTTAATTGCACATCTATTTATCCCCTTCCATTAGTGTATAGGCCAATACACTTCTGCCCATTGCACCATGCAAGAAACCAATGGGGAGCTAATAACCTCTGTAGTGATAGTCGGGGCGAACGAAACCGCCATGTCTTGTAGAATATTATGGTCATCACTCGAGTTGATAAGAATAGGTTTACATGCTAGTGAACAAATTCTAAGAAGAGAATCCTCAATTATCCTGTTACATCTCCAATAACATTCTTCCACCACTCTTCTACCATCACCATTCACACCAACCCAACCATTTCAATCTGTTAGTAACCCTTTAACAATAATAGTTCCGCTCGTTCCCTATGGATTCGATAACCTTGGAATACTCTAAGGGAATAAGAGCTACTACTGTACACCATCCTCTTGCGGTATATAAGTGGGTGCGTAACTACGACCAACAGTCTCCCCTCATGCAACTCGAACTCAACAGTAGCCTTGACTAGATCTTTTACCGTTAACTTTATTTAATAATCCCTAAGGTCTTAGTGGATACGGTAAACCTTGGAATACTCAATTCAAGGGAAAATTGCTACAATCATACACCGTCCTCTAGTGGTATATGAGTGGGTGCGTAGTTACGACCAACAATAGAAATCCTTGCAATCCCTTCCTGGAGTCTCCTCCTAATGGGATAGTGAGGGGCACGATACCTCCAATGTCCATGACAATCCCCCATGTGTACATTGTCGAGGTCGATGTAGTAATGAGGAGGGTCATAGAGACCAGTGATGTGCTCAAGCACTTGTCCCACTTGTGAGTGGAGCACAAGTATCATCTCCATTGCCCTCTCATTTGAGAGCCCATGCCTTTTATTGACTGCCTCCTTGATGAGGACATCACACCTTTGGATACACACAACACTCCTCCAACTAAGATGAAAGTTCATATGCATCACCTGAATTTACAGGTGAGCTCGTTTCTAATGTTTTGTTTATGTGGATTTCAGAATATATTGCTACCTAATGAATTATTTGTTGTTAGGAACCATGGAGATGATGATGAGATAGCTGGGGAGGTTATTGGAGTCGTGATGGGCCAGCAAGGAAGTCCAAGCCAATGTGGAGGCCCAATCAAAATCGACTTTGAGTCCATTTCAGAGCCCAGGACCAGTCTGCACTAAAATTGACGCTCAGGACACATACAAACTCGGATATGCCCTCTCAGTTCTATATGTGCCTGGAAAGATAACAAAAAGAACTTTCCAACCCAACTGGTCCCATGTTAAAATTCATCATGAGCAGTGGGCAATCACCGAAACAATTTTACTTCCAGAATCTGTCCTGGTGCTGTGACACCGTAATCGGTCTTTAGGCGATGTATCGAGTTGAGCCCAGTTAGTGCTGCGTCCAGAGGGTCTTGCATTACCCTAGAGTCCTCATATACAGCCGCCGCCTCTTCATTAGGTTTGGGTTTTGCTTAGATTATACTATTTTGATCGGTTTATGAGATCCCAACTTGTGAGATTCATCATATACTTGCAAATTTGGTTGTATTCTATGACACCCAGGTGTCTCATTTTTGCCTAACAAGCATGAAGAGCACAAATTGTGGCTATGTGTAACATGAAATGATAGTGCCTCACTCCATTTGAATTAATTATAGGAAAATAAAAACCCTGCTAACAAGTTGTGAGCCAAATAAATTTTTTTTCTATACCACATATGCCAAGTAACTTCATAATCAGTTTGTAAATGATAAAATAGAATTTTATAAATTAAATGAGCATTTTACCATATTTGAAAATACCTCAAACAATTAAATTAAATCTAGAAACCTTTTGAAATTCAATTTGAATTTTAGAATTTCTATAATTATTCTGAACCTTTGGGTCCCACCAGAGCACCACAAGTATCACAAAGGACCTATGTGCAAAATCCCAATTTATTTTGAGACTTGTAGCTATTTGTTTTGGATTTATTTGAACCAGGGACCTAGATATAAGAAATCAAATAAAATCTGGACTATAGTGTAAAAATCTCTTCCTCTCTTCCTCCGTTGGCGCAGGCCTTTCTTTCTCCTCCTCCCCCCCCCCCCACCCCTCCCCCCCCCCCCCGGACACTTCTCCCCAGCGCACACCTCCCCTTTGCTGCACGACACCGACTCCACCTCGGGACCTCGCGCACAACAGTGACACCTGCCCCTCTGCTCACCCCAAACTGTTCACAATAAAGCACTTTATTTTAGTAAAATGATAAATAAATGTCTCTGTACATGTATTTTTATTAATGCATTTAATTGTCAAAACACTAAATAACTCACCAAAAATTCTAGGAGCAAATTAAATCCTGAGTTTTGGCATGCTTAGTAAATACCTGATGATGGTTTGGTAAAATATGAAATACTTTGTGCTCTAGAAATTATTTAGTATGTTTGCTTAGATTAATTCTAGTAAATATTCTATAAATATTTTTCCCATGCAATATGGTATAAAAATCACTCATATATGCCTCTATTCACAGTAAATCACCCATGTCCAGAAACATATATTTACTTTATTAATTGATTTAATTGCTCATATCACCATTTTCACCCTATTTAAATGTATAATGAATATCCACACATAATTCCTTAATAACAACTTCACTTCGCTGAAGCATATGGCTTCGAGAACATAATAATAATATTGATGACATTAAAACACTAGTGTGCTTCCATGCATCATATAGGCAACGACAACCAGGAGCCCGAGCAGGATATTTAGAAGGATCTTGATTATCAGGAACAAGAGGTTGTAGTTGCTAGCACCAGTATTGATCAAGGCAAGCCCCGGTTTGCATTCGCCTTTTTAAAGTTTTGCTAGTTTATAATATTACTAGTGTCTATGATTATTGTTGCATTAGGTCATAGGAGTTGATTGAAACCCACCATGCATGATACCCCAAATGGCCTATGCTACTGCTATTAGTACCTTTGTAGGATCAGTACTATATTGCTATGCTTAGTAATCAATAGTCTCGGTAGATATTATTACTAAGGAAAGACTTGATGAAAGAAGTTTACTTTTGATGTTATGACCGGGTAGGGATTATCCATGTATAGGTTTGCGGCAACATATGGGTGTTGACCATGGTAGCCCTGCCTTGTCGAACCTAGGACTCGTCCGTGGTCGGCCCCTTGATCAAGTATTGAACAGTACCAAATACATGCCAGTTTATAGGCACTAGTAAACCGATGTAGCATTAAAGATTACCTGCATTAAGGATGGTTAAGGTGCATTGGTCATTGACCCTCCTACTGCTGGAGTGGGCACTTCATACCATGAAGTACTATTGGTAGAACGGCATGCCCACTCGATGTCACCACACCCGGTCTGAGGTGTAAGGGCTTTTCTTCCAAAAGGTTGCCATATACAACCTTAAATGGTGCGTATGTGTCATTTATCTCGGGTCTTCCCGGCTAGTGTAAAACGATTGAAATTGCTGTCCCTTGCAGTAATGAGTACCACTTGGTCACCGCGCCAATCATGTAGTTGCACATGATACTTGGAAATCGGTTATGTTGCTTATTGTTGATTATTATTATTTACTGCTCTCATGTTGCACTTACTTGATGTACTGTTTTATTACCTTTTGATGCTCCACCAAAGTTACATTTCTTCCCTACCCTATTAACTTGGCTAAATAAAATTTGGTAGAACTAATAGGATGCTTAGTGCAAGTCCTTTCAAACAAGCCATCCTATTAGAGCCCATGCATGTCTAGGTGTTCGACGGGTAAGTCTTGATGTGATGCCTTGGGACATCCAAGTCCCTGAGGGTTGGACTGCCCACTGGGAGTCCGACTTGCCACCGCAGTGATGTTGTGTGCTGCTAGGGTGATGGTTCTTCGGGCATGAATCGTCACTATGTTGTACCGTCGAGCTCGTAGTTCCTTATCGTTATTTGCTTCCGCTATTTTCAAAACATCATGAACTTGTATTATTTCCTCTGCACTTTGATCACCTTAATGATGTAATATTGAACTTAAATTTGGACCAATGTTGTATTATCAAGTGTCTGCGTTATCAGCACCTTCACGACCTTGGTCCTCCGGGAAGGGGAGCCATGCATTCTTCTTTGTTCTGGCTTGTGTTCTTGATTTGCATGTAAGGACAAGCCATCTCAGTGAGGTCAACCGTGCAACACCGGTTGATAACCATAGGAGATGTTGTGCTGCAATTGCTGGGTTCAGAACATGTCATTTGGAAGCCGAATTGATTTGTGTATCGCCTCCGCCTTAACCAAGTTTATCAGAACCTTTTGGAAGATCATGAACCTTGTTCACATAATGTGGTATCAGAACTTCAGATATACCTTTAGGTTCGCTCTTATCCCTGTTATTTTGTTCAGTCCTAAACTCCAGAAAATTACATTACAAAATTATTTGTTTGTCGTATTTCCACTATCCTATATCTCCCTTGTGCCGTGCAATTTTCAGCTTAGTTTGCTTCTCTGAATTTTAGTCCCTACAAGGTCATTGTGTTGCTAGTCTAGTGCTTGTTCTTTGGTCTTATTTGAGTCGTGTGTGTCCTTGTTCATAGACCGTCAAGAGAAAAAAAATTCTATTTGTTGCACACATTGAGAAAATAGTACTACAAGAATTGTGTGCACTAAATACTTATTTAACGTCTAGTCTTCTACTTTTTGTGTCAAAAGAAAGAGAGAAAAGTTCTTGTTCATGTGACACACTGAGAGATTTGGAGGAATATATTATCTATCTTTGTGTCCATCACATTGAGATCATAATTTTCCCTTGTGCTAGAAATTTTTTGCCTTTTGCTTTCTAGCACTAATACCTTGTTACAGTTATGATTCACAAGAAAAGAAAAGAAAAGAAAAAGGCAAAAGTGCACAAGAGAAAAAGCCACGCAAGAAAAAAGGAAGTAGAAAAAAGAAAAGATAAAAATTCAGAATTGCTTGCAGCCTTTGCGTCCTTTGTTTAGTCTTTTGCTTATTTGCTTGAACTAGGTTCAATACAAGTTTAGGCCAGTGACATAGACTAACTTGGGACTATTATTCAATTTTGCAATTTCTGAATTGAAATTTTGCTAATCCTTGTTACAAAATAATTTGCCTTTCAAGCTTTACATACATATCCTTCTAAACGGCATAGTTTGTGACCCTTGCAATCATCGGATCACACTCCAAGGTATCATTTGCTTGCTGTAATTGAAAACTTTGTAAGAGCTTTGTAAGATGCTTCTATTTGCTTGTCGAGAGTTTACACTGTGATCACATAGTTGTAAGAACTCCTTAATAAGTGAATCACTAGCATGATCAATAAAAAGCTAACAATCATCATAAATCCTAGTCATGCTAGTGGAGCAAGCAAGATAAAGAGACACATCATCAATTATCACATTAGGCTTACTAGTAGAGCAACCTATCAAGTCAACACTAGAAGAATCTAAGCATTCACTAGAATTAGGCACATCCACACAATCATCACAATCATCATATACATGATTATCAGTGAAGGAATTGGTGAAGTTCACAAGAGTATCCATAAACTCATCCGGAATCATGGAATTTGGGTAGCTTTTAAAGCGATTCTTCCATGAGCCATAACCCGGCCCCGAATGGGATGACATCCCAAATCAATACGGTCAGTACTCAAGGCGATTAAGCCCTATGATGAGCACTTGGCCCTGATTCCTCTTGAAAGGACCGAGTGACCCAGAGGGGGGATGGGTGAATCAGGAACTCGCACTATGTACCGAATTCGCCAATTCCTAAAACCGAACACTCAATCAACTCCTATAGCAATTCTAGTGGTGAACATACTAGCAAGATAACAGTCCTATGGAAGGAACAACAACCTAAACATACTAGTGGAACACACAAGGCAATACAACTCCTATGCAAACTAGTGAGTAATGCTACAAGATAATAAACTAGAGCTCACAAGCATGAGTAGTACAATACATACAAGGGTGAGTAATCAAGTCAAAGCAACTCCTATACATGTTGGTGATCAAGTATGGAAGCCAAACACTACTAGCAAGTAAGAAGCCTATTCATGCAAGTCCACTAGGTAGTCAACTAGAGTAAGGCAATTACACACGCATGAATAGCACGGTATGTAAATAAAGCATCATAGTAAGGAGTAGAATAAAAGATGGCTATTGATTTTTCCCAAGGTCTTGGAAGGATGGCGCCTTCCCCTACTCCTCATTGGACCACTCCTGCTAGAGTTTTGGTCCCTCCCGCCACCAATGTGGAGTTCTCGCCCATGAGCCCGCAATCACTCCCAGAGTGAAGACATGGTGCACGTCACCACTGCCACCAAGGCACAAGGTCGCCTCCCTCGAGAACTTGTCAGACTGTCTGAAATTGAACAAGTTATATAAGCTTCCAACCTCAAACTAGTCATTGCTCCACGAAATTAGCTTTCTAGATGCACTGACCGGACTGTCCGGTCTCTGTCTGACCGCACCGTCCGATCACTCCTATAACGGCTCCAAGAGCCCTTGGCACTTTTATCCTGGCTGATCTCCTGTAATGACTGAACCGTCTAGTCCATTAATTTCTCCATTATAGAAACAATTCTAGCAACTCGCTTTCTTGCTGCCCTAAGTCTCGCTTTACAGACCGGACCATTTGGTCTGTAGACCGGACCGTTCAGTCTCTATAGACTCTGACTCGGGCAGTTTCCTCGCTGAGTCTTCTCACTGGATTTTCCTATTCTCCTAGTGACCGTACAGTCCGGTCTCCACTGACTCCTCTGTCCAGTCACTATGTCAAGATGAGAAACTTCTCGTCCTCGCTTGACATTGTTTCCCAGCTTCTCGAAACAGCCCCATGGCTTCTCCACTGTCATCTAGTGCATGTGATTTCCCTGACCATCCATGCACATCACCGACTAGACATGACCTAAGAGAAATGACCTTGACCCCCTTGATAGTTTGGTTTTTCCTATGGACTCAAAGCCGTAACAACTAGACAAGTGTTCCCAACACTTTCTCCATAGCTAGTCCTTATCTTTGATCCATCTCCATCAACCCTTGGACTCCATTAAGCCCATCAAGCCTCCATTCTTGTGGTCATTGTCACCAATGGCCAAGGCAACCGTCAACAATCATCATATAGTAGAAAAGGTTTTCTACACAAACAACACTCGCACAGACATTAGTCACATTTCATGTTTGTCATTCATCACCAAAACATTACCTCGGGGTGACCTCAATGGTCATGATCCTTACAATTTCCCTTGTAGGTTAGTCGACGTCGCTTGGAGCCCGATCACCTTGCTCTTTGACATGTTGGCTTAAGCGATGATGCTCAACGCATCAGTGGGAAGCCTCGTATTGTTTGTGCATTGAAAATATCAAAAGCCTCGTCCACACTTGATCTTGTACCTGGCTGCTTTATTTTTAGAAAAAACAAAAAAAAAGGGTGAAAAGCAAAAAGGACTACTGGCTTTGTGGGCCTGATAGAATCACAACTTTATTCATTATTTGTTTTATCTTTTCTTGGTGCACTACAGGATTGAGTTGATAGGAAATAAAAATAGGAAAATAAACTAAAGCATTGTTTAATATTTTTTCAGCTAGGCATGAATACAAGAAGTAGCAACACCTCTAAACCAAAATAAAATTGGTAAGCATGGAACTTGCTATGAGATCTTTACAGAACTCCCCCACACTTGGATTTTTATATCACGAGATGCTGAAAATAAAGTGTGCACTGTTGTAGCCTTCCTAAAGTGGGTTCCATCGCTGAAAGTACCATGGTATTCAAGTTGATGTAGCTCCCATGTTCTCGGGCATAGAGTGACCATCGTTCTTTTTAATCTCAGCCTGAAAAGGTTAGCGACCAAAAATACCCGAAGGCAAACATACCCTAGAAACATTCTCTTGCTTTTATTGAAGAAAAGGAAATGATAATCTAGGCCATCTCCCAGCAGTGCTTTGTTTTCGGTCAGAAGCTTGACCACGGGGACTTCATGTTGCAGCTGCTATTCACGATGTAATTCCCAGTCCACTGCCAATTTTTGATGTCTTATTAAAGCTCTAGCTGCAAGGTCAGTGCTAAAGTACAACTATGAGATTTGCAATATTTATGGTAAACAAAAGCATCTACAACCAGCCTAACAAATATTTTGCTAATGAGGCTCTTTAGGTGGTTGTAGCCCTCATAGTTATGATTGGCATAAAGCTTAGTCGAATCTATAGATTCATTAAGTAAGCATGTAACATGTGAGTTTTCAAGAATGAAGCTCTCATGCTCACTTATTGAATCTTCTCCTCCTATTTCTAGAGTCAACGGCTCAACTAATCCAATGGCCCAAAGTTTCTCCTTCTCAAAAAATACATCAAAAAATGTCACGGTTTGTTCATGATCACCGTTGAGAAAAAAGTAGTGAGAGCCAGAGGAAAAAGGCTTATGCAAGAAAGGTGGTGGTTCGGTTTCAATAGGATTTGGAGTTACTCCTGAGTCGTCTCCGTCTTGGGTGAAAAGCTTCACGTCCTTGCAAGGTACGGGCTTCGGTGACGCAAGTTGGGAAATGTTGACACTTCTTAATGTCGTACTAGAAATATCACTATCTTTGGTACGATGCTAGAAATGATTGTTAGGGTTTGTTATGCTTTAAGAGTAAATGAATTAATCTGCAAGTGCACGGAACACCGTTGTAGCATTTCACTTGGGAGTATTCTGAGGTATCGTATTTATATCCATAGGGAAGCTAGGCATATGATTATCTTGGTTTAACAAAGATATGACTATAAGAATTATACCAACAAACCAAAGACGGGGGTAAAGATGTTCAATAATAAAGTAGGGTAGTAACACAGGAGAAATCCACAGTAAGATAAATAAAGAGATTGGTTAAGCTAGCTGGGAGGACAACGAGTCTAATTCTAAGAATCCTAAAATATATGTTCCTAATATATCTAAATCTAGTGTCAGATCCTAGTTACTCAAGTGGAGGTCTTACACCATTCCTGGTACAGCATTGAGTCTTCGACCAATTAGTTCACTTCAGGGCACGAAAACAATCCACTAATAACTAACCTCTGTACTAATGTGTACGGTATCGCTAGACAACCCTGCTTGAGACTTCCCGAACGTGGTGGAATACTAAATGGGTGGACAAGGCTGTCACCACCTGCCGCCTACCGCACAGCACGTGGGAACGAATGCAAAACCAGCTAGCATTAACTTAGGCACCACGCCTAAGACTTCACTAGATATTCTTCTATTGTCCTAGTGGAAGAATAGCCGAGAAATAACAAAGTCTAAGTACTAGAAAGAACTAAGACTTAATTAAATCCCAGCCGGATAACCGGTGAACTAGTCAACAATGTTTCTTCCTGATGATCGTAACATGAGAAAATGACTAACTTAATATAAATGCTTGACAATATATAAAAGGAATGATATTTATATTGATAGAAGGTAAGTCTTACAAAAAGAGAAAAGATACAAGAGAGCTCATACCAAGACTCCAAGACAATTTCGGAACCTTGAGCAATGCTCTCGACTAGACTCTAACTCTAGACTAACTTACTCTACTAAGTAGCACAAGTAGTGGGAAATGGACTCCTTGATGCATTGTCTCCCTATTTCCTCTCGAATTCTCCACTATTAATAGGTGGCAATGGACCGGGAGGAATTTACAGGTGTAGTCGATGGACCAAAGTTGATGCGCCAGGCAGTGGGATAGGCTGGGCATCTGAGTATGCCTAGCAACAGGATAGACCGGGCGGTGGGCTAGGGCGAGCGGCCGTTGGATTGGGTCGGTTCCTAACTGACTCTTCTTGGATGGCTCAGATATTGTCCCAATGATGGTTGATAGGTCGGTTTCCACGAACTTTCTTCTTTTGCAGGTGGTAGGCCTCTTGGGCCTAGTGGGCTGGCCACCCCATGTGGCAACCCGAGGCCGGGCGGAAGGCCAGGCCGGACAGCAGCCTAGACTGGGCGGCGGTCCTTGTCAGGCGGCAGCCTTGGCCAGTTACTGACCCCTCCTTGGTTGCCCCTTGACTTCTCCTGGTTAGGCCACTTGATGGCCTTCTCTCCATCACCACTTCTCACATCTTTTGACTCAGGATGAGAAAATGACATCGTGGTGGTGTGTTTTGTAGGGTTGGTCGGGTGTTGATTTCAGTTGTACAACCCTATCGACCGGGTGCTTATATTAGTTGTAAACGACCTTGTCAACTGGCTGTTTTATAGTCATGATCAGCTGAGAGGGTGTTTCTTCATGTTTTTTTCATATTTCAGCCCCTTTATACCTAAAAGCACATATTTCACAAAAACTAGTGGAAATTTATTAGTTTAAACAAATATTTATTGAACTTTGGTCTTATACCTTGCATTTCCCGACCGGTTGGTGGCCGATATTGGGTTTTATGGGCCGCCAACACCTCCCCAAGCTTAAACCATTGCTCGTCCTGGGCAAATTAAAAATTAGAGGTGATGGGTTAGGAGTTTCTTCGATATTAGAGCCCTACGAGGATCAAGTGCACAAACTCGTACTCCTACATAATATGGATAAGAGTAAGCCAGCACAATTTGGTCACTAAGTCAATCTCATTGCGTCGCAGGGCTTATTGGCATTTTATAACCATGTCATGAGCGGTTAGAGTCTAGAACGGCTAGTTTAGACTTTGTCATGCAATCTCCTGCTTGATCATGAGTCCAAAATTTTTATAATGCTGCATAAGATTGAGAATCCTCCCTCTCGGTGCAATCTCTCACTATGACTCTCATCTCTCAAGAGGTGTATTTCCTTATCAATTGCTCATCCTACATTCTAATAGCTTGGCTTATATGTGGAGCTTGATAAGAAGACACATCTAGCATGCATATATTGTTTAGTTAAGAGATGGTCCTAGCAAAAAGACTTTGCACTTCCTCATTCCAATAATTTGAAAATAATGTCTAGGGAGGAGGGAGAGAATGGACTGCGAAGGAGTGGGCTAGCACAATTGCATGAGTCTTGGGTACAAACTAGTCCCAAAGACGGAATTTTTGTGCTAGAGTGAAAGCATGGTCCTTTATTTTGCACAAAGATATTTTTGGATGAACCTTGAACCTCTTTGATATCGTACATCCATGAGATCTCATCATCTTTTTCTTATTTCTTCTTCTTCCTTTCTTTCTTATTTTCTTCGCCCTCATGGTGTATAAAAGCTAATTCAAAGGTTCAAATATTTTTGCAAATCTTTTTCTGAGCATTTATTCAGGAGGACCAAATCTTTCTCCTAGGATCAAAGTTTTGCAAAATGAATGATTTTTGGCTCACATGCTTGGTGAAGTGGATGCTTGAATCTGATGTAGAGACCACATAACCAAGCATTATTAATTCGAAAACTCAAAGGTAACTTGAAGGAAAATGATTGGCTTTGGAAGTGCAAGTCCCTCATAAGGATCATATCCTAACTAAACTCAATGCACACTTTGATGGCATGAATGTGGGTTTCTAGTTAATAACTTGCCATGGTAGGGAAATTTCTATCATAGGGAATACGTGCACCAAGTAAGGGGTTTTTATTGCAGCATGGTTTTGAAAGAAATCATTGGACTTTAATCACGAGTAAATCTTAGACTCATCCAAAACATGCAATATCATAAACTCCAACAATTAGAGTTGATGTTTATTAGCCATTTTGCACCCACTAGACATAGAGGGGCTAGCTTTATCATCATGCCGGTCTACCATTATCAACAAAAATGAGGATTACAAGTTGTATACTTGAGACTCAAAGGGAGCTAATAGAGCAACTATTCATCATTTCCATAGGCAAGGTGAAGACCAAGGTTCCAATTTTATTTAAAAAGGGGAAATCTTTTTGTTCTTTTTGGTTTTGCAAATTTTAATGGTTTTCCTTCAAAGAGAAAAAATATTTTTGGGTTTTCTTAAAGTTTATCACAATTGAAAATCTTTTTGGGTTTTCTTAATTAAAGCTATATGCAAGGGAGCAAAGCGACTCAACTACAGAAAGAGGGTGAGAGGGTAGAACCAATAGCGCAACTTGCTTTGCGTACCTCCCCAAGATTAGGTCTTTGTAGGACTCAAGCTTAGAATGCCTTCACTAAGGTGGTTGATAATCGATGTTCAAGTGACCAAACAGTTGGTCCATCATGGAGGTTTGTTAGAAGTTGTTGTGTTGTTTGTTCTTTCCATTCCTGTTCTTCCCCTATGGCTTCTTGTATTTCTTGTGTTCGAATGTTGGTCTCATAGGCATTGGCAGCCAAGTATAGTATATTTTCTTGCCACTCTGGAAAATGGTACGACATGAATCGGGCAGAGTGTGAAGTTCCTACGCCTCCATGAGGTTGATGGTAACTCCCCATCCCATAGAGATTGGGGGTCTCATATTCTTCATAGGAGGAAGCGTTGGCCACACCTCCTCCACTCATGGCCATCATCCCTGCTATGAGAGACCAAAGAGTCCAAGAAAAAGTGTGGTCGAGCGGCCATAATTGGCCGGATGGCAGGGTCTGGTCGGGCCGTGCAGAAATAACCCAGTCGGGTGGTTATTTTTCATGAAAAATGACCTTCCGGGTGATAAATTTCCACTGGGTTATTTCAGGCTGGGCTGGTGTCCTGAATCATCACCCGAGTGGTCATTTTAGACACAAAATCCACCTCCCGGCGAAGAAACTTGGTCAGGTCATCACCAAATATTATTATATTTTTAGTTTTTGAAATTTTCTATTTTTTATTGGTTTTCTTTTATGGCCTAAGTTTAGTGATAAAAGAGCGAAACAACATAAATTAATGGTACATACAAGGATAAGATAGGGGGTAAATATCGGTTACCTTCTGACTAGGGTTAAAGTTTTACTTCTCGAACACGACGTTCTCCATGTTCAGTTTTGCATGGCGCCCTCCATGGATGGAGGATTTTCCACAGTTGGTGCAACTTCTTTCTTCCACCATACTTGTTTGATTTTCTTGGGTTCGGTGGCGACCTTTTTCTTCGTTTCTTGTGGCTCGTTCTTCTTTTCTGGTAGTGGTTGTGTGTTCTTGACTTCTACCACCGATGCATCCGATTTTGGAGGAATTGGGTACACCTCAACCTTCTGCGCCATGTTATAATTTTTACCATAAAAGATGCATACATGATTGCACATATGAGAATCTATGCTTTCTAGGACTTTATCAGTAGCAATGAACTTCCTACTAATACTTTCATTAATTTTAGATTGATCTAGAACAAGATCATGAAATGAAGGTTCATTGGGAGTAAATTTCTAGAGTCACCCGTGTTCTTGTCAAAGGAGAGGTTGGGCTCCGATTCCCATCCAAAGTTGTTCGTATAGGGTCTAAACCCGTTGTTGTTGTGGTGGTGGTGGTAGTTCACTTCTTCTTCTGGAGTCCCTAGGCAGCGAGTTCCCATATGTCCAGCATTACCACAGACTTCGCATGTCATGCGAGAGTCCGAGGATTGGGAAGTTTGAGGTGCATCCATTTTCCTCAGAAGTTGACCCATCTTGATTTCTAGCATGTCAATTCCATCAACTTGGTGGACTCCTCTCATCTTGGGTTACGGCTGGCTTTGCCTCTCATCATACACTATAGTTGGTGACCATCTTTTCTATGAGAGTTTGAGCTTCTTTGACCTTCAGGGTGAAGAAAGAGCCCCGAACAGCAACATCTAGGTGCTCATGAGGGGGTGATTGTGCCCATGGTAAAAGCTTTGAATCAGCAATCAATATTGCATTCCATGTTGTGGGCACGATAACGTGTACTCTTGGAAGCCTTCCTATGCCTTGGGGATGCTTTCATCGGTCATTTGTTGGAAACTTGAAATCTTGTTCCGTAGGGCATTGGTTTTGCCTAGCGGGAAGAATCTGGCAAGGAAAGCATTGGAGCACTTGTCCCATGTGGTGAGATCATCTTGATTGTTGTAGAACTATTGCTTAGCCTTTCCCAAGGGTGAAAATGGGAAGAGGCGAAGTCAGATGGCATCAGGAGTCACATCTCTCATGGTGAAAGTGTTGCACACTTCCAAAAATTGTTGGAGGTGGGCGTTTGCGTCTTCTAATCCCATGCCATAAAAAGTACTAGCCAAAACCATGTTGATTAAGGCCGGTTTCAGATCATAGCCTCCATTCCCTATGTTTAGGTTTGGATCGGTGTGAATGTCATCTGTAGACGGGACGAAGTAATCATGTAATTTCTTTTCAGCCATGGTTGGTTGTGTGGATATAGACGGATCTTGCTGCTGAGCTCGTAACATCGGAGGTGCTTCAAGAGCAAGTACAGGCTGAGGAGGGGTGAGTTGTTGACGCACTCTCCTCAATAGAGCCTCTAGATCATTGCGGTAGTTGTCTGGTAGGTCAAAATCAGTAATAAAGTGTCCTGTTTATACCACAAATAAATAGAACAAGGGTGAACCCACAAAGGAAAGTGGTAACTTCTTGATAGAAATATTAGTGTTAAATTTCTGATATCTTAGCCTATTCCTTCCTGAAAGGACCGAGTGATGGAGAGGGGGGGGGGGTGAATCGGGAACTTGCACTATGTACCAAATTCACCAATTTCCAAAACCGACCACTCAATCAACTCCTATAAAAATTCTAGTGGTAATCACACTAGCAAGATAATGAACCTATGAAAGGAACAACAACCTAAGCATACTAGTGGATCACTCAAGTAAATATAACTCCTATGCAAGCTAGTAATAAAGCAACGTGGAAGCACACGAGAAGCTAGTAAAGGAGCCTACTCATGCAGTTCTGCAAGATAAGGAACTAGTGCACATGAGCATGAGTACTACAACACATACAAGGGTAAGCAATTAAGCCAATACCATTCCTATACATGCTAGTGATTAAATGCTGAAGCTCAAACACCACTAACAAGCAAGAAGTTTATTCATGCAAGTCTACAACGTAATCAACTAGAACAAGACAAGCACACAAGCATGAATAGCATGGTATGTAAATGCGTAAAGTAATGCATCAAATTAAGGAGTAGAGTAAGAGATGGCTCATGATATTTTTTCCCGACGTCTCAGAAGGATGGTGCCTTCCCCTACTCCTCATTGGACCACTCCTGTCAGAGTTTCGGTCCCTCCCGCCACCAAGTGGAGTTCTCGCCCACGAGCCCGCAATCACTCCTGGAGTGAAGACGTGTTGTGCATCATCGCTGCCACCAAGGCACAAGCTCGCCTCCCTTGAGAAATTCCCGGACTCCCAGAGCCAACACAGGCGCTCACTATTGATGCCCCTTTCACTAGTGGGCTCAAACCGTGTACAAATGTGTGACGGCCTTCACAACCAATCATGATAGGCTCGATCACCGACACCTAACCTGTCTAGGTCTCACCATACACCAAGAGTAACAATCTAGATCACACCCTCAAGGTCACTCTAGCCTTAGAAGTGCAAGATCTCTCCTCGTTACTCTCACAAGCACTCTCAAGATATCCAATATCCTCTCCTAGTGCTCTCCTCTTTTCCTCTTGGACCTTACCAAATGCTCTTAGGTATTCCACTGGCCAAGAGTGATCACAAAGACCCCAGCAATGAAGTTATATAGGCTCCCAACCTCAAACTAGTCGTTGCTCCATGAAATCAGCTTTCTGGGCCTACTGACCAGACTATCCGGTCATTGCCTGACCGGCCCTTCCGGTCACTGCAACATCATGCTCCAACGGCTCTAACCCCTCTGCTGACTCCTGCTGATCGGACCATACGATCAAGTGACCGGACCGTCCGGTCCATTTCTCTTTCCAGTCCAGAAACATTTCACGCAACAGCTTCCTCGCTGCCTAGAGTGATTTGTATAGACCGGACCATCCGGTCTGTGGACCAGACCGTCTGGTCTCTACAGCTCCCAACTCTAGCAGTGTCCTCCCTTCTTCGTTGTAGCCTCTAGACAAAACCTCTAAGTGACCGTACAGTTTGGTCACCACTGACCGCTCTATCCTATCTCTTCATCCTGAAGTTGAAACTTCTCATCCTCGCTTGACTTCATTTCCCGGCTTCTCCGAAGAGCTCCCTGGCTTCTCCACTGTCAACTAGTTCCTGTGATTTCACCGAGCAACCTTGTACATCAACGACTAGACATGACCTAATAGAATGACCTAGACCCCCTTGATAGTCCGTTTTTCTTATGGACTCAAAGCCCTAACAACAAGACAAGTGTTCCCAACACTTGCTCCATAGCTTGTCCTCAGCTTTGATCCATCTCTATCAACCCTTGGACTCCATCAAGCTCATCAAGCCTCCATGCTTGTGGTCTTGTCATCAATTGCCAAGGCCATCATTGACAATCATCATAAGGTAGAAAAGTTTTCCTACACGGACAACACTCGTGTTGACATTAGTCACATTTCATGTTTCTCATTCATCACCAAAACATGATACCTTGGGGTGACATCAATGTTCATGAACCTTACACTTCCCCGGCAACGTCGTACTAGAAATATTACTATCTCTGGTATGGTGCTATAAATGATTGTTGGCGTATGTTATGCTTTAAAAGTAAAGTGAATTAATTAGCAAGAGCATGGAACACCATTGTAGCATTTAACCTAGGAGTATTTCAAGTTATCATATTTATATCCATGGGGAAGCTAGGCATCATATTATCTTGGTATAACAAAGACATGACTATAAGAATTATACCAACTAACCAAAGATAGGGGTAAAGATGTTCAATAATAAAGTGGGGTAGTAACACAGGAGAAATCCACGGTAAGATAAATAAAGAGATTGGTTAAACTAGCCGAGAGGACAACAAGTCAACGACCACTATACTAGGTACCTTCCTCATTGTCGCGTCAATGCTACATCCGTTTACTAGTGCCCATGGACTAGCATGCATTCGGTACTGTTCAATACTTGACCAAGGGGCCGACCACAGACAGGTCCTAGGTTCGACAAGACAGGGCTACCACAGTCAACATCCATGTATTGCTGCAAACCTACACATGCATCATCCCTGCCCGGTCATGACATCAAAATAAACTTCTTTTATAAGTCCCGTTCCAGTGGTCAAGTTCATTCTTAGTAATGATATCTATCGCGCCTAGTGATTACTAAGCGTAGCGACACAATACCGATACTACCAAGGTTCTAATGACAGTGGTATAGGTCATTAGGGTATCATGCAAGTGGGTTCCAATCAACTCCTATGACGTAATGCAACAATAATCATAGACACTAGTAATATTGATAACTAGCAACTTTATAAAATGGCGAATGAAAACCGGGGCTTGCCTGGATCGACACTAGTGTTAGCGACTTCAATCTCTTGTTCCTGAGACTCAGTCTCCTTCTGATGATCCTCTTCGAGCTCTTGGTTATCGTTACCTATATGATTACAAAGGTGTTAACGGTATTGTCGTAACACCGTTATATGCAATGATATGATACATGCAAGCACACCGTGCTTTGATGTCAAATAAATTATTATTATGTTCTCGAAGCGATATGCTTCAAAGAAACAATTTAAAGTTTCATCATTTTATGTGTGTTATTCATTTATTTCGGTTTGTTATAGTTTTTTTCAGAACAATCAAGCAATTAAAATAGTAATCAATTGATTCTGGACTTGAGTGATTTATCATGAACAGAGACATAGGTGAATTGCATTTTTACCAATTTACAACCTCTGGATATTATTATTCTAATTACTAGCCTTTATTAAAATAGTGGTATGAGCAAATCAATTTATTTAATTAAGTAAATTTAGGTTTCTGGACTTGTGTGTTTTACTGGGTACAGGGGCTTCTAAGAGTGATTTTTGTGCCAAGTGGTAAGGGTCAATTATTTATAGAATAATTACTAGAATTTATTTAAGCAAACACACTAATTAAATTTCAGAGCCTACAACAATTCATATTTTACTATACCAAAAATTGTGGTGGTAGATAATTATGTATTTACTAAGCATGCCAAAAATCAGAATTAAATTTGGTTCCTAGAATATCTGGTGATTTAATTTGTGTTGGGACAATTAAAGGAATTAATAAAAATATATCAACAGAGACATTGTTTTGACATTTTACTAAATTAGAGCACTTCAAAATGAACCTAACAAACTTTATTTGGGCATCTTTATATTCATATTCGATTTGCTATGATTTTTTGAAGTTTTAGTTCTTTTCTGGCATTTTTCCTGGTTTTAAGCTACCACGTAGGTGACACCTCAGCTCCACGTCGGCTACACGTGGGTGCCACGTTGGGTGCCAGTGGGACGCCAGTCAGCCCGCCGCGGGGGTCGCTGGAGCTTGGTCAGAGCTCGACACCGGCGTCCATACGTGAGGAAAACTCGCCGCGAACGCAAATAGTTGACGCGTAAAATGAGGCGAAGAGTTGGGTGGGGTTCGCGAAGTCGGATTCTCAGTAGGAGGTAGTCGTCAGCGAGAGGCGTTGGAGCGGTGGTCTTTGGCGAGGTCGCGAAGAGGGTAGGGGGCACGAAATCGATCGCTGCCTTTTCCTACGGCTTCACGGGGACGACGGGACCATCGACATCGCGTCGGAGTTTGTCGATGAGGACTAGAGGTAGGAGCTCGTCGACGGGGCGGCTTGGTTTCACCGGAAACAGGGGCGGTGGCCAGGGAGAAATGGGATGCCGTCGACTCCATGGGGCAAAACAAGAAGAAAATGGGTCAGGGAGACGCGTAGGTGGTTTGCGCGTGTGGAAGAAAAAGGATAGGCGATGAGACTCACCGAGAGTACCCAATTTAGGCCGGTGACGAAGGAGCTCACCGGAGGGGTTCGCCTTGGCTTTTCTTCAAATTGATCGAGCCCACGCAGGGAATTGTCGAGTGAGTGGCCTGGGGAGCTAGAGGGGAAATGGACGAGAGCGCAGGGCTCTCAGCTTGGTCGAGAAGCGGGGAAGCAGTGAAGCTCAAGCTCGATGCTGGCGGTGAGTAGAGGGCAGAGAGGAGAAACGAGAGGAAGTAGAGAGCAAAGAACAAAAAGGGCAGCTAGGGACTGCGTTTGTGAGACGTGCGGGTGCGCTTTGATGCCGCGCAAGGTCAGCGAGGTGGTTGGGACCTGGGAGCGGGAAGAGGGGGCAGAATTGAAGTCCGGCCGATCGGCCATGGCGATGGCGTGCAGGGAGGGGGAAAAGGCCGTTGGCACGCGGGCGGCAGGACGAGATAGCACAGGCGAGGCAGAGGGGTGGCAGGCGGCACTGTTGCGCGTGCTGGGTTCGAGGTGGGGGGTGAAGGTGGCCCAGGCGGTGCGCCGGCGGCGGACGGCAGGGCTCTGCGCCAGTGGGAGGGAGAAGAAGAGGATTTTGCACTGCACCCCCTCGAGTTTTAGATTTCTTACATCCATGTCCCTGGTCAAAGCTGATTTCTAATAAATCAAAATAAAATAGCTAGGGATGTCCTAAAATGGCCAAAATTGGTGGACTGACTTTTTAAATGGTGGAGAACACTCTGGTGAATTTTATTTGAAATTTTCATAAACATATTTTTAGAATTTATTAAATGCATTAATTAGTTACTTAAGAATCAATTAATTCATTAAGGGTTTTGCCAAGCAGATAAAATGCCCAATAAATTCATAATATTCTATTTTATTCTTACCAAATTGATGATGAAATTATTTGGCATGAATTGTATTGAAATTTTTTAATTGTTTCAATAACTTGGTTGCAAGGTTATTATTTGCCTAGAATTAACTCAAAAGGGAGTGAGTCTTATTATTTCATGCTATGTTGTTCATGATATAGGCTCTTCATGTTGGTTAAATGAAAGTGAGACACCTGGGGTGTCACATTTGAGGTGCCGTGAGCATCACCGACATGTTCTCCACCACGGCGAGTTTGCACCATCTGCCATATGAACAAGCATGTTAGCCCAATCATCACATGAGACAATATGATAACAAGGCTATTACATGGCGACGAAATAAAATTTTAGATTGTTCAAAAATTAAAATGCTGATAAGTAAACGGTGCATACATAAGATATAACTTAAATTCCATAATTTCCAACACCACAGGCAACATACTTATGATAAAAACCATAGATACATGTGATGCAACTTTTGATACATGGCAAGTCTTAGGTTACATCACTCGGAACCTGACACCACACAGTCTTGAAGAGCTTAGGTTACACTACACTTAGCATTACTAACACTATCCACATACAAGCATGGTGTCTCACGAGATTTTCACCCTACACACGTACTAATACTCAGTCACTCGGCGTGGCTACCACCATCGGACTCCACGTCCATATCACCCGGTCTAGGGGGTGCTTTGTAGTCAACGCCGGAATCACCGTTCTCACTCAAATCAGCGTCATCGAGAGGAATCACTACGAGTGGAATGGGTGGCTGATCATTAAGGATGGCGTTCATTTGGCCATTGGCAACTTGGAGATGCCCAATGAGCTGCTCTTTCTGCACAATGATGGCGTGAGCATCGTTGAGGTTCCCTTCCATGACATCACGCGCATCTTGAGCTTCTTCGTGCTGAGCTTGTAGCTCACTTCGCTCCTCTAAGAGTGTGGTGAGCTGACCATGAAGAGAGTAAATCTCCACTTGGGCAGCGGTGAGCTGGGCATTACGTTGGTTCAGTTGTTCCTGCAACTAATCGCTTGTATCGCCCTCGATGATGAGCTGAGCATCATGGAGTTGCTCGAAAAGGTCGGCCCGCTCCAACTCGTTAGTGTGCAGCTTGTCCTCAAGAACTGCAACCTTAGCGTCATGCTCCGTGATCTGGGCATCACGGGCAACAAGAGTGGACTGCAGCGCCTCGCGCTCTCGTTCCAACTCGAAACATCCATCTGCCGGAATAAAGTTTTGCAAGGGTGAGTCAAAACTTGATATCCCACTAAGCATTCATGCTCAAAGTAGCAGAAGTAATGATTGGTAAAAGAAAAGCCACGAGGTTCCCGATCCGTTCGATGACCGGCAATGATAATTTCTGTGGTCGACGGAGTAACCTGCAGAAATGAGCAAAAACACTTAGCTTCTGGATAAAATTAAAATTTTTGTATTTTACAAATGTTGTATAGAATTTCATCATCTTTCCAACGCATATTCACACATATCCATCCACGGAAGCCTCTGGGAGTTATGATGATCCAAAGACAGGGGACAGAAGTGAAGCAATTTATGACCTTCCAGAAAAGGTTACTATTTTTGCAAACTTCCTAAACCAAACTTGTAGAGAAAAACATAATCTTTCCAACGAGTATTTACTCACCTTCATTGATTTAAAATTGAGGAAGTTATGCTCATTTTAGTAAAACTCACTTTTGTGGCAGGATTGGGTTCTTATCTGGTGAGTGCAAGTTTTTGGTTTAGGTGCCATAGGGATTCAAATTCACCCAAAGCTTGGTCATTTCACATGTATGCAATATTATTTACCTTTTTACATGATTTAGTAAGGTCGAATGCATATGGTATGCATGAATGCCAATGCTCAACATGATGGTTTCCTACATCCTCACAAACAGAAAACTTGGCCGAACATATAGATCGATCCTTTCGGTGGCACACACACCTCTCACACGTTTGTCTAACGAACTACACATGGTTAGTGTACCTGCAAGAGATCCATTTCAGAAACAATACATTAAATTCAAAAAAAAAAGAAAGAAGCTAAAATAACAATGACAGTTTATGCCCAGGTATTTGCCCACCCGGAAGGCAGCCAATGTTTAAATGCATTCGGTCCACGCATCAATCAAAGCCTAGGTCTTTGCTTACCCGGAAGGCTTTCGGTATTTACAGAGCAACCGATCCACGCAAAATGACGTACCTTCATTGAAGAATCTGTAGTTGCAAGTAATTTAAACAAACATAACCAAGGGTTAGCTTTGCCACCTACTATGGGCACTACTAGTTCGTACCTCACCGTAAGGCGTAAAAATGGCTTGTTTATGTTTTAAAATGTTCATTTGTGTGTAGCTTATCCCGAGACGGCTCTAATACCAGCTATGACAACCCTATTCTGAAAATAGGGTATGTCGTACAGGATCGCCTCGGGAGATGATTAACGAAGTAAACATACATAGCATTCATACATGAACATTCATCATTTACAAAGTTACATCACTTAAGTGCATAATATTACAAGTTCAAAGGTCAAGCGGAAGCAAGTTCAGATTCATTACAATACATAGGTCCTTGAATTATATTACATAAATGTGTGGAAGCGATAAAGCGACAAAACAGGACGTCGATCACCTACGTGAACCATGCCAGCCCTATGGCGATGGCTCACTCATCACGGTTAGGAGAGCTAGGGACCCATTCAATGGTCCAATTCTGAGGCTCCTTACCTTCCCAAACCACTTTATTACAACAATCACAATAAGTAGCTTGAGGAAAACCTGAAAAACAACATGATCGCAAAGCCTGAGTATCTAACATACTCCGCAAGACTTACCCATCGAAAGGTTTACTAAAACCGACTCCTAGTATGCAGGGGGCTGACCGGGTTTATTTGATAATTGCATAAAAAGCTCCTATTAGTTCTATGCTGCACTTTCATTTCCTTAATCAAGATTTTACTTTGCTTATTGCAGAAAACAACTACGGTGAGTCTAGCTAGCTGCTAAGACTTGAACATAAGTAAAGAGAAATACATCATAGCAATATGTAGCCATAGCATAAGTAAATTTCAGAAACATAACCACAACTTTACTACTTAACATCTCATTGCCGCTGCTCGAACAAGAGGTACTCATAACCGCGAGGGACGACAATTCGAATTGATTTACATCCAGCAGGAGTAAAACACAAATACACGACATATGCATCACTTAAGAACACGTATGGCCACCGTTCACAAGATTGCTATAAAGTCGATCCGGGGCCATTGATCCCGATTACACGTCCTCCCCGCGATACAGTACTTCATATCCGAGACTTAACCCATGCACTCTCCAGCGGTCCTCAAACCTGTGCAATCACCGTGCTATTCACATCACCTCTGGATGGATGAGTATGGCCGTCCAACAATACAACGCACAAGTTACTAGGTTTACCAATTCCCATTTAAAGGTATGTACTTGGTACTGTTCAATACTTGTCCGCGGAGTTGCAACGATAGGCGCTCTATTTTATCAAGTTCATTTATCATGTGAACCATAGTTGAATCAAGTGATCCCATAACCTACTGTTGACACCACTAATTTAAGCATGGCATTTACTAACAGAGAGGCTTGCTAACATAAACTAACCATAGGTCATTTACTGGAGTATGCAAGTGGGTTCCATCCAAGTCCTACACTTAATGCACAATACACATTCCTAACTTGTGACAAATTAAGAAGGACTCAAAATTTAATTAGGTATGCACCGGGGCTTGCCTTGGGAGTGATTGTAGTTAGTGTCTTCACCAAAGTTCACTTTAGATCCCGGCTGTTTTGGTGTGATCTCCTCAGTCTCGGTCCCTATATGAAATGAACATGCATAAATATGAAGGAATACACAAGGGTTCAAGGAGTTCCCTAGTGAACTATGAATGTATGGCATGATGATTCACGGTACTTCCTTAACAAATAAAGTTAATGAAACTGATACTCATGCATGAATGTGTATACACACATATGTATGACATGGCAACCACTTATTTGAAGGGGACAAACTTCTAATTAAAGGAATATGGTTTTCCTTCATCAAAAACTTAGTGTGTGTCTAATCTAAATATGAGCATGGCATAGCTGAGGACTACATGGCATTACATGATGATGGTGACATAAAAATGTCATACTAGGGCCCAAACTTCAGAAAGTTTATTTCGAGAAAATTAGTTAAAGGGGCAACTATGCAAGTGACTGTGGCAATATATGAGATGAACAAGATTGAATCACATAAACTAGCTCTAGGTTCATATAACTAATTAGGAACCATGAGCATATAATGGGGAATGAGAAATTCTACTGTAAGTCAAGATTAATATTCTGCATGAACAGCTCCAGAGATGAATTTATCACTAATTCAAACTATATGTATATATAAGGCAATATTCACATGGAATTTTCCTAAGTTAATTATTGAGTAATCAATTCGATAGCAAAAAGCATACTTAGGATGCTCAAAATTTTACATGGTATTTTATAGGGATGCAGAAATGTATAAGGAACAGGAATACCAAATTTCAGAAATAGATCCCTAGCAAATAATTTATATGAATTCATTTACAAAAAATAAAGATTATGCAATAATACTAAAAATATGCATATAAATGGAAATGTGCTTTTGCAGAAAGTTTAGGTATGCCTAGAGATGCTCACTGAACAAGTTTCATGAATTTACCACTTATGAATTAAATTAATTAGGGTTGTAAATATAAGGAATTAAATTAATTAATGTAAATTTTGGGAATTAAATTAATTAATGTACTGCATAACATTGGCCCTCAACTTGTTTTTCTGATATAGGGGAATTTTAGGAGTCGATCAAAATTGGTTTCACATTTTTAGGGCTTTTATATTTTGAGTAATTGGATTTTTCAAGTTTAAACCGAAGTTCGGAACTATTTATAAAACTGCCATCGGCAGTTTGAATTCAGCACAGGCGCGCGCGCGTGCGTGGCGGCGCGCAGCGGCCGGCACCGGCGAGCTCGGGCCAGTGGCCGATTGGCGGCACGGCCAGGGCTAACACGCACCCCAAAACACTCAGCACCCCATGGCGACTTCGTGGGTCCGGTCGGAGAGAGGAGGTTCCCAACGGAGACTGCCGGCGACGAGAGGCTGCGGTAGAGTGAACTCCGGCGGTGTCGTGCGGCGTGCACCGAGGGGGAGAGAGGCCGGGGACTGGTCGGTGAGCTTCGCCATGGTATGGTGGTCAATGGCGTGGAGGAAGGAGTCGGTGGAAGTTGCCAGAGAAGGGCTCCCATCGGCGAGGTGGTGGTGGGTTCCGGCGGTGGCGGTCTTTTCTTCTCAAATTCCGAGGAGGCGGCTGAAATCTAGAGGGAGCAAGTCAGGGGCAAGCGAGAGGAGTTACTCATGCGCTGATTTGAGAAAGAACCAGGGAAGGGGAAGCTACCTAGATGGAGCTCGGCACGGCGGCGTCCATGGCGGCTAGAGTAGAGGATTCGCGCTGGAGCTCGCTAGGGAGGGAAGGAGGCTGTGCCTGGTCTCGTGGGTGCCGAGAGAGTTGAGTGAAGTGCCTGCAAGCAGAGAGAGAGAGAGAGAGAAGAGGCGCGCGGTTGGCAGCAGTGCTCTTATGCTAGCGATCGGCCGGGTTGAGAGCAGAGAGAGACGGCGAGCTGGCGGCAGGAGAGTGGAGGGAGGGAGCGTCGCATTTAATTCCGGCCGGTGGCATAGGAGGGTTCGGCAGAGCACTGGCTGCAGTGGGTAGCATGGGGAGCTGCAGTGATCAACGGTAGTGCACAGTGGCCGGAGGTACACGTCGGTGTCGAGCTGGGAGTGGCCAGGGAAAAAGAAAGAGAATTGACTTCCTTGACTCTGAATAGAGCTTGGGTTTTGCAAGAATTGGCTAGGTTCCATTGCTCAAAACTTCAAGCAGATTTTTGTGCATGCCTAGGGAATCATACAATCCAACTTCTTTTTGGGGGCATGATCTAATTCGGCTTAGATAAATTTTGAAAATTCAAGAACAGAAAGTGCTTTTCTCTGCCTTTGCTGAATTTTTAAGGGCATTAAATAATTACCAAAAATTCTGGTAAAATTATCAAAATTCCATTTTAATATGGCCCTCCAGAATATGCAAAAACATTGGTGCACTGCCATGGTTTTTTGTGATGTTTGAGAATGGCTCTCATTTGGATATTTCTAGATTTAATTAATTAATTTCCTCCTTTATTCTTTGGCACCTTAACTAATTCTATTTTTTTATTATCCCTCAATTAGTATCAGGTTTACCATTTTATGACATGGGATGTCACAGGAACGGTGGAGTTCTTTTAGGAACAGTAATTCAAGGTGTTCCCAAAGTCTTTAAAAAGACCTTCCTCGAATTCAAAAGAGAATTCTGGGGATTGAATTTCTTCTTCCTCCAGTGTTCAAGGTTCAGGGGATGGCTCAAAAGTCAAATATGGGGATAGCCATGGTGTGGGCTCGGATTCGGCTATTGAGGGATCTGTGCGGCTCGACGTAGCTTCATCCTAGAGGGGCTCAGTAAGGTCGGCTAAGAAGGATGAGTTTTCTAAGATATGGTCTACAATTGCTCTTCCTTTTGTTGCAGTCTTGTGGACAAATGGTTCTCCAGCAGCGATGTCGAGGTATTGGGCAGATTCATTGTTTAAACCCCAATAAAAGTGTTGAAGTAACATTTCATCGGGTATAGCCAAGTCTGGGCCAATTTGCAGTAGCAAAGAGATCCTGGCCCAAGCTGCTCCAATAGATTCCTTGTCGCTCTGGCAGAAGCAAAGAATTTCCATAGAAAGGGAGACAATACGGGATTGTGAGAAGAACGCAAGGCAAAATTTTATCCTGCAACTTCTCCTAATCACCATGTACATGCTAAGAGTATAAGTGTAGCATTGCTTCGCCCTCTCCATGAGGGAGAAGGGAAACAATTTCCACTTTAGAGTTTCATGTGTCATGCCATAGGTGAACAAACATGAACACAAATACTCAGATTCTTGCAAATCCAGGAGCCTCCGCGAAATGCACCTATTCTTCCTCCCTACACTCCTACTGACCGGACCGTCCGATTAGCAGACCAGACCGTCTGGTCTATATGGAGTCTCCTACTGATAGAGTCCTGCTCCTCGCGCTAAGTCCTAGAAAACTCCCCATAGTGATCGTACAGTCCGATCTCCACTGATCCCTCTGTCCGGTCTCTATGTCCAGAAGCTGAAACTTGTCATCCTCGCTTGACTCGGTTTCCCGGCTTCTCCAAACAGCTCCTTGGCTTCTCCACTGTCACCTAGTGCTTGTGATTTCACCGAGCAACCTTGCACATCACCGACTAGACATGACCTAAGAGAATGACCTAGACCCCCTTGATAGTCCGGTTTTTCCTACGGACTCAAAGCCCTAACAACTACTCAAGTGTACCAAACACTTGTACCATAGCTTGTTCTCTGCTTTGATCCATCTCCATCAACCCTTGGACTCCATCAAGTTCACAAGCCTCCATGCTTGCGGTCATCGTCATCAATCGCCAAGGACACCATCATCCATATGATTTGTAATAGAGTTAAGAGATGATTCCTACATAGACAACACTTACGTAGATATTAGTCACATTTCATGCTTGTCATTCATCACCAAAACAACATACCTTGGGGTGACCTCAATGGTCATGATCCTTACAATCTCCCCCTTTTTGGTGATGGATGACAACCATTACTTATGATGATCCAAAATGAACGAGCAACAAGTAACCAAAGGAAAAGAAAGGACTACCTTGGTTCTTACCTTGGAAGTAGTCTCCCCCTTGAAATGTGCTAGGTATTGAGGGAGAACTACTCAATCATGTAGCGCACTTGATGTCGGTATTGAGTTGAATTTTTTGTAGATGTACGTTGTTGTTGTAGACATGCGCCGTTGTTGTTCTTCTTTATTTTGGTGGGAACGTCCAACTTGACATGATCTTCATGTGTACTCCAAGTGAACATGCACCATTCTCCCCTTTGTCACCTTGTAGCTTGCTTGTATCTTCATGTTCTTTCTCGCCTATTTGGTGATTGATCTTCATGTTCTTCTCATGTCCTTTTCCACCTTTGTGTTGTCAACGTATACTTGGCTTTTGGATCTTCATGTTCCTTCTCCCCCTTTGTCACCTATCACCAAAAACCAAAGACAACACAAGGGAACAAAAGAGCAAATAATAAATGGCAAGAGTTATGAAAACTCCCCCTTTCATGGTGCTCCTTCTTGGTAACGATGGTGTTTTACCACAACTCCCCCTACATACATGACTCAACAACAAAATCTCCAAGAATGCAAAGGTTAGTCATTAGTCTGATGGAAATGTACGAGCCACTTGTCTTTGAACCACGCAAGTAATTTAACCTTGGAGCTCCGTCAAACATGACTCAATAGGCATGAAGCACAAAGATCACTATGTGATCATCTAGAGGGTCATGTACGTACATTGTAAATAAGCAACTCCCCCTAGAAACATGCTTGGAAGCATATAAAGTATCACGATGCAAGAATGCATGAATGCAAAGAGTGCAAATACAAATGCAACAAGTATACAAATGCATGATGTGATGCTAAAAGAAATAGAGGGAACTGCTACAAACCAAAGTGCCAACGACGAGTTGTTCCCTTCTCGAGCTTACTCACAATGGACCATTCTTCAAAGCGTGGGTGCACCATGAACCACCTTCCCAAGCTTAACCCATGTCCATTGCTATCTCAAGGAGGTCTGAAGTTGACCTACAAAGAGAAGAGAAACAAGCACAAAACAAAGACACAAACAACAAAACAAACAAGCAAAACTATACAAATGTACAAGAGACAAGCTTTAGGGTTACTCAAGTGAAGTTGGAGAGGTCGACAACATTGATTTCTCCCCTTAGCTTGTTGACGGTCTTCTCTGTGACACGCCAGGTGTCTCACTTCTATTTAACAAGCATGAAGAGCACAAATCATGAATCATATAGCATGAAATGATGAAGCCTCACTTCAATTATTTAAATTAATTCCAGGTAATTAAAAACCCTGCAAACCAATTGTGAGCAAGATAAAAATTTATTATATAACATATGCCAAATAATTTCATATTCAGAATGGTAATATTAAAATAGAATTTTATGAATTTAATGAGCATTTTACCAATTGTGGAAGTACCTCAAATAATTAATGAAAGTATAGGAACCTTTCAAAATTTAATTTAAATACAAAAATCTCCAGAATAAACCTGAGTAATTGGCTCCCACCAGAGCACCACAAATATCTCCAAGGGCCTTTGTGCAAAATCCCATATATTTAGGAGCTTCCTAGCTATTTTATTTGGGAATATCTTTGACCAGGGACTTGTTTGCAAGAAATCTAATAGTCCAGGGGGCGCAGTGCAAAATTTTCCTTCTTCCTCCCTCACTAGCGCAGAGCTCCCCCCCTGCCGACGCCAGTGCCTGCTCGCCCCTCTGCCGCATGCCTCCGGCTCCACCTTGGGACCTTGCGTGCTACAGCGCCACTTGCACCCCTCTGCATTGCCGTCGCGTCCCGTCCATCACACAGTCGCCCAATGATCGCCTTCTCCTTCTCCGCACGCCAGCGACATGGCCGATTGATGACTTCAATTTCCGTTGCTTCTCCCGCTCTCGCCCCCACTTGCCCCTCTCCTCTCTCCGCAACTTGAAGGCGCACCTGTGAACTCCCGAACTCATTCATTCTCTCACTCCCTCTGCTCTCTCTCCTATTTCTTCTCGTCCCTTCCCCATTATGCCAGTGCAGAGCAAGCCGAGCACGAGCTCGCATTGCCGTCGCTCCCCTACTTCCCGAGCCCAGCAGAGAGCACCCACGCACCCGTCCACTTCCCGTCTAGCTCCCCAGGACACTCACTTGGCCGCTTCCTGCGCGTGCTCACCCAATTCGAGGGAAAACCGAAGCAGGCAACTCCGGTGACCTCCTCCGCCACGGCCAAAAATCTCCGGTCTCTGGTACATCTCCCCCTCCCCTTTCTCTTCACGCGCATGCTCAACCCATCTACGAGCTTCCCTGACCCTTCCTTACCTTGTTTTTATCGCGAGATCGCTAGCACCGCTGCTTTCCCCGGCCCCGATCTTCTCCGCCGGCAGGACCAAGCCGCCTCCATGACGAGCACTACTCTCCGGCATTTCCTGAACCAATCCGACTTGATGCCGAGCCTCCCCGAGTTGCCGTGAAGCTGTAGGAGCAAGCCCTGCCTGATTTGCTACCTCCTAGCCCGAACGCGACGCCGCCGAAGACCACCGTTTGACCGCCTCTCAACGTCGGCATCCTCTCGGTGAGAATCCGTCCTCTCAAACCCCACCTAGCCCTCCGCCTCGGCGTGCGCACCACACTAGCACCCCCATGGTGAGATTTCTTCGCGCGCAGCCACCAGCGGCGAGCGTTGACCATGCTCCGGCGTGTCCCCGGCAGCCACTGGCCCCTATACGCTGGCATCCAATTGGCATCCGATGTGGCATGTACATGGCACCTATGTGTCGCACGTGTGGCACTGATGTGGCATTAGATAAGTCAGAAATGCCAGAAAATCCCTAGAAAATGTTTAAAACTTTGAAAACTCATAGTTTATCGAATATAAACCCAATGAGGCACAAACAAATTTTGTTAGATTTATTTTTGAAGTGCTCTATTTTAGTAAAATAATAAATGATTGTCTCTATACATGTATTTTTACTAATGCATTAGTTTGTCAAAACACTAAACAATTCACCAGATATTCTAGGAACAGAATTAAATCCTGATTTTTGGCATGCTTAGTAAAACCATGATTATCTACCATCACTAATTTTGGTTTGGTGAAATATGAAATATTTTGTGCTCTGGAATTTATTTAGTTTTTCTGCTTAAAGAAATGCTAGTAAATAATCTATAAATGTTTTGCCCATAAAACTTGGTGAAAATATTTCTCATGAGTGTCTCTGTCCACAGTAAATCACAACTGTCCAGAAACCTAAATTTATTTTACAAATTAATTTAATTTCTCATCACTCAATTACCTTGTTTAATTACATAAAGAATATATATACCTAAAATCTAAATTAACAACCCAACTTCTTTGAAACATATGGCTTCGAGAAATAAAATAATTTTTAATTGACATTAAAACACGATGTGCTTGCATGCATCATATCATTGCATTCAACGGTATCCCGATAATGCCGTTAATTCAATTCCATCATATAGGTAACGACAATCAGGAGCAAGAGGAAGACTTCCAGAAGGACGTTGACCCTCAAGAGCAAGAAGTTGTAGTTGCTAGCACTAACATCAATCCAGGCAAGCCCCGATTTACATTCGCCTCTTTAAAAATTTTGCTAGTTTATATTAATACTAGTGTCTATAATTAATGTTGCATTAGGTCATAGGAGTTGATTGAAACCCACCTTGCATGATATCCAAATGACCTATGCTATTGTCTTAGAACTTGGTAGAATCGGTACTGTTATGCTATGCTTGGTAATTGCTAGTCTCGTTAAGAAGGTATTATTATTACTAAGGAATGAACTTGACCACTGGAACAGGAATTATTAAAAGAAGTTTATTTTATGTTATGACCGGATAGGGATAATGCATGTGTAGGTTGGCAACAACACACGGGTGTTGACTGTGGTAGCCCTGCCTTGTCGAACCTAGGACCCGTCCGTGGTCGGCCCCTTGATCAAGTATTGAATAGTACCGAATGCATGCTAGCTTATGGGCACTAGTAAACTGATGTAGCATTAAAGGTCACTTGCATTGAGGACGGTTAAGGTGCGTTGGTCATTGACCCTCCTGCTGCTGGAGTGGGCGGTTTAGACCATGAAGTACTGTTGGCAGAATGGCATGCGCACTCGACGTCACCACACCCGGGCTGAGGTGTAGGTGCTTTTCTTATGAAAGGTTGCCATATACGACCTTAATTGGTACGTATGTGTCATGCATCTCGGGTTTTTCCCAGCTGGTGTAAAAATTGATTGCAATTGTTGTCCCTCGCAGTAATGAGTACCACTTGGTCACCGCGCCAATCGCATAGTTGCACCTAGTATTATGGAATGGATCATATTGCTTACTGATGTTGACAATCATTATTATTATCATTGCTCTTATGTCGTATTAATTTTATATATTGTTTTATTATCCCTATTGTAACTAAAGTTACTTTTTGGCTCAACCCATTTATATTGAAAATTAAAATTTGATAGAACGAATAGGTTGCTTAGTGCGAGTCCTTTTAAACAAGCCACCTATTAGAACCTTTGCATGTGTAGGTGTCCGACGGGTAAGTCTTGCTGAGTAATTAGTACTCAGGCTTTGTGCCATTGTGTTTTTTAGGTAATGAAGAAATAGAATTGCCTGTAGATGTGATGCCCTGGGACATGCAAGTCCCTGAGGGTTGGACCGCCCACTGGGAGCCTGACTAGCCGCCGCAGTGATGTTGCTTGTGCTAGGGTGATGGTCCTTCGGGCATGGATCACCACCAGGCTGTACCGTCGAGCGTAGTTCCTTTACATATTTGCTTCCGCTGTTTTGAAACATTTATGAACTTGTATTAATTCCACTGCACTCTAAATCATCGTATCAATGTAACATTCAACTTAAATTTGGACCAATGTTGTATAATCAAGTGTCTA
This sequence comes from Eleusine coracana subsp. coracana, assembly GCA_032690845.1. Classification (NCBI taxonomy): domain Eukaryota; kingdom Viridiplantae; phylum Streptophyta; class Magnoliopsida; order Poales; family Poaceae; genus Eleusine; species Eleusine coracana. Next base: position 40,787,868 of record CM064428.1, on the reverse strand, counting down.
CGCTATCAGCACCGTCGGGACCTCGATCCTCCGGGAAGGGGCGCCACATTCTCATCAAGTGGCTTGGTGAAGATATCCACCAATTGTTCATGAGTACGCACATGCACCAAGTCAATGTCCTTCTTCTCAACATGATCATGAATAAAGTGGTGCTTCACTTGAATGTGTTTTGCATGACCATGATCTCCAGTTTTAAGAGCCATTTTGATTGCCGCTTCACTATCACAATAGAGTGGCATTTGAGTGAAGTTGAGACCATAGTCCGAGAGGGTTCGCCTCATGTAGAGAAGTCATGCACAACAAGCCCCCGTCGCCATATATTCTGCCTCGGCGGTAGATAGAGCCACCGAGTTTTACTTCTTTGAGCTCCAAGATACTAGAGATCTTCCAAGGAATTGGCAACCTCCCGATGTACTCTTTCTATTCACTTTGCAGCCCGCGAAGTCCGAATCTAAATACCCAAGTAACTCAAAGTTTGTTCCTCTAGGATACCATAAGCCCATGGTAGGTGTGTACTTGAGGTATCTAAGAATTCTCTTCACTGCCTTCAAGTGAGATTCCTTTGGATTTGCTTGATAGCGTGCACACAAGCACACACTAAACATGATGTCCGGTCTTGAAGCGGTGAGATAGAGCAAGGAGCCAATCATAGACCTATAGAGCTTAGGGTTCACGGGTTTTCCCTTCTCATCCATGTCCAAGGGTTTGCTAGTTGCCATAGGAGTGCGCAAAGGCTTGCTATTTTCCATGTTGAATCTTTTGAGAAGATCCTTGGTGTACTTTTCTTGGTAGATGAAGTTCCCTTCCCTCAATTGTTTCACTTGAAAGCCAAGGAACACATGAAGTTCTCCAATCATAGACATTTGAAATTCCCTTGCCATCATTTCTCGGAACTCCTTATTGAACTTCTCATTAATTGACCCATATATGATATCATCCATATAGATTTGGCACACAAAGAGATCCTTCCCAACATGCCTTGTGAACAAGGTTCTATCAATGCTTCCTATGGTGAATTCATTCTTGAGTAGGAAGTTTCTCAAGTGTTCATACCATGCCCTTGGAGCTTGCTTGAGGCCATAGAGATCTTTCTTCAACTTGTACACATGTCTAGGACGCTTGGGGTCCTCAAACCCCGGAGGTTGTTCCACATAGATTTTCTCATTGATCTTCCCATTCAAGAAGGCACTCTTCACATCCATTTGTTAGAGCTTGAAACCATTGTGTGAAGCATAACCAAGCAAGATCCAAATTGCCTCAAGACGAGCCGCGGGAGCAAATGTTTCTTCAAAGTCAATGCCCACTACTTGAGAATATCCTTTTGCCACTAGGCGAGCCTTGTTCTTGACAATGGCTCCTTTCTCATCTTGTTTGTTCTTGAAGACCCACTTGGTGCCAACCATATTATGATTCTTGGGTCTTTCAACCTACTTCCAAACTTTGCACCTTTGGAAATTGTTCAATTCTTCTTGCATGGCAATAACCTTGCATGGCAATAACCCACTTGTGATCATTCATTGCTTCTTCAATTGTTGTAGGCTCAATCATGGAGGCAAAAGAGAAGTTATCAATAGCAACATTCGCCTCCTCATCATCTTCATTCACATAGTTGGGCTTGTATTGATTTCTCCTTGTCCTCACTCCTTGAGATGGACTCCCAATGATCAAGTCATGTGAATGATCCTTGATTATGGCTTTGGGTCTAGGATGATGTTCTTGTTGAGTGGAAGGAGATCTAGGTGAGGTATCTTGGGCATCTATGACACCCAGGTGTCTCACTTTAATTTAACAAGCATTTTAAGCACAAATCATGAATTGCATAGCATGAAATGATGGAGGCCACCCATTGAATTAATTCTAGGCAAATAAAAACCCTGCAACCAAGTTATTGAAGCAACCCAAAAATTTCAATACAACTTATGACAAATAATTTCATAAACAACTTGGTAATATAAAAATAGAATATTATGAATTTATTGGGCATTTTATCTGATTAGCAAGACCCATAATTAATTCTTAAGTAACTATTTAATGCATTTATTAAATTCTAAAAATACTTTTATGAAAATTTCAAATAAACTTCACCATGGTGTTCTCCACTATTTAATTAGTCAGTCCACCAAATTTCACAATTTTTGGAAATGCCTATCTATTTTATTTCGAATTAATTAAAACCAGCTTTAACCAAGGACCTGTTTGCGCTAAATCTTTTCTTCCAGGGGGTTCAGAGGAAAATCTCCTCTTCTTCTTCCTCACTGGCACAGAGCCCCCCCCCCCCTCCTGTCAACGCCGGTGCACTGCCCGGGCCTCCTTCACTCTCGCCTTGGGACTTCACGTCGCCACAGTGCCGCCTGCACCCCCCCTGCTCCCTTTGCCTCGCTCAGCCGCCCGCGCACGCCCAACCGCCTCTTCTCCCCTCTCTTCACACCATCACCATGACCGACCGGACTTCAATTCCCGCCGCTCTTCCCGCCTTGCACCCCACTTGCTACTTCTTCCTCTGCGCAACTTGGAGACGCACCCGCCAACCCAAACACTCCCCATTTCCTCCCCACTGCTCCCTGCTCTTCCCCTCTCTTGCCCATTACCGAGCACAAGCTCAACGCGCTGCCCCGCTCTTCCAATGCTCCCCGAACCGAGCCAGCGACACAAATCCCTGCGCATAGACCCCTCCTTCATCCCCGCGTCCCCGCTTGGGCAACTCCTCGCACTTCCAGCTTGAATTGCAGAGAAGACCGAGCCTTGCTTTCCCGCGACCACCCTGATGGCACCGCAAAAATTCTCCACGTCTGGTGAGCCTCGCTTTCCCATTTCTCTTCTCGATCGAGCGCAACTTCCCGCCAAACGCTCCTAACTCCTTTCCCCTCGATTCCTTCTGCGAGATCCCCGACGTTTCAACTTTTCCCCGACCGCCGCCTCTGCTCTGCCGGAAATCTCAAGCCGCTCCACGATGAGCTCCCACCTCCGGCCATCATCGTCCAACTCCGACGCGATGCCAATGATCACCTCGTCATCGTGAAGCTCCAGGAGGAAACCGCGACGGATTTGGTGCTCCGAGCCATTCCCGCGATGTCATCGAACCTTCCCCTTCTGCCGCCTCTCATCGACGGCCATCTTCGGGTGAGCCACTTCCCCCGCGACCCCCTCCGGTCGTTCCGCCTCATCACCCTCGCCACATGGACACGCCCGCAATGAGCTTTCCTTGCGTATTTAGCCCGCGGCGAGCCCTCCAGCAAGCCCTCCGGCGAGCCCACTGGCGCCTATTGGCAGCCGACGTGGCTCCGACGTGGTGCCCACGTGTAGCCCATGTGTCGCCTATGTGGCGCTCTTTTAAACCAGAAATATCAAGAAATTGCCAAAAATTGTTAAAGACTTCCGAAATTCATAGTAAATCAAATTCAAAACCTTTTTGGCCCAAACAAATCAATGTCTCTGTAAATGTATTTTTAATAATACATTAAATTGTTAAAACACCAATTAATTCACCAGAGATTCTAGGAATGGAATTAAATCCTGATTTTTGGCATGCTAAGTAAACACATGAACATCTACCACCCCAAATTTTGGTTTGGCAGAATATGACTTATATTATGCTTTGGAATTTATTTAGGGTTTTTGCATAGATTAATCCTAGTAATTATTCTGTAAATAATCTGCCCTTGCCACATGACACAAAAATGACTAATGTGGTCCTCTGTACACAGTAAATCACACATGTCCAGAAACATAAATTTGTTTAGCTAATTAATTAATTGCCCATGTCACTTATTTACCTTGTTTAATTGCATAAAGAATATATATACCTAAAGTCTTAATTAACAACCCACCTTCTCTGAAGCATATGGCTTCGAGAACATAAAATAATTTTTAATTGACATTAAAACACGATGTGCTTGCATGCATCATGTGATTGCATTGAATGATATTTTGCTAATGCTGTTAAATACCATTCTATCATATAGGCAATGACAACCAGGAGCCAGAAGAGGATTTTCAGAAGGACGTTGACCCTCAAGAGCAGGTAGTAGAAGTTGCTAACACTAGTGTTGATCCAGGCAAGCCCCGGTTTACATTCGCCTCTTTACAAATTTTGCTAGTTTACAATAATACTAGTGTCTATACTTGTTGTTGCATTTGGTCATAGGAGTTGATTGAAACCCACCTTGCATGATACCTAAATGACCTATGCTATTGTCTTAGAACTTGGTAGAATCGATACTGTTATGCTATGCTTAGTAATTGCTAGTCTCGTTAATAAGGTAGTATTATTACTAAGGAATGAACGTGACCATTGGAACGGGAACTAATAAAAGAAGTTTATTTGATGTTATGACCGGGCAGGGATAATGCATGTGTAGGTTTGTAGGAACACATGGGTGTTGACTGTGGTAGCCCTGCCTTGTCGAACATAGGACCCGTCCGTGGTCGGCCCCTTGATCAAGTATTGAACAGTGCCAAATGCATGCTAGCTTATGGGCACTAGTAAACCGATGTAGCATCAAAGGTCACTTGCATTGAGGCCAGTTAAGGTGCGTTGGTCATTGACCCTCCGGCTGCTGGAGTGGGCGGTTCAGACCATGAAGTTCTGTTGGCAGAACGGTATGCCCACTCGACTTCACCACACCCGGGCTGAGGTGTAGGTGCTTTTCTTGCGAAAGGTTGCCATATACGACCTTAATTGGTGCGTATGTGTCGTGCATCTCGGGTTTTCCCAGCTGGTGTAAATCGATTGCAATTGCTGTCCCTCGTAGTAATGAGTACCGCTTGGTCACCGCGCCAATCACGTAGTTGCACTTGATATTTGGAAATTGATTATGATGTTTATTGTTGATTATGATTATTGCTACTCTTCTATTGTACTTACTTCATGTTTTGCTCTATCATCTTATTATTGTCACTAAAGTTACATTTCAGTTCAACCCATTAAATTGGCAAATAAAAGTTGATAGAACTAATAGGTTGCTTAGTGCGAGTCCTATCAAACAAGCCACCTATTAGAGCCTGTGCATGTTTAGGTGTCCGACGGGTAAGTCTTGCTGAGTAATTAGTACTCAGGCTTTGTGCCAATGTGTTTTTCAGGTAATGAAGAAATAGAGTTGCCTGTAGATGTGCTGCCTTGGGACATGCAGGTCCCTGAGGGTTGGACTGCCCACTGGGAGTCCGACTTGCCACCGCAGTGATGTTGTGTGTTGCTAGAGTGATGGTTCTTCGGGCATGAACCATTACTATGATGTATCATTGAGCTCGTAGTTCTTAACATTATTGCTTCTGCTATTTTCAAAAACATTCATGAACTTGTATCATTCCGCTGCACTCTGAATCATCGTATTCATGTAATATTCAACTTAAATTTGGAACAATGTTGTATTATCAAGTGTCTGTGCTATCAGCACCATTGGGACCTCGAACCTCCGGGAAGGGGCGTCACAGCATCATGGATTGTTTGCTCTCTTGATATATGAGTGTCTTGTATCCTAAGAGAGGTGGAGGAGTCACTCTTATGCTTTCTTGTTTTGGACTTTGGGCTTGAGGTGGATGGGAGGTTATCTTGTGAAGAACTACGAGAAGTGGTTTGTGATGAAGTATGTGGGGGAGGTTTGTGGCTCACTTCTCACTTGAGATTCCTCATCATTTGGTGGGTGTACTCTCAATGAATCTTGGGAGGAGCTTGTGGGAGTATTTGTGGCATATTGGGTGGTTTGTTGTGCCTCGGAGGAGGAGGTAGGTTGAGGTGGTGGAGTAGAGGGCTCATCAACATCACCATCATTGGTCTCATGGGGTAAAACCTCGCCCACGGGCATGTTTCTCAAAGCTTCCCTCATAGACTCATCTCCAATGTCCACTTCATGAAATTCATCCTCCTTTTGGGACCCATTTGACTCATCAAATTGCACATCATAGGATTCCTCCACACATCCGGTGGTGGAGTTGTAGACCCTATATGCTTTAGAAGTCCCAGAGTACCCAACAAGAATGCCTTCATAAGTTCTGCTCTCAAACATCCCGGGCTTTCTCCTCTTCTTGAGAATGTAACACTTGCATCCAAAGACTAAAAAATAGGAAACATTGGGTTTTCGTCCCACCAATAGCTCATATGGTGTCTTCTTCAACAACCAATGGAGATAGACACGGTTGGAGGTGTAGCAAGCCGTGTTGATTGCCTCCGCCCAAAACCTCTCATGAGTTCCATACTCATCCAACATGGCACGAGCAAGAGTGATGAGCATCTTGTTCTTCCTCTCCACTACTCCATTTTGCTCGGGAGTATATGTAGCGGAGAATTCATATTTGATTCCCTTCTTGTTACAATATTCTTCCATTGTGGTGTTTTTGAATTCCATCCCATTGTCACTCCTTATCTTTACAATGCTAGCATTGAACTCATTCTTTGCCCTCTTGGCAAACTTTCTGAAGATACCACTGGCTTGAGATTTGTCCACAAGAAAGAAGGTCCAAGTATATCTCGTGAAATCATCAACAATCACCAAGCAATATAGATTGCCTCCTAGACTCTTGTAATGTGTGGGCCCAAACAAGTCCATGTGCAAGAGCTCTATAGGACGAGATGTAGACATGAATGACTTGATGGGATGTGAAGATGCAACTTGTTTCCCTGCCTGACAAGCGCTGCACAATTTATCCTTCTCAAAGTTCATATCCTTGATTCCTTCAACTAGATTCCTCTTGACAATTTTCTTGAGCTGATTCATTCCAACATGTGCTAGTCTTCTATGCCACAACCATCCCTAGGATGGCTTGGTGAATGGGCAAGTGCTTGGTGGCATATTACCTGACTTGAAGTCTGTGACATACAAGTTCCCATGTCTCACTGCATGAAATACTAGCCCTCTCTTGACATTCTGAATTGTTGCACCATCCTCATCAAACGTGCACTTGAATCCCATGTCATATAACTTACCAATGGATAGAAGGTTGAAGTTGAGGGTTTCCAGACCATGGAGAGATGGAGGTCTTCTGTAATGGCCACCTTGCCTGAGCATCTCACTCTCCCCTTTGAGTTATCCCCAAAAGTCACCTTCTCACTATCTTCGTCTTCATCAATATCGATGAACATGGTTGACTTCCCCGTCATGTGTTGAGTGCACCCACTATCAAGAATCCAATGGGTACCTCCACTCTTGTAGTTAACCCTGGTGGTAGCCATAAGACAAGCACTAGAGGAAGAAGGGTTAGTATCCAAAGCATTACATGATTGACTAGTACTAACCTCATAGTGTCGAGCAATAAGATCATCCTCATAGATAGGGATTCTTGCAATCCCGTCCAATAGTCTCCTTCTAATGGGATAGTGAGGAGCATGATATCTCCCATGTCCATGATCATCCCCCATGTGCACATTGTCAAGGTTGATATAGTAATGGGGAGGATCATAGAGTCCAGTGATGTGCTCAAGCACATGTCCCACTTGTGTATGGAGCACAAGTATCATCTCCATTGCTCTCTCAATTGAGAGCTCATGTCTCCTGTTGACTACCTCCTCAAGTAAGAAACCCCTCTCAGGAGTTGTGATTTGTTGGAGGAGCTTGTCAATCACTTCATGTGGTGCAATCCTTCGAAGTCCCCTGAAAGAGTTAATCCTACACACAAGATCATATATGCTCAATAGATTCTCACAAAGGTCAACATTTGGATTTATCACAAATTCATCGAGTTCAAAGAGAAGATCCTGTTGGTGAGCTCGATGAAGATGCCAAAGGTGATCTTGTGGTGGAGGAGGTAGAGGCGCCGGAGCCGAAGCCGCACGATTGATCATCTCAAATAATCGAGCGAGCATTGTTGTTGGTGCTCCCCCTACGCCAATGCTTGGTCCACCCAATGTGCTTGGAGTAGAACTTGGAATGAAACTTGAGGTGGAGCTTGACGAAGCGCCCGATGAGTGTCTTGCTCCGAAGGGGTTGTAGAAGTTGTTGCAAGCCAATCTTGTGGAGGGATCAAAGAAGTTTGAGCTCGAAGCTACTTCTTTCCCTTTGCTTGAGGACGCCTCATGATTTGCTTTGAATGTCCTCTTCCACGCCATGCTCGCGGGAATCTTCTCATCCTTGAAGAGTAGCTCAATCACGTCCTCAACAGAGAGACCCCTCTCCATGAGAAGGTCAAGAGTGATGTAGAAGAGCTTGCTACTCGGAAGCTCGAAAGAAGTTGCCCCAATCCTATCCACAATACCTCGCAAGCGAATAAGAGAGTCAAGGAAGTCCTCATTATCATTAGCATGAAAAGCAAAGAACTCCTCAACAATAGAACTACTAGCATGATCAATAGGAGACTCACAAACATCATCAATGCTAGTAGATCAAGCAAGATCAAGAGACACATCATTATCAATCATCATGTTAGACATACTAGTAGAGCAACCTATCAAGTCATTGCTAGAAGAGTCTAGGCACTCACTAGTACAAGGCACATCCACGCAATCATCACAATCATCATACACATGATCATCGGTAAAGGTATTGGCAAAGTCCACAAGAGTATCCATCAACTCATCCGGAATCATGGCATTAGGTAGCTTTTAAAGCAATCCTTCCATGAGCCATGACCTGGCTCCGAATGGGATGACATCCCAACTCAATATGGTCACTACTCAAGGCGGTTAAGCCTTATGATGAGCACTTGGCTCTGATACCACTTGAAAGGATTGTAGTGACCGAGAGGCGGGGGGGGGGGGTGAATCGGGAACTATCACTATGTACCAATTTTGCCGAATACAACTTATCGATAGCACTCAATCAACTCCTACACAATTCTAGTGGAGATCACACTAGCAATATAGTCTTATGAAAGATAAGAGTATCCTATGCATGCTAGTGGATGACACAAGTCATTACAACACCTATGCAATTCTAGTGATCAATCACATCAATGCAACTCCTACTCATGCTAGTCTATAAATGCGGAAGCTTAAACACTACTAGCAAGTAAGGAGCCTAAACATGTAAGTCTACAAGATTGTCAACTAGAAGAACACACTAGCATGAATAGCACGGTATGTAAATGCGGAAAGTAAAGCATCATAGTGAGGAGTAGAGAAGGGGTTGGCTCATGATTTTTTCCCGAGGTCTCGAAAGGATGGCGCCTTCCCCTAATCCTCGTTGGACCACTCCCGCCGGAGTCCCGGTCCCTCCCGCCACCAAGTGGAGTTGTTGCCCATGAGCCCGCAATCACTCCTTGAGTGAAGACACGGTGTACGTCACCGCTGCACAAAGCACAATCACAAGAACTTGTCGTACTCCTCGAGCCGGCACGAGCGCTCACTATTGATGCCCTTTCCAACGGCAGGCTCAAATTGTGTATAAACTTATGATGGCCTTCACAACCAATCACGATAGGCTCGATCATCGACACCTAACCGGTCTAGGTCTCACCATAGACCAAGAGTAACAAATTAGATCACACACTCAAGGACACCCTAGCCTTAGATGTGCAAGGTAGCTCCTTGTTAATCTCACTAGCACTCTCAAGATATCCAATATCCTCTCCTAGTGCTTTCCTCTTTTGCTCTTGGACCTTACCAAATGCTCTCAGGTATTCCACTGGCCAAGAGAGGTCACAAAGACCCCAGCAACAAAGTTATATAGGCTCCCAACCTCAAACTAGTCGTTGCTCCACGAAACAGCCTCTCTGGACGTACTGACCGGACAGTCCGGTCTCTACCGGACGGCTCCTCCAGAGCCGTTGCTCTCTGTCCGCAGCTTCCTCCAATAGTGACCGGACTGTCTGGTCACTGGACCAGACCGTCCGGTCTACTTTCTCTCTCCAGTCCAGGAGCCTTCATGAAATGCACCTCTTCTGCCTCCCTGCACTCGTACTAATCGGACTATCGGGTCAGCAGACCGGATCGTCTGGTCTGTACGGAGTCTCCAGCTGATAAAGTCCTGCTCCTCGCGCTAAGTCCTGGAAAACTCCCTATAGTGACTGTACAGTCTGGTCTCCATTGACCCCTCTGTCCGGTCTCTATGTCCAGAACCTGAAACATGTCATCCTCGTTTGACTCGGTTTCCCGGCTTCTCCAAACAACTCCTTGGCTTCTCCACTGTCACCTAGTGCCTGTGATTTCACTGAGAAACCTTGCACATCACCGACTAGACATGACCTAAGAGAATGACCTAGACCCCCTTGACATTTCGGTTTTTCCTATGGACTCAAAGCCCTAACAACTACTCAAGTGTACCAAACACTTGTACCATAGCTTGTTCTCTGCTTTGATCCATCTCCATCAACCCTTGGACTCGATCAAGTTCATAAGCCTCCATGCTTGCAGTCATTGTCATCAATCACCAAGGACACCATCATTCATATGATTTGTAATAGAGTTAAGAGATGATTCCTACATAGAGAACACTCGTGTAGATATTAGTCACATTTCATGCTTGTCATTCATCACCAAAACAACATACCTTGGGGTGACCTCAATGGTCATGATCGTTACACCAGCGCTTCCCCAAACTCTCCTTCACTCTCTCCCTATTTTCTAAGCACATCGGTTGTGCTAAAGCCTTTGGAGTGGAATAATAATTATTCTTCTTGTGTTGTTGGAGCGGAGGCACTCCCCTCCTTATATAGGGCACAAAGGCAGTTCCTCGAGGTGGTAACTCTCGCTCTAACTGGTACAACTGACATAGGAAAGGCGGTGGCAGACCCCCCAAGCACGCTTGGGCCGAGTGGTCTACAAAGATGTTCGACTGAGTATCAACTAGCCCCACTCAGTCAGATCCTTCTGTGGGACAGTGACATACTATCCCCATTTAACAATCCATGTGTTAGGCCTTCTAGTATGTAGGTTTGCTCTATTTATGAGCCGTGAATCCTTGTGTTGCGCTCTGATTGGCTGGAAGTGTGTTTCCTCCTCTATTTACTTGTGCTTTCCTTCTAATTCATGGATAAATCACCCGCATAAAAATATTCACCAAAACTTGTGGAAACTGATGGTAATAAACTCCTACTACTATGTAAGCCGGTGCTTGAAGTAAGCAGTAGTAGACCAAACCTATCTTATTTTAGGATCCTTGACCATAGGAATCCTCTCTACCCTTTGCCCACCATATTCTTGTTGTTCATGGACAAACTAGTTTAGAAGATTAGTACACACACATTCCCTGCGATTCGATAACCTTGAATACTCCTAGGTGAAGTGCTACATTGGTATTTGTGTACTTGCGAATTTATCTGTGATTGTAAGAAATACCAACATTGGGTTTCTAGCATTTTATTAAAACTAAGCTGATTTTTAAAGGAAGAAGCAAGACCTTCTAGCTTAGCATTTACACTTTCTGAAGTCTTGTCATCGGTGGCAAGCTTTTCAATGAAGGTTTCATTGATTTTAGCCTGGCCTAAGAAAAGATCTTTAAAGGAGGGTTCATCATTGGAAGAGTTAATGTTGTTACCTCCTTGATAATATGAGCGTTGTTGATTCCACCCGTTGCCTCCTTGTGGACAATAGTCGTTGTTGTTGTTGTTCATGTACAACACGTCCTCACGTGTCTTAGGGCTATAATTGCCCGAGTTGGCCGTATTGTCACAGACCTCGCACGTCATGCGAGAGTATAAGGTGTTGATGGTGCCGACTTCATAACCTTTGGCTTGTTCGTCCATCATCTTCATGAGGAGGTCCATTTCAGCGGCTAGCATATCCATGTCCTTAACGGTGTGCATGCCCGGCTGGCACAAGTGAGGATGATCTTAACTCCATCCATGGTTGGAAACCATCTTCTCAATAAGTTCTTTAGCCTTATCAATGGTCAGTGAGAAGAAGGCTCCTCCCATAGCAGCATCAATATGATCACGAGCCGACGGAGTCAGCCCGTTGTAAAAGTTCTAGATGATAATCCATTCATCCATCCCGTCATGAGGATAGGCCGCAATGTACTCTTGTAGCCTTTCCCAAGCCTCAGAGATTGACTCCTTGGACTCCTGCTGGAAGCTTGAAATTCTTCCATGAAGGGTGTTGGTTTTGCCCAACGGGAAGAATTTGGCGAAGAACACGGCTGAACACTTTTCCTAGGAAATTTTCAGGCAAGGTGAAGCCGGTCATGCACTACCCTATTTTCACACAAAAGGAGAAAAAGTCTAGTTTAGCCTATTTGGGCGAATGCCAAATAATCTCATATGCAAGTATAGAATATGGGTAATTTATTTGATCAATTGCCTTCCCCGACAACGATGCCAGAAATACTTGTTGACATTTATTAACATCGTCACTAAGTTTCCTTAGCAACAAAGCCAAATATTTATTGGTAATATTTAATGAATGCAGAGAGTCCGCAAGCGCACAGAGAATACTGTTGTAGCATTTCACCCTGAAGTATTCAGGGTATCATATTTGTTTTATCCCAAAGGAAGGCATATGATTGATCGGAGTAATTACCATATTCTAGATATTTGCACATTGGATTATGAGACAAAGTCCTCACAAGGGTAAGGATATAGATAAACATGGTAGTCGACACATAGACGGCATGCTCAAGTTAGATAAATATTAGTCTAGTAGAGAAGGACAAAGAAAGAGCTAAGTTCCTATATTGCTTTTATATAGTTACATAGTCTATATTATATAATATTATATAGATACAATGACAGTGCAAGACAATCAGATCATCACACCCTGGGCATCCGATTTTCCCCTGCATCCACAGTACAATTCTGGCCAAGAGCCTATTGCATAGCCGAACATGGGGGATTTCAAAGGACAGATAGGGTTGTCACCACCTACTGCCTACCCCTAGCAATTCGTGGGCTACACAACAAATAATGCATTCTATTGATCTAAGCACCACGCTTACATCTCTAGAACAATACTCCTAATCCCTTAAGCGATGGATCAGAAAAGGAGTAATCATATTTAAGTGAACAATAAGCACATGAAAATGATCTAAGTCACACATTAGTCATGCATCATTATAACGATATAAATAAAGACTATAGTAAGGGCTTATGTCTAAAATGGTAATATAGTATGACTACATTAATAACATGCAAGCATAATAACCACATACATGAATGGATCATATAATCAAACAAGAAACACATGACCCAAACATAACTATACATAAAGACTAAATATATTAAATAGAATAAAGTCTTACAAAAGGACAAATATACAAGAGCCATACCACAACTCCAAGGAAGACTTGAGAACTGAAGAAGACTCAATTCTAAGCCTAACTCCACTAAAACTTAAGGGAATCACGAAATGGTAAAGAGAGTAATGCTTCTTGATGTGTGCTTTGGAGTGAGGCCTCTCCCTTCCTTTTATAGTTGTCAATGGCGGCTCTAAGGCCGGTAACTGTCAGATCTCAAAATTTCCCATTTTGAATGTGAACCGCTTTCAAACAATATATTTAGATTTCTCAAATTTTAAAACTACTTATAAGAAACTTTGCAAATTAACAAAGATTTTGTTGTGTTGAAGTAATTGCTCTATGTCACAAAAGTTTTCAGTTTTGAACCATAACCTTTTTAAATAAGTAAAATCATTTTATTTGATTTGATTTCAATATTTTGTTATTTTTGAATTCCATGTTAATTTGAGAACAAATTTTTTGAATGTACATTCTATTTTCTGAAATGGCCTCAACTCTCTATATCTCCTTGACTCACGTGAATGCATCGTCGAACACCGTCTTCCTAACTTATTTCATCACATCATATCTTCGTTCATCAAATATTTCATCCTACATGCCTTGATGCATCTAGACTCATTTTCATCCTCATTCATTTTTCCTACTGCATCGATGTACCTAGATGTAATACCTTCCTTGTTTGCACGACATTCCATAAAACTTTCTATGGAAATAAACCCACCTTCCAAAATCATCTCTATGGAAAGAAACCCCTCCTTCCATAAACACTACTATGGAAAGAAGTCTCTCCTTCCATAAACATTTCTATGGAAAGAAACTCCACCTTCTATAAACACTTTTATGGAAGGAACAAGAGAATAAATTACCTTTAATAATACATTTATTCTTCATAATTCTATTTCCATATTCCTCCCCCCCACCTGCCCCACCTCTCCTATAAATACTAGGGGTCCCTCCCACGTCCTCCCCACCCCCTCAAACCCTCACCACGCCGCCAGGCTGCCGCCGCTCCACCCTGCTCTTGCGTCCAGCAATGCTGCCGCCAATTGATGTCGACGTTCCTGATGATCCACCCATCCAAATGATGCCACATTTTACATGGAGGTGCGTCCAGATGTTCCCTACAACACATCCAAACTCACAGCCATTGGAGATAGGACGCCTCCCGGATCTGCATCACAGTGGTAGCTGCTCTCTGATCTGGGCAAAACCAACATGCGTGACATTAAATGAATCCCATTTTCTCCAAATCCAGAGATGGTCTTGATGCAACCTATACTCCTACTTGTGTTCCAGGATATTGTGATCATCTCCACCAGAGGGTTCCCCTGGAACGTCCGTGGTGTGACCAGGAACGCGATCTATTCTCGATCTGCTGCTGGAAGACCTCCCCATGATGCAGCCAACAGATCTCCAGTATAGTTGATTTCTAATCCAATTCACCTTGCGTTGCACATGTCCCACATCACTAAAAATAATTCTATATAAACTATTCCTTGATAATTAGAGCCAATCAACGGGAACGCACACATATTTGTAGCACTGTCTGTGTGCAGCCATAGTCCCTGTAGATTTAACCTTGCGTATCTTTTGATCCACAATCCCGATTTAGGTGATTCTTCTGTCTACATTCTTGTATCACAATAAAATGTTCAATTGCATCCTTTGTTCAACCATACCCAATTCTTCTATAGCCTGCATTGTGTATTTATTGTGTGTATGCTTTGCATGTCTTGCGCGAATAGGATTTTTACGCACGGGAATCGTACGAGGACGAAGATCAAGATATTTTTTCACTGAGTAGCAACATCTAATTTAAGGCAAGTGTCTTTGATGCATTTTGATCCTGTTATGAATGTTTAATTTAGAATTGCATGCTTATGTCAAATGAATGGGTACCTATTGTTAGGGTTGACTAGTATTGCTTATCTTTTCCTTGTTGCCTTGAACTAGAGGTTTAATTAGCTATGGGTAGATATGCTTAGTTGCTTATTGGGTTGTTGGGTTCAATTAATGTTGACTAATGAACAATGTTATATGGGGATAATTTGGTAATTCTTTTAGCAACATGGACTAGGGATCTCAACAAGCTGGATGGAATGGATGTGGTGCCGTTGGGACATGTTGACTGGTGGTATGCTTGTTGTAGATCATAGGAACTGGTTCTTGGAGCGGTAATCCAGGACAACAGTGCCATCACAAGGCTTCTATGGAACAACTTGGCTGATTAATTAGGAGTTCTCCCAGTGTCAGTGCAGCATTTGGTGGAGTAGGGAATGGAAGTCAAGAGGACTGTCCTTGTATCCAAATGGCTCAAGAGGGAGCTCCTGGGGTGATGAACTGCTTGTTGATGGGCTATCACTTATAGACGGGAGTGGATCCTTAGTGGCTAGCATGTACTAGGAGACCCTTTGAAAAAGCTTCGTAGTGATCTCCTGGCCGCACACCTAAGGAAGTGTGCTAGTGCTTGGCCGGCATGGCAACATGGAGACTCTAGTCCACCTGGCAACAGGGGATGAAATCACGACTTGTGGGTAAAGTGGCGCAACCTCTACAGAGTGTAAAACTCTCACGACAGCCATGTTCACGGTCACGAGCGGCCTGGATCTCACGACAACCTTCAGCTCCCACAGGAAGTCAACTGGAAGACTGCATGCCTAGACTCCTCCATCGTCTTCATCGTTGTACCATCCTTCTTCTGTAGCTGAGCAACAATGTGGTATAGTGCAAGGGTGAGTACATGTCGTACTCAGCAAGTGGGGGAAAAGATGACATGGGGCTAAAGACAAGAAAGGCTTATAGGGGTTTATTGAATGAGCATAAATCATCCATAAACCACCATAGGGTGCTATCCAAAGCATCTATCCATAGGGTGCTATCCAAAGCAAGTCCAATCCAATCCAGCCATTCCCAACCATAAACCATCCATAAACCACCAACTAATCAAGTGAGGGATCCAGGCCGCTCGTGACTGTGAGCACGGCTTTCATGATAATTTTACACTCTGCAGAGGTTGCGCCACCTTTACCCACAAGTCATGATTTTGTCCCCTGTTGCCAGGTGGACTAGAATCTCCATGTTGCCATGCCAGCCAAGGACCAGCACACTTCCTTAGGTGTGCGGCCAGGAGATCACTACGAGGCTTTTACAAAGGGTCTCCCAGTACATGCTAGCCACTAAGGTTCCACTCCCATCCATTAGTGATAGCCCATCAACAAGCAGCTCATCACCCCAGGAGCCCCCTCTTGAGCCATTCGGATACAAGGACACCTCTTGACTTCCATTCCCCGCTCCACCAAATGTTGCACCAACACTGGGAGAACTCCTAATTAATCAACCAAGCTGTTCCATAGCAGCCTTGTGATGGCACTATTGTCCTGGGTTACCGCTCCCAAAACCAGTTCCTATGATCTACAACAAGCATACCACCACACAACATGTGACAACGGCACCACATCTATTCCATCCAGCTTGTTGAGATCCCTAAGTCCATGTTGCTAAAAGAATTACCAAATTATCCCTATATGACATTGTTCATTAGTCAACATTAATTGAACCCAACAACCTAATAAACAACTAAGCATATCTACCCATAGTTAATTAAACCTCTAGTTCAAGGCGACAAGGAAAAGGTAAAGCAATACTAGTAAACCCTAACAATAGGTACCCATCCATTTGACACAAGCATGCAATTCTAAAGTAATCATTCATAGTAGGATCAAAATGCATCAAGGACACTTGCCTGATATTAGATGTTGCTGCTCAGTGGTAACAAATCTTGATCTTCATCCTCGTGTGATTCCCGTGCGTAAAAATCCTATTCGCGCAAGACATGCAAAGCATACACACAATAAATACACAATGCAGGGTATAGAACAATTGGGTATGGTTGAACAAAGGATGTAATTAGACATTTTATTGTGATTCAAGAATGTAGGCGGAAGAATCACCTAAATCGGTGCCGTGGATCAAAAGATACACAAGTTTAAAGCTGCGAGAACTGCGGCTGCGCACAGATAGTGCAACAAATATGTGTGTGTTCCCATTGATTGGCTCTAACTATCAAGGAATAGTTTGAAGAGAATTATTCCTAGTGATGTGGGACATGTGCAACGCATGGTGAAATGGATTAGAACTCACCTATACTGGAGATCGGTTGGCTGCATCATGGGGAGGTCGTCCAACGGTAGATCCAGAATAGATCGCGTTCATGGTCACACCATGGCCATTCTAGGGGAACCCTCTAGTGGAGATGACCACAATACTCTGGAACACAAGTAGGAGTATAGGTTGCATCAATACCATCTCTAGATTTGGAGAAGATGGAATAGATTTACATCATCAGTAAATGGCTCATATGCACATAACGTGAAGGCATTAGGTGTTGTACTCATATAGCAATTAGATAGGTGTCGTCCAACTATGCTCTATACAGTTTCTATAACTTGTGTTGGACTACAACGGACCAAAGGCAATCAGATCATGGCAAAAGCTTGTGCTGGACTATAATGGATCAAAGGCCAATGCTATAGGCCCATTATATGTATGTGTGGGACGGGTCCCTCAGATTTGGGGGCCCGGAGCACCCGCTCCACTTGCTTGCCCCCAAATCCAGCCCTGTTGTAGAGGCTGCAAGGCAATGCGAGGGGTGGTGATTGTCTTCTGTTGACGTTTGCTAAGGTACATCGAAATAATTATCCCTGACAATGACGTCGGACATAAGTATAAAGTTTCTCCTTAGTGTTTATAGAGTAAAATTCGCAAACGCACAGAAAATACCGTTGTAGCATTTCACCAAAGGATTGCTCCAGTGGCTTGTCATTTATAGTTCTACCAAAGGAAGACGTAACATGAATATATGATTGTTAATAGTAACATAGACATAAAGATTGGTATTAGTACTCAAGCTTATATAGGGGTAATGTAAGCTACATGACCATTAACGATTGGATTCAAAAGGTATGAATGTTTTAGTGATAGATGACAACTATGAAATTGTGGGCTAATGTGACACCCAGGTGTCTCACTTCTACTTAACAAACATGAAGAGCACAAATCATGAATAATGTAGCATGAAATAATAGACCCCACTCTATTTTGAATTAATTCTAGGCAATTAAAAAACGCTGCAGCCAAGATATAGAAGCAACTTAAAAATTTCAATATAACATATGCCAAATAAATTCACAATCATATTGGTAATAATAAAATAGAATTTTATGAATTTAATGAGTATTTTACCAAATGTGGAAATACATAATTAATTAATTAAAATCTAGGAACCCTTCCAATTCAATTTTAAATGGTAAAATTTCCATAGAAATTCTGAACAATTAGGTCCCACCAGAGCACCAGGAATATCCCAAAGGACCTATGTGCAAAATCCCCATTAATTTGGAGCCTTGTAGCTATTTAATTTGGATTTACCTTTGACCAAGGGCTTATTTGCAAAGATCTTGAAAGATCGAGGGGTCCAGTGCAAAACTTCCCATCTTCTTCCCCCATTGGCTCAGGCGCACAGAGCGCTTCTCCCTTCCCCGATGCACACGCCTCCCCTCTACCGCACGCCTCCGGCTCCACCTCAGGACCTCGCGTGCTACAGCGCCACGTGCACCCCTCTGCTCCCCGTCGCGTCACGTCCATCGCTCAGTCACCCGTGCACGCCCAACCGCCTCCTCTCCCCCTCTGCACCAGCGACATGGCTGCCTGCAAGCACTTCAATTCCGTGCGCTCAGCTGCCCTGGTCTCCTCTCAGCAATCAAACTAGAGCGCCCAAACCATCCCGTCCCATATGCCCCTTACTATTCCCCATTTCTCGCCCGCGACAAGCCGCAAGCCAATGCCATCGTGACCGTGACCGTGCCGCACCGCTCAGCCTCCTTTTCCCTATTTCTCGCCTACTACTCTGACGTGACCTTGTCATGTCGCTCGGCCTCCTGACGTCCGACCACTCCTGTCACCCCGACCGCACGCTAATCGACGCGCAAGCCCACTGGCCAACCGTGCCACCCCACCCCGTAACCCCTCGGCCATAACCGCCTCCCTACTCTCTCTTTCATTTCCTCACCGCCCATTCCGCCATTGCAGAGCCAGCTTGAGCTTGAGCCCCGCCATCTCCATTGCTCCACGGCTTCACCCACTCGAGCAAGACCTCAAACCCGCGCGCGCACATTCCCTCCGCATTCCCATGCTACTCGCTTGGCTACTCCATGCTTGAGTTCATCCAATTTGAAGAAAAACCAAAGCAAGCAACTCTGATGACCTTCCCCACCACCGGCCAAAATTGGCTATCCCTGGTGAGCCTCGTTCCCTTGTTCCGCGTCGATCATGTGCGCAACTTTCTCCTGACCCCGCCTAACTCCTTTTTCCCTTGATCTCATGCGAGTGGCCTTCGGCATTTCAATTTTCCCCTGACTCTGCTCTGGCGCTAGAAAAACCGAGCTGCCTCACTGACGAGCTCCACCGTTCGGTCCTCCTCAATGCCAACCACCTTGATGCCGGTGATCGCATCATCCCCGTGAAGCTATAGGAGAAGACGGCGCTCGATTTCATGCCCCAGACCTCCATCGCGACACCGCCAAACATCGTCTTTCCGCCACCTCTCGCTGATGGCCAACTCCGGTGAGTCTCCCATCTTGCGATCAGCACCACTGGTCTCGCCTTGACGCGTTGAGCATGACCGAGCTATCACGGCGACTTTCCGCCGCAAACGCCGGCAGCGAGCGTTGACCGCGCTCTGGCGATTCTCCAGCATCACTGACCAGAGCCCACTGGCGCCTAGTGGCAGCCGAGCTAGATCCGACGTGGCACCTACGTGGAGCCGACGTGTCGCACGTGTGGCAGCACTTAATCCCGAAAATACCAGAAAAATGTCAGAAAATACTTAAAAGTTTGAAAACTCATAGTAAATTGAATATAAATCCAATGAGGCTCAAATAAATTTTGTTAGGTTCATCTTCCAGTGCTCTATTTTAGTAAAATGATAAATCATAGTCCCTGTACATGTATTTTTATTAATTCATTTAATTGTCAAAACACTAAATAATTCACCAAAACTTCTTGGAGTAAAATTTGTGACACCCAGGTGTCTCAATTCTTGCTTACACAAATTGCCACAAATTTTGGACTCAAGTTTGAGCATGAAATAATAAGGACAAGATAAAAATTGGGATTCTCCAAGTTAAATTAAAACCCCGCAAGCAAAAATTTAAAGCAAATTAAATTTCTATAAAACATGGGCCAAATAATTACATTAGAATTATGAAATTAGTGAATTAGAATTATGGACCAAAAACCAGAATTTTATTCCATTAAGAAGTCAATCAAATAATTAAATTAAGCCTGGAAAGGATTTAATTTTACTTATTAATGCCAACTAAATTATTCCATTTCTGATCAAATGGACTTCACTATTAAATTATACAAATCATCAAGAGCCTAATTATAAAAATTCCAACTCAAATGGAGGCTTGTATCATAAGGAATTTAAATAAACTTGAGTCAGGGACCTTTCTGCAAACTTTTTGAAAAGTGAAGGGCTTTCTGACAAAATTCCGTCGTCTTCCTCTTAGCTCCCGCCCGCTCGCGCGCGCCCCGCGCGATTCTCTCTGCCGCCGCTGCCGCCTTGGAACTCGCTCGCGCCCTCGCGTGTCTGCGTGCCTGCCGCCGTCGCATCGCCACTCCCACCCGAGCGCTAGACGCCGCTGCTGCGAGTCCCTTTTGCCACTGCCCAAGGTCGCCGGCCCCATCATTCCCTGAACTCGTGCCCGCTCCGTGGCATCACCACTACCGCTCTGCCACTACTCGCTGCTAGCTCCCACCGAAGCAAGTTGCTTTCACCCCTGCCCGATGCCGCCATGGCCTCTGGCCGCCGTCCCTCGATTTCGGCTCCCGACCGCTCCCCGTCGCCCAGCAGCACCAGAGCCCGCGCGTGATCGCCCCGTCACCTCACTCTGCACTCCTCCCTCGCCGCACGCCACTATCGGCCAAGCAAGCGAGTTGCTTTCCCCTTTGCCGTGCTCTGCCTCTGCTGCCGCGCCCGCTCTGCTCCCCGCGCTCCCAACGGCTCCCTGAGACCCGGCGTTGCTCCAGCTACGCGCGTGCACCTGCCTCTGGTGGCCAACCAAGAAACCGAGCCCCTTGGCCTATAAATACCCCTCTGTTCACTCCTTTCTCCCCCAACCATCTTCCGCCATTGCCGGAGCCGAACTCAAGCTCGTTTCCCGGCCAAATCCCTCACCCCCGAGCCACACCAAGAGCACCAACGAACACGCCTACTTCCCCGCTAAACTTCCGCCCCATAGCTCGCACAATCTTCCGGTGAGCTCGGCCAATTTGAAGAATCTCCGAACCCTGTTCCCCGACGGCCGCCGACAACGCGCTCCCGAATTCCGGCGACCCTGGTGAACCCCGTCTCCCTTGCTTCTTCTCATTGATGCGCAAGCTTCTTATGATCACACCTGACCCCTCGCTTGTTTGATTCCTCGAGCAAGAACATCGGCATTGAATTTTTCCCCCGCCGACCCCTTCTGCGCCACCGTGTTTGTGCCGCTTCCACTGTGAGCCCCCTCTTCCGGCATTCCCCGACGATCGCCGACCTGACGCCGATCCCCGCCGTGCCCCGTGATGCTGTAGGAGCCAGCCGCAGTCGGTTTGCTGCCTCGAGTCCACCCCGCGATGTCGCCGGACCTCCTCTCTCCGCTGCCGCTCGTCGCCGACCCATCTCCGGTAAGCTTCCAACTTCGCGAACCCCCCTAGTCTCCTTGCTTCGTTGCGCACATCATTTTCCCCCTCCCGCGATGAGCTTCGGCCGCCTAGAGTCGCCTGCGGCGAGCCCTCCGGCAAGCCCCGACCGCGCGCCGCCGCGCTCAGCGAAGCTGACTGGCAGCTGAGCTGGCATCCAGTTGGCGCTGATGTGGCTGCCTCATGGCGCTGACATGTCAATTGTTTAAACCCAGGAAATACCAGAAAACTGATGGAGCTTCAAAAATGCATAGTAAATTCATTTTAAGTCCAAATGACCTCAAATCAATTTTGTTAGCTTCATGATAATGTGCCTTATTTTAATAAAATAACAACCAACTGCCTCTATTAATATAATTTAGTTAATTAAATAACTTGTCCAAACACCAAATAAATCCTTAATAATTCTAGGTATGGAAATTAATTCTGATCCTTTACATGCATTGTTGTTTCATGTTAATACATCACCCTGATTTTTGGTTAAGTCAAATCTGCAATATTTAGTATCCTATTAATTAAGTAATGCTTTAACTTGAATAAATTCTAGTAACTAAATAATACTGTCCAGAGGCTATAACTTGGTGACAATGCACTTCATACATGTCTCTGTTCATGATAAATCACTCAAGTCCAGAATCATCTTGTTACTGTTTTAAATTGTTTAATTGTTCTCGAGCTATAACAATCCTAATTAAAATGATCCACCCACGTGAAATAATAAAAACCTAAATTGTTTCTTTGAAGCATATGGCTTCGAGAACTTATTAATAAGTTGTTGGCACCCACACTCTAATGCAATATACATCCATCATTGTTGCATTCATCATGTCATTGCATGTAACGGTATTTCAACACTACCGATAACCCTTGATCATCAATAGGTCACGACACTCAGGAGCAGGAGCCCGACGTCCAGCAGGGCCAAGAGCCTGAGTACCAAGAGACTATAGTAGCTAACACTTGCGTGGATCCAGGCAAGCCCCGGTTTGCATTAGCCTCTTTATAAAGTTTTGCTAGTTTAATTCACTACTAGTGTCTATGCTTGAATTGTTGCATTAGGTCATAGGAGTTGATTGGAACCCAACTTGCATGTTTTCCCCAAATGACCTATGTTGTTGTTATTAGAAACTTGGTAGGTTCGGTACTAAGATGCTATGCTTAGTAATTGATAAGTCTCGGTAGTTATCATGATTACTAGGGAATAAACTTGGTCACTAAATGGAACTTATGTAAAAGAAGTTTATTTTGATGTTTGCCGGACAGGGAATTTGCATGTGTAGGTTTGCAGCAACACATGGGTGTTGGCTGCGGTAGCCCTGTCTTGCTCACCCTAGGACCCGTCCGTGGTCGGCCCCTTGATCATGTTTTGAACTGTACCGAATGCATGCTAGTTTCATGGGCACTAGTAAACCGATGTAGCATTAAAGATCGCTTATATCAAGGACGGTTAAGGTGCGTTGGTCTTAGGACCCCTCGGCTGCGGGAGTGGGCGGTCCATACCACGAAGTACTGTTGGCAGGACGGCATGCCCAATCGACGTCACCACATCCGGGTCTGGATGTGGGTGGTTTTTCTTGTGAAAGGTTGCCATATACGATCTTAATTGGTGCGTATGTGTCATGTTATTCGGGTTTTCCCAGCTGGTGTAAATCAATTGCAATTGCTGCCCCTCGCAGTAATGAGTACCGCTTGTTCACCGCGCCAATCACGTAGTTGCACATGATATCATGGATATGGATTTGTATTGGTTATTACTGGTATATTATATTGTTCTATTGTTGCACTTATTTTTATGTATTGTTTTATTATCTTATCGTTGCAACTAAAGTTATATTCCGCACAACCCATTTAATCTGAAAATAAAACTTGATAGAACTAATAGGTTGCTTAGTGCGAGTCCTTTTAAACAAGCCACCTATTAGAGCCATTGCATGTCTAGGTTTTTGACGGGTAAGTCTTGCTGAGTAATTAGTACTCAGGCTTTATGCTTATGTGGTTTTCAGGTACTGAAGAAATAGAATTGCCTGTAGATGTGTTGCCTTGGGACGTGCAAGTCCCTAAGGGTTGGACTGCCCATTGGGAGTCTGACCTGCCGCCGCAGTGATTGTGAGTGCTGCTAGGGTGTTGATTCTTCGAGCATGAATCATCACCATGCTGTATCATCGAGCTCGTAGATTTTATCGTTATTTTGCTTCCGCTATTTTCAAAACTTCATGAACTTGTAATTCCGCTGCACTTTGATATAATAATTGAACTTAAATTTGGATCATTGTTGTATTATCAAGTGTCTGTGTTATCAGCACCTTTGGGACCTCGATACTCCGGGAAGGGGCGCCGCAGCTGGTATCAGAGCCGTGGTCCATGATAATACAACAATTAAAACGTATTTTCAAAAACTACGATGTTACGTGTGAGGATACGTTAGTAGTGCCCCTAGTAGTTATTAGGGTTGGTGACAATGCTAACGGGTTATGCTTGAGTTGGCTTTTAATTGGTTCATCTTTTGGCATTTAAAGTTTGCTTGCAAGGACTGTGGCTTTACGGGACGTTTCCTTCCATGAATCGTTGCCAACATTTTTCATTTTGGTTCCTTGACAAGTGTTGGAGCGTAGAGTTCACCCGTGAGGACAATGGTTTCACGAGACAGTTTCTTCCATAAACTGTGCCAACTTTTATTAGTAATGCTCATCAGGATAGGTTTATGAGCATTGGTTCGCTTGCGAGAACCATGGTTTCGCAAGGCGGTTCGTTCCATGAATCGTTCTAGAGTTACCCTTATTTTCGTAGTTTCTTTTAATTTAATGTAATGTTTCTGCAATGAGTTTTTTTTGTGCAGGTACACTAACACCGTTAGTACAACACTTAGTGACTACATGATGAGTGCGGGTCGTCACCAATTTTCGTGCCGCTAAGTACCGGCAATATAGGTGTGTGTTGTGAGGAACGCTAGGTAAATAAATTGAATTTTGCACCATTGCATTCCTTATAACTTAACTAAAATTTTATTCTCTCCTTACTTACCCACCTCTGAAATAAAAGTTTGCAAGTTGATAAGTACAAAATTCAAAATACACGTTTGAATTATTAAGTTAACAACAATCTGTCAACTCTCTATTTTCAACACGTCCCTGAACTTGCAAAAATCCTAAGTCCAGTTCTACTTGGAATTTTTGGGAATACAAACACCATCTAAAAAGCTATGAAAGTCTACTGTAACGTGGTTCCAAGAACCAGTTCTGTAGATTTTGTTTTCTGGGCACAATACTTGATTTCTAACTGCCGCACAGTCAAGATCGAATCTGTTAAAAATCCATCTCCGTATTAATACCCCTTTAGGCTGGAAAATAGAAACTAAAAATTTGTTTCTGTATTTTATGAAGTTGAACATGAAATGCACATCACTTTAAGGAAGATTCTAACTCATTCAAATTTCGCCCATGTAGATGGCTGAAAACAATTTCCAAGCTCCACCGGGTTGGGAAATCATCGATGGTCTAGAGACCCCTGGGATGACTCAACTCTTTTGGAGTGTCCTTCAGGGTTATGGACATGATATCCCTCCCACCTACGTTGGAAAGACCATTGAGGAGAATGGAATCACTTCCTGTGTAGTCCATGTCGCAGTTCCCACAACTATTCCTTCTTACCGGCATGGGAGTCATGGACTGTCAGTGTCACTGGCATGGACCTACTCACTACTTGGAGTGTTGCTGCCCACAAAGCCCTCACTCTGTTTTGTGAACTCCATAAGCATGAGGTCACTGGAACACTGGTAACCTTGATACCCATTGACAATATGGAAGATCCTGAGTGGAACCACCGTCTGGATTTTGTCTTTGACCCAAACCACCCACTGTATCGCCCAGCGCTACATGTTGCAGAGTGTTATGGACTCTCTCTATTTGGCATATGCAAGAACTTGTACCGTCAACTGGACATGTTTCGGGCCGCACTTCGGCTTTCCGAAGCCGAAAGGCAAGCCAAGATTCTGGAAATTGCAGAATTAAACCAGCAAGTACAAGCAAAGAATGAAGAGATGGATATGATCATCGAAGAACGTGACCAAGCTATTGGAGATGCTGACATCATGGAGTCTGAACTGCAGGAGCTTCAAGTTGAATTTGACGCCTTCAAGGCTACCCACCTTCCCATCATAGATAATTGGGATGAGATCCCTATGGAGTATGGGAAATAAGTGGATGAAGAGATGGAGCAGGCCGAAAATGTTGGTGTAGAGCTAATAGAACCGGGAGCGCCAGAAGAACCATTGGGACCACCAGAACCCAACGAGCCGATAGTTATAGACCAGGAGTAGATGAGTTGGTTGTATATGAGCCATAGTGCGTCCGCAATACCATAGTTAGGCGTCGAGGCACATATGGATGAGTTAGTGTGATGATTATCCTTTTTAATAACCATGTACCCAACTTTGATTTGTGAAAATGGTTGTCATTTCTTAACCCTTAGAGCACCCTTGCAAGTTTTTACACCTATGTCTTATGGAACACTTGGAAGAATGACTAATGTGTAGGGTGTAAATTGCAGCATGGTGCGAACTCGGAATCGGGATGATCCTGAGAGCTCTTAGCAGGGAGCTAATGCTCAGCCTTCGCTAGCAGATGTTGTGGCTGCAGCACTCAGCCAACAGCAAAACAACTCCGAGTTGCTCCGTCGGTTAGTTGATATCACGTACCATCTGGCTAGACATAGGGGCAACCGCAACAACAACCAGCGCCGACAGTGCACTTACTCAGACTTTCTGGGTACGCACCGGCCGACCTTCGAGCGTGCCAGAGAGCCCCTGGACGCCGACCACTGGCTGCGTCAGACCGAGTCTAAGTTCGGTCTGCTTGACTGCACTGAGCACCAGAAGGTGCTATTCGCCGCCCAGCAACTCCAGGGCCCTGCTGGTGCCTAGTGGGCGAACCACGTCGCTTGACTACCCGCTGGGACCCGTGTCGAGTGGAATGAGTTTTGAACTGCCTTTCGAGCTCAATTCATACCTGCCGGTCTTGTGCAGAGGAAGTTTCAGGAGTTCATGGACCTGAAACAAGGGGGGAGAAATGTCCTCCAGTATTCTGAGGTGTTCAACCATCTTGCTCAGTATGCCACTGAGTATGTCAACACTGAGGAGAAGAAGAGATATGCTTTCCTGCGTGGCATGAATGCCGCACTGAAGGAGCGTCTGACCTAGCAGACAACCGGCACCTTCAACGACCTGGTCAATGCTGCTATTGTCCAGGAGGGTGCCATAGGCCAAGTTGAGGAAGATGAGCGCAAGAGGAAGGCCCCTGCTAGTGCCTCTGCTGCCCCACAGGCGAAGCATCGCCTGGTGTATACTTCACCGTCTGGACAGCGGTACCGGACATCCTAGCAGCAGCAGTACTTTTCGCCCCGAGCACCACAGCAGCAGCAACAGCACACTCAGTACCGTGCACCCAACCTGCAGAAGGGAAGTCCGAATGCACGTGCTCCCCAGCCTATCAGTCGTGGAGGTAACTACCCGTGCTACAACTGTGGTCGAACCGGCCACTTCCCTAGAGAATGTACGGCACCTAAGCGCAACAACAACAACAACAATCAGCGCCCTCCGCAGAACAAGACTGTGAATGCACCGCCTCGTGGTGCCCAAGTGAACTACACCAGCGCTGACGATATTCCCCAGGGTGATCCCGTGCTGACCGGTATGCTCTCACTCTACCGCCAGCCTGTCCTCACTCTTTTCGATTCTGGTGCTACTCATAATTTTATTAGCAGAACATGTGTGCAAAAACATAATCTCCGCACCGCCACTATAAATCAGTGCTTTACTATCCGTTCCCCAGCTGGACAAATTCTAGCTAATGAAATAGTAAGCAAAGCTCCACTAGAAATCAATCAGAAAATCTACCCCACCGATTTTATCATGCTCCATAACCAAGAGATTGACCTAATTATTGGCATGGAGTGGATGAAAACCCATAGAGCCATGTTGGATATAGAGCCCCGTGTGGTCCATTCGAACTCTCCCCTACATGGTCCAGACACCCTTTCTCTTAGCACCATCTCCTCGAGGGATCTGGTTGTCTATCATTTGGAAGGACCCTCACTTGAGAACATCACTATTGTCTGTGAGTATCCCGACGTATTTCCGGAAGATATTTCTGGACTTCCACCTGATCGCGAAGTAGAATTCAAGATTGAGCTCCAGCCAGGAACTTCTCCAATATCTCGACGTCACTATAAAATGGCTCCAAATGAGCTAGCTGAATTAAAGAAATAGTTGAATGAGTTGCTGGAAAAAGGATTTATTCACCCAAGTACTTCACCGTGGGGCTGTCCTGCCATTTTTGTGAAGAAGAAGGACAAGTCTCTGCGTCTTGTTGTTGATTACCGGCCTCTTAATGAAGTCCCCATCAAGAATAAATACCTGCTGTCCCATATTGATATTCTTTTTGATCAATTGGTTGGTGCCAAGGTCTTTTCCAAAATTGACCTTCGGTCGGGTTATCATCAGATCAAGATCAGAGCGGAAGATATTCCAAAGACTGCATTCTCTACTAGATACGGATTATTCGAATATCTAGTGATGTCCTTTGGATTGACAAATGCGCCTGCCTATTTCATGTATCTCATGAATTCAGTCTTCATGCCAGAGCTAGACAAGTTCGTGGTAGTATTCATTGATGACATTCTTATCTATTCGAAGTCCAAGGAAGAACATGCCGAACATCTTCGTATTGTTCTTCAGCGTCTACGAGATCACAAGCTGTTTGCGAAATTCAGTAAGTGTGAATTTTGGTTGGACCGTGTGCCCTTCCTTGGTCACATAGTTTCAGCCGAAGGTATCTCTGTAGACCCAAGCAAGGTCCAAGATGTGCTAGATTGGAAGCCACCGAAAACCGTCCACCAAGTTCATAGTTTCCTCGGACTAGCTGGATACTATCGGAGGTTCATTCCTAATTTCTCTCAGTTGACCAAACCCATCACCGAGCTGCTAAAAAAGGATAGGAAGTTCAATTGGAGCAACAATTGTGAAAAGCTTTTCAGAAATTGAAGACATTGTTGAGTACAGCCCCAGTATTGGCTCAACCAGACATCACCAAGCCGTTTGACGTATATTGTGATGCATCTGGGACCGGACTTGGATGTGTGCTTATGCAGGATGGTCGTGTTATTGCCTATGCATCTCGACAACTGCGGAAGCACGAAGAGCACTATCCTACCCATGATTTGGATCTAGCTGCCGTTGTCCCTACCCTAAAAATTTGGAGACATTATTTGCTCGGTAATTTAGTACACCTCTATACAGATTACAAGAGCTTGAAGTACATATTTACTCAGACTGATCTGAACATGAGACAACGTCGATGGCTAGAATTAATTAAGGACTATAATCTAGAGATTCATTACCACCCTGGCAAGGCTAATGTGGTCGCCGACGCTCTGAGTCGGAAGATACACTGCAATAATCTAGTGATAGACCGCAGCATTGAAGCGAGTACCACAGAACCCAGCCTACATATATTGTCTGCCCTAGTGATCAACAATCTCAGTATTCATTCCACCATTCGTGATGAGGACATTGCTGCACAGAAAAGAAATGTTGGAATGAAGTACATTCTAGAGAACCTTAAGAATGGCAAGGCAAAATGCTTCACACAAGATTTGGATGGTACTCTATGGTTCAATAACCGCCTAGTAGTACCCAAGGATTTTGAGCTTCGTCGCAAAATCTTGGATGAAGCACATCACTCTAAGTATTCCATTCATCCTGGAAGTAACAAGATGTACCAGGACCTGAAGAAAAATTTCTGGTGGACCAGAATGAAGCGATAAGTTGCTCGATATGTCATGGAGTGCGACACATGTCAGAGAGTTAAGGCCGACCATTTGAAACGGGCCGGACTACTTCAGCCATTGAGTATCCCCGTCTGGAAATGGGAAGATATAAGTATGGATTTCATTGTTGGCCTCCCTCTTACATCTCGGAAGCATGATTCGATTTGGGTTGTTGTTGACAGACTCACAAAGTCTGCTCACTTTCTACCAGTAAACACCAGGTACAGCGTACGGCAATATGCAGAACTATACATAGCAAGAATTCTGTGTCTCTATGGAGTACCCAAGACCATTGTTATAGATCGTGGCTCACAGTTTGTTTCTCGGTTTTGGGAGCAACTGCATGCATCTCTGGAAACTAAGTTGATCCCCAAGTTCTGCTTATCATGCCGCTACTGATGGACAAACTGAGCGTGTCACCCAAATCTTGGAAGATATGCTCAGAGCATGTGTCTTAACACAAGGTGGTAACTGGGATGAGTATTTACCATATGTAGAATTCTCATACAACAACAATTACCAAGAGAGTGTAAAAATGTCCCTTTTTGAAGCACTCTACGGTCGGAGTTGTAGAACACCGTTGAATTGGTCTGAATCAGGAGAACAGGTAACTTTTGGTCCTGACCTCGTCAAGGATGCAGAAGAAAAGGTTCGGACAATTCAAGAAAATCTCAAGGCTGCTAAATGTCATCAAGAAAAGTATGCAAACCGACGATGCATGCCATTGTTTTTCAACAAGAATGATTTTGTCTATCTCCGAGTGTCACCAACGAAGGGCATTCAACGATTTGGGGTCAAATGAAAATTAGCACCACGCTACATTGGCCCATTTAGAATCTTGGACAGATGTGGTCAAGTTGCCTACAAGCTGGAGTTACCACCAAATCTGTCTGGAATACATAACACGTTTCATGTGTCTCAACTGAAGCGATGTCTCCAACCTCCAATTGATGTTGTCTTGGAAGAGTATGATCATCTTCAACCGGACCTCACATACTCCGAGCACCCAATACAAATCCTTGATGAGAAAGAACGCACAACCCGCAAAAGAACCATTAAATTCTATAAAGTGCAATGGAGTAATCACTCAGAAGATGAATCCACCTGGGAATCGGAAGAATTTCTGAGTACTCATTACCCGGAATTCTGGTCTTCATTCACAGGTAAATTTTTGCCCTCTCTAGTCTGCTTTGTTCTTAATCTCAGGACGAGATTTCTTTAAGGAGGGAGGGCTGTGACACCCAGGTGTCTCAATTCTTGCTCACAAATTGACCAAAATTTTGGACTCAGGTTTGAGCATGAAATAATAAGGACAAGATAAAAATTGGGATTCTCCAAGTTAAATTAAAACCCCGCAAGCAAAAATTTAAAGCAAATTAAATTTCTATAAAACATGGGCCAAATAATTACATTAGAATTATGAAATTAATGAATTAGAATTTTGGACCAAAAACCAGAATTTTATTCCATTAAGAAGTCAATCAAATAATAAAATTAAGCCTAGAAAGGATTTAATTTTACATATTAATCCCAACTAAATTATTCCATTTCTGACCAAATGGACTTCACTATCAAATTCTACAAATCATCAGGAGCCTAATTATAAAAATTCCAACTCAAATGGAGGCTTGTATCATAAGGAATTTAAATAAACTTGAGTCAGGGACCTTTCTGCAAACTTTTTGAAAAGTGAAGTGCTTTCTAACAAAATTCCGTCATCTTCCTCTCAGCTCCCGCCCGCTCGCGCGCGCGCCGCGCGATTCTCTCTGCCGCCGCTGCCGCCTCGGAACTCGCTTGCGCCCTCGCGTGTCTGCGCGCCTGCCGCCATCGCATCGCCACTCCCACCCGAGCGCTAGACGCCGCTGCTGCGAGTCTCTTTCGCCACTGCCCAAGGTCGCCGGCCCCGTCGTTCCCCGAACTCATGCCCGCTCCATCGCATCGCCACTGCCGCTCTGCCACTACTCGCTGCTAGCTGCCGCCGAAGCAAGTTGCTTTCACCCCTGCCCGATGCCGCCATGGCCTCTGGCCGCCGTCCCTCGATTTCGGCTCCCGACCGCTCCCCGTCGCCCAGCAGCACCAGAGCCCGCGCGTGATTGCCCCGTCACCTCACTCTGCACTCCTCCCTCGCCGCACGCCACTATCGGCCAAGCAAGCGAGTTGCTTTCCCCTCTGCCGTGCTCTGCCTCTGCTGCCGCGCCCGCTCTGCTCCCCGCGCTCCCAACGGCTCCCCGAGACCCGGCGTTGCTCCAGCTACGCGCGTGCACCTGCCTCTGGTGGCCAACCAAGAAACCGAGCCCCTTGGCCTATAAATACCCCTCTGTTCACTCCTTTCTCCCCCAACCATCTTCCGCCATTGCCGGAGCCGAACTCAAGCTCGTTTCCCGGCCAAATCCCTCACCCCCGAGCCACACCGAGAGCACCAATGAACACGCCTACTTCCCCGCTAAACTTCCGCCCCATAGCTCGCACAATCTTCCGGTGAGCACGGCCAATTTGAAGAATCTCCGAACCCTGTTCCCCGACGGCCGCCGGCAACGCGCTCTCGAATTCCGGCGACCCTGGTGAACCCCGTCTCCCTTGCTTCTTCTCATTGATGCGCAAGCTTCTTATGATCACACCTGACCCCTCGCTTCTTTGATTCCTCGAGCAAGAACATCGGCATTGAACTTTTCCCCCGCCGACCCCTTCTGCACCACCGTGTTTGTGCCGCTTCCACGGTGAGCCCCCTCTTCCGGCATTCCCCGACGATCGCCGACCTGGCGCCAATCCCCGCCGTGCCCCCGTGATGCTATATGAGCCAGCCGCAGTCGGTTTGCTGCCTCGAGTCCACCCCGCGATGTCGCCGGACCTCCTCTCTCCGCTGCCGCTCGTCGCCGACCCATCTCCGGTAAGCTTCCAACTTCGCGAACCCCCCTAGTCTCCTTGCTTCGTTGCGCACATCATTTTCCCCCTCCCGCGATGAGCTTCCGCCGCCTAGAGTCGCCTGCGGCGAGCCCTCCGGCAAGCCCCGACCGCGCGCCGCCGCGCTCAGCGAAGCTGACTGGCAGCTGAGCTGGCATCCAGTTGGCGCTGATGTGGCTGCCACATGGCGCTGACATGTCAATTGTTTAAACCCAGGAAATACCAGAAAACTGATGGAGCTTCAAAAATGCATAGTAAATTCATTTTAATTCCAAATGACCTCAAATCAATTTTGTTAGCTTCATGATAATGTGCCTTATTTTAATAAAATAACAACCAACTGCCTCTGTTAATATAATTTAGTTAATTAAATAACTTGTCCAAACACCAAATAAATCCTTAATAATTCTAGGTATGGAAATTAATTCTGATCCTTTACATGCATTGTTGTTTCATGTTAATACATCACCCTGATTTTTGGTTAAGTCAAATCTGCAATATTTAATATTCTATTAATTAAGTAATGCTTTAACTTGCATAAATTCTAGTAACTAAATAATACTGTCCAGAGGCTATAACTTGGTGACAATGCACTTCATACATGTCTCTGTTCATGATAAATCACTCAAGTCCAGAATCATCTTGTTACTGTTTTAAATTGTTTAATTGTTCTCGAGCTATAACAATCCTAATTAAAATGATCCACCCACGTGAAATAATGAAAACCTAAATTGTTTCTTTGAAGCACATGGCTTCGAGAACTTATTAATAAGTTGTTGGCACCCACACTCTAATGCAATA
Organism: Eleusine coracana subsp. coracana; assembly: GCA_032690845.1. Classification (NCBI taxonomy): domain Eukaryota; kingdom Viridiplantae; phylum Streptophyta; class Magnoliopsida; order Poales; family Poaceae; genus Eleusine; species Eleusine coracana. The sequence continues at coordinate 40,754,506 of CM064428.1, read as the reverse complement.
TACATCCATCATTGTTGCATTCATCATGTCATTGCATGTAACGGTATTTCAACACTACCGATAACCCTTGTTCATCAATAGGTCACGACACTCAGGAGCAGGAGCCCGACGTCCAGCAGGGCCAAGAGCCTGAGTACCAAGAGACTATAGTAGCTAACACTTGCGTGGATCCAGGCAACCCCCGGTTTGCATTAGCCTCTTTATAAAGTTTTGCTAGTTTAATTCACTACTAGTGTCTATGCTTGAATTGTTGCATTAGGTCATAGGAGTTGATTGGAACCCAACTTGCATGTTTTCCCCAAATGACCTATGTTGTTGTTATTAGAAACTTGGTAGGTTCGGTACTAAGATGCTATGCTTAGTAATTGATAAGTCTCGGTAAGTATCATGATTACTAGGGAATAAACTTGGTCACTAAAATGGAACTTATGTAAAAGAAGTTTATTTTGATGTTTGGCCGGACAGGGAATTTGCATGTGTAGGTTTGCAGCAACACATGGGTGTTGGCTACGGTAGCCCTGTCTTGCTCACCCTAGGACCCGTCCGTGGTCGGCCCCTTGATCAAGTTTTGAACAGTACCGAATGCATGCTAGTTTCATGGGCACTAGTAAACCGATGTAGCATTAAAGATCGCTTATATCGAGGACGGTTAAGGTGCGTTGGTCTTAGGACCCCTCGGCTGCGGGAGTGGGCGGTCCATACCACGAAGTACTGTTGGCAGGACGGCATGCCCAATCGACGTCACCACATCCGGGTCTGGATGTCGGTGGTTTTTCTTGTGAAAGGTTGCCATATACGATCTTAATTGGTGCGTATGTGTCATGTTATTCGGGTTTTCCCAGCTGGTGTAAATCAATTGCAATTGCTGCCCCTCGCAGTAATGAGTACCGCTTGTTCACCGCGCCAATCACGTAGTTGCACATGATATCATGGATATGGATTTGTATTGGTTATTACTGGTATATTATATTGTTCTATTGTTGCACTTATTTTTATGTATTGTTTTATTATCTTATCGTTGCAACTATAGTTATATTCCTCACAATCCATTTAATCTGAAAATAAAACTTGATAGAACTAATAGGTTGCTTAGTGCGAGTCCTTTTAAACGAGCCACCTATTAGAGCCATTGCATGTCTAGGTTTTTGACGGGTAAGTCTTGCTGAGTAATTAGTACTCAGGCTTTATGCTTATGTGGTTTTCAGGTACTGAAGAAATAGAATTGCCTGTAGATGTGTTGCCTTGGGACGTGCAAGTCCCTAAGGGTTGGACTGCCCATTGGGAGTCTGACCTGCCGCCGCAGTGATTGTGAGTGCTGCTAGGGTGTTGATTCTTCGGGCATGAATCATCACCATGCTGTATCGTCGAGCTCGTAGATTTTATCATTATTTTGCTTCCGCTATTTTCAAAACTTCATGAACTTGTAATTCCGCTGCACTTTGATATAATAATTGAACTTAAATTTGGATCATTGTTGTATTATCAAGTGTCTGCGTTATTAGCACCTTCGGGACCTCGATACTCCGGGAAGGGGCGCCGTAGCTGGTATCAGAGCCGTGGTCCACGATAATACAACAATTAAAACGTATTTTCAAAAACTACGATGTTACATGTGAGGATACGTTAGTACTGCCCCTAGTAGTTATTAGGGTTGGTGACAATGCTAACGGGTTATGCTTGAGTTGGCTTTTAATTGGTTGGCATTTAAAGTTTGCTCGCAAGGACTGTGGCTTTGCGGGACGATTCCTTCCATGATTCGTTGCCAACATTTTTCATTTTGGTTCCTTGACAAGTGTTGGAGCGTAGAGTTCACTCGTGAGGACAATGGTTTCGCGAGACGGTTTCTTCCATAAACTGTGCCAACTTTTATTAGTAATGCTCATCAGAATAGGTTTATGAGCATTGGTTCGCTTGCGAGAACCATGGTTTCGCAAGGCGGTTCGTTCCATGAATCGTTCTAGAGTTACCCTTATTTTCGTAGTTTCTTTTAATTTAATGTAATGTTTCTGCAATGAGTTTTTTTTGTGCAGGTACACTAACACCGTTAGTACAACACTTAGTGACTACATGATGAGTGCGGGTCGTCACCAATTTTCGTGCCGCTAAGTACCGGCAATATAGGTGTGTGTTGTGAGGAACGCTAGGTAAATAAATTGAATTTTGCACCATTGCATTCCTTATAACTTAACTAAAATTTTGTTCTCTCCTTACTTACCCACCTCTGAAATAAAAGTTTGCAAGTTGATAAGTACAAAATTCAAAATACACGTTTGAATTATTAAGTTAACAACAATCTGTCAACTCTCTATTTTCAACACGTCCCTGAACTTGCAAAAATCCTATGTCCAGTTCTACTTGGAATTTTTGGGAATACAAACACCATCTAAAAAGCTATGAAAGTCTACTGTAACGTGGTTCCAAGAACCAGTTCTGTAGATTTTGTTTTCTGGGCAGAATACTTGATTTCTAACTGCCGCACAGTCAAGATCGAATCTGTTAAAAATCCATCTCCGTATTAATACCCCTTTAGGCTGGAAAACGGAAACTAAAAATTTGTTTCTGTATTTTATGAAGTTGAAAATGGAATGCACATCACTTTAAGGAAGATTCTAACTCATTCAAATTTCGCCCATGTAGATGGCTGAAAACAATTTCCAAGCTCCGCCGGGTTGGGAAATCATCGATGGTCTAGAGATCCCTGGGATGACTCAACTCTTTTGGAGTGTCCTTCAGGGTTATGGACATGATATCCCTCCCACCTACGTTGGAAAGACCATTGAGGAGAATGGAATCACTTCCTGTGTAGTCCATGTCGCAGTTCCCACCAACTATTCCTTCTTACCGGCATGGGAGTCATGGACTGTCAGTGTCACTGGCATGGACCTACTCACTACTTGGAGTGTTGCTGCCCACAAAGCCCTCACTCTGTTTTGTGAACTCCATAAGCATGAGGTCACTGGAACACTGGTAACCTTGATACCGATTGACAATATGGAAGATCCTGAGTGGAACCACCGTCTGGATTTTGTCTTTGACCCAAACAACCCACTGTATCGCCCAGCGCTACATGTGGCAGAGTGTTATGGAGTCTCTCTATTTGGCATATGCAAGAACTTGTACCGTCAACTAGACATGTTTCGGGCCGCACTTCTGCTTTCCGAAGCCGAAAGGCAAGCCAAGATTCTGGAAATTGCAGAATTAAACCAGCAAGTACAAGCGAAGAATGAAGAGATGGATATGATCATCGAAGAGCGTGACCAAGCTATTGGAGATGCTAACATCATGGAGTCTGAACTGCAGGAGCTTCAAGTTGAATTTGACGCCTTCAAGGCTACCCACCTTCCCATCATAGATAATTGGGATGAGATCCCTATGGAGTATGGGAAACAAGTGGATGAAGAGATGGAGCAGGCCGAAAATGTTGGTGTAGAGCTAATAGAACCGGGAGCGCCAGAAGAACCATTGGGACCACCAGAACCCAACGAGCCGATAGTTATAGACCAGGAGTAGATGAGTTGGTTGTATATGAGCCATAGTGCGTCCGCAATACCATAGTTAGGCGTCAAGGCACATATGGATGAGTAAGTGTGATGATTGTCCTTTTTAATAACCATGTACCCAACTTTGATTTGTGAAAATGGTTGTCATTTCTTAACCCTTAGAGAACCCTTGCAAGTTTTTACACCTATGTCTTATGGAACACTTGGAAGAATGACTAATGTGTAGGGTGTAAATTGCAGCATGGTGCGAACTCGGAATCGGGATGATCCTGAGAGCTCTTAGCAGGGAGCTAATGCTCAGCCTTCGCTAGCAGATGTTGTGGCTGCAGCACTCAGCCAACAGCAAAACAACTCCGAGTTGCTCCGTCGGTTAGTTGATATCACGTACCATCTGGCTAGACATAGGGGCAACCGCAACAACAACCAGCCCGGACAGTGCACTTACTCAGACTTTCTGGATACGCACCGGCCGACCTTCGAGCGTGCCAGAGAGCCCCTGGACGCCGACCACTGGCTGCGTTAGACCGAGTCTAAGTTCGGTCTGCTTGACTGCACTGAGCACCAGAAGGTGCTATTCGCCGCCCAGCAACTCCAGGGCCCTGCTGGTGCCTAGTGGACGAACCACATCGCTTGACTACCCGCTGGGACCCGTGTCGAGTGGAATGAGTTTTGAACTGCCTTTCGAGCTCAATTCATACCTGCCGGTCTTGTGCAGAGGAAGTTTCAGGAGTTCATGGACCTGAAACAAGGGGGGAGAAATGTCCTCCAGTATTCTGAGGTGTTCAACCATCTTGCTCAGTATGCCACTGAGTATGTCAACACTGAGGAGAAGAAGAGATATGCTTTCCTACGTGGCATGAATGCCGCACTGAAGGAGCGTCTGACCTAGCAGACAACCGGCACCTTCAACGACCTGGTCAATGCTGCTATTGTCCAGGAGGGTGCCATAGGCCAAGTTGAGGAAGATGAGCGCAAGAGGAAGGCCCCTGCTAGTGCCTCTGCTGCCCCACAGGCGAAGCATTGCCTGGTGTATACTTCACCATCTGGACAGCGGTACCGGACATCCTAGCAGCAGCAGTACTTTTCGCCCCGAGCACCACAGCAGCAGCAACAGCACACTCAGTACCGTGCACCCAACCTGCAGCAGGGAAGTCCGAATGCACGTGCTCCCCAGCCTATCAGTCGTGGAGGTAACTACCCGTGCTACAACTGTGGTCGCACCGGTCACTTCTCTAGAGAATGTACGGCACCTAAGCGCAACAACAACAACAACAATCAGCGCCCTCCGCGGAACAAGACTGTGAATGCACCGCCTCGTGGTGCCCAAGTGAACTACACCAGCGCTGACGATATTCCCCAGGGTGATCCCGTGCTGACCGGTATGCTCTCACTCTACCGCCAGCCTGTCCTCACTCTTTTCGATTCTGGTGCTACTCATAATTTTATTAGCAGAACATATGTGCAAAAACATAATCTCCGCACCGCCACTATAAATCAGTGCTTTACTATCCGTTCCCCAGCTGGACAAATTCTAGCTAATGAAAAGTAAGCAAAGCTCCACTAGAAATCAATCAGAAAATCTACCCCACCGATTTTATCATGCTCCATAACCAAGAGATTGACCTAATTATTGGCATGGAGTGGATGAAAACCCATAGAGCCATGTTGGATATAGAGCCCCGTGTGGTCCATTCGAACTCTCCCCTACATGGTCCAGACACCCTTTCTCTTAGCACCATCTCCTCGAGGGATCTGGTTGTCTATCATTTGGAAGGACCCTCACTTGAGAACATCCCTATTGTCTGTGAGTATCCCGACGTATTTCTGGAAGATATTTCTGGACTTCCACCTGATCACGAAGTAGAATTCAAGATTGAGCTCCAGCCAGGAACTTCTCCAATATCTCGACGTCCCTGTAAAATGGCTCCAAATGAGCTAGCTGAATTAAAGAAATAGTTGAATGAGTTGCTGGAAAAAGGATTTATTCACCCAAGTACTTAACCGTGGGGCTGTCCTGCCATTTTTGTGAAGAAGAAGGACAAGTCTCTGCGTCTTGTTGTTGATTACCGGCCTCTTAATGAAGTCACCATCAAGAATAAATACCTGCTGCCCCGTATTGATATTCTTTTTGATCAATTGGTTGGTGCCAAGGTCTTTTCCAAAATTGACCTTCGGTCGGGTTATCATCAGATCAAGATCAGAGCGGAAGATATTCCAAAGACTGCATTCTCTACTAGATACGGATTATTCGAATATCTAGTGATGTCCTTTGGATTGACAAATGCGCCTGCCTATTTCATGTATCTCATGAATTCAGTCTTCATGCCAGAGCTAGACAAGTTCGTGGTAGTATTCATTGATGACATTCTTATCTATTCGAAGTCCAAGGAAGAACATGTCGAACATCTTCATATTGTTCTTCAGCGTCTACGAGATCACAAGCTGTTTGCGAAATTCAGTAAGTGTGAATTTTGGTTGGACCGTGTGCCCTTCCTTGGTCACATAGTTTCAGCCGAAGGTATCTCTGTAGACCCAAGCAAGGTCCAAGATGTGCTAGATTGGAAGCCACCGAAAACCGTCCACCAAGTTCGTAGTTTCCTCGGACTAGCTGGATACTATCGGAGGTTCATTCCTAATTTCTCTCAGTTGACCAAACCCATCACCGAGCTGCTAAAAAAGGATAGGAAGTTCAATTGGAGCAACAATTGTGAAGAAGCTTTTCAGAAATTGAAGACATTGTTGAGTACAGCCCCAGTATTGGCTCAACCAGACATCACCAAGCCGTTTGACGTATATTGTGATGCATCTGGGACCGGACTTGGATGTGTGCTTATGCAGGATGGTCGTGTTATTGCCTATGCATCTCGACAACTGCGGAAGCACGAAGAGCACTATCCTACCCATGATTTGGATCTAGCTGCCGTTGTCCCTACCCTAAAAATTTGGAGACATTATTTGCTCGGTAATTTAGTACACCTCTATACAGATTACAAGAGCTTGAAGTACATATTTACTCAGACTGATCTGAACATGAGACAACGTCGATGGCTAGAATTAATTAAGGACTATAATCTAGAGATTCATTACCACCCTGGCAAGGCTAATGTGGTCGCCGACGCTCTGAGTCGGAAGATACACTGCAATAATCTAGTGATAGACCGCAGCATTGAAGCGAGTACCACAGAACCCAGCCTACATATATTGCCTGCCCTAGTGATCAACAATCTCAGTATTCATTCCACCATTCGTGATGAGGACATTGCTGCACAGAAAAGAAATGTTGGAATGAAGTACATTCTAGAGAACCTTAAGAATGGCAAGGCAAAATGCTTCACACAAGATTCGGATGGTACTCTGTGGTTCAATAACCGCCTAGTAGTACCCAAGGATTTTGAGCTTCGTCGCAAAATCTTGGATGAAGCACATCACTCTAAGTATTCCATTCATCCTGGAAGTAACAAGATGTACTAGGACCTGAAGAAAAATTTCTGGTGGACCAGAATGAAGCGATAAGTTGCTCGATATGTCATGGAGTGCGACACCTGTCGGAGAGTTAAGGCCGACAATTTGAAACGGGCCGGACTACTTCAGCCATTGAGTATCCCCGCCTGGAAATGGGAAGATATAAGTATGGATTTCATTGTTGGCCTCCCTCTTACATCTCAGAAGCATGATTCGATTTGGGTTGTTGTTGACAGACTCACAAAGTCTGCTCACTTTCTACCAGTAAACACCAGGTACAGCGTACGGCAATATGCAGAACTATACATAGCAAGAATTCTGTGTCTCTATGGAGTACCCAAGACCATTGTTATAGATCGTGGCTCACAGTTTGTTTCTCGGTTTTGGGAGCAACTGCATGCATCTCTGGGAACTAAGTTGATCCCCAAGTTTTGCTTATCATGCCGCTACTGATGGACAAACTGAGCGTGTCACCCAAATCTTGGAAGATATGCTCAGAGCATGTGTCTTAACACATGGTGGTAACTGGGATGAGTATTTACCATATGTAGAATTCTCATACAACAACAATTACCAAGAGAGTGTAAAAATGTCCCTTTTTGAAGCACTCTACGGTCGGAGTTGTAGAACACCGTTGAATTGGTCTGAATCAGGAGAACAGGTAACTTTTGGTCCTGACCTCGTCAAGGATGCAGAAGAAAAGGTTCGGACAATTCAAGAAAATCTCAAGGCTGCTAAATGTCATCAAGAAAAGTATGCAAACCGACGATGCATGCCATTGTTTTTCAACAAGAATGATTTTGTCTATCTCCGAGTGTCACCAACGAAGGGCATTCAACGATTTGGGGTCAAATGAAAATTAGCACCACGCTACATTGGCCCATTTAGAATCTTGGACAGATGTGGTCAAGTTGCCTACAAGCTGGAGTTACCACCAAATCTGTCTGGAATACATAACACGTTTCATGTGTCTCAACTGAAGCGATGTCTCCAACCTCCAATTGATGTTGTCTTGGAAGAGTATGATCATCTTCAACCGGACCTCACATACTCCGAGCACCCAATACAAATCCTTGATGAGAAAGAACGCACAACCCGCAAAAGAACCATTAAATTCTATAAAGTGCAATGGAGTAATCACTCAGAAGATGAATCCACCTGGGAATCGGAAGAATTTCTAAGTACTCATTACCCAGAATTCTGGTCTTCATTTACAGGTAAATTTTTGCCCTCTCTAGTCTGCTTTGTTGTTAATCTCAGGACGAGATTTCTTTAAGGAGGGAGGGCTGTAACACCCAGGTGTCTCAATTCTTGCTCACAAATTGATCAAAATTTTGGACTCAGGTTTGAGCATGAAATAATAAGGACATGATAAAAATTGGGATTCTCCAAGTTAAATTAAAACCCCGCAAGCAAAAATTTAAAGCAAATTAAATTTCTATAAAACATGGGCCAAAAAATTACATTAGAATTATGAAATTAATGAATTAGAATTTTGGACCAAAAACCAGAATTTTATTCCATTAAGAAGTCAATCAAATAATTAAATTAAGCCTAGAAAGGATTTAATTTTACATATTAATCCCAACTAAATTATTCCATTTCTGACCAAATGGACTTCACTATCAAATTCTACAAATCATCAGGAGCCTAATTATAAAAATTCCAACTCAAATGGAGGCTTGTATCATAAGGAATTTAAATAAACTTGAGTCAGTGACCTTTCTGCAAACTTTTTGAAAAGTGAAGTGCTTTCTAACAAAATTCCGTCATCTTCCTCTCAGCTCCCGCCCGCTCGCGCGCGCGCCGCGCGATTCTCTGCTGCCGCCTCGGAACTCGCTTGCGCCCTCGCGTGTCTGCGCGCCTGCCGCCATCGCATCGCCACTCCCACCCGAGCGCTAGACGCCGCTGCTGCGAGTCCCTTTCGCCACTGCCCAAGGTCGCCGGCCCCGTCGTTGCCCGAACTCATGCCCGCTCCATCGCATCGCCACTGCCGCTCTGCCACTACTCGCCGCTAGCTACCGCCGAAGCAAGTTGCTTTCGCCCCTGCCCGATGCCGCCATGGCCTCTGGCCGCCGTCCCTCAATTGCCGCTCCTGACCGCTCCCCGTCGCCCAGCAGCACCAGAGCCCGCGCGTGATCGCCACATCACCTCACCCTGCTCTCCACCCTCGCCACACGCCACTATCGACCAAGCAAGCGAGTTGCTTTCCCATCTGCCGTGCTCTGCCTCTGCTGCCGCGCCCGCTCTGCTCCTCGCGCTCCCAACGGCTCCCCGAGACCCGGTGTTGCTCTAGCCACGCACGCGGACCTGCCTCTGGTGTCCAACCAAGAAACCGAGCCCCTTGGCCTATAAATACCCCTCTGTTCACTCCTTTCTCCCCCAACCATCTCCCGCCATTGCCGGAGCCGAACTCGAGCTCGTTTCCCGGTCAAATCCCTCACCCCCGAGCCACACCGAGAGCACCAACGAACGTGCCTACTTCCCCGCTAAACTTCCGCCCCATAGCTCGCACAATCTTCCGGTGAGCTCAGCCAATTTGAAGAATCTCCAAACCCTGTTCCCCGACGGCCGTCGACGACGCGCTCCCGAATTTCGGCGACCCTGGTGAACCCCGTCTCCCTTGCTTCTTCTCATTGATGCGCAAGCTTCTTACGATCACTCCTGACCCCTCGCTTCTTTGATTCCTCGATCAAGAACACCGGCATTGATCTTTTCCCCCTCCGACCCCTTCTGCGCCACCGTGTTCGTGCCGCTTCCACGGTAAGCCCCCTCTTCCGGCATTCCCCGACGATCGCTGACCTGACGCCGATCCCCGCCGTGCCCCCGAGATGCTGTAGGAGCCAGCCGCAGTCGGTTTGCTGCCTCGAGTCCACCCCGTGATGTCGCCGGACCTCCTCTCTCCGCTGCCGCTCATCGCCGACCCATCTCCGGTAAGCTTCGGACTTCGCGAACCCCCCTAGTCTCCTTGCTTCGTTGCGCACATCATTTTCCCCCTCCCGCGGTGAGCTTCCGCTGCCTAGAGTCGCCTGAGGCGAGCCCTCCAACAAGCCCCGGCCGCGCGCCACCGCGCTCAGCGAAGCTGACTGGCAGCTGAGCTGGCATCCAGTTGGCGCTGATGTGGCTGCCACATGGCGCTGACATGTCAATTGTTTAAACCCAGGAAATACCAGAAAATTGATGGAGCTTCAAAAATGCATAGTAAATTCATTTTAAGTCCAAATAACCTCAAATCAATTTTGTTAGCTTCATGATAATGTAACTTATTTTAATAAAATAACAACCAACTGCCTCTATTAATATAATTTAGTTAATTAAATAACTTGGTCAAACACCAAATAAATCCTTAATAATTCTAGGAATGGAAATTAATTCTGATCCTTTACATGCACTGTTGTTTCATGTTAATACATCACCCTGATTTTTGGTTAAGTCAAATCTGCAATATTTAATATTCTATTAATTAAGTAATGCTTTAACTTGAATAAATTCTAGTAATTAAAATAATACTGTCCAGAGGCTATAACTTGGTGACAATGCACTTCATACATGTCTCTGTTCATGATAAATCACTCAAGTCCAGAATCATCTTGTTACTGTTTTAAATTGTTTAATTGTTCTCGAGCTATAACAATCCTAATTAAAATGATCCGCCCACGTGAAATAATGAAAACCTAAATTGTTTCTTTGAAGCACATGGCTTCGAGAACTTATTAATAAGTTGTTGGCACCCACACTCTAATGCAATATACATCCATCATTGTTGCATTCATCATGTCATTGCATGTAACGGTATTTCAACACTACCGATAACCCTTGTTCATCAATAGGTCAGGACACTCAGGAGCAGGAGCCCGACGTCTAGCAGGGCCAAGAGCCTGAGTACCAAGAGACTATAGTAGCTAACACTTGCGTGGATCCAGGCAAGCCCCGGTTTGCATTAGCCTCTTTATAAAGTTTTGCTAGTTTAATTCACTACTAGTGTCTATGCTTGAATTGTTGCATTAGGTCATAGGAGTTGATTGGAACCCAACTTGCATGTTTTCCCCAAATGACCTATGTTGTTGTTATTAGAAACTTGGTATGTTTGGTACTAAGATGCTATGCTTAGTAATTGATAAGTCTCGGTAGTTATCATGATTACTAGGGAATAAACTTGGTCACTAAAATGGAACTTATGTAAAAGAAGTTTATTTTAATGTTTGGCCGGACTGGGAATTTGCAAGTGTAGGTTTGCAGCAACACATGGGTATTGGCTGCGGTAGCCCTGTCTTGCCCACCCTAGGACCCGTCCGTGGTCGGCCCCTTGATCAAGTTTTGAACAGTACCAAATGCATGCTAGTTTCATGGGCACTAGGAAACTGATGTAGCATTAAAAATCGCTTATATCAAGGACGGTTAAGTTGCGTTGGTCTTAGGACCCCTCGGCTGTGGGAGTGGGCGGTCCATACGACGAAGTACTGTTGGCAGGACGGCATGCCCACTTGACGTCACCACACCCGGGTTTGGATGTGGGTGGTTTTTCTTGTGAAAGGTTTCCATATACGACCTTAATTGGTGCATATGTGTCGTGTTATTCGGGTTTTCTCAGCTGGTGTAAATCAATTGCAATTGTTGTCCCTCGCAGTAATGAGTACCGCTTGTTCACCACGCCAATCACGTAGTTGCACATGATATCATGGATATGGATTTGTATTGGTTATTACTGGTATATTATATTGTTCTATTGTTGCACTTATTTTTATGTATTGTTTTATATCTTATCGTTGCAACAAAATTTATATTCCGCAAAACCCATTTAATCTGAAAATAAAACTTGATAGAACTAATAGGTTGCTTAGTGCGAGTCCTTTTAAACAAGCCACCTATCAGAGCTATTGCATGTCTAGGTTTTTGACGGGTAAGTCTTGCTGAGTAATTAGTACTCAGGCTTTATGCTTATGTGGTTTTCAGGTACTGAAGAAATAGAATTGCATGTAGATGTGTTGCCTTGGGACGTGCAAGTCCCTGAGGGTTGGACTGCCCATTGGGAGTCTGACCTGCCGCCGCAGTGATTGTGAGTGCTGCTAGGGTGTTGATTCTTCGGGCATAAATCATCACCATGCTGTATCATCGAGCTCATAGATTTTATCGTTATTTCGCTTCTGCTATTTTCAAAACTTCACGAACTTGTAATTCCGCTGCACTTTGATGTAATAATTGAACTTAAATTTGGATCATTGTTGTATTATCAAGTGTCTGCGCTATCAGCACCTTCGGGACCTCGATCCTCCGGGAAGGGGCGCCGCAAAATTAAATCCTGATTTTTGGCATGCTTAGTAAAAACAGGATTATCTACCACCAGAAATTTTGGTTTGGTAAAATATGAATTATTTTAGGCTCTGGAATTTATTTAGTGAGTTTGCTTAGATTAATCCTAGTAAATAATTTATAAATATTTGACTCTTGCAACTTGGCATAAAAATCATTTATATAAGCCTCTTTCCACAGTAAATCACCCATGTCCAGAAGCATATATTTAGTGTACTAATTAATTTAATTGCTCATATCATCATTTCACCCTAATTAATTGCATAAAGAATAATTTACACATAATTTCTTAATATCAACTCCACTTCTCTAAAGCATCTGGCTTCGAGAACATAATAATAATATTATTGACATTAAAACACTAATGTGCTTCGCATGCATATCATTGCATTAAACGGTGTTCTAACAATACCGTTAACATGTTTTCCATCATATAGGTAACGACACCCAGGAGTGTTGATCCAGGCAAGCCTCGGTTTGCATTCGCCTTTTTATAAAGTTTTGGTAGTTTATAATATTACTAGTGTCTATGATGATTGTTGCATTAGGTCATAGGAGTTGATTGAAACCCACTTTGCATGATACCCAAAAGACCTATGCTACTGTCTTTAGAACTTTGGTAGTATCGGTACTATGTTGCTATGCTTAGAAATTATTAGCCTCAATAGATCTTATTACTAAGGAAAGACTTGACCACGTGAACAGAACTTAATAAAAGAAGTTTACTTTTGATGTTATGACCGGGCAGGGATGATGCATGTGTAGGTTTGCAGCAACACATGGGTGTTGACTACAGTAGCCCTACCTTGTCAAACCTAGGACACGTCTGTGGTCAGCCCCTTGATAAGGATTGAACAGTACCGAATACATGCTAGTTTATGGGCACTAGTAAACCAATGTAGCATTAAAGGGCACTTGCATTGAGGATGGATAAGGTGCATTGGTCATTGACCCTCCTGCTGCTGGAGTGGGCGGTTCATACCATGAAGTACTGTTGGCAGAACGACATGTCAACTTGACGTCACCACACCCAATCTGAGGTGTAGGTGCTTTTTCTTGTGAAAGGTTGCCATATACAACCTTAATTGGTGCGTATGTGTCATGTATCTCGGGTTTTCTCAACTGGTGTAAATCAATTGCTATTGTTGTCCCTCGCAGTAATAAGTACCATTTGGTCATCGCGCCAATCACGTAGTTGCACATGATACTTGAAAATTGGTTTATGTTGGTTATTGTTGATTATTATTAGTGCTGCTCTTATACTGTATTTACTTCATGTATTGATTTCATTACTTTGTTGCTCCACTAAAGTTATATTTCTGCCCTACCCTATTAACTCGGCAAAATAAAACATGACAGAACTAATAGATTGCTTAGTGCGAGTGCTTTGAAACAAGCCACCTATTAGAGCCATTGCATGTCCAGGTGTTCGACGGGTAAGTCTTGTTGAGTAATTAGTACTCAGGCTTTGTCCCATTGTTGTTTTTTAGGTAATGATGTAATAGAATTGCCTATAGATGTGATGCCTTGGGACATGCAAGTCCCTGAAGGTTGGGCTGCCCATTGGGAGTCCGGCTTGCCGCCACAGTGATGTTGTGTGCTGCTAGAGTGATGGTTCTTCAGGTATAGATCATCACTATGCTGTTTTCAAAACATTATGAACTTGTATTATTCCGATGTACTTTGATCACCGTAATGATGTAATATTCAACTTAAATTTGGATCAATGTTGTATTATCAAGTGTCTGCGTTATCAGCACATTCGGGACCTCGATCCTCCGGAAGGGGAGCCACAGCTAATATCTACATAAGTGTTGTCTACGTAGGAATCATCTCTAAACTCTATCACAAATCACATGGATGATGGTTGCCTTGGTGATTGATGAAAATGACCACAATCTTGGAGGCTTGTGAACTTGATGGAGTCCAAGGGTTGATGAAGATGGATCAAAGCGGAGAACAAGCTATGCTGTAAGTGTTGGGTACACTTTTCTAGCTGTTAGGGATTTGAGTCCATAGGAAAAACCGGACTAGCAAGGGGGTGTAGGTCATTCTCTTAGGTCATGTCTAGTCGGTGATGTGCAAGGTTGCTCGGTGAAATCACAAGCACTAGTTGACAGTGGAGAAGCCAAGGACCTGTTCGGGGAAGCCGAGAAACAAAGTCAAAAGAGGACAACAAGTTTCAGCTTCTGGACGAAGTGACTAGACGGAGGGATCAGAGGTGACCGGACTGTACGGTCACTAAGTTGTTTTGTCCGTAGACTACAGCAAGCAACGAGGAAACTGCCAAGTCTGGAAAGCTCTAGTGATCGAATGGTCCGGTCTCCTGACCGGATGGTTTGGTCAGTAGAGATGAGACTTGGGAGCGAGGAAGCCAGAGCCGAAATGTTTCTAGACTGGAGGAGAAATGGATCGGACGGTCCGGTCAATTGACCGTATGGTTCGGTCAGCAGAAGTCAGCATAGGGGTCAGAATCGTTGGAGCTCAAGTTGCAGTGACCGGACTATATGGTCAGTAGGCCTAGAAAGCTGATTTCATGTAGCAACAGCTAGTTTGAGGTCGGGAGCCTATATAACATTGTTGTTGGGGTCTTTGTGACCTCTCTTGGCCAGTGGAATACCTGAGAGCATTTGGTAAGGTCCAAGAGGAAAAGAGGAGAGCACTAGGAGGAGATATTGCATATCTTGAGAGTGCTTGCAAGAGTAACAAGGAGCGATCTTGCACATCTAAGGCTAGGGTGTCTTTCAGGGTGTGATCTAGATTGTTACTCTTGGTCTATGGTAAGACCTAGACCGGTTAGGTGTCGGTGATCGAGCCTATCATGATTAGTTATGAAGGCCATCACACGTTTGTACACGGTTTGAGCCCGCTGGTGAATGGGGCATCAGTAGTGAGCGCCCGTGTCGAGTCGGGGAGTCCGGCAAGTTCTCGAGGGAGGCGAGCTTGTGCTTTGGTAGCAGCCGTGACGTTGTTGGTGGTTTCTAGATGCCTATTTTATCTACCAAAAAGGGATGTTTTGCGTCTTAATTTGGTGGTTTGGACTGACAATTAACTTCATATTTGCATATATTTGTAGTTGTTATGTTTTGTATGTAATCGCAGGAAACAGGTGTAAAACAGGGCAATTATAGATAAAGAACTAAAGAGTAACAGAGATGGGCTAGAAGGGAAGCCACGCCGATCGACGCAAAAGGAAAAGATGACAAAAACACGATCTTGTCTGTGAAAGATGAAGGCCCAGCCCAGTATGAGTTAGAGTCGGTGGAAGTTGACCTAATCTAGTCGGGTATAAAAGGAGGATAATTATCAAGAGCCAAATCTCACCTTAGGATAATAATCGCCAGATAGACCGACGTTGCTAATTATATGCTTGTGTTGCTTGTGGTGTGCTATGTTTGAGTTGGATCTTTTATTGAGTGTTGGTGTGCTTGCAAAGCATTTAGCTTTGTTATCACATCATTAGTTATACCTAGTTTAGCTTAGTTGGGGTAACATTTCCCTCTATTCTTTTCTACCTTACCTTCACTCTATTCTATTCTAGCCTGTTATGGCCTAACCAAATCCAAGAGATGTTGATGTCAACTATTATAGGCTTTGGAGGTAGCACCGACAAAAGGATGCCAAGACCCAAGAATGTTCACTCTTACCCTTGCTCTAATCAATAATCATAACTTCGGGATCTTCTCACGGAAAAGGGCGACACATGACTGCTAGATTCAAGCGTACAACTCCAAAGGTGACACCTATGGAAGGGTAAGATCCAGAAACGTACTAAAAGAGGGACGTCAATATTTTCCTTTGAGGAGAAGCAGGAGTAAGCACAATCGATCAATCAGAAGAATTGAGTTAAAGATGGAGAGTGAAAATTTAACCTACTTCTAACCTTTTCTTGCTAACCACGCAGAATCTCGGGGCGAGATTCCTGTTAAGAGGGGTAGTATGGTCACACCCCAAAATTTCAAATTTTGGTTTGTGACCCAATTCCACTAAATTTCAACATTTTTTTATAATAGATTAAAATTTTATTATAAATTAATTAGATAATTAGAGAAATATAATTTATTTTAGGCAAAAGAGCTATTTTCTAAATTAAATAAATTAATTTAGGTTATTAATATTTTGTATGTTGACTCCAAAACTTGTTTTGGTTTGATCAAATCATCATGACAACAAGAGAAATAAGACAAGGCGCTAAAGACTTTCAATAAGAGAAGTGAAGTACTTCAGCCATAACAAGACACGAAGCAATGGATGTCAGCGTACGCTATTGTTTGTAGAGTAATGAGTGATTGTGTGTTATGATTGTTTTAGGTTGTTTGAGCCTATCCTTTCTTGTTCAACATTTTATCCATGGAACCTATCTACAACCTTTGATGCATATATTGTGGTCCTATTTTCACATTCATAATTCTTTAGCTCATCATTCATTGTCCATTCCATTATTTCCTTTTTTATCTTTACAAACTGTTGTCATGTATGTTCAAATTTCTAGGTCCCACTATCTTTGAATCTTGGGACAAGATTCCTTTTAAGGGGGTATTGTCACACCCTATATTTTTCAAATTCGGGTTGTGAGCCTTTCTGACACTCAGAAGGCATAATTCTCATAATATTGTCACTTGAATCCTTCCACACATCCCTTTTTCCCTTAACCTTATGATTACCAAAACACCGAGTGTCATTATTATTTTTTTTCTCACATCCCTGCTTTTCCTAGCTTTGCTTAATGTCTCTTCCCACCAAGCATAAACTTATCTAATGCGGTCAATAGCCAAATCAAAACCTTGTCTAACACTTTGTCCCACTATAACTGCACACCATGAAAACTAGTTCATTCATCCATCCTTGTAAGCCTACGAGTGTTCTCTTCTTCCTGGTCTTGCTCATACCAGGTCCAACAAAATCTAGACTATGCTAGTATTCCAACTACACAGAATGTCCAACTTGACAACATCATGTTCATTTACTTCCTCTCGATGCTTCCATTTGCTCCCATGGGCCAAGCAGTGAACTAGGCTCATGCTAGTGCTCAACAAACATCATCCACAAGCCACTTAATGAGATATTTTTGTTGCCCCTAGCTCATCTATCAATACCCACAAAAGAAGAGATGAAACTAACAGCCAAATGGGCATTACTCGACCAAACCTCACCAGAAAGCTGTGACCCTTGCAATCGTGGAACACATCACTCTGGTATCCTTTGTTTGCTTTTTAGAACTTTGTAAGAGCTTTGTAAGGAGTTTCCTTTAGCTATGTTGAGAGGCACCACTACTTAGCTGTTTTGTAGGGATAACCTTCACTATTTGTTTCCTGTTTTGGTGTTTATGATGGCAGGAAATGACGACGGTGAGATGGCTTAACCCTCACAATTTGCTGAATGCGTGAGCCAAGAGCAGCTCCAGAAGGCTTTGCAGGCTGCTCAGAGTGATTTGGCAGAGACAATCACCAGAGCTGTTACTAATGTGGTCAGCAAGCTTCACATTGGAGAAATCATCGAGCGATTGGAGAAGCGGGTCTCTAAGTTAACCGATCAGGTTGTCACATTGGAGACCGCTCCCAAAACCAATGATACGAACACCAATAACAACAATAACGACGTTGAAGACGTCCATGATGAAGACACGGTGTATAAGGCTGATGGCACCGTGGATAGGTCAGCTACAAGGACCGCAAGATTACGATGTCGTTTGCACCATAATACTCAAGGTATGGGTGGTTTCCATAACTACAATCGTCGTCCACATGGTAACTATGCTCCAGATGACCCGTATGCTAAAATTAAGTTTTCAATTCCTTCGTTTTTGAGTCAATATGATGGTAATGTTTATCTTGATTGGGAGATGACTGTAGAACAGAAATTTAATGCCCATCTTATTCCTGAACAACATAGAGTTAGACAAGCTACTAGTGAGTTTAAGAACTTTGCTATTGTTTGGTGGAGTGGTCTAGCTGCTGAAACTGATTTGCCTACTACTTGGGAAGAACTTAAGGTAGCAATGCATGATCGTTTTGTTTCTCCTTCTTTTTATAGATAGATTCGTAATAAACTGCAGTGTTTAGAACAAGGAGATAAAACTGTTCAGGAGTACTTTAGTGAGCTTCAGAAGGGTTTGATTCGTTGTGCTATAGTTGAAAAAGTAGAGGATCAGATTTGTCGCTTTTATTCTGGTTTAAGAAAGGAAATTCAGGACATCCTTGATTATAAAGAATATTATACCCTTAGCCAGTGTTTCTAGTATGCTATGCTTGTAGAGAAAGAATCACAGGGACTTTTCCAGGCTTTCGAGGAGTATAGCAAGTCGAGGAACTCCTACCCCACACGCTCGACAGGGCGGGGCTGCCCAGGCCATCTTTCCGGCCGCCCCCACCAGCAGCTACCAAGGGAACCAGTGTTGTCTCTGCAGCCCCAAGATCAACCCCTGCATCTTCTATGTGCTCAGGTAAAACTTCTGTGCAGGTACCAGCTAGTAGTGCCTCCTCTTTTGCTTCGACGGGGCGCACTATAGGGATTCAGTGCCACCGCTGCCATGGACTTGGTCATGTGCAGAAAGATTGTCTAAGTAGGCGGGCATATGTGGTGACAGATGATGGTGGTTACATGAGCACCTCCGATGTGGAGGATGAGGAGGAGGACGTCGCTGCCACCAACAGTGACCTCGTCCTTGGAAGCGGAGACACCACCGGATACATGAACATTATTGTTCAGCGTGTCCTTAGCACACAAGTTCATTAGCCCGAGACGATGCAGCGCCACAACTTGTTCCAGATTTTCTTCGTCATCAAGAACTATCGAGCACGTGTCATCATTGATGGAGGGAGCTGCAATAACATGGTGAGTTCTGACGTGGTCAACAAGCTTGCTTTGATCACACACCTACATCCACATTCGTACAACATTCAGTGGTTAAATGACTCTGGGAAAGCTAAGGTAATACAAACTTGTAGAGTTCCTTTTTCCATTGGTTCCTATGTGGATTCTGTTGATTGTGATGTCGTACCCATGCAAGCATGTTCACTTTTATTGCGTAGACCTTGGGAATTTGATAATGATGTTGTACACCATGGTAGAAGTAATAAGTACACTTTTATGCATAAAGGAAGTAAAATTACTTTGTTACCAATGACCCCTGCTGAAATTATACAAGCTGATTTAGAAAGGGCTTCTAGTTTGAAACATAAAGATCCTGAAATTCAACAACCTATTAATTCTAATTCTACAACTAGTAATGTTAATGATTCTTTAAGTTCTAAGGGTGCTGGAATTAAATTACTTGGTTGTTCATGTCTTGCAACAAAATATGAGCTTGCTGAAATTTCTGATAATGATGATATTTGCTATGCTTTGATATGCAAACAAGCTTTGTTTTCGCTTGATGATATTGCTTCTTGTGCTTTGCCTCCTGATGTCACTAAACCTTTGCAGGAGTATGAGGATGTTTTTCCAGCCGACATATCCCCGGGATTACCACCTTTGAGAGGGATTGAGCATCAAATTGATTTGATTCTGGGTGCTACTTTGCCAAACCGTGCTGCTTATAGGACCAACCCTAAGGAGACTAAGGAGATACAATGACAAGTTCAAGACCTTTTGGATCATGGTATGTTCGTCAATCACTTAGTCCTTGTGTTGTTCCTGTACTTTTGGTTCCTAAGAAAGATGGTACTTGGCGTATGTGTGTAGATTGTAGAGCCATTAATAATATTACTATTAGGTATCGTCATCCTTGTCCTAGGCTAGACGACATGCTTGATAAGTTATGTGGTGCAATAATTTTCACTAAAATTGATTTGCATAGTGGCTACCATCAAATTAGAATGAAACTTGGAGATGAATGGAAAACAGCTTTCAAAACCAAATTCGGATTATATGAGTGGTTAGTAATGCCTTTCGGTTTAACTAATGCACCTAGTACTTTCATGTGCTTGATGAATGAGGTTTTAAGAGCTTTCATTGGCAAATTTGTGGTAGTTTACTTTGATAATATCTTGATTTATAGCAAATCCATAGATGAACATATGAATCATTTGCGTGCTGTTTTTGATGCTTTACGAGATGCACGTGTATTTGGTAACCTTGAGAAGTGCACCTTTTGCACGGATCAAGTCTCTTTTCTTGGCTATGTTGTGACTCCACAGGGAATTGAGGTGGATGAGGCGAAGATTGAATCCATAAAGAGCTGGCCTGTACCAAAAACTATCACACAGGTGAGGAGTTTTCTTGGTCTTGCAGGTTTCTACCGCCGCTTTGTCAAAGATTTCGGCACCATTGGTGCACCTTTGCATGAGTTGACAAAGAAGGGCGTTGATTTCCATTGGGGTAAGGTACATCATGAGTCTTTTGATGCTTTGAAGGATAAACTTACACATGCACCATTGCTGCAATTACCTAATTTTGATAAAATTTTTGAGCCTGAATGTGATGCTAGTGGTATAGGCATTGGTGGTGTTTTGATGCAAGATAGTAAACATGTTGCATACTTTAGTGAGAAAATTACTGGGCCTGTTTTAAATTACTCCACGTATGATAAGGAATTATATGCACTTGTACGTTGTTTAGAGACGTGGCGTCATTATTTATTGTCCAAAGAATTTGTTATTCATTCTGATCATGAATCGCTTAAGTATATTTGTTCTCAATGTACTTTGAACCGTAGACATGCTAAATGGATTGAGTTTATAGAGTCTTTTCCTTACATTATTAAACATAAGAAAGGGAAGGATAATGTGATCGCTAATGCTTTATCTAGGCGCTATACTTTATTGTCTCAACTAGATTGTAGAATTTTTGGACTTGAGGCAATTAAAGAACAATATGTTGTTGATGTTGATTTTAAGGATGTATTGCAGCATTGTAAAGAAGGTCGTGCATGGAACAAATTTGTGTTGACTGATGGATTCTTGTTTAGAGCTAATTGCCTATGCATTCTAGTTGGTTCTATTCGTCTTTTGTTGTTACAGGAGGCGCATGGAGGTGGATTGATGGGTCATTTTGGTGCCAAGAAGACTGAGGATATTTTGGCTACACACTTCTTTTGGCCAAGGATGAGGATAGATGTTGAGCGCTTTGTTGCTCTCTGCACTACATGTCAAAAAGCTAAGTCTCGCTTGAATCAACATGGTTTATACATGCCATTTTCTGTTCCTTCTATTCCTTGGGCGGATATTTCTATGGACTTTGTTTTAGGACTGCCTAGGACTAAGAGGGGGAGTGATAGTATTTTTGTTGTTGTGGATAGATTTTCTAAGATGGCACACTTTATACCATGTCATAAGACTGATGATGCTTGTTATATTGCTGATCTCTTTTTCAAAGAAATTGTATGTTTGCATGGTGTGCCTTCTACTATTGTTTCAGATCATGATGCAAAATTCTTGAGTCACTTTTGGCGCACGCTTTGAAATAAGTTGGGTACAAAGTTGTTGTTTTCTACAACTTGTCACCCACAAACTGATGGACAAACTGAGGTGGTGAACCACACTTTGGGTACTATGTTGAGAGCTATTGTGATGAAAAATTTGAAGCAATGGGAAGAATGTTTGCCTCATGTTGAGTTTGCATATAATCGGGCAACACATTCTACTACCAAGGTAAGTCCTTTCAAGGTAGTGTATGATTTTGATCCCAGTACTCCACTTGATATACTTCCTCTACCTATTCATGAGAGAGTTCATGTTGATGCTAAGGAGTGTGCTGAATTTATTTTGCAAATGCATGAGACCACTAGACTTAGCATTGAAAATATGAATGACAAGTATAAAATTGCTGGTAGTAAAGGTAGAAAAGAAGTAAAACTTGATGTAGGAGATTTACTATGGTTACACTTGAGAAAGGATAGATTTCCAGATTTGAGAAAGTCTAAATTAATGCCTAGAGCTGATGGTCCTTTCAAAATAATTGAGAGGATTAATGATAATACATACAAACTTGAGTTGCCTCCCGAGTTCGGGGTTTGTCCTACTTTTAACATTTCGGATTTGAAACCATACTTAGGAGAAGAGGATGAGCTTGAGTCAAGGATGACTCCACTTCAAGAGGGGGAGGATGATGAGGACATCACTCCTAAGGATATATGCAACACTCCTCCAATTCTAGACTTGCAAGATCCAATGACTAGAGCTCGTGCACGATGACTAAATTTAGAGGTGAGCTCATTTCTACGTTCTTCATCATATGTCACTTTTGAGAATGGTTTGCTACCTAATGATTATATTGTAATTAGGAACCATGGAGAGGACTAGGAGATGATGGGAGAAGGACATGGAGACGTGGACGACCAGCAAGGACGTGGAAGCCAAGGTGGAGGCCCAACCAAAACCGACTTCGAGTCTATTTCGGGGTCCAGGACCAGTCTGCACTAAAACAGATGCCCAAGACGCATACGGACTCGGATTTGGATATTCTACATATGCACGGAAAGACAAGAATAATACCTTTCCAATGCCATCGGTCTCATGTCAAAATTCATCCGGAGTCATCAGGAATCGTCAAAACAAGAGAGGGTCCAGAATCTGTTTTGGTGTTGTGTCGCCTGTTTTTGGCTTTTGGGCTTTGTATCTAGTTGAGCCCAATTAGGTGCGCATCCAGAGGGTCTTGCACAACCCTAGGGTCTTCATATACAGCTACCGCCGCACCATTAGGGTTTGGGTTTTGCTTAGATTATTCTATTCATAACAGTTTTGCCGTCATCATGGTTTGTGAGACCCCAACATCGTGAGATTCATAATATTCCTCTGCTGTTCTATAGCCGGATTGATTTGTGTGTCGCCTCCGACCAAATTAACGTATCCAGAATCTTTCGGAAGATCGGGAACCCTTGTCCACATCAATTTGTGCCGTGGGCACATGGTTGGTGGAGGTAGGCTTGTTGTTGATCCTAGGACCCGGTTCTTGGAGCGGTAACCCAGGACAATAGTGCCATGAGAAGGCTGCTATGGAACAGCTTGGCTGCTTAATTAGGAGTTCTCCCAGTGTCGGTGCAATATTTTGGTAGAGCGGGGAATAGAAGTCAAGAGGACTTTCATTTATCCGAATGACTCAAGAGGGGGCTCCTTGGGTGATGAGCTACTTATTGATAGGCTATCACTTATGGACGGGAGTGGAACCTTAGTGGCTAGCATGTACTAGGAGACCCTTTGTAAAAGCCTCGTAGTGATCTCCTGGACGCACACCTAAGAAAGTGTGCTAGTGCTTGGCCGACATGGCAACATGGAGACTCTAGTCCACCTGGCAATAGGGGACGAAATCATGACTTGTGGGTAAAGTGGTACAAACTCTGCAGAGTATCAAACTGTTATGACAGCCGTGCTCATTGTCAAGAGTGGCCTGGAATCCTTACAAGATTAGTTGATTATGGGTTGGTTATGGATTGGAATGTGATCAGGACATCACCATGCTGGATACGCGCATATCATGGCCTTCCCCAAGTGACAAGTCGTCACCAATTTGGTCGCCGCGTTCGTCTCGGATTCAACCGACACCCCTTCACGGTTTTGATGATATCTCCCACATCCGACGTCCAAAAGAAGCGTTCTTTGATGCGTTGGAAGAAGGACGACGACGCCGTCGTTTTGGTTCTTGTCCTAGCTCCAGAAGGGTCGTGAGTCATAATATGTGACCATGACAAGGTGCTGTGCTACCTATTTTGGGCCAACTTGGCCATGTATCGTGTCGGGCCTTAAGCCCATGTTGTGGGCGCCCCCCCTGGTCGCCCCCAACCCTAGGACGTCTTTGTTTCCTATATAAACTCAGTAGACGCCGTCTTTTAGTTTCGGATTTTGTTTAGTTCAGTTTTCCAGAGAGAAACTTGATCGAATTATTGTAACTGTGGCGACAAGTCCTTTTACAGTAATCCAGGGCCCCTGTTCTTGTTCTACACCACTGTGGCGATTAGTCCTTTTATGTTCAGAGCTTGAACCTTTTCTTGTGATTCGCTTCATCCATATTTGCAATTTTAGATTGTGTGTTTATCCCCTCTTGCTTGTGTTCTCGATTTCGCTTGCAGGAACAATCAAGCTGTGCTTGGTGTAACGGTTGCGGGGTTGGATCTTGTCTGATTCAAGACGGGTCGTCAACACCGAGTTCCCCAAATTCGAGTTTATCCCCTTACCTCTTGGAAGATCGGGCCATATTTACATCAAGTGGTATCAGATTTCCAGGTTCCCCGTGAGGTATTATCGTGTTCTTCCCTTTAGATTCGTTTGTGTTCATCACCTTTTGTCCATGAAAAAGCCTACAAAAAAAAATTTCCCCACCATCCCAGACACTGTTTAGCCTTTGCATAATTTAATTTCAGAGTCCGTAGTGTTGAGTTTGTGTCCTAGTCGAGTTCAGTTGCTGGTTTGAATTTGTGTTTCGATTCGGTTTGTGTTTTGATCTCCGCTGCACACCACCATCACCATAGTGTTTTCCATTGGATTCACCATCGTGTCACCCACCCACCACACCCACAATCTGTTGCCAACAAAAAAACCCTACCCGATTCGATTTCCCCCCCCCCCCTCACCCCTCAAACCCTATCTTGACATACCTTCGGTAAAACAGGCATAACTTTTTGCTCGTTACTCTGATTGGGCTGAAATTTTTACAGCATATTCTTCACTCAAAGTTGAGGTGACCCACACTGGGCTTTTCCCTGTGTGCCCTCATCAAAAAATTCAAAAAACATCGAGAAAAAATAGAAAAAAAATTGTCAAGTCAAAAATAGCGCTTTCGGTGAAACTTTGAGATTTTGCCTACCCTTTGTTTTTCCTCTGTTTGAGTTGAAACTTCTTGTGGTTCCTTCCTTTGTGTTCCTCTATCACAGAAAACTAGTGGAAAAATCATACAAAAAAAATCAAGATTTTGATTTGCACCCCCCCCCCCCCCCCCCCCCGCCCTGAAAATTTTATGTCTGTGAAGTCTGTTTTGTTCCTTGCTGCCTTTTCCATTGTTCTTGCTGTCACAACTATTTTTGAACATGATTCTTTTGCCAGCAATTAGGACACTGCTTTGGACATTTATTCAGTGCTACTATCTGTTATTGAATTGTGTTCCAGTGACATACATATTAGCCTTCCAAGCTATACATATTGCAGCACAGGTTTCTTCCTTGCAACTGTTACACCCAAGCTCAACTACAGATTGTGTCGACCTGTTTAGCTTTGGTAAGAACACTTGCAAGATTGTGATACATTGCTTCTGATATTGTTTTCCACTTTCTACACCCTCTGCTGCCTGCTAGTTGATAGGGCTAATCTTTTTGTTTAGTCTTGTCTTTTGCTTTTAACCATGTCAGAGAAAGGGAAAGGGACACCTGGAGAGTTGGAGTCCCCTATAGACTTCAATGATTGCGTCTCCAAGGCCGAGCTCATGAAGCTTCTTGCGGACCAACGTACATTCATGGAAACGAAGTTTGCCGAGTTGATGGGTCACATCAACACTGTTGTCCACCGCATTGAGGATGTGGAACGACGACCTCCACCTCAACGAGCTGCTGATGATGATGATTTTGACTGTGATGCAGACCGTCTTCACCGTAATCGACACGGTATGGGAGGTAATAACAATCGTGGTAATACTGATACTTTTGTTAAGCCCAAATTTAACATACCACCTTTTGCCGGTAGTGCTGACCCTGAAGCATACCTTGATTGGGAACTTGCTGTTGAACAGAAATTTAATTCTTATTTAGTTCCTGCTGAGCATAGAGTTAGACTTGCTACTAGTGAGTTTACAGGTTTTGCTCTGTTTTGGTGGAATGATCTTTGCAATACTAATGCTGCTATACCTGCCACTTGGTCTGTTTTGAAACAACGCATGAAATCTCATTTTGTTCCTCCTTATTACCAACGTGATTTACGTTTGAAATTACAATCTTTAACACAAGGTAGTAAAACAGTAGAGGAATATTATCAGGAATTGCTTATTGGTTTAGCACGTTGTGATATACATGAAGATGATCTTGAAACTAGTGCTAGATTTTTTGGTGGTTTGAACCATGATATCCAGAATATTGTTGACTATAAAGAGTGGAATAGGTTCAGCCAATTGTATCATATTGCTCTTAAGGCTGAACGAGAAGTACAGGATCGCCTTCCACAACAATCTTGCAAGTCCAACACTGAGCAATATCTCCAGCAACGCACTGGAGTAGAGAACTTGAAGATTCATGTTGCTAAGACACCTGCAACAACTTTTCCACTTGCGCCTACTTCTGTAGTGCAATCGTCTAGTGTGCAGCACCAACACCAGAAGAAGGTTACTACTTCCGGTACTAGGAGTGGCTCCTCCACCACCATTATTTGCCACCGCTGCAAGGGCATGGGACATGTCATGAAGGATTGCCCTAGTCGTCGTGCTTTCATTGCTACCGCTGATGGGTATGAAAGTTCTAGTGATGTTGATGATGGATTTGCTCGTATGCCTAACCTTGTTGCAGATTTGACGGAGGAGCAGGAGACTACCGCCATTGATTCTATTGCTGCCACTGCGGGCTTTCCTAGCCTCATTGTACAGCGTGTGTTGACCACTCGGGTGGGACAAGAGGAAGAACAACAACGCAACAATTTATTCTACATGTACCTCATTGTTGCGGGCCGCCGTGTTCTCACCATCATTGATACTGGGAGCTGTAACAACTTGGTAAGTTCTGATTTGGTAAGCAAACTTGGCTTGACCACGCATGCACTACATCAGCCCTACCACATCAAATGGTTCAACAATAGTGGTACGGCACAGGTAACTTGATCAGCACGCATACACTTTTCAGTAGGTTCTTATCAAGACTTTGTTGATTTTCATGTTGTACCTATGCAAGCATGTTCGCTTTTATTAGGCCGTCCATGGGAATATGATACGGATGCTGCCCATCATGGTAGAACAAATACATATACATTCGTGCATAAGGACAGGAATATTACTTTACGTCCGTTATTGCCTGCTGATATTAGAAATCATTTTAAACTGCTTACTGAAAATACTGAGAATAAACATGATAACAAACAACTTTCTGATGTTAAACATAAGGCTATTCAGTTAAAGGGAGGTGCTTTTCTTGCTATGACATCTACTGTTACTGATCTTTGTGATAATCATGATGCACCTTGCTATACTATGCTTTGTCATGATATATCTTTTATTGATGGTCATGTATCTTGTACTTTGCATTCTGCTAGTACTAACCTTTTGCAGGAGATTGATGCTGAGATGGAGTCGAGGGCAAATCCAATTCAAGAAGGGGAGGATGATGAGGACATCACCATGCTGGATACGCGCATATCATGGCCGTCCCCAAGTTACAAGTTGTCACCAACTCGGTCGCAGTGTTCATCTCGGATTCAGCCGACACCCCTTCACGGTTTTGATGATATCTCCCACATCCGACGTCCAAACGAGGCGTTCTTTGATGCGTTGGAAAGGAGACGACGACGCCGTCGTTTTTGTTCTGGTCCTAGCTCCAGAAGGGTCGTGAGTCATAATATGTGACCATGACAAGGTGCTGTGCCACCTATTTTGGGCCAACTTGGCCATGTATCGTGTCGGGCCTTAAGCCCATGTTGTGGGCGCCCCCCCTGGTCGCCCCCAACCCTAGGACGTCTTTGTTTCCTATATAAACTCAGTAGCCGCCGTCTTTTAGTTTTGGGTTTTGTTTAGTTCAGTTTTCTAGAGAGAAACTTGATCGAATTATTGTAACTGTGGCGACAAGTCCTTTTATATTAATCCAGGGCCCCTGTTCTTGTTCTACACCACTGTGGCGATTAGTCCTTTTGTGTTCAGAGCTTGAACCTTTTCTTGTGATTCATTTCATCCATATTTGCAATTTCAGATTGCGTGTTTATCCTCTCTTGCTTGTATTCTCGATTTCGCTTGCAGGAACAATCAAGTTGTGCTTGGTGTAACGGTTGCGGGGTTGGATCTTGTCTGATTCAAGCCGGGTCGTCGACGCTGAGTTCTCCAAATTCGAGTTTATCCCCTTACCTCTCGGAAGATCGGGCCATATTTACATCAGAATGGTTGGGAATGGTTGGATGGTTTGGACTTGCTTGGATAGTACCCTGTGGATTGAGGGTTGGGATGACCCCACTTAGTAATTAGGATGCTTAGGGAATTAAAAGCTCATGCAAATAACCCCATTAAGCCTTCCTTGTCTATAGCCCCATGTCATCTTTTCCCCCATTTGCTGAGTATGACACGTACTCACCCTTGCTATATCCCACATTGCTGCTCAGCTACAGCAGAAGGAAGGTACAACTATGAAGATGATGAAGGAGTCTAGGCATGCGGTCTTCCGGTTGACTTCCTGTGAGAGCTGAAGGACGCCAACGCATAGTTATTCCGCTACAATGTAATCTTTTACTTTTGACCTACGAGTCACCTTTGTAATAATGTTATCAATTTAATAAAGATATTGTTCTTTTATCACAATAATTGTCCTGTGTGTGTGAAAGCTTGATCCTGGGCACGCATACAGATGGATTCGATTTCGGTTGTTAGAACCGGGTGTGACACTTGATTGCCGCCTCACTATCACAATATAGTGGCATTTGGGTGTAGTTGAGGCCATAGTCCGAGAGTGTTTGCCTCATGTAGAAAAGTTGCGCATAACAAGCTCCCGCCACCATATATTCCGCTTTGGCGGTAGATAGAGCCACGAGTTTTGCTTCTTTGAGCTCCAAGAAACTAGAGATCTTCCAAGAAATTGACAACCACCCGATGTACTCTTTCTATTCACTTTGCAACCCACAAAGTCGGAATCCGAATACCCAAGTAGCTCAAAGTTTGATCCTCTAGGATACCATAAGCCCATGGTAGGTGTGTACTTGAGGTATCTCATTATTCTCTTCACGGCCTTCAAGTGTGACTCCTTTGAATTTGCTTGATAGCGTGCAAACAAGCACAAGCTAAACATAATGTCCGGTCTCAAAGCGGTGAGATAGGGCAAAGACCCAATGATTGATCTATATAGCTTGGGGTTCACCAGTTTCCTTTTCACATCATTATCCAAGGGTTTGCTTGTAGCCATAGGTGTGTGCAAGGGCTTGCAATTCTCCATGTTGAATCTTTTGAGAAGGTCCTTGGTATATTTTTCTTGATAAATGAAGTTTCCCTCTCTCAATTGCTTGACATGGAATCCAAGGAACATGTGCAACTCTCCAATCATTGACATTTGGAATTCCCTAGCCATCATCTCCTAAATCTCTTCATTGAACTTCTCATTGGTTGACCCATAGATGATATCATCCACATAAATTTGTCACACAAAGAGATCCTTCCCAACATGCCTCGTGAACAAGGTGCTATCAATGCTTCCAATGGTGAATCCATTCTTGAGTAGGAAGTTCCTCAAGTGTTCATACCATGTCCTCGGTGCTTGCTTGAGACCATAGAGAGCTTTCTTCAATTTGGATACATGTCTTGGATGTTTTGGGTCCTCAAACCCCAAAGGTTGTTCCACATAGACTTTTTCATTGATTTCTCCATTCAAGAAGGCACTCTTGACATCCATTTGAAAGAGCTTGAAGCCATTATGTGATGCATAGGCAAGTAAGATCCGAATAGCTTCAAGATGGGCCACGGGAGCAAAGGTCTCTTCAAAGTCAATCCCCGACACTTGAGAATATCCCTTAGCCACTAGGCGAGCCTTGTTCTTGACAATTGCTCCTTTCTTATCTTGCTTGCTCTTGAAGACCCACTTGGTGCCAACCACATTATGATTCTTGGGTCTCTCAACCAATTTCCACACTTTGCACCTCTTGATATTGTTCAAATCTTCTTGCATGGCAATTACCCACTTGTGATCATCCATAGCTTCATCAAAGGTAGTGGGCTCAATCATGGAGATGAAAGAAAAGTTCTCATTCTCAACATTGGCCTCATCATTATTCTCTTCACTCATATAGTTGGGCTTATATTGATTCCTCCTTGTCTTTATTCCACGAGATGGATTCCCAATGATCAAATCTTGTGAATGATCTTTGTTGATGCCCTTGGGTCTAGGATGGTATTTTCTTTTTGTGGGAGAGGCTCTTGGTGAAGTGTCTTGTGCATCATGTATTGTTTGCTCTCTTGATATATGAGTGTCTTGTATCCTAAGAGAGGTGGAGGAGTCACTCTTATGCTTTCTTATTTTGGACTTTGGGCTTGAGATGGATAGGAGGTTATCTTGTGAAGAACTAGGAGAAGTGGTTTGTGATGAAGTATGTGGTGAGGTTTGTGGCTCACTTCTCACTTGAGATTCCTCATCATTTGGTGGGTGTACTCTCAATGAATGTTGGAAGGAGCTTGTGGGAGTATTTGTTGCATCTTGGGTTGTTTGTTGTGCCTCGGAGGATGAGGTAGGTTGAGGTGGTGGAGTAGAGGGCTCATCAACATCACCATCATTGGCCTCGTGGGGTAAAACCTCGTCCACGGGCATGTTTCTCAAAGCTTCCCTCATAGGCTCATCTCCAATGCCCACTTCATGAAATTCATCCTCCTTTTGGGACCTATTCGACTCATCAAATTGCACATCATAGGATTCCTCCACACATCCGGTGGTGGAGTTGTAGACCCTATATGCTTTAGAAGTCCCAGAGTACCAACAAGAATGCCTTCGTAAGTTCTGATCTCAAATTTCCCGGGCTTTCTCCTCTTCTTGAGAATGTAACACTTGCATCCAAAGACTCGGAAATAGGAAATATTGGGTTTCCGTCCCACCAATAGCTCATATGGTGTCTTCTTCAACAAACGGTGGAGATAGACACGGTTGGAGGTGTAGCAAGCCATGTTGATTGCCTCCGCCCAAAACCTCTCATGAGTTCCATACTCATCCAACATGGCACGAGCAAGAGTGATGAGCGTCTTGTTCTTCCTCTCAACTACTCCATTTTGCTCGGGAGTATATGTAGCGGAGAATTCATGTTTGATTCCCTTCTTGTCACAATATTCCTCCATTGTGGTGTTTTTGAATTTCGTCTCATTGTCACTCCTTATCTTCACAATGCTAGCATTGAACTCATTCTTTGCCCTCTTGGTAAACTTTCTGAAGATACCACTGGCTTGAGATTTGTCCACAAGAAAGAAGGTCCAAGTATATCTCGTAAAATCATCAACAATCACCAAGAAATATAGATTACCTCCTAGACTCTTGTAATATGTTGGCCCAAACAAGTCCATATGCAAGAGCTCTAGAGGACGAGATGTAGACATGAATGACTTAGTGGGATATGAGGATGCAACTTGTTTCCCCGCCTGACAAGCGCTGCACAATTTATCCTTCTCAAAGGTCACATCCTTGATTCCTTCAACTAGATTCCTCTTGACAATCTTCTTGAGCTGATTCATTCCAACATGTGCTAGCCTTCTATGCCACAACCATCCCTTGGATGCCTTAGTGAATAGGCAAGTGCTTGGTGGCATATTGCTTGACTTGAAGTCTATGACATACAAGTTCCAATGTCTCACTCCATGAAATACTAGCCCTCTATTGACATTCTCAATGGTTGCACCATCCTCATCAAACGTGCACTTGAAACCCATGTCACAAAGTTGACCAATATATAGAAGGTTGAAGTTGAGGGTTTCCACAAGGAATACCTTGGAGAGATGGAGGTCATTTGTGATGGCCACCTTGCCCGAGCCTCTAACTCTTCCTTTTGAGTTATCCCCAAAAGTCACCTTCTCACTCTCTTCGTCTTCATCAATGGTGGTGAACATGGTTGGCTTTCCGGTCATGTGTTGAGTGCACCCACTATCAAGAATCTAATGAGTGCCTCCACTCTTGTAGTTGACCCTAGTAGTAGCCATAAGACGAGCACTAGAGGAAGAGGAATTAGTATCCAAAGCATTACTTGATTGACTAACACTAACCTCATGATGTCGAGCAATGAGACCATCCTCATAGATAGGGATTCTTGCAATCCCATCCAATAGTCTCCTCCTAATGGGATAGTGAGGAGCATGATATCTCCAATGTCCATGATCATCCCCCATGTGCACATTGTCAAGGTTGTAGTAATAGGGAGGATCATAGAGTCAAGTGATGTGCTCAAGCACATGTCCCACTTAAGAGTGGAGCACAAGTATCATCTCCATTGCTCTCTCAATTGAGAGCTCATGTCTCCTATTGACTACCTTCTCAAGTAAGAAACTCCTCTCAGGAGTTGTGATTTGTTGGAGGACCTTGTCAATCACTTCATGTGGTGCAATCTTCCGAAGTCCCCTAAAATAGTTAATCCTACACACAAGATCATAGATGCTCAATAAATTATCACAAAGGTCATCATTTGGATTTCTCACAAATTCACTAAGTTCAAAGAGGAGGTCTTGTTGGTGAGCTCGACGAAGATGCCAAAGATGATCTTGTGCTAGAGGAAGCAGAGGGGGTCAAGGTGTCGGAGCCGTAGCCGCAAGATTGATCATCTCAAATGATCGAGCGAGCATTGTTGTCGATGCTCCCCCTATGCCAATGCTTGGTCCACTCAAAGTGCTTAAAGTAGGACTGGGAATGACACTTGAGGTAGAGCTTGACGAAGCGCCCGATGTATGTATTGCTCCAAAGGGTTGTAGAAGTTGTTGCAAGATAATCTTGTGGAGGAATCAAAGAAGTTTGAGCTCGAAGCTACTCCTTTCCCTTTGCTTGAGGATGCTTCATGAGTTGCCTTGAATGTCCTCTTCCATGCCATGCTTGCGGCAATCTCCTCATCCTTGAAGAGCAGCTCAATCACATCTTCTACGGAGAGACTCTTCTCCATGAGAAGGTCAAGTGTGACGTAGAAGAGCTTGCTACTCGGAACCAAGGAGAGGATCCTCTCCACTATCACGATCTTGGGAAACTCGAAAGAAGTTGCCCCAATCTTGTCCACAATACCTCGCAAGCGAATAAGAGAGTCAAGTAAGTCATCATTATCATTAGCATGAAAAGCAAAGAACTCCTTAACAATAGAACTACTAGCATGATCAATAGGAGACTCACAAACATCATCAATGCTAGTAGAGCAAGCAAGATCCAGAGACACATCATTATCAATCATCATGTTAGGCATACTAGTAGTGCAACCTATCAAGTCATTGCTAGAAGAAACTAGGCACTCACTAGTACAAGGCACATCCACGCAATCATCACAATCATCATACACATGATCATCGGTAAAGGTATTGGCAAAGTCCACAAAAGTATCCATCAACTCATCCGGAATCATGGCATTTAAGTAGCTTTTAAAGCGATCCTTCCATGAGCCATGACCCGGCCCCGAATGGGATGACATCCCAACTCAATACGGTCACTACTCAAGGCGGTTAAGCCTTATGATGAGCACTTGGCTCTGATACCACTTGAAAGGATCTTAGTGACCGAGAGGGGGGGGGTGAATCCGGAACTACCACTATGTACCAAATTCACCAAATCCTAAAATTGATCACTCAAAACAACTCCTAGACAATCCTAGTGGTGATCACACTTGCAAGATAATGATCCTATGGGAGGAACAACAAGCTAAGCATACTAGTGGATCACACAAAGACAAAACGACTCCTATGCAAGCTAGTTATCAAAGATACGCGGAAGCAAACAACTAGCTAGCAAGGAGTTCTACTCAAGCAAAGCTAATAGATCAACAAGCATATAGAAAACATACAAGCATGAGTAGCACAATACATACTAGGGTGATCAATCAAGCCAAAGCAACTCCTATACATGCTAGTGATCAAGTATGAAGGCTAAGCACTACTAGCAAGTAAAGAAGCCTATTCATGTAAGTCTACAAGGTAGTCAACTAGAGAAAGATAAGCACACAAGCATGAATAGCACGGTATGTAAATGCGGAAGGTAATGCATCAAAGTAAGGAGTAGAGTAAGAGATGGCTCATGATTTTTTTCCCGAGGTCTCGGAAGGATGGCGCCTTCCCCTACTCGTTGGACCACTCCCGCCGGAGTCTCGGTCCCTCCCACCACCAAGTGGAGTTCTCGCCCACGAGCCCGCAATCACTCCTCGAGTGAAGACATGGTGTGCATCACCGCTGCACAAAGCACAAGCTCGCCTCCCTCGAGAACTTGCCGAACTCCCCGAGTCGGCATGGGCGCTCACTATTGATACCCCTTCCAACGGCGGGCTCAAACCGTGTACAAACTTGTGACGGCCTTCACAACCAATCATGATAGGCTTGATCACCGACACCTAACCGGTCTAGGTCTCACCATAGTCCAAGAGTAACAACCTAGATCACACCCTCATGGACACCCTAGCCTTAGATGTGAAAGGTAGCTCCTTGTAACTCTCACTAGCACTCTCAATATATCCAATATCCTCTCCTAGTGCTCTCCTCTCTTGGACCTTACCAATTATCCTTAGTTATTCCTCTAGGCAAGAGAGGTCTCCAAGACCCAGCAATGAAGTTATATAGGCTCCCAACCTCAAACTAGTCGTTGCTTCACGAAATCAGCTTCCTGGGCACACTGACCGGATAGTCCGGTCAATGCCTGACCGGACAGTCCGGTCACTGCACCTCTGTGCACAAATGGCTCTGCCCCTACTGAATCTCCAACTGACCGGACAGTCCGGTCACTGGACCGGACCGTCCGTTCCACTTCCTCTCTCCATTCCAGGAAGATCCGCAAATGGCATCCTCTCTGTCGTCCCTGCACTCCTACTGACTGGATGGTCCGGTCAGTAGACCGGACTGTTCGGTCTGTATGGAGACTCCTGCAGACAGAGTTCTTGCTCCTCGTGCTAAGTCCTGGAAAACTCCACATAGTGACCGTACAGTCCGGTCTCCACTGATCCCTCTGTCCGATAACTACGTCCAGAAGCTAAAACTTGTTGTCCTCACTTAACTTGTTTTCTCGGCTTCACCACTGTCACCTAGTGCATGTGATTTCACCGAGCAACCTTGCACATCACCGACTATACATGACCTAAGAGAATGACCTAGCCCCCCTTGATAGTCCGGTTTTTCCTATGGACTCAAAGCCCTAACAACTACTCAAGTGTTCCAAACACTTGCACCATAGCTTGTTCTCCGCTTTGATCCATCTCTATCAACCCTTGGACTCCATCAAGTTCACAAGCCTCCATGCTTGCGGTCATTGTCATCAATCACGAAGGACACCACTATCCATATGATTTAAGAGATGATTCCTACAAAGACAACACTCGTGTAGATGTTAGCCCACAATTTCATAGTTGTCATCTATCACCAAAACATCCATACCACGGGGATCCAATCATCAATGGTCATGAAGCTTACAGATAGCGGTAGTGTAACACATAGAGCATCACTTCCAAAGATAAATAAATGGTCCTAAGTCTCTAGTGGGTTTTAGTTAGGAGAGCAAGGTCGTATCTGTAATGTTGGTCTACCTATATAGTCACATAGTTAAACAATTACAATCAAGTCTATACTAGTCATAGTCTAATGCACTCAACAATTCGTGTACGGATTCATGCCTGGCATACACAAGACAACTCGGTCCTAGACACACGTCGTAATCGAACGTGGAGGAGTGTAAATGACAGATAGGACTACCTAGCCGTCTAAGCACTGTGCTTACACATTTAACTAGAACTCTTGCATAGATCAAACACTAGAGCTTCTCTAAACCTATCTGGATATCCAATCCGTGTTGAGACACAACAACTAGACTAAAGTACAACTAGCATTATAGCATTTATACTATAGTAAAGGTATATGTCAATCATGACAATAAGGTAGCAAGTCTATATCATCATGAAAGCATAAAGTCCTATGACATGAATATGATATATAACCAAATAAGGAACATGTATGATAAGCACAACTATATGAAACAACTATATTAATAAAATAGAGCAAAGTCATAATACAAGAGAATAAAGGAAAGGATACAAGAGCCATACCAATACTTCTATGACTTGGAGACTTGAGCAAGACTCCACCTAAACTAAACTCCACTTGGACTAGGAAACTACTAAGTGAAAGAGGGAAATGAATAACCCTTCAGTATATGTGTTGGAGTGGAGCTCTCCCCTTTTTTATATAGGGTCCATAGGTCAGTACTGGAGAGTAACCGCCACGGAACCTCGGGCCACCGACGTTGCCAAAGAACAGAGAGAGTGACATGTGGAAAGGGAGGCCGAGCCGCCTTAGGATCAGGTCGTCTGACCTCCCCCTTAGTCCCCCGACCAGGGAGTGGGGCCTCTAGTCTTGTGCTTCCTCAGGGTGGCACACAGGTGGTTCCTCTTGTATTTTAAGTTGGTGTTCTTCGGAGGAATCCTGTGCAGCCACGTATGTAATCCAAGGAAAGTCCAGTTGGCACTGTCCCATTGGTTGAAATTGTGTTTTCACGGATTATGCTCCATTTCTCCACTTATTTTATATCAAATCCCTACATGCACATAAATCTCCAAGGATAGGTGAAATCTTATTATTTCTAACTAACACGCGAGTATGGAAATGCTAATTATTCCTATTTTTATAGGTATATTGACGGTCAAAATCGGTACTTAATGATCGTTAATGCTTGCAGCCCACCACTTCGGTTGTCCCTATCATCGGCCAACATCCTCCAAAATCCTGGCCACCATCCCTCAGTTGTCCTCTATATGGCGAGATGATGTTTACGAGTCTAATAAAATCTGGCAAGATTGACAGTTGTAGAAGCTTGGTCGCATGTCAACTACCGTGCCCAGGAGTTGGAGGTGGTGGCGTGCAGCAGGGAGAGGGCGGTGGCGATGAGCATGTTCGCACGTGAGGAAGAGAAACAGAGAGGTTGATAGAGACAAAGAGCTTGACAATTGAAGGGTTTTTTTCTTTCTATCCTTTCTTGATTAGATCTAGATACACCTTCTCTCAAACTCTTACTTAAACTATTTTTTAATTCCTACTCAAACTCTTACTTAACTCTACTTCAACTATAAATAAAATTGTAACCGACATAATCTTAACTTTTCTAACTGAGGCTTCTAATTTAATCTTGATATATAGCCACATTGAAAAGTGGCGCCAGGCCCATCAAGATTGTGTCTCCTGGTAGCGCATCTGGATCAACGAGGGTGGCAACTAAAGCTGTCCCAATGGGTCGGGCCTGGTGGGCTAGCATGAAGCCTTAAAAAAAGCACGGCACAAGCCTAGCATGACCCATCAGAATTAGGGCCCATGTTGGCACGGCCCTATGCTGAAATGGTGGAGGTGCTTACTTGCTTGAAGTACTAGCACATGAGTGAAGATCAAGAGAAGCACACCATGGAGAAGCACCATGTGGAGCGTGAGAAGATGTTTGCAAACCTGTAATTGGATGATGTTGTTCATGCCCCTGCTAATGCTGATGTTGCAGGTGGTGCTCTTACTGCTACTGGCACTTAGGTCCAGATCTTGTTTACTGGTGTAATTTGTTCTTTTGGTGTTGTGAACTTGTAACCTGGCACATTGACACTTGGAGCTGTCTGTACTCTTTTTTCCCTTCAAGGCCCAGGGATTTTAACAAGGCAGCCAACTCTTTAATCTAATTTATGTTTCCTTTGTCAATATCCTTTGTGTTTTCTATGTTCATGTTCTTCTATTGAGATTGTTGTTTAAAACTATCTATTTTTTTTTCAAACTGATTCATGAATTCTGTGAAAACTAGGGGGTAAAGTTTTTTATGCATGAGGGGTCCTTCAGGCCGGATGAGCCTTATAGTGCCTAATGGGCTAAGTGGTTCAAAAAGGCTAGCCAGGCATGATTTAGTCTCTGCGTGCCATGCTAAAGGCCAGCCCATTTGGACAGGTCTAGTGGCAACAACCTAAGATCCGGTGGCTACTGTGACTCTGGTGGACCTTTTGGGTCATAACAGAGGATGTCACCCCATGACCCTGTTAGATATAATATGGGCTGGCCCATATTTTATTTAATAATGAATAAAGTCTAGGCCCATATTAAATGTAATGGTTTAATCCCACATAAAGTATTTACTGTGTGTTCACTCAACTTAATAGATGGACTATTGTTACACCTATTAGAGATGTTGAGAGGGGCTAGAGGCGAGTCACACGCGCGCGCGCTGCCACCACCGAGCCAAGCAGAGCCGTGCCATGGCAAGGTGAGGCGTGGCATTGCGTTGCGTGGCGTGCGTGCGTGCGAGCGAGCGAGCTGAGCCGAGCCGTGCCATCAGCCTGCCTGCCGCGAGCGTGTTTGGAAGTTTTGTAGCGTGGAAACAGAAAGGCAAGATTTGAGGAAACTGAAATCCGGCTTCGATTGCTACATGTCGGTTTCCCGTTTCATTGCTTGCAGTTTCCTATTTCCTCGCCTGCAGTTTCCAAAATATTGAGGCTATATATATGTGCATCCCGGCACTACTCCAGATATACACTGTACACATTCCCATCTTCTGTTGAGTTGCCTTCCGAGTCTTCCCTGTCCCAGCGATCCGCGCGCACAGAGCTTCGGGAGAGCAGGCCTCCGGAACCTCTCCCGCAAGGCGACACCTTCTCAGGTGTGCGGGCGATCAGATTTTTAGGGAGCTCTTGAAAGCGCAACTGCTCAACCTCGTCGACTTCTTCTCGGCGTGTCCCCGATCCATGACTCGACTTCTTCCTGGTGCCACTCGAGAGA
Organism: Eleusine coracana subsp. coracana; assembly: GCA_032690845.1. Classification (NCBI taxonomy): domain Eukaryota; kingdom Viridiplantae; phylum Streptophyta; class Magnoliopsida; order Poales; family Poaceae; genus Eleusine; species Eleusine coracana. The sequence goes on along the minus strand of CM064428.1, from coordinate 40,715,711 downwards.
TAGCATGCCAATGATGTTCTATCTGCATCAACTAAGATCGACTACTTCAAGCAACGTACCATGACGACTGGTACAAATGGAGCCGTCGGTGCCTCCGGCACTGGTCCCTCCGCGGGGTACATCCTTATTCTTCTTGTGCTTACTAGTCTGATTACGATCATAACTAGTAATTGCAAATTTGTAAAATTTATCATCACCTATATGCTGCTAATAACATGGATTAAATTCAACCTGAAAATGCCTAATTTCTTAACAATCCAAAAACCTAATAGGCATTTTTCTGTTCGAGGATTTGCTGCTACGTTGAAACCTGATAGTTTTGATGGTACGTTTTACAAGAGGTGGCATGCACGGATGATACTGTGGTTGACAGCGATGAATTGCTATCACGCCGCACAGGGGAAGCCCGAACAATTCACTCCTGAAGAGGAGAAAGCGTTCGAGGCTGCCGATTAGCTGTTTCGAGGCGGTGTGATTAACGCTCTCGCTGACAAGTATGTTGATTCCTACGTCACATGTAAAATTGCCAAAGAGTTGTGGGATGCATTAGATGCTAAGTTCGGTGTCTCTGATGCTGGGAGTGAGATGTACGTCATGGAGCAAATGTTTGACTACAAGATAGTTGAGAACCGTTCTATAGTTGAACAAGCTCATGAAGTACAGGCACTAGCAAAAGAACTCGATCAATTCCATTGTGTGTTGCCCGACAAGTTTGTGGCTGGAGGTATTATCTCCAAATTACCACCCTCTTGGAAGGATTTTACAAAATCTCTAAAACACAAGAGACAAGTGTTCGGCTTGACTGACCTTATTGGCACTCTTGATGTTGAGGAGAGGGCGAGAGCAAAAGACACACGTGGAAACAGTATTGAGTCTTCTACCGCCGATGTGGCACAGAAGAAAAATAATTCTAATGCATCTCGCAATAAAAAGAAGAAGCAGGAAAAGAAAGAGAAGCCAAAGCAGACTACCATGTTTAAGAAGAAAAAGGGAAAGGAAAACGAGGGCTGTTTTCTTTGCGGCAGCAGTGAGCACTAGGCAAGTGCATGCCCAGACCGCAAATTTATCTAGCCAAAGAAATCAGCAAACATGGTAATTAGCGAGACTGCAAGAACATCGGGGTATGGTAATTTGTTACCTACTGTTCTTTCAGTTTGTCATTCGCTTGAATGGTGGATGGACACTGGGGCTAATGTTCATGTCTGTGCTGATATTTCTTTATTCTCTTCTTATCAGGCCGACGTGACTGGAGCTTTGTTGAAGGGAAATGGGTCACATGCGCATGTTCTTGGTGGTGGTACGGTTGTTCTGAATCTTACTTCGGGAAAGATCGTGCTTTTGAAGAACGTCCAGCATGTCCCCTCTATCAAGAAAAATCTAGTTAGTGGCTCTCTACTATGTAGAGATGGCTTTAAGATTGTTCTTGAGTCAAATAAATATGTACTTTCTACGTATAGGACATTTGTTAGAAAATGCTATGATTGCGGAGGCTTGTTCTGCTTCTCTTTGAATGACAATGTCTGTAATAATGTTGTGAACAATGTCTTAATTTCGAATGGGTCAAATATTTGGCAGTCATGACTTTGTCATGTTAATTTTGGTTGTATGACACGGTTAGCAAATTTGAATGTAATTCCTAAATTTAATTTAGTCAAAGGTTCCAAATCTCATGCGTGCATGCAATCTAAGCAACCTCGTAAGCCTCATAAGGCTGCGGAGGCTAAGAACTTAGAGACGTTAGAACTTGTTCATACCGATCTATGCAAAATTAATAGAGAGTTGACTAAGGGCGGCAAAAGATACTTCATGACTCTTATAGATGATTGTTCCCATTTTTGTTATATTTATTTGTTAAGAAATAAAAGATGAAGCGTTACATTACTTTAAGATCTATAAAGCTGAAGTAGAAAACCAACTTGAGAGGAAAATAAAACGGTTAAGGTCTGATCGCGCTGGAGAATATCTTTCCAATGAATTTTCTAACTTCTATGCTGAGCACGAAATTATTCATGAGAGGACACCGCCCTACTCACCTGAATGCAACGGGATCGCCGAACAAAAAAACCGCACTAAACTTATTTGGTTGAGGCCATGTTAGAGACCGCGGGGCTTTCTAAGGAATGGTGGGGTGAGGCAATACTGACAGCATGTCATGTCCTGAATAGAGTACCCACAAAGAATAAAGAAATTTCACCATTTGAGGAATGGTTCAAAAGGAAAGTAAATCTCTCATACTTGCGCACTTGGGGTTGCTTGGCTTTGGTGAATGTGCCAATCAACAAGAAGCACAAACTTGGGCCTAAAACAGTTGATTGTATTTTCCTAGGTTATGCTTTCTACAGCGTGGGTTATAGGTTCTTAGTTATTAAATCTGGAGTAGCTGACATGGTGGTCGGCACAATTTTTGAATCCAGAGATGCTACATTCTTTGAGAGCAATTTTCTTATGAAGATTGAATATAGCATTTCTGGTCATGATTCTAGAATTCCCCATGAAAATTTTACACCGGTTATACAAAATGAGGAACCCCTTGTGGAAAGTCCTGAGAAGGATGACAATGCAGTCACTCAAAAGAGCAAAAGATAAAGGATTGCAAAATCCTTTAGCGATGACTTCATTGTGTACCTTGTGGATGACACACTCAGTACCACTGAAGAGGCATATTCCTCTCCTGATGCTGACCTGTGGAAGGAAGCAGTAAGGAGTGAGATGGATTCATTTATGTCCAATGGTACTTGGGAAGTCGTTGAGTGTCCTTATGGTTGCAAACCTATAGGATGTAAATGGGTATTCAAGAAGAAGCTGAGGCCTGATGTTACTATCAATCGGTACAAGGCAAGGCTTGTGGTAAAGGGATATTTACAAAAGGAAGGTGAAGATTATTTCAACACCTATTCACCTATCGCTCGTTTGACCACAATTCGAGTATTACTTTCCCTGACAGCCTCAAATGGTCTTCTCATCCACCAGATGGATGTTAATACAACTTTCCTACATGGAGAGTTAGAGGAGGAGATCTATATGGATCAGTCCGATGGGTTTGTAATTGATGGTCAAAAAGGACTCGTATGTAAATTGCTGAAATCCCTATACGGTCTAAAACAAGCACCTAAGCAATGGCACGAGAAGTTCGAAGGAACTTTGATATCAGTCGGCTTTGCTGTGAATGAAGCTGACAAATGTGTATATTATCGGTATAGTGGGGGCGAGGGAGTTATCTTGTGTTTGTATGTTGATGATATTTTAATCTTTGGGACCAACCATAATGTGATTAAGGAGGTAAAAAATTTTCTGTCTAATAATTTTGAGATGAATGATTTGAGAGAAGCTGATGTTATACTTAATATCAAGCTGATTAGAGAAGGTAATGGTGGGGTCACACTGGTGTAGTCACACTATATGGAGAAGGTTTTGAGTCGCTTCGGGTTTAGCGATTGTCAATCTGCTCCAACACCTTATGACCCTAGTGTGCTATTAAGGAAAAATCAGAGAATAGCAAGTGATCAATTAAGATACTCCCAAATCATAGGTTCACTCATGTACTTAGCTAACGCTACGAGGCCTGACATCTCTTTTGCTGTGAGCAAATTGAGTCGGTTTGTATCAAACCTGGGAGATGGTCATTCGTGTGCTCTTGAGAGAGTAATGCGTTACCTAAAGGGTACAATGAGCTATGGCATTCACTATAATGGGTATCCAAGGGTACTAGAAGGTTATTGTGATGCCAACTGGATATCTGATGCTGATGAGATGTATGCCACGAGTGGTTTTATCTTTCTACTCGGAGGTGGCGCTGTTTCCTGGAAGTCTTGCAAGCAGACCATCTTAACGAGGTCAACCATGGAAGTAGAACTAACAGTATTAGACACCACCACAATTAAGGTTGAGTGGCTTCGTGATTTCCTTATGGACTTACCGGTGGTTGAAAAACCTAAACTAGCTATTTCCATGAACTATGACAACCAGACTGTGATAGTCAAGGTGAACAGTTCTAAAGACAACATGAAGTCATCTAGGCATGTTAAAAGGCGGCTGAAATCTGTCAGGAAAATAAGAAACTCCGGAGTAATAGCATTGGACTATGTCCATATGTCTAAAAATCTGGCAGATCAATTCACAAAGGGTTATCATGTAATGTGCTAGATAGTGCATCGAGTGAGATGGGCATGAGACCCACCTGATAAACTATTTCAGTGGTAACCTGTTCCATGTGATGGAGATCCCGTGAAGTGGAATGGCGAAACAAGCTGAAACTAATTTGAGAGGAAAGACCCTTTATTGATCCGTTTCAGATGTACTTCTTTCCTATGTTGTATGGTAGGCTGGTTTACCTTTACCTTAATGTGTTCCAATGGCTTATGAGAAGTAGAGATATCAACCTACAGGATATCATCTGAGGAATGCACCTATGTGAGTCCGATTGCTAGTCACAGTCCATGAGATGGTGGGAATCTCTAGATGCTCATGAAAGGGCCAGGAGTATGACTTATAAGCTCCAACCAGAGGGGATGCTCTTGGCGACCTAGTATCAGTAAAGAGTTTTGGTGAAACTTTCTTCGTACAAAACTATTAATTCAAGGCTTAGTCCATTGTTCAGTTGCACAAAGGCATAGCTTCTACTCTAGATGGATGTTCAACTTAACAGTCTCCATCGAAACACTGGTATATCAAACGACAGAAGGGAATGCGAGAATATTTCTTATGAACTCCAGACTTGGTGGGGATTGTTAGATATAATATGGGCTGGCCCATATTTTATTTAATAATGAATAAAGTCTAGGCATATATTAAATATAATGGTTTAATCCCACATGGAATATTTACTGCGTGTTAACTCGACTTAATAGGTGGACTATTGTTACACCTATTAGAGAAGTTGAGAGGGGCTAGAGCCGAGCCACACGCGCGCGCGCCACCGCCGAGCCGAGCCGTGCTGTGGCGAGGCGAGGCTTGGCGTAGCGTGCGTGCGAGCGAGCGAGCCAAGCCGAGCCGTGCCGTGTCAAGGTGAGGCGAGACGTGTGAGCAAGCAAGCCGTGACATGACGTGCGTGCAAGCGAGCCGTGTCGTGCCGTCTGCCTGCCGCGCGCGCGTTTGAAAGTTTTGCAGTGTGAAAACAGAAAGGCAAGATTCGAGACCGAAATCCGGCTTTGATTGTTGCATGTCGGTTTCCTGTTTTATTGCTTGTAGTTTCCTATTTCCTCGCCTGCAGTTTCCAAAGCACTGAGGCTATATATATGTGCATCCCGGCACTGCTCCAGATATACACTGTACACATTCTCATCTTCTATTGAGTTGCCTTCCGAGTCTTCCCCGGCCCGGTGATCCGCGCGCATGGAGCTTCGGGAGAGCAGGCCTCCGAAACCTCTCCCACAAAGCGACACCTGCTCGGGTGTGCGAGCGATCAGGTTTTTGGGGAGCGCTTGACGGCGCAACTGCTGAACCTCGTCGACTTCTTCCCGGCGCCGTTCGAGAGGCTGCACGACAACGATATTCTACCTGCATCAACTAAGATCGGCTACTTCAAACAATGTACCATGACGACTGATATGAATGGAGCCGCTGGTGCCTCCGGCACTGGTCCCTCCACGGGGTACATCCTTATTTCTTCTTATATTTACTAGTCTAATTACAATCATAACTAGTAATTACAAATTTGTGAAATTTGTCATCACCTATATGCTGCTAATAACATGGATTAAATTCAACCTGAAAATATCTAATTTCTTAACAGACCCTCCAGCTTGTCGAGGCCCATCCTCTTCCTCTACGTTAGATCTTATATCCTCACCGAGCTAGGTGGCTGTCCTCTCTCCCTCATGGACAGCAGCCATGGATGTGCAGTGTCCTCTCTCCACACGACAGAGACTCGATGGCGATGAGCTCCCTTGCGGTGTGGAGTGTGAGGTGGACACAGGACTTGCTTGTTGAATGCTGAGTGGCGTTGATGGCAAGGCGCCATGTCTGTTGTTTTTGGCAATAACTGTGAATGAGTTTTCATCCTTTATGAGGAGTAGCAAGGTCTTTTCCTCTGTGTGCTATTTTGGCATTTGAACTCCCTAATTTCTTATATACCACTTCCTTCGGTTTTGTTTTGTTGACTAGTGCAAACGTCAACAAAAAATGTCCAGAGGGAGTAGAACATAGGAGGTAATCGCTTAGAAGAAATTGGTCCAGTATTTCAGTAGTATTTTGCATCCTTCACGGAAAAACAAAAGAGAACTGCTCCGGTGGAGCTCTTCTTAAGTTTGCACGAATCTTAAAGCATCCACTTAATTTATTTTTAATTTTTAATTATCTTAATTACAAGGCCCGCACCTACCCTTTTAACCCAGTCGCAAAACCCATTTTAGCCCGGTCAACCCGACGAAAATAGTTCACCGCGTCGTTTTCTTCCTGGCGCTTCGCCACATCGGCCTTGCCCTCCTCCCCCGCGCGGCTCTTCTCCCCATTGCCCTCGCACTCGCGCTTCGGCCCATCGGCCTCGCCCTCCTCCATCCCGTTTCGCCCCCGCGCGGCTCGTCTCCCCATCGCCCTCGCCCCGGTGGCAGGGATCGGCCGGTGGAAAATAGATCGAGGCATCAACCCCCATTCCCCATTCGACTCTTTCTTCCTCCCCGGCGGCAGGGTTTGGATCAGCCGGTGGCCGGCGGGATCAAGCCTACACCTGCACGCCTCTTCTCCCCAACCGCGCTCGCCCGTATTGTCTTCTCTGTTCTTCTTGTTCTCAGCACGGCCGGAGTGACACTGGCCGCGGCGACCTTCGGCTTGGATCGTTCAGGCGACCTTCATCACCCTGTCTGTGTTGTGTTGGTGCTGAGGAGGGCGTGGCAGTCCAGTCCGGCAAACACCTCACCCGCCTCCATCGACTTGCTCTGTCATGGCCTTTGCTGCTGTTATGTATGACTGGATATGGATGACAATACGTTATGTGATCTGCTTCGTGCCCACCGGCGAGGTATACGTCCCGATCTGATATTACTTTTGGTTACTCTTGATTCTCAAAACCAGTATGGTGGCCTTTGCTGCTGCTCTTATGTCTTGGTATAAGATGCAGTTTTGTAAAAATGATTTAGTTTTGGAGTGTAGCAGGATGCTGATAGTTGAAGTAGTGTTGCTACGGAAAATGTATGAAAAAATTCTATCTACACGTTGAATGAAATAAGCCCACCTGACTATCTTGGTTTATTCTCTTGGATCCTCTTGTTAGGAAATGTGATAACTTATTGAGAAAGAGCATCTTACCCAAGAAAAAAACATTATGAAATGGAGAAACTCCATCACGCCATAAATAGCAGTTTTGATGCAGTTTTGATTCATAAATAGCAGTTTTGAGAAATTAATCTATAAAGTTATTCTGTGATCTGGTTATGTGAAGGCACTGTTCATTTCAATTATGCCATATGGACCAAAGCATAACAGATGACATCATATTCAGAACCTAAACCCTGAACCCCTTCAACCAAGATGACAAGCCACACAAAATATTTCATAAGAAATGACAACTGTAAATGCCAACAGACTTATCTATATATCTCTAAAAGAAATATATATATCTCTAAAACAATGTGGCGTGATGGAGCATCCACATGCCACATCTTATTGGCTTCATAATTTTTGTGCTGCTATTTATGAATCAAAACTGCCGCAACTAGACCACTACTCAACAATGAAAGCATTTGTGCCTCTAATTTAGTAGAAAAGAATATATTGTACATATTGTTTTATTTTTTTTTGAACTCTATGTGCATATTTTACTGTCACACTCATGGAGCAGTGTTGTCTTTCTTTTAGGGTAGACTAAACTAAGAAAACTAGAATTATTTGTCGTATAATTATTATACTTTCAAAATAATTTGGAAGAGTTTCTCCATTTCATAATGTTTTTTTCTTGGGTAAGATGCTCTTTCTCAATAAGTTATCACATTTCCTAACAAGAGGATCCAAGAGAATAAACCAAGATAGTCAGGTGGGCTTATTTCATTCAACGTGTAGATAGAATTTTTTCATACATTTTCTGTAGCAACACTACTTCAACTATCAGCATCCTGCTACACTCCAAAACTAAATCATTTTTACAAAACTGCATCTTATACCAAGGCATAAGAGCAGCAGCAAAAGCCACGATACTGGTTTTGAGAATCAAGAGTAACCAAAAGTAATATCAGATCGGGACGCATACCTCGCCGGTGGGCATGAAGCAGATCACACAACGTGTTGTCATCCATATCCAGTCATACATAACAGCAGCAGCAAAGGCCATGACAGAGCAAGTCGATGGAGGCGGGTGAGGTGTTTGCCGGACTGGACTGCCACGCCCTCCTCAGCACCAACACAACACAGACAGGGTGATGAAGGTTGCCTGAACGATCCAAGCCGAAGGTCGCCGTGGCCAGTGTCACTCCGGCCGTGCTGAGAACGAGAAGAACAGAGAAGACAATACGGGCGAGCGCGGTTGGGGAGAAGAGGCGTGCGGGCGTAGGCTTGATCCCGCCGGCCACCGGCTGATCCAAACCCTGCCGCCGGGGAGGAAGAAAGAGTCGAATGGGGAATGGGGGTTGATGCCTCGATCTGTTTTCCACCAGCCGATCCCTGCCGCCGGGGCGAGGGCGATGGGGAGACGAGCCGCGCGGGGGCGAAACGGGATGGAGGAGGGCGAGGCCGATGGGCCGAAGCGCGAGTGCGAGGGCAATGGGGAGAAGAGCCGCGCGGGGGAGGAGGGCAAGGCCGATGTGGCGAAGCGCCAGGAAGAAGACGACGCGGTGAACTATTCTCCTCTGGTTATCAACCGTCCTAAAACAATTGACCTCGCCGAAAAGGCTAATCCCTGCCTGCGAATCAAGAACACAAGCAAGAACAAAGAAGAAGGCAACACAATTGCAGATGTATTATGAATCTCACGAAGTTGGGGTCTCACAAACCGTGATGATGGCGAAACTGTTATGAACAGAATAATCTAAGCAAAACCCAAACCCTAATGGTGCGGCAGCGGCTGTATATGAAGATGCTAGGGTCGTGCAAGACCCTCTGTACGCACCCCTACTTGGGCTCAACTAGATACAAAGCCCAAAGGCCAAAAACAGACGACACAACACCGAAACAGATTCTGGACTCTCTCTTGTTTTGACGATTCCTGATGACTCCAGATGAATTTTGATATGAGACTGACGGCATTGGAAAGGTCTTCTTCTTATCTTTCCGTGCATATGTAGAACGTCCAAATCCGAGTCCGTATGCGTCTTGGGCATCCGTTTTAGTGCAGACTAGTCCTGAGCCCCAAAACAGACTCGAAGTCGGTTTTGGTTGGGCCTCCACCTTGTCTTCCACGTCCTTGCTGGTCCTCCACGTCTCGAAGTCCTTCTCCCATCATCTCCTGGTCCTCTCCATGGTTCCTAATTACAATATAATCATTAGGTAGCAAACCATTCTCAAAAGTGACATATAATGAAGAACGTAGGAACGAGCTCACCTCTAAATTTAGTTGTCGTGCACGAGCTCTAGTCATTGGACCTTGCAAGTCCAGAATTGGAGGAGTGTTGCATGTATCCTTAGGAGTGATGTCCTCATCATCCTCTCCCTCTTGAAGTGGAGTCGTCCTCGACTCAAGCTCATTCTCTTCTCCTAAGTATGGTTTCAAATCTGAAATGTTAAAAGTAGGACTAACCCCGAACTCGGGAGGCAACTCAAGTTTGTATGCATTATCATTAATGTTCTCAATTATTTTGAAAGGACCATCAGCTCTAGGCATTAATTTAGACTTTCTCAAATCTGGAAATCTATCTTTTCGCAAGTGTAACCATACTAAATCTCCTACATCAAGTTTTACTTCTTTTCTACCTTTACTACCAGCAATTTTATACTTGTCATTTATCTTTTCAATGCTAAGTCTAGTGGTCTCATGCATTTTCAAAATATATTCAGCACGTTCCTTAGCATCAACATGAACTCTCTCATGAATAGGTAGAGGAAGTATATCAAGTGGAGTACGGAGATCAAAACCATATACTACTTTGAAAGGACTTACCTTGGTAGTAGAATGTGTTACCCGATTATATGCAAACTCAACATGAGGCAAACATTCGTCCCATTGCTTCAAATTTTTCTTCAAAATAGCTCTCAACATAGTACCCAAAGTGCGGTTTACCACCTCAGTTTGTCCATCAGTTTGTGGGTGACAAGTTGTAGCAAACAATAACTTTGTACCCAACTTATTCCAAAGCGTGCACCAAAAGTGACTCAAGAATTTTGCATCACGATCTGAAACAATAGTAGAAGGCATACCATGCAAACGAACAATTTCTTTGAAAAAGAGATCAGCAATATAACTAGCATCATCAGTCTTGTGACATGGTATAAAGTGTGTCATCTTAGAAAATCTATCCACAACAACAAAAATACTATCACTCTCCCTCTTAGTCCTAGACAGTACTAAAACAAAGTCCATAGAAATATCCGCCCAAGGAATAGAAGGAACAGGAAGTGGCATGTATAAACCATGTGGATTCAAGCGAGACTTAGCTTTTTGACATGTAGTGCAGCGAGCAACAAAACGCTCAACATCTTTCCTCATCCTTGGCCAAAAGAAGTGTGTGGCTAAAATATCCTCCGTCTTCTTGGCACCAAAATGACCCATCAATCCACCTCCATGCGCCTCCTATAACAACAAAAGACGAACGGAACCAACTGGAATGCATAGTCAGTTAGCTCTAAACAAGAATCCATCATTAAACACAAATTTATTCCATGCACGACCTTCTTTATAATGCAGCAATACATCCTTAAAATCAACATCAGCAGCATATTGTTCTTTAATTGTCTCAAGTCCAAAAATTCTACAATCAAGTTGAGACAATAAAGTATAGCGCCTAGATAAAGCATCAGCGATCACATTATCCTTCCCTTTCTTATATTTAATAATATAAGGAAAAGACTCAATAAACTCAATCCATTTAGCATGTCTATGGTTCAAATTACATTAAGAACGAATATACTTAAATGATTCATGATCAGAATGAATAACAAATTTTTTGGGCAACAAATAATGATGCCACGTCTCTAAACAACGTACAAGTGCATACAATTCCTTATCATACGTGGAGTAATTCAAAACAGGCCCAGTAATTTTCTCACTAAAGTATGCAACAGGTTTACTATCTTGCATCAAAACACCACCAATGCCTATACCACTAGCATCACATTCAAGCTCAAAAATCTTATCAAAAATCAGGTAATTGCAGCAATGGTGCATGTGTAAGTTTATCCTTCAAAGCATCAAAAGACTCATGATGTACCTTACCCCAATGGAAATCAATGCCCTTCTTTGTCAACTCATGCAAAAGTGCAATAATGGTGCTGAAATCTTTTACAAAGCGGCGGTAGAAACCTGCAAGACTAAGAAAACTCCTCACCTGTGTGATAGTTTTTGGTACAGGCCAGCTCTTTATGGCTTCAATCTTCGCCTCATCCACCTCAATTCCCTATGGAGTCACAACATAGCCAAGAAAAGAGACTCGATCCATGCAAAAGGTGCACTTCTCAAGGTTACCAAATAAATGTGCATCTCGTAAAGCATCAAAAACAGCACACAAATGATTCATATGTTCATCTATGGATTGCTATAAATCAAGATATCATCAAAGTAAACTACCACAAATTTGCCAATGAAAGCTCTTAAAACCTCATTCATCAAGCACATGAAAGTACTAGGTGCATTAGTTAAACCAAAAGGCATTACTAACCATTCATATAATCCAAATTTGGTTTTGAAAGCTGTTTTTCATTTGTCTCCAAGTTTCATTCTAATTTGATGGTAGCCACTACGCAAATCAATTTTAGTGAAAATTATAGCACCACATAACTCATCAAGCATGTCGTCTAGCCTAGGAATAGGATGACGATACCTAATAGTAATATTATTAATGGCTCTACAATCTACACACATACGCCAAGTACCATCTTTCTTAGGAACCAAAAGTACAGAAACAGCACAAGGACTAAGTGATTGACGAACATACCCACGATCCAAAAGGTCTTGAACTTGTCGTTGTATCTCCTTAGTCTCCTCAGGGTTGGTCCTATAAGCAGCACGGTTTGGCAAAGTAGCACCCGGAATCAAATCAATTTGATGCTCAATCCCTCTCAAAGGTGGCAATCCCGGGGGTATCTCAGCTGGAAAAACATACTCATACTCCTGCAAAAGGTTAGTGACAGCAGGAGACACAGCACTAGAAGCAATATCATCAAGCGAAAACAAAGCTTCTTTGCATATCAAAGCATAGCAAATATCATCATTATCAGAAATTTTAGCAAGCTCAGATTTTGTTGCAAGACATAAACGACCTTGTAATTTAATCCCAGCACCCTTAGAACTTGAAGAATCATTAACATTACTAGGTGTAGAATTAGAATTAACAGGTTGTTGAATTTCAGGACCTTTATTTTTCAAACTAGCAGCTCTTTCTAAATCAGCTTGTACAATTTCAGCAGGGGTCATTGGTAACAAAGTAATCTTAGTTCCTTTATGCATAAAAGTGTACTTATTACTTCTACCATGGTGTACAGCATCATTATCAAATTCCCAAGGTCTACCCAATAAAAGTGAACATGCTTGCATGGGTACGACATCGCAATCAACAGAATCCACATAAGAACCAATGGAAAAAGGAACTCTACAAGTTTGTATTACCTTAGCTTTGCCAGATTCGTTTAACCACTGAATGTAGTGCGGATGTGGATGTGGACGTGTGGTCAAAGCAAGCTTGTTGACCACATCAGAACTCACCAAGTTATTGCAGCTCCCTCCATCAATGATGATACGTGCTCGGCGGTTCTTGATGACGAAGAAAATATGGAACAAGTTGTGGCGCTGCATCGTCTCGGGCTGATGAACTTGTGTGCTAAGGACACGTTGAACAATAATGTTCATGTATCCTGTGGTGTCTCCGCCTCCAAGGACGAGGTCACTGCCGGTGGCAGCGATGTCCTCCTCCTCATCCTCCACATCGGAGGTGCTCATGTAACCGCCATCGTCTGTCGCCACATATGCCCGCCTACTTGGACAATCTTTCTGCACATGACCAAGTCCATGGCAGCGGTGGCACTGAATCCCTGTAGTGAGCCCTGTCGAAGCAACAGAGGAGGCACTACTAGCTGGTACCTGCACAGAAAGTTTACCTGAGCGCGTAGAAGGTGCAGGGGCTGATCTTGGGGCTGTAGAAACAACACTGGTTCCCTTGGTATCTGCTGGTGGGGACGGCCGGAAAGATGGCCTGGGCAGCCCCGAAGTTCCCATCGAGCGTGGGGCGTAGGAGTTCCTTGACTTGTTGTAGTCCTCAAAAGCCTGGAAAAGTCCCTGTGATTCTTTCTCTGCAAGCATAACATACTGGAAACACTGGGTGAGGGTATAATATTCTTTATAATCAAGGATGTCTTGAATTTCTTTTCTTAAACCAGAATAAAAACGACAAATCTGATCCTCTACTTTTTCAACTACAGCACAACGAATCAAACCCTTCTGAAGCTCACTAAAATACTCCTGAACAGTTTTATCTCCTTGTTCTAAACGTTGCAGTTTATTACGAATCTCTCTATAAAAAGAAGGGGGAACAAAACGATCACGCATTGCTACCTTAAGTTCTTCCCAAGTAGTAGGCAAATCAGTTTCAGCAGCTAGACCACTCCACCAAACAATAGCAAAGTCCTTAAACTCACTAGTAGCTTGTCTAACTCTATGTTGTTCAGGAACAAGGTGGGCATTAAATTTTTGTTCTACAGTCATCTCCCAATCAAGATAAACATCACCATCATACTGACCCAAAAACGAAGGAATTGAAAACTTAATTTTAGCATACGGGTCATCTGGAGCATAGTTACCATGTGGACGACGATTGTAGTTATGGAAACCACCCATACCTTGAGTATTATGTTGTAAACGACGTCGTAATCGTGCGGTCCTTGTAGCTGACCTATCCACGGTGCCATCAGCCTTATACAGTGTGTCTTCATCATGGACGTCTTCAACATTGTTGTCGTTGTTATTGGTGTTCGTATTGTTAGTTTTAGGAGCGGTCTCCAACGCGACAACCTGATCGGTTAACTTAGAGACCCGCTTCTCTAACCGCTCGATGCTTTCTCCAATGTGAAGCTTGCTGACCGCATCAGTAACGGCTCTGGTGATCGTCTCTGCCAAATCACTCTGAGCAGCCTGCAAAGCCTTCTGGAGCTGCTCTTGGCTCACACACTCAGCAAATTGTGAGGGTGAAGCCATCTCTCCGTTGTCACTTCCTGCCATCACAAACACCAAAACAGGAAACAAACAGTGAAGGTTATCCCTACAAAACAGCTAAGCAGTGGTGCCTGTCAACACAACAAAAGGAAACTCCTTACAAAGCTCTTACAAAGTTCTGAAAAGCAAAGCAAAGGATACCAGAGAGATGTGTTCCATGATTGCAAGGGTCACAAAATAACCTGTGTGCTGTCCAGAAGAAATATGTAGAGCTAGGAAGGCCAAATATATATATATGAGTGGTACACAAATCAAAAACAGATAGTAAAGCTGAATAAGTGCCCAAGTAACTTGTCCCTAGTTGCTAGTCTAAGTATGTCATACAACAGTAGTGATAGCAAAGTAGAAACAAGGAGACAAAGGCATAACATGCGATAACAGGGGGCTTAGTGCAAAACAGCCAAATCCAGAAATTTCAGGGGGCTAGATGTAGCACTAGTAGAAATTCCAAATTTCTTTTTTTTATTTTATTTTTTGATATTTTTCTCCAACTCACTAACAATGGAGGAGAATCCACATAAAATTTCAGCTCAAACAGAGGTAGGATGTGGCCTACAGAAAATCTTGAAGTTGCAAAAAACGTCGGGTTTAAACTTAAATCAATTTTTTCTTTATCTTTCCGATTTTTTTTGAATTTTTTTGACGAGGGCACAGAGGGCGAAGCCTAGTGTGGGTATGCCCAATTTTGAGTCAAGAATCTCCTGTAAAAATTTCAGCCAAAACGGATAACCGAGCGAAAAGTTATGCCCGTTTTACCGAAGGGGGGTCGGAGTCGGTTTTCCAGAAACCCGAGTCGGTTAGGGGTCGAGTTTGGAATCGGGTAAGATTTTTTTGGCGGCGTGGATGCAGCGGAAAGTGGAATTTGTGGGGATTGGTCCGAGGTGTTTGATGTTGGGTTTAGGGTGGGATTAGGGTGGGTGTATCGATCAATCAACCCTAGCACACAAAGCCGATAGAACAGAGGATGGTGAAGGGGATGGCGGCTAGGGTTGCAAGGGAAACACTACTGATGAGAAAAACACAAACTAAACCAGCGACTAAACAAAAACTAGGGCACAAACTCAACACTACGGACTCTAAAATTGAAATATACAAAGGCTAAACACGTGGTTATGGGCGGAGGGGAAATTTTTTTTTTGGCTTTTCTGTGGATGATAGGATGAACACAAAACGAAATTAACTAAGGGTAGTATGAACCTGACGGTGCACCTGAAGCTCTGATACCACTTGATGTGGACAAGGGTTTCCGATCTTCCGAAAGGTTCGAGATATGTTGATTTGGTCGGAGGCGACACACAAATCGATCCGGCTTCAGAACAGCACGTTCTAAACCCCACAATCGTAGCACGACGTTTCCTCTGGTTATCAACCGTTCTAAAACAATTGACCTCGCCGAGAAGGCTAATCCCTGCCTACGAATCAAGAACACAAGTAAGAACAAAGAAGAAGGCAACATAATTGCAGATGTATTATGAATCTCACGAAGTTGGGGTCTCATAAACCATGATGATGGCGAAACTGTTATGAACAGAATAATCTAAGCAAAACCCAAACCCTAATGGTACGGTGGCGGCTGTATATGAAGACCCTAGGGTTGTGCAAGACCCTCTGGACGCACCCCTACTTGGGCTCAACTAGATACAAAGCCTAAAGGCCAAAAACAGACGACACAACACCGAAACAGATTCTGGACTCTCTCTTGTTTCGACGATTCCCGATGACTCCGGATGAATTTTGATATGAGACCGGCGGCATTGGAAAGGTTTTCTTCTTATATTTTTGTGCATATGTAGAACGTCCAAATCCGAGTCCGTATGCGTCTTGGGTATCCGTTTTAGTGCAGACTGGTCCTGAGCCCCGAAACAGACTCGAAGTCGGTTTTGGTTGGGCCTCCACCTTGGCTTCCACGTCCTTGCTGGTCCTCCATGTCTCTAAGACCTTCTCCCATCATCTCCTGGTCCTCTCCATGGTTTCTAATTACAATATAATCATTAGGTAACAAACCATTCTCAAAAGTGACATATAATGAAGAACGTAGGAACGAGCTCACCTCTAAATTTAGTCGTTGTGCACGAGCTCTAGTCATTGGACCTTGCAAGTCCAGAATTGGAGGAGTATTGCATGTATCCTTAGGAGTGATGTCCTCATCACGATCCCTGCCGCCGGGGCGAGGGCGATGGGGAGACGAGCCGTGCGGGGGCGAAACAGGATTGAGGAGGGCGAGGCCGATGGGGCGAAGCGTGAGTGCGAGGGCAATGGGGAGAAGAGCCGCGCGGGGGAGGAGGGCAAGGCCGATGTGGCGAAGCGCCAGGAAGAAGACGGCGCGGTGAACTATTTTCGTCGGGTTGACCGGGCTCAAATGGGTTTTGCGACTGGGTTAAAAGGGTAGGTGCTGGCCTTGTAATTAAGATAATTAAAAATAAAAAATGAATTAAGTGGATGCTTTAAGATTTGTGCAAACTTAAAAAGAGCTCCACCGGAGCAGTTCTCTTAAAATGGGTTTGCATTAACTACTAGTACCTAAGGTTACTCTACAACGAGGACGAAACTAACCTATCGTATTTCAAACTTTTATATTCCAAAAATACATTTTAATAACTTTAGAAGTATCTAAAATTTCTTATATTTGAAACTTATATATCACAGTATAGGTATACTAGGCGCCTAGCAAATAACCAGATAGTAAACTGAATACATTTGGACATGGGAATCATGACACTTCGTGTCAAAGCCTGTCAACTATCAAGTTAATGCTTCCTACAAAATCCTGACAAAACAACAACCTTCAAATCAGGGCCTATTAAGCTGCGTTCAAGGAACCAAGCCTGGCAGGTTTCCGTGCATTCTGACCATGAAGAAACAAAGCTCACACGTTGGACCTATCTTGATATAAACGCCTACACTGTTTCACAGGTCCATTTCCTACTCATACCTATTTCAAGAGCATGAGACAAGACGCCCTGATACAAGAGTAAGACGAAACAGAGAAGGAGACATGGAGGGCCAAAATTCCAGATTCCTCTGATTGATCGACACAGCTGGCTTGGATACAGGTTGTAAGCCCAGTCAGGGAGCATATCGTTTATCACTAACCAAGCCAGATCCACAAGCACTTACCAGTCGTACACAGCTTTCTCCATGTGTTCCAAAAGACAGCGACAAACTTGTTATCCACAGGGTAGATTGCTTTGGAAAAGAAAGAGAGAACAAATCATGTCGAAGATGACATTTCACATTTGTTGTTTCAGAATTTAGAGAATGCTGTGGTTGGAAGGAGTTGAGTTTTACTGTTCAAAATACTAGTTGATATTTTTTCAAAACTACTAGTTAATGTTTATGATAGTTTTCGAGTTGTAGAATTAATCAAAGAATATTCATAGGAATAAATGAGGGATGAATGAGAAGACAAGAACCCTGACCGTATAAATGAATAATGATTGTATTCTCTATCAGATTAATACTAAAAATCAATCAGATTGACCTTAATCTTATAAAATACTGGTTATTAGTAGTGGATTTTTTTATATTAGACCTACACCGTCGGATCAAACTATTGGTCAGTAGTTGTCGGAAAATATTTGCTAGTATTTCAGATAGTAAAACTGTTATCAGATTTTTGTATTTGATAAATGCGCGAGATTAGTAAAGCCATGTCATAAATATAGCAACATTTGTAGTCTCCTAAACTGCGCCTCATGGAAACAAATTTGGAGGATGCACTGTCAAAGGTCTGCAGCAATATAATGCAGGATGAAGTTCACCTGGCAAATATGTTCACGAACATATAGTCTTCTGGCAGAAAGCCTAATCCTTTTTCGCGATATTATTTTGTGTGATCTGATGCTGTCCGTAGCAAAGCAGAATTTAGCAGGGAATCTTCCATAGTTTCCTTGATAATTTCTGTAGCCTCCTGCCGTATTTGTGCGCATATGGAATATGTAGTCAAAGTTATCGCAATGCTCATTTGTTTTCTCCAGGTGAGAAGTAATCTGATCACCATGCAACTTACCCATCATCAGTGCATCATGGCCTACGCTGGTCTAAGTCCAACCCTACAAACCCTCATTTGAAACCCTTTTTACCTAGGACAAGATATTGGCAACCATCAAAACCTCCTTTTCCAACTACACATCAAGTGCCCACGAAGAAGTGAGGGAAAGGCAAGTGAAGTGGATGGTGGCGAATTGTAAACTCCTTTCCATCTAGCTAGTAGAGGGGGACAACATCAAACAAGACGAATAAACAAATGCCGTGGTATTGATCAATGTCGATGTTCGGCCTGCATGACCAGTGCTGATCGCCGACAACACGATCAGTGTTGCCAGTGACATGGAATATCCCCTCCCAGTAGTGCTGGTGCTGGTGGAGCTGATGATGTGGGGGTAGTAGGCTGCTGGTCGTGTCTCCCACTACCAATGTGGAAAGCAGGCACTGTTGCATTCATTGTATAGGCAGTCAATCATAAGCATCGCACTTTTGCCCATGTTTCCACGGTGACTTTGACATAATGCGCTAGAGTGCCTGATCCTTGGAACTGATATTGCAAACATTTCTTCATGGAACTCTGTAGATTGTAGAACCCCTTTCCCATGAAAAGGAATCTCAATTAATCTGGTAAATAAATCATCAGCCGGCTGGCCTGTGCTTGCCTGCTAGGTGAGCACATATAGGCACTATCGGATAGGAAATGGTAGCCTTATGTCTGATACAAATCACACATACAGTGTGCTGTTGTTTTCATTAAAGCCTATAGTACTATATCAGAAGCATTGGGCCCAGGTATATGGTGGGTCGAATGGATCGACATGCACAAGGCACAAATGTAAAAAGTGCCGCATCACTTCATTTTTAGTAATTTTTGTGATAATTAGGGTGTGTTTGGCACTGTTTATTGAACTGCTTATTGGAAGTGCTTATGGTCAATAAGTAGTTTGAACTGTCAAATAGTAAAATATCAAAGTGCTTATAACGTATAAGCACCTATAAGCACTTTGTCATTTTGTACTAGCCATAAGCACTTTGGACAAAGCACCAAAACGTAGCTTATAGTGCTTATGGGTCAGCATAAGTAGTTTTGATAGATAAGTATAAGCAGTTTTGCCAAATGGGTTGACTGCTTATATTACAATAAGCACTATAAGCAGTTTTTAAAAAATAAGCATTATAAGCACTAAAAGTACTATAAGCACTTTGAGTATAAGTAGTGCCAAACGCACCCTTATTGAGTAGTTCACGTCTTATTATTGTGAACTACAAGTTAAGTAAATTTATGATGATATTATTATGTTTAGTTCCATATCGGATATTGATGATGAGGGAGCCAAACTTATGAAGTGAAGGAAACCTCACCTATTAGGCTAGTCTTTTGAGTTGAGGGATCAATGATCTTGATTGGGGATCTAATTGGGCCTATGGTTTGATATAGGCCCATTATGACCTGGGCTGTCGGAAGGGATTCATGTGTGTGATAAATCAGATCGCACTGCTAACAAGTGGTATTAGAGTCATGGTCAACAACATCTCTTGGGCCTCACACGGTTATCAGGCCATCGGATTGGGTCTCTCAGGCCACTCGGTTGTGTAAGGGACATGGGATCACACGATTTGTGATGGAGAAGATTGTTGGATTTAGTCTCATATCAGATATTGATGATGGGATAGTCTAGGTGGAGGGAACCTCACCTATTGAAAAAGGATTGAGTGACCGAGAAGGGGGTTGAATTGGGAACTCCCATGACAAACTTTTCTTTCACACTTCTCTACTTAGCACTTAAGCAACTCCTATGTAGTTCTGCTAGAGACAATGTAGCATGGTAAAAGATCCTATGTAAAGTAAGTACAACCTACATATGCTAGTGGTTCAAACATCAATAATCGGGAACTCCCATGACAAACTTTTCTTTCACACTTCTCTATTTAGCACTCAAGCAACTCCTATGCAGTTCTGCTAGAGACACTCTAGCATGGTAAAAGATCCTATGTAAAGTAAGTACAACCTACATATGCTAGTGGTTCACACACCAATCAACTCCTATGCAAATTAGTGGTGAAGCAATCAATCAAATCAGCACGTTAAGCAAGATAGGAGTCCTACTCATGCAATTCTGGTGAAGTCCCAAGTCATACAAGATAAATTGGTCAAGCAACAAGAACTAGAGCAATACTACTTAACAAGAATGCGGAATAATAAATGCAAGTAGTAAGGAGAGGGTGTAGAGAAGGCTCAATGATTTTTACCCAGAGGTATCGAAAGGATGACGACTTCTCCTATTTCTCGTTGGATCGATTCCCGCTAGAGTATTGATCTCACTAGCCACTCAATGGTGGAGCCCTCGTATACAAGCTCACATCACTCTCGGAGAGTGCAACAAGACGTGCGGACCACTGTTCCTCGAACATAAGCTTGCCTCCCCCAAGGGCTTGTTGCACTCCTGGAGTGCGCACACAGGTGCTCTCTTCTCGATGCTCCTTTCGAAGGCGAGCATCAACTTTGTACAAAATTGTGACGGTCTTCACAACCAATTACACCTGATAGGTTCAATCACCGACACTTAACCGGTCTAGGCCCTGCCATAGACCAGGAGTAACAACACTAATCACTCTCTACAACCACCCTAGGCTAGAGATGAAGGGATGTTCTTGTTACTCTCTAAGACACTCAAAGAGAGCTCTCCCATCTTTGCCCAAGTGTCTTCTCTTCTGCTCTTGCCTCTCTATAGGTTTGCCCAGCAATTTAAATGGCCAAGAGAGGTCTCAAACACCCAGCAATAGCTAAATGTAGGCTACAACCTGAAAGGACCGAGTGACCGAGAGGGGGGGGGGTGAATCTGGAACTTGCACTATGTACCAATTTCATCAATTCCTAAAACCGACCATTCAAAACAACTCCTACACAATCCTAGTGGTGATCACACTAGCAAAATAATAAACCTATGAAAGGAACAACATCCTAAGCATACTAGTGGATCACACAAAGGCAGTACAACTCCTATGCAAGCTAGTTACCAAAGATACGCAGAAGCAAACAACAAGCTAGCAAAGGAACCTACTCATGCAATGCTACAAGATAAGGAACTAGAGCACACAAGCATGAGTAGCACAATACATACTAGGGTGATCAATCAAGCCAAAGCAACTCCTATACATGCTAGTAATCAAGTATGAAGAATAAGCACTACTAGCAAGTAAAGAAGCCTATTCATGCAAGTCTACAAGGTAGTCAACTAGAGCAAGGTAAGCACACAAGTATGAATAGCATGGTATGTAAATATGGAAAGTAATGCATCAAAGTAAGGAGTAGAGTAAGAGATGGCTCATGATTTTTTCCTAAGGCCTCGAAAGGATGGCGTCTTCCCCTACTCCTCGTTGGAGCACTCCGGCCGGAGTCCCGGTCCTTCCCACCACCAAGTGGAGTTCTCGCCCAGGAGCCCACAATCACTCCTAGAGTGAAGACACGGTGTGCGTCACCACTATACAAAGCATAGGCTCGCCTCCTCGAGAACTTGCTGGACTCCCCGAGCCGACACGGGCGCTCACTAGCGATGTCCCTTTCACCGGTGGTCTCAAACAGTGTACAAATATGTGACAGCCTTCACAACCAATCACGATAGGCTCGATCACCGACTCCTAACCGGTCTAGATCTCACAATAAACCAAGAGTAACAATCTAAATCGCACCCTCAAGGATACCCTAGCCTTAGATGTGCAAGATGCTCAAGTTACTCTCCACTAGCACTCTCAATATATCCAATATCCTCTCCTAGTGCTCTCCTCTTTTCCTCTTGGACCATACCAAATGCTCTCAGGTATTCCACTGGACAAGAGAGGTCTCTAAGACCCCAGCAATGAGGTTATATAGGCTCCCAACTGTTGGCATTTCTTAACGTTGCATCAAGAATATCACTATCCCTGGTACGACGCTAGAAATGATTTGATGTTTGTTATGCTTTTAGAGATATATGAATTAATCCGCAAGCATACGGAACATCTATTGTAGCATTTCACCCGGGAGTATTCCAAGGTATTGTATTTATTTTCCGCAGGGAAGCTAGGCGCAAGAGTATCTTGGTTTAACAAAGATATTACTATAAGAATTATACCAACTGACCAAAGACGGGGGTAAGGATGTTCGATAATGATAGGTGGGGTAGTAAAACAGGAGAAATCCACACTAAGAAAAATAAAGAGATCGGTTAAGCTAGCCGGGAGGATAGCGAGTCTAAGTCTAGAATTCCTAAGATTATATCTTAATATTTTATCTAAGTCAAGTGTCAAAATTCCTAGTTACTCGGGCTAAGTGCTTACACCAAATTCATGGTACAGCCTCGAGTCTTTCACCAATAAGTTTACTTCGGGGCACGACAACGATCCACCAATAGGGTCGGTAACTAACCTCGTACACTAGTGGGCACGTTCCCGCTAAACAACTCAGCTTGAGACTTCCTGAACATGGTGGAATACTAAATGGACGGACAGGGCTATCACCACCTGCCGCCTACCACACAGCCCATAGGGACGAATGCAAAACCAGCTAGTGCTAACTTAGGCACCACGCCTACGCTTTCACTAGATATTCTTCCGTTGGCCTAGCGGAAGAATAGTCAGGAAATAACCAAGTCTAAGTTCTATACAAGAACTAAACTTAATTAAATCCTAGCCGGTAATCCCGTAAACTATGCTTCAATGTTCTTTCCCGATATTTGTAACTTAAGGAAATTGACTAAGTAAGGATAAATACTTGACAAGATAAATAAGAAAATATAATTATATTGATAAGAGATAAGTCTTACAAAAAGAGAAAAGATACAAGAGAGCTCATACCAAGACTCTGAGATGACTTCCGGAATCCCGAGCGATGCTCTCGACTAGACTCTAACTCCCGACTAACTAACCTACTCTACTAGTAAGAAAAGTAGGGGGAAATGGACTCCAATGTGTTTCACTTGCTTCCCCATGTTTTCTGCCGAATTCCTCCTCTATTTAGAGGTGGCGGATACTTGGCAGGTACTTCAAGGTGGAGAAGAGTCAGTGGGCAAAAATTCCCCCGCCGGGCGGCCACGTGTGCTGGGCGGCCGGGCATGCCGGGTGGCATGCACCACCGGGCGGCAGGCCAGGCCGGGCGGCCACTAGATTTGGTCGGTTTCCAACCGACTTTCTTTGGACGGCTCAGATCTTGTCCTGATGGCGGTTACTTGGTCAGTTTCTACCGAAATGTCCGTTTCGGGGTCGGTAGAAGTTGTGGGCCTCATGGGCTGGCAACCCTGGGTGGCCAACCTAGGCTGGGCGGCAAGCTAGGCCGGGCAGCGGCGTCCCATCTTTGGTGCCGACCCCCCCCCTCGGGTCACGTCTTGACTTGTCCATGTTGTGCCACGTGAATTCCTCCTTTATTTCTCCACTTTTTACCCTCCTTAGTCCGGAAATAGAAAATGGCTTCATTTTGGAGTTGTTTGTTGGGTCGGCCGGGTCGGATGGTTAGCCTCATGACGACTCTGTTTTGACCAGCCGGGTGGCTGATTTCAGCTTGATATGACCCTGTCGGCTGGGTTCGGATTTCAGCCATCACAACCATGCCGGGCCCTGATTTCAGCCTCATATGACCCTGTCGGCCTGCTGTTTTAAGGCAGAATCGGCCAACGTGGTGTTTCTTCATGTTTTTACATGATTTTAGTCCTTTTGACCATGCAAACACATATTTCACTAAAACTCGTGGAACTTTATTAGTTTAAACAAATATTCATGAAACTTTGGTCTTTACCTTGTATTTCCCGACCGGTTGGTGGCCAATATTGGGTTTTAAGGGCCACCAACACCTCCCCAAGCTTAAACCTTTGCTCGTCCCGAGCAAATTAAAACTTGGAAGTGATGGATTAGGAGTTGCTTCAATATTAGAGCCCTGCAAGGATCAAGTGCACAAATACATACTCCTACAACATAGGGGTAATAGTAAACCAGCACAAATTGATCACTAAGTCTTTCTCATTGCAAGTGGGGCTTGTAGGCATTTTATAACCTTTTCATGAGCGGTTGGAACTCATAACAACTAGTTTAGATTTTTGTCACTCAACCTTCTACATGATCATGAGTCCAAAGTTTTTGAAATGCTGCATAAGATTGAAAATTTTCCCTCTTGGTGCAAATTTTCACTATGACTCTCATCTGTCAAAAAGTGTATTTCCTCACCAAGTGCTCATCATACTCTATGAAATTTGGCTTTATATGTGGAGCTTGGTAGGATGGCATATCTAGTATGCATATTTTGTTAAGTTAAGAGATGGTCCTAGCAAAAAGACTTTGCACTTTCTCATTCCAACCATTTGGAAATAATGTCCAGGGGAGAGGGAGAGAATGGACTCACACGAAGGAGTGGACTAGCACAATAGAAAAAATCTTTAACAAAGATTGGATTTTTGTGCTAGAGAGAAAGGATGGTCCTTTATTTTGCTGAAAGAATGAACCTTGAAACTTGACATTTGTACATCTATGAGAGCTGATAATTTTTCTCATTTTTTTAATTTTTATTTCTTTCTTTTCTGCTCTCATAGTGTAGGGAAGCTAGTTCAATGGTTCAAATATTTTTGCAAACTTTTTCTAAGCATTTATTTTGGGAGGACAAAAATCTTTCTTATAGGATCAAGGTTTTCGCAAAGGAGAGATGTTTGGCTAACATGCTTGGTGAAGTGGACGTTTGAATCCAATATGGAAACCGCGTAACCAAGTATGATTGTTTGAGAACTCAAAGATAACGCGAAGGAAAATTGTTGGCTTTGAAAGTGCAAGTCCCTCATAAGGATCAAATCCTAACCAAATTCAATGCATACATGGATGGCATAAAAGAGGGTTCACAATTAATATCTGGCCTTGGTAGGAATTTTTTCTATCATAGGGGAGAACTACAACAAGTAGGAGGTTTTATTGCAGCATGGTTTTGAAAGAATTCATTGGACTCTAATCATGAGGAGATCATGGACTCATCAAAACATGCTATATCATGAACTCCAACAACTAGACTTGGTGTTTATTAGACATTTTGCTCCCACTAAAACATAGAGAGACTAGCATTATCATCATGCTGGTCTACCATTACCCACCAAAATGAAGAGTAGAGGTTGTGTACTTGAGACTCACAGGGAGCTAACAGAGCAACTATTCATCATTTCCATAGGCAAGGTAGAGACCAAGTTCTCAATTTTATTTGGAAAGGGAAATCTTTTTGTTCTTTTTAGTTTTGCAAATTTTTATGGTTTTCCTTGAAAGTGAAAAATATTTTTGGGTTTTCTTAAACTTTATCAAAACTGAAATCTTTATGGATTTTTTTATAATATATAGAGGAAATAAAACAACTTAACTAAAAAAAAAATAGGAAGAGAGGGTAGGACAATTGGCGTACCTTGCTTCACGTACCTGCCCAAGCTTAGGTCTTTGCAAGACTTAAGCTTGGATGACATTCACTACAGCGGTTGATAGTCGATGTTGAAGTGGCCGAACAGTTGATCCATCATGGAGAGGTTTGTCTGAAGTTGTTCTAATGTTTGTTGCTGCCATTCTTGCCTATCCCTTATGGCTGCTTGTATATCTTGGGTTCGCATGTTGGTCTCATAAGCGTCTGCAGCCAAGTATTGCATGTCACCTTCCAACTCCGAAAAGTTGTATGATGTGAATCGGGCAGAACGTGAAGTTCCTACGCCTCCATGGGATTGATCGTAACTTCCCATCCCATAAGGATTGGATGGTTCAAACTCTTCATGGGATGAGCTAGTGTAGTGTGTTGACGAGCTAGTAAATTCAGGGTACTATGGTTGCTCCCAATGGTATCGAGAGCTTTTCGAAGCACCCGTTCGAGGAGCTCTTGCTCGTGGTCTATCCCCTAAAACACTGTGTCGTGCACACTGCACGGGAGCTTGCCAATTGTAAAGAAAGTTCTTTTTACCAATGATGGTGAGCTCGGGGTTAGGCAATTCTAACTCTGCATCTTGCGCCGGATAAAGCATGTAGAACCTATTGTTCTCTTCCTTTAAAAGGTGGGCTTGCCAAAAGTGATCTTTCCCTAGCAAAGAAACACTAGGGAGACGATCTGTTCTAGCTCTATGGAGTGCGCCAACCTTTCTAGCAATTCTAGTGAAAAGAGGTGTGAAAGTGATAGGTCCATGTTGCTTGAATGCTAGGGTAAGCCAATGGTTGATGAGAAAGAAAGTGGGGTTCGTTTTAATTTTCTTTATCACAGCATAAAGATAGGCCTTGTTCAAACTATTCACTAAACGTACATCACCTTGAGGGGTGAGGTAGTGAGTGATGAAACGGTGAATTATACGGAGCGAAGGGTTATGAATGTCGCTAGTGCGCTCCTGCCCCGTGATGGGACTTCCTATCTTGGCCCATAGTCCTTGAGGGGTGAAACCTTTAAGTTTATTAATGTCTACAGCGACCTTACGGTCAAAACCAAGGTAGGTACTAATTTGTTTTAAAGACTGTTCATAGGTTTCACCAAAAAGACGAAATGTGTAGAGAGTGCCTAATTTGTCTGACAGAGTGGTGAGGACTTTTAAGGTGCAAAGGAATTCAATGGTAAGCCATTTAGAACTGTAATCATCGAGGTGGTAGAAATCATACCATCCGGCCGTGTTGAGTGCGTACTCGAAATTGGCGAAGACGCCGATTTGCTCGAGGAAGTTGTGGTCGAACTTGCGCACAGATGTGAACTCCCGGTCCCGAATGGCGGTGAACTTGCTTCGCTTGTCGTAATCATTGAACACCATATTTTCTTCACTCTCCATGAACTTGTCAAACTCATCATTTTGCACACTTTGCTCCGTTGGAGCTTCAGATATGGACATTGAATCTGAGAGATAACTTAGAGTATGCCCATGTGAAACGCTGGAGTGCTCTGCTTCCGAACGCTCACTTGGTGTGCGCCTCCCACGGCTTAAGCTACTGATGTTGCTGAACTTGGTGTAGATGCCTCTCCAAATATTTGCCATTCCTGCAAAAGGATTACTTGGACACAATACCCGAAGGACAATGTGATGATAATGGTCAGTGGTTAGTTGTTCGGTTAGTAGTCCAAGTGTTAGTCGTTCGAACGTGCAAGGGTGACAACAAATTCTCTCTAGTTGGTTTTAGCGCAGCACACTTTTATTGCTAAGTACAAAGTGCAGTAACTAGTTGAGTGAGAAAAAAAGTGCAAAGAGAGAGAGTTTGTGAGGGAGAGACGAAGTTTTCAGCCAAATACTTTGGGTGGAGAAGCAAAGGAGAGTGTGCCCTCTATTTATAAGCTCAAGAGGAGCATTGGGGGAGAAATTTTTATGCCGGGTGGCAGGACATGCCGGGCGGCAGCCCATGCCGGCCGGCAGGTCATTTCCCTCCATTTGCTCAATTACTGCTCTAGTGGTGATGAGAGAAGGCTAGGTCCAAGTGCCATGTGATCCACTTGCTCAATTTGTCCAAAAATTTGCTAAGAGAGTAGGGAGCAAGGATAGAGTGATGGGATGGCCAATGTTGTTTGTTTTCAATGAGTGAGTTGCCACTCATGAAGCCTAGGTAAGTAGGGTGGCAGGTGAGTGTGAGTGGTGTAGCTCTAATTCATTCACTTTCACTCATGGTGGGGCTTTAGATGAGTATTTTTGCTTCAAGGTAAGGCTGGCCACACCTCCACAACTCATGGCCATCATCTTTGCATTAAAAGGGCCAGGAATCCAATGAAAAGTTGTGCCGGGCGGCATGGCTTGCCGGGCGGCAGAAATGACCCAGCCGGGGGTCGTTTTTCATGAAAAATGACCTCCCGAGTGCTGAAATCTGGGTTATTTCAGGCTGGGTTACAACCCTGAATCAGCACCCCGGATGGTCGTTTTGACTCGAAAACGACCTCCCGGCAAGAGACTTGGCCGAAACATTACCAAAAATTTTAAAATATTCAAATTTTAAATTATTTTTATATCCTAGTTTAATGGTTAAAGAAAGAGGAATAAAATCAACCTAATCTAATACTATGAAGGGGGATAAATATCGGTTACCTTTCGACGAGGGTTCGAATTTTATGTCTCGAACAAGACGTTCTCCGCGCTCAATTTTGCATGGTGCCCGTCATGGATGGAGAATTTTCCACGATCGGTGCAACTTCTTTCTTCCGTCATACTTGTTTGATTTTCTTTGGCTTGGCGGTGACCTTTTTCTTCATTTCTTGTGGCTCGTTCTTCTTCTTGGGTAGCGGTGGTATGCTTTGAACTTTAACCGCCGGTGCACCCATTTTTGGTGGGATTGGACAGACGTCAATTTTCTGCACCGTGTTAGGATTTTTGCCATAAAAGATGTGTACCTGATTGCATTGTTCCATTCAGGGCTTGAAGGCGAACTTTTCGTCGTGCCCATTAATGTTAAGGTGGATTTCTCCAGCCCCAACATCAATGTTGGCATTTGCAGTGCTAAGGAACGACCTTCCTAGTATAAGGGGTGTCTTTGCATCAGCCTCCATATCTAGTCAACGGGCACAAGAGAGTTCCTTATCCTTACGGGTACGTGCTCTGCAATGCCCGCCGGGTAGCGGACTGATTGGTCGGCGAGCTGCAAGCACATTGTTGTAGGGGATAATGAATTGACATCGAGTTTGTCATACACTACCTTTGGCATGACGCTCTCACTCGCCCCCGAGTCACAAAGGGTGTTGTTGAATTGTTGCCTCCCGATGGAACATGGGATGGTTGGGCATCACGGATCTCACTTCTTTTCTGGGAAGGAGTTCAAGATAGCGGTGCTGCATTCTTCGGTTAATTTGACAACCTCTGTGGATGGCATTGGGCATTTGTTGTTGAGGATGTCCTTTAGGTACTTGGAGTATGTAGGAACCTGCATAGCATCAAGTAGCGGTATGTTGACATATAATTTCTTTATTACCTCCACAAACTTCCCAAATTGTTCATCCACCGTTGTCTTCCTCTGTCGAGGGGGGAATGGCAACACCGGGGTATCATAGAACTCATGTGGCACCTTCTTGAGAGGTGCCTTTACCTCCTCAACTTCAATTTCCTCCTCTCCTTCTGATTCTTCATTGGTTTCCCCGGTCTTCCCTGCAATGTCAGGATTTGGTGGATCTTGTGTAGATTTTCCGCCTCGAGTTGTGATCGCACTAACATTCTTTTTGGGACTAGCTTCCGGCTGACCGGGGAGCTTGCCCGAGTTAGTCTTAACAATAGAAGCGGCCAGCTGAGCAATTTATGTTTCTAACATTTTATTATGACTAAGCTGGTTTTGTAGAGAGGTATTGAAGGGTTCCATACGAGAATCTATGCTTTCTAGGACTTTATCAGTAGCATTAAATTTCCTACTAATACTTTCGTTGATTTTAGATTGTCCTAGAACAAGATCATGGAAGGAGGGTTCATTACGAGTATAGTTTCTAGAGTTACCCATGTTCTTGTCGAAGGAGAGGTTTGGCTTGGACTCCCATCCGAAGTTGTTCGTATGGGGCCTAAACCCGTTGTTGTTGTTGGTGGTGGTGTTGTTGAGGTAGTTCACTTCTTCTTCTTGAGTCTTTGGGCAGTGGCTTCCCATGTGTCCAAGGTTTCCACATACTTCGCAAGTCATGAGAGAGTCCAAGGATTGGACAGTCTGAGGTCCATCCAATTTTTTCAAAAGTTGATCCATTTTAATTGCTAACATGTCAATACCATCAACTTGGTGGACTCCCCTTGTCTTGGGTTGCGGCTGGTTCTGTCTCTCATCGTAGCCACTATAATTGGCGACCATCTTTTCTATGAGAGTTTGAGCTTCTTTGACCTTCGGAGAGAAGAAGGAACCTCCAGCGGCTGCATCTAAGTGCTCACGAGCAGGGCGGTTGAGCCCATGGTAAAAGCTTTGGATCAGCAACCAATCTTGCATTCCGTGATATAGGCATGCCAGAGTGTATTCTTGGAAAGGTTCCCATGCCTCAGGAATGCTCTCATCAGGTTAGCTGTTGAAAACTTGAAATCTTGTTCCGCAGTGCATTGGTTTTGCCTAGCGGGAAGAGCTTGGCAAGGAAAGCATTGGAGCACTTGTCCCATGTGGTGAGCTCTTCTTGATTGCTATAGAACCACTCCTTCGCCTTCCCCAAGAGTGAAAATGGGAATAGGCGAAGGCGAATGGCCTCAGGGGTCACATCCCTCATGGTGAAAGTGCTGCACACTACCAAAAACTGTTGGAGGTGGGCGTTTGCATCTTTCGATGCCTTGCCACAGAAAGAACTGGCCAGAACCATGTTGATAAGGCCGGTTTCATCTCATAGCTTCCGTTCCCCATGTTCAGGTTCAGACCGGTGAGGATGTTGTCTGCAGACGGGGCGGAGTAGTCACGGATCATCTTTTCAGGCATGATTGGTTGAGCGGACGGAGACAGGACTTGCAGCTGAGCTTGAGTGATCGGAGGTGCTGCAAGAGCAAGCACGGTCCAAGGAGGGGTGAGTCTTTGACACACTCTCCTCAACAAAGCCTCCGGATTGTTGTGGTAGTTGTCTGGTAGGTCGAAACCAGTCATAAAGCGTCCTGTTTAGACCACAAATAAATAGAACAAGGGTAAGCCTGCTAAGGAAAGCGGTAACCTCTTAATAGAAATATCAATGTTAAAATTCCGATATTTTAGCCTATTTCTTCCCCGGCAACGGCGCCAGAAATGCTTGCTGGCATTTCTTAACATCGCATCAAGAATATCACTATCCCTGGCACGACGCTAGAAATGATTTGATGTTTGTTATGCTTTTAGAGAAATATGAATTAATCCACAAGCGTACGGAACATCTATTGTAGCATTTCACCCGGGAGTATTCCAAGGTATCGTATTTATTTTCCGCAGGGAAGCTAGGCATAAGAGTATCTTGGTTTAACAAAGATATAACTATAAGAATTATACCAACTGACCAGAGACGGGGGTAAGGATGTTTGATAATGATAGTTGGGGTAGTGAAACAGGAGAAATCTACACTAAGATAAATAAAAAGATCGATTAAGCTAGCCGGGAGGACAACGAGTCTAAGTCTAGAATTCCTAAGATTATATCTTCCTATTTTATCAAAGTCACGTGTCAAAATTCCTAGTTACTCGGGCTGAGTGCTTACACTAAATTCATGGTACAGCCTCGAGTCTTTCACCAATAAGTTTACTTTAGGGCACGACAACGATCCACTAATAGGGTCGGTAACTAACCTCGTACACTAGTGGGCACGTTCCCACTAGACAACCCTGCTTGAGACTTCCCGAACGTGGTGGAATATTAAATGGACGGATAGGGCTGTCACCACCTGCTGCCTACCACACAGCCCGTGAGGACGAATCCAAAACCAGCTAGTGCTAATTTAGGCACCACGCCTACGCTTTCACTAGATATTCTTCCGTTGGCCTAGCGGAAGAATAGCCAGGAAATAACCAAGTCTAAGTTCTATACAAGAACTAAACTTAATTAAATCCTAGCCGGGAATCCCATAAACTATGCTTCAAAGTTCTTTCCCGATATTTGTAACTTAAGGAAATTGACTAAGTGAAGATAAATACTTGACAAGATAAATAAGAAAATATAATTATATTGATAAGAGATAAGTCTTACAAAAAGAGAAAAGATACAAGAGAGCTCATACCAAGACTCCGAGACGACTTTCGGAATCCCGAGCGATGCTCTCAACTAGACTCTAACTCCCAACTAACTAACCTACTCTACTAGTAAGAAAATTAGTGGGAAATGGACTCCAATGTGTTTCACTTGCTTCCCCCTGTTTTCTGCCGAATTCCCCCTCTATTTATAGGTGGCGGATACTTGGCGGGTACTTCAAGGTGGAGGAGAGTCGGTGGGCAAAGATTCCCCCGCCGGGCGGCCATGTGTGCCAGGCGGTCGGGCATGCCGGGCGGCATGCACCGCAGGGCGGCAAGCCAGGCCGGGAGGCCACTGGATTTGGTCGGTTTCCAACCGACTTTCTTTGGACAGCTTTGATCTTGTCCCGATGGCTGTTACTTGGTCGGTTTCCACCGAAATCTCCATTTTGGGGTCGGTAGAAGTTGTGGGCCTCGTGGGCTGGCAACCCTGGGTGGCCAACCCAGGCCGGGCGGCGGCCTGTGCCGGGCGACATCCCATCTTTGGCGCCGACCCCCCGCCACCCTGTGTCACGTCTTGACTTGTCCATGTTGTGCCACGTGAATTCCTTCTTTATTTCTCCACTTTTTACCCTCCTTAGTCCGGAAATGGAAAACGGCTTCATTTTGGAGTGTTTTGCAGGGTTGGCTGGGTCGGATGGTTAGCCTCATGACGACTTTGTTTTGACACGCCGGGTGGCTGATTTCAGCCTGATATGACCCTGTCGGCTGGGTTTGGATTTCAGCCATCACGACCCTGCCAGGCCCTGATTTCAGCCTCATATGACTCTGTCGGCCTGCTGTTTTAAGGCAGAATCGGCCGACGGGGTGTTTCTTCATGTTTTTACATGATTTTAGCCCTTTTGACCCTGCAAACACATATTTCACCAAAACTCATGGAACTTTATTAGTTTAAACAAATATTCACAAAACTTTGGTCCTTACCTTGTATTTCCTGACCGGTTGGTGGCCAATATTGGGTTTTAAGGGCCACCAACACCAACCTCAAACTAGCCATTGCTTCACAAAATTGCCTTTCTAGACGTACTGACCATATAGTACGGTCATTCTCAGACCGTACCATTCGGTCACACTGGTAACGACTCTCCTAGCCATTGGCACTACAGTGTCCAGGCAATTTCCTGTACTGACTGGACTGTCCGGTCAGTAGACCAGACCGTCCGGTTGTTTCTCTCTCCAGTCTAGAAACGTATTCAGTGCTGCTTCCTCTCTGTTCTGTGTGGAGCCATACAGATCGAACCATCCGGTCTGTATACCGGATCATCCGGTCTCTATAGCTTCTAGACACAAACAGTTTCCTCGCTGCCTGCTGTAAGTCCCAAACAACTCGCATAGTGACCGTACAGTCCAGTCTCCATTGACCCCTCTTTCCGGTCTCTATGTCCTGAAGCCGAAACTTGTCATCCTCGCTTGACTTCGTTTCCCGGCTTCTCCGAACAGCTCCTTGGCTCCTCCACTGTCACCTAGTACCTGTGATTTCACCGAGCACCCTTGATAGTCCGATTTTTCCTATGGACTCAAAGCCCTAACAACTAGACAAGTGTCCCAAACACTTGCACCATAGCTTGTTCTCTACTTTGATCCATGTCCATCAACCCTTGGACTCCATCAAGTTCACAAGCCTCCATGCTTGTGGTCATTGTCATCAATCGCCAAGGATGCCATTGCCAATCATCATAAGATAGAAGAGGTTTCCTACACGAACAACACTCGTGTAGATATTAGTCACATTTCATGTTTCTCATTCATCACCAAAAGACCATACCGTGGGGTGACCTCAATGGTCATGATCCTTACAATCTCCCCCTTTTTGGTGATGGATGACAACCACTACTTATGATGATCCAAAACGGACAAGCAAGAAAGAACCAAAGGAAAAGAAAAGATTGAAAGGCATACCTTGGTCCTTACCTTGGAAGTAGTATCCCCCATGAGATGTGCTAGGTGTTGAGGGAGAACTACCCACTCATTTAGCGCCCGCCTTGGTGTTGTGGTAGTCAATCTTGTTGATGTACACACGCACCAAGGACATCGGTGCTCATGTCGGTGAAGGTGTTCATTGTCGCTGTAGACATGCACCATCATTGTTCTTCTCCATGTCGGTGTAGATTCTTCTCCATGTCGGTGTAGATGTTCATCTTGATGTGATCTTCATGTTCCATCTCCTCGAATCTTCTCGTTTCTTCTTCATGTTCTCCTCATGCACCATTGTTGTTCTTCTCCATGTCCGTGTAGATGTTCATCTTGATGTGATCATCATGTTCCATCTCTCTCTATTATCTAGACTTGACTTTTGGATCTTCATATTTCTTCTCCCCCTTTGTCACCTATCACCAAAAACCACACAAAAGCATAACAAAACCAAGAGGCCTAAAATAGTTGGCAAGAGTTAGGATAACTCCCCCTTTCATGGTGCTCCTCCTTGGTTGTAGTGGTGTTCTATCGTAGCTCCCCCTAACCTTATGACTCAACAAAAAAAATTTCTCAAATGTGCAAGGGTTAGTCATTAGAGAGGTGGGAATGTATGAGCCACTTGTCTTTGAGCCACGTGAGTAGATTTATCCTCGGAGCTCGGTCGAACATGACTCAATGGGCATGAAGCACAAATATCACTATTCGATTATCTAGAGAGTCATGTACTCACATTGTAAATGAGTAACTCCCCCTAGACACATGCTTGGGAGCATGTATGATATCACAATAATGCAAGGATGCAAGAATGCAAATGCAACAAGTATACAATGCATGATGCGATACTAAAGAAAAAAGAGAGAACCACTACAAACCAAAGTGTCAACAATGAGTTGTTCCATTCTTAAGCTTGCTCACAATGGACCATTCTTCAAAGCCTTGGGTACACCATGAACCACCTTCCCAAGCTTGACCCATGTCCATTTCTATCTCAAGAAGGTCCAAAGTCAACCTACAAAAGAAGAGAAACAAGCACAAATAAGGACACAAACAAGAACACTATACATATTTACAAGTAACAAGCTCAAGGGTTACTCATGTGAGTACATGCCTGGAGATGAGGAAATTTTTTCAATGTGAGTACATGCCTGGAGATGAGGAAATTTTTTCCTTAATCATTCTAAACAGGAGCCTGCAAACATCAGTAGTGCAATAATCATTGCACGGAACCTGGCTCAGACAAAGGCATAGCATGATAGTTTAACAACTCCGCGATTAGGGCCCTGACTCGGCTCGGCGTGGAGGTCATCACGTGCAGATCGTCATAGTAAAGCTGCATGGAGACCGGCTTGACATCGCTTGAGCCGAATAGTGCTGCAACATCAAGCATCAGTCCACTGCATGATCGACCCTGCAGCGAACGATAAGTTCAGATTGGCAGGACCACATCATTGGCATCAATCGACACATGATCAACTATCAACGTGTATGCAGCGATTCAGACCAGGCAGCATCCAACGTGCACGCATATGATTATAGGGATAAACGTGTATGCAGCAGCGGCCGCCATATGCTATTGCACCTGATCGACCATCAACAACGGCGAGTGAGATGGCCAAGGCAGCTACGCATCGGTTTTATGTAGCTGCACATCGATTTAATTCTCCTACAACAGGGAAGCTTTGTTGATTCTTTATTTCCTCCATGTTATTTTACTGCAAATCAATATATGATTCATAGAATACTTATTACATGATATTTTTTTTTGGCATGTATGTATGAGTCGATCATCTACGCTGTCGTTGGTCGTACGGTGTTCATGATCAGGAGCTTGTTGTTGTAAAAAAGGCGGGTGATCAAGATGGCGAGGCCAATTGTCCACTCAGCTGATGGGTCAGCAACTCGGCGACGCAATGGCTCGTCTACACGGTTGAAGGCACAAGCACACGGTTGAATTGGCGACGCACTGGCTCGTCTACACGGTTACTCAAGCATTTGAAGCCACTCGTTGACTCGACCAATCACTCGGCGTGACAATTCGGCGAACTACGATCCGGCAACCAGTCACTCGACGACTCGGCTAATCACTCAGCAAGGAAGACGATGGTTTGACTAGTGAAGCCGACAATCAAACAACATGACGGGGGCTCTCTACAGGTTGTCAAATATCAAAGCTAAGTTGTTTTTATAATTTTTATTTGTACAAATTTAATTTGAAGGCCGTAGGTTCTTAATCTTGCGGTCATGATTTTGAATTCCTTTTGGAATATTCTTTTTGCCTTGACAATATTGGTCAATAATTTTTCTCGGTTGATTTCGACTCGTACATGTTTTGCCAAATGAGTTTTAGCAGTACATAATTGGTATTAGGAGGATTTCAGCTGTTTTGCTTAGTTGCCCGTCTGACTCCCATTACCCAAATTGGTCAGTCTAGCTCTATGGCTCATGTCGTTTGTCAAAATCATTGTGCATATTGTTCTTCTAATGAACCTTGTTTAGTTTTTATGTCTGTTGGTTGAATGATCAGTACTCTAAGCAAACATAAGCCTTAGACGAATAACAGAAATCCAACAGACGTAGATATTAAAGACATTGTTTTATTAATGCTTTATATTAATTTTACATATAACTACATTATTTGTGTTCTTGTATTACAGTTATCTCATCAATATCACTCAGTCATGGAGCGCCAAGTCATTAGATCACTCGGTCACGGAGCGCTGAGTCATTGGATCACTCGGCCATGATCAACTATTCATGGTTTCTGGAATTTTGATCCCTTAGACCTTTTGAGCTGTTATCTCGGGGGCTCATCTTTGGCTCACTGGATATTAAGCAGCTAAGTATTTTTATAATTTCAGTTTTATTCATCTAATTAAAGGCCATAGGTTCTTTAACTTAGGGATGATTTCTTCTGCATAATCTTGATGCATTAGACTCTCGGTATTACCATAACTCACATATGATTGACCGAGGGAGTTCTTAGTCTTCATAGTTCATATCATTTGTTGAGGACCGAGGCGGCTTTTTACCTTGACTCACATGTTCATCCGAGTGAGTTC
The DNA here is from genome assembly GCA_032690845.1 of Eleusine coracana subsp. coracana. Taxonomy (NCBI): domain Eukaryota; kingdom Viridiplantae; phylum Streptophyta; class Magnoliopsida; order Poales; family Poaceae; genus Eleusine; species Eleusine coracana. Next base: position 40,678,854 of record CM064428.1, on the reverse strand, counting down.
TTAGTCTCCATGCTTCATGTTGAACGTTAAGGAAGTCGTTTAGTAGTATTGGTACCTGATATTTACTAGTTGTGAGAGTTAGGCTCGAGTCCATACAATACTTAATCACCCAATACAACCCAAGCATCTATTGCATTTCTGGCAATGGATCCATATTGTTATTTTATATATGTATCACATATTGAATACATTGATTGATTTATCAATGTACTACCTATTGAATACATTGTTTGTTTTATCAATGTATTATCTTTTGAGTACATTGTTTGTTTTATATATGTATTACTTATTGAATACATTATTTGTTTTATTAATGTATTATTTATTTAATACATTATTTTCATGGATTATAGTAGCTATATCAACTGGAGCTATTTTATTGACATCACTCGGTTTTGTTATCCCGAGTTATTGGATCATTTAGTTTCATTATTGGATCACTTGGACATTATTGATTACTTATGATTTTACTCAATATTGGAGAACCCTGCAAGAGTTGTTATTTTTCACTCGGAATCATGCTCGGGGGATGCTATAACTTGTTATATTTAATCAAGTATTGCTTGGATATTTTTGATGGCTCTTATACTTGTTATATTGGATCAAGTATCATCCGGATATTTTGTTGACTGCTATGCTTGATATATTTGATCAAATATCACTCGGATTCATTAGTAGCAATGGTTCCTTTTGTTAGTTGGGGGGAGTGGTAGAACCAATCTTGGGGGCTACCATATTAAAACTCCATATCAAATCAGTCGCGGAAAGTGGTAGATCCAGATTTACATATGGAGTTATTATTTTTTGACTCACAAGATATTTTGTGATCTAAATACCTTCTGAGTCGAGGGCTATACCTACACCTAGTAGGTGGATTTTTTCCCCGCATATGGATATTATTTGGTGCATAATCCTTTTTGATGATTCTTGGAGACCTTTACAAGTTTGCTGCTACACATGAAAAAGGTTAATCATATTCATGGTGAAGCATTAGTCAATCAACTAAAGATCAACAACTAACTTGCAAATCTCTCGGGGGCTACTGTGGGATATATATACCCGGGATACTTCACCACTCGGATATATTGCCGAGTGGGCTGGGGTCCAATAAAGATAAAGTCTATGAAGATAACTACTCGGATTATTACTTGGAGTACACGACAAGTCAATACTAGAGATAGAAAATTAGAGATAGAATCCTATTTGGAAATCATGTTGTAACCGACTAGGAGACTTGCCATGTAACCCTGCCCCCCCCCCCCCCCGGATATATAAGGAGAGGCAGGGGCTCTCTCATGAAGATCCCGCATAATACACCACAGAACACAGGACGTAGGGTTGTTATCCTTCGGGAGGCCCAAACCTGTCTGAACCTTGTGTCTTCTGTGTTCATCGACTCTTGGTCTCGCGCATGCCTCTACCGATACACAAGGATCATGGGTAGCCCTATGATCCACTATCGATAATAATATCGACAAAGATCATAGATGCTCAATAGATTTTCACAAAGGCCAACATTCAAAATTGTCACAAATTCACTGAGTTCAAAGAAGAGATCCTGTTGGTGAGCTCGATCAAGATGCCAAAGATGATCTTGTAGTGGATGGAGTGGAGGAGGTGGAGGCGCCGGAGCCGAAGTCGCAAGATTGATCATCTCAAATGATCGAGCGAGCATTGTTGTTGGTGCTCCCCCTATGCCAATGCTCGGTCCACTCAAGGTGCTTTGAGTAGAACTTGGAATGGTACTTGAGGTAGAGCTTGATGAAGCGCCCAAAGAATGTCTTGCCTCAAAGGGGTTGTAGAAGTTGTTGCAAGACAATCTTGTGGAGGGATCAAAGAAGTTTAAACTCGAAGGTACTTCTTTCCCTTTGCTTCAAGATGCTTCATGGTTTGTCTTGGATGTCTTGTTCCACGCCATGCTCGCGGTGAACTCCTCATACTTGAAGAGCAGCTCAATCACATCCTCGACGGAGAGACTTTTCTCTATGAGAAGGTCAAGGGTGACGTAGAAGAGCTTACTGCTCGGAAGCAAGGAGAGAATCTTCTCAACTATCACAATCTTGGGAAGCTCGAAAGAAGTTGCCCCAGTCCTGTCCACAATACCTCACAAGTGAATAAGAGAGTCAAGTAAGTCCTCACTGTCGTTAGCATGAAAAGTAAATAACTCCTCAACAAGAGAACTACTAGCATGATCAATAGGAGGACCACAGACATCATCAATACTAGCCATGCTATTGGAGCAACCAAGATCAAGAGACACATCATTGTCAATCATCATATTAGGCACACTAGTAGAGCAACCTATCAAGTCATTGCTAGAAGAATCTAGGCACTCACTAGAACTAGTCACATCAACGCAATCATTATAATCATCATACACATGATCATCGGTAAAATTATTGGCAAAGTCCACAAGAGTATCTATCAACTCATCCGGAATCATGGTATTTAGGTATCTCTTAAACCGATCCTTCCATGATCCATGACTCGGCCCCGAAGGGGATGACATCCCAACTCAATACGGTCACTACTCAAGGCGGTTAAGCCTTATAATGAGCACTTAGCTCTGATTCCACTTGAAAGAACCGAGTGACCGAGAAGGGGGGGGGGGTGATTCGAGAACTCGCACTATGTACCAATTTCACACATTCCTCAAACCGACCACTCAAAACAACTCCTACATGATCCTAGTTGTGATCACACGAGCAAGATAATAAACCTATGAAAGGAACGACATCCTAAGAATACTAGTGGATCACACAAATGCAATACAACTCCTATGCAAGCTAGTTACAAAAGATACGCGGAAGCAAACAACAAGCTAGCAAAGGAACCTACTCATCCAATGCTACAAGATAAGGAACTAGAGCACACAAGCATGAGTAGCACAATACATACTAGGGTGATCAATCAAGCCAAAGCAACTCCTATACATTCTAGTAATCAAGTATGAAGACTAAGGTAGTAATCACCTCCTCTTCTCTCCTCACTCGTCAGGAAAGCACTACTAGCAAGTAAAGAAGCCTATTCATGCAAGTCTACAAGGTAGTCAACTAGAGCAAGGTGAGCACACAAGCATGAATAGCACGGTATGTAAATGCGGAAAGTAATGCATCAAAGTAAGGAGTAGAGTAAGAGATGGCTCATGATTTTTTTCGAGGTCTCAGAAGGATGGCGCCTTCCCCTATTCCTTGTTGGACCACTCCCGCCGGAGTCCCGGTCCCTCCCGCCACCAATTGGAGTTCTCGCCCACGAGCCCGTAGTCACTCCTAGAGTGAAGACACAGTGTGTGTCACCGCTGCACAAAGCACAAGCTTGCCTCCCTCGAGAACTTGCCGGACTCCCCAAGCCGACACGGGTGCTCACTAGCAATGCCCCTTTCACCGGCGAGCTGAAACCGTGTACAAACGTGTGACGGCCTTCACAACCGATCACGATAGGCTCGATCACCGACACCTAAACGGTCTAGGTCTCACCATAGACCAAGAGTAATAGTCTAGATCACACCCTCAAGGACACCCTAGCCTTAGATGTGCAAGATGCTCAAGTTACTCTCCACTAGCACTCTCAAGATATTGAATATCCTCTCCTAGTGCTCTCCTCTTTTCCTCTTGGACCTTACCAAATGCTCTTAGGTATTCCACTGCACAAGAGAGGTCTCCAAGACCCCAGCAGCGAAGTTATATAAGCTCCCAACCTCAAACTAACCGTTGCTTCACGAAATTGCCTTTCTGGATGTACTGACCGTACAGTCCGGTCATTCTCAGGCCGGACCATCCGGTCACTCTGGTAACGGCTCTCCTAGACATTGGCACAACAGTGTCCAGGCAATTTCCTATCCAGTCTATTCTCTCTCCTGTCCAGAAACATTTTCGACACTGCTTCCTCACTGCTCTGTGTAGAGCCATACAGATCGGACCATCCGGTCTATAGATCGGACCGTCCGATTTCTATAGCTTCCAGACACAGACAGTTTCCTTGCTTCCCGCTGTATGTCCTAGACAACTCCCATAGTGACTGTACAGTCCGGTCTCCACTGATCCCTCTGTCCAGTCTCTATGTCCAGAAGCCGAAACTTGTCGTCCTCACTTGACATCGTTTCCCGGCTTCTCCGAACAGCTCCTTGGCTCCTCCACTGTCACCTAGTGCATGTGATTTCACCGAGCAACCTTGCACATCACCGACTAGACATGACCTAAGAGAATGACCAAGACCACCTTGATAGTCCGATTTTTCAAATGGACTCAAAGCCCTAACAACTAGACAAGTGTCCCAAACACTTGCACCATAGCTTGTTCTCCGCTTTGATCCATGTCCATCAACCCTTGGACTCCATCAAGTTCACAAGCCTCCATGTTTGTGGTCATTATCATCAATCGCCAAGGACACTGTTGCCAATCATCATAAAATAGAAGAGGTTTCCTACACGAACAACACTCGTGTAGATATTAGTCACATTTCATATTTGTCATTGAGAAACCATGTGGATATGTACCCCTGGTTTGCTATATTTGTGATGAGTAATTGACTTGAGCTGATTTGGTATTTGAGTTGAAATGCGGGAATACAGGGATTGCATGAGTTTGCATATCATGGTTATGGCTAACCGGAGTTGGTGGAGATATTGGTGATATTGCAGGAGATGAGAAATGTGTTTGCTTGTCTCATGATGTGTAGGTCACTGGTGTCGACTTGGCGGTTAACGGCGAGAGGATCGAGCACAGGTAGGTGACTTGGGGCCAGACAATCGGGATGCCGGGTGAAGTCTAGGGTGATCGACACCGTACATGTGGAGAGGCAAGAACCACGGATGGTTTCGCGGTTGAGCCTCAAAACCGTGGTGGTGATAAAGACAGCATGTTGACCAAGTCAAGGCGAACGGGATGCCGGTGCAAGTGACAAGGGGGCCCGATGGATACGGACTGGGAGAGACTTGCCGGTGGTCAGGATCGCGGGACAAGGTGACATATGTCAACATCGAGAAGTCACGCTTTGCAGAGCGTGCAAGGCGGTTTCCCGGTATGGGCCTCAAAACCGGTGGTGGTGGTTGGTGGTGCACGTGGCACCATCACGGAGCTTGCTTCGAGATGAAGCAAAGACGTGAAGCGTCCGATGGCATTTGGGTGATGAGGAAAAAGATGGACGGTTATACCCCCGGTGATAGGTGGGTGTGTTATGTACGTCAAGGGTAGAGTGGTTATGTGGATAATAGACCCTAGGCCTATATAAGGAGAGGTGTGGCTAGTGGGAGAGGTGCCTCTCTTCCCATTAGCCTTGTGTTAGGACTCTAATCAAAGTGCTTGGAGGGGACTTCATGTTTTAGAGGAGAGGAAAGGTGTGTGAGAGACATCTCTTGCTCTTCCAAATAGTAGGAGGAAGAGGGTGGTTTCCTAGCCGTGTACCTATGGATCTTGTAAGCACCTTTCTATGATATGACAAGTATTTTCGTGCTCATGATATGAAAAGTGATTTTCGATCTCACTTTTGGATGAGTTTTTGGTTCAGATTTCTTGAGAAACTTGTTGCTAGGATGAACTAGAACAATCCTCTCTGGATCCTTGACCGAATCAATAGATCTAGCACCTTTGATTTGAAGGATTTCTCAAGTTTCTCCTTTTTGCTGTTCTTGGCACAAGATCTGAAATTCATGATGATTCCTTGTGTTTTTGGAGTGATCTCTTTGGAGGAGGGACGTGATGTATTGGGGATCATCTGGTCCAAATTTCATGATTTTTTGAGTTTGTTTGATAGGGTTTTGGTAATTTTCTTTCCCGAACGGAGCTGCTGTTTTGACCATGACGGAACTTCCGTGACCATGACGGAACTTCCGTCAAGAACCACAGAATTTCCGTGAGTGACAGTGTTCCCGTCACCTGGAACTTCTGTAATTGACGAAACTTCCATCGCGCAACACGGAACTTCCGTTGGGTACCATGGAACTTTCGTCAGGCTCTGTTCTGTGACCTTTCTGACCTTCCTTGTTTCGGTTTTTGTTTCTTTTGTGCTTCCGCTATGTGTCCTTTTGGTTTGAGTCATTCCTATGGTTAACACATTACAAGTTAGTGTGTGTAATCTTGGTGACTCGGTTAGAGGTTGGCTTGGGTTGTAGTTGGGACATAGGCCAAGTTCTTGAGAAGAATTTGAATTGGCTCCCATTCACCCCCCCCCCTCTGGTTGCCTTCTCGGTCCTTCAGTCATTCATCACCAAAACACCATACCTTGGGGTGACCTCAATGGTCATGATCCTTACACGACCACTCCACTAGTCGTTGCCAAAAAACTATGAACCTGTAGATCATACAGTTGTTAGGTACCACCATACCATATGGAAACTTCAGAAAATGGTCAACATACATTACGGTGACCTCCCATTCCTCCTTATGGTGACTCCTGATCTCCAGTGCCTCCTTGCATGAAATCCTCTTTGATCACCATACACTACGACGACCTCGTTGTATCTTCAACAGAGAGCTCAAGTTTGTGGCCACTCCTCGCTTCTGACTCATCATAGCATACGGCGACCTTGCCATAACATCAATAGAAACTTCTATGTCCAAGCCAATATCCTCCTCCTGGTCACCATACCATATGGTGACCCCTGGCATCACCTTTTGGCGACCTCTTAAATTCTATATAGAGATGAAGTCTCTCTATATAAATTTCCTCTAGGTTCACAGTAGCTTACGACGACCCTGCCGTATGTTACGGCAACCTCTTGAGCGCTAATCTAGAGACTTTAGCCCCTCTGTACAACTTCTTGGCACTCATTGTACCTTACTGTGACATAACCTCCATAGTGTACGATGACACCTACATACTTGCATGTACAGTGAGCCTTTCTCAATGGACCTTAGGTTGACCTCACCGTACCATACGGCGATGATTTGTTCTAAGGCTAAAACTCCTTATCCTCTTGAATTTGTTTCAAAACTTCCAATCTTGGTTGATCCTTCTCCATAGTCACTTTTAGTGTCCAAGAGCCTCACTTCAGCATCCCAACACTCCTAACACTAGAGAGACCTAGGAAAACGAATCGTGTCCTCTTGATAGTCCGATTTTTCCTATGGACTCAAGCCTACACACTAGTCAAGTGATCACAACACACTTGGACCTAGTTGTCCTTTAGATTGATCCATCTCCATCACCATGACTCTCCATCAAGATCCTCATGACAATCCACCGAGTCCACATCCATCACCAAGGGGACCATTCACGTGATCATTGTTTGAGTTGATAGATAATTTTCTACACACGCAACACTCATGTAGACATAAGTATCTTTCATGCTTGTCATCAAATCACCAAAACATCCAACCACATGGGGTGGTGATACTAGTGGCATGATGCTTACACCTATTAGGCTAGTCTTTTGGGTTAAGGTAGCCCATGACCTTGGTCGGGGCTCTAGTTGGGTCTATGTTTTAATATAGGCCTATTATGACCTGAGCTAGTGGTAGGGGCTTGTGGGTGTGACGATTCAGGCTGCACTCTAATAGATATGGATACCATTTACATGTAAATTATGGTGCAACATAGAGCATAATAATGAACCCTTTTGCTGGTGCCCATTCGCCTCACTATCACCCGGGACAAGAAGTTATGTAGATAGTTGTTATCAAAGAAATGCATTTTTCTATTAATATAAATTCCCACCATTCCATATTACATATCAATTTAGTCTTGAGTACAGAGACTAAGAAGAGGTGAAAAAGGTGGGTGCATGTTGACATTTCTTGAGAAACCATGTGGATATGTGCCATGGTTTTCTATATTTGTGATGAGTAATTGACTTGAGCGGATTTGGTGTTTGAGTTGAAATACGGGAATCCAGGGATTGCATGGGTTTGCATATCATGGTTATGACTAACCGGAGTTGGTGGAGATATTGGTGATGTTGCAGGAGATGGGAAATGTGTTTGCTTGTCTCATGATGTGTAGGTCACTAGAGTCGACTTGGCGGTCAACGGCGAGAGGATCAGGCACAAGTAGGGGACTTGGGGCCAGACAATCGGGATGCCGGGTGAAGTCAAGGGTGATCCACACCGTACACATGGAGAGGCAAGAAGCACGAACGGTTTCGCGGTTGAGCCTCAAAACCATGGTGGTGATGAAGACGGTGTGTTGACCAAGTCAAGGCGAACGGGATGCCGGTGCAAGTGACAAGGGGGCCTGATGGACAGGGACTAGGAGACACTTGCCGGTGGTCAGGATCACGGGACAAGGTCACATGCGTCAACATCGAGAAGTCATGCTTTGAGAAGCGTGCAAGGCGGTTTCTCGCTTTGGGCCTCAAAACCGGTGGAGGTGGTTGGTGGTGGACGTGGCACCATCATGGAGCTTGCTTCGAGATGAAGTAAAGATGTGAAGCGTCTGATGACATTCGAGCGATGAGGAAAAAGATGGACGGTTATGCCCCCGGTGGTAGGTGGGTGTGTTATGTAGGTCAAGGGTAGAGTGGCCATGTGGACAATAGACCCTAGGCCTATATAAGGAGAGGTGTGGCTAGTGAGAGAGGTGCCTCTCTTCCCATTAGCCTTGTGTTAGGACTCTATTCAAAGTGCTAGGAGAGGACTTCATGTTTGAGAGGAGAGTAGTGGGTGTGTGAGAGACATCTCTTGCTCTTCCAAATAGTGGGAGGAAGACGGTGGCTTCCTAGCCTTATACCTATGAATCTTGTAAGTACCTTTCTATGATATGTGAAGTATTTTCGTGCTCAAGATTTCCCTCTTCACTTGAATCCCGAAATTCCCTTTTTCCTATTTTTGGAAGCATTTTCATGGTGATTTTTTATCTCACTTTTAGACGAGTTTTTGGGCCGGATTTCTTAAGAAACTTGTTGCTAGGATGAGCTAGGATAATGCTCTATGGATCCTTGGTGGAATTATTGGCTCTAGCATCTTCGATTTGAAGGATCTCTCAAGTTTCCCCTTTTTGGTGTTCTTGGCACAAGATCTGAAATTCGTGATGATTTCTTGAGCCAATTGAGTTGATCTCCTAGGATTAGGGTCGTGATGTGATGAGGATTCACTGGTCCAAAAATTGAATCATTTGGAGTTCGTTTGATTGAGTTTTGGAGAAGATTTGAGAAGATCCCGAGAGATTTTCTGTTCTGTCGGGGGTTGACCAGGACCGGCACTGCGGATTGGTCCAGTCTGTAGGTTCTAGTGTGACAGCATCCCGCACCGGCACTGCCGATAGGTGGGACCGGCACTGCCGATGACGCGCACTGGCACTGCCGATGGCAGGGTTCGGCACTGCCGATGGGAGTTCAGTTCTGAACTATTGAGGATTGCTTCTTTCCTTTTTGTTTCCGCTGTGGTTCTTTAGTGTGGTTGATCACTCCTAGGGCTAGTACACCACAAGTTGGTGTGTGTAGTCTTGGTGATCGATTTGGAGGTTGGCTTGGGTTGTTTTTGGGATATAGGCCAAGTTCTCTTGGAGAATTTTATTCGGCTCCCATTGACCCCCCCCTCTGGTCGCCTTCTCGGTCCTTCATTTCTTAACGTTGTCACTAAGTTTCCACGACAATGGTGCCAGAAATGCTTGTTGGTATTTTTAACAAATGCAGGTAATCCGCAAGCGTACAAAGAATATCATTGTAGCATTTCACTAGGAAGTATTGAAGGTATTGTATTTATTTTATCCCTGTTGGCACGTGTAACACGCACCCACTGAGACTGCAAGCATACAAGTCACTATAGTAAAGTTTTTCCCTTAGAAGAGTATTCCAAGGTTTATCAAATCCATGGACTGGCAATCAAACCATAAGCAATCTACTATTAAGCACGACAAACGAATCCTAGCACTAAACACAATTGTGTATGAACATGAACAGAGAGTTTAAAGAGACTTTTTGTTGTTCCGATCAGCACGGGAGCCATGCCGATCGGCACAGAGAGCAAAATAACAAATCAGAGAGTTGAATTCCAAAGCCAATAACCAAAGCATACATGTCTTAGCCAAATATAAATGAAGCACGCACCAGCAGCACAAGTTGTAGTTAGTAGCAAAAGCCAATCCAATCTATTGTGCATTAAGCGCATAGATCTATTATCCCCTCTAATCTCGCACCTATGCACCTAAGTTGTTTGTTGTGACCCTATCACGGGGACAGCTTACCACAACTCCAAAGAAGACATGGAAACTGAAGAAGACTCTATTCTAAGACTAACTCCACTAAAAACACGCACCAGCAACACAAGTTGTAGTTAATAGCAAAAGCCAATCCAATCTATTGTCCATGAAGCGCATCGATCTATTATCCCCTCCAATCTTGCACCTATGCACCTAAGTTGTTTGCTGTGACCCTATCACGACGGTAGCTTTGTAAGGACTGAAGGTGTACCGAGAGATGGGGGGGGGGGGGGGGTGAATTGGTAAGCCGCTCACAAACCCAAGTACTTCAATTTACACTACTTCAGTCTAGCAAGAGAAGCAATCTAAACAATTCTAGTAGGCAAAGATCCTACACATGCTAGTGTTCATGATAAAAGAAAGGTCAGAAGCCAAACACACTAGCCTATGCAAGCCACAATTCAACCTAGATACTAGAGCACACAATTATAGAATAGTAAAGAGAGGGTCAAGGAATACTCATGATTTTTCCTGAGGTCTCGGAAGGATGGAGCCTTCTCCTACTCCTCGTTGGACCACTCCCGCCGGAGTTTTGGTCCCTCCCTCCACCAAGTGGAGTTCTCGCCCACGAGACCGCAATCACGCCTCGAGTGAAGACAGGGTGTGCATCACCACTGCACAAAGCACAAGCTCACCTCCCTTGAGAACTTGCGGGACTCCCCATGCCGACACGGGCGCTTACTAGCAATGCCCTTTCCACGGCGGGCTCAAACCGTGTACAAACGTGTGATGGCCTCCACAACCAATCATGATAGACTCGATCACCAATGCCTAACCGGTCTAGGTCTCACCATAGACCAAGAGTAACAATCTAGATCACACCCTCAAGGACACCCTAGCCTTAGATGTGCAAGATGCTCAAGTTACTCTCCACTAGCACTCTCAAGATATGCAATATCTCCTCCTAGTGCTCTCCTCTTTTCCTCTTGGACCTTACCAAATGCTCTCAAGTATTCCACTGGCCAAGAGAGGTCACAAAGACCCCAACAACAAAATTATATAGGCTCCCAACCTCAAAGTAGTTGTTGCTCTATGAAATCAGCTTTCTGGGCCTACTGACCATACAGTCCAGTCACTGACTGACCGGACCGTCTGGTCACTGCAACACGGTGCACCAACGGCTCTGATCACTGCTGTTTCCTCTATTGACCGGACCGTACGGTCACCTGACAGAACCGTCTGGTCCGATTCTCTCTCTAGTCCAGAAACATTTCAGCGCTGGCTTCCTCTCTGCCCTGTGCAAGCTCTACTGACCGCTACCATCCGGTCAATAGACCCGACCGTCCAGTCTGTATAGGCTCTGGCACAGATAGATTCCACGCTTCCTGCTGAAAGTCCCAGACAACTCCCCATAGTGACTGTACAGTCTAGTCACCTCTAACCTCTCTATCCGGTCTCTATGTCCAAAAGCTGAAACTTGTCGTCCTCGCTTGACTTTTTTCCTGGCTTCTCCGAAAAGCTCCTTGGCTTCTCCACTGTCAACTAGTGCCTGTGATTTCACCGAGCAACCTTGCACATCACCGACTAGACATGACATCTCTTGATGGTCCAGTTTTTCCTACAGACTCAAATCACTAACAACTAGACAAGTGTACCCAACACTTGCACCATAGCTTGTTCTCTGCTTTGATCCATCTTCATCAACCCTTGGACTCTATCAAGTTCGCAAGCCTCCATACTTGTGGTCATTGTCATCAATCGCCAAGGCAACTGTGGCACCCCTTCCCGGAGGATCGAGGTCCCGACGGTGCTGATAACGTAGACACTTGATAATACAACATTGGTTCAAATTTATGTTGAATATTACATCATTAAGTCATCAGAGTGCAGCGAAATATTACAAGTTCATAATGTTTTTGAAAACACAGCAGAAGTAAATAACAAAAAGGAGCTACGAGCTCGATGATATAGCATAGTAATGGTTCATGCCTGAAGAACCATCACTCTAGCAACACACATCACTGCGGCGGTGAGTCGAACTCCCAGTGGGCGGTCCAAACCTCAGGGACTTGCATGTCCCAGGGCAGCACATCTATAGGCAATTCTACTTCTTCATTACCTGAAAACAACAGTGGCACAAAGCCTGAGTACTAATTACTCAGCAAGTCTTACCCGTCGGACATCTAGGGTGGCTTGTTTAAAAAGACTCGCACTACGCAACCTATTAGTTCTATCAAGTTTTACTTCTCAATTTAACTGGGTAGAGCAGAATGTAACTTTAGTTGTAACAATAAGATAATAAAGCAATACATAAGGTAAGTACAACATAAGAGCAATAATAGTAACATCAACAATAATCATAATAATCAATTTCCAAGTACCATGTGCAACTACGCGATGACTCAGTGACCAAGTGGTACTCATTACTGCGAGCGACAGCAATTGCAATTGATTTACACCAGCTGGGAAACCCGAAAATATGACACATACACACCAATTAAGGTTGCATATGGCAACCTTTCGCAAGGACGAAAAACAACTTGGTCCGGGTCCAGTCTCAGCGAGTGGGCATGCCATTCTGCCAACAGTACTTCGCAGTATGTACCGCCCACTCCAGCAGCAGAAGGGTCAACGACCACTGTACTGGGTACCGTCCTCATTGCCGCGCCAATGCTACATCAGATTACTAGTGCCCATAGACTAGCATGCATTCAGTACTGTTCAATACTTAACCAAGGGGCCGACCATGGACGGGTCCTAGGTTCGACAAGGCAGGGCTACCGCAGTCAACACCCATGTGTTGCTGCAAACCTACACATGCATCATCCCTGCCCGGTCATAACATCAAAATAAACTTCTTTTATTAATTCCCGTGCCAGTGGTCAAGCTCATTTCTTAGTATTGATATCTACCGAGTCTAGCAATTACAAAGCATAGCGACACCGTACCGATACTACCAAAGTTCTAATGACAGTGGCGTAGGTCATTTGGGTATCATGCAAAGTGGGTTCCAATCAACTCCTGTGACCTAATGCAACAAGCTTCACAGACACTAGTAATATTGAAAACTAGCAAACTTTATATAAAGGTGAATGTAAACCGGGGCTTGCCTGGATCAACACTCGTGTTAGCAGCTTCAATCTCTTGTTCCTGAGACTCAGTGTCCTTCTGATGATCCTCTTCGGGCTCCTGGTTGTCGTTACCTATATGATGACAAATGTGTTAACGATATTGTCGTAACACTGTTATATGCAATGATATGATACATGCAAGCACATCGTGTTTTGATGTCAAATAAATTATTATTATGTTCTCGAAGCCATATGCTTCAGAGAAGAGGGATTGTTATTTAAATTGTTAAGTATATTTATTCTCTATGCAATTAAACATAGTAGATGAGTGATATGAGTAATTAAATTGATTAGTAAAACAAATTTGTGTTTCTGGACATATGTGATTTACTGTGAGGAGAGGATTATATGAGTGATTTTTAGGCCAACTGGCATGGGCAGATAATTTACAGAATAATTACTAGAATTAATTTAAGCACAAACCCTAAATAATCTCCAGATCATAAAATAAGTCATATTTTTACCAACCAAAATTTGGGGTGGCAACTATTCATGTGTTTACTTAGCATGCCAAAAATCAAGATTTAATTCCATTCCTAGAATTTCTGGTGAATTAATTGGTATTTGGACAATTAAATGTGTTAACAAAAATAAATGTACAGAGACAGTTATTTGTCATTCTACTAAAATAAAGAACTTCATGATGAACCTAACAAAATTTATTTGGGCCTCAGTGGGTTTGAATTCGATTTATTATGATTTTTCAAAGGTTTAAGCATTTTTCTGGGTTTATCAATTATCAGCACAGCCACGTCAGCAGCCACATCGGCGACACGTCGACGCCACGTCGGATTCCAGTAGGCGCCAGTGTGCGCGGGGTTCAACGACGCCGGGGCTTCGCTGGAGCGCGGTCAAAGTCGACGCCGATGGATGCGCACGAGGAAAGCTCGCCGCAGGACCATGCGCACGATGCGCATGTCGAGGCAAACACATCTAGGGGTTTGGCGAGGACGGAGGCTCACTGGGAGGGGTCGGCGACGAGAGGCGGCAGAAAATGAAGTTCGGCCAGGTCACGGAAGCGGTACAGGGCACCAACTCGGTCGCCGTCGACTCGTAGAGCTTCAGTGATTGAAGGCGAACGGCGGCGTTGATGGTGTCGTCGAGGAAACAGGCCGGAGCTGGGAGCTCGTCGGTGAGGTGGCTCGATCGGGGCAGAGCAACGAAGATGGCCGGGGAAGAATTGAGTTTGCCGGCGATCTCGTGCAAGAAAAACAAAGGAAACGGGTCAGGCGTGTTCGACGGGGAGTTGCGCACGAAGGAGAAGAGAAAAGAGGAAGGGTGGCTCACCAAAGGCCGCAAATTTGAGGCAGCGGCAGAGGGGATCGCCGGAAGGGTTCACCTCGGTTTTCCTTTCGATTCAACCAATGCGCGAGGGAAAACGGCCAAGCAGGGGCATGGGAAGGTGTAAGAGGGTGAGGCACGTGTGATGGGGTTTTGCTCGGGTGGGGGGAGCAGTGGAACGGTGATGGCCGAGCTCGAGCTTCGGCTCTACTCAACAATGGTAGAATGGGGGAGGGAGAGGGGAAATGGGAGAGAGCAGAGAGCAGAGAGCGAGAACGAGAGCGAGAGCGCGCTGCGCTTGTGAGCTCGTGGTGCGGTTTGACGTTGTCTAGGGTTTTTATTTGCCTAGAATTATATTAATAAGTGGGCTCTTATCATTTCATGCTATAATTTCCATGATTTGTTCTCCTCATATTTGTTAAATTAAGGTGAGACACCTGGGGTGTCACAGCCCTCCCTCCTTAAAGAAATCTCGTCCCGAGATTATGAACAGGCAAACTAGAGGGAAGTACGGTGGTCATAGTATACCTGTGTATGACGACCAAAATTCCAGGTCGTGAGTGCTCAGAAATTCTTCAGATTCCCAAGTAGACTCATCCTCTGAGTGGTTACTCCATTGAACTTTGTAGAATTTAAGGGTTCTATTACGGGTTGTGCGCTCTTTCTCGTAGGGATCTTTATAGGTTGTTCGGAGTAGGTGAGATCGGGTTGGAGTTGGTCATACCCTTCCAAGATTTTGTTGATGGGTGGTTTGAGACTCCGTTTTAGCTGAGAGACGTGAAAGGTGTAATGAACTCTAGATAGATTGGCGGGTAACTCCAGCTTATAGGCTATATTCCCACATCGTTCCAAAATTTGGAATGGCCCAATATAACGGGGAGCTAACTTTCCTTTGACTCCAAACCGTTGGATACCCTTCATAGGTGACATTCGAAGAAAGATGTAGTCACCTTTGTTGAAATATAGTGGCCTACGTCGTCTGTTTGCATACTTCTCTTGACGGCATTTAGCAGCTTTAAGATTCACTTGAATGGTACGAACCTTTTCTTCAGCATTCTTGACAAGGTCAGGACCAAAGGTTATTCTTTCTCCAGACTCAGACCAGTTTAGCAGTGTTCTACAACTGCGACCATAAAGTGCTTCAAATGGTGATATTTTTAGACTCTCTTGGTAACTATTGTTGTATGAGAATTCTGCATAAGGAAAATACTCATCCCAATTGCCACCATGTGTTAAAACAAATGCTCTAAGCATATCTTCCAAGATCTGGTTGACACGTTCGGTTTGTCCATCAGTAGCGGCATGGTAAGCAGAACTTTGGATCAACTTGGTACCCAGAGATGTATGCAGTTGTTCCCAGAATCGAGCGACAAATTGCGAGCCATGATCTGTAACAATGGTCTTGGGTACTCCATGAAGACATAGAATTCTTGCTATGTATAGTTCTGCATATTGCTTTATCTTGTAGGTGTTATTGATCGGCAGGAAGTGGGCAGATTTTGTGAGTCAGACCACAACGACCCAAATCGAATCATGCTTCTGAGAAGTGAGAGGGAGACCAACAATAAAATCCATGCTGATGTTTTCCCATTTCCAGGCGGGAATACTCAATGGTTAAAGTAATCCGGCCTGTTTCAAATGAGCAGCCTTAACTCTCTGACAAGTATCGCATTCTGCGACATATCGAGCAACTTCTCGCTTCATCCTTGTCCACCAAAAATTCTTCTTCAAGTCTTGGTACATTTTATTACTACCGGGATGGATAGAATATTTGTAGTGATGTGCTTCATCCAAGATCTTCCATCAGAGTTCGAAGTCTTTTGGTACTACTAAACGGTTATCAAACCATAGAGTACCGTCTGAGTCTTGGGTGAAACATTTTGCCTTACCATATTTAATGTTTTGACGGATATGAGTCATACCAACATCCTTTTTCTGTGCAGCAATGATTTCTTCATGAATAGAAGAATGTACACTTAGGTTGCTAATTACTACAGCAGCAGGTGAAACGTAAAGACCGGGTTCTGACGTAGTGATGTCGCTGTCGTCGTTGTGATATTCCAGCATTAAGTGGTTGCAATGTACTTTCCTACTTAACACATCGGCGACTACATTGGCCTTGCCTGGATGGTAATGAATCTCCAGGTTATAATCCTTAATCAGTTCTAGCCACCGACACTGTCTCATGTTCAGATCAGTCTGGGTGAAGATGTATTTCAAGCTCTTATGGTCTGTGTAAATGTGCACTAAGTTGCCGAGCAAATAATGCCTCCATATTTTCAGTGCAAGTACAACTGCAGCTAGCTCCAAATCATGAGTTGGATAGTGCTGTTCATGCTTCCATAGCTGTCGAGATGCATAGGCAATGACACAACCTTCCTGCATGAGCACACATCCAAGTCCTGTCCCAGATGCGCCACAATACACGTCGAACGGCTTGGTGATGTCTGGTTGAGCCAATACTAGAACAGTGGTCAATAATTTCTTCAATGCTTAAAATGCTTCTTCACAACTGTCGTTCCAATTGAATTTCTTATCCTTTTTCAATAGCTCCGTGACGGGTTTGGTCAGCCGAGAAAAATTTGGAATGAACCTACGATAATATCCAGCTAGGCCGAGGAAATTGCTTACTTTGTGAACTGTCTTTGGTGGCTTCCAGTCTAGCACATCTTGAACTTTGCCAGGGTCCACCGAGATACCTTCTGCAGAAACTATGTGACCAAGAAATGGCACACGGTCCAACCAAAATTCACACTTGCTGAATTTTGCATATAGCTTGTGATCTCGGAGGCGTTGAAGAACAATGCGAAGATGTTCGGCATGCTCTTCCTTGGACTGTGAATAGATGAGGATGTCATCAATGAATACTACCACAAATTTGTCCAACTCTGGCATGAATACCGAATTCATGAGGTACATGAAATGGGCTGGAGCGTTTGTCAATCCGAAGGACATTACTAGGTACTCGAATAGCCCATACCTAGTAGAGAAGGCGGTCTTCGGAATATCATTTGCTCTAATCCTTATCTGATGGTAACCCGAGCAAAGGTCGATCTTGGAAAATACCTTGGCACCAACCAATTGATCAAAAAGGATATCAATTCGGGGTAACGGGTACTTATTTTTGATCGTGACTTCATTCAATGGCCGATAGTCAACAACAAGACATAGAGATTTGTCCTTCTTCTTAACGAAAATAGCAGGGCAGCCCCAAGGTGAAGTTTGGGCGAATGAATCCCTTTTCCAATAACTCATTCAACTGCTTTTTCAATTCGGCCAACTCATTCGGGGCCATCTTATAGGGTCGATGAGATATCGGAGAAGTTCCTGGGTGTAGCTCTATCTTAAATTCCACTTCACGGTCAGGCGGTAGGCCAGAGATATCTTCGGAAAACACATCCGAAAACTCACAAACAACGGGAATGTTCTTGAGTGATTGCCCTTCCAAGTGATGGACAACCAAGGCTTTCGATGAATTGATGTTTAAAGAAATTGTGTCTTTTCCATGCAAAGGGGAGATACGGGGCTCGATGTGTAGCATAGCTCTACGGGTTTTCATTCAGAACATACCCAAAATCAAATCAATCCCCTGGTGGCTAAGCATGATGAAATCCGTGGGGTAGATTTTCTTGTTTATTTCTATGGGAGCTTTGCATACTATTTGATTGGCTCTAATTTGTCCAGCGGGGGAACGAACTGTCTAGCATTTTTCTATAGCCTGGGGTTGAAGATTAAATTTTTGCACACATGGTTGCCTAATGAAATTATGCATAGCACCAGAATCAAAAAGTGTACCGGTCAACACAGGTTCGCCCTGAGGGATGTCTTCAGCACTAGTGTAGTTCACTTGGGCACCACGAGACGTGCATTCGCAGTCTTGTTCTGGTTCTGACGCGGGTTGGTGTTGTTATTGTAGCGCCTTGGTGCAGTGCAGTTCTTAGCAAAATGGCCGGTACAGCCACAATTGTAGCAAGGATAGTTGCTTTTATGATCAGCAGGCTGTAGGGCACGAGCATTCTGGTTTCCTTGCTGCTGATATGGTGCACGGTACTGATTGTTTTGCTATTGGTACGGTGCACGAGGTGGGAAGTTCTGTTGTTGTGGTGGCCTTGAGTAGTTCTGGCCAAACTATCGCTACAAACCTTGCTGCGATGATGCCTAGAAACGCTGTCCAGTGGTGGAAGTATAAATCAGGGGATGCTTCGCCTGTGGGGCAGCAGAGGCAGTAGCAGGGGCCTTTCTCTTGTGATCTTCTCTTTCAACTTGGCATATGGCGCCTTCCTCGACAATAGCAGCATTGACCAAGTCATTGTTTGTACCGGTTATCTGCCAAGTGAGACATTCCTTGAGCGTGGCATTCATCCCACGCAGGAATGCGTCTCTTTTCTTCTCCTCGGTATTAACATACTCAGTGGCATATTGAGCAAGATGATTGAAATCTCCAAAATATTGGAGGACATTCCTCCCTCCTTGTTTTAGATCCATGAATTCCTAGAACTTCCTCTGCATGAGGCCAACGAGGATGAAATGAGCACGGAATGCAGTCCTGTAGTCATTCCATTCAACGTGGCGTCCAGCGGGCAGAGAAGCTTCATAGTTCGCCCACCAGGCGCTAGCAGAGCCCTGGAGTTGTTGGGTGGCGAATAGCACCTTCTGGTGCTCAGTGTATTCCAGCAGACCGAATTTAGACTCTGTCTGACGCAACCAGTGGTCGGCGTCCAGCGGCTCTCTGACACGCTCGAAGGTTGGTGGATGGGTACCCAGAAAATCTGAGTAGGTGCTCTGTCGGGGCGGGTTATTGTTGTGGCGGTTGCCTCCTTGTCCAGCCAGATGGGTCGTGATGTCGACCAGTCAACGAAGTAGCTCAGAGTCATTTTGCTACCGGCTGAGCGCAGTAGCCAGAACCTCAGCTAACGAAGGCTCAACATTAGCTCCTTGTTGAGAGCTCTCAGGATCTTCCTGATTCCGAGTACGCACCATGCTGCAATTTATACGGTTGCACATTAGTTATTTCTCAAAATATTCCATAAAATCACATGCGCAAGAATATAAATTTGCAAAAAGGCACGATAAAAATTTAGAATGACAACCATCTCCATTAATTCAATTCAGTCTACTTGGTTGTTAAAGGACATCATCACGTGATTCTGTACATATATGTGCCAATGCCTAGCTATGGTATTGCGGACACATTATGTAAGATTCACACTCCTACATCGAACTAGGGACACATATACTACACGACCGTACACAGGGGTAGCGAATCATCTACTCCTGGCCTAAGTCTTCCAGCTCTTCTGGTTCTTCCTGTTCCATAGGCTCTCCTGGTTCCTCTAGATCTATCATTTCCACGTCTTCAATATCGGCAGGTGCCATCTCCACATTGTCTTGTTCTCCATACTCTATGAAGATCTCATCCCAATTCCCTTAAATAGGAAGATGGGCAGCCTTGAATGCGTTCAAGTTATCTTGAGCCTCAATCATGTCATGCTCAAAATCTGCTGCATCCTGCAAGGCTTGGTCACGTTCTTCTATAATCGCATCCATCTCTTCATTCTTGGCTTGGATTTGCTAGTTCAGTTCTGCAATTTCTTCATCTTTAGCTTGTTTTTCGACCTCAGAAAGTCAAAGTGCAGAATGGAACACATCCAAACGCCGGCACAAGTTTGTGCACAAAGCAAAAGTGGACAAACCATAATACTCTATTATGGGCAGCATGGGGTTATGGTGGCGGTGGTTTGGGTCAAAGATGAAATCCACGCGCCTATTCCATTCGAAATCATTCACATCACTGATGGGCTTTAAGGCGATGGGTGTTCCAGCAACGTTGTGCTTGTGAACTTCACAAAACCATGTGAGTGCCTTGAAAGCGGCAACACCCCAAGTGCAAGGTAAGTCTATCCCAGAGACGCTGATGGTCCAGGATTCCCATGCTGGAGTAACAGAGTGGTTGGTATGAACTGCCACATGGATGACACATGAAGGTACTCCATGTTCCCCGAATTCCTTGCCAACATAAGTGGGAGGGATGTCATAGCCAAAGCCACAGAGAACTCTCCAGAACAGATGAGTCATCCCGGTGAACTCCAGGCCATCGGTAATCTCCCAACCCTGTGGTTGTTGTTCATTGTTTTCAGCCATCTACAAAGAAAGTACTTTTATTGAGTCAATAAGTACGATTAAACTTTGTTGCAACAACAATAGCAAAAAAAAAAAAATACAACCAATGCATAACATAAGTCATCGTATTCTCAGTACAGGACTCGGAATATGTGGCCATCGAGTTATAAAAGCATCTCACGCATCAATCTCCAAAATACAACAACCTCGCGTGGATCGACAAAAGTTACCTACCCAACTGATCCGGACTACCGAGACTAATCTAGTCTACCACTATCCTCCTAGTTCCTGCCTCAAGCTGGTGCCTCGTAGTCTACGTCAGACTCCTCGTCCATATCCTCTTGCGGCTCCTCCTCCTCTAGTGCCGCCGGTGGTGCAAGGGCCGCTTCTAACTGCTGTTGCAGGCCCTGGTTCTTCGGAGCCAGTGTCTCTAAATCCTCTCCCATAAGCTCCATCTTGTGTTGTGCAGCCGTCAACTGATGCTTTAGGTGCTCGTTATGGTTGGCGCACTGCTGCATAATCAGGCCACATCTGTCAACCTCTAGCGTGAGGTTGTCGTGGTGTCCAGTCACCTCAGTAACGCACTCGCCTCAAGAGCAGCAGTCAGCCGCTGAATCTCTCTCTACTGTGCATCGGCCTGTGTCTGTAGGTCATTCCTCTGCACCCAGACCTGCTTAGCCTCAGCCAGTATGATCTTGCTGTCGCTGCTAGCCTCCTCATCCAAGTTGAGGAGGTACTCGGAGTAGTAGGACACACGGTGGTTCCCTGCATGGTACGTCGGGTAGTCATCGTGGCCGATGCGCCTCATGCGCCTCTGCCAGACCGGGTTGGCCTGGTGCCAGATGGGGATCATCTCAAACAGAGTCCCAGAGAGCGCTACTGTGCGGCACCCGCAGAAGTGGGTGAGAGCCCTGTGGGCGAATCTCTCCAAGCCCTCACGAAGGCTCTTACAAGTCGTCGTGCTCTCCATACCCGCCATGTCGAGGTTGCGCGGGTGAGTGGGCACGCTGATGTGCATCTCTGCAAGAGTCATGCCGTGGCGGTGAATCTCGCGGCCCTTGTAGGAGGGCGGCTCGTCGTAGCCCAGCAAGCGTAGAAGATCCCACAAAAGTGTAAGAAAGCCACGGTGGTGGAGACCAGTGGTGTAGCGCCACCCGTCATGCGAAAGCTCCTCAAAACCGTGATCACCCATCTGGAACATAAACCCAATGGTGAGTGCAGTGTTCCATGAGTAGCAATGCATTTCACATGAAGTGCTATGAAATACAGAAACAAGGTTTTAGTTCATATTTTCCAGCCTCAAGGGTCCATAATACGACAATGGGTTTTAAAATAAATTCTGTCTTGACTGTACAACAGTCAAAAAAGTGGGTATTTCGAACAGAGAACGAAGTCTTAAAAATTTTGGCTTGGACCCATGTTACAGTACACTTTCATAGCTTTCCAGGTTGTATTTCAGATTGACAGAGACTTATGAATCTGGACTTATGAATTTTGCCATTTCAGGTTGGTAGATTCTATTTCAGATTGACAAAGACTTAATGTTTTGGCTCTACTGGACAGAGGAAAATTGGTAAAATGGTGAAACCTATTGGAGATGAAAATAGACTTCAAAAGCTTTCTAGATTGGGTTCATACACCAAAAATTTCGGTGTACAACTTTAGTTATGAAATTTTTAAGTTCAAGGTCTTGCTGGAAACAGTAGGTGGACAGATTGTACTTGTTCCTTGTTTCTGAGGTTGTTACTGTTATGATCGAATTTTAATTTAAATTCTAGGTGGCAGGAGATGTTGTGACCTTTCTGAAAAGTATTTGTATGCCTCATTTGGTTGAGTAAATTAATAGTTATAAAATTTTCAAGTTGGCAGCTAAAAACATGACAGATTCTTGTTAACCTTGTTATTCAGAAATTTATACTTATCATGTTTAGAAAATTTTTACTCAGAGGTTGGTTAGCAAGGAGAGAACCATATTTTAGTTTAGTTATAATGGGATACATGATGCAAAACCTTCATTTTATTAACCTATCATTCCTCACAACAGAACGCCTATCTTTCCCGATACTTAGCGGCACGGATACTTGGTGATGACCCGCACTCAACACGTAAGTCACTCTAAACGTTATACTAACGGCATTAGTGTTCCTGCAGAAGATCCATTGCAGAAACATTACATCAAATTCAAAAGAAACTACAAAAATAAGCATAGTTCTACTAGTAACGATCCATGGGAAAGGATCGTCCCATGATAAGTCACGAGCCAACAGTGTCTCGTATCTGCCTACGAGCATAGGCACCGATATCACGCGTGTCAGTTAAGCACGCACGTACCTTCGTTTGCAGAAGCCATAGATGCAAATAATGTAAACAAACATAACCTAGGTTAGCTTTGTCACCACTCTATTATCTATATGGGCAATACTAACGTATCCTCACCCGTGAACGTCGTAGTTTTTTGAAAGTACGATTTATTTGTTGTATTATCATGGACCATGGCTCTGATACCAGCTGTGGTGCCCCTTCCCGGAGGATCGAGGTCCCGACAGTGCTGATAACGCAGACACTTGATAATACAACATTGGTTCGAATTTAAGTTGAATATTACATCATTAAGTCATCAGAGTGCAGTGGAATATTACAAGTTTATAATGTTTTTGAAAACACAGCGGAAGTAAATAACGATAAGGAGCTACGAGCATGACGATACAACATAGTAATGGTTCATGCCCGAAGAACCATCACTCTAGAAACATACATCACTGCGGCGGCGAGTCGGACTCCCAGTGGGTGGTCCAACCCTCAGGGACTTGCATGTCCCAGGGAAGCACATCTACAGGCAATTCTACTTCTTCATTACCTGAAAGCAACAGTGGCACAAAGCCTGAGTACTAATTACTCAGCAAGTCGTACCCGTCGGACATCTAGACATGCAATGGCTCTAATAGGTGGCTTGTTTGAAAAAACTCGCACTAAGCAACCTATTAGTTCTATCAAGTTTTACTTCTCAATTTAACTGGGTAGAGCAGAATGTAACTTTAGTTGCAATAATAAGATAATAAAGCAATACATAAGGTAAGTACAACATAAGAGCAATAATACTAACATCAACAATAATCATCATAATCAATTTCCAAGTACCATGTGTGACTACCCTACTTCGAAAAGTAGAGTATGTCGCACATGATCATCTCGGGAGATGGTTAATGAAGTAACCATACACAACATTCACACATGAACATTCATCAATTACAATATTACATCACTTACGTGCATATTATTACAAGTTCAGAGGTAGAATATAAATGAGTTCAGATCTGATACAACACAAAGGTCCTTAGTTCATATTACATAAGTGAGGGGAAGCGGTAGAATAGCAAAACATGACGTTGATTCCTACGTGAACCATGCCAGCCCTATGACGATGGCTCACTCATCACGGTTAGGAGAGCTAGGGACCCATTCAATGGTCCAATTCTGAGGCTCCTCACCTTCCCACACCACCTTGTTACAACAATCACAGTAGGTAGCTTGAGGAAAACCTGGAAAACAACATAATCACAAAGCCTGAGTATCTAACATACTCCGCAAGACTTACCCGTCAAAAGGTTTACTAAAACCGACTCCTAGTATGTAGGGGGCTGATGGGTTTATTTGATACTTGCATAAGAAGCTCCTAATAGTTCTATGCTGCACTTTCAATTCCTTAATTCAAGATTTTACTTTGCTGATTTCAGAATAACCACTACGGTGAATCTAGCTAGCTGCTAAGACATGAGTAGAAATAAAGACCAATACATCATAGCATTATGTGTCCATAGCATAAGTAAATTTCAGAAACATAACCACAACTTTACTACTTAACATATCATTGCAGTTGCTCGAACAAGAGGTACTCATAACCACGAGGGACAACAATTCGAATTGATTTACATCTTGCAGGGAAAACCCAAATACACGACATATGCATCACTTAAGAACATGTATGGCCACCGTTCACAAGATTGCTATAAAGTCGATCCGGGGCCATCGATCCCGAGTACACGTCCTCCCCGCAATACAGTACTTCGTATCCGAGGCTTAACCCATGCACTCTCCAGCGGTCCTCAAACCCGTGCAACCACCATGCTGTTCATATCACCTCTGGATCGATGAGTATGGCCGTCCAACAATATGGCGCCCCAGTTACTAGGTTTACCAATTCCCATATTAAAGGTATGTACTTGGTACTGTTCAATACTTTTCCGCGGAGTTGCAACGATAGGTGCTCAATTTTATCAAGTTCATTAACCAAGTGAACCATAGTTGAATCTGTAACCTACCGTTGACTCCACTAGTTGAAGCATAGCCGTTACTAACGGAAAGGCTTACTAACATAAGCTACTATAGGTCATTATCGGAGTATGCAAGTGGGTTTCAACCAAGTCCTACACTTAATGCACAATAAAAATATTCCTAACTTGTGACAAAGGAAAAAGGACTCGAATATTAAATGGGTTATGCACCGGGGCTTGCCTTGGGAGTGATCGTAGTTAGTGTCTTCACCAAAGTTCACTTCAGATCCTTGCTGATTCGATATAATCTCCTCGGTCTCGATCCCTATATGGAATGGACATGCATCAATGCAAAGGAATACACAAGGTTTTATGGAGTTCCTTAACTAAAGATGAATTCGATGGCATGATGATTCATGGCACTTCCTCAGCATATAAAATTAATGAACTAATCATTTATTCATGAATATGTGTGCACCTTAAGTATTACATGGCAGCCACTGAATTTGAAGGGGACAAACTTCTTATTAGAGAATGTAGTTTTCAATCATCACAAACTTAGTGTATGTCTACTCGAAACATGCGCATGGCATAGATAGGGATTACATGGCACTACATGATAATGAGGACATGAAGACATAGCACTAAGGCCTAAATTTCAGAGAGTTTATTTTAAGCACTTAGCTAAAGTGGCCATATGTAAAGGTTAGCACTATACATACAAAGACAAGTTAATTACATAATTAGCTCTAGGTACATATAGTTATTTAGGAACCAAGAGTACATAAATGGAGATAAGGATTTCTACTGTAAAGTTAGTATGAATTATTCTTCATGAATATTCCAGAAATGAATTTATGCCTACTTTTATTAAATGCACACAAAAATCAAGATTTTATATGGAATATTCTTAATTTAACTAACAATTGATTAATTTCGACATCAAAAGCATCCTTAGGTTGCTTCAAATTTTTCATGGAATTTTACAGGAGTGTACAAGTGCATAAGGGACAGGAATACAAATTTCACAACTAAATTCGTCACCGATAATTTACATAAATTCAATTACTGAAAAGGAAGATTTATGCAATAATACTAAAACTATGAGTAAACATGAAAATGTGCTTTTGCAGAAAGTTTAAGGATGCCATGGAATGACCACTGAGCAAGTTTCATGAATTTACCATTTATATTTATTTACTTATGAATTTATTAAGCAAATTAGGGTTGTAACTTTAGGGAATTAAATAAATTAATTTACTGAGTAACTTTGGACCTCAACTTGTTTTCCTGGTAGAGGGGGATTTTTGGAGTCGAACAAAATTGGTTTCATCATTTTTGGACTTTTATTTCTCGAGTTATTGAATTTTAAAATTTTAATCGAAGTTCACTCCTATTTACAAATTTGCCACTGGTCAATTTAAATTCCCCCCGCGCGCGCGGCGGCGCTGCGGCTCTGCTGGCTCGCCGGCGGCGATCGGTGGCGGGACTTGGGACTCGGAGCTGCTCTACCTGATTAGTCACTCACAACGATCATGTGGGTCGTGGTGGTCGGAGTGGGGGCTGTCGGAGCACTGCCTGTGACACCCAGGTGTCTCAATTCTTGCTTAGCACAAATTGCCAAAAATTTTGGACTCAAGTTTGAGCATGAAATAATAAGGACAAGATAAAAATTGGGATTCTCCAAGTTAAATTAAAACCCCGCAGGCAAAAATTTAAAGCATATTAAATTTCTGTAAAACATGGGCCAAATAATTACATTAGAATTATGAAATTAATGAATTAGAATTTTGGACCATTAAGAAGTCAATCAAATAATTAAATTAAGCCTGGAAAGGATTTAATTTTACTTATTAATCCCAACTAAATTATAAATGGACTTCACTATTAAATTCTACAAATCATCAGGTGCCTAATTATAAAAATTCCAACTCAAATGGAGGCTTGTATCATAAGGAATTTAAATAAACTTGAGTCAGGGACCTTTCTGCGAACTTTTTGAAAAGTGAAGGGCTTTCTGACAAAATTCTGTCATCTTCCTCTCAGCTCCCGCCCGCTCGCGCGCGCCGCGCGATTCTCTCTGCCGCCGCTGCCGCCTTGGAACTCGCTCGCGCCCTCGCGTGTCTGCGCGCCTGCCGCCATCGCATCGCCGCTCCCACCCGAGCGCTAGACACCGCTGCTGCGAGTCCCTTTCACCACTGCCCAAGGTCGCCGGCCCCGTCGTTCCCTGAACCCGTGCCTACTACCGTCGCCCGTTTCCCCCCCCCCCTTCCTTGGAACTCGTCGCCGCACTCCCACGCCTTCGCATTCGCCGTCAACGCACCCCACTGCCGTCCGACCGCTAGCTGCCGCCGAAGCACGTTGCTTTCACCCCTGCCCGATGCCGCCATGGCCTCTGGCCGCCGTCCCTCGATTCCGGCTCCCGACCGCTCCCCATCGCCCAGCAGCACCAGAGCCCGCGCGTGATCGCCCCATCACCTCACCCTGCTCTCCTCCCTCGCCGCACGCCACTATCAGCCAAGCAAGCAAGTTGCTTTCCCCTCTGCTGTGCTCTGCCTCTGCTGTTGCACCCGCTCTACTCCCCGCGCTCACAGCGGCTCCCCGAGACCCGGCGTTGCTCAAAGCTGCGCGCGCACCTGCTTCCGGTGTCCAACCAAGAAACCGAGCCCCTTGGCCTATAAATACCCCTCTGTTCACTCCTTTCTCCCCCAACCATCTTCCGCCATTGCCGGAGCCGAACTCGAGCTCGTTTCCCAGCCAAATCCCTCACCCCCGAGCCACACCGAGAGCACCAACGAACGCTCTTACTTCCCCGCTAAACTTCCGCCCCATAGCTCGCACAATCTTCCGGTGAGCTCGGCCAATTTGAAGAATCTCCGAACCCTGTTCCCCGACGGCCGCCGACGACACGCTCCCGAATTCTGGTGACCCTGCTGAACCCCGTCTCCCTTTCTTCTTCTCATTGATGCGCAAGCTTCTTATGATCACTCATGACCCCTTGCTTCTTTGATTCCTCGAGCAAGAACACCGGCATTAAACTTTTCCCCCGCCGACCCCTTCTGTGCCACCGTGTTCGTGCCGCTTCCACGGTGAGCCCCCTCTTCCGGCATTCCCCGACGATCGCCAACCTGTCGCCGATCCCCGCCGTGCCCCCGTGATGCTGTAGGACCCAGCCGCAGTCGGTTTGCTGCCTCGAGTCCACCCTGCGGCATCGCCAGACCTCCTCTCTCCGCTGCCACTCGTCGCTGACCCATCTCCGGTAAGCTTCCGACTTCGTGAACCCCCCTAGTCTCCTTGCTTCATTGCGCACATCATTTTCCCCCTCCCGCGGTGAGCTTCCACCGCCTAGAGTCGCCTGCGGCGAGCCCTCCGGCAAGCCCCAGCTGCGCGCCGCCACGCTCAGCGAAGCTGACTGGCAGCTGAGCTGGCATCCAGTTGGTGCTGATGTGGCTGCCACATGGCGCTGACATGTCAATTGTTTAAACCCAAGAAATACCAGAAAACTGATGGAGCTTCAAAAATGCATAGTAAATTCATTTTAAGTCCAAATGCCCCCAAATCAATTTTATTAGCTTCATGATAATGTGCCTTATTTTAATAAAATAACAACCAACTGCCTCTGTTAATATAATTTAGTTAATTAAATAACTTGTCCAAACACCAAATAAATCCTTAATAATTCTAGGAACGGAAATTAATTTTGATCTTTTACATGCACTGTTGTTTCATGTTAATACATCACCCTGATTTTTGGTTAAGTCAAATCTGCAATATTTAATATTCTATTAATTAAGTAATGCTTTAACTTGAATAAATTCTTGTACTTAAAATAATACTGTCCAGAGGCTATAACTTGGTGACAATGCACTTCATACATGTCTCTGTTCATGATAAATCACTCAAGTCCAGAATCATCTTGTTACTATTTTAAATTGTTTAATTGTTCTCAAACTATAACAATCCTAATTAAAATGATCCACCCACGTGAAATAATGAAACCCTAATTTGTTTCTTTGAAGCATATGGCTTCGAGAACTTATTAATAAGTTGTTGGCACCCACACTCTAATGCAATATACATCTATCATTGTTGCATTCATCATGTCATTGCATGTAACGGTATTTCAACACTACCGATAACCCTTGTTCATCAATAGGTCACGACACTCAGGAGCAGGAGCCCGATGTCCAGCAGGGCCAAGAGCCCGAGTACCAAGAGACTATAGTAGCTAACACTTGCATGGATGCAGGCATGTCTCGGTTTGCATTAGCCTCTTTATAAAGTTTTGCTAGTTTAATTCACTACTAGTGTCTATGCTTGAATTGTTGCATTAGGTCATAGGAGTTGATTGGAACCCAACTTGCATGTTTTCCCCAAATGACCTATGTTGTTGTTATTAGAAACTTGGTAGGTTCGGTACTAAGATGCTATGCTTAGTAATTGATAAGTCTCGGTAGTTATCATGATTACTAGGGAATAAACTTGGTCACTAAAATGGAACTTATGTAAAAGAAGTTTATTTTGATGTTTGGCCAGACAGGGAATTTGCATGTGTAGGTTTGCAACAACACATGGGTGTTGGCTGCGGTAGCCCTGTCTTGCCCACCCTAGGACCCGTCCGTGGTCGGCCCATTGATCAAGTTTTGAACAGTACCGAATGCATGCTAGTTTCATGGGCACTAGTAAACCGATGTAGCATTAAAGATCGCTTATATCAAGGACGGTTAAGGTGCGTTGGTCTTAGGACCCCTCGGCTGCGGGAGTGGGCGGTCCATACCACGAAGTACTGTTGGCAGGACGACATGCCCACTCGACGTCACCACACCCGGGTCTGGATGTGGGTGGTTTTTCTTGTGAAAGGTTGCCATATACGACCTTAATTGGTGCGTATGTGTCGTGTTATTCGGGTTTTCCCAGCTGGTGTAAATTAATTGCAATTGCTGTCCCTCGTAGTAATGAGTATCGCTTGTTCACCGCGCCAATCACGTAGTTGCACATGATATCATGGATATGGATTTGTATTGGCTATTACTGGTATATTATATTGTTCTATTGTTGCACTTATCTTTGTGTATTGTTTTATTATCTTATCGTTGCAACTAAAGTTATATTCCGCACAATCCATTTAATCTAAAAATAAAACTTGATAGAACTAATAGGTTGGTTAGTGCGAGTCCTTTTAAACAAGCCACCTATTAGAGTCATTGCATGTCTAGGTTTTTGACGGGTAAGTCTTGCTGAGTAATTAGTACTCAGGCTTTATGCTTATGTGGTTTTTAGGTACTGAAGAAATAGAATTGCCTGTAGATGTGTTGCCTTGGGACGTGCAAGTCCCTGAGGGTTGGACTGCCCATTGGGAGTCTGACCTGCCGCCGCAGTGATTGTGAGTGCTGCTAGGGTGTTGATTCTTCGGGCATGAATCATCACCATGCTGTATCGTCGAGCTCGTAGATTTTATCGTTATTTCGCTTCCGCTATTTTCAAAACTTCATGAACTTGTAATTCCGCTGCACTTTGATGTAATAATTGATCTTAAATTTGGATCATTGTTGTATTATCAAGTGTCTGTGTTATCAGCACCTTCGGAATTTCGATCCTCCGGGAAGGGGCGCCTCAGCTGGTATCAGAGCCATGGTCTATGATAATACAACAATTAAAACGTATTTTCGAAAACTACGATGTTACGTGTGAGGATACGTTAGTACTGCCCCTAGTAGTTATTAGGGTTGGTGACAATGCTAACGGGTTATGCTTGAGTTGGCTTTTAGTTGGTTCATCTGTTGGCATTTAAAGTTCGCTCGCAAGGACTGTGGCTTTGCGGGACGATTCCTTTCATGAATCGTTGCCAATATTTTTAATTTTTGGCTCCTTGACAAGTGTTGGAGCGTAGAGTTCACTCACGAGGGCTATGGTTTCACGAGAAGGTTTCTTCCATAAACCGTGCCAACTTTTATTAGTAATGCTCATCAGAATAGGTTTATGAGCATTGGATCGCTTGCGAGAACCATGGTTTCGCAAGGCGGTTCGTTCCATGAATCGTTCTAGAGTTACCCTTATTTTTGTAGTTTCTTTTAATATAATATAATATTTCTGCAATGAGTTTTTCTGCAGGTACACTAACACCGTTAGTACAACACTTAGTGATTACGTGATGAGTGCGGGTCGTCACCAATTTTTCGTGCCGCTAAGTACCGGCAATATAGGTGTGTGTTGTGAGGAACACTAGGTAAATAAATTGAATTTCGCATTATTGCATTCCTTATAACTTAACTAAAATTTTGTTCTCTGAAATAAAAGTTTGCAAGTTTGATAAGTACAAAATTCGAAATACACGTTTGAATTATTAAGTTAACAACAATTTGTCAACTCTCTATTTTCAACACATCCCTGAACTTGCAAAAATCCTAAGTCCAGTTCTACTTGGAATTTTTAGGAATACAAACACTATCTGAAAAGCTATGAAAGTCTACTGTAACGTGGTACCAAGAACCAGTTCTATAGATTTTGTTTTCTGGGCACAATACTTGATTTCTAACTGCCGCACAGTCAAGACCGAATCTGTTAAAAATCCATCTCCGTATTAAAACCCCTTGAGGCTGGAAAATGGAAACTAAAAATTTGTTTCTGTATTTCATGATGTTGTACATGAAATGCACATCACTTTAAGGAAGATTCTGACTCATTCAGATTTCGCCCTTGTAGATGGCTAAAAACAATTTCCAAGCTCCACCGGGTTGGGAAATCACCGATGGTCTGGAGATCCCTGGGATGACTCAACTCTTTTGGAGTGTCCTTCAGGGTTATGGACATGATATCCCTCCCACCTATGTTGGAAAGATGATGTAGATATGGCCCGATCTTCCGAGAGGTAAGGGGATAAACTCGAATTTGGGGAACTCGGCGCCGACAACCCGGCTTGAATCAGGCATGATCCAACCCCGCAACCGTTACACCAAGCACAACTTGATTGTTCCTGCAAGCGAAATCGAGAACACAAGCAAGAGAGGATAAACACGCAATCTGAAATTGCAAATATGGATGAAGCGAATCACAAGAAAAGGTTCAAGCTCTGAACACAAAAGGACTAATCGCCACAGTGGTGTAGAACAAGAACAGGGGCCCTGGATTATTGTAAAAGGACTTGTCGCCACAGTTACAATAATTCGATCAAGTTTCTCTCTAGAAAACTGAACTAAACAAAACCCAAAACTAAAAGACAGCGGCTACTGAGTTTATGTAGGAAACAAAGACGTCCTAGGGTTGGGGGCGACTAGGGGGGGCGCCCACAACATGGGCTTAAGGCCCGACACGATATATGGCCAAGTTGACCCAAAATAGGTGGCACAACACCTTGTCATGGTCACATATTATGACTCACGACACTTCTGGAGCTAGGACCAGAACCAAAACGACAGTGTCGTTGTCCCCTTGCCAACGCATCAATGAACGCCTCGTTTGGACGTCGGATGTGGGAGATATCATCAAAACCGTGAAGGGGTGTCGGCTGAATCCGAGACGAACGCGGCGACCGAGTTGGTGACGACTTGTAACTTGGGGAAGGCCATGATATGCGCGTATCCAGCACGGTGATGTCCTCATCATCCTCCCCTTCTTGAATTGGAGTCACCCTCAACTCCATCTCAGCATCAATCTCCTACAAAAGGTTAGTACTAGCAGAATAAAAAAAGTACAAGATATGTGATCATCGATAGAAGATATATCATGACAAAGCATAGTATAGCAAGGTGCATCATGATTATCACAAAGATCAGTAACAGTAGATGTTATAGCAAGAAAAGCACCTCCCTTTAACTGAATAGCCTTATGTTTAACATTAGAAAGTTATTTGTTATCATGTTTATTTCAGTATTTCAGCAAGCAGATTAAAATGATTTCTAATATCAGCAGGCAATAACAGACGCAAAGTAATATTCTTGTCCTTATGCACGAATGTATATGTATTTGTTCTACCATGGTGGGCGGCATCCGTATCATATTCCCATGGATGGCCTAATAAAAGTGAACATGCTTGCATAGGTACAACATGAAAATCAACAAAGTCTTGATAAGAACCTACTAAAAAGTGTATGTGTGCTGATCGAGTTACCTATGTCGTACCACTATTGTTGAACCATTTGATGTGGTAGGGCTGATGTAGTGCATGCGTGGTCAAGCCAAGTTTGCTTACCAAATCAGAACTTACCAAGTTGTTACAGCTCCCAGTATCAATGATGGTGAGAACACGGTGGTCTGCAACAATGAGGTACATGTATAATAAATTGTTGCGTTGTTGTTCTTCCTCTTGTCCCACCCGAGTGGTCAACACACGCTGTACAATGAGACTAGGAAAGCCCGCGGTGGCAGCAATAGAATCAATGGCGGTAGTCTCCTGCTCCTCCGTCGAATCTGCAACAAGGTTAGGCATACGAGCAAATTCATCTTCAACATCACTAGAACTTTCATACCCATCAGCGGTAGCGATGAAAGCACGACGACTAGGGCAATCCTTCATGACATGTCCCATGCCCTTGCAGCGGTGGCAAATAATGGTGGTGGAGGAGCCACTCCTAGTACCGGAAGTAGTAACCTTCTTCTGGTGTTGGTGCTGCACACTAGACGATTGCGCTGCAGAAGTAGGCGCAAGTGGAAAAGTTGTTGCTGGTGTCTTAGCAACATGACTCTTCAAGTTCTCTACTCCAGTGCGTTGCTGGAGATATTGCTCAGTGTTGGACCTGCAAGATTGTTGTGGAAGGCGTCCCTGTACTTCTCGTTCAGCCTTAAGAGCAATATGATACAATTGGCTGAACCTATTCCACTCTTTATAGTCAACAATATTCTAGATATCACGGTTCAAACCACCAAAAAATCTAGCACTAGTTTCAAGATCATCTTTATGTATATCACAACGTGCAAAACCAATAAGCAATTCCTGATAATATTCCTCTACTGTTTTACTACCTTGTGTTAAAGATTCTAATTTCAAACGTAAATCACGTTGGTAATAAGGAGGAACAAAACGAGATTTCATGCGTTGTTTCAAAACAGGCCAAGTGGCAGGTATAGCAGCATTAGTATTGCAAAGATCATTCCACCAAAAGAGAGCAAAACCTGTAAACTCACTAGTAGCAAGTCTAACTCTATGCTCAGTAGGAACTAAATGAGAATTAAATTTCTGTTCAACGGCAAGTTCCCAATCTAAGTATGCTTCAGGGTCAACACTACCGGCAAAAGGTGGTATGTTAAATTTGGGCTTAACAAAAGTATCAGTATTACCATGATTGTTATTACCTCCCATACCGTGTCGATTACGGTGAAGACGGTCTGCATCACGATCAAAATCATCATCAGCAGCAGCTCGTTGAGGTGGAGGTCGTCGTTCAACATCCTCAATGCGGTGGACAACAGTGTTGATGTGACCCATCAACTCGGCAAAATTTGTTTCCATGAATGTACGCTGGTCCGCAAGAAGCTTCATGAGCTCGACCTTGGAGACACAATCATTGAAGTCTGTAGGGGACTCCAACTCTCCAGATGTCCCTTTCCCTTTCTCTGACATGGTTAAAGGAAAAAGACAACACTAAACAAAAAGATTAGCCCTATCAACTAGCAGGCAGCAGAGGGTGTAGAAAGTGGAAAACAATATCAGAAGCAATGTATCACAATCTTGCAAGTGTTCTTACCAAAGCCAAACAGGTCGACACAATCTGTAGTTGAGCTTGGGTGTAACAGCTGCAAGGAAGAATCCTGTGCTGCAATATGTATAGCATGGAAGGCTAATATGTATGTCACTGGAACACAATTCAATAACAGATAGTAGCACTGAATAAATGTCCAAAACAGTGTCCTAATTGGTGGCAAAAGAATCATGTTCAAAAACAGTTGTGACAGCAAGAACAATGGCAAAGAACAATGGAAAAGGCAGCAAGGAACAAAACAGACTTCACAGACTTAGAATTTTCAGGGCGGGGGGGGGGGGGGTGCAAATCAAAATCTTGATTTTTTTGTATGATTTTTCCACTATTTTTCTGTGATAGAGGAACACAAAGGAAGGAACCACAAGAAGTTTCAACTCAAACAGAGGAAAAACAAAGGGTGGGAAAAATCTCAAAGTTTCATCAAAAGTGCTATTTTTGACTTCACAATTTTTTTTCTACTTTTTTCTGATTTTTTTGAATTTTTTGATGAGGGCACACAGGGCGGAGCCGAGTGTGGGTCACCTCAACTTTGAGTCAAGAATCTGCTGTAAAAATTTCAGCCCAATCAGAGCAACGAGCGAAAAGTTATGCCTGTTTTACCGAAGGTATGTCAAGATAGGGTTTCAGGGGGGGGGAACTGAATCGGGTAGGGTTTTTTTTGTTGGCAACAGATTGTGGGTGTGGTGGGTGGGTGACACGATGGTGAATCCAATGGAAAACACGATGGTGATGGTGGTGTGCAGTGGAGATCAAAACACAAACTGAATCGAAACACAAATTCAAACCAGCAACTGAACTCGACTAGGACACAAACTCAACAATACGGACTCTGAAACTAAATTATGCAAAGGCTAAACAGTGTCTGGGATGGTGGGGAAATTTTTTTGTATAGGCTTTTTCGTGGACAAAAGGTGATGAACACAAACAAATCTAAAGGGAAGAACACGATAATACCTCACGGGGAACCTAGGAATCTGATACCACTTGATGTAGATATGGCCCGATCTTCCGAGAGGTAAGGGGATAAACTCGAATTTGGGGAACTCAGCGTCCACGACCCGGCTTGAATCAGACATGATCCAACTCCGCAACCGTTACACCAAGCACAACTTGATTGTTCCTGCAAGCGAAATCGAGAACACAAGCAAGAGAGGATAAACACGCAATCTGAAATTGCAAATATGGATGAAGCAAATCACAAGAAAAGGTTCAATCTCTAAACACAAAAGGACTAATCGCCACAGTGGTGTAGAACAAGAACAGGGGCCCTGGATTACTATAAAAGGACTTGTCGCCACATTTACAATAATTCGATCAAATTTCTCCCTAGAAAACTGAACTAAACAAAACCCGAAACTAAAAGACGGCGGCTACTGAGTTTATGTAGGAAACAAAGACGTCCTAGGGTTGGGGGCGACCAGGGGGGGCGCCCACAACATGGGCTTAAGGCCCGACACGATACATGGCCAAGTTGGCCCAAAATAGGTGGCACAGCACCTTGTCATGGTCACATATTATGAGTCATGACCCTTCTGGAGCTTGGACCAGAACCAAAACGACGGCGTCGTCGTCCCCTTTCCAAGGCATCAAAGAATGCCTCGTTTGGACGTCGAATGTGGGAGATATCATCAAAACCGTGAAGGGGTGTCGGCTGAATCCGAGACGAACGTGGCGACCGAGTTGGTGACGACTTGTAACTTGGGGAAGACCATGATATGCGCGTATCCAGCATGGTGATGTCCTCATCAAAAGACCATTGAGGAGAATGGAATCACTTCCTGTGTAGTCCATGTCGTAGTTCTCACAAACTATTCCTTCTTACCGGCATGGGAGTCATGGACTGTCAATGTCACAGGCATGGACCTACTCACTACTTGGAGTGTTGCTGCCCACAAAGCCCTCACTCTGTTTTGTGAACTCCATAAGCATGAGGTCACTGGAACACTGGTAACCTTGATACCCATTGACAATATGGAAGATCCTGAGTGAAACCACCGTCTGGATTTTGTCTTTGACCCAAACCACCCACTGTATCGCCCAGCGCTACATGTGGCAGAGTGTTATGGACTCTCTCTATTTGGGATATGCAAGAACTTGTACCGTCAACTGGACATGTTTCGGGCCGCACTTCAGCTTTCCAAAGCCGAAAGGCAAGCCAAGATTTTGGAAATTGTAGAATTAAACCAGCAAGTACAAGCGAAGAATGAAGAGATGGATATGATCATCGAAGAGCGTGACCAAGCTATTGGAGATGCTGACATCATGGAGTCTGAACTACAGGAGCTTCAAGTTGAATTTGACGCCTTCAAGGCTACCCACCTTCCCATCATAGATAATTGGGATGAGATCCCTATGGAGTATGGGAAACAAGTGGATGAAGAGATGGAGCAGGCCAAAAATGTTGGTGTACAGCTAATAGAACCGGGAGCGCCAGAAGAACCGTTGGGACCACCAGAACCCAACGAGCCGATAGTTATAGACCAGGAGTAGATGAGTTGGTTGTATATGAGCCATAGTGCGTCCGTAATACCATAGTTAGGCGTCGAGGCACGTATGGATGAGTTAGTGTGATGATTATCCTTTTTAATAACCATGTACCCAACTTTGATTTGTGAAAATGGTTGTCATTTCTTAACCCTTAGAGAACCCTTGCAAGTTTCTACACCTATTTCTTATGGAACACTTGGAAGAATGACTAATGTGTAGGGTGTAAATTGCAGCATGGTGCGAACTCAGAATCAGGATGATCCTGAGAGCTCTCAGCAGGGAGCTAATGCTCAGCCTTCGCTAGCAGATGTTCTGGCTGCAGCACTCAGCCGACAGCAGAACGACTCCGAGTTGCTCCGCCGGTTAGTTGATATCACGTCCCATCTGGCTGGACATGGGGGCAACCGCAACAACAACCAGCCCCGACAGTGCACTTACTCAGACTTTCTGGGTACGCACCCACCGACCTTCGAGCGTGCCAGAGAGCCCCTGGACGCCGACCACTGGCTGCGTCAGACCAAGTCTAAGTTCGGTCTGCTTGACTGCACTGAGCACCAGAAGGTGCTATTCACCACCCAGCAACTCCAGGGCCCTGCTGGTGCCTGGTGGGTGAACCACGTCGCTTCACTACCCACTGGGACCCGTGTCGAGTGGAATGAGTTTCGAACTGCCTTTTGAGCTCATTTCATACCTGCCGGTCTTGTGCAGAGGAAGTTTCTGGAGTTCATGGACCTGAAACAAGGGGGGAGAAATGTCCTCCAGTATTCTGAGGCGTTCAACCATCTTGCTCAGTATGCCACTGAGTATGTCAACACTGAGGAGAAGAAGAGGTATGCTTTCCTACGTGGCATGAATGCCGCACTGAAGGAGCATCTGACCTGGCAGACAACCGGCACCTTCAACGACCTGGTCAATGCTGCTATTTTCCAGGAGGGTGCCATGCGCCAAGTTGAGGAAGATGAGGGCAAGAGGAAGGCCCCTGCTAGTGTCTCTGCTGCCCCACTGGCGAAGCATCGCCTGGTGTATACTTCACCATCTGGACAGCGGTACCGGACATCCCCGCAGCAGCAGTATCAGCGCCCGAGGCCACAGCAGCAGCAGTACTTTCCGCCCCAAGCACCACAGCAGCAGCAACAGCACACTCAGTACCGTGCACCCAACCTGCAGCAGGGAAGTCAGAATGCACGTGCTCCCCAGCCTGTCAGTCATGGAGGTAACTACCCGTGCTACAACTGTGGTCGCACCGGCCACTTCGCCAGAGAATGTACAGCACCTAAGCGCAACAACAACAACAACAATCAGCTTCCTCCGCAGAACAAGACTATGAATGCACCGCCTCGTGGTGCCCAAGTGAACTACACCAGCGCTGACGATATTCCCTAGGGTGATCCCGTGCTGACCGGTATGCTCTCACTCTACCGCTAGCCTGTCCTCACTCTTTTCGATTCTGGTGCTACTCATAATTTTATTAGCCAAACATGTGTGCAAAAACATAATCTCCACACCGCCACTATAAATCAGTGCTTTACTGTCCGTTCCCCAGCTGGACAAATTCTAGCTAATGAAATAGTAAGCAAAGCTCCACTAGAAATCAATCAGAAAATCTACCCCGCCGATTTTATCATGCTCCATAACCAAGAGATTGATCTAATTATTGGCATGGAGTGGATAAAAACCCATAGAGCCATGTTGGATATAGAGCCCCATGTGGTCCATTTTAACTCTCCCCTACATGGTCCAGACACCCTTTCTCTTAGCACCATCTCCTCGAGGGATTTGGTTGTCTATCATAGAACGTCACTATTGTCTGTGAGTATCCCGGTGTATTTCCGGAAGATATTTCTGGACTTCCACCTGATTGCGAAGTAGAATTCAAGATTGAGCTCCAGCCAGGAACTTCTCCAATATCCCGACGTCCCTATAAAATGGCTCCAAATGAGCTAGCTGAATTGAAGAAACAGTTGAATGAGTTGTTGGAAAAAGGATTTATTCACCCAAATACTTCACCGTGGGGCTGTCCTGCCATTTTTGTGAAGAAGAAGGACAAGTCTCTGCGTCTTGTTGTTGATTACCGGCCTCTTAATGAAGTCACCATCAAGAATAAATACCCGCTGCCCCGTATTGATATTCTTTTTGATCAATTGGTTGGTGCCAAGGTCTTTTCCAAAATTGACCTTCGGTCGGGTTATCATCAGATCAAGATCAGAGCAGAAGATATTCCAAAGACTGCGTTCTCTACTAGATACGGATTATTCGAATATCTAGTGATGTCCTTTGGATTGACAAATGCGCCTGCCTATTTCAGGTATCTTATGAACTCAGTCTTCATGCCAGAGCTAGACAAGTTCGTGGTAGTATTCATTGATGACATTCTTATCTATTCAAAGTCCAAGGAAGAACATGCGGAACATCTTCGTATTGTTCTTTAGCATCTACGAGATCACAAGCTGTTTGCGAAATTTAGTAAGTGTGAAATTTGGTTGGACCGTGTGCCCTTCCTTGGTCACATAGTTTCAGCCGAAGGTATCTTTGTAGACCCAAGCAAGGTCCAAGATGTGCTAGATTGGAAGCCACCGAAAACCGTCCACAAAGTTCGTAGTTTCCTCGGACTAGCTGGATACTATCGAAGGTTCATTCCTAATTTCTCTCAGTTGACCAAACCCATCACCGAGCTGCTGAAAAAGGATAGGAAGTTCAATTGGACCAACAATTGTGAAGAAGCTTTTCAGAAATTGAAGACATTGTTGACTACAGCCCTAGTATTGGCTCAACCAGACATCACCAAGCCGTTTGACGTATATTGTGATGCATCTGGGACCGGACTTGGATGTGGGCTTATGCAAGATGGTCGTGTTATTGCCTATGCATCACGACAACTGTGGAAGCACGAAGAGCACTATCCTACCCATGATTTGGAACTAGCTGCCATTGTCCTTGCCCTAAAAATTTGGAGGCATTATTTGCTCGGTAATTTAGTACACCTCTATACAGATCACAAGAGCTTGAAGTACATATTTACTCAGACTGATCTGAACATAAGACAACGTCGATGGCTATAATTAATTAAGGACTATAATCTAGAGATTCATTACCACCCAGGCAAGGCTAATGTGGTCGCCGACGCTCTGAGTCGGAAGATACACTGCAATAATCTAGTGATAGACCACAGCATTGAAGCGAGTGGTCAATAATCTAGTGATAGACCACAGCATTGAAGCGAGTACCACAGAACCCAGCCTACATATATTGCCTGCCCTAGTGATCAACAATCTCAGTATTCATTCCACCATTCGTGATGTGGTCATTGCTGCACAGAAAAGAGATGTTGGAATGAAGTAAATTCGGGAGAACCTTAAGAATGGCAAGGCAAAATGCTTCACACAAGATTCGGATGGTACTCTGTGGTTCAATAACCGCCTAGTAGTACCCAAGGATTTTGAGCTTCGTCGCAAAATCTTGGATGAAGCACATCACTTTAAGTATTCCATTCATCCTGGAAGTAACAAGATGTACCAGGACCTGAAGAAAAATTTCTGGTGGACCAGAATGAAGTGAGAAGTTGCTCGATATGTCATGGAGTGCGACACCTGTCAGAGAGTTAAGGCCGACCATTTGAAACGGGCTGGACTACTTTAGCCATTGAGTATCCCCGCCTGGAAATGGGAAGATATAAGTATGGATTTCATTGTTGGCCTCCCTCTTACATCTCGGAAGCATGATTCGATTTGGGTTGTTGTTGACAGACTCACAAAGTCTGCACTTTCTACCAGTAAACACCAGGTACAGCGTACGGCAATATGCAGAACTATACATAGCAAGAATTCTGTGTCTCTATGGAGTACCCAAGACCATTGTTACAGATCGTGGCTCACAGTTTATTGCTCGGTTTTGGGAGCAACTGCATGCATCTCTGGGAACTAAGTTGATCCGAAGTTCAGCTTATCATGCCGCTACTGATGGACAAACTGAGTTTGTCCACCAAATCTTGGAAGATATGCTCAGAGCATGTGTCTTAACACATGGTGGTAACTGGGTTGAGTATTTACCATATGCAGAATTCTCATACAACAACAGTTACCAAGAGAGTGTAAAAATGTCCCCTTTTGAAGCACTCTACGGTCGGAGTTGTAGAACACCGTTGAATTGGTCTGAATCAGGAGAACAAGTAACTTTTGGTCCTGACCTCGTCAAGGATGCAGAAGAAAAGGTTCGGACAATTCAAGCAAATCTCAAGGCTGCTAAATGTCATCAAGAAAAGTATGCAAACCGACGACGCAGGCCATTGTTTTTCAACAAGAATGATTTTGTCTATCTCCGAGTGTCACCAATGAAGGGCATTCAACGATTTGGGATCAAAGGAAAATTAGCACCCCGCTACATTGGCCCGTTTAGAATCTTGGACAGATGTGGTCAAGTCGCCTACAAGCTGGAGTTACCACCAAATCTGTCTGGAGTACATAACATGTTTCATGTGTCTCAACTGAAGCGATGTCTCAAACATCCAATTGATGTTGTCTTGGAAGAGTATGATCATCTTCAACCGGACCTCACATACTCCGAGCACCCAATACAAATCCTTGATGAGAAAGAACGCACAACCCGCAAAAGAACCATTAAATTCTATAAAGTGCAATGGAGTAATCACTCAGAAGATGAATCCACCTGGGAATCGGAAGAATTTCTGAGTACCCATTACCCAGAATTCTGGTCTTCATTCACAGGTAAATTTTTGCCCTCTCTAGTCTGCTTTGTTCTTAATCTCGGGACGAGATTTCTTTAAGGAGGGAGGGCTGTGACACCCAGGTGTCTCAATTCTTGCTTAGCACAAATTGCCAAAAATTTTGGACTCAAGTTTGAGCATGAAATAATAAGGACAAGATAAAAATTGGGATTCTCCAAGTTAAATTAAAACCCCGCAAGCCAAAATTTAAAGCAAATAAAATTTCTATAAAACATGGGCCAAATAATTACAATAGAATTATGAAATTAATGAATTAGAATTTTGGACCAAAAACCAGAATTTTATTCCATTAAGAAGTCAATCAAATAATTAAATTAAGCCTGGAAAGGATTTAATTTTACTTATTAATCCTAACTAAATTATTCCATTTCTGACCAAATGGACTTCACTATTAAATTCTACAAATCATCAGGAGCCTAATTATAAAAATTCCAACTCAAATGGAGGCTTGTATCATAAGGAATTTAAATAAACCTGAGTCAGGGACCTTTCTGCGAACTTTTTGAAAAGTGAAGGGCTTTCTGACAAAATTCCATCGTCATCCTCTCAGCTCCCGCCCGCTCGCGCCATCGCGTGTCTGCACGCCTGCCGCCGTCGCATCGCCGCTCCGACCCGAGCACTAGACGCCGCTGCTGCGAGTCCCTTTCGCCACTGCCCAAGGTCGCCGGCCCCATCATTCCCCGAACCCGTGCCTGCTGCCGTCGACCGTTTGCCCCCTTCCTTGGAACTCGTCGCCGCACTCCCACGCCTCCACATTCGCCGTCGCCGCACCCCACTGCCGTCCGACCACTAGCTGCCGCCGAAGCAAGTTGCTTTCGCCCCTGCCCGATGCCGCCATGGCCTCTGGCCGCCGTCCCTCGATTCCGGCTCCCGACCGCTCCCCGTCGCCCAGCAGCACCAGAGCCCGCGCATGATCGCCCCCTCACCTCACACTTCTCTCCTCCCTCGCCGCACGCCACTATCGGCCAAGCAAGCGAGTTGCTTTCCCCTCTGCCGTGCTCTGCCTCTGCTGCCGTGCCCGCTCTGCTCCCCGCGCTCCCAACGGCTCCCCAAGACCCGGCGTTGCTCAAAGTTGCGCGCGCACCGGCCTCCGGTGTCCAACCAAGAAACCGAGCCCCTTGGCCTATAAATACCCCTCTGTTCACTGCTTTCTCCCCCAACCATCTTCCACCATTGTCGGAGCCGAACTCGAGCTCGTTTCCCGGCCAAATCCCTCACCCCGAGCCACACCGAGAGCACCAACGAACGCGCCTATTTCCCCGCTAAACTTCCGCCCCATAGCTCGCACAATCTTCCGGTGAGCTCGGCCAATTTGAAGAATCTCCGAACCCTGTTCCCGGACGGCTGCCGACGACACGCTCCCGAATTTTGGCGACCCTAGTGAACCCCGTCTCCCTTTCTTCTTCTCATTGATGCGCAAGCTTCTTACGATCACTCCTGACCCCTCGCTTCC
Organism: Eleusine coracana subsp. coracana; assembly: GCA_032690845.1. Classification (NCBI taxonomy): domain Eukaryota; kingdom Viridiplantae; phylum Streptophyta; class Magnoliopsida; order Poales; family Poaceae; genus Eleusine; species Eleusine coracana. The sequence goes on along the minus strand of CM064428.1, from coordinate 40,635,601 downwards.
TTGATTCCTCGAGCAAGAACACCGGCATTGAACTTTTCCCCCGCCGACCCCTTCTGCGCCACCGTGTTCGTGCCACTTCCACGGTGAGCCCCCTCTTCCGGCATTCCCCAACGATCGTCGACCTGACGCCAATCCCCGCCGTGCCCCTGTGATGCTATAGGAGCCAGCCGCAGTCGGTTTGCTGCCTCGAGTCCACCCCGCGACGTCGCCGGACCTCCTCTCTCCGCCGCCGCTCATCGCTGACCCATCTCCGGTAAGCTTCCGACTCCGCGAACCCCCCCTAGTCTCCTTGCTTCGTTGCGCACATCATTTTCCCCCTCCCGCGGTGAGCTTCCGCCGCCTAGAGTCGCCTGAGGCGAGCCCTCCGGCAAGCCCCGGTCGCGCGCCGCCACGCTCAGCGAAGCTGACTGGCAGCTGAGCTGGCATCCAGTTGGCGCTGATGTGGCTGCCACATGGCGCTGACATGTCAATTGTTTAAACCCAGGAAATACTAGAAAACTATTGGAGCTTCAAAAATGCATAGTAAATTCATTTTAAGTCCAAATGACCCCAAATCAATTTTATTAGCTTCATGATAATGTGCCTTATTTTAATAAAATAACAACCAACTTCCTCTGTTAATATAATTTAGTTAATTAAATAACTTGTCCAAACAGCAAATAAATCCTTAATAATTCTAGGAATGGAAATTAATTCTGATCTTTTACATGCACTGTTGTTTCATGTTAATACATCACCCTGATTTTTGGTTAAGTCAAATCTGCAATATTTAATATTCTATTAATTAAGTAATGATTTAACTTGAATAAATCCTAGTAATTAAAATAATACTGTCCGGAGGCTATAACTCGGTGACAATGCACTTCATACATGTCTCTGTTCATGATAAATCATCAAGTCCAGAATCATCTTGTTACTATTTTAAATTGTTTAATTATTCTCGAGCTATAACAATCCTAATTAAAATGATCCACCCACGTGAAATAATGAAGACCTAATTTGTTTCTTTGAAGCATATGGCTTCAAGAACTTATTAATAAGTTGTTGGCACCCACACTATAATGCAATATACATCCATCATTGTTGCATTCATCATGTCATTGCATGTAACGGTACTTCAACACTACCGATAACCCTTGTTCATCAATAGGTCACGACACTTAGGAGCAGGAGCCCGATGTCCAGTGGGGCCAAGAGCCTGAGTACCAAGAGACTATAGTAGCTAACACTTGCGTGGATCCAGGCAAGCCCCGATTTGCATTAGCCTCTTTATAAAGTTTTGCTAGTTTAATTCACTACTAGTGTCTATGCTTGAATTGTTGCATTAGGTCATAGGAGTTGATTGGAACCCAACTTGCATGTTTTCCCCAAATGACCTATGTTGTTGTTATTAGAAACATGGTAGGTTTGGTACTAAGAAGCTATGCTTAGTAATTGATAAGTCTCGGTAGTTATCATGATTACTAGGGAATAAACTTGGTCACTAAAATGGAACTTATGTAAAAGAAGTTTATTTTGATGTTTGGCCGGACAGGGAATTTGCATGTGTAGGTTTGCAGCAGCACATGGGTGTTGGCTGCGGTAGCCCTGTCTTGCCCACCCTAGGACCCGTCCGTGGTCGGCCCCTTGATCAAGTTTTGAACAGTACCGAATGCATGCTAGTTTCATGGGCACTAGTAAACTGATGTAGCATTAAAGATCGCTTATATCAAGGACGGTAAAGGTGCATTGGTCTTAGGACCCCTCGGCTGCGGGAGTGGGCGGTCCATACCACGAAGTACTGTTGGCAGGACAGCATGCCCACTCGACGTCACCACACCCGGGTCTGGATGTGGGTGGTTTTTCTTGTGAAAGGTTGCCATATACGACCTTAATTGGTGCGTATGTGTCGTATTATTCGGGTTTTCCCAGCTGGTGTAAATCAATTGTAATTGTTGTCCCTCGCAGTAATGAGTACAGCTTGTTCACCGTGCCAATCACGTAGTTGCACATGATATCATGGATATGGATTTGTATTGGTTATTACTGGTATATTATATTGTTCTATTGTTGCACTTATCTTTGTGTATTGTTTTATTATCTTATCATTGCAACTAAAGTTATATTCCGCACAACCCATTTAATCTGAAAATAAAACTTGATAGAACTAATAGGTTGCTTAGTGCGAGTCCTTTTTAACAAGCCACCTATTAGAGCCATTGCATGTCTAGGTTTTTGATGGGTAAGTCTTGCTGAGTAATTAGTACTCAGGCTTTATGCTTATGTGGTTTTTAGGTACTGAAGAAATAGAATTGCTTGTAGATGTGTTGCCTTGGGACGTGCAAGTCCCTGAGGGTTGGACTGCCCATTGGGAGTCTGACCTGCCGCCGCAGTGATTGTGAGTGCTGCTAGGGTGTTGATTCTTCGGGCATGAATCATCACCATGCTGTATCGTCGAGCTCGTAGATTTTATCGTTATTTCGCTTCCGCTATTTTCAAAACTTCATGAACTTGTAATTCCGCTGCACTTTAATGTAATAATTGAACTTAAATTTGGATCATTGTTGTATTATCAAGTGTCTGCGTTATCAGCACCTTCGGGACCTCGATCCTCCGGGAAGGGGCGCCTCACTGCCAGCGACGAGCGGCGACGATGCTCGACGGCGGTCGACGGCGGTAGGCGCGTGCAGAGGCGAAATCATCAAGGGAGAGGGTCTAGGAGCATCACCTTGGTGCCGTGGTGCTCGTCGACGTGTTGGCTGGAGTCGGGGTGGCCGGGAGAGGGGTCATCGCCGTGAGCCTCCTTCGCGCGATGAACGGCGACGGCTCGGTCCTCCTCCAATTCTGGTGAGGGGGCTGGAACCCAAGGTTAGCACGTCAGGGAGGAGTGAGAGGATCTACTTGCGCGACGATTTGCGAAAGAACCAGCGACAGGGAAATTACCTGGACGGAGCTTGACGCGGTGGCGTTCGGGCGGCTCAAAGTAGGGGACTCCGGCAGTGCTCGCTGGAGAGGAGGAAGGGAGGGAAAGCAGGGTGCTTGGCTTCACTGGAGAGATTTGGGGAGCAGAGCGGAGCGCGAGCGAGTGAAGGGCGAGGAGAAGGGGCAGTTCCGGGCTACTTTTAACGCCGATCGACCGGGAGAGCGAGCGAGAGAGAGAGAGACGATGAGCTGTCGGCAGGGAAGTGGAGGGAGGGAGCGCTGCCTTCAAGTTCTGGCCGGTGGCACAGGAGGGTTTGGCGGAGCAGTGGCCGGCATGGAGCTGCAGTGGCCGTCCTGGTGCTCTAGTGATCGACGGTGGCACGGTATGGCAGCGTCGGTGTCGAGCGGTGACTGGACAGAGAGAGAGAAGGGGGGTTGACTCGGCTTGACTTGAACATGGCTTGGGTTTGGCTGAAATTCACCAAGTTCCATTGCTCCAAATTTGACACGATTTTTGTGTACGCCCAGGAAAACATGTTCTCCAACTTTGCTTTTGGGTGCATCATCTGAATTGGCTTAGATTAATTATTAAAATTCCAGGACAGACATGCTCTTTTTTTACTTTAGGGGAACTTTTGGGTGCATCAGCTGAATTGGTTGCCAAAAATTCTGGAAAAATTCTCAAACTTCTCTTTTAATGTGGCCATTCAGAATATGCCAAAATATTGGGGTACTTCCATGGAAATTGTGTGATGTTGGGAGGGCCCTTATTTGGATATTCTGGATTTTAATTATTTAATTTCTCCCTTTATTTCTTTAGCACTTTAATTAATTATACTTTTACTTAGCCCTTAATTAACATTGGGTTTGGCTACATTTCATTTTGTGACATGGGATATCACAGCACACCCCCCTTAAGGAAATCTCATCCCGAGATTCGCAAACGAACGGGCAAAAGGGAGGGGTGCGGATAGTTACCGGTTTTTTGAAGCCAAGAATTCCAGAAAGTTGGTCTTCAGAAATTCTTCTTGTTCCCATGTAGCTTCATCTTCAGTATGGTTACTCCATTGCACCTTGTAGAAGGTGATAGTGCGGCTGCGAGTTACCCGGTCTTTTTGATCGAGGATTCGGACGGAGTATTCGGGGTAGGAGAGGTCTTCTTCCAATTGCTCGGTGTCGGAGATAATCACGTCGATCGGAGGCTTTAGACACTTCTTAAGTTGGGAGACATGGAAGACGTTGTGCACCCGCTCAAGATTTTCCGGTAGCTGCAACTGATAAGCAATGGCGCTATGCTTCTCCGTGATCGGAAAAGGTCCGATGTAGCGGGGTGCTAATTTTCCTTTGATTCCAAAACGAGACACGCCTTTGTTGGGAGAAACCCGGAGAAAATCCCTTTTCGAACTCTAGTGGACGTCTTCTTTTATTGGAATAACTTACTTGGCGGGATTGGGCGGCCTTCATGTTAGCTTGAATTTGCTTCACCTTCTCTTCGGCTTGCGTCACCAGATCTGGACCAAGAGTGATTCTTTCTCCGGATTCCAACCAATTCAGCGGGGTTCGACACAAGTGACCATACAAGGCTTCAAACGGCGACGTTCCCAAGCTCTCTTAGTAGCTATTGTTCTAGGAGAATTCAGCGAACGGGAGACAAGATTCCCAATTACCATGATTGTCTAGAACACAAGGTCTTAATAAATCCTCCAAATATTGATTTAGCCTCTCGGTTTGACCATCGGTTTGCGGGTGATAAGCAGAACCTCGAATGAGAGTGGTGCCAAGACAAGCATGCAATTGCTCCCAAAAATGAGCAATAAATTGGGGACCTCGATCGAAGATGATTGTCTTGGGCACACCGTGCGAGCATAGAATCCGCACAATGTAGAGCTCAGCATATTGCTTAGTAGAGTAGGTTGTATGGACGGGAAAAAAATGAGCAGATTTGGTCAACCTATCCACAATCACCCATATTGAATCGTGCTTCTTGGGTGTGAGGGGTAATCCAACGATGAAATCCATAGCAATGTCCTCCCATTTCCAAGCGGGGATTTTTAATGGGTGCAAAAGACCGGCTGTTCTCAAGTGATCGACCTTCACACGTTGACAAGTATCGCATTCGGAGACATACTGAGCAACCTCTCGTTTCATGCGCATCCACCAAAACTTTTCCCTTAACCCGTGATACATTTTGTTGCTGCCGGGGTGTATGGAGTATTTGGACAAGTGAGCCTCATCCAAAATTTTCTTTCTTAGCTCCTCATTCTTCGAAACAACAAGGCGATTGTTGAACCATAATACTCCATCTTCGTCTTGTTGGAAATACGTCACTTCCTTCTTCCCCATTTTCTTGCGAATATACTCCATTTCCTTGTCCTTCTTTTGGACTTCCACAATTTCTTCCCGAAGGGTAGGGATGAGCGCCAAATTATACAAGGATCCATATAGGATGACACGAAGACTTGGTTCGCTAGGATCTGAAATCGTACAAGCTTCCATCGAGCAAACGATGGCGTGATTGCATTGGTCCCTTCGACTCAAGGCGTCGGCAACCACGTTGGCTTTTCTGGGATGATAATGAATTTCCAATTCATAATCCTTGACTAATTCCAACCATCTACGCTGCCTCATGTTCAGCTCTTGTTGAGTGAAGATATATTTGAGACTCTTGTGGTCGGTGTAGAGGTTAACAAGATTACCGAGCAAATAATGGCGCCAGGTTTTCAAGGCTAGGACGACTGAGGCCAATTCCAAATCGTGAGTGGCATAATTTTTCTCATGCTTCTGGAGCTGTCGTGACGCATAGGCAATGACACGGCCTTCTTGCATAAGCACACAACCCAATCCGGTGTCGGAGCCATCGCAGTAGACATCGAACGGTTTGGTGATGTCGGGTTGAGCCAAAACCGGAGCGGTTGTCAAATGCTTCTTGAGCGACTGAAAAGCTTCTTCACATGCACTACTCCACTTGAACTTGGCATCCTTTTCCAGCAACTTGGTCATAGGCTTGGCAATGCTTGAGAAGTTGGGAATGAATTTCCTATAATAACCGGCAAGACCAAGGAAGCTGCGAATTTGCTTGACCGATTTCGGAGCTTTCCAGTTCAGCACATCTTCTACTTTGCTAGGGTCCACGGCTACTCCTTCTGCTGATATGATGTGACCCAAGAATGGAACTTGCTTTAGCCAAAATTCACATTTGCTAAATTTGGCGTAAAGTTGATGATCTCAGAGTCGTTGTAGAACAATTCGAAGGTGTTCGGCGTGTTCTTCTTCAGACTTAGAGTAGATCAGAATATCGTCAATGAAGACCACTAGAAACTTATCCAACTCGGGCATGAATACAGAATTCATCAAATACATGAAGTGGGCTGGAGCATTGGTGAGACCAAAAGACATGACAAGATATTTGAAAAGACCATATCGGGTGGAGAAGGCTATTTTTGGAATATCTTCAGCTCGGATTTTTATTTGATGGTAACCGGATCGGAGATCAATCTTGGAGAAGACTTTAGCACCCACTAGTTGATCAAAGAGGATATCAATTTGAGGCAGAGGGTACTTGTTCTTGATGGTCATGGTGTTTAACGGCCTATAGTCGACACATAGGTGTAGGGTCTTGTCTTTCTTCTTCACAAAGAGAGCGGGACAGCCCCAGGGAGATGAACTTGGTCGTATATAACCCTTGTCTATAAGTTCTTGTAACTGCTCTTTCAACTCTGCTAACTCATTAGGAGCCATCTTGTACGGCCTACGAGAGATAGGCGCTGTACCAGGTACGAGTTCAATCTTAAACTCGACATCCCTGTCCGGATGCATTCTCGGCAAATCGTCTGGAAATACGTCGGGAAAATCATAGACCACTGGAATGTTTGCTAGCTCCCTTCCTTCCACATGACACGCTTGAGAAGTGGACAACTTGGGATACGGCAATCGGAGAATAGAGGGGCCATGTAAGGGTGAGTTCAAATGAATTTCCCGGTCCTCAATGTGTAGTATGGCTTTGTGATTGGTCATCCATTTCATACCAAGAATGATGTCGATGCTTTGGCCATCTAAGATAATTAGGGAAGTGGGGTATATGTTGTTTGCTAGCTTAAGTGGCACTTTCCTTAACTCGAGATAAGCTCTTATCTTTCCACCGGGAGACGTGATGATGTACGGTGTTCCCATAGTGGTGGGGGTAATTTTTAAATGATTTGCACATGCTTGACTAATGAAATCATGCGTTGCTCCTGAATCGAAAAGAACCATGGCAGCATGTTGGTTGATCGAGAACGTACCGACGAGAACGGGTTCTCCAGCTTGGGTCTCTTCGACCGTGGTATAGTTGACTCGGCCATTCTTATGTGTTGGGGTGGACGACTGAGGATGACTCCCATTGCTGCCATTGTTGTTGCCGCTGTTGTGGTTGCTGTTGGTGTTTCCGGAAGTATTGGAGTTGTTGTTGTTGCTCGGATTGCGCTTCGGGAACCGACACTCCTTAGCAAAATGACCGGTGCGGCCGCAGTTATAGCATGGCTGTGTGGAGTTGGTCTTCACCACTTGGTTATTAAGCTGTGAAGGGCGAGAACCAGAAGATTGCTGCTGGTTTCTTCCATGGAATCGTGAGTGCTGCTGCGAGAACGACGGGCGAGGTCCTCCTCCCGACGGTACCGCAGCCCGGAATTTCTGTTCGGTCGGGGAAGTGATTGCTAGCTTGTACTTGGGCGGTGCGGAGCCGGATGAACTTCCCATAGCACGTTTCCTCTTCTTGTCCTCTTGATTGGCACGGATGGCATCTTCTTGCACAATGGCGGCACTCATCAAGTCATTGAACGTGCCGGCGGTGACTTGTGCCAAGCGATCTTGCAGCTTCGGGGTAAGACCTGAACGAAAACAGTCCTTCTTCTTCTCATCCGTATCAGCGTGATACGACACGTACTAAGCCAGGTAATTGAATTTCCGTTCATACTCCTGCACGGTTCCGGAGCCTTGCTTCAAGTTGAGGAACTCCTGCAACTTGCGCTTCATGAGTCCAGCGGGGATGTGGTGTGCACGGAAAGCTGTGCAGAATTCCACCCAAGTGACTTGGTGACCAGCGGCGAGAGCGGTGGTGAAACTGGCCCACCAAGCACTTGCGGAGCCATGGAGCTGCTACATGGTGAAGAGGGGCTTCTGCTGCTCGGTGCAGTAGAGGAGGGCGAACTTCGACTCTAGAGTGCGAATAAAGTTATCCGCTTCCAGAGGATCACCGGCTTCTCCGAAGGTGGGCGGGTGAGTCGCCCAGATGTCGACGTAGGAGGATTCTTGCTGCTGCAGTGGTGGTGGTCCGGGAGCTCCTTGACGGTTCATGTTCTCCATGAACATGCGGAACATCTCATTCTGGTTGTGGATGAGCTGGTCCATAGCCGTCATGGGTGGCGCATTGGGCAGCGGCCCATTTCCACCGACGTTCGAGACGTCGGGAGCATCACCAACATTTTCTCCACCACGGCGAGTTTGCACCATCTGACATATGAACAAAGCATGTTAGCCCGATCATCACATGAGACAATATGATAACAAGGCTACGACATGGCGATGAAATAAAATTTCAGATTGCTCATAAATGAAATGCTTCACAAGTAAACGGTGCGGACATAAGAGATAGCTTAAATTCCATAACTTCCAACACCATAAGCAACATACTCATGATAAAAACCATAAATACATGTGATGCAACTTTGGATACATAGAAAGTCTTCGATTACATCACTCGGAATACTACACCACACAATCTCGGAGAGCTTAGGTTACAACTGAGCTTAGCATTACTAACACTATGCACACACGACTACGATGTCTCTCGAGATTTTTCATCCTACGTACATAATGCTACTCGGTCACCCGGCATGGCTGTCACCATCGGACTCCACGTCCATATCACCCGGAACAGGGGGTGCTTCGAAGTCGACGCCGGAATCACTGTTCTCACTCAGGTCAGCGTCATCGGGGGAAATCACTGCGAGTGGAATAGGTGGCTCATTGTTAAGGATGGCGTTCAGCTGGCCATTGGCAGCTTGGAGGTGTCTGATGAGCTGCTCTTGCTGTGTGATGGCCGCGTGAGCGTTGTTGAGGTTCCCTTCCATGATATCATGCGCATCTTGAGCTTCTTTATGTTGAGCCTGTAGCTCAATTCGCTCCTCCAAGAGAGCGGTAACCTGACCATGAAGAGAGTAAATCTCCTCTTGGGCAGCGGTGAGTTGGGTGTTGCGTTGGTTCAGTTGCTCCTGCAAATGATCGCTTGCATCGCCCTCGAAAAGATCGGCCCGCTCCAACTCGCTAGTGTGCAGCTTGTCCTCAAGGTATGAAATCTTAGCGTCACGCTTCACAAGCTGGGCATTACAGACAAAAAGTGTGGACTGCAGCGCCTCGCGCTCTCGTTCCAACTCGAGAATGCGGGCGGCAAGGTAATCGGGGTCCTTCGCGAGCTTGCCAACATCCATCTGCCGGAATAAAGTTTTGCAAGGGTGAGTAAAAACTTAATATTCTACTAAGCACACATGCTTAAAATAGCATAAGGAATGATTGGTAAAATAAAAGACACGAGGTTCCCGATCCGTTTAATGATCGGTAACGACGAATTCCTGCGGTCGACGGAGTGAACCGCAGAAACGGGCAAAAACGCTTAGTTTCTGGACAAAATTAAAATTTTTGTGCTGTACAACTGTTGTGGAGAATTTCATCATCTTTCCAACTCATACTCACACATCTCCATCCAATAAAGTCTCTGGGAGTTATGATCATCCAAAGACAGGGGACAGAAATGAGGCAGTTTCTGACTTCCAGAAAAAGGCTACTGTTTTTGCAAAATTTGACCCAGTTCCATATTTTTCCAAGACAAACTTCCTATACCAAACATGTAGAACAAAACCTTATCTTTCCAACGAGTACTTATTCGCATTCATTGAATTAAAATTGTGGAAGTTTTACTTGTTTTAGTGAAGCTGACTCTACTGGCAAGGTTGAGTTTATATCGGTTGAGTTCAAATTTTTGGTTTAGATGCCATAGGATTTTAGATTAGCTGAAAACTGAGTCATTTCACATGTTTGCAATATTAGTGACCTTTTCACATGATTTAGTGAAGGTGAGTGCATATGGTATGCATGAATGCCAAATGCTCGATATGACGATTTCCTACACCCTCACAAAAAGAAAACTTGACCGATTATATAACTCGATCCTTTCGGTGGCATACACACCTCTCACACGTTTCTAAGCGAACTACACATGGTTAGTGTACCTGCAAGAGATCCATTTTAGAAACAATACATCAAATTCAAAAGAAACAAGCCAAAATAACAATGACAGTTTATGCCGAGGTATTCGCCCACCCGGAAGGCAGCCGATGTTTAAGCGCATTCGGTCCGCGCATCAATCAAAGCCCAGGTCTTTGCCCACCCGGAAGGCGTTCAGTATTTACAGTGCAACCGATCCGCGCACAAAAACATTCCTTCGTTGAAGAATCCATAGTTGCAAGTAATTTAAACAAACATAACCCAGGGTTAGCTTTGCCACCTACAAGACTCTTATATGGGCACTACTAGTTTGTACCTCACCGTAAGACGTAAAAACAACTTGTTTACATTTTAAAATATTCATTTGTGTGTAGCTTATCCCGAGACGGCTCTGATACCAGCTGTGACAACCCTACTCCGAAAAGTAGAGTATGTCGCACAGGATCGTCTCAGAAGATGGTTAACGAAGTAACCATACACAGCATTCACACATGAACATTCATCAATTACAATATTACATCACTTAGGTGCATAATATTACAAGTTCAGAGGTAGAATATAAATGAGTTCAGATCTGATACAACACATAGGTCCTTAGTTCATATTACATAAGTGAGCGGAAGCGGTAGAATAGCAAAACACGACGTTGATTCCTATGTGAACCATGCCAGTCCTATGGCGATGGCTCACTCATCACGGTTAGGAGAGCTAGGGACCCATTCAATGGTCCAATTCTGAGGCTCCTCACCTTCCCACACCACCTTGTTGCAACAATCACAGTAGGTAGCTTGAGGAAAACCTGGAAAACAACATAATCGCAAAGCCTGAGTATCTAACATACTCCGCAAGACTTACCCGTCAAAAGGTTTACTAAAACCGACTCCTAGTATGCAGGGGGCTGGCCGGGTTTATTTGATACTTGCATAAGAAGCTCCTAATAGTTCTATGCTGCACTTTCAATTCCTTAATTCAAGATTTTACTTTGCTGATTTCAGAATAACCACTACGGTGAATCTAGCTAGCTGCTAAGACACGAGTAGAAATAAAGAACAATACATCATAGCAATATGTGTCCATAGCATAAGTAAATTTTAGAAACATAACCACAACTTTACTACTTAACATATCATTGCCGCTGCTCGAACAAGAGGTACTCATAACCGCAAGGGACGGCAATTCGAATTGATTTACATCCTACAGGGAAAACTGAAATACACAACATACGCATCACTTAAGAACATGTATGGCCACCATTCACAAGATTGCTATAAAGTCGATCCGGGGCCATCGATCCCGAGTACACGTCCTCCCTACGATACAGTACTTCGTATCCGAGGCTTAACCCATGCACTCTCTAGCGGTCCTTAAACCCGTGCAACCACCGTGTTGTTCACATCACCTCTGGATCGATGAGTATGGTCGTCCAACAATACGATGCCCCAGTTACTAGGTTTACCAATTCCTATATTAAAGGTATGTACTTGGTACTATTCAATACTTGTCCGCGGAGTTGCAACGATAGGTGCTCAATTTTATCAAGTTCATTAACCAAGTGAACCATAGTTGAATCTATAACCTACCGTTGACTTCACTAGTTGAAGCATAGCAGTTACTAACGGAAAGGCTTACTAACATAAACTACTATAGGTCATTGTCGGAGTATGCAAGTGGGTTTCATCGAAGTCCTACACTTAATGCACAATAAAAATATTCCTAACTTGTGACAAAGGAAAAAGGACTCAAAAATTAAATGGGTTATGCACCGGGGCTTGCCTTGGGAGTGATCGTAGTTAGTGTCTTCACCAAAGTTCACTTCAGATCCTTGCTGATCCGGTGTGATCTCCTCGGTATCGATCCCTATATGGAAGGGACATGCATCAATGCTAAGGAATACACAAAGTTTCATGGAGTTCCTTAACTAAAGATGAAATGGATGGCATGATGATTCAATGCACTTCCTCAGCATATAAAATTAATGAACTGATCATTAATTCATGAATATGTGTGCACCTTAAGTATGACATGGCAGCCACTGAATTTGAAGGGGACAAACTTCTAATTAGAGAATGTAGTTTTCAATCATCACAAACTTAGTGTATTTCTACTCTAAACATGCGCATAGCATAGATAGGGATTACATGGCACTACATGATAATGAGGACATGAAGACATAGCACTAAGGCCTAAATTTCAGAGAGTTTATTTTAAGCACTTAGCTAAAGTGTCCATATGTAAAGGTTAGCACTATACATACAAAGACAAGTTAATTACATAATTAGCTCTAGGTACATATAGTTATTTAGGAACCAAGAGTACATAAATGGAGATAAGGATTTCTACTGTAAAGTTAGTGTGAATTATTCTTCATGAATATTCCAGAAATGAATTTATGCCTACTTTTATTAAATGCACAGAAAAAGCAAGATTTTATATGGAAAATTGTTAATTTAACTAACAATTGATTAATTTTGATATGAAAAGAATCCTTAGGTTGATTCAAATTTTTCATGGAATTGTACAGGAGTGTACAAGTGCATCAGGGACAGGAATACCAAATTTCATAACTAAATTCCTCACCAATAATTTACATAAATTCAATTACTGAAAAGGAAGATTTATGCAATAATACTAAAAAAATGCCTAAACATGAAAATGTGCTTTTGCAGAAAGTTTAAGAATGCCATGAAATGACCACTGAGCAAGTTTCATGAATTTACCATTTATATTTATTTACTTATGAATTTATTAAGCAAATTAGGGTTGTAAATTTAGGGAATTAAATAAATTAATTTACTGAGTAACTTTGGACCTCAACTTGTTTTTCTGGTATAGGGGGATTTTTGGAGTCGAACAAAATTGGTTTCATCATTTTTGGACTTTTATTTCTCGAGTTATTGAATTTTAAATTTTAATCAAAGTTCACTCCTATTTACAAATTTGCCACTGGTCAATTTAAATTTCCCCCGTGCGCGCGCGGTGGCGCTGCGGCTCTGCTGGCTTGCTGGCTGCGAACGGTGGCAGGACATGGGACTCGAAGCTGCTCTACATGATCAGTGACTCACAATGGTCACGTGGGTGGTGGTGGGCGGAGTGGGGGCTGCCGGAGCACTGCCGGCGACGAGCGGCGGCGACGTTCGATGGCGGCCGACGGCGGTAGGCGCGTGCAGAGCTGAAATCATCAAGGGAGAGCGTCTAGGAGCATCACCTTGGTGCCGTGGTACTCGTCGATGCACTGGCTAGAGTCGGGGTGGCCGGGAGAGGGGTTGTCGCCATGAGCCTCCTTCACGTGATGAACGACGGCGGCTCGGTCCTCCTCCAATTCCGGCGAGGGGACTGGAACCCAAGGTTAGCACATCAGAGAGGAGTGAGAGGAGCTACTTGCGTGCCAATTTGCGAAAGAACCAGCGACAGGGAAATTACCTGGACGGAGCTTGACGCGGCGGCGTTCAGGCGGCTCAGAGCAGGGGACTCCAGCGGCGCTCGCTAGAGAGGAGGAAGGGAGGGAAAGCAGCGCGCTTGGCTTCACTGGAGAGACTTGAGGAGCAGAGGGAGCGTGAGCGAGTGAAGGGCAAGGAGAAGGGGCAGTTCTGGGCTGCTTTTAACGCCGATCGACCAGGAGAGAGAGAGAGAGAGACGGCGAGCTGTCGACAAGGAAGTGGAGGGAGGGAGCGCTGCCTTCAAGTTCCGGCCGGTGGCATAGGAGGGTTTGGCGGAGCAGTGGCTGGTGTGGAGCTGCAGTGGCCATCCTAGTGCTCCAGTGATCGACGGTGGCACGGTACGGCGGCGTCGGTGTCGAGCGGTGACTGGCCAGAGAGAGAGAAGGGGGGTTGACTCGGCTTGACTTCAACATGGCTCGGATTTTGCTGAAATTCACCAAGTTCCACTGCTCCAAATTTGTCACCGATATTTGTGTATGCCCATACAAACATGTTCTCCAACTTTTCTTTTGGGTGCATCAGCTGAATTGGCTTAGATTAATTATTAAAATACCAGGAAAGACATGCTCTTTTCTGACTTTAGGTGAATTTTTAAGGGTATTAATTGATTACCAAAAATTCTGGAAAAATTCTCACAATTTGCTTTTAATGTAGCCATTTAGAATATGCAAAAATATTGGGGTACTTCCATGGATATTTTGTGATGTTGGGAGGGCCCTTATTTGGATATTCTGGATTTTAATTATATAATTTCTCCCTTTATTTCTGTAGCACTTTAATTAATTAAACTTTTACTTAGCCCTTAATTAACATTGGGTTTCATTTTGTTTCATGGGATGTCACACCATGTGCAACTACGTAACGAATCAGTGACCAAGTGGTACTCATTATTGCGAGGGACAACAATTGCAATTGATTTACACCAGCTGGGAAACCTGAAAACACGACACATACACACCAATTAAGGTTGTATATGGCAACCTTTCGCAAGGACGAAAAACAACTTGGTCCGGGTCCAGTCTCAGCGAGTGGGCATGCCGTTCTGCCAACAGTACTTCGCGGTATGAACCATCCACTCCAGCAGCAGAAGGGTCAACGACCACTGTACTAGGTATCGTCCTCATTGCTGCGCCAATGCTACATCAGTTTACTAGTGCCCATAGACTAGCATGCATTCGGTACTATTCAATACTTGACCAAGGGGCCGACCACGGACGGGTCCTAGGTTCGACAAGGTAGGGCTACCGCAGTCAACACCCATGTGTTACTGCAAACCTACACATACATCATCCCTACCCGGTCATAACATCAAAATAAACTTCTTTTATTAATTCCTATGCCAGTGGTCAAGTTCATTTCTTAGTATTGATATCTACCAAGTCTAGCAATTACTAAGCATAGCGACACCGTACCGATACTACCAAAGTTCTAATGACAGTAGCGTAGGTCATTTGTGTATCATGCCAAGTGGGTTCCAATCAACTCCTGTGACCTAATGCAACAAGCTTCACATACACTAGTAATATTGAAAACTAGCAAACTTTATAAAAAGGTGAATGTAAACCGGGGCTTGCCTGGATCGACATTCCTGTTAGCAGCTTCAATCTCTTGTTCCTGAGACTCAGTGTCCTTCTGATGATCCTCTTCGGGCTCATGGTTGTCGTTACCTATATGATGACAAAGGTGTTAACAGTATTGTCGTAACACCGTTATATGCAATGATATGATACATGCAAGCACATCGTGTTTTGATGTCAAATAAATTATTATTATGTTCTCGAAGCCATATGCTTCAGAGAAGAGGGGTTGTAATTTAAATTATTAAGTATATTTATTCTCTATGGAATTAAACAAAGTAGATGAGTGATATGAGCAATTAAATTGATTAGTAAAACAAATTTGTGTTTCTGGACATGTGTGATTTACTGTCAACAGAGGATTATATGAGTGATTTTTAGGCCAAGTGGCATGGGCAGATAATTTACAGAATAATTTCTAGAATTAATTTAAGCACAAACCCTAAATAATCTCCAGAGCATAAAATAAGTCATATTTTTACCAACCAAAATTTGGGGTGGCAACTATTCATGTGTTTACTTAGCATGCCAAAAAATCAGGATTTAATTCCATTCCTAGAATTTCTAGTGAATTAATTGGTGTTTGGACAATTAAATGTGTTAATAAAAATAAATGTACAGAGACAGTTATTTGTCATTCTACTAAAATAAAGAACTTCATGATGAACCTAACGAAATTTATTTGGGCCTCAGTAGGTTTGAATTCGATTTACTATGATTTTTTAAAGGTTTAAGCATTTTTCTAGCATTTTTCTGGGTTTATCAATTATCAGCACAGCCACGTCCGCAGCCACATCGGCGACACGTTGACGCCACGTCGGATGCCAGTAGGCGCCAGTGTGCGCGGGGGTCAGCGGCGCCGGGGCTTCGCCGGAGCATGGTCAAAGTCGACGCCGGCGGATGCGTGCGAGGAAAGCTCGCCGCAGGACCATGCGCACGACACGCATGCCGAGGCAAAAACATCTAGGGGTTTGGTGAGGACGGAGGCTCACCGGGAGGGGTCGGCGACGAGAGGCGGCAGAAAATGAAGTTCGGCGAGGTCACGGAAGCGGTACAGGGCACCAACTCGGTCGTCGTCGACTCGTAGAGCTTCAGTGGTTGAAGGAGAATGGCGGCATTGATGATGTCGTCGAGGAAATAGGCCGGAGCTGGGAGCTCGTCGGCGAGGTGGCTCGATCGCGGCCGAGCAGAGAAGATGGCCGGGGAAGACTTGAGTTTGTCGGCGATCTCGTGCAAGAAAAACAGAGGAAACGGGTCAGGCGTGTTCGAGGGGGAGTTACGCCCGAAGGAGAAGAGAATAGAGGAAGGGTGGCTCACCAAAGGCTAGGAATTTGAGGCAGCAGCAGAGGGGGTCACCGAAAGGGTTCACCTTGGTTTTCCTTTCGATTCAACCAATGCGCGAGGGAAAACGGCCAAGCAGGGGCATGGGAAGGTGTAAGAGGGTGAGGCGCGCGTGATGGGGTTTTGCTCGCGTGGGGGGAGCAGTGGAACGGCGACGATCGAGCTCGAGCTTTGGCTCTGCTCAACAATGGCAGAATGGGGGGAGGGAGAGGGGAAATGGGAGAGAGCAGAGAGCAGAGAGTGAGAACGAAAGCGAGAGCGAGAGCGAGAGCGCACTGCGCTTGTGAGCTCGCGGTGCGGTTTGAGGTTGCGTAGGGTTTTTATTTGCCTAGAATTAAATTAATAAGTGGCCTCTTATCATTTCATGCTATAATTTCCATGCTTTGTTCTCCTCATATTTGTTAAATTAAGGTGAGACACCTGGGGTGTCACAGCAACCATCATCCATATGATTTGTAATAGAGTTGAGACATGGTTCCTGCATAGACAACACTCATGTAGATATTAGCCCACAATTTCATAGATGTCATCTATCACCAAAACATTCATATCTTGGGATCCAATCATCAATGGTCATGAAGCTTACAATCTCCCCCTTTTTGGTGATTGATGAAAACCACTACTTAATAAAAATCTTGACAAGAAACAACTAGGCTAAAAGAGCTACACAAAGATTGAGAGGAACCATAACAATATAAGAGAGAAATGCATAAGGTCCTGCTCAATCAATCATCATCAAGAGTTATAGGGAAAAGAGAGAAAACACACTCTAGATGATAATGCATGCATGTCATGGCAATATATTAAAGGAAAGACATGCAATGCAACACATGAATGATGAGATGCAACAGGTTAGCATGACTATGCATAAGAATTAAGCGCATGCAATCATCATCATGGCATCATACACATGCATACGAGATATTTAATGAATACAAGGCACTGCATATGAGATGAAATGAAGTGAGATTAAATTGAGTCAAACACAAGCGAATGAAAACCATGACTCATCAAACTCCACGAACATCAGAAGAAGATCCAAATGATCTAACTCCCAAAATCGTCATATGCTCCCCCTAGATACATGCTACTCTCGATCGTGTTGGATCACACTCCCACACCCCCTAGACCTAGGACTCTTCCCCCCCCCCCTTTGGCAACAAGCACCAAAAAGTGGGAAAAGATGAACATCTAAGCGCTCGTGGTCAAAGGAAGTGGTGCAGCGATGTCCTCTGAAGGCTCTACTCCGGGCTGCTCCTGTGCTGGATCCTGCTATGCTCCCTGAGCCTGTGCCATCTGAGCATCCATCTGCTCGAAGAAGTCAAGGCCTACAGGCGAGTCAGACCCTCTGTCCTGCTCTACAGGAGTGACTGTGGCGGTCTCCTGAGCTGGAGTCTGGAGAAGAATGAGATCCACAACATCCTGCTGCAAGAAACCTCCATGGACAAGATCCTCTGTTGCCTAAGGAGTAAGAGTGCTGACTGTGGCAGTAAGAGGTGGAGCTGTAGCTGTAACTGACTCTGGTGCTGGCTGGGAGTCTGTACGAGTGGTGTGTACTATCTCTGAGAACAAGCTCCTAACTGGTAAGTGCTGAGAGGTGGAGGGTCCTGCCATCTATGAGGTCAAAGAGTGTGAAGGAGAAACAAACAACACAGATACAGAGAAAGCTAACACGAGGGAGAGCTGAGCTAAAGAGAGTGTGTGTCCTTCTCCCCATGTCGGTATGATCCCTGAAAGTGGCAGTCCGCTGGACTGAGCTGTCATCAAGGAAGTGAAGGGTCCTGGCTGGGTCTGTAGCTGCTGAAACTGGGGGAACACTATGGGTCTCGGCTGTTGTCCTGTCTGCCTCTGTGTCATCTCTATCATCTGAGCCATCAGGGTGGACATCACCATCAACTGCTGTCTCTGAAGCTCTGTCTGTCCCCTGATGACCTCCATCATCTGATGCTTGTCCTCAGCTGTGCTCTGAATGAACTCATTTAGATGCCCTGCAAGTGCTGCTATAGTGACAATGTCCTCTAACTATGTACCCGACGACTGGGGAGGTGCTCCTGTACTGGCTGACTCAGGAACCATCGTCTCAGGATGAGCTGCCTGCTCATGAGTAACTGGCGGTTACTCATGCTCCTCCTCTCCTGTCTGCTGGTTGAAGGCTTATTAGGATCGCCTGGGGACTCAAGGTGAGTAGCTGGAGGTCACCTCAGGGAAAGCCTCGTACGGCTCCTCTGTCACTAGGCCTATCCTCCTCAGAAGATAGAAAATATATGGACCGTAGACCAAGTGACGTCCTCTAACCCTCTCTGAGATAACCTCCTCCATCTCTCCTATCAGAAAATCTGCCAAGTAAATGTGTTGTCTCTTCAGAATGGCTACAACAGCTCACTGGAGTAAAGTGAACTCCTCTCTGTAGCCAGACCTGGGGATGATAGTCCTGATGACTATCGCTCTCACCACCTTAGCCTCTGTGGTGAGCCTCACAGGGTCTCTCTCAAATCCTGGAGTGTGCGGTGGTGGGAATGCAATAGACACCATGTCATCTGACGATAGATTTCCCTCCCTAAGATCTGCAGGGTGGCTCTAGGGATGAGTAAGCACTCCTGTAGAGCTGGAGGTCTGAAGCTAGGAATCCTATGTTGGCTATCAGATCCTCCCTAGTGACACGTTGTGGCTGCCCTCTGAACAGAAACCAAAACTCTGAGCGATCCTAGACAACCCACAATGTGGCATCGAACTCCAGGTCTATATCCTACTTGAACCTAAATGGTGCAGTCACTAGCTCTGCTATCCCTGGCAAGTATGTGAAGTACTGCTCCAAGTCAGCGCCGGCTGCTCTCCTCATAGCATCATAAGTTGTGTACTGTTGCAGCACCAACACCTTATCCCTGCCTCTCATGGCTAGGCAACATCTCAACCCCTCTCTAATCCTCCTATGGAGGACTGTCCAGTACCTCTCTCCAGCAGCAGGGTCTCTGGGAACTGGAACCCACTGCTCGAAGGGAACCAAACGTAGTATCTTAAGGTCCTTTGCAGAGACCGTAAGGATGTTTGGCCCAGCGGATGCCTATACCAGCCTCTGCAGCCTTCTTGTGCACACTGCACAGGTGCACTTCGGGTCTCCTGCCCTATGAGTTGTCCTCTAGGGGACAGTCTGCTCAGCCTGATGTGCCTCCTCAGCCTCCTCAAGCTCCTCCTCAGATCCTGACTCTGAGGTCTCCTCCTCTGAACTGTCCTCCTCTGACTCTTCCTGCTGCTGCCTGGAGGATCCCTGCTCCACAATTCTCAACGACCTCTCCTAAGTAGAAGTCAGAGTACGTTGCGTCCATGACGGTTGTACAACTCCTACTGCCAGAGGTGCAGTTCTTTGTCGAATGGTCCTCCCGAGTCCCTGTGTGTCAGACGGCTCTAGGACAAGTCGTGTCCCTGGTGTCCTCCGTGACTGCTCCATGGCATCCAGGTGGTGAGCCAACCTCCTGTCCCTCTATAAGCTTCATGACCATTGATGATTGGATTCCCATGGTATGGATGTTTTGGTGATAGATGACAACTCTGAAATTGTGGGCTAACATCGACACGAGTGTTGTCTTTGTAGGAATCATCTCTTAACTCTATTGCAAATCATATGGATGATGGTGTCCTTGGTGATTGATGACAATGACCGCAAGCATGGAGGCTTGTGAACTTGATAGAGTCAAAGGGTTGATGGAGATGGATCAAAGCGGAAAACAAGCTATGGTGCAAGTGTTTGGAACACTTGAGTAGTTGTTAGAGCTTTGAGTCCATAGGAAAAACTGGACTATCAAGGGGGCCCAGGTCATTCTCTTATGTCATGTCTAGTCGGTGATGTGCAAGGTTGCTCGGTGAAATCACATTCACTAGGTGACAGTGGAGAAGCCAAGGAGCTTTTTGGAGAAGCCGGGAAACCAAGTCAAGCGAGGATGATAAGTTTCAGCTTCTGGACATAGAGACCGGACAGAGGGGTCAGTGGAGACCGTGTGTACGATCACTATGGGGAGTTTTCCAGAACTAAGCGCGAGGAGCAAGGACTATGTCTGTAGGAGACTCCATACAGACCGGACGGTTCGGTCTGCTGACCGGACGGTCCGGTCAGTAGGAGTGCAGGAACAGCAGAGAGGATGCAGTTTGCGGACCTTCCTGGAATGGAGAGAGAAAGTGGACCGGATGGTCCAGTCTAGTGACCGGACAGTCCGATCAGTAGAGGATCTTTCCTGGATAGAGGAGCCAATGGCTGGGAGAGCAAGCTATGTGCAACTGTTTGGAACACTTGAATAGTTGTTAGGGCTTTGAGTCCATTGGAAAAACCGGACAATCAAGGGGGTCTAGGTCATTCTCTTAGGTCATGTCTAGTCGGTGATGTGCAAGGTTGCTTGGTGAAATCACAGGCACTAGGTGACAGTAGAGAAGCCAAGGAGCTGTTTGGAGAAGTCAGGAAACCAAGTCAAGCGAGGATGACAAGTTTCAGCTTCTGGACATAGAGATCGGACAGAGGGGTCAGTGAAAATCGGACTGTACGGTCACTATGGAGAGTTTTCCTGGACTTAGCGCGAGGAGCAAGGACTCTGTCTGTAGCAGACTCCATACAGACCGAACGGTCCGATCTGCTGACCGGACGGTCCGATCAATAGGAGTGCAGGAACGGCAGAGAGGATGCAGTTTGAGGACCTTCCTGGAATGGAGAGAGAAAGTGGACCGGACAATCCGGTCTAGTGACTGAACAGTCCGGTCAGTACAGGATCTTGCCTGGATTGAGGAGCCAACGGCTGGGAGAGCCGTTACTAGAGTGACCGGACGGTCCGGTCGGGCAGTGACCGAGCAGTCCGGTCAGTGTGTCCAGAAAGGCAATTTCGTGGAGCAACGGCTAGTTTGAGGTTGGGAGCCTATATAACTTCGTTGATGGGGCCTTGGAGACCTCTCTTTGCCAGTGGAATACCTAAGATTATTTGGTAAGGTCCAAGAGGAAAAGAGGAGAGCACTAGAAGGAGATATGGCATATCTTGAGAGTGCTAGAGAAGAGTAGCTTGAGCATCTTGCACATCTAAGGCTAGGGTGTCGTTGAGGGTGTGATCTAGATTGTTACTCTTGGTCTGTGGTGAAACCTAGATCGGTTAGGTGTCGGTGATCGAGCCTATCGTGATCGGTTATAAAGGCCGTCACACGTTTGTACATGGTTCGAGCCCGCCGTTGGAAGGGGCATCACTAGTGAGCGCCCGTGCCTGCTCAGGGAGTCCGGCAAGTTCTCGAGGGAGGTGAGCTTGTCCTTTGTGCAGCGGTGACGTACACCGTGTCTTCACTCGAGGAGTGATTGCGGGCTCATGGGCGAGAACTCCACTTGGTGGCGGGAGGGACCGGGACTCCGACGAGAGTGGTTCAACGAGGATTAGAGGAAGGCGCCATCCTTCCGAGACCTCGGTAAAAATCATGAGCATTCCTTGACTCTCTCTTTAATATTCCGTATTTGTGTGCTCTAGTGAGTACGGTGACTTGTGGCTTGCATAGGCTAGTGTGATTGGCTTCCACACTTTATCTTATCATGAACACTAGCATGTGTAGGGTCTTGGCCTACTAGACTTGCATAGGTTTACTTATCTTGTTAGACTTGAGTAGTGGAATTGAAGTATTTGGATTCGTGAGCGGCTTACCAATTCACCCCCCCCCCCCTCTCGGTACGCCTTCAGTCCTTACAAGTGGTATCAGAGCCAAGTGCTCATCTCTGAGGCTTCACCGCCTTGAGTAAGGATGCCGGGACCGGCGGGGAGTGTTCCCATATTCGATGGTGAGGACTATGGTTATTGGAAGCCTCGCATGCGAGCCTACCTTCGGTCCCTTGATCCAGAGATATGGTCGGTCACTCACGAGTCTGATGCGGATGTGAACCTAGTTGAGCCTGATTATGTTAAGTGTAATGCTAAGGCCAAGAATGCTTTTGTTTACGTGCATTTCTAAGAATGTTTTTTCTCAGCTAGATGCTAGTACTACAACACATGGTATCTGGACTGAGATTTAGGGGCTCTATGAGGGCACCAGTGATGTCAAAGAGGAAAGATACTATGTGCTAAAGAACAAGTATGATCACTTCACTAGATTGCCACATGAGAGAGCTAACATTATTTAATCTCATTTTCATGTACTTGTGGAGTAGATCAATGCACTTGGGGATTATTTCAAGATGAAGCCCGTCGAGGTGATAAGAAGATTCTTGTGGCTATTCAAAGACCCCAAGTACGAGTCCATCATCACTTTCATCTTACAAGGTGACCTCAAGACCAAGACCATAAAGGAAGTAGTTGGCAAGATCACCGCCTTCGAGAGCTATCAATTGGGGTTGGATGATCCTCAACCATCCAATCTTGCTCTATCGGCTGACAAGCAAGAATCTAGCAAGAGCAAGAAGAACAAGAAGAAGGTGATCATTGAGGATGAGGATGAAGATAAAGAAGATGATGAGGAGGAAGATGAAGAACTTCAAGAACAAGTTTGCTTCCAAGTCAAGGGGCAAGTGCTTCAATTGTGGCTCAATGAATCACTTTGTCCGAGAGTGCCCAAAGCCCAAGAAAGAAGCATTCAAGTCACAAGATTCAACTGAAGAAGAAGAAGAAGATCCCAAGGCTAAGCACAAGAAGAAGAGATACTTCAACAAAGACAAGAGCAAAGGCAAAGGCAAAGCTCAAGACTACAAGAAGAAGTTCTCTCGCAAGGCACTTGTTGGAGAGTGGACAAGCGACAATTCAAGTGATGAGTCCTCTTCCTCAAGTGAAGAAGAAGTGGCCGGTCTAGCCATGATCAAGACTACACCTCCACGAGCTCTTCCTCCACCTCACATGTGCCTTACAGCCGTGAGCCAACTTGGGGAGAGTGAGGATGAGATCAGCGATGATAGCGATGATGAGGATCTCACGTGTGCCGAGTTGTGGAGCATGCTTGAGCCAGCCCACGACATCGCCATCAAGAAGTCCAAGATGTTGGAGGTGGTAAGAAAAGAGTGTAAGTTGGCTAAGGACCGTGTTGATGAGCTTGAGAGTGAGCTCAAGGACCTTTTCACATCTCATGATGCCCTAAACAAGAGTTATGACAAACTCAAGGGTAATCATGTAGAGCTTCATGAGAAGTACAAGGCCCTTGAGATCACATATGAGGCCATCAATGTTGTGAACCTTGCCTCTCCCTCCTCTAGTTCATCTAATAATGATGCTTCTACTATGTGTGATGAACTAACCACCTCGATTGTGGTTTCTTCCCTTGAGCCACTTATTTTGAAGGAATATCACAAGCTTAAGGAAGAGAGGAAGATGGTGATGAACGACTTTGATAGGCTCACACAAGGTAGAGCCATCCTTGGGAGGAACCTTGTGAACAATGTCTCCCACCGTAGACTTGGCTCATATCCCGCCGCCATCAACATCATAGGGACGAGTGATTCCATCCCCGCATGGATCAAACCCCTCCTCGTCGATGACTACTATTGCAAGAGGTGTTGCAAGGATGGCCACACCACCAAGGATTGTCCCATGGTGAGAAATTCCATTGTTTTGCCTAATGCTAACTTGTTCCATGAGAACACACATTTCAAGCTTTTTAGGAACAAGGATGGCAAGGTGAAAGCTAAGGCCTTGGGACCACCAAACAAGAAGAGGAAGGTCAAGAGCATATGGGTGCCTAAGTGCATTGTTGATCTTGAGAGATCCGCTACGTACAAGTGGGTGCCCAAGAACAAGACCTAGATGGTGGTGGTGGTGGACCAAGTGCTTTCATGAAGATCATGTGAAGTCCACCACAAGTGAAATGGACCTCAACGACCTATCTACTCATGAGGGAGGTAACCGTGTTAGTTCTTGGTAGTTGTAGTGTGTTTTTCTTTCCCTTGCATTGCATGGTAATTAGGACTCCTTTGTGACTAGTATGCTTTGCATCCATGCATGAGTAAATAACTAATAGAAAAACACATATAAATTAGTCAATGTCTAACCAATCCAAGATAGCTATAAGCAAGGGGGAGTGCTTGAGATGGTTGTTTGATTTCTCTCAAGGCAAGGGCATGGCTTATAGTGAGTAAGCTTGGGACGGGATCAAACTTGACATTGTTAGGTTTCCTTTGTGTCTTGTTCTTAATATTGCTTGCATTCACATGACATGTTTACTTTCATTGGATATGTAAATTGCTTGTTGCATGCATCATATAGGAAACATAAAGGAGGCTTTTCAAATTTGCATATATTTGTGCCTCATGCTCTATATGAGATTACATCTCCGTAAATATGACCAAAGGAAAGGATTGTGCTTCATGCCCATTGAGCAAGCTCTTATGAACTCCAAGGTTAAATCTACTCGCTCGGTTCATGGACTAAGGCTCATACATACCCTTTGGTTCTTCATTTGCCTTGGTTCTTATTTGCTCGATCTTTCATTTGGCATTTGTGAAAACTATGAGGCCATAGAGCTCCACTATTTGAAATTGAGTGTTTGAGAGTTTCCTCTAAATTCCAGGTGCGGTGTTTTCTTGTGTGTCTAGCGAGGGCACTTGGAATTTGGAGAATTTCCTTGACTCAGCAAATTCTAGAAGTGATCGTATGGTCCGGTCTTTAGACCGTACAGTCCGGTCAGTGGCACTAGAAATAGTGTATAGGGGAGGTCTGGTCGAAGAGACCGGACAGTCTGGTCTGCAGAGACCAGCAGATCCCAAGGCGACCAGACAGTCTGGTGTAGAGACCTGACAGTTTGGTCACTTCAGTTGATCGTGCAATGCGAATCCCGATCTGAGCCATCGATCTATTCTTAATTGATCTCGGTCGTTCGTGTCTTCTTTGACCTAGGTCAAAATCTATTGGACGTATTCCTGTTCATCGACCCGACGCCGAGTACGTGACCTCGGCGCTATCGCCGCCCCCTTTGATGTCGACCTTGCCGCGCCGCTTTGCTCCCGCGCCAGCGCCGTTGCTCACCCACCCTGCGCGCCTGCACTTCCGCTTGACCTGCGCATCGTCGCCTCGCCCCGCACACCGTAGCTTGCCCTCGCACACACAGCTGAGCCACCACCGCCTCTGTCACCAAGAAGCCACCACAGCAGCGCCGCCACACACTCCTCTGCTTACCCCGCGCGCGCACACCACCCATCTGTCCGAGCTCCACTACTCTAGGGCAATTATTGCCCTTCTCCATTGCCGGTATTCTCAAAGCTCCAATCTTTTCAGTGATCAGAGCACGGCTCGCGGTGTTCATTCTTCTCAGCGTGTTGGATTATACTCCCAGGGTATTGAGCTATCTCTCGATTCATCGATATATGCCCTGCCTTTTGAGTAATTGGTTAATTGATGCAATTAGCCATAAATTCTATCATTAGTTGCATTGATTAATTAGTTGGCTCAACCTAGTCTGCAATTAATTCATTGCTTATACGTTAATTGCATGTCTAGGGTTTGTCTCTCATTTAGTCTACAATTAGATTTATTGCCTTTATTTGATTGTACACTAGATGATTCACACCAGCCACATATAGTCGATGATCACTGTTGTTACTTTGCATAATTGTCTAGTGATCATGTCCTTCATTCAGTGCTAGGGTTTCTATTGCGCATTCTTTCCCAGCGGTGCTTTGCTTGTAGATGTATTAGGACTCCATGCTTTTCCCAACTACACCTATGTGTGTACAGTGACAGCAGAGCAGCAGTCAGAGATGGTAGGGTCAGGACAGGATAAGGCCAAAGGGAAGATGCCTGAGAAGCCAAAGACCAAGAAGAGACTGAGACTGGATCCAGAGTCAGAAAGAGCCCGGTGGTTGGCTCAGCACTTGGACGCCATGGAGTAGTCACACAGGACACCTGGCTCCCGTCTGAGGATCAGCCAGCCAGCTGAGGACCAGGGCTTGAGGAGGAGCACTAGGCAGAGGACTGCACCTCTAGCAATCGAAGTTGTGCCACCGTCGTGGCTGCAACGTACTCCGGTTTCCCGTTAGGGGAGATCGTCGAGAACTGCAGATCAGGGATCCTCCAGGCAGCAGGAGGAGGAGTTCGAGAAGGAGGAGACTAGAGAGGAGAAGACCTCAGAGTCAGAGTCTGAGGAGCTAGTTGAGGAGGAGGAGTCAGAGGAGGAGCCAGAGCAGACTGTTCCCCAGAGGACAATTCACCGGGCAGGAGGCCTGAGGTGCACTTGTGAGGTGTGCACGAGGAGGCTGCAAAGAATGGTACAGGCAGTCGGAGAGCCGGACATCCTCAAGGTTCCAGCAAAGGACCTTAAGGTACTTTGGTTCGTGTCCTTTGAGCAATGGGTGCCAGTTCCCCAAGACCCCGCTGCCGGAGAGAGGTACTGGACGATGTTCCAGAGAAGGATAGGAGAGGGCCTGAGACGTTGTGTGGCCTTGAGGACCAAAGACAGGTGCTTGTACCACAGCAGTACACCACCTACCAGGCCATGAGGACGGCTATGGGCACAGACATGGAGCAGTACTTCTCGTACCTACCAAGACTAGCTGAGCTAGTCACTGCTCCACTCAGGTTCAGGGAGGACGTGGTCCTCGACTTCTACGCAATGCTATGGTTTGCCAGAGACCGCTCAGAGTTCTAGTTTCTGTTCAGAGGGCAGCCACAGCGAGTCACCAGGGAGGACCTGATCTCCCACCTAGGACTGCTGGCTTCAGACTTCTAGCTTTATAGGAGTGCCTACGGTACACTAGAGCCACCTCGCAGAACTCAGGGAGTGAAGCTACCTTTTGACGACCTTGTGTCGATTGCTTTCCCACCTCCCCACACTCCAGGCTTTGAGAGAGGCCCTGCTAGACTCACTACAGAGGCCAAGGTGGTGAGAGCGATAGTCACCAGGACTATCATTCCCAGGTCTGATTACAGAGAGGAGTTCACACTCTTACACCGGTGGGTTGTAGTAGCCATCTTGAGGAGGCAGACCTTCGACTTTGCGGACGTCTTCATTGGAGAGATAGAGAAGGTTTTTTCGAAGAGGGTTGGAGGACATCACTTGGTCTATGGGCCCTACATTTGCGATCTCTTGAGGAGGATGGGCCTAGTAACGGAGGAGAAGTACGACGCTTTCCCTGAGGTGACCACCAGCTACTCACCCAGATTCCCGAGGGGATCCCAGTCTACCTCCAGCCAGCACACAGGAGAGGAGGAGCAGGAGTCACCGGTACTGCACGAGCAGGCAGCTCAGCCAGAGACGGTGATTCCTGAGTCAGCCAGTATAGGAGCGCCTCCCCAGCCAACAGGTTTGCAGTCTGAGGACCCTGTCATAGTGACAGCACTTGCAGGATGGTTGGGTGAGTTTATACAGAGTGTGTCAGAGGATAGACGTCAGATGATGGAGCTGATTAAAGGACAGGCAGAGCTTCAGCGTCAGCAGATGGCCCTTGTCTCCGCTCTAGTGACTCAGATGACGGAGCTTACTCAGAGGCAGGTCGGTCAGTAGCTAGGACCTTCAGTGATTCCTTAGTTTCAGCAGCTGCAGACTCAGCCAGGACCCTTCACTACACAGATGACAGCATAGTCCAGCGTATTACCGATAGGGGGAGCAGGATAGACTTTCTCTTCAGCACAGCTCTCTCCCATGTCAGCCTTCTTTGTGTTAGCGTTGTTTGTCTCACCCTCACACTCATCGAGCTCGTAGATGGCAGGACACTCTAGCTTACAGCACGTACCGTTCAGGAGTCTATTCTCAGACATTGTGCACACTACTCATGCAGACTCCTAGACTGCCCTAGAGACAGCTACAGCTTCAGCTCCACCTCTTACTACCATAGTTTCCACTCTTACTACTCAGGCAGCAGAGGATCTTGTCCGTGGAGGTTTCTCTCAGCAGGACATGGCAGACCTCATAATACTCTGTACTTCAGCTCAGGAGACTGCCGTAGTCACTACAGTAGCACAGGACAGTGAGTCTGAGTCGCCTGTAGACCTTGGTTTCTATGAGCAGCTAGATGCTCAGGTGGCACAGGCTCAGGGAGCACAGCAGGATCCACCTCAGGAGCAGCCAGGAGCAGAGCCCACAGAGGACGTCGCTGCACCACTTCCTTCGACCACGAGCGTTTAGATGTTCATCTTTTCCCACCTTTTTGGCTTTTTGATGCTTGTTGCCAAAGGGGGAGAAGACATTAGGTCTAGGGGGACTGGGAGTGTGATCTTGTTACGATCGAGAGTAGCTTGTATCTAGGGGGAGCTACGAGGTTTTGGGAGATAGACCATTTGGTTCTTATTTTGAGGAGTTATTCGTTGTTCGTGGATTATGATGAGTTGTGGATTTCATTTGCTTGTGTTTGACTCATTTTGATCTCACTTGATTTATTTTCTTTCATATGCAGTGCTTGTATTTATTGATTATCTTTTATACCTATGTATGATATCATGATGATGAATGCTTGTTTTTAATTCTTATGCATTGCCATGCTAACTTGTTGCATCTCATCATTTATACCTTGCATTGTATGTCCTTATGCGTTCATTCAATATATTGCCATGACATGCATGCATGTTTCATCTAGAGTATGCTCTTCACTCTTATCCTTATATCTCTATATGATGTTGGATTGGGTAGGACCTTATGTGTTTCTCTCATATGTTGTTGTGGTTCCTCTCGATTTTTGTGTAGCTTGTTTAGTCTGGTTATTCTTTAAAGTTTTTCAATTAAGTAGTGGTTGTCATCAATCACCAAAAAGGGGGAGATTGTAAGCTTCATGACCATTGATGATTGGATCTCCGTGGTATAGATGTTTTGGTGATAGATGAAAACAATGAAATTGTGGGCTAAAATCTACACGAGTGTTGTCTTTGTAGGAATCATCTCTTAACTCTATTGCAAATCATATGGATGATGGTGTCCTTGGTGATAGATGACAATGACCGCAAGCATGGAGGCTTGTGAACTTGATGGAGTCCAAGGGTTGATGGAGATGGATCAAAGCGGAAAACAAGCTATGGTGCAAGTGTTTGGAACACTTGAGTAGTTGTTAGAGCTTTGAGTCCATAGGAAAAACTGGACTATCAAGGGGGCCCAGGTCATTCTCTTATGTCATGTCTAGTCGGTGATGTGCAAGGTTGCTCAGTGAAATCACATTCACTAGGTGACAGTGGAGAAGCCAAGGAGCTTTTTGGAGAAGCCGGGAAACCAAGTCAAGCGAGGATGATAAGTTTCAGCTTCTGGACATAGAGACCGGACAGAGGGGTCAGTGGAGACCGTGTGTACGATCACTATGGGGAGTTTTCCAGGACTAAGCGCGAGGAGCAAGGACTATGTCTGTAGGAGACTCCATACAGACCGGACGGTCCGGTCAGTAGGAGTGCAGGAACAGCAGAGAGGATGCAGTTTGCGGACCTTCCTCGAATGGAGAGAGAAAGTGGACCGGATGGTCCGATCTAGTGAACGGACAGTCCGATCAGTAGAGGATCTTTCCTGGATAGAGGAGCCAATGGCTGGGAGAGCCATTACCAGAGTGACCGAACGGTCTGGTCAGGCAGTGACCGGACAGTCCGGTCAGTGTGTCCAGAAAGGCAATTTCATGGAGCAACGTCTAGTTTGAGGTTGGGAGCCTATATAACTTTGTTGCTGGGGTCTTGGAGACCTCTCTTGGCCAGTGGAATACCTGAGAGCATTTGGTCAGGTCCAAGAGGAAAAGAGGAGAGCACTAGTAGGAGAGATTACATATCTTGAGAGTGCTAGAGAAGAGTAGCTTGAGCATCTTGCACATCTAAGGCTAGGGTGTCCTTGAGGGTGTGATCTAGATTGTTACTCATGGTCTATGGTGAGACCTAGACCGGTTAGGTGTCGGTGATCGAGCCTATCGTGATCGGTTGTGAAGGCTGTCACACGTTTGTACACGGTTCGAGCCCGCCGTTGGAAGGGGCATCGCTTGTGAGCGCCCGTGCCGGCTCGGGGAGTCCGGCAAGTTCTCGAGGGAGGCGAGCTTGTGCTTTGTGTAGTGGTGATGCGCACCGTGTCTTCACTCGAGGAGTGATCGCGGGCTCGTGGGCGAGAATTCCACTTGGTGGCGGGAGGGACCGGAACTCCGGCGGGAGTGGTCCAACGAGGATTAGGGGAAGGCGCCATCCTTCCGAGACCTCAGGAAAAATCATGAGCATTCCTTGACCCTCTCTTTACTATTCTGCACTTGTGCGCACTAGTGAGTAGGGTGACTTGTGGCTTTGCATAGGCTAGTGTGATTGGCTTCCGCACTTTATCTTATCATGAACACTAGCATGTGTAGGGTCTTGACCTAATAGACTTACACAGGTTTACTTATCTTGTTAGACTTGAGTAGTGGAATTCAAGTATTTGGATTCGTCAGCGGCTTACCGATTTACCCCCCCCCCCCCTCGCGGTACGCCTTCGGTCCTTACACCCTCCCTAACTCTGGGTCTGGTCTCGGTCTCTTCTTGCTCTTTGGCTTCTCAGGCATCTTCCCTTAGCCCTTGTCCTGTCCTGACCGTGCCATCTTTGTTGCTGCAAACTGCTATCACTGCACGCACGTAGGTATAGACAGGATAAGCATAGACCCTAATACATCTATAAGCAAGGCACCACTAGGAAAGGATGCGCAATATAAATCCTAGCACTAAATGAAGGGCATGATCACTAGGCAAATAAACAAAGTAACAACAGTGATCATCGACTATGAGTGGCTGGTGCGAGTCATCTAGTATGCAGTCAAATAATAAGTAATAAATCTAACTACAGACTAGACCATGACAAGGTGCTGCGCCACCTATTTTGGGCCAACATGGCCATGTATCATGTCGGGCCTTAAGCCCATGTTGTGGGCGCCCCTCCTGGTCGCCCCAAATCCTAGGACATCCCTGGTTCCTACATAAACTCAGTAGCCACCATCTTTTTGTTTTGGGTTTTGTTTAGTTCAGTTTTCCAGAGAGAAACTTAATCAAATTATTGTAATTAGGACGACAAGTCCTTTTACAGTAATCCAGGGCCCCTGTTCTTGTTCTACACCACTGTGGTGAATAGTCCTTTTGTGTTCAGAGCTTGAACCTTTTCTTGTGATTCGCTTCATCCATATTTGCAATTTTAGATTGCGTGTTTATCCTCTCTTGCTTGTGTTCTCGATTTCGCTTGCAGGAACAATCAAGTTGTGCTTGGTGTAACAGTTGCGGGGTTGGATCGTGTCTGATTCAAGCCGGGTCGTCGACACCGAGTTCCCCAAATTTGAGTTTATCCCCTTACCTCTCGGAAGATTGGGCCATATCTACATCAAGTGGTATTAGATTCTAGGTTCCCCGTGAGGTATTATCATGTTCTTTCCTTTAGATTCGTTTGTGTTCATCACCTTTTGTCCACAAAAAAGCCTAAAAAAATATTTCCCCACCATCCCAGACATTGTTTAGCCTTTGCATAATTTAATTTCAGAGTCCGTAGTGTTGAGTTTGTGTTCTAGTCGAGTTCAGTTGCTGGTTTGAATTTGTATTTTGATTCGGTTTGTGTTTTGATCTCCACTGCACACCACCATCACCATCGTGTTTTCCATTGGATTAACCATCATGTCACTCACCCACCACACCCACAATCTGTTGCCAACAAAAAAACCCTACCCGATTCTGTTCCCCCGCACCCCCAAAGCCTATCTTGACATATCTTCGGTAAAACAGGCATAACTTTCCGCTCGTTGCTCCGATTGGGCTGAAACTGTTACAGTAGATTCTTGACTCAAAGTTGAGGTGACCCACACTAAGCTCTGCCCTGTGTGCCCTCGTCAAAAAATTCAAAAAAAATCGGGAAAAAATAGAAAAAAATTGTCAAGTCAAAAATAGCGCTTTTGGTTAAACTTTGTGATTTTGCCTACCCTTTATTTTCCCTCTGTTTGAGTTGAAACTTCTTGTGGTTCCTTCCTTTGTGTTCCTCTATCACAATACCCTAGGAGAATCAACGACACACCGGGAAGATGATAACCACAAAATACGCTTTGAGCACCAAAAGATGGCAATTTTGAGATTGCCCGCAATGGAGAAAGAGGGTGGGGCAAACCTTGCCCTAGGCTTGCGATGGAGCACAGGCCCGGCGGGCTGGGTGCACGCGCGTGATGGGAGTAGCAGAGGCGGCGCTGGTCGTTGGCAAGTAGCAGTGATGGCTTGCAGTGTCGAGGCGCGGGTGCTCGGTGGCGCGGTGGCGGCACTGGAGTTGTGCATGCGCTGCGGCTGCATACACGGACGAGCGGGGTGAGCAGCGGCGCTGTAGAGGCTGGAGCGGTGGCGCGGTGGCTCAAGTTGGGTGGAGGCGCACGGCGGCAGAGTGAAGGCAGCGTCGGCGAGGGCACATTCTGTGGGGCCCCTTCCCGGAGGATCGAGGTCTCGAAGGTGCTGATAACGCAGACACTTGATAATACAATATTTGTCCAAATTTAAGTTGAATATTACATTAAGGTTATCAGAGTGCAGCGGAATAGTACAAGTTCATGAATGTTTTGAAAATAGCGGAAGCAGATAACGTAAAGAACTACGAGCTCGATGGTACAACATAGTGATGGTCCATGCCCGAAGAACCATCACTCTAGCAGCACACAACCTCAATGCAGTGGCAAGTCAGACTCCCAGTGGGCAGTCCAACCCTCAGAGACTTGCTTGTCCCAAGGCATCACATCTACAGACAATTCTATTTCTTCATTACCTAAAAAAACATAATGGCACAAAGCCTGAGTACTAATTACATAGCAAGACTTACCCGTCGGACACCAAGACATGCAAAGGCTCTAATAGGTGGCTTGTTTGAAAAGACTCGCACTAAGCAACCTATTAGTTCTATCAAGTGTTAATTGTCAATTTAAATGGGTTGAGATGAAATGTAACTTTAGTTGCAACAATAGGATAATAAAACAATACATAAAGTAAATACGACATAAGAGCAATAATAGTAACATCAACAATACACATCATAATCACTTTCCAAGTACCATGTGTAACTACGTGATTGGCGCGGTGACCAAGTGGTACTCATTACTGCGAGGGACAGCAATTTCAATCGATTTACACCAGCTGGGAAAACCCGAGATACATGACACATACGCACCAATTAAGGTCGTATATGGCAACCTTTCGCAAGAAAAGCACATACACCTCAGCCCGGGTGTGGTGACATCGAGTGGGCATGTCGTTCTACCAACAGTACTTCGTGGTATGAACCGCCCACTCTAGCAGCAGGTTGGTCAAAGACCAACGCACCTTAACCGACCTTAATGTAAGTGACCTTTAATGCTACATTGGTTTACTAGTGCCCATAAACTAGCATGTATTCGGTTCTGTTCAATACTTGATCAAGGGGCCAACCACGGACGCGTCCTAGGTTCGACAAGGCAGGGCTACCGCAGTCAACACTCATGTGTTGCTGCAAACCTACGCATGCATCATCCCTACCTGGTCATAACATAAAAATAAACTTCTTTTAATAATTCCCGTTCCAGTGGTCAAGTTCATTCCTTAGTAATAATAATATCTAACGAGACTAGTAATTACTAAGCATAGCATATTAGTACCGATTCTACCAAAGTTGTAAAGATAGTAGCATAGGTCATTTGGATATCATGCAAGGTGGGTTTCAATCAACTCCTATGACCTAATGTAACAATAATTATAGACACTAGTAATATTGTAAACTAGCAAAACTTTATAAAAGAGGCAAATGCAAACCGGGGCTTGCCTGGATCAACACTAGTGTTAGCAACTTCTACTTCCTGCTCTTAAGGGTCAACGTCCTTTTGAAAGTCGTCCTCTTGCTTCTGATGGTCGTTACCTATATGATGGAATTTGAATTAACGGCATTATCGGAATATTGTTGAATGCAATGATATGATACATGCAAGCACATCGTGTTTTAATGTCAATTAAAATTACTATTATGTTCTTGAAGCCATATGCTTCAGAGAAATTGGGTTGTTAATTAAGATTTTAGATATATATATTCTTTGTGCAATTAAAAAAGGTAAATGAGTGATATGAGCAATTAAATTAATTAATAAAGCAACTTATGTTTCTGGACATGTGTGATTTACTATCAGCAGAGGCTTATATGAGTGATTTTTATGCCAAGTGGCAAGGGCAAATTATTTACAGAATAATTACTAGAATTAATCTAAGTAAACACACAAAATAAATTCCAGAGCCTAAACTAATTCATATTTTACCAAACCAAAATTTGTGGTGGTAGATAATCACGTTTTTGCTAAGCATGCCAAAAATCAGGATTTAACCTTATTCCTATGATTTCTGGTTAATTATTTAGTGTTTTCACAATTTAATGTATTATTAAAAATACATGTACAGAGACAGTGATTTATCATTTTACTAGAATAGAGCACTGAAAGCTGAATCCAACAAAATTTGTGTGGGCCACATTGGGTTTATATTCAATTTACTATGGTTTTTCAAATTTAATGGCAGTTTCTAGGATTTCTATGGGTATTTTCTGGTTAAAAGACTGCCACGTAGACGACACCTCGGATCCACGTAGACGCCATGCAGGATGCCAGTAGGTGCCAGTCAGCATGGGGTCAGCAGCGCCGGGGACTCGCCGGAGAGCGGGTCAAAGCTCACCGCCGGCGGCTGCGCGCGAAGAAACCTCGCCGCAGGACCACACACATGACACGCACATCGAGGCAAAGGGCTATGGCGCCCCTTCCCGGAGGATCGTGGTCCCGACGGTGCTGATAACGCAGACACTTGATAATACAATATTGGTTCGAATTTAAGTTGAATATTACATCAATAAGTTATCAGAGTGTAGCGGAATATTACAAGTTTATAATGATTTTGAAAACACAGCGGAAGCGAATAACGATAAGGAGCTACGAGCTCGACGATATACCATAGTAATGATTCCTGCCCGAAGAACCATCACTCTAGCAACACACATCAATACTGCGGCGGCGAGTCAGACTCCCAGTGGGCAGTCCAACCCTCAGGGACTTGAATGTCCGAGGGCAGCACATTCTCAGGCAACTCTACCTCTTCATTACCTAAAAACAACAGTGCCACAAAGCCTGAGTACTAATTACTCAGCAAGACTAACCCGTCGGACGCCTAGGCATGCAATGGCTCTAATAGGTGGCTTGTTTGAAAGACTCGCACTAAGCAACATATTAGTTCTATCAAGTTTTACTTCTCAAATTAACTGGGTAGAGTAGAATATAACTTTAGTTGCAACGATAAGATAATAAAGTAATACATAAGGTAAGTACTACATAAGAGCATGAATAGTATCATCAACAATAATCTTCATAATCAATTTCCAAGTACCATGTGCAACTACATGATGACTCAGTGACCAAGTGGTACTCATTACTGGGAGGGACAGCAATTGCAATTGATTTACACCAGCTGGGATAACGCAAGATACACGACACAAACGCACCAATTAAGGTTGTATATGGAAACCTTTCGCAAGGACGAAAAACAACTTGGTCCAGGTCCAGTCTCATCGAGTGGGCTGCCGTCCTACCAACAGTACTTCGCGGTATGAACCGCCCACTCCAGCAGCAGAAGGGTCAACGACCACTGTACTAGGTACCATCCTCATTGCCGCGTCAATGCTACATCAGTTGACTAGTGCCCATAGACTAGCATGCATTCGGTACTGTTCAATACTTGACCAAGGGGCCGACCACGGACGGGTCCTAGGTTCGATAAGGCAGGGCTACCGGAGTCAACACCCATGTGTTGCTGCAAACATACACATGCATCATCCCTGCCCGGTCATGACATCAAAATAAACTTCTTTTACAAGTCCCGTTCTAGGGGTCAAGTTTATTCTTAGTAATGATATCTATCGCATCTAGTTGTTACTAAGCGAAGCGACACAGTACCGATACTACCAAAGTTCTAATGACAGTGGTATAGGTCATTTGGGTATCATGCAAGTGGGTTCCAATCAACTCCTATGACCTAATGCAACAATAATCATAGACACTAGTAATATTGATAGCTAGCAACTTTATAAAATGGCGAATGAAAATCGGGGCTTGCCTGGATCGACACTAGTGTTAGCGATTTCAATCTCTTACACCTGAGACTCAGTCTTCTTCTGATGATCCTCTTCGGGCTCCTGGTTGTCGTTACCTATATGATGACAAAGGTGTTAACGGTATTGTCGTAACACCGTTATATGCAATGATATGATACATGCAAGCACATCATGTTTTGATGTCGATAAATTATTATTATGTTCTCGAAGCCATATGCTTCAATGAAACAATTTAGAATTTCATCATTTTATGTGTGTTATTCATTTATTTAGGTTTGTTATAGTTTTTCAAAACAATCAAGTAATTAAAATAGTAACCAATGGATTATGGACTTGAGTGATTTATCATGAACAGAGACATAGGTGAATTGCATTTTTTACCAATTTACAGCCTCTAGATATTATTATTCTAATTACTAGCATTTATTAAAGTATAATAGTGATATGAGCAATTAATTTAATTTAATTGAGTAAATTTAGGTTTCTGGATTTGTGTAATTTACTGAGCACAGAGACTTGGGTGAGTGATTTTTGTGCCAAGTGTCAGGGGCCAATTAATTATAAAATAATTACTAGAATTACTTTAAGTGAACATACTAAATAATTTCCAGAGCCTAAAATAATTCATATTTTACTAAACCAAAAATTGTGGTGGTAGCTAATTATGTATTTACTAAGCATGCCAAAAATCAGAATTAAATTTGGTTCCTAAAATATCTGGTGATTTAATTTGTGTTTGGACAATTAAATGTGTTAACAAAAATAAATGTACAGTGATAGTAAATTATTATTTTACTAAAATAAGAAATTCAAAATGAAGCTATCCAATTTTGTTTGAGCTTCATTGGAGTTAAATTCAATTTACTAGGAGTTTTCAAAGTTTTTAGCACTTTCTGGCAATTTTTCGTGATTTTAAGCTACCACGTTGGCGACACCTCAGCTCCACATCTGCTACACGTGGGTGCCATGTTGGGTGCCAGTGGGACACCAGTAATCCCGCCGTGGGGGTCACCGGAGCTTGGTTAGAGCTCGACGCTGGCGTCCATACGTGAGGAAAACTCGCCGCGAACGCAAATAATTGACACATAAGATGAGGCGACGAGTTGGGTGGGCTTCGCAAGGTCGGATTCTCACCGGGAGGTAGTCGTCGGTGAGAGGCGGTGGAGCGGTGGTCTTCGGCGAGGTCGCGAAGAGGGTAGGGGGCACGAAATCGATCATTGTCTTCCCCTACGGCTTCACGGGGACGAGGGGACCATTGACATCGCGTCGAAGTTCATCGATGAGGACTGGAGGTAGGAGCTCGCCGACGGGGCGGCTTGTTTTCATCAGAAACAGGGGCGGTGGCCGGGGAGAAATGGGATGCCGTCCACTCCATGGGGGAAAACAAGAAGAAAAAGGGTCAGGGAGGCACGTAGGTAGTTTGCGCGTGTGAGAGAAAAAGGATGGTCGATGAGACTCACCGGAAGTACCCAATTTTTGGCCGGCGACGGAGGAGCTCACACGAGGGGTTCGCCTCGGCTTTTCTTCGAATTGATCAAGCACACGTAGGGAATTGCCAAGTGAGTGGCCTGGGGAACTAGAGGGCAAATGGATGGTTGCGTGAGTGCTCTCGACTAGGCTCGGGAAGCAGGGGAGCAGTGGCAGTGGAGCTCGAGTTTTGGAATGGGAATGGAGATTGAGCAGAGGGCCGAGGGAGGAAAATGAGAGAGGGCTGGGTGCAGCGGCCAAAGTTATGTTGATGCGTGTGAGGCTCACGGTGTGCTACGATGTTGCGCAGAGGGAAGAGGAGCAAGTGGAGTGTGAGAGCGGGAGGAGCGGGCGGAATTGAAGTCAGCCGGTCGGCCATGGTGGCGTGAAGGCAGGGGAAAGATGGCCGTTGGGCGGGCGCGCGGCTGAGAGGACAAGGCAGAGGAGCAGGGGGTGGCAGAGGGGTGGCCAGCGTTGACGCACTGTTGCGTGCGCGGTTCCGAGGAGAACAGGGCGCTGGCGTCGACAGAGAATCGGCCGGGAATCAGCTCTGCGCCAGTGAGGAAGAAGAAGGAGAGATTTTGCGCTGCAGCCCTCCAAGTTTTGGATTTCTTACAAACAAGTCCCTGGTCAAAGCTGGTTTTTAATAAATCAAAATAAAATAGCTAGGGATTTCCTAAATTATTGAAATTTGGTGGACTAACTATTTGAATGGTGGAGAACACTCTGGTAAATTTTATTTGAAATTTGCATAAACATATTTTTTAGAATTTATTAAATGCATTAATTAGTTACTTAAGAATCAATTAATTAATTAATTAAGGGTTTTGCCAAGCAGATAAAATGCCCAATAAATTCCTAATATTCTATTTTATTATTACCAAATTGATGATGAAATTATTTGGCATGAGTTGTATTGAAATTCTTAAATTGCTTCAATAACTTGGTTGTAGGGTATTTATTTGCCTAGGATTAAATCAATAGATAGGCTCTATCATTTTATGCTATATTATCCATGATTTATGCTCTTCATGTTTGTTAATTAGTAGTGAGACACCTGAGGTGTCACAGCCCTCCCTCCTTAAAGAAATCTCGTCCCGAGATTATGAACAAGGCAAACTAAAGGGAAGTACGGTGGTCAAAACATACCTATGTATGACGACCAAAAGTTCGGTTAGTGAGTACTTAGGAATTCTTCAGATTCCTACGTAGACTCGTCCCCTGAGTGATTAGTCCAATGCACCTTGTAAAATTTGAGAGTTCTATTACGGGTTGTGCGCTCTTTCTCATCGAGGATCTTCACGGGTTGTTCGGAGTACGTGAGATCGGGTTGGAGTTGGTCATACTCTTCCAAGATTTTGTCGATGGGTGGCTTGAGACATCGCTTAAGCCGAGAGACATGGAAGGTGTGATGAACTCCGGATAGATTAGCGGGTAACTCCAGCTTATAGGCCACATTTCTACATCGTTCCAGAATTTGGAATGGTCCAATATAACGGGGAGCTAACTTTCCTTTGACTCCAAACCGTTGGATACCCTTCATAGGAGACACCCTGAGATAGACGTAATCATCCTTGTTGAAGTACAGTGGCCTACGTCGTCTATTTGCATACTTCTCTTGTCGGCATTTAGCGGCTTTAAGATTGGCTTGAATGATACGAACTTTTTCTTCGGCGTCCTTGACAAGGTCGGGACCAAAGGTTACCCTTTCTCCAGATTCAGACCAATTTAGCGGTGTTCTACAACTGCGACCATAAAGTGCCTCAAATGGCGACATTTTTAAACTCTCCTGGTAACTATTGTTGTATGAGAAATCTGCATAAGGCAAATACTCATCCCAATTACCACCATATGTTAAAACACATGCTCTAAGCATATCTTCCAAAATCTGGTTGACACGCTCTGTTTGTCCGTCAGTGGTGGCATGGTAAGCGGAACTCCGAATCAGCTTGGTACCAAGTGATGCATTCAGTTGTTCCCAAAAAACGAGCAACAAATTGCGAGCCTCGATCTATAACAATGGTCTTGGGTACTCCATGAAGACATAGAATTCTTGCTATGTATAGCTCTGCATATTGCTTTATCTTGTAGGTGTTATTGATCGGTAGGAAGTGGGCAGATTTTGTGAGTCGGTCCACAATGACCCAAATCGAATCGTGCTTCCGAGAGGTGAGAGGGACACTAACAATAAAATCCATGCTGATGTCTTCCCATTTCCACGCGGGAATACTCAATGGTTGCAGTAATCCGGCTTGTTTCAAATGATCAGCCTTAACTCTTTGATAGGTATCGCATTCTGTGACATACCGAGCAATTTCCCACTTCATCCTTGTCCACCAGAAATTCTTCTTCAAGTCTTGGTACATTTTGTTACTACCCGGATGGATGGAGTACTTGGAGTGATGCGCTTCATCCAAGATTTTCCTTTGAAGTTCAAAGTCTTTTGGTACTACTAAACGGTTATTGAACCATAGAGTACCATCCGAGTCTTGGGTAAAGCATTTTGCTTTACCATCTTCAATGTTTTGTCGGATATGATTCATACCAACGTCATTTTTCTGTGCAGCAATGATTTCTTCACGAAGGGTAGATTGCACACTTAGGTTGCTAATCACTGCAGCAGGTAAAACATGAAGGCTGGGTTCTGAATTAGTTTCGTGGTCATTTCTATCTTGAACTTCCAGCTCTAAGTTGTTGGAGTGGACCTTTCTGCTTAACGCATCAGTGACTACATTAGCCTTGCCTGGATGATAAAGAATCTCCAGGTTATAATCCTTAATCAGTTCTAGCCACCGACGATGTCTCATGTTCAGATCAGTCTGGGTGAAGATATATTTCAAGCTCTTATGGTCTGTGTAAATGTGCACTAAGTTGTTGAGCAAATAATGCCTCCATATTTTTAGTGCAAGTACAATTGCAGCTAGCTCCAAATCATGAGTTGGATAGTGCTCTTCATGCTTCCTTAGCTATCGGAATGCATAGGCTATGACACGACCTTCTTGCATGAGTACACATTCAAGTCCTATCCCAGACACATCACAATATACGTCGAATGGTTTGGTGATGTCGGGTTGAGCCAGTACTGGGGCAGTTGTCAATAATTTCTTCAATGCTTGAAATGCTTCTTCATAATTGTTGTTCCAATTAAACTTTTTCTCCCTTTTCAGCAGCTCCGTGATGGGTTTGGTCAGCCGAGAAAAATTTGGTATGAACCTACGATAATATCCGGCTAGCCCAAGGAAACTGCATACTTGGTGAACTGTCTTTGGTGGCTTCCAATCTAGCACGTCTAGAACCTTGCTAGGGTCTACCGAGATTCCTTCTGCAGAGACTATGTGACCAAGGAATGGCACACAGTCCAACCAAAATTCACACTTGCTGAATTTTGCATACAACTTGTGATCTCGTAGACGTTGAAGAACAATGCAAAGATGTTCAGCATGCTCTTCCTTGGACTTAGAATAGACGAGGATGTCATCAATGAATACTACCACAAATTTGTCCAACTCTGGCATGAATACCGAATTCATGTGATTCATGAAATGAGCTGGAGTGTTTGTCAATCCGAATGACATTACTAGATACTCGAACAATCCGTATCTAGTAGAAAAGGCGGTCTTCGGAATATCTTCTCCTCTGATTTTGATTTGATGATAACCTGAACAGAGGTCAATTTTCGAGAATACCTTAGCACCAACTAATTGATCAAAAAGGATATCAATTCATGGTAATGGGTATTTATTCTTGATGGTAACTTCGTTGAGAGGTCGATAATCAACAACGAGACACAAAGATTTGTCCTTCTTCTTGACAAAAATAGCAGGGCAGCCCCAAGGTGAAGTGCTTGGGCGAATGAATCCCTTTTCCAACAACTCATTCAATTGCTTTTTCAATTCGGCCAACTCATTCGGGGCCATCTTATAAGGTCGATGAGATATCGGAGAAGTTCCTGGCTGTAGCTCTATCTTAAATTCCACTTCACGGTCAGGTGGTAGGCCAGAGATATCTTCGGGAAATATGTCCAGATACTCACAAACAACAGGGATGTTCTCGAGCGATTGCCCTTCCAAGTGATGGACAATCAAGGCTTTCGATGAATTGATGTTTAGAGAAAATGTGTCCTTTCCATGCAAAGGGGAGTTGATGTGAACGATACGGGGCTCGATGTCTAGCATGGCTCTATGGGTTTTCATCCAGAACATACCCAAAATCAAATCAATTCCTTGGTGGCGAAGCATGATAAAATCCGTGGGGTAGATTTTCTTTATTATTTCTAGAGGGGCTTTGCATACTATTTGATTGGCACTAATTTGCCTAGCGGGGGAACGAATTGTGTAGCATCTTTCTATAGTCTAGGGTTGAAGATTAAGTTTTTGCACACATGCTTGGCTAATGAAATTATGCGTAGCACCAGAATCAAAAAGTGCAAGGACAGGCTAGCGATAGAGCGAGAGCGTACCGGTCAGCACGGGTTCGCCCTGAGGGATATCTTCCATATTGGTGTAGTTCACATGGGCACCACGAGACG
Source organism: Eleusine coracana subsp. coracana (assembly GCA_032690845.1). NCBI lineage: Eukaryota > Viridiplantae > Streptophyta > Magnoliopsida > Poales > Poaceae > Eleusine > Eleusine coracana. Next base: position 40,593,128 of record CM064428.1, on the reverse strand, counting down.
GTGCATTCACATTCCTGCTGGTTGCTGTTGCTGTTGTTGTTGCGCCTTGGTGCAGTGTAGTCCTTTGCAAAGTGGCCGGTACGACCACAATTGTAGCAAGGGTAGTTGCCTCCACGATCAGTGGGCAGTGGGGCACGAGCACTCAGGTTCCCTTGTTGCTGATATGGTGCACGGTACTGAGTGTTCTGCTATTGGTATGGTGCACGAGGTGGGAAGTTCTGCTGCTATGATGATCTCGAGTAGTTCGGACCAATCCGTCGCGGAAGCTGTTGCCGCGGTGCTGCCTGGAAACGTTGTCCGGTAGGTGAAGTATATATCAGGCGATGCTTCGCCTGTGGGGCAGCAGAAGCAGTAGTAGGGGCCTTTCTCTTGCGGTCTTCTTCTTCAACTTGGCACATAGCGCCTTCTTGGACAATAGCAGCATTGACCAGATGGTTGTATGTGCTAGTCGTCTGCCAAGTCAGACGTTCCTTGAGCGTGGCATTCATCCCACGCAGGAATGCGTATCTCTTCTTTTCCTCAGTATTAACATACTCAGTGGCATACTGAGCAAGGTGATTGAAAGCTTTAGAATATTGGAGGACATTCCTCCCTCCTTGTTTTAGATCCATAAATTCCTGGAACTTTCTCTGCATGAGACCAGCGGGGATGAAATGAGCACGGAAAGCAGCTTTGAAGTCATTCCATTCAACGTAGCGTCCAACGGGCAGAGAAGCTTCATAGTTGGCCCACCAGGCACTAGCAGAGCCCTGAAGTTGTTGGGCGGCGAATAGCACCTTCTGGTGCTCAGTGCATTCCAGCAGACCGAATTTAGATTCGGTCTAACGCAACCAGTGGTCAGCGTCCAGCGGCTCTCTGGCACGCTCGAAGGTTGGTGGGTGGGTACCCAAGAAATCTGAGTAAGTGCTCTGACGGGGTTGGTTGTTGCGGTTGTTGTGGTTATCTCCACATCCAGCCAGATGGGTCGTGATGTCGACCAGCCGACAGAGCAGCTCAGAGTCATTCTGCTGCCTGTTGAGTGCAGCGGCCAGGACTTCAGCTATTGAAGGCTCAACATTCGCTCCTTGTTGAGAGCTCTCAGGATCATCATGATTCCGAGTATGCACCATGCTGCAATTTATACGGTTGCACATTAGTTATTTCTCAAAATATTCCATAAAATCACATGTGCAAGGATATAAATTTGCAAGAGGCACGATAAAATATAGGAAATGACAACCATCTTCATTAAATCAATTCATAACATCATCACACGATTTCTTACACATATGTGCCAACGCCTAGTTATGGTATTGCGGACACATTATGCAAGATTCAAGCTCCTACACTGAACTAGGGATACATATGCTACATGACCGTACATAGGGGTAGCGAATTATCTACTCCTGGACTAAATCTTCCGGCTCTTCTGGTCCTCCTTGTTCCATAGGCTCTCCCGGTTCCTCCAGATCCATCATTTCCTTGCCATCAACACCGGCAGGTGCCATCTCCACATCGTCTTGTTCTCCATACTCTATGAAGATCTCATCCCAGTTCCCTTCAATAGGAAGATGGGAAGTCTTGAATGCGTTCAAGTCATGTTGAACCTCAATCATGTCATGCTCAAAATCTGTTGCATCCTGCAAGGCTTGGTCGCATCCATCTCTTCATTCTTGGCTTGGATTTGCTGGTTCAGTTCTGCAATTTCTTCATCCTTAGTTTGTTTTTCGACCTTAGAAAGTTGAAGTGCAGAATGGAACACATCCAAACGCCAGTACAAGTTTGTGCACAAAGAAAAAGTGGACTAACCATAATACTCTATTAGGGGCAGCATAGGATCATGGTGGTGATAGTTTGGGTCAAAGATGAAATCCACACGCCTCATCCACTCGAAGTATATCATATCATTAATGGGTAGCAAGGCGATGGGTGTTCCAACAACATCATGCTTGTGGTCTTCATAGAATCGAGTAAGTGCCTTGAATGCAACTACATTCTAGGTGGAAGGCAGATCTGTCCCGATGACGCTAAGGGTCCAAGATTCCCATACGGGGATGATGGAGTAATTGGCGGGAACCGCCACATGGATGACGCATGAGGGGACTCCATGCTCCTGGAATTCCTTGCCAACATAGGTGGGAGGAATGGAATATCCGAATCTCTGGAGAACTCTCCAAAACAGGTGAATCATCCCTGTGAACTCTAGGCCATCAGTAATTTCCCAACCCTGTGGTGGTTGTTCTTTGTTTTTAGCCATCTACAAAGAAAGTACTTTGATTGAGTCAATGAGTACGATTAAACTTTGTTGCAACAATAATAGCTACTAAGGGTACAACCAATGCATAGCGCAAATCATCATAGTTTCAATACATGACTCGAAATATGTGGCCATCAAGTTACAAAAGCATCTCACGCATCAACCCCAAAATACAACAACCTCGCGTGGTTCGACAAAAGTTACCTACCCAATTGATCCTGACAACCGAGACTAATCTAGTCTACTACTATCCTCCTAGGTCCTGCCTCGAGCTGGTGCCTCGTAGTCTATGTCAGACTCCTCGTCCATATCCTCCTATGGGTCCTCCTCCTCCGGTGCTATCGGTGGTGCAAGGGCTGCCTCAAGCTGCTGATGCAGGCCCTGGTTCTCCTGAGCCAGGGTCTCTAAATCCTCTCCCATAAGCTCCATCTCGTGCTGTGCAGCCGTCAACTGATGCTGCAGGTGCTCGTTGTGATTGGCGCGCTGCTGCATAATCACGCCACGTCTATCAACTTCCTGCGTGAGGGTGTCGTGCTATCCAGTCACGTCAGTAACGCGAGTCTCACTCACCTCAAGAGCAGCAGTCAGTCGCTGAATCTCTCTCTGCTGTGCGTCGACCTGTGTTAGCAGGTCATTCCTCTGAACCTAGACCTGCTCGGCCTCAGCCAGTATGATCCCGCTGTGGCTGCTAGCCTCCTCATCTAAGTTGAGGAGGTACTCGGAGTAGTAGGACACACGGTGATATCCCGCGTGGTACGTCGGGTAGTCGTCGCGGCCGATGCGCCTCATGCGCCTCTGCCAGACCGGGTTGGCCTGGTGCCAGATGGGGATCATCTCAAACGGGGTCCCAGAGAGCGCTATTGTGTGGCGCCCGTAGAAGTGAGTGAGAGCCCTGTGGGCGACTCTCTCCAAGCCCTCACAGAGGCTCCCACAAGTCGCCGTGCTCACCATACCCGCCATGTCGAGGTTGCACGGTTGTGTGGGCACGCTGATATGCACCTCAGCACGAGTCACGCCATGACGACGGACCTCGCGGCCCTTGTAGGAGGGTGGCTCGTCGTAGCCCAACAAGCGTAGAAGATCCCACAAAAGTGTAGGAAAGCCACAGTGGTGGAGACCAGTGGTGTAGCGCCACCCGTCGTGTGAAAGCTCCTCAAAACCGTGGTCACCCATCTGGAACATAAACCCAATGGTGAGTACAGTGTTCCATGAGTAACAATGCATTTCATATAAGTGCTATGAAATACAGAAACAAAGTTTTAGTTCACATTTTCCAGCCTCAAGGGTCAATAAAAAACCCAATAATAAGTTTTAGTTCACATCTGCAACGGGTTTTAAAACAAATTCTGTCTTGACTGTACAACAGTCAGAAAAGTGGGTATTTCAAACAGAAAACAAGGTCCTAAAAATTGGGGGCTAGAACCAAGTTACACTACACCTTCATATCTTTCCAGATCGTATTTATATTCTCAAAATTTTCAAGGAAATCTGGACTTATGAATTTTGCAAATTCAGGTTGGCAGATTCTGTTTTAGATTGACAGAGGCTTAATGTTTTGGCTCTACTGGACAGAGGAAAACTGGTAAAATGGTGAAACCTATTGGAGATGAAAATAGACTTCAAGAGCTTTCCAGATTGGGTTTAAACACCTAAAAATCCGAAGTATAACTTTAGTTATGAATTTTTGGGGTTGATAGCTAAATTCAGGACATATTCTTATTATCTTGACAATTTGGTCTTGTATTTCGAATTTTTATGTTGACAAGTCTAGAGATTTAGTATCTAGAGGTTGGTGAGCAAGATGAGAACCATATTTTAATTTAGTTATAATGGGATGCATGATGCAGAACCTTCATTTTATTAACCTATCGTTCCTCACAACACAACGCCTATCATTGCTGATACTTAGCGGCACGAATATGTGGTGACGACCCGCACTCAACATGTAAGTCATTATAAATGTTATACTAACGACGTTAGCGTACCTGCAGAAGATCCATTACAGAAACAATACATCAAATTCAAAAGAAACTACGAAAAGAAGCACAGTTCTACTAGTAATGATCCATGGAAAAGGATCGCCCCGTGATAAGTCATGAGCCAACAGTGTCTTGTATCCGCCTGTGAGCACAGACACTAATATCACGCGTGTCAGTTAAGCACGCACATACCTTCGTTTGAAGAAGCTGTAGATGCAAGAATGTAAACAAACATAACCCAGGTTAGCTTTGTCACCACCCTATTATCTACTAGGGCAATACTAACGTATCCTCACTCGTAACATCATGGTTTTTGAAAATACGATTTATTTGTTGTATTATCATGGACCATGGCTCTGATACCAGCTGTGGTGCCCCTTCCCGGAGGATCGAGGTCCCGACGGTGCTGATAATGCAGACACTTGAGAATACAACATTGGTTCGAATTTAAGTTGAATATTACATCAATAAGTCATTAGAGTGCAGTGGAATATTACAAGTTCATAATGTTTTTGAAAACACAGCGGAAGCGAATAACGATAAGGAGCTACAAGCTCGATGATACAACATAGTAATGATTCCTGCCCAAAGAACCATCACTCTAGCAACACACATCAATACTACGGTGGCGAGTCAGACTCCCAGTGGGCAGTCCAACCCTCAGGGACTTGCATGTCCCAGGGCAGCACATTCTCAGGCAACTCTACCTCTTCATTATCTGAAAACAATAGTGGCACAAAGCTTGAGTGCTAATTACTCAGCAAGACTTACCCATCGGACACCTAGGCATACAATGGCTCTAATAGGTGGCTTGTTTGAAAGACTCACACTAAGAAACCTATTAGTTCTATCAAGTTTTACTTCTCAAATTAACTGGGTAGAGTAGAATGTAACTTTAGTTGCAACAATAAGATAATAAAGCAATACATAAGGTAAGTACGACATAAGAGCATGAATAGTATCATCAACTATAATCTTCATAATCAATTTCCAAGTACCATGTGCAACTACGTGATGACTCAGTGACCATGTGGTACTCATTACTGCAAGGGACAACAATTGCAATTGATTTACACCAGCTGGGATAACCCGAGATACATGACACATACGCACCAATTAAGGTCGTATATGGCAACCTTTCGCAAGGACGAAAAACAACTTGGTCCGGGTCCAGTCTCAGCGAGTGGGCATGCCGTCCAGCCAACAGTACTTTGCGGTATGAACCGCCCACTCCAGCAGTAGAAGGGTCAACGACCACTGTACTAGGTACCGTCCTCATTGCCGCGTCAATGCTACATCAGTTTACTAGTGCCCATAGACTAGCATGGATTCGGTACTGTTCAATACTTGACCAAGGGCCGACCACGGACGGGTCCTAGGTTCGACAAGGCAGGGCTACCGCAGTCAACACCCATTTGTTGCTGCAAACCTACACATGCATCATCCCTGCCTGGTCATGACATCAAAATAAACTTCTTTTACAAGTCCCGTTCCAGTGGTCAAGTTCATTCTTAGTAATGATATCTATCGCGCCTAGTAGTTACTAAGCGAAGTGACACAGTACGGATACTACCAAAGTTCTAATGACAGTGGTATAGGTTATTTGGGTATCATGCAAGTGGGTTCCAATCAACTCCTATGACCTAATGCAACAATAATCATAGACACTAGTAATATTGATTGCTAGCAACTTTATAAAATGGCGAATGATAACTGGGGCTTGCCTGGATCGACACTAGTGTTAGCGATTTCAATCTCTTGCTCTTCTGATGATCCTCTTCGGGCTCCTGGTTGTCGTTACCTATATGATGACAAATGTGTTAACGGTATTGTCGTAACACCGTTATATGCAATGATATAATGCATGCAAGCACATCGTGTTTTGATGTCGAATAATTATTATTATGTTCTCGAAGCCATATGCTTCAATGAAACAATTTAGAATTTCATCATTTTGTGTGTGTTATTCATTTATTTAGGTTTGTTATAGTTTTTCAGAACAATCCAGTAGTTAAAATAGTAACCAATTGATTCTGGACTTGAGTGATTTATCATGAACAGAGACATAGGTGAATTGCATTTTTACCAATTTATAGTCTCTGGATATTATTATTCTAATTACTAGCATTTAGGACTAACACAAGGCTAATGGGAAGAGAGGCACGTCTCCAACTAGCCACACCTCTCCTTATATAGGCCTAGGGTCTATTGTCCACATGACCACTCTACCCTTGACCTACATAACACACCCACCTACCACCGGGGGCATAACTGTCCATCTTTTTCCTCATCGCCCGAATGCCATCGGACGCTTCACGTCTTTGCTTCATCTCGAAGCAAGCTCCGTGATGGTGCCACGTGCACCACCAACCACCGCCACCGGTTTTGAGGCCTTAACCGGGAAACTGCCTTGCACGCTTCTCAAAGCACAACTTCTCGATGTCGACGTGTGTCACCTTGTCCCGCGATCCTGACCACCGGCAAGTCTCTCTCAGTCCCTATCCATCGGGCCCCCCTTGTTACTTGCACCGGCATCCCATTCACCTTGACTTGGTCAACACGTCGTCTTTATCACCACCACGGTTTTGAGGCTCAACCATGAAACCGTCCGTGCTTCTTTCCTCTCCACGTGTACGGTGTGGATGACCCTTGACTTCACCCGGCATCCCGATCGTCTGGCCCCAAGTCCCCTACTTGTGCCCGATCCTCTCACCGTTGACCGCCAAGTTGACTCCAGTGACCTACACATCATGAGATAAGCAAACACATTTCCCATCTCCTGCAACATCACCAATATCTCCACCAACTCTGGTTAGTCATAACCATGATATGTAAACCCATGCAATCCCTGGATTCCCGCATTTCAACTCAAACACCAAATCCGCTCAAGTCAATTACTCATCACAAATATAGCAAACCATGGCACATATCCACATGGTTTCTCAATCTCCCCCTTGATGAGTACATTGACAACACCAAATGCACAAAGATTAGAGATTGAAATGCGAAGCCGAATAAGCTCATCCAAATGGCCAAACCCAAAGAAAAGGTGAAAACAAGCCATCTAGCAAGTAGGGATCACAAAACCAAGAGTTGGCAAAGAAAGCGACTTGAGATGCAAAGAATGTGAAAAGTGCAAGAAACTGCTCAAGATCATGATATGCTCCCCCTCAAGTTGTGGTAGGTCTCATGTAGTGCAAAACGGGTCATAAGAGTTTCTTAGCATTATTTGTGCATGACCCCAAAATTTTCTACCCCTTTGGCAATGAACTCATCAAAGAGGCAAAAGAACAAGCAAACATGCAATGCATGAAAATGCAAACCTAAGGAGCTTCAACAATTATGCAAACAAGCATTTAACTTTGCTAACCATAACCATAGTGCCATGAAGTGTAAAGGCAATAGCTCCCAATCATGCAAATATAAAAAATAGACAGCAAGGCATAAACACCATGAGCTATATAGGCTAAGCAGAAAGATTGACTAGCTTAGATAGAATAAAATTTTGCTTATCATGAGAAAATCTGCCACCACATGTGTAAGTACTCTCATCCAAGGCAAAACAAACACCAAGTGAATCATAAGAATCTAGCCAGTTTCAATCTCAACAAGGGCAACAAGCACTCGTAGAAAATGAGCTCTACAAATGGTCACATATGCAATAGAGACTCAGTTTGATCAAGTGATTATTATTTATCCTCATGTGTCCTCTTATCCATGCGGAGGGTTGCACGACTGGGTACGGCAAACACCCCGAGGCTTCAAGTCACAACGTTTGGATTTATCATTATTGAGTAATTCTTGATCAAAGCACTTAGCAGATTTTTCAGGATTATGTACAAGACAAAAGAGCATGCCTTTGCGGCAAAAGGAACACATATTCCCACAATGTTACATCATGAGCTAAACATTTGCAAAGCCTTCCATTTCGCAAATACAAGGTGCCAAGGCCAAGACATCCTCTAGACTAGTCTTAATGCAAGCTTCAACAAGGATAAAAGCAATTATACACATGGCGAGCAAGTTTTAGCAAGATTAGATCATAAGGTTCACAAGAAGCTCAGTTTACCTTTAAGATTAGCAAGTTGCTCACATGAGTTTATAATAAGCCATCTAGAAAATCTAAGTATGAGAGATTACCATCACATCCACACAACTTAGCTCAAGCGCAATCATAGCAAAGAGAAATGCAAGAAAGCATAAGAATCAAAGCTCATCTACTAATGCATATATTACATATGAGATGCAATGCAAAAATGGTAAGATACATATATACAAGAGAAAACCAACTCCCCCTCAAATGATGCCATAGGGATGACAAACACCAAGTCCCCCCCGAAGAAAAGCATGTCTCGAAGCATCTAGGGGCTTGGTGAGGATATCAGCTAGTTGGTTTTTGGTATCAATGTATTGGAGCTCAACATCCCCCTTATCAACAATGTCTCTCAGGAAGTGGAATCGCACATTGATGTGCTTGACCTTACCATGTTGGACTGGGTTTTTGGCTAAGCATATGGCATTGGAGTTATCACACATGAGTGGAATACCCTTAAAAGTTAACCCATAGTCTCTCATGGTAGATACAACCCATAGGATTTGTGAGCAGCAGCTAGCAGCAGCTACATACTCAGCCTCTGTGGTAGATTGGGCAACACTCGACTGCTTACGAGAAGACCAACAGATCAAAGAAGTACCCAAGAAATGGCAAGTACCAGAAGTGCTCTTCCTATCAATTCTACACCCAACAAAGTCCGCATCTGAATACCCAATGAGATCAAGAGATGAAGATGCAGAGTACCAAAGACCGAACTCGAGAGTGTATTTGAGATACCTGAAGATGCGCTTGACAGCCTTGCGATGAGTCACCCTTGGGGAAGCTTGAAAGCGAGCACAAAGACACACCGCAAAGTGTATGTTGGGTCTTGTCACTGTCTGGTACAAGAGGGAGCCAATCATGCTCTTGTACTCCCTTTGATCCACCGCTTCACAGTCTTCATCAGGGTCAAGAGCCGTTCTAGTGGACATTGGTGTAGACAACGGCTTCACATTGACCATGTCAAACTTCTTCAGGAGATCCTTCGTGTATTTGGCTTGATGTATGAAAGTGCCTTGCTTGCACTGCTTGATTTGAAGCCCAAGAAAGAAGGTGAGCTCTCCCATCATCGACATCTGAAATTCACTCTCCATAGCTTCCTGAAACCTGAACACAAGAGCATGAGAGGAACCACCAAAGATGATATCATCCACATAAATCTGAACCATTAGAAAGTCATTGCCATGCTTGAGAGTGAACAAGGTTTTATCAACACACCCCATGACATACCCATGCTCTAGCAAGAAGGTCTTAAGCCTAGTATACCAAGCCCTAGGTGCTTGCTTTAGCCCGTACAAAGCCTTCTGAAGCTTGTACACATGGTTTGGGTATTTGTGGTGCTCAAAGCCAGGGGGTTGCCTCACATACACTTCTTCCTCTATGAAACCATTTAGGAAAGCACTCTTGACATCCATTTGATAGAGTCTAATGCCCTTGGAGGCAGCAAATACAAGCAAGATCCTAATGGCTTCTATGCGAGCAACAGGAGCAACGGTTTCACCATAATCTAAGCCCTCCACTTGGCTAAAACCTTCAGCAACTAGCCTAGCCTTGTTTCTCACAACCTCACCATCCTCGCCATGTTTCTTTTTGAACACCCACTTGGTTCCTATAACATTGACATTTTTGGGTGGCTCTACAAGGGTCCAGACTTTGTTTCTCTCAAAGTTTTCCAACTCCTCATGCATGGCATTAACCCAATGTTCATCAGATAGTGCGTGTCCAACATCCTGGGGTTCAAAGATTGCAACAAAGAGAGAATTGGTAAAGCAAGCAAGATGTGCAGATCTTGACCTTGTTGTCCTCTCATAGAGATTATCGATCATCTGTTGAGGTAGGTGTTGACGCTGAATGTGGTGAGGAGCCTCTCTCTCAGAGTGTACCTCCCCCTCAACCACAGCTGGAGCTTGCTCGACAGCTGCTGAAGTCGATGTAGAAGCTTCTGGACCCTCTACTGGAGTAGTGGTAGCAGCAGGAACAAGCTTGGATGTGGGATGGAATGACTCATCATCATCATCATCCAAGCCCTGTAGGTCCTCTTCTACAAAGATGCTCTCCTTCATCTCCATGTCACCTGCAGACTCAATCACATTCCTTGCACAAGAGTTTGATTCATCAAAGGTTACATCGCAGGATTCTACGATGGTGTTAGTCTCCAAATTCAAAACTCTGTAGGAATGACCATGAAGAGAGTAACCAAGAAAGATTCCATCAAAAGATCTCGACTCAAACTTATCAAGATTGCCACGCTTGAGAATAAAACACTTGCAACCAAAGGCACGCAAATGAGAAACCGAGGGCTTTCTCCCAAAACGTAGCTCATAAGAAGTCACATTAAGAATTGAGCGCAAGAAAATCCGATTGGAAACATAGCAAGCAGTGCTAATGGCCTCAGCCCAGAACCGCCTCGGAGAACTATGCTCATCGAGCATCGTCCGGGCCATCTCCACTAAGGTTCTGTTCTTTCTTTCAACCACACCGTTCTGCTAGGGAACCCGAGGTGCTGAAAACTGATGCTCAATACCATGCTCAATATAGAAAGCATCAAAGGAGGAGTTCTTGAACTCGGTGCCATTATCACTACGAATCGCTCGTAATGCACCAGGGAGTTCCTTGAACAATCTCAAAGCTAAGCTCCAAAAGTGATGAAACACTTCATCCTTACTCTCAAGAAAGTAGACCCAAGAGTTGCGAGAATAGTCATCAACAATTACAAGAACATACTACTTCCCACCTGTCGAACGAACCCGAGAAGGACTAACAGTGTCCATGTGAAGCAACTCTCCAGGGCGTTCAGTCATCACCAAATTAATTGGTGGATGAGAAGCGGCAATCATTTTCCCATGACGACAAGGAGCACAAACCAAATCCTTATCAAATTTGAGCTTAGGCAATCCTCGGATCAAACCTAGTCCACTCAAGCGACATAACAAGTCAAAGCTAAGGTGACCCAGTCACTTATGCCATTTCCAGAGCTCAGAAGAAGATTGAGCAAACAAGCACTTGTGAGAACCAGGAGAACCAGCAAAATTAGCCTGAAAAACTCTACCAATGCGAGAAATCCCACAAACCAAGAAACCACTCGAATCAAGAACACAAGAAGCATTCGACTTAAAGCGCACTTCCAATCCAACATCAAGAAGCTGAGAGACAGAGAGGAGATTGTACTGGAGAAACTCAACCAAACCAACATCATTGAGAGTGAAGTTCTCATTTACCTTTACCGTGCCCCTTCCCTTCATTCTTCCTCTCTTGTCATCTCCAAAGGTCACATACTCCTGATGCTTCAAGGGAGTGAGGCTGGAGAACCACTTTGCATTTCCGGTCATGTGGCACGAACACCCGGAATCCATCAACCACTTGTTCTCCAAGCCTCCACCTGCTGCCTCGCTTGTCTCGGAGTCAGATCTAGAGTGAGTGTCATGGTCATTCTTTGCCATGAAGCAAAGCCCGGTGAATTCATCCTTCCTCTTGACTCGTGGCTTTTCAACCTCCTCCTCCGAGCTTGAAAGGCCTTCGCTTGATGTGAGATCGACATCGCTCAAGGCGGCAACGCAGGCGCATGCAATGGCCTTGGTGAACTTCTTGGAGTTCTTGCCCTTCTTGTAGAAGTGGTTCTTCTTTTGCTTGAAGTCTTCAGTGTTGTTGTCGCGGTACCCGGCCTTCTTCTTCTTCTTGAGACACTCAGCGATGAGGTGTCCCGGGTCACCGCACTCAAAGCAGGTTCTTGAACCACCTCCTCTTCTCTCCTTCCGGTTGTTGTAGAACTTCCTAAACTTCCTTATGAGCAAGGACAGCTCCTCGTCAGGAATGCACTCCATCTGTTCATCGGAAGCTGCAACAAGAGAAGACAAAGCAAACTCCAAGGAAGACTTGTCAAGTGAGGGGTTAGTTCCATGAGAAGCACAACTGTGATCACCCTTCTGAGAACTAGAAAGCAAAGCCATGCTAGAAGCAAGAATAGCAAGATTAGGACAAGATTTCCTAGACAGTTCATGAGATTTCAGCTTGCTATACAGTTGCTCATAGTTCAGGGTATTGAATATAGCAGTTTCTTCTAGAGCAGCAATTTTAACCCCCCCAAACATTTTCATCAAGTGAGTATAGCAGTTGCTTAGCTCTATCATTGTCATTGTACACAAGGGTACCACAAGCCCGCAAGTTGCACACAATTGCCTCAAACCTACGAAAAGTGTCATCTAGTGACTCGCTCGATTTCTGTGCAAAGGTTTGGTACTGTCTATTGTAAGAATCCTTATGCATAGACTTGACCTGGTTGGTACCCTCATGGTAAGTGTAGAGCTTATCCCAAATAGCATGAGCAGTGTCAAGGTGTGCAACCCTATCATGTTCGCTCCTACCAAGTGCAAAAAGTAGAATATTGACAGCTTTGGTTTTGTTCTCATACCTGACTAACTCACTTGCAGAAGCAGTATTCAGGTCTTGTGGTATAGCATACTCCTGATCAACAATCTCCTAAATAGCACATCCTTGACTTAGCAGATACGCCTTGGTCCATGACTTCCAGTATGGGAAGTCCTCTCCATCGAACATCCACAGCTTGACAACACGCTTCTCCATGTCACCTTCGGATCACAAAGCCGGTGAAGGTCAACTAGTGATCAAACCGGCTCTGATACCAATTAATTAGTTACTTAAGAATCAATTAATTAATTAAGGGTTTTGCCAAGCAGATAAAATGCCTAATAAATTCATAGTATTCTATTTTACTATTACCAAATTGATGCTGAAATTATTTGGCATGAGTTGCATTGAAATTCTTAAATTGCTTCAATAACTTTGTTGCAGGGTATTTATTTGCCTAGGATTAAATCAACAGATAGGCTCTATCATTTTATGCTATATTAACCATGATTTGTGCTTTCATGTTTGTTAATTAGTAGTGAGACACCTGGGGTGTCACAAGGGCTTGGTGGGGTTCGCTAGGACGGGGGCTCACCGGGAGGTGGTCGTCGGCGAGAGGCGGTGGAGGTCGATGTTCGGCAACATCGCAGAGGAGGTCTGGGGCACCAAATCCGTCGCGGTCAAGCCGTAGAGCTTCACGGTGACCGGGCGATCATCGGCATTGAGTTTGCTCACGTAGAGGAGTACCGGAACATGGAGCTCACCGTGGAGGTGACGTTGATCGGCCGAGAACAGGGCAGTGGCGGAGGAAAATGGAAACTGCTCCAAGCTCAAGCCAAGAAATGAAAGGACACTGACTTAGATGGGTTCATGCATGGGTAAAGAACGTGCGTGTGAAACCAATTTGAGAATGACTCACCGTGGACCAAGAATTTACAGACAGCAACAATGGTGGTCACAGGGGAGATTTCTTGAGGAAAAATTCGATGCCAAGCAATTGATGACCCGAATCGAGGTGGAGTCTCTTGCAATAGGTTGGGGGAATCTCTGCACTGGTTTGGGCTGCTTGGCTCAGTCCAACATGCTGTCTCCGAGCTGGGCGCTAAGCTCCATTGAGTGTCAACAATGGCGGATAGAGAAACGAGCTCGGGGAGAGTAGCCAGAGGGGGAGAGGCGGAAAGGCTGAACTAAAAGGAGGAGTTCGGGCGCAGAGTGGTCACTGCTTATGGTTGACCTGCAGGGAGTGTCTGGGAGGCCGGGGTCAGCTGGGCGGGAGTGGACTTGGCAAGTTTCTGCTGCAGCTATGGCAATGCTGGTCCGGGCGGCAAAATTGAAAGTGGATGGCGTCGGCTTGCGGCTTGTCGCGGGCAAGAAACAGGGAAAAATGAGGGGCAGACGGGATAGGATGGTCGGGCGCTCCAATTTGATTGCCGAGAGGAGACCGGGCAGCTGGGCGCGTGGGAGGGCATTGAAGCCATTGCCGATGGGCTGGGCTAACATGCAAAGCGGGGAGGTGGCCGTTGGCGCGTGCGGACGGCAGGACGGGACAGCGGGGATAGAGCAGAGGGTAGGCGGCGCTGTAGCGATGGGAAGTCCTGAGGTGGAGGGTGGCGTGCAGGAGAGAGGAAAACGTTGGCAAGGGATGAAGCTCTGCGCCAGTGAGGAAGAAGAAAAGAAAATTTTGCACTACAGCCCTAATTCTTTCAAGATCTTTGCAAAAAGGTCCCTGGTCAATGGTATTTCCAAAACAAATAGCTAGGGGCCTCCAATTAAATTGGGATTTTGCACATAGGTCCTAAGAGATATTCATGGTGCTCTGTTTGGACCCATTTGGTCAGATGTTTTATAATTATTTTATAATTAACTCCCCATTGTGAAAGGTTTCTATGCTTTAATTAATTATTTGGGGCATTTCTAAATATGGTAAAATGCTCATTAAATTCATAAAATTATATTTTATTATTACCAATCTGATTATGAATTTATTTGGAATATGTTATATGGAAAAAAAAAATTATTTGCCTCACAAATTGGTTGCAGGGTTTTCAATTACATGGAATTAATTCAAATAATTGGAGTGAGGCTTCATCATTTCATGTTACATTATTCATGATTGTGTTCTTTCATGTTTGTTAAATAGAAGTGAGACACCTGGGGTGTCACAGCCCTCCCTCCTTAAAGAAATCTTGTCCCAAGATAATGAACAAGGCAAACTAGAGGGAAGTGCGGTGGTCAAAATATACCTGCGTATGACGACCAAAATTTTGGGTAATGCGTACTCAGGAATTCTTTAGATTCCTAAGTGGATTCGTCTTCTGAGTGATTACTCCATTGAACTTTATAGAATCTGAGTGTTCTTTTAGAGGTTGTCCGCTCTTTCTCATCGAGGATCTTTATTGGTTGTTCAGAGTATGTGAGATCGGGTTGGAGTTGGTCATAGTCTTCCAAGATTTTGTCAATGGGTGGTTTGAGACACCACTTCAACTGAGAGACATGGAAGGTGTGGTGAACTCCAGACAAGTTAGACGGTAACTCGAGCTTGTAGGCTACGTTTCCGCATCTTTGCAGGATTTTGAATGGTCCAATATAACGGGGTGCTAACTTTCCTTTGACTCCAAACCGTTGGATACCCTTCATAGGTGACACGTGGAGATAGACGTAGTCACCCTTATTGAAATATATTGGTCTAGATCGTGTGTTTGCATACTTCTCTTGACAGCATTTGGCAGCCTTAAGATTTGCCTGAATGGTATGAACTTTTTCACACTCACCTATGAATGTTACTCTTTCTCCAGATTCAGACTAGTTCAATGGTGTTTACAACTGCGACCATAGAGTGCTTCAAATGGTGACATTTTCACACTCTCCTGGTAATTGTTGTTATACGAGAATTCAGAATAGGGTAGGTACTCATCCCAGTTACCACCATTCCTTAAAGCACAAGCTCTAAGAATATCTTCCAAAATTTGGTTGACACGCTCTGTCTATCCATGGTAGCGGGATGGTAAGCAGAACTACAAATTAAGCCTATACCCAAGGATGCATGCATTTGTTCCTAGAAACGAGTGACAAACTGCGAACCATGATCTGAAATGATGGTCTTGGGTACTCCATGAAGACACAGAATTCTTGTGATGTATAGCTCTACGTATTGCCGTATGTTGTATCTATTGTTGACCGATAAGAAGTGAGCAGATTCGGTGAGTCGGTCCACAATGACCCAAATAGAATCATGCTTATGCGAAGTGAGAGGAAGGCCAACGATAAAGTCCATGCTGATGTCTTCCCATTTCTAGGCGGGAATACTCAATGGTTGAAGTAATCCGTCTTGTTTCAAGTGGTCAGCCTTAACTCTCTAACAAGTATCACATTCTGCAACATATCAGGCAACTTCTCTCTTCATTCTTGTCCATCAAAAATTCTTCTTCAAATCTTGGTACATTTTATTACTACCCGGATGGATGGAGTATTTGGAGTGATGTGCTTCATCCAAGATTTTCCGTCGAAGTTCAAAGTCCTTTGGTACAACTAAACGGTTATTGAACCATAGGGTACTGTCCGAGTCTTGTGTGAAGTATTTTGCTTTAACATCTTTAATGTTTTGACGGAAGTATTTCATACCAACGTCCTTCTTCTGGGCAGCAATGATTTCTTCATGAATGGTGGAGTGTATACAAAGGTTGCTGATCACTATAGCAGGCAAAACACGAAGGTTAGGTTCTGAAATAATTACGTGGTTGCTGCTGTCCCGAAATTCCAGCATCAAGTTATTGCAGTGGATTTTTCTGCTTAGCGCGTCGGCGACTACATTAGCCTTGCCTGGATGATAATGAATCTCCAGATTATAATCCTTGATTAATTCTAGCCACCGACGTTGTCTCATGTTCAGATCGGTCTGAGTGAAAATGTATTTCAAGCTCTTATGATCTGTGTAGATATGCACTAAATTTCCAAGTAGGTAATGCCTCCAAATTTTTAGTGCAAGCACAACTGCAGCTAGTTCTAAATCATGAGTTGGATAATGTTCTTCATGCTTTCGTAGTTGTCGTGATGCATAGGCAATGACACGACTGCTTTGCATAAGCACACATCCAAGTCCTGTCCCAGATGCATCACAATACACGTCAAACGGTTTGGTGATGTCCGGCTGAGCCAATACTAGGGCAGTGGTTAATAATTCCTTCAACTTCTGAAATGCTTCTTCACATTTATCATTGCATTCAAACTTCACATTGTTTTTCAGTAACCTTGTGATAGGCTTGGATAACTGGGAGAAATTAGGCATGAACCTATGATAATATCCAGCGAATCCTAGGAAATTACGGACTTGATGAACGGTTTTTGGTGGCTTCCAATCTAGCACATCTTGAACTTTGCTGGGGTCTACCGAGATTCCTTCTGCTGAAATTATGTGGCCGAGAAATGGCACACGGTCCAACCAAAATTCACACTTGCTGAATTTTGCATACAATTTGTGTTCTCGAAGATGCTGAAGAACAATGTGAAGATGTTCGGCATGCTCTTCCTTGGACTTAGAATAGATGAGGATGTCATCAATGAATACTACCACAAATTTTTCCAACTCTGGCATGAATACCGAATTCATGAGGTACATGAAATGGGCAGGGGCATTTGTCAATCTGAATGACATTACTAGATACTCAAATAATCCATATCTAGTAGAGAAGGCAGTCTTCGGAATGTCTTCGGCTCTAATCTTGATTTGATGATAGCCTGAACGGAGGTCAATTTTTGAAAACACCTTAGCACCAACCAATTTGTCAAAAAGGATATCAATACGGGGTAATGGGTATCTAGTAATGTCATTAAGAGGCTGATAATCAACGACAAGGCGCAAGGACTTGTCCTTCTTCTTCATAAAAATAGAAGGGCAGCCCCAAGGTTAAGTGCTTGGGTGAATGAATCCCTTTTCCAAAAACTCATTCAATTGCTTTTTCAATTTGGCCAACTTATTCGGTGCCATTTTATACAGACGACAGGATATTGGAGAACTTCCTGGCTGTAGCTCTATCTTAAATTCCACTTCACGGTCAGGCGGGAGGCTAGAGATATCTTCAGGAAACATGTCCGGAAACTCACAAATGACGGGAATACTTTCGAGTGATTGTCCTTCCAAGTGATGGACAACCAAGGCTTTCGATGAATCGGTGTTTAGGGAAAGTGTGTCTTTTCCATGTAGGGGAGAGTTGATGTGAACGATACAGGGCTCAATGTCTAGCATGGCTCTATGTGTTTTCATCCAGATCATACCTATGATCAGATTGATTTCTTGATCCTTGAGCATGATAAAATCGGTGGGGTAAATCTTTTGATTTAACTCTAGTGGAGCTTTACACACTACTTCGTTAGCAAAAATTTGTCCAGCAGGAGAGCGAATGGTGTAGCATCTATTTATGATGGTGGTGTGGAGATTATGTTTTTGCACACAAGCTTTTCTAATAAAGTTATGCGTAGCACCAGAATCAAAAAGTGCAAGGACAGGCTGGCGATAGAGCGAGAGCGTACCGGTCAGCACGGGTTTGCCCAGAGGGATGTCCTCAGCATTAGTGTAGTTCACTTGGGCACCACGAGATGGTGCATTCACATTCCTATTCTAGTTCTGACGCTGGTTGCTGTTGTTACTGTTGTTGTTGTTGTGCCTGGATGCAGTGCAGTTCTTAGCAAAATGATCGGTACGACTACAGTTATAGTATGGTTAGTTGCTTCCACGATCAGCAGGCTATGGGGCACGGGCATTCTGATTTCCTTGCTGTTGATATGGTGCACGGTACTAGTTGTTCTATGGTTCGTATGGTGCACGGGGTGGAAAGTTCTATTGCTGTGGTGGCCTCGAGTAGTTCTAACCATACTGTCGCTGATACTGCTGCTGCGGACATGCCCGGAAATGTTGTCCGGTGGGTGAAGTGTAAATCAGGTGGAGCTTCACCTGTGGGACAGCAGAGGCACTAGCAGGGGCCTTTCTCTTGCGATCTTCCTCTTCAACTTGGTGCATAACGCCTTCCTGGACAATAGCAGCATTGACCAAGTCATTGTATGTGCCGGTTGTCTACCAAGTCAGACGCTCCTTAAGTGTGGCATTCATACCACGCAGAAATGCATATCTCTTCTTGTCCTCAATATTGACATACTCGGTAGCATACTGAGCCAGGTGATTAAAAGCTTCAGAATATTGGAGGACATTCCTCCCTCCTTGTTTCAGATCCATAAATTCCTGGAATTTGCTCTGCATGAAGCCAGGAGGGATGAAATGAGCATAAAATGCAGCCTTGAACTCATTCCATTCGGTGCGGCGTCCAGTGGGCAGAGATGCTTCATAATTGGTCCACCAGGCACTAGTAGAGCCCTGGAGTTGTTGGGCAGCGAACAACATCTTCTGGTGGTCGGTGCATCCCAGTAGACTGAATTTAGACTCAGTCTAACGCAACCAATGATCTGTGTCCAGCGGCTCTCTGGCACGCTCAAATGTCAGCGGATGGGTACCCAGAAAGTCTGAGTAAGTGCTCTATCGGGGCTGGTTGTTGTTATTGTGGTGGCCTCCATGTCCAGCCAAGTGGGACATAATATCTACCAACCGACGAAGTAACTCAGAGTCGTTCTGCTGCCAGTTGAGTGCAGCAGCCAATACCTGAGCTAGTGAGGATTCAGCATTAGCTCCTTGCTGAGAGCTCTCAGGATCTTCTTGATTCCGAGTACGCACCATGCTGCAATTTATACAGTTACACATTAGTTATTTCTTAAAATAATCCATAAAAACACATGTGCAAGAATATAAATTTGCAAGAGGCATGAATGCATTTCAGAAGTGACAACCATCTCCATTAATTCAATTTAGACTACATGGTTGTTAAAAGGACATCGTCAAACGATTTCTTACACATATGTGCCAACGCCTAGCTACGGTATTGCGGACACATTATGCAAGATTCACAATCCTACATCGAACCAGAGATACATTTACTACACGACCATACACAGGGGTGTAGCGAACCATCTACTCCTGGTCTATGTCTTCCGGCTCTTCTTGATGTGACATCCCATGTCACAAAAGGTTAATTAAGCTAACCCTAATACTAATTGAGGGCAAATTAAAAATATAAATAATTGAGGTGCCAAAGAATAAGGATGAAATTTAATTAACTAAATCTAGAAATTGCCAAATGAGAGCCTTTCACAAACATCACAAAATACCATGGAAGTGCACCAATGTTTTTGCATATTCGTGTTGGCCATATTAAATTACAATTTTAAGGATTTTACCAGAATTTATGGTAACCATTTAATACCCTTAAAAATTCCCCTAATGTCAAAAACGAGCATTTCTGTACTTGAATTTTCAAACTTAATCTAAGCCGATTCAGCTCGTGCACCCAAAAGCAAAGTTGGAGCACATGTTTGCCTGGACATACTAAAAAATCAGTGTCAAGTTTGGAGCAACGGAACGTGTTGAATTTTGGCCAAACCTGAGAAAAGTCTAGGTCAAGCTGGAGTCAACTCCCACCTTTTCTCCCTAGCCAATTCCTGCCCAACACCAGCGCCGCCGTACCACACTACTACCAATCGCTGTAGCGCCATCACGGCCACTGCATCGCCAACTCCCTCCCCTGTGCCACCGGCCTGAATTGAAGCCGCTCCCCCCGCCGGCAGCCATCCCCTGGCCGACAGCGCAGCCCCCTCCCGTCCTCTGCTCTCTCTCTCCGCTCCCTCTCTCTCTCTCGGCTGCCGATTATCAGATAAGAGCAGCAGCTCACTTGATCCACAACTCTCATGCTCTCTCAACTCACAACCGGCCCTCACACCATCCAGAGTGAACCCAAACACCCGGCGCCCTTCCCCTTTCTCTCCCCAACGAAACCGAGCCAGACCCTGTTTTTCCCCCGCCATGGCCGCCGCCATGCACAGCTCCACCTAGGCAACTCCTCATCCTCGGTGTTCTTCTCAAATCGACGCGCAATATCACCACTTCACTCCTTCCTGACCCTCTCCCTCCCTCGTGCAGAGACCTCGCCGGAATTTGGAGAAGACCGAGCCGCCGCCGTCCACCACGCGGAGGGGGCTCATGGTGACGACCCACTTCCCGGCCACCCCGACTCAGCCAACACGTCGACGAGCACCACGACACCAAGGTGATGCTCCTGGACCCTCTTCCTCTCTGGATCCGCCTCTGTGTGCGCCTGCCACTGTCGGCCGCCGTCGAGCATCGCCGCCTCTCATCGCCGGCAGCGCTACCGGCAGCCCCCACTCCGGCCACCACCACCCATGTGACCGTCTCGAGTCACTGATCACGTAGTGCAGCACTGAGTTCCAAGTTCCACCGCCGATCGCCGCTGTGCCACCACGCGCGCGGGGGAAATTTGAAATGGCCAGTGGCAATTTTGTAAATAGTAGTGAACTTCAGTTTAAACTTTGAAATTCGATAACTCGAGTTATAAAAGCCCTAAAAATGTGAAATCAATTTTGTTCGACACCTACAATCCACCTATACCAGAAAAACAAGTTGAAGTCCAAGGTTATTCAGTAAATTATTTTATTTAATTCCCTAAAGTTACAACCCTAAATTGCTTAATAAATTCATAAGTAATTATATATAAATGGTAAATTCATGAAACTTTCTCAGTGATCATATCATGGCATCCTTAAACTTTCTGCAAAAGCACATTTCCATGTTTATGCATATTTTTAGTATTATTGCATAATCTTCATTTTCAGTAATTGAATTTATATATATTATTGGCTAGGAATTTATTTATGCAATTTGGTATTCCTGTTCCTTATGCACTTGTACACTCCTGTAAAATCCCATGAAAAATGAGAAGCAACTTAAGTATACTTTTGCTGTCAAGTTGATCATTTGATAGTTAAATTAGGAATTTTCCATATGAATCTTGCTTTTTGTGTGCATTTTAGTAAAAGTAAGAACAAAATTCATCCCTGGAATATTCATGCAGAATAGTTTACCTTAACATTATAGTAGAAATTCTCATTTCCATTTATATGCTCTTGGTTCCTAATTAACTATATGTAGCTAGAGCTGGTATGTAATTCAACTTTGACATTGTATGTAAAATGCTAGCCCCTTGCATATGGCCATCTTAGCTAAGTTCCTTAAAATAAACTTTCTGAAAAATTAGGCCTTAGTACTACATTTTCATGTCATCATTAGCACGTGATGCCATATAATCCTCATCTATGCCATTCTCATGTTTAGAGTAGACTTACACTAAGTTCGTTGTGATTGAAAACTACATTCTTTTAATTAGAAGTTTGTCCCCTTCAAATTCAGTGGCTGCCATGTCATACATAGGTATGCACACATATTCATGAATGAGTGATTTGTTCATTAATTTTATTTGTTGAGGAAGTGCCATGAATCTTCATGCCATTCATTTCATCTTTAATTAAGAAACTCCATGAAACCTTGTGTATTCCTTCGCATTGATGCATGTCCATTTCATATAGGGATTGAGACCGAGGAGATCACACCGGATCAGCAGGGATCTGAAATGAGTTTTGGTGAAGACACTAACTATGATCACTCCCAAGGCAAGCCCCGGTGCATAACCCATTTAATTTTCGAGTCCTTTTTCTTTGTCACAAGTTAGGAATATTGTATTGTGCATTAAGTGTAGGACTTGGATGAAACCCACTTGCATACTCCAGCAATGACATATAAGTAGTTTATGTTAGTGAGCTTTTCCGTTAGCAAATGCTATGCTTAAACTAGTGGAGTCAACGGTAGGTTATAGATCCAACTATGGTTCACTTGGTTAATGAAATTGATAAAATGGAGCACCTATCGTTGCAACTCCGTGGACAAGTATTGAACCGTACCAAGTACATACCTTTAATATGGGAATTGGTAAACCTAGTAACTTGGGTGCCGTATTGTTGGACGGCCATACTCATCGATCCAGAGGTGATGTGAACAGCACGGTGGTTGCACGAGTTTGAGGACCGCTGGAGAGTGCATGGGTTAAGCCTCAGATACAAAGTAATGTATCGCGGGGAGGACGTGTACTCGGGATCGATGGCCCCAGATCGACTTTCTAGCAATCTTGTGAACGGTGGCCATACATGTTCTTAAGTGATGCGTATGTCCTGTATTTGGGTTTTTCCTGCAGGATGTAAATCATTTCGAATTGCCGTCCCTCACAGTTATGAGCACCTCTTGTTCAAGCAGCGGTAATGATATGTTAAGTAGTAAAGTGTGGTTATGTTTCTAAGATTTACTTATGCTATGGCTACATATTGCTGTGATGTATTGCTCTTTACTTATGTCCAAGTCTTAGCAGCGAGCTAGACTCACCATAGCTGTTTTCTGCAATAAGTAAAGTAAAATCTTGACTAAGGAAATGAAACTAAAGCATAGAACTAATAGGAGATTTTGATGCAATTATCAAACAAACCCGGTCAGCCCCCTGCATACTAGGAGTCGGTTTTAGTAAACCGGTTGACGGGTAAGTCTTGCGGAGTATGTTAGATACTCAGGCTTTGCGATTATGTTGTTTTTCAGGTTTCCCTCAGGCTACTTATTGTGATTGCTGTAATAAGGTGGTTTGGGAAGGTGAGGAGCCTCAGAATTGGACCATTCAATGGGTCCCTAGCTCTCCTAACCGTGATGAGTGAGCC
Source organism: Eleusine coracana subsp. coracana (assembly GCA_032690845.1). Lineage (NCBI taxonomy): Eukaryota > Viridiplantae > Streptophyta > Magnoliopsida > Poales > Poaceae > Eleusine > Eleusine coracana. The sequence continues at coordinate 40,569,808 of CM064428.1, read as the reverse complement.
ATCGCCATAGGGCTGGCATGGTTCACGTAGGTGATCGATGTCGTGTTTTGTCGCTTTATCGCTTCTGCACATTTATGTTATATGAACTAAGGACATATGTATTGTAATGAATCTGAACTTATTTTCATTTGACCTTTGAACTTGTAATATTATGCACCTAAGTTATGTAACTTTGTAAATGATGAATGTTCATGTGTGAATGCTATGTATGGTTACTTCGTTAATCATCTCCTGAGGCGATCCTGTACGACATACTCTATTTTCGGAGTAGGGTTGTCACAGCTGGTATCAGAGCCGTCTCAGGATAAGCTACACACAAATGAGCATTTTAAAACATAAACAAGACATTTCTACGCCTTACGGTGAGGTATGAACTAGTAGTGGCCATATAAGAGTCTTGTAGGTGGCAAAGCTAACCCTGGGTTATGTTTGTCTAACTTACTTGCAACTATGGATTCTTCAACGAAGGTATTTCTTTGTGCACGGATCGGTTGCGTTGTAAATACCGAACGCCTTCCGGGTGGGCCAAGACCTGGGCTTTGATTGATGCGCGGACCGACTGCATTTAAACGTCGGCTGCCTTTCGAGGGGGGGGGATACCTGGGCATAAACTGTCATTGTTATTTTGGCTTGTTTCTTTTGGAATTTGATGTATTGTTTCTGAAATGGATCTCTTGCAGGTACACTAACCACGTGTAGTTCGCTTAGAAATGTGTGAGAGGTGTGTGTGACACCGAAAGGATCGATCTATATATTCGGTCAAGTTTTCTTTTTGTGAGGATGTAGGAAATAGTCATATTGAGCATTTGGCATTCATGCATACCATATGCACTCACCTTTGCTAAATCATGTAAAAAGGTCACTAATATTGCAAACATGTGAAATGACTCGGCTTTGGGTGAATTTGAATCCCTATGGCACCTAAACCGAAAACTTGAACTCAACCGATATAAACCCAACTTTGCCAGAAACGTCAGTTTCACTAAAACAAGCATAACTCCCTAAATTTTTATTCAATAAAGGTGAATAAGTACTCGTTGGAAATCTGAGGTTTTTCTCTGCAAGTTTGGTTTAGGAAGTTTGTCTTGGAAAAATCTGGAACTGGGTCTAATTTTGCAAAAACAGTAGCTTTTTCTGGAAGTCAGAAATTGCTTCATTTCTGTCCCCTGTCTTTGGATGATCATAACTCCCAGAGATTTTATTGGATGGGTATGTGTGAGTATGAGGTGGAAAGATGATGAAATTCTCCACAACATTTGTAAAACACAAAAATTTTAATTTTGTCTAGAAGCTTAGCGTTTTTGCGTGTTTCTGCGGTTTACTCCGTCGGCCACAGAAAATTGGTCGTTACCGGTCGTTAGACGGATCGGGAACCTCGTGTCTTTTCTTTTACCAATCAATCCTTATGCTATTTTAAGCATGTGTGCTTAGTGGGATATTAATTTTTGACTCAGCCTTGCAAAACTTTATTCCGGCAGATGGATGTTGGCAAGCTCGCGAAGGACCCCGAGTACCTTGTCGCCCGCATTCTCGAGTTGGAACGAGAGCGCGAGGCGCTGCTGTCCACACTTGCTGCCCGTGATGCCCAGCTTGCGAAGCGGGACGCTAAGATTTCATATCTTGAGGGCAAGCTGCACACTAGCGAGTTAGAGCGGGCCGATCTTTTTGAGAAACTCCATGATGCACAGCTCATCATCGAGGGCGATGCAAGCGATCAGTTGCAGGAGCAACTGAACCAACGCAATGCCCAGCTCACCGCTGCCCAAGAGGAGATTTACTCTCTTCATGGTCAGGTTACCGCTCTCTTGGAGGAGCGAAGTGAGCTACAGGCTCAGCGTGATGAAGCTCAAGATGCGCGTGATGTCATGGAAGGGAACCTCAACAATGCTCATGCGGTCATCGCACAGCAAGAGCAGCTCATCGGACATCTCCAAGCTGCTAATGGCCAGCTGAATGACATCCTTAACGATGAGCCACCCATTCCACTCGCAGTGATTCCCCCTGATGACGCCAATTTGAGTGAGAACAGTGACTCCGGCGTCGACTTTGAAGCTCCCTCTAGACCGGGTTATACGGACATGGAGTCCGATGGTGATAGCCATGTCGGGTGATTGTGTAGTAGTATGTACATAGGGTGAAGATCTCGTGAGACATCATAGTTGTATGTGCATAGTGTTAGTAATGCTAAGCTAAGTTGTAACCTAAGCTCTCTGAGATTGTGTGGTGTCATGTTCCGAGTGATGGAACCAAAGACTTACTGTGTATCGAAGTTGCATCACATGTATCCATGGTTTTTATCATAATTATGTTGCCTATGGTGTTGGAAGTTATGGAATTAAGTTATCTTTTGTATCCGCACCGTTTACTTGTCAAGCCTTTCAATTGTGAGCAATCTGAAATTTTATTTCGTTACCATGTCATAGCCTTGTTATCATATTGTCTCACGTGATGATCAGGCTAACATGCTTTGTTCATGTGTCAGATGGTGCAAACTCGCCACGGTGGAGAAAATGTCGGTGATGCTCCCGGCGCCTCGAACGTCGGTGGAAGTGGGCCACTGCCCAACGCGCCACCCATGACGGCTACGGAGCAGCTCATCCACAATCAAAATGAGATATTCCGCATGTTTATGGATAACATGAACCATCAAGGAGCTCCCGGACCACCACCACTGCGGCAGCGGGAATCCTCCTACAGCGACTTCTGGGCGACTCACCCGCCCACCTTTGGAGAAGCCAGTGATCCTCTGGAAGCGGATAACTTTATTCGCACTCTAGAGTCAAAGTTCGCTCTCCTCCACTGCATCGAGCAGCAGAAGCCCCTCTTCGCCGTGCAGTAGCTCCGTGGCTCCGCAAGTGCTTGGTGGGCCAGTTTCACTGCCGCTCTCGCCGCTGGTCACCAAGTCACGTGGGTGGAATTCTGCACAGCATTCCGTGCACACCACATCCCCGCTGGACTCATGAAGCGCAAGTTGTAGGAGTTCCTCAACTTGAAGCAAGGCTCCGGAACCGTGCAAGAGTATGCACGGAAATTCAATTACCTGGCTCAGTACGCGTCGTATCACGCTGATACGGACGAGAAGAAGAAGGACTGTTTCCGTTCGGGTCTTACTCCGAAGCTACAAGACCGCTTGGCACAAGTCACCGCCGGCACGTTCAATGACTTGATGAGTGCCGCCATCATGCAAGAAGACGCCATCCATGCCAATCAAGAGGACAAGAAGAGCAAACGTGCTATGGGAAGTTCATCCGACTCTGCACCGCCCAAGTACAAGCTAGCAATCAATTCCCCAATCGGACAAAAATTCCGGGCTGTGGTACCGTCGGGAGGAGGACCTCGTCCGTCGTTCTCACAGCAGCACTCGTCATTTCATGGAGGCAACCAGCAGCAATCTTCTGGTTCTCACCCTCCGCATCAGAATAACCAAGTGGTGAAGACCAACTCCGCACAGCCATGCTACAGCTGCAGCCGCACTGGTCATTTTGCTAAGGAGTGTCGGTTCCCGAAGCACAACCCGAGAAACAACAACAACTCCAACACTTCCGGGAACAACAACAACAACCACAACAGTAGCAACAACAATGGCAGCAATGGAAGTCGTCCTCAGTCGTCTAACCCCACTCACAAGAATGGCCGAGTCAACTATACCACAGTCAAAGAGACCCAAGCTGGAGAACCCGTTCTCGCTGGTACGTTCTCGATCAACCAACATGCTGCCATGGTTCTTTTTGATTCAGGAGCAATGCATGATTTCATTAGTCAAGCTTGTGCAAATCATTTGAAAATTACCCCCACCACTATAGGAACACCGTACGTTATCACGTCTCCCGGTGGAAAAATAAGAGCTCATCTTGAGTTAAGGAAAGTGCCACTTAAGCTAGCAAACCACATATACCCCACTTCCCTAATCATCTTAGATGGCCAAAGCATCGATATAATTCTTGGTATGAAATGGATGACTAGTCACAAAGCCGTATTGCACATTGAGGACCGGGAAATCCATTTGAACTCACCCTTACACGGTCCCTCTATTCTCCGATTGCCGTATCCCAAGCTGTCCACTTCTCAAGTGTGTCATGTTGAAGGAAAGGAGCTAGCAAATATTCCCATGGTCTGTGATTTACCCGACGTATTTCCAGAGGATTTGCCGGGAATGCCACCGGACAGGGATGTTGAGTTTAAGATTGAACTCATACCCGGTACAGTGCCTATCTCTCGTAGGCCGTACAAGATGGCTCCTAACGAGTTAGCGGAGTTGAAAGAGCAGTTACAAGAGCTTATGGACAAGGGTTATATCAGACCAAGTTCCTCTCCCTGGGGCTGTCCCGCTCTATTTGTGAAGAAGATAGACAAAACCCTACGCCTATGTGTCGACTATAGGCCGTTAAACGTTGTAACCATCAAGAACAAGTACCCTCTACCTCGAATCGATATCCTCTTTGATCAATTAGTGGGTGCTAAAGTCTTCTCCAAGATTGATCTCCGATCCGGTTACCATCAAATAAAAATCCGAACCGAACATATTCCAAAAAACCGCCTTCTCCACTCGATATGGTCTTTTTGAATATCTTGTCATGTCTTTTGGTCTCACTAATGCTCCATCCCACTTCATGTATTTAATGAATTCCATATTCATGCCCGAGTTGGATAAGTTTGTAGTGGTATTCATTGACGATATTATGATCTACTCCAAGTCTGAAGAGGAGCACACCAAACATCTTCGCATCGTTCTACAGCGACTCCGAGATCATCAACTTTATGCCAAATTTAGCAAGTGTGAATTTTGGCTAAAGCAAGTTCCATTTTTTGGTCACGTCATATCAGCAGAAGGAGTAGCCATGGACCCTAGAAAAGTAGAGGATGTGCTGGATTGGAAGGCTTCAAAATCGGTCAAACAAATTCACAGTTTCCTTGGTCTTGCCGGTTGTTATCGGAAATTCATTCCCAACTTCTCAAGCATTGCCAAGCCTATGACCAAGTTGCTGGAAAAGGTTGCTAAGTTCAAGTGGAGTAGTGCATGTGAAGAAGCTTTTCAGTCACTCAAGAAGTATTTGACAACCGCTCTGGTTTTGGCTCAACCCGATATCATAAAACCGTTCGATGTTTACTGCGATGCCTCCGGCACCGGATTGGGTTGTGTGCTTATGCAAGAAGGCCGTGTCGTTGCCTATGCATCACGATAGCTCCGGAAGCATGAGCAAAATTATCCCACTCACGATTTGGAATTGGCCACAGTTGTCCTAGCCTTGAAAACCTGGCGCCATTACTTGCTCGGTAATCTTGTTAACCTCTACACCGATCACAAAAGTCTCAAATATATCTTCACTCAACAAGAACTGAACATAAGGCAGCGTAGATGGTTGGAATTAATCAAGGATTATGAATTGGAAATTCATTATCACCCCGGGAAAGCGAACGTGGTTGCCGACGCCTTGAGTCGAAGGGACCAATGCAATCATGCCATCGTTTGCTCTATGGAAGCTTGTACGATTTCAAATCCTAGCGAACCAAGTCTTCATGTCATCCCATATGGATCCTTGTACAATTTGGCGCTCATTCCTACCCTTCCGGAAGAAATTGTGGAAGCCCAAAAGAAGGACAAGGGAATGGAATATATTCGCCAGAAAATGGGGAAGAAGGAAGCGATGTGTTTTTGACAAGACAAAGATAGAGTACTATGGTTCAATAATCGCCTTGTTGTTCCGAAGAATGAGGAGCTAAGAAAGAAAATTTGGGATGAGGCTCACTTGTCCAAATACTCCATACACCTCGGCAGCAACAAAATGTATTGCGGGTTAAGGGAAAAGTTTTGGTGGACGCGTATGAAACGAGAGGTTGCTTGGTATGTCTTCGAATGCGATACTTGTCAACGTGTGAAGGCCGATCACTTGAGAACAGCCGGTCTTTTGCACCCATTAAAAATCCCCGCTTAGAAATGGGAGGGCATTGCTATGGATTTCATCGTTGGATTACCCCTCACACCCAAGAAACACGATTCAATATGGGTTATTGTGGATAGGTTGACCAAATCTGCTCATTTTATTGCCGTCCATACAACCTACTCTACTAAGCAATATGGCGATCTCTACATTGTTCAAATCCTATGTTTGCACGGTGTGCCTAAGACGATCATCTCCGATCGAGGTCCCCAATTTATTGCTTGTTTTTGGGACAATTGCATGCTTGTCATGGCACCACCCTCATCCGAAGTTTCGCTTATCACCCACAAACTGATGGTCAAACCGAGAGACTAAATCAATATTTGGAGGATTTATTGAGAGCTTGTGTTCTAGACAATTGTGGGAATTGGGAATCTTGTCTCCCGTTCGCTGAATTCTCCTACAGCAATAGCTACCAAGAGAGTTTGGGAATGTCGCCATTTGATGCCTTGTATGGTCACTCGTGTCGAACCCTACTGAATTGGTCGGAATTAGGAGAAAGAATCACTTTTGGTCCGGATCTTGTCACACAAGCCGAAGAGAAGGTGAGGCAAATTCAAGCTAACATGAAGGCCACCCAATCCCGCCAAATAAGTTATTCAAATAAAAGAAGACGTTCATTGGAGTTCCAAAAGGGAGATCATGTCTATCTTCGGGTTTGTCCCAACAAAGGTGTGTCTCGTTTTGGAATCAAAGGAAAATTAGCACCCCGCTACATCGGACCTTTTCCGATCACGGAGAAGCATAGCGCCGTTGCTTATCGGTTGCAACTACCGGAAAATCATGAGCGGGTGCACAACGTCTTCCATATCTCCCAACTCAAGAGATGTTTAAAGCCTCCGATCGATGCGGTTATCTCCGACACCGAGCAATTGGAAGAAGATCTCTCCTACCCCGAATACCCCATCCGAATCATTGATAAAAAAGACCGGGTAACTCGCAACTGCACTATCACCTTTTACAAAGTGCAATGGAGTAACCATACTGAAGATGAAGCTACAAGGGAACATGAAGAGTTTCTAAAAACCAACTTTCCGTAATTCTTGGCCTCACAAAACCGGTAACCACCGCACCTCCCCCTTTTGTTCATTCTTTTGCAAATCTCGGGGCGAGATTTCCTTGAAGGGGGGTGTGTTGTGACATCCCATGTCACAAAAGGTTAATTAAGCTAACCCTAATACTAATTGAGGGCAAATTAAAAATATAAATAATTGAGGTGCCAAGGAATAAGGAGGAAATTTAATTAACTAAATCTAGAAATTGCCAAATGAGAGCCTTTCACAAACATCACAAAATCCCATGGAAGTGCACCAATGTTTTTGCATATTCATGTTGGACATATTAAAAGAGAATTTTGAGGATTTTACCAGAATTTTTGGTAACCATTTAATACCCTTACAAATTCCCCTAATGTCAAACAAGAGCATTTCTGTACTGGAATTTTCAAAATTAATCTAAGCCGATTCAGCTCGTGCAACCCAAACGCAAAGTTGGAGCACATGTTTGTCTGGACATACACAAAAATCGATGTCAAGTTTGGAGCAATGGAACATGGTGAATTTTGGCCAAACCCGAGCAAAGTCTGGGTCAAGCTGGAGTCAACTCCCTCCTTTTCTCCCTGGCCAATTCCCGCCCGACACCAGCACCGCCGTACCACGCCACCACCGATCGTTGTAGCCCTATCATGGCCACTGCATCGCCAACTCCCTCCCCTGGGCCACCGGCCTGAATTGAAGCCGCTCCCCCCGCCAGCAGCCATCCCCTGGCCAACAGCGCAGCCCTCTCCCGTCCTCTGCTCTCTCTCTGTCGCCGATCATCAGATAAGAGCAGCAGCTCGCTTGGTCCACAACTCTCATGCTCTCTCAACTTGCAATCGGCCCTCACACCCTCCAGAGCGAACCCAAACGCCCGGCGCCCTTCCCCTTTCTCTCCCCGGTGAAACCGAGCTAGACCCTGTTTTTCCCCCGCCATGGCCGCCGCCACGCACGGCTAAACCTAGGCAACTCCTCATCCCCGGTGTTCTTCTCAAATCGACGCGCAAGATCACCACTTCACTCCCCCCTGACCCTCTCCCTCCCTCGTGCAGAGACCTTGCCGGAATTTGGAGAAGACCGAGCCACCGCCGTCCACGCGCGGAGGGGGCTCACGGTGACGACCTACTTCCCGGCCACCCCGACTCCAGCCAACACGTCGATAAGCACCATGGCACCAAGGTGATGCTCCTGGACCCTCTTCCTCGCCGGATCCACCTTTGTGTGCGCCTGCCGCCGTCGGCCGCCGTCGAGCATCGCCACCGCTCGTCGCCGGCAGCGCTCCGGTAGTCCCCACTCCGGCCACCACCACCCACGTGGCCGTCTCGAGTCACTGATCACATAGTGCAGCACCGAGTTCCAAGTTCCAGTGCCGATCGCCACCGGCGAGCCAGCAGAGCCAGCGGGCGCGTGTGAAATGGCCAGTGGCAATTTTGTAAATAGCAGTGAACTTCAGTTTGAACTTTGAAATTCAATAACTCGAGTTATAAAATCCCTAAAAAATGTGAAATCGATTTTGTTCGACTCCTACAATCCCCCTCTACCAGAAAAACAAGTTGAAGTCCAAGGTTATTCAGTAAATTAATTTATTTAATTCCCTAAAGTTACAACCCTAAATTTATGAAACTTTCTCAGTGATCATTTCATGGCATCCCTAAACTTTCTGCAAAAGCACATTTCCATGTTTATGCACATTTTTAGTATTATTGCATAATCTTTATTTTTAGTAATTGAATTTATATAAATTATTGGCTTGGAATTTATTTATGAAATTTGGTATTCCTGTTCCTTATGCACTTGTACACGCCTGTAAAATCCCATGAAAAATTTGAAGCAACTTAAGTATACTTTTGCTGTCGAGTTGATCATTTGATAGTTAAATTAGGAATTTTCCATATGAATCTTGCTTTTTGCGTGCATTTTAGTAAAAGTAAGAATAAAATTCATCCCTGGAATATTCATGTAGAATAGTTTACCTTAACATTATAGTAGAAATTCTCATTTCCATTTATATGCTCTTGGTTCCTAATTAACTATACGTAGCTAGAGCTGGTATGTAATTCAACTTTGACATTGTATGTAAAATGCTAGCCCCTTGCATATGGCCATCTTAGCTAAGTTGCTTAAAATAAACTTTCCGAAAAATTAGGCCTTAGTACTACATTTTCATGCCATCATCAGCACGTGATGCCATATAATCCTCATCTATGCCATGCTCATGTTTAGAGTAGACATACACTATGTTTGTGATGATTGAAAACTACATTCTTTTAATTAGAAGTTTGTCCCCTTCAAATTCAGTGGCTACCATGTCATACATAGGTATGCACACATATTCATGAATGAGTGATTAGTTTATTAATTTTATTTGTTGAGGAAGTGCCATGAATCTTCATGCCATTCATTTCATCTTTAATTAAGAAACTCCATGACACCTTGTGTATTCCTTCGCATTGATGCATGTCCATTTCATATAGGGATCGAGACCAAGGAGATCACACCGGATCAGCAGGGATCTGAAGTGATTTTTGGTGAAGACAGTAACTACGATCACTACTAAGGCAAGCCCCGGTGCATAACCCATTTAATTTTCGAGTCCTTTTTCTTTGTCACAAGTTAGGAATATTGTATTGTGCATTAAGTGTAGGACTTGGATGAAACCCACTTACATACTTTAGCAATGACCTATAAGTAGTTTATGTTAGTGAGCTTTTCTGTTAGCTAATGCTATGCTTAAACTAGTGGAGTCAACGGTAGGTTATAGATACAACTATGGTTCACTTGGTTAATGAACTTGATAAGATGTAGCACCTATCGTTGCAACTCCGCGGACAAGTATTGAACCGTACCAAGTACATACCTTTAATATGGGAATTGGTAAACCTAGTAACTTGGGCGCCGTATTGTTGAATGGCCATACTCATCGATCCAGAGGCGATGTGAACAACACGGTGGTTGCACGGGTTTGAGGACCGTTGGAGAGTGCATGGGTTAAGCCTCGGATACGAAGTAATGTATCACGGGGAGGACGTGTACTCGGGATCGATGGCCCTGGATCAACTTTATAGCAATCTTGTGAACGTTGGCCATACGTGTTCTTAAGTGATGCGTATGTCATGTATTTGGGTTTTCCCTGTAGGATGTAAATCAATTCGAATTGCCGTCCCTCGTGGTTATGAGCACCTCTTGTTCGAGCAGCGGCAATGATATGTTAAATAGTAAAGTGTGGTTATGTTTCTGAGATTTACTTATGCTATGGCTACATATTGCTATGATGTATTGCTCTTTACTTATGTCCAAGTCTTAGCAGCTAGCTAGACTCACCGTAGCTGTTTTCTGCAATAAATAAAGTAAAATCTTGACCAAGGAAATGAAACTGCAGCATAGAACTAATAGGAGCTTTTGATGCAATTATCAAACAAACCCGGTCAGCCCCCTGCATACTAGGAGTCGTTTTTAGTAAACCGGTTGATGGGTAAGTCTTGCGGAGTATGTTAGATACTCAGGCTTTGCGATTATGTTGTTTTTCAGGTTTCCCTCAAGCTACTTATTGTGATTGTTGTAATAAGGTGGTTTGGGAAGGTGAGGAGCCTCAGAATTGGTCCATTGAATGGGTCCCTAGTTCTCCTAACCGTGACGAGTGAGCCATCGCCATAGGGCTATCATGGTTCAGGTAGGTGATCGACGTCGTGTTTTGTCGCTTTATCGCTTCCGCACATTTATGTAATATGAACTAAGGACATATGTATTGTAATGAATCTGAACTTGTTTTCATTTGACCTTTGAACTTGTAATATTATGCACCTAAGTTATGTAACTTTGTAAATGATGAATGTTCATGTGTGAATGCTATGTATGGTTACTTCGTTAATCATCTCCCGAGGCGATCCTGTACGACATACTCTACTTTCGGAGTAGGGTTGTCACATGGTTCTTCCGGTTCCGTAGGCTCTTCTGGTTCTTCCAGATCATTTCCACATTATTAATACTGACATTTCCACATTATTAATACTGACAGGTGCCATCTCTACATCCTCTTGTTCTCCAAACTCCATGATGATCTCATCCTGTTTCCCTTCAATAGGAAGGTGGGCAGCCTTGAATGCGTCCAAGTCATCTTGAGCCTCAATCATGTCATGCTCAAAATCTGCTGCATCCTATAAGGCTTGGTCACGTTCTTCTATAATCGCATCCATCTCTTTATTCTTTGCTTGAATTTGTTGGTTCAGTTCTGCAATTTCCTCATCCTTAGCTTGTTTTTTGACTTCAACAAGTCAAAGTGTAGCATGAAACACATCCAAACGCCGGCACAAGCTTGTGCATAAGGCGAAAGTGGATAAGCCATAATACTCTATTATGGGCAGCATAGGATCATGGTGGCGATGGTTTGGATCAAAGATGAAATCCACACGCCTAATCCACTCAAAATCTATCACATCATTGATGGGCAGCAAGGCGATGGGTGTTCCAGCAACATCATGCTTGTGGTCTTCACAGAATTGAGTGAGTGCTTTGAAAGCAGCAACATTCCAAGTGGAGGGCAAATTTGTTCCAGTGACGCTAATGGTCCAGGATTCCCATGCAGGAGTGACCGAGTAGTTGGCGGGAACTGCCACATGGATGACACATGAGGGGACTCCATGCTCCTGAAATTCCTTGCCAACATAAGTGGGAGGAATGGGATATCTGAATCTCTGGAGAACTCTCCAAAACTGATGAACCATCCCAGTGAATTCCAGACCGTCGGTGATCCCCCAACCCGGTGGTGGTTGGTTGTTGTTTTCAGCCATCTACAAGGAAAGTAATTTGATTGGTCAAATCTTCCTTACAGTAAAAATATATTTCACATAAAGTGCTATGAAATACAGAAAACAAAGTTTTGGTTCACATTTTCCAGTCTCAAGGGGCAATAATACGGCAACGGGTTTTAGAACAGGTTCTGTCTTAACTGTACAAAAGTCAGAAAAGTGGGTATTTCGATCAGAAAACATTGTCTTAAAAATTGGGGATTGGAACCATGTTACAGTAGACCTTCATAGCTTTCCAGATTGGGTTCAAACACCTAAAATTTCGAAGTACAACTCGAGTTATGAAATTTTTAAGTTCAGGGTTATGCTGAATACAGTGTGTTGGCAGATTATACTTGCTCCTTCTTTCTGAGGTTGTTACTGTTATGATCAATAATTAAATTAAACATTGGGTGAAAGAGGGTGTTTAGACCTTTCTAAAAAGTATTTGTATGTCTTATTTGGTTGAGTAAATTAGCAACTATGAATTTTTGAAGTTGACAGCTAGAAACAGGACAGATTCTTATTAACTTGACAATTGGACTTGTATTTTATATTTTTATGCTCAACAAGCTTAAAAATTTTATATCCAGAGGTTAGTGAGAAAGATGAGAACAAAATTTTAGTTTAGTTAGAAAGAGATGCATGATGCAAATTTTTTATTTTATTAACCTATTGTTCGTCACAACACAACACATAATTTGCCGGTACTTAGCGGCATGAGTATTTGGTGACGACCCGCACTCAACACATAAGTTATTCTAAGTGTTATACTAACGGCGTTAGTGTACCCGCAGAAGATCCATTTCAGAAATAATACATCAAATTCAAAAGAAACTACAAAAATAAGCACAGTTCTACTAGTAACGATCTATGGAACAAGGATCGCCCCATGATAAGTCACGAGCCAACAGTGTCTCGTATCCGTCTACGAGCACAGACACCGATATCATGCGTGTCGGTTAAGCATGCATGTACCTTCATTTGAAGAAGCCGTCGATGCAAATAATGTAAACCAACATAACCCTGGTTAGCTTTGTCACCACCCTATTATCTATATGGGTAATACTAACATATCCTTACTCGCAAATGTCATAGTTTTTGAAAATACGATTTATTTGTTGTATTATCATGGACCACGACTCTGATACCAGCTGTAGTGCCCCTTTTCGAAGGATCAAGGTCCCGAAGGTGCTGATAATACAGACACTTGATAATACAACATTTGTCCAAATTTAAGTTGAATATTACATCATTAAGGTTATCAGAGTGCAGCGGAATAGTACAAGTTCATGAATGTTTTAAAAATAGCGGAAGCAGATAACGTAAAGAACTACGCACTCGAAGGTATAGCATAGTGATGGTCCATGCCCGAAGAACCATCACTCTAGCAGCACACAACATCATTGCGGCGGCAAGTCAGACTCCTAGTGGGCAGTCCAACCCTCAGGAACTTGCACATCCCAAGGCATCACATCTACAGACAATTCTATTTCTTCATTACCTGAAAAACACAATGGCACAAAGCCTGAGTACTAATTACTCAGTAAGACTTACCCGTTGGACACCTAGACATGTAAAGGCTCTAATAGGTGGCTTGTTTGAAAAGACTCGCACTAAGCAACCTATTAGTTCTATCAAGTTTTAATTGTGAATTTAAATGGGTTGAGCTGAAATGTAACTTTAGTTGCAAAAATAGGATAATAAAACAATACATAAAGTAAATACGACATAAGAGCAATAATAGTAACATCAACAATACACATCATAATCACTTTCGAAGTACCATGTGCAACTACGTGATTGGCGTGGTGACCAAGTAGTACTCATTACTCCGAGGGACAGCAATTGCAATTGATTTACACCAGCTGGGAAAACCCGAGATATACGACACATACGCACCAATTAAGGTCGTATATGGCAACCTTTCGCAAGAAAAGCACATACACCTCAGCCCGGGTGTGATGACGTCGAGTAGGCATGCCGTTCTGCCAACAGTACTTCGTGCTATGAACTGCCCACTCCAGCAGCAGGAGGGTCAAAGATGAATGCACCTTAACCGACCTCAATGTAAGTGACCTTTAATGCTACATCGGTTTACTAGTGCCCATTAACTAGCATGCATTCGGTACTGTTCAATACTTGATCAAGGGGCCGACTACGGACGGGTCCTAGGTTTGACAAGGCAGGGCTACCGCAGTCAACACCCATGTGTTGCTGCAAACCTATGCATGCATCATCCCTGCCCGGTCAAAACATAAAAATAAACTTCTTTTAATAATTCCCATTCCAGTGGTCAAGTTCATTCCTTAGTAATAATAATATCTAACGAGACTAGTAATTACTAAGCATTGCATAACAGTACAAATTCTACCAAAGTTCTAAAGACAGTAGCATAGGTCATTTGGATATCATGCAAGGTGGGTTTCAATCAACTCCTATGACCTAATACAACAATAATTATAGGCACTAGTAATATTGTAAACTAGCAAATCTTTATAAAAGAGACAAATGCAAATCGGGGCTTGCCTGGATCAACACTAGTGTTAGCAACTTCTACTTCCTGCTCTTGAGGGTCAACGTCCTTCTGAAAGTCGTCCTCTTGCTTCTGATGGTCGTTACCTATATGATGGAATTTGAATTAACGGCATTATCGGAATACCATTGAATGCAATGATATGATATATGCAAGCACATTGTGTTTTAATGTCAATTAAAGTTATTATTATGTTCTCGAAGCTATATGCTTCAGAGAAGTTGGGTTGTTAATTAAGATTTTTGGTATATATATATTCTTTATGCAATTAAACAAGGTAAATGAGTGATATGAGCAATTAAATTAATTAATAACGGAAACTTATGTTTCTGGACATGTGTGATTTGCTGTGAACAGAGGCTTATATGAGTGATTTTTATGCCAAGCGCCAAGGGCAAATTATTTACAGAATAATTACTAGAATTAATCTAAGTAAACACACAAAATAAATTCTAGAGCCTAAACTAATTCATATATTACCAAACCAAAATTTGTGGTGGTAGATAATCATGTTTTTGCTAAGCATGCCAAAAATCAGGATTTAACCTTTTTCCTAGGATTTCTGGTTAATTATTTAGTGTTTTCATAATTTAATATATTATTAAAAATACATGTATAGAGACAGTGATTTATCATTTTACTAAAATAGATCACTAAAAGATCAATCCAATAAAATTTGTGTGGGACACATTGGGTTTATATTCGATTTACTATGGTTTTTCAAAGTTAATGGTAGTTTCTGGGATTTCTCTTGGTATTTTCTGGTTAAAAGACTGCCACGTAGGCGACACCTCGGATCCACGTTGACGCCACGTAGGATGCCAGTAGGTGCCAGTCAGCATGGAGTCAGCAGCGCTGGGGACTCGTCGGAGATCGGTCAAAACTCACCGCCGACGGCTGCGCGCGAAGAAACCTCGCCGCAGGACCACACACATGACACGCATGTCGAGGCGAAGGGCTTGGTGGGGTTCGGTAGGACGGGGGCTCACCGGGAGGTGGTCGTCAGCGAGAGGCAGTGGAGGTCAATGTTCGACAGCGTCGCGGAGGAGGTCTGGGGCACTAAATCCGTCGCGGTCACGCACTAGAGCTTCACGGTGACCGGGCGATCATCGGCATCGAGTTTGCTGGCGTCAAGGAGTACCAGAACATGGAGCTCATCGTGGAGGCGACGTTGATCGGCCGAGAATAGGGAAGCAGCAGGGGAAAACGGAATCTGCTCCGAGCTCAAGCCAAGAAATGAAAGGACACTGATTTAGATGGGTTCGTGCATGGGTAAAGAACGTGCGTGTGAAACCAATTTGAGAATGACTCACTGTGGACAAGGAATTTATAGACGGCAACAGTGGTGGTCGCAGGGGAGATTTCCTGAGGAAAAATTTGATGCCAAGCAATTGATGACCCGAATCAAGGTGGAGTCTCTTGCAATAGGTAGGGGGAATCTCTACGCTGGTTTGGGCTGCTTGGCTCAGTCTAACATGCTGTCTCCGAGCTGGGCGCTGAGCTCCATTGAGTGTCAACAATGGCGGATAGAGAAAAGAGTTTGTGGAGAGTAGCCAGAGGGGGAGGGGGCGGAAAGGCTGAACTAAAAGGAGGAGTTCAGGCGTAGGGTGGTCACTGCTTATGGTCGACCCGCAGGGAGTGTCTGGGAGGTCGTGGTCAGCTGGGCAGGACTTGACTTGGCAAGCTTCTGCTGCAGCTATGGCAATGCTGGTTCGGGCAGCAAAATTGAAAGCGGATGGCATCGGCTTGCGGCTTGTCACGGGCAAGAAACGGGAAAAATGAGGGGCAGATGGGACAGGACGGTCTGGCGCTCCGAGTTGATTGCCGAGAGGAGACAGGGCAGCTGGGCGCGCGGGAGGCCATTGAAGCCAATGCCGATGGGCAGGGCAAACGTGCAGAGCGGGGAGGTGGCTGTCAGCGTGCATGGACGACAGTACGGGACAACAGGGAGAGAGCAGAGGGCAGGCGGCGCTGTAGCGACAGGAAGTCCCGAGGTGGAGGGTGGCGTGTAGGAGAGAGGAAAACGTCGGCAAGGGAAGAAGCTCTGCGCCAGTGAGGAAGAAGAAAAGAAAATTTTGCACTACAGCCCTGATTCTTTCAAGATCTTTGCAAAAAGGACACTGGTCAATGGTATTTCCAAAACAAATAGCTAGGGGCCTCCAATTAAATTGGAATTTTGCACACAGGTCCTAAGAGATATTCTTGGTGCTCTGGTGGGACCCATTTGGTCAGAAGTTTTATAATTATTTTATAATTAACTCCCCATTTTGAAAGGTTTCTATGCTTTAATTAATTATTTGGGGCATTTCTAAATATGGTAAAATGCTCATTAAATTCATAAAATTATATTTTATTACTACCAATCTGATTATGAATTTATTTGGAATATGTTAATTACCTGGAATTAATTCAAATAATTGGAGTGAGGCTTCATTATATCATGTTACATTATTCATGATTGTGTTCTTTCATGTTTGTTAAATAGAAGTGAGACACCTGGGGTGTCACACGTTCTCGGCTTTGGGATAGAACAAGGACAAAGCCAAAAGGGCTGACACACATTTGACCTAGCTCAATCGATCGTCAAACGACCGAGATTCAATGAAGGACGAATCAGTCCAGATCAGAAATTGCATCACGTGATGAAACGAACTGATCGGGCGGACCGCTCTTCACACCGGACTGTCCGGTCACTACGGGGAGCCTGGAGATCTAGGTTCTGGACAACAGAACTGTGTGTAGACCGGACGGTATGATCTTCACAAAAAGTTTCGTCCGGTCTCTATTTCCAGTCCCTAAAGTACTATGCACTACTGCACAGACCGGACTATATGGTTTGATGACCGGACCGTACGTTCACTTTCAGAAATTTGCTGAGACAAGAAAATTCTCCATTTTCCAAGTGCCCTCACTAAACACACAAATAAACACTACACTTGGAATATAGAGGGAACTCTCAAACACTCCTTTTCAAATAGTGGCACTCTATGGCCTTAGAATTTTTGCAAATGCCAAATGAAGAATCGAGCAAATAAGAACCAAGGCAAATAAGAAGCAAATGGGTATGTATGAGCCTTAGTCCATGAACCACGCGAGTAGATTTGACCTCGGAGTTCGTAAGAGCTTGCTCAATGGGCATGAAGCACAATCCTTTCCTTTGGTCACACTTATGGAGATGTAATCTCATATAGAGCATGAGGCAGAAGTATCTCCAAGTGGGATAAGCCTCTTTTGTGTTTCCTATATGATGCATGCAACAAGCATTTTACATATGCATCAAAAGTAAACATGCCATGTGAATGCAAGCAATGTTAAAAATAAGACACAAAGGAAACCTAAAAATGTCATGTTTGAACCCCTCCCAAGCTTACTCCCTATAAGTCATACCCTTGCCTAGAGAGAAGTCAAACCACCATCTCAAGCACTCCCCCTTGCTTATAGCTATCTTGGATGGGTTAGACATTGACTAATTTTTATGTGTTTTTCTTTTAGTTATTTACACATGCATGGATGCAAAGCATACTAGTCACAAAGGAGTCCTAATTACCATGCAATGTAAGAGAAAGAAAAACACACTACAACTACCAAGAACAAACACGGTTACCTCCCTCATGAGTAGATAAGTCGTTGAGGTCCATGTCACTTGTGGTGGACTTCACATGATCTTCATGAAAGCGCTCGGTCCACCACCACCACCATCTAGGTCTTATTCTTGGGCATCCACTTGTACGTAGCCGATCTCTCAAGATCAACAATGCACTTAGGCACCCATATGTTCTTGACCTTCCTCTTCTTGTTTGGTGGTCCCAAGGCCTTAGCTTTCATGTTTCCATCCTTGTTCCTAAAAAGCTTGAAATGTGTGTTCTCATGGAACAAGTTAGTGTTAGGCAAAACAATTTAACTTCTCACCATGTGACAATCTTTAGTGGCGTGGCCATCCATGCAACACCTCTCGCAATATTAGTCGTCAGTGAGAAGGGGTTTGATCCATGCGGGGATGGAATCACTCGTCCCTATGATGTCGATGGTGGCGGGATATGATCCAAGTCCCCGGTGAGAGACATTGTTCACAAGGTTCCTTCCAAGAATCTCCTTGTGAATGGCTCTACCACGTGTGATCCTCTCGAAACCATCCATCACCTTCTTCCTCTCTTCCTTGAGCTTGTGATATTCCTTCAAAACAAATGGTTCAAGAGAAGAAACCTTGACCGAGGTTGAGACCGAGGTTGTTAGTTCATCACATATAGTAGAAGTATCACTCTTAGATGAACTAGAGGAGGGAGAGGCAAGGTTCTCAACATTGATGGCCTTGTAAGTAATCTCAAGGGCCTTGTACTTCTCATGAAGCTCTACATGAGCACCCTTGATTTTGTCATAACTCTTGTTTAGGGCTTCATGAGATGTGACAAGGTCCTTGAGCTCACTCTCAACGTCAACAACATGGTCCTTAGCCATCTTACACTCTTTTCTTACCATGTCCAACATTTTGGACTTCTTGACCGTCATGTCATGGGCTTGCTCAAGCACACTCCACAACTCGGCACACGTGTGCTCCTTGTCATCGCTATCATCGCTGCTCTCACCCTCGCTCTCCCCAAGATGGCTCGCGGCCATGAGGCACGTGGGAGGTGGAGGAAGAGCTCGTGGAGGTGTGGTATTGATCATGGCTAGGCCGACCACTTCTTCATCACTTCAGGAAGAGAACTCATCACTTGAGTTGTCTCTTGTCCACTCTCCAACAAGGGCCTTGCGAGAGAACTTCTTCTTGTAGTCTTGAGCTTTGCCTTTGCCTTTGCTCTTGTATTTTTTGAAGTGTCTCTTCATCTTTTGCTTGGCCTTGGGGTCTTCTTCTTCTTCTTCACTTGAATCTTGTGACTTGAATGCTTCTTTCTTAGGCTTTGGGCACTCTCAGACAAAGTGATTCTTTGAGCCACAATTGTAGCACTTGCCCCTGGACTTGGAAGCAAACTTGTTCTTAAAGAACTTCATCTTCTTCATGAGGAGAGCCAAGTCCTCGGTCAAGTCACCTTCATCATCATCTTCATCATCATCATCCTAAATGACTGCCTTCTTCTTGCTTTTCTTGCTCTTGCTTGATTCTTGCTTGTCAGCCGGTAAAGCAAGGTTGGATGGTTGTGGATCATCCATCCCCATCTGGTAGCTCTCAAAGGCTGTGATCTTGCCAAGTACGTCCTTCATGGTCTTTGTCTTTAGGTCACCTTGCAAGATGAAGGTGATGATGGACTCATACTTGGGATCCTTGAATAGCCTCAAGAATCTTCTTATCACATCAACGGGTTTCATCTTGAAGTCATCCCCAAGAG
The DNA here is from genome assembly GCA_032690845.1 of Eleusine coracana subsp. coracana. NCBI lineage: Eukaryota > Viridiplantae > Streptophyta > Magnoliopsida > Poales > Poaceae > Eleusine > Eleusine coracana. Next base: position 40,550,191 of record CM064428.1, on the reverse strand, counting down.
CATTGATCTCCTCCACTAGTACATGAAAACGAGAATAGATAGTGTTAGCTCTCTCATGTGGCAATCTAGTAAAGTTGTCATACTTGTTCTTTAGCATATAGTATCATTCCTCTTTGACATCACTGGTGCCCTCATGGAGCGCCTGAATCTTAGTCCAGATACCATGTGCTGTGGAATTAGCATCCAACTGAGCAAAAACATCCTTAGAATTGCAAGCAAAAAGAGCATTCTTGGCCTTAGCATTGCACTTAATAAAATCAGACTCAAGTAGGTTCACATCCGCATTGGACTCGTAAGTGACTGACCATATCTCAGAACCAAGGGACTGAAGGTAGGCTTGCATGTGAGCCTCCCAATAAGCATAGTCCTCCCATTGGATATGGGAACACTCCCCGCCTGTCCCGACATCCTTACTTGAGGCGGTGAAGCCTCAAAGTTGAGCACTTGGCTTTGATACCACTTGTAAGGACCGAAGGCGTACCGAGAGGGGGAGGGCGAATCAGTAAGCCGCTCACAAACCCAAATAATACAATTTACACTATTTGAGTCTAACAAGAGAAGCTACCTAAACAATTTTAGTAGGCCAAGACCCTACACATGCTAGTGTTCATGACAAAAGAAAGCACGAAAGCCAAACTGATGAGGACATCACTCCTAAGGATATATGCAACACTCCTCCAATTTTGGACTTGCAAGGTCCAATGACTAGAGCTCGTGCACGACGACTAAATTTAGAGGTGAGCTCGTTCCTACATTCTTCATTATATGTCACTTTTGAGAATGGTTTGCTACCTAATGATTATATTATAATTAGGAACCATAGAGAGGACCAGGAGATGATGGGAGAAGGACTTGGAGACGTGGAGGACCAACAAGGACATGGAAGCCAAGGTGGAGGCCCAACCAAAACCGACTTCGAGTCTGTTTTGGGGCTCAGGACTAGTCTACACTAAAACGGATGCCCAAGACACATACGGACTCGGATTTGGACGTTCTACATATGCACGGAAAGATAAGAAGAAGACCTTTCCAATGCTTCTGGTCTCATATCAAAATTCGTTTGGAATCATCAGGAATTGTCAAAACAAGAGAGAGTCCAGAATCTGTTTCGGTGCTGTGTCGCCTATTTTTGGCCTTTGGGCTTTGTATCTAGTTGAGCCCAAGTAGGGGTGCATCCAGAGGGTCTTGCACGACCCTAGGGTCTTCATATACATCCGCCATCGCACCATTAGGGTTTGGGTTTTTCTTAGATTATTCTGTTCACAACAGTTTCGCCGTCATCACGGTTTGTGAGACCCCAACTTTGTGAGATTCATAATACATCTGCAATTGTGTTGCTTTCTTCTTTGTTCTTGCTTGTGTTCTTGATTCGCAGGCAGGGATTAGCCTTCTTGGTGAGGTCAATCATTTTAGGATGGTTGATAACCAGAGGAGACGTCGTGCTGCAATTGCGGGGTTTAGAACGTGCTGTTCTGAAGCCGGATCGATTTGTGTGTCGCTTCCGACCAAATCAACATATCCAGAACCTTTCAGAAGATCGGGAACCCTTGTCCACATCAAGTGGTAATCAGAGCTTCAGGTGCACTGTCAGGTTCATACTACCCTTAGTTAATTTTGTTTTGTGTTCATCCTATCGTCCACAGAAAAGCCCAAAAAATTTTTTCCCTCCGCCCATAACCACGTGTTTAGCCTTTGCATATTCCAATTTCAGAGTCCGTAGTGTTGAGTTTGTGCCCTAGTTCTTGTTTAGTCGCTGGTTTAGTTTGTGTTTTTGTCGTCAGTAGTGTTTCCCTTGCAACCCTAGCCGCCATCCCCTTCACCATCCTCTGCTTTGTTGGCTTTTTGTGCTAGGGTTGATTCATCGACACACCTAGCCTAGTCCCACCCTAATCCCACCCTGAACACACCATCAACACCCCGAACCAATCCCCACAATTTCCACTTTCCGCTGCATCCACGCCGCCAAAAAAAATCTTACCCGATTCCAAACTCGACCCCTAACCGACTCGGGTTTCTGGAAAACCGACTCCAACCCCCCTTCGGTAAAACGGGCATAACTTTTTGCTCGGTTGTCCGTTTTGGCTGAAATTTTTACAGGAGATTCTTGACTCAACGTTGAGGTGTCCTGTGTGCCCTCGTTAAAAAATTCGAAAAAAATCGGGAAGATAAAGAAAAAATTGATTTAAGTTTACACCCGACGTTTCTTGCAACTTCAAGATTTTCGGTAAGCCACATCCTACCTCTGTTTGAGCTGAAATTTTTTGTGGATTCTCCTCCATTGTTAGTGAATTGGAGAAAAATATCAAAAAAATAAAATCAAAAAAAAGAAATTTGGGATTTCTACTAGTGCTACATCTAGCCCCCTGAAATTTCTGGATTTGGCTGTTTTGCACTTAGCCCCCTGTTATCGCCTGTTGTGCCTTTGTCTCCTTATTTCTACTTTGCTATCACTACTGTTCTAGGACATACTTAGACTTGGGCACTTATTCATCTTTACTATCTGTTTTTGATTTGTGTGCCACTCACATATATATATATTTGGCCTTCCTAGCTCTACATATTTCTTCTGGATAGCACACAGGTTATTTTGTGACCCTTGCAATCGTGGAACACATCTCTCTGGTATCCTTTGCTTTGCTTTTCAGAACTTTGTAAGAGCTCTGTAATGAGTTTCCTTTTGTTGTGTTGAGAGGCACCACTGCTTAGCTGTTTTATAGGGATAACCTTCACTGTTTGTTTCCTGTTTTGGTGTTTGTGATGGTAGGAAGTGACGATGGAGAGATGGCTTCACCCTCACAATTTGCTGAGTGCGTGAGCCAAGAGCAGCTCCAGAAGGCTTTGCAGGCTGCTCAGAGTGATTTGGCAGAGACGATCACTAGAGCCGTTACTGATGCGGTCAGCAAGCTTCACATTGGAGAAAGCATCGAGCGGTTAGAGAAGCAGGTCTCTAAGTTAACCGATCAGGTTGTTGCGTTGGAGACCGCTCCTAAACCCAATAATACGAACACCAATAACAACAACAACGATATTGAAGACGTCCATGATGAAGACACGGTGTATAAGGCTGATGGCACCGTGGATAGGTCAGCTACAAGGACCGCACGATTACAACGTCGTTTGCAACATAATACTCAAGGTATGGGTGGTTTCCACAACTACAACCGTCGTCCACACGGTAACTATGCTCCAGATGACCCGTATGCTAAAATTAAGTTTTCAATTCCTTTGTTTTCGGGTCAGTATGATGGTGATGTTTATCTTGATTGGGAGATGACTGTAGAATAAAAATTTAATGCCCACCTTGTTCCTGAACAACATAGAGTTAGACAAGCTACTAGTGAGTTTAAGGACTTTGCTATTGTTTGGTGGAGTGGTCTAGCTGCTGAAACTGATTTGCCTACTACTTGGGAAGAACTTAAGGTAGCAATGCGTGATCGTTTTGTTCCCCCTTCTTTTTATAGAGAGATTCGTAATAAATTACAATGTTTAGACCAAGGAGATAAAACTATTCAGGAGTATTTTAGTGAGCTTCAGAAGGGTTTGATTCGTTGTGCTGTAGTTGAAAAAGTAGAGGATCAAATTTGTCGCTTTTATTCTGGTTTAAGAAAAGAAATTCAGGACATCCTTGATTATAAAGAATATTATACCCTCACCCAGTGTTTCCAGTATGCTATGCTTGCAGAGAAAGAATCACAGGGACTTTTCCAGGCTTTTGAGGAGCACAGCAAGTCAAGGAACTCCTACCCCCCATGCTCGACGGGGACTTCGGGGCTGCCCAGGCCATCTTTCCGGCCGCCCCCACCAGCAGCTACCAAGGGAACCAGTGTTGTTTCTGCAGCCCCAAGATCAGCCCCTGCACCTTCTACATGCTCAGGTAAACTTTCTGTGCAGGTACCAGCTAGTAGTGCCTCCTCTGTTGCTTCGACAGGGCGCACTACAGGGATTCAGTGCCACCGCTGCTATGGACTTGGTCATGTGCAGAAAGATTGTCCAAGTAGGCGGGCATATATGGCGACGGACGATGGCGGTTACATGAGCACCTCCGATGTGGAGGATGAGGAGGAGGACATAACTGCCACCGGCAGTGACCTCGTCCTTGGAGGCGGAGACACCACAGGATACATGAACATTATTGTTCAACGTGTCCTTAGCACACAAGTTCATCAGCCCGAGATAATGCAGCGCCACTACTTGTTCCAGATTTTCTTCGTCATCAAGAACCACCGAGCACGTGTCATCATTGATGGAGGGAGCTGCAATAACTTGGTGAGTTCTGATGTGGTCAACAAGCTTGCTTTGACCACACGTCCACATCCACATCTGTATTATATTCAGTGGTTAAACGACTCTGGCAAAGCTAAGGTAATACAAACTTGTAGAGTTCCTTTTTTCATTGGTTCTTATGTGGATTCTGTTGATTGTGATGTCGTTCTCTATTAGGAGAAATCGGTCTATTAGCAGGATCAGATATTAGATATATGAATAGAGGGGATTTAGGATGCTTGCCAGCTTGTAATGAAGAAAGAGCCGTAGTCGTTTCCGTGGATGGGGATGTTGCGGTTTGGAAATATGAAGATATTTAATCCAGGGATGTGTAGCAATCAATTGTTATAAAACAATTGAAATCACGCTTTATTTATCCACCATGGAGAATGCTTTCTTTTTTCCCAAGCCAAGTAATGGAGTGTTTCCTTACAAAGAACCCCCCTAGACCCATGCAAGCATGTTCACTTTTATTGGGTGGACCTTGGGAATTTGATAATGATGTTGTACACCATGGTAGAAGTAATAAGTACACTTTTATGCATAAAGGAACTAAAATTACTTTGTTACCAATGACCCCTGCTGAAATTGTACAAACTGATTTAGAAAGAGCTGCTAGTTTGAAAAATAAAGGTCCTGAAATTCAGCAACCTGTTAATTCTAATTCTACACCTAGTAATGTTAATGATTCTTCAAGTTCTAAGGGTGCTGGAATTAAATTACAAGGTCGTTCATGTCTTGCAACAAAATCTGAGCTTGCTGAAATTTCTGATAATGATGATATTTGCTATGCTTTGATATGCAAAGAAGCTTTGTTTTCGCTTGATGATATTGCTTCTAGTGCTGTGTCTTCTGCTGTCACTAACCTTTTGCAGGAGTATGAGGATGTTTTTCCAGCTGAGATACCCCCGAGATTGCCACCTTTGAGAGGGATTGAGCATCAAATTGATTTGATTCCGGGTGCTACTTTGCCAAACCGTGCTGCTAATAGGACCAACCCTAAGGAGACTAAGGAGATACAACGACAAGTTCAAGACCTTTTGGATCGTGGGTATGTTCGTCAATCACTTAGTCCTTGTGATGTTCCTGTACTTTTGGTTCCTATAAAGATGGTACTTGGCGTATGTGTGTAGATTGTAGAGCCATTAATAATATTACTATTAGGTATCGTCATCCTATTCCTAGGCTAGACGACATGCTTGATGAGTTATGTGGTGCTATAATTTTCACTAAAATTGATTTGCGTAGTGGCTACCATCAAATTAGAATGAAACTTGGAGACGAATGAAAAATAGCTGTCAAAACCAAATTTGGACTTGAGGCAATTAGAGAACAATATGCTACTGATGTTGATTTTAAGGATGTATTGCTGCATTGTAAAGAAGGTCGTGCATGGAATAAATTTGTGTTGAATGATGGATTCTTGTTTAGAGCTAACCGCCTATGCATTCCAGTTGGTTCCGTTCGTCTTTTGTTGTTACAGGAGGCGCATGGAGGTGGATTGATGGGTCATTTTGGTGCCAAGAAGATGGAGGATATTTTGGCCACACACTTCTTTTGGCCAAGGATGAGGAAAGATGTTGAGCGCTTTGTTGCTCGTTGCACTACATGTCAAAAAGCTAAGTCTCGCTTGAATCCACATGGTTTATACATGCCACTTCCTGTTCCTTCTATTCCTTGGGCGGATATTTCTATGGACTTTGTTTTAGGACTGCCTAGGACTAAGAGGGGGAGTGATAGTATTTTTGTTGTTGTGGATAGATTTTCTAAGATGGCATACTTTATACCATGTCATAAGACTGATGATGCTAGTTATATTGCTGATCTCTTTTTCAAAGAAATTGTTTGTTTGCATGGTATGCCTTCTACTATTGTTTCAGATTGTGATGCAAAATTCTTGAGTCACTTTTAGCGCACGCTTTGGAATAAGTTGGGTACAAAGTTGTTGTTTTCTACAACTTGTCACCCACAAACTGATGGACAAACTGAGGTGGTGAACCGCACTTTGAGTACTATGTTGAGAGCTATTTTGAAGAAAAATTTGAAGCAATGGGAAGAATGTTTGCCTCATGTTGAGTTTGCATATAATCGGGCAACACATTCTACTACCAAGGTAAGTCCTTTCAAAGTAGTGTATGGTTTTGATCCCCGTACTCCACTTGATATACTTCCTCTACCTATTCATGAGAGAGTTCATGTTCATGCTAAGGAACGTGCTGAATTTATTTTAAAAATGCATCAGACCACTTGACTTAGCATTGAAAAGATCAATGACAAGTATAAAATTGCTGGTAGTAAAGATAGAAAAGAAGTAAAACTTGATGTAGGAGATTTAGTATGGTTACACTTGAGAAAAGATAGATTTTCAGATTTAAGAAAGTCTAAATTAATGCCTAGAGCTGATGGTCCTTTCAAAATATTTGAGAAGATTAATGATAATGCATACAAACTTGAGTTGCCTCCCGAGTTCGGGGTTAGTCCTACTTTTAACATTTCAGATTTGAAACCATACTTGGGAGAAGAGAATGAGCTTGAGTCGAGGACGACTCCATTTCAAGAGGGGGAGGATGATGAGGACATCACTCCTAAGGATATATGCAACACTCCTCCAATTTTGGACTTGCAAGGTCCAATGACTAGAGCTCGTGCACGACGACTAAATTTAGAGGTGAGCTCGTTTCTACATTCTTTATTATATGTCACTTTTGAGAATGGTTTGCTACCTAATGATTATATTATAATTAGGAACCATGGAGAGGACCAGGAGATGATGGGAGAAGGACTTGGAGACGTGGAGGACCAACAAGGACGTGGAAGCCAAGGTGGAGGCCCAACCAAAACCGACTTCGAGTCTGTTTTGGGGCTCAAGACTAGTCTGCACTAAAACGGATGCCCAAGACACATACGGACTCGGATTTGGACGTTCTACATATGCACGGAAAGATAAGAAGAAGAACTTTCCAATGCCTCCGGTCTCATATCAAAATTCGTTCGGAATCAGCAGGAATCGTCGAAACAAGAGAGAGTCCAGAATCTGTTTTGGTGCTGTGTCGCCTGTTTTTGGCCTTTGGGCTTTGTATCTAGTTGAGCCCAAGTAGGTGTGCGTCCAGAGGGTCTTGCATGACCCAGGGTCTTCATATACAGCCGCCATCGCACCATTAGGGTTTGGGTTTTGCTTAGATTATTCTGTTCATAACAGTTTCGCCGTCATCATGGTTTATGAGACCCCAACTTCGTGAGATTCATAATACATCTGCAATTGTGTTGCTTTCTTCTTTGTTCTTGCTTGTGTTCTTGATTCACAGGCAGGGATTACCCTTCTCGGCGAGGTCAATCATTTTAGGACGGTTGATAACCAGAGGAGACGTCGTGCTACGATTTTGGGGTTTAGAACGTGCTGTTCTGAAGCCGGATCGATTTGTGTGTCGCCTCCGACCAAATCAACGTATCCAGAACCTTTTGGAAGATCGGGAACCCTTGTCCACATCACAAACACACTAGCCTATGCAAGCCACAATTCAACCTAGATACTAGATAACACAATTGCAGAATAGTAAAGAGAGGGTCAAGGAATGCCATGATTTTTTCTAAGGTCTCAGAAGGATGGATCCTTCCCCTACTCCTCATTGGACCACTCCCGCCGGAGTTCCGGTCCCTCCCGCCACCATGTGGAGTTCTCGCCCATGAGCCTGCAATCACTCCTCGAGTAAAGACACGGTGTGCGTCACCGATGCACAAAGCACAAGCTCGCCTTCCTAGGGAACTTGCCAGACTCCCCGAGCCGACACGGGTGCTCACTAGCGATGCCCCTTTCAACAGCGGGCTCAAACCATGTACAAACGCGTGACGGCCTTCACAATGAACTATGATAGGCTCGATCACCGACACCTAACTAGTGTAGGTCTCACCATAGACCAAGAGTAACAATCTAGATCACACCCCAAGGACACCTTAGCCTTAGGTGTGCAAGATGCTCAAGTTACTCTCTATTAGCACTCTAAAGATATGCAATATCTCCTCCTAGTGCTCTCCTCTTTTCCTCTTGGACCTTACCAAATGCTCTCAGGTATTCCACTGGCCAAGAGAGGTCACAAAGACCCCAGCAACAAAGTTATATAGGCTCCCAACCTCAATCTAGTCGTTGCTCCACGAAATCAGCTTTCTGGGCCTACTGATCATAGAGTCCGATCACTGCCTGACCGGACCGTCCAGTCACTACAACACAGTGCACCAACTGCTTTGACCACTGCTGATTCCTCTGCTGATCGGATCATACGGTCACCTGACCGGACTGTCCGCTCTGATTCTCTCTCTAGTCCAGAAACATTTTAGCGCTGGCTTCCTTTCTGCCCTATGCAAGCTCTATTGACGGATCGTCCGGTCAGTAGACTGGATCATCCGGTCTGTGTAGGCTCTGGCACAGACGATTCCTCGTTCCCCGCTAAAAGTCCCAGACAAGTCCCCATAGTGACCGTACAGTCCGGTGACCTCTGACCCCTCTGTCCGATCTCTATGTCTAGAAGCTAAAACTTGTCGTCCTCGCTTTACTTCATTTCCCGGCTTCTCCGAATATCTCCTTGGCTTCTCCACTGATAACTAATGCCTGTGATTTCACCGAGCAACCTTGCATATCACCGACTAGACATGACCTAAGAGAATGACCTAGACCCCCTTGAAAGTCCAGTTTTTCCTATGGACTCAAAGCCCTAACAACTGGAAAAGTGTACCCGACACTTGCACCATAGCTTGTTTTCCGCTTTGATCCATCTTCATCAACCCTTGGACTCTATCAAGTTCACAAGCCTCCATGCTTATCGTCATTGTCATCAATCGCCAAGGCAACCATCATCCATATGATTTGTAATAGAGTTTAGAGATGATTCCTGCATAGACAACACTCATGTAGATATTAGCCCACAATTTCATAGTTGTCATCTATCACCAAAACATTCATACGTTGGGGATCCAATCATCAATGGTCATGAAGCTTACAAGCTTACCACAACTCCAAAGAAGACTTGGGAACTGAAGAAGACTCTATTCTAAGACTAAGTCCACTAAAACTAGAGAGTAACTCAAAATATAAAGAATGATGCTTCTAAGTGTATGTTGAGGAGTGAAGCCACACCCTTCTATTTATAGGGGTCCAAAGGCGGTTCTGAGGTCAGTAACTCCCATCCTAAGGAGGACAACCGCCTTTGGAGAGTCGGTGGGGAACCACCAGTGGAAGCTGAGCCCTAGTGCCCCCCTGCTCTTTTGGCGCATGTTGGTATTTCTTAACGTCGCATCAAGAGTATCACTATTCCTAGTACGGCGCCACAAATATTTTTTGGCGTTTGTTATGCTTTAAGAATAATGTGAATTAATCCGCAAGCGCACAGAACACCATTGAAGCATTTCACCCGAGAGTATTCCAAGATATCATATTTATTTCCACAGGGAAGCTAGGCATAAGATTATCTCGGCTTAACAAAGATATGACTAAAGAATAATTCAAACCAACCAAAAATTGGAATAAGGATAATCAACGATAGACTAGGGTAGTAACACAGATGAAATCCACACTAAGATAAATAAAGTTAACGGTTAAGCTAGCCGGGAGGACAGCGAGTCTAAGTCTATGATTCCTAAAAAGTATACCTTCCTAATACATCAAAGTCAAGCGTCAAATCCTAGTTACTCAGGTTAAGTGCTTACACCAATTTCTTGGTATAGGCTCGAGCCTTTCACCTATTAGCTCACTTCGGGGCACGAAAAAATTCCACTAATATGGGTCGGTAACTAGCATATGTACAAGTGGGTACGCTATTGCTAGACAACCCTGACTAAGACGACCCGAACGTGGTGGATTACTAAAGGGACGGACAGGACTGTCACCACCTGCCGCCTACAGCGCAGCCCATGGGGACAAATACAAATCCAGCTAGCGTTAACTTAGGCACCGCGCCTACGCCTTCACTAGATATTCTTCCGTTGATCGAGCGGAAGAATAGCCGGGAAATAACCAAGTCTAAGTCTCAGAAAGAACTAAATTTAATTAAATCCTAGCCGAGAAATCCGTGAACTACGCAACAATGTTTCTTCTCGATAATTGTAACTTGAGGAAGTGACTAAATTAAAATAAATAGTTGACAAGATATAAATGGGAAAATAATTATATTGATAATGGATAAGTCTTACAAAGGAGAAAAGATACAAGAGGGCTCATACAAAGACTCTGAGATGATTCCGGAATTCCGAGCGATGCTCTCAACTAGACTCTAACTCCCGACTAACTAACCTATTCTACATTGTAGCACCAGTAGTAGGAAATGAACTCCTTGATGTGTTGCTTGATGATTTTCTCTTGAATTCTCCACTATTTATAGGTGGCAATGGGTTGGGAGGTATTTGTAGGTCAAGTGGAGCTGGTGGGCCAAAGTCGGTCCGTCGGGGGCCACATGATTTTATCGGTTTGGCACTGCTTTGTCTTGGACGCTTCAGATGATCTTGTAGAGTCGGTGTCTTGGTTGGTTTGTGCCGTTTCGTGGATTTGGGCCGGTAGGCCTAGTGCGTCGGGCGGTCTTGGGTTAGTGCTCATCAACTCTTCATTTTGGGGCCGAGAGGCCTCATGGGCTGGCAACCCCGGGTGGCCAACCCAGGCCGGGCAGCAGCCCAGGCAGGCTGGCATGCTAGGCCGGGTGGTGGCTTAGGCCGAGCGGCGACCCCCTCCGGGTCGCCTCATCACTTCTCTCGGTTAGGCCATTTGTTGGCCTCTTTTCCGTAGCCATATTTCATCACTTTTGGTCCGGTAGGAGAAAACATCATCATGGTGGAGTGTTTTGTAGAATCGACCAGGTCCAATGATCAGCCTGATAGTGACTCTGGTTTGATCAGCCGGGTGGCTGATTTCAACCTTATACGACCCAGTCAGCCGGGTCCTGATTTCAGCCGTTATGACCCTATCGGCAGGTCCTGATTTCAGCCATTATGACCCTATCGGCCGGTGGAAAACGACTATTTTATAGTGGTGATCAGCCGACGGGGTGTTTCTTTATGATTTCGAATACTTTGGCCCTTTTGTACCTGCAAACACATATTTCACCAAAACTCGTGGAACTTTATTAGTTTAAGCAAATATTTATTAAATTTTGGTCTTTTCCTTGCATTTCCCGACCGGTTGGTGGCCGATATTGTGTTTTATGGGCCACCAACACCTCCCCAAGCTTAAACCTTTGCTTGTCCCGAGCAAATTAAAACTTAGAAGTAATGGATCAGGAGTTGCTTCAATATTAGAGCCTCTGTGAGGATCAAGTGCACAAACACATACTCCAACACAAATGGGTAAGTGTAAACCAGCACAACATGGTCACTAAGTCATTCTCATTGTAGAGCGGGGCTTATTGGTATTTTATAACCTTGTCATTAGCGGTTGAAGTCTAGAATGGCTAGCTTTGACTTTGTCATACAATCTCCTACTTGATCATGAGTCCAAAGTTTTTATAATGCTGCATAAGGTTGAAAAATCTTCCCTCTTGGTGAAATCTCCCACTAGGACTCTCATCTCTCAAAGAGTGTGTTTCCTTACCAAGTGCTCATCCTACATTCTAAAAGCTTGACTTGTGATGAGGACATCACTCCTAAGGATATATGCAACACTCCTCCAATTCTGGACTTGCAATGTCCAATGACTAAAGCTCGTGCACAACGACTAAATTTAGAGATGAGCTCATTCCTACGTTCTTCATTATATGTCACTTTTGAGAATGGTTTGCTACCTAATGATTATATTGTAATTAGGAACCATAGAGTGGACCAGGAGATGATGGGAGAAGGACTTAGAGACGTGGAGGACCAGCAAGGTCGTGGAAGCCAAGGTGGAGGCCCAACCAAAACCGACTTCAAGTCTGTTTTGGGGCTCAGGATCAGTCTGCACTAAAATGGATGTCCAGGATGCATACGGACTTGAATTTGGACGTTCTACATATGCACCGAAAGATAAGAAGAATACCTTTCCAATGCCGCCGGTCTCATGTCCAAATTCATCCTGAGTCATCGGAAATCATGAAAACAAGAGAGGGTCCAAAATCTGTTTCGGTGCTGCGTCGCCTGTTTTTGCCCTTTGGGCTTTGTATCTAGTTGAGCCCAATTACGGATGTGTCCAGAGGGCCTTGCACGACCCTAGGATCTTCATATACAGCCGCCGCCACACAATTAGGGTTTGGGTTTTGCTTAGATTATTCTGTTCATAACAGTTTTGCCGTCATCATGGTTTGTGAGATCCTAACTTCATGAGATTCATAATACATCTGCAACTTCATGCCCTGTGTGCCCTCATCAAAAAATTCAAAAACCATCGGGAAGATAAAGAAAAAATTCATTCAAGTTTAAACCCGACGTTTTCTGCAACTTTAGGATTTTCTATAGGCCACATCCTAGCTCTATTTGAGCTGAAATTTTCTGTGGATTCTCCCCCATTGTTAGTGAGTTGGACAAAAATATCAAAAAAAATAAGAAATTTGGGATTTCTACTATTGCTACATCTAGCCCCCTGAAATTTCTGTATTTGGCTGTTTTGCACTTAGCCCCCTGTTATCACTTGTGTGCCTTTGTCTCCTTATTTCTACTTTGCTATCACTACTGTTCTAGAACATACTTAGACCAACAACTAGGGACAAGTTACTTGGGCACTTATTCAGCTTTACTATCTGTTTTTGATTTGCGAGCCACTCACATATATATATTTGGTCTTTCCTAGCTCTACATATTTCTTCTGGACAGCACATAGGTTATTTTGTGACCCTTGCAATCATGGAACACATCTCCCTGGTATCCTTTGCTTTGCTTTTCAGAACTTTGTAAGAGCTTTGTAAGGAGTTTTCTTTTGTTGTGTTGAGAGGCACCACTACTTAGCAGTTTTGTAGGGATAACCTTCACTGTTTGTTTCCTATTTTGGTGTTTGTGATGGCAGGAAGTGACGATGGATAGATGGCTTCACCCTCACAATTTGCTGAGTGCGTGAGCCAAGAGCAGCTCCAGAAAGCTTTGCAGGCTGCTCAGAGTGATTTGGCAGAGACGATCACCAGAGCCGTTACTGATGCGGTCAGCAAGCTTCACATTGGAGAAAGCATCGAGCGGTTGGAGAAGCGGGTCTCTAAGTTAACCGATCAGGTTGTCGCGTTGGAGACCGCTCCCAAGACCAATGATACGAATACCAATAACAACAACGTTGAAGACGTCCATGATGAAGACACGGTGTATAAGGTTGATGGCACCATGGATAGGTCAGCTACAAGGACCGCAAGATTACGACGTCATTTGCACCGTAATACTCAAGGTATGGGTAGTTTCCATAACTACAATCATCGTCCACACGGTAACTATGCTCCGGATGACCCGTATGCTAAAATTGAGTTTTCAATTCCTTTGTTTTCGGGTCAGTATGATGGTGATGTTTATCTTGATTGGGAGATGACTGTAGAACAACATAGAGTTAGACAAGCTACTAGTGAGTTTAAGGACTTTGCTATTGTTTGGTGGAGTGGTCTTGCTGTAGAAACTAATTTGCCTACTACTTGGGAAGAACATAAGGTAGCAATGCATGATCATTTTGTTCCTCCTTCTTTTTATAGAGAGATTCATAATAAACTGCAGCGTTTAGAACAAGGAGATAAAACTATTCAGGAGTACTTTAGTGAGCTTTAGAAGGGTTTGATTTGTTGTGCTATAGTTGAAAAAGTAGAGGATTAGATTTGTCACTTTTATTCTGGTTTAAGAAAAGAAATTCAGGACATCCTTGATTATAAAGAATATTATACCCTCACCCAGTGTTTCCAGTATGCTATGCTTGTAGAAAAAGAATCACAGGGACTTTTCCAGGCTTTTGAGGAGTACAGTAAGTCCAGAAACTCCTACCCCCCCCCCCCACGCTCGACGGGGAGTTCGGGGCTGCCCAGGCCATCTTTCCGGCCGCCCCCACCAGCAGCTACCAAGGGAACTAGTGTTGTTTCTGCAGCCTCAAGATCAGCCAGCACCTTCTTCACGCTCAAGTAAAAATTTTGTGCATGTACCAGCTAGTAGTGCCTCCTCTGTTGCTTCGATGGGGTGCACTACAGGGATTCAGTGCCACCGTTGCCATGGACTTGGTCATGTGCATAAAGATTGTCCAAGTAGGCGGGCATATGTGGCGACAGACGATGGCGGTTACAAGAGCACCTCTGATATGGAGGATGAGGAGGAGGACGTTGCTGCCACCAGCGGTGACCTCGTCCTTGGAGGTGGAGACACCATGGGATACATGAACATTATTGTTCAGCGTGTCCTTAGCACACAAGTTCATCAGCCCGAGACGATGCAGCGCCACAACTTGTTCTAGATTTTCTTCGTCATCAAGAACCGCCGAGCACGTGTCATCATTGATGGAGGGAGCTGCAATAACTTGGTGAGTTCTGATGTGGTCAACATGCTTGCTTTGACCACACGCCCACATCTACATCTATTCTACATTCAGGGGTTAAACGACTCTAGAAAACCTAAGGTAATTCAAACATGCAGAGTTCCTTTTTCCATTGGTTCTTATGTGGATTCTGTTGATTGTGATGTCATACCCATGCAAGCATGCTCACTTTTATTTTGTAGACCTTGGGAATTTGATAATGATACTGTACACCATGGTAGAAGTAATAAGTACACTTTTATGCATAAAGGAACTAAAATTACTTTGTTTCCAATGACCCCTGCTGAAATTGTACAATCTGATTTAGAAAGAGCTGCTAGTTTGAAAAATAAAGGTCCTGAAATTCAACAACCTATTAATTCTAATTCTACACCTAGTAATGTTAATGATTCTTCAAGTTCTAAGGGTGCTGGAATTAAATTACAAGGTCGTTCATGTCTTGCAACAAAATATGAGCTTGCTGAAATTTCTGATAATGATGATATTTGCTATGCTTTGATATGCAAACAAGCTTTGTTTTTGCTTGATGATATTGCTTCTAGTGCTTTGCCTCCTGCTGTCACTAACCTTTTGCAGGAGTATGAGGATGTTTTTCCAGCTAAGATACCCTCGGGATTGCCACCTTTGGGAGGGATTGAACATCAAATTGATTTGATTCTGGGTGCTACTTTGCCAAACCGTGCTGCTTATAGGACCAACCCTGAGGAGACTAAGGAGATACAATGACAAGTTCAAGACCTTTTGGATGGTGGGTATGTTCATCAATCACTTAGTCCTTGTGTTGTTCCTGTACTTTTGGTTCCTAGGAAAGATGGTACTTGGCGTATGTGTGTAGATTGTAGAGCCATTAATAATATTACTATTAGGTATCGTCATCCTATTCCTAGGCTAGATGACATGCTTGATGAGTTATGTGGTGCTATAATTTTCACTAAAATTGATTTGCATAGTGGCTACCATCAAATTAGAATAAAACTTGGAGATGAATGGAAAACAGCTTTCAAAACCGAATTCAGATTATATGAGTGGTTAGTAATGCCTTTCGGTTTAACTAATGCACCTAGTACTTTCATGCGTTTGATGAATGAGGTTTTAAGAGCTTTCATTGGCAAATTTGTGGTAGTTTACTTTGATGATATCTTGATTTATAGCAAATCCAGGAATGAACATATGAATCATTTGCGTGCAGTTTTTGATGCTTTACAAGATGCACATTTATTTTGTAACCTTGAGAAGTGCACCTTTTGCACAGATCGAGTCTCTTTTCTTGACTATGTTGTGACTCCACAGGGAATTGAGGTGGATGAGGCGAAGATTGAAGCCATCAAGAGCTGGCCTATACCAAAAACTATCAAACAGGTGAGGAGTTTTCTTGGTCTTGCAGGTTTCTACTGCCGCTTTGTCAAAGATTTCAGCACCATTGCTGCACCTTTGCATGAGTTGACAAAGAAGGGCGTTGATTTCCATTGGGGTAAGTTACATCATGAGTCTTTTGATTCTTTGAAGGATAAACTTACACATGCACCATTGCTACAATTACCTAATTTTGATAAGATTTTTGAGCTTGAATGTGATGCTAGTGGTATAGGCATTGGTGGTGTTTTGATGCAAGATAGTAAACCTGTTGCATACTTTAGTGAGAAAATTACTGGGCCTGTTTTGAATTACTCCACGTACGATAAGGAATTGTATGCACTTGTATGTTCTTTAGAGACATGGCGTCATTATTTGTTGCCCAAAGAATTTGTTATTCATTCTGATCATGAATCACTTAAGTATATTCGTTCTCAATGTAATTTGAACCGTAGACATGCTAAATGGATTGAGTTTATTGAGTCTTTTCCTTACATTATTAAACATAAGAAAGGGAAGGATAATGTGATCCCTGATGCTTTATCTAGGCGCTATACTTTCTTGTCTCAACTTGATTGTAGAATTTTTGGACTTGAGGTAATTAAAGAACAATATGCTGCTGATGCTGATTTTAAGGATGTATTGCTGCATTCTAAAGAAGGTCGTGCATGGAACAAATTTGTGTTGACTGATGGATTCTTGTTTATAGCTAAGCGCCTATGCATTCCAGTTGGTTCTGTTCATCTTTTGTTGTTACAGGAGGCGCATGGAGGTGGATTGATGGGTCATTTTGGTCCCAAGAAGATGTAGTATATTTTGGCCACACACTTCTTTTGGCCAATGACGAGGAAAGATGTTGAGCGCTTTGTTGCTCACTACACTACATGTCATATCATGTTCCTTCTATTCCTTGAATCCACATGGTTTATACATGCCATATCATGTTCCTTCTATACCTTGGGCGGATATTTCTATGTACTTTGTTTTAGGACTGCCTAGGACTAAGAGGGGGAGTGATAGTATTTTTGTTGTTGTGGATAGATTTTCTAAGATGGCACACTTTATACCATGTCATAAGACTGATGATGCTAGTTATATTGTTGATCTCTTTTTCAGAGAAATTGTACGTTTGCATATGGTATGCCTTCTACTATTGTTTCAGATCGTGATGCAAAATTCTTGAGTCACTTTTGGCACACGCTTTAGAATAAGTTGGGTACAAAGTTGTTGTTTTCTACCACTTGTCACCCACAAACTGATGGACAAACTGAGGTGGTGAACCGCACTTTGGGTACTATGTTAAAAGCTATTTTGAAGAAAAATTTGAAGCAATGGGAAGAATGTTTGCCTAATGTTGAGTTTGCATATAATCGGTTAACATATTCTACTACCAAGGTAAGTCCCTTCAAGGTAGTGTTTGGTTTTGATCCACGTACTCCACTTGATATACTTCCTCTACCTATTCATGAGAGAGTTCATGTTGATGCTAAGGAGCGTGCAAAATTTATTTTGCAAATGCATGAGACCACTAGACTTAGCATTGAAAAGATGAATGACAACTATAAAATTGCTGGTAGTAAAGGTAGAAAAGAAGTAAA
Organism: Eleusine coracana subsp. coracana; assembly: GCA_032690845.1. NCBI lineage: Eukaryota > Viridiplantae > Streptophyta > Magnoliopsida > Poales > Poaceae > Eleusine > Eleusine coracana. The sequence goes on along the minus strand of CM064428.1, from coordinate 40,532,542 downwards.
ACTTGATGTAGGAGATTTAGTATGGTTACATTTGAGAAAGGATAGATTTCCAGAATTGAGAAAGTCTAAATTAATGCCTAGAGCTGACGGTCCTTTCAAAATAATTGAGAAGATTAATGATAATGCATACAAACATGAGTTGCCTCCCGAGTTCGGAGTTAGTCCTACTTTTAACATTTCAGATTTGAAACCATACTTGAGAGAAGAGGATGAGCTTGAGTCGAGGATGACTCCACTTCGAGAGGGGGAGGATGATGAGGACATCACTCCTAAGGATACATGCAACAGTCCTCCAATTCTAGACTTGCAAGGTCTAATGACTAGAGCTCGTGCATGACGACTAAATTTAGAGGTGAGCTCGTTCCTACGCTCTTCATTATATATCATTTTTGAGAATGGTTTGCTACCTAATGATTATATTGTAATTAGGAACCATGGAGAGGACCAGGAGATGATGGGAGAACGACATGGAGACGTGGAGGACCAGGAAGGACGTCGAAGCCAAGGTGGAGGCCCAACCAAAACCGACTTCGAGTCTGTTTCGGGGCTCAGGACCAGTCTGCACTAAAACGGATGCCCAGGACGCATACAGACTCGGATTTGGGCGTTCTACATATGCACAGAAAGATAAGAAGAAGAGCTCTCCAATGCCACCGGTCTCATGTCAAAATTCATCCGGAGTCATCAAGAATCGTTGAAACAAGAGAGGGCCCAGAATCTGTTTCGGTGCTGCGTCACCTATTTTTGGCATTTGGGCTTTGTATCTAGTTGAGCCTAATTAGGGGCGCGTCCAGAGGGTCTTGCACAATCCTAGGATCTTCATTTATAGCTGCCGCCACACCATTAGGGTTTAGATTTTGCTTAGATTGTTTTGTTCATAACAGTTTCATCGTCATCATGGTTTATGAGACCCCAACTTCGTGAGATTCATTATACATCTGCAATTGTATTGCATTCTTCTTTGTTCTTTCTTGTGTTCATCATTCGTAGGTAGGGATTAGCCTTCTTGGTGAGGTCAATCATTTTAGGATAGTTGATAACCAGAGGAGACGTCGTGCTGCGATTGCGAGGTTTAGAACGTGCTGTTCTGAAGCCGGATCGATTTATGTATCGCCTCCGACCAAATCAACATATGCAGAACCTTTTGGAAGATCGGGAACCCTTGTCCACATCAACTTGGATGTAGATCTTGGTAGGAGGGCACATCTAGCATGCATATATTCTTGAGTTAGGAGATGGTCCTTGCAAAAAAACTTTGCACTTCCTCATTCCAATCATTTAGAAATAATGTCCAGGGGAGAGGGAGAGAATGGACTCAAGCGAAGGAGTGGGCTAGCACTGATGCAAAAGTCTTGGGTACAAATTAGTCCCAAAGGACTGGATTTTTGTGCTAGAGTGAAAAGATGGTTCTTTATTTTTCTCAAAGATATTTTTGAACCTTGAAACTTTTTGATATTGTACATCCATGAGAGCTGATAAAGTTTTCTTTCTTTCTTTTTTTTCTTTGTTTCTTTCTTTCAACTCTCATGGTGTAGGGAAGCTAATTTAATGGTTCAAATATTTTTTTGCACACTTTTTCTAAGCATTTATTAAGGAGAACCCAAATCTTTCTTTTAGGATCAAAGTTTCGCAAAAGGAAAGATTTTTAGCTGGCATGCTTCGTGAAGTAGATGCTTGAATCCGAAGTGGAGACCACGTAACCAAGCATGATTAGTTGAGAACTCAAAGATAACGTGAAGGAAAATGATTGGCTTTGGATGTGCATGTCCCTCATAAGGATCAAATCCTAACTGAACTCAATGCACACATAGATGGCATGAAAGTGGGTTTGTAATTAATACTTGGCCATGGTAGGAATTTTTCTATCATAGGGAAAATGTGCATCAAGTAGGGGGTTTTTATTGCAGCATGGTTTTGAAAGAAATCATTGGACTCTAATCACGAGGAAATCATATACTCATCCAAAACGTGCCATACCATAAACTCCAACAACTAGACTTGGTGTTTTAGTAGCCATTTTGCACCCACTAGAACATAGAGGGACTAGCGTTATCATCATGTCGATCAACCACCGCCCGCAAAAATGAGGAGTAGAGGTTGTATACTGGAGACTAAAAATGAGCTAATAAAGCAACTATTCTTCATTTCCATAGGCAAGGTAGAGACTAAGTTCTCCAATTTTATTCATAATGGGAAATATTCTTGTTCTTTTTGGCTATGCAAATTTTTATGGTTTTCCTTGAAAGAAAATAATATTTTTGTGTTTTTCTCATCAAAACTAAAAATCTTTTTAGAATTTTCTTAATTGGCTACTCAACTACAGAAGGATGGCGAGAGGGTAGAACAGATGACGCACCTTGTTTCGCGTACCTCCCCAAGCTTAGGTCTTTGCAATACTTAAGCTTAGATGGTGTTCACTACTGTAAGGTTCATGACCATTGAGGTCACCCCAAGATATGATGTTTTGGTGATGAATAACAAACATGAAATGTGACTAATATCTACACGAGTGTTGTTCGTGTAGGAAACCTCTTCTACCTTATGATGATTGTCAATGGCGGCCTTGGCGATTGATGACAATGACCACAAGCATAGAGGCTTGTGAACTTGATGGAGTCCAAGAGTTGATGAAGATGGATCAAAGTGGAGAACAAGCTATGGTGTAAGTGTTGGCTACACTTGCCTAGCTGTTAAGGCTTTGAGTGATGAGGACATCACCCTTACGGATACACCCAGCACTCCGCCAACCAAAATACAAGTTCATGCACGACAACTGAATTTATGGGTGAGCTTGTTCCTAATGATTCCTTTATGTGATTTTGAGAATAGATTGCTACCTAATGAATTAATTGTTGTTAGAAACCATGGAGATGATGATGAGATAGCTGGAGAGGTGATTGGAGACGTGATGGGCCAGCAAGGACGTCCAAGCCAAGGTGGAGGCCCAATAAAAACCGACTTCGAGTCTGTTTTGGAGCCCAGGACCAGTCTGCACTAAAACGGATGTCCAGGACGCATACGGACTCGGATTTGGACGTTCTATATATGCCTGGAAAGATAACGAAAAGCCCTTTCCAACCCAACTGGTCCCATGTCAAAATTCTTCCCGAGCCGTTGGCAATCGCCGAAACAATTCGACTTCCAGAATCTGTCCTGGTGCTGCGACACCGTAATCGGTCTTTGGGCCATGTATGGAGTTGAGCCCACTTAGGGCTGCGTCCAGGGGGTCTTGCACGACCCTAGGGTCCTCATATACAGCCGTCGCCTCTTCATTAGGGTTTGGGTTTTGCTTAGATCAATTCTGTTCATAAACAGTTTCGCCGTTCATCGGTTTGTGAGACCCCAACTTCGAGAGTTTAATCATACATCTGCAATTGTGTTGCATTCTTCGTTGTTCTTGCTTGTGTTCTTCATTCGCAGGCAGGGATTAGCCTTCTCGGCGAGGTCAATCATCTTTTGGACGGTTGATAACCAGAGGAGACGTCGTGCTGCGATTGCGGGGTTTAGAACGTGCTGTTCTGAAGCCGGATCGATTTGTGTGTCGCCTCCGACCAAATCAACTTACCAAGAACCTTTCGGAAGATCGGGAACCCTTGTCCACATCAAGTGGTAATCAGAGCTTCAGGTACACCGTTAGGTTAGCCGTTATCCTTGTTATTTTGTTCAATCCTAGAGTCCAGAAAATTGCCCTACAAAAATATTTGTTCGTCGTGTTTCCGCTGTCCTACACCCCCCTTGTGCCTTGCAATTTTCAGTTTAGTTTGCTTCTCTAAATTTTAGTCCCTACAAGGTCATTGTATTGTTGGTCTAGTACTTGTTCTTTGGTCTTGTTTGAGTCGTGTGTGTCCTTGTTCATAGACAATCAAGAAAAAAAATCAGATTGTTGCACACATTGAGAGAATAGTACTGCTGGAATTATTTGCACTAAATATTTATTTAACATCTAGCCTTCTATTTTTTGTGTGCAAAAGAAACTTAGAGTGTTTTCTGTTGCACGTTGCTCCTTGAGTCAAGAGATTGCTGCACGTTGTTGCATATGAGAATTGTCGGTTCAGTTCTACATGTACATCTATTCCTTACGTAAGAGTGCAAAAAAGAAAGTTTAGGTTTTTTCTTTGTGCTATAAATTTCGCAACTCTTGCTGCAGTTCTATGTCAAAAAAATCATGAAATAAGTAAAAGGCAAAGAGGTGCTGAAAAAAAAATAAGAAGAAAAAGCCGCACCTATAACAAAAGAAAAAAAACGAAAGGAGAAGAGAAAAAAATTCAGAATTGCTTGCAGCCTTTGTGTCCTTTGTTGAGCCATTTGCTTGCTTGCTTGAACTAGGTCCGAGACAAGTTTAGGCCAGTGACATAGACTAGCTTGGGACTATTATTCAGTTTTGCAATTTCTGAATTGAAATTTTGCTAATCCTTGCTACTATAAATTGCCTACCTAGCTCCACATATATCCTTCTGAATAGGCACAGAACTTTGGACCCTCGCAATCATCGGATCACACTCTCCAAGGTATCCTCTGTTTTGCTACTAAGAATCTTGTAAGAACTCAGTTAGGTGCTGTCATTTGCTTGTTGAGAGTTTCCACCGTGATCAAACAGTGGTGATAGGAAAATATACTCTTGTGTGTTTTCTTGTTTTCTATTAACAATGATAGGTTACAACACCGATGGTGATGAGTCGATGGTGTCAAATGAGGTTGATACAAGTGTTGTAGCACAACGAGTGTTTAGTTCTCAAATGGAGAAGGTAGAGCAAAATCAACTGAACAACTTGTTTCAGACTCACTTTGTTGTGAAGGATCGACGTTGTCGTGTCATCATTGATGGAGAGAGTAGCAACAACATCGCAAGCTTGGAATTGGTCGAGAAGCTCGGCTTGACCACACAGCCACACCCGTGTCCATACTACATCCAATGGGTAAATTCTTGTGGTAAGATAAAGGTAGATAAAATTGCACGCATTGAATTTTTTATTGGTTCTTATAAGGATTATGCAGATTTTGATATAGTGCCTATGCAAGCGTGTCATTTGTTATTGAGTAAGCCTTGGATTTGTACAAATAATGCTTTGCACAATACCATTGCTAATACCTATTCATTTAAATACAATGGTAGAAGAGTTACTCTTAAACCTATGTCTGCTGCTGAAATTTTAGAAGAGGATCAACAAAGACTTGAGAGAAGAAAGAATGAACCATTTAGGAAAGAATGGACTACTTCAAATGTTGCAACACTTACATCAAAATCTGAATTAGATGATGAACATATTTCCTTGCCTCTTGTTGCAACTAATACATTTCAGGTTCTACACAAAGAAGAGGATAGTGTGAAAGATGAAGAACATGTTGTTGTTTCAGGTAAGAGCTTTCTTGATGTGATGAATTGTTCCAACAATCTTGTTGTATTGGAACCTTATCTTTATTTGCCTTTGCCACAAGTTGATTTATCTACTGATCCTTGTGATAAAGAGGAGTTGTGTGCCACTGCTTCACTTATACCATTGCCACAACAAATGAACAAGATTGATGTTTTTGCTTATGATTCACCTACCAGTGCTGAAATAAAACATTTGATTTTAATAACATGTGAAAAGAATGAGCAGAAATTATTGTCTTCTCTAAATACTTTGGGTTATATTGAATTTGATGTTCTTTGTGATCTAAATACCATGGAGAAGCAAATCTTTTCTCAAACTGAATTGACTTTACTAACAAGAAATAAATTTTATGCTATAGGAAACTATGATCATAGAGGTGTATTTATGGTGCATAAAGTTTATATTTGCTCAAACATGAATACTCCTTGTGTTGTACAACCAAATGATGAACTAGAAAACTGCAATAACAATTACCATGTCATGTCATGTTTTTCTAGTGTTTTTAAGATCAAACATTGTCTACCTTGTGATAAGAGTGAGAATGATGCTCATATTGCTGACCAAGTTTTCAAAGAGATTATTAATTTGCACGGAATGCCTTTTACTGTAGATTCTCATTGTGATGACAAATTTCATAATGCATATAAATATGAGTTGCATCCCAAGTTTGGGAATAGTTCCACAATTAATATTTCAGATTTGAGACCATACATGGGAGAAAGAGATGAGCTCGAGTCGAGGACGACTCTAATTCAAAAGGGGGAGAATGATGAGGACATCACCCTTACGGATACAACCAGCACTCCGCCAACCAAAATACAAGTTCATGCGCGACAACTGAATTTATGGGTGAGCTTGTTCCTAATGATTCCTTTATGTGATTTTGAGAATAGATTGCTACCTAATGAATTAATTGTTGTTAGAAACCATGGAGATGATGATGAGATAGCTGGAGAGGTGATTGGAGACGTGATGGGCCAGCAAGGACGTCCAAGCCAAGGTGGAGGCCCAATCAAAACCGACTTCGAGTCTGTTTCGGAGCCCAGGACCAGTCTGCAGTAAAACGGATGTCCAGGACGCATACGGACTCGGATTTGGATGTTCTATATATGACTGGAAAGATAACGAAAAGCCCTTTCCAACCCAACTGGTCCCATGTCAAAATTCTTCCCGAGCCGTTGGCAATCGTCGAAACAATTCGACTTCCAGAATCTGTCCTGGTGCTGCGACACCGTAATCGGTCTTTGGGCCATGTATGGAGTTGAGCCCACTTAGAGCTGCGTCCAGGGGGTCTTGCACGACCCTAGGGTCCTCATATACAGCCGTCGCCTCTTCATTAGGGTTTGGGATTTGCTTAGATCAATTCTGTTCATAAACAGTTTCGCCGTTCATCGGTTTGTGAGACCACAACTTCGAGAGTTTAATCATACATCTGCAATTGTGTTGCATTCTTCGTTGTTCTTTCTTGTGTTCTTGATTCGCAGGCAGGGATTAGCCTTCTCGGCGAGGTCAATCGTCTTTTGGACGGTTGATAACCAGAGGAGACGTCGTGCTGCGATTACGGGGTTTAGAACGTGTTGTTCTGAAGCCGGATCGATTTGTGTGTCGCCTCCGACCAAATCAACTTACCAAGAACCTTTCGGAAGATCGGGAACCCTTGTCCACATCATTGAGTCCATAGGAAAAACTGGACTATCAACGGGGTCTAGGTCATTCTCTTAAGTCATGTCTAGTCGGTGATGTGCAAGGTTGCTTGGTGAAATCACATGCACTAGGTGACACTAGAGAAGCCAAGGAGCTGTTCGGAGAAGCCGGGAAACAAAGTCAAGTGAGGATGACAAAAGTTTCACCTTCTGGACATAGAGACCGGACAGAGGGGTCAGTGCTGACCGAACTGTATGGTCACTACGTGGAGTTGTCTGGGACTTCTAGCAAGGAGCGAGGAATCTGTCTGTGCGAGGGACCATAGAGACCGGACGGTCCAGTCTACAAACCGTACGGTCCGGTCTGTATGGGTGAAGCACGGGATAGAGAGGAAGCCAACTCTCTGGAGTCCATCGAGGAAGTCTGATGTGTCAGACTAGTCTGACAGTGGTAAAGACCGAATGGTCCGGTCACTACAGAGAGATCGCTTGAGCATAGTGGAGCCAACGGCTGGGAGAGCTGTTACAGGAGTGACCGGAAGGTTCGGTTAGGTAGAGATCAGACAGTCCGGTCAGTGTGTCCAGAAAAGTGATTTCATGGAGCAATGGCTAGTTTGAGGTTGGGAGTCTATATAACTTCATTGCTGGGGTCTTTGTGACCTCTCTTGGCCAGTGGAATACCTGAGAGCATTTGGTAAGGTCTAAGAGATAAAGAGGAGAGCACTAGGAGGAGATATTGCATATCATGAGAGTGCTAGTGGAGAGTAACTTGAACATCTTGCACATCTAAGGCTAGGGTGTCATTGAGGGTGTGATCTAGATTATTACTCCTGGCCTATGGTGAGATCTAGACTGGTTAGGTGTCGGTGATCGAGCCTATCATGATTGGTTGTGAAGGTTGGAATATGTTTGTACACAGTTTGAGCCCGCCGTTGAAAGGGGCATCGCTAGTGAGCACTCGTGTCGGCTTGGGGAGTTCGACAAGTTCTTGAGGGAGGCGAGCTTGTGCTTTGTGTAGCGGTGATGCTCACCATGTCTTCACTTGAGGAGTGATTGCGGGCTCATGGGCGAGAACTCCACTTGGTGGTGGGAGGGACTGGAACTCCGGTGGGAGTGGTCCAACGAGGAGTAGGGGAAGGCGCCATCCTTCTGAGACCTCGGGAAAAAATCATGAGCCATCTCTTACTCTACTTCTTTCTTTGATGCTTTACTTTCTGCATTTACATTCCATGCTAATCATGCTTGTGTGCCTGTCATGTTCTAGAGTATTACCTTGTAGACTTGCATGAATAAGCTCCTTGCTTTCTAGTAGTATTTGAGCTTCCGCATTTGATCACTAGAATGTATAGGAGTCGCTTTGGCTTGATTGCTTACCCTTGTATGTATGGTACTACTCATGCTCGTGTCCACTAGTTCCTTATCTTGTAGAATTGCATGAGTAGGCTCCTTTGCTAGCTTGTGGTGTGCTTCCACGTTGTCTTATTACTAGCTTGCATAGGAGTTGTATTGATTTGAGTGATCCACTAGTATGCTTAGGATGTTGTTCCTTTCATAGGGATTTTATCTTGCTAGTGTGATCACCACTAGAATTGTTATAGGAGTTGTTTTGAGTGGTCGGTTTTGGAACTCGGCAAATTTGGTACATTGTGCGAGTTCCCGATTCACCTCCCCCCCCCCCCCACACCTCTCGGTCACTCGGTCCTTTCAACTGCAGCGGTTGATACTCGATGTTGAAATGACCGAATAGTTGATCCATCATGGAGATGTTTGTCTTCCCTACAAAAGGGTTACTTGGACACAATACCCGAAGGACAATATGATAATAATGGTTAGTGGTTAGTCGTCCGGTTAGTAGTCCCCGCGCTTTCTCGGTCACTCGGTCCTTTCAAGTGGTATCAGAGCCAAGTGCTCATCATAAGGCTTAACCACCTTGAGTAATGACCGAATTGAGTTTGGATGTCATCCCATTCGGGGCTGGGTCATGGCTCAGGGAAGGATCGCTTTAAGAGCTACCTAAATGCCATGATACCGGATGAGTTGATTGATACTCTTGTGGACTTTGCCAATACCTTTACTGATGATAATGTGTATGATGATTGTGATGATTGTGTGGATGTGCCTAGTACTAGTGAGTGCCTTGATACTACTAATGTTGACTTGATAGATTGCTCTACTAGTGTGCCTAACGTGTTGAGTGATAATGATGTGTCTCTTGATCTTGCTTGCTACACTAGCATGACTAGTATTGATGATGATTGTGAGCCTCTTATTGATCATGCTAGTATTTCCCTTGTTGAGGAGTTCTTTGCTTTTCATGCTAATGACAATGAGGACTTACTTGACTCTCTTATTCGCTTGCGGGGTATTGTGGACAGAATTGCGGTAACTTCTTTCGAGCTCCCCAAGATTGTGATAGTCAAGAAGATCCTCTCCTTGCTCCCAAGTAGCAATCTCTTCTACATCACCCTTGACCTTCTCATGGAGAAGAGTCTCTCCGTCGAGGACGTGATTGATCTGCTCTTCAAGGATGAGGAGATCACCGCAAGTATGACGGGGAAGAAGTCATCCAACACAAACAATGAAGCATGTTCAAGCAAAGGGAAAGAAGTAGCTTTGAGCTCAATCTTCTTTGATCCCTCCATAATACTGCCTTTCCACAACCCATTCGGAGCAAGACCTTCACCAAGATCATCATCAAGCGCTTCGTCAAGCTCTACCTCAAGTGTTATTCCAAGTTCTACTCCAAGCACTTCGGGTGACTACGCATTGGTGTAGGGGGAGCGCAAACAACAATGCTCGCTCGATCATTTGAGATGATCAATATTGCGGCTTTGGCTCCGGTATCCCCTCCTCCTCCACCAAAAGATTGGCACATGCATCGAGCTCGACAATAGGAGTTTTTCTTTGAATTTGATGAAATAGTGAGAAGCTCAAATGTTGACCTTTGTGAGACTTTCTTGAGGATTTATGATCTTGTGTGTAGGATAAACTCTTTCAGGGGCCTTTGGAAGATAACATCAATTGAAGTAACTGACAAGCTCCTCCGAGTGATCATAGCTCCTGAGAGGGGCTTTCTACTTGAGGAGGTTGTCAATCGGAGGCATGAGCTCTCAATTGAGAGGTAGATGGAGATGATACTCGTGCTCCACCTATAAGTGGGACATGTGCTTGAGCACATCACTGGCCTCCATGATCCTCCCCATTACTACATCGACCTTGACAGTGTACACATGGGGGATTGTCATGGACATTGGAGGTATCGTGCTCCTCACTATCCCATCAGGAGAAGACTTCAGGATGTGATTGCAAGAATCCCTATCTATGAGGATGGTCTTATTGCTTGACACAATGAGGTTGGTGCTAGTCAATCAAGTAATGCTTTGGATACTAACCCTTCTTCCTCTAGTACATGTCTTATGGCTACCACCAGGGTCAACTACAAGAGTGGAGGTACTCATTGGATTCTTGATAGTGGGTGCACTCAACATATGACCGGGAAGCCAACCATGTTCACCACCATTGATGGAGACGAAGACAGTGAAAAGGTGACTTTTGGGGATAACTCAAAGGGGAGAGTTAGAGGCTCAGGCAAGGTGGCCATCACAAATGACCTCCATCTCTCCAAGGTCTTTCTTGTGAAAACCCTCAACTTCAACCTTCTATCTATTGGTCAACTCTGTGACATGGGTTTCAAGTGCATATTTGATGAGGATGGTGCAACGATTGAGAATGCTAAGAGAGGGCTAGTATTTCATGGTGTAAGGTATGGGAACTTGTATGTCACGGACATCAAGTCAAGCAATATGCCACCAAGCACTTGCCTATTCACTATGGCATCCAAGGGATGGTTGTGGCATAGAAGATTGGCACATGTTGGAATGAATCAGCTCAAGAAGATTGTCAAGAGGAATCTAGTTGAAGGATTCAAGAATGTGACCTTTGAGAAGGACAGACTGTGCAGCGCTTGTTAACCAGGAAAACAAGTTGCATCTTCACATCCCACCAAGTCATTCATGTCTACATGTCGTCCTCTAGATCTCTTGCATATGGACTTGTTTGGGCCAACACATTACAAGAGTCTGGGAGGTAATCTATGTTGCTTGGTGATTGTTGATGATTTCACAAGATACACTTGGACCTTCTTTCTTTTGGACAAATCTCAAGCCAGTGCTATCTTCAGAAAGTTTGCAAGGAGGGCAAATAATGAATTGAATGCTAGCATTGTGAAGATAAGGAGTGACAATGGGACTGAATTCAAGAACACCACAGTAGAGGAATACTGTGACAAGAAAGGGATCAAGCATGAATTCTCCGCTACATATACTCCCGAGTAGAATGGAGTAGTGGAGAGGAAGAATAAGACACTCATCACTGTTGCTCATGCCAAATTGGATGAGTATGGAGCTCATGAGAGGTTTTGGGCGGAGGCAATTAACACGACTTGCTACACCTCCAACCATGTCTATCTCCATCGGTTGTTGAAGAAGACACCATATGAGCTATTGGTGGGACGGGTACCCAATGTTTCCTATTTCCGAGTCTTTGGCTGCAAATGTTTCATTTTAGGAAGAGGAGAAAGCCCGGGAAATTTGAGAGCAGAACTGATGAAGGCATTCCTGTTGGGTACTCAGGAACTTTAAAAGCATATAGGGTCTACAACTTAGACACAGGTTGTGTGGAAGAATCCTATGATGTGCAATTTGATGAGTCAAATGGTTCTCAAAAGGAAGATGAATTTCATGAAGTGTGCATTGAGAATAAGCCTGTGAGGGAAGCTTTGAGGAACATGCCCATGGGCGAGGTTTTACCCCATGAGGCCAATGATGGTGATATTGATGAGCCCTCTACTCCACCACCTCAACCAACCTCCTCCTCTGAGGTGCAAGAACCAACCCAAGATGCCACAAATACACACACAAGCTCCTCCCAAGATTCATTGAGAATTCACCCACCAAATGATGATGAAACCCAAGTGAGAAGTCAGCCACAAGCTTCCCCACATACTTCACTACAAGCCACTTCTCCTAGCTCTTCACAAGATACCCTCCCTTCCACCTCGAGCTCAAAGTCCAAAACAAGAAAGCAGAAGAGTGTTTTTTTTCCACCTCTCTTAGGATCCAAGACACTCATATATCAAGAGAGCAAACAATCCATGATGCACGAGATACTTCACCGAGAGCTCCTCCCACTCAAGAAAAATACCATCCTAGACCCAAGGCCATCAACAAGGATCATTCTTGTGACTTGATTATTGGGAGTCACACCTCAAGGAGTAAAGATAAGGAGAAATCAATATAAGCCCAATTATGTGAGTGAAGAGAATGATGATGAGGCCAATGTTGCAATTGAGAACTTCTCTTTCGTCTCTATGATTGAGCCCACTACCATTGATGAACCTATGGATGATCACAAATGGGTTATAGCCATGCAAGAAGAGTTGAACAATTTCAAGAGGTGAAAAGTATGGAAATTGGTTGAGAGGCCCAAGAATTATAATGTGGTTGGCACCAAGTGGGTCTTCAAGAACAAGCAAGATGAGAAACGAGCAATTGTCAAGAACAAGGCTCGCCTAGTGGCTATGAGATATTCTCAAGTGGCGGGGATTGACTTTGAAGAATCCTTTGCTCCCGTGGCCCGTCTTGAAGCTATTCAGATCTTACTTGCCTATGCATCACACAATGGCTTCAAGCTCTTTCAAATGGATGTCAAAAGTGCCTTCTTGAATGGAGAGATCAATGAAAAAGTCTATGTGGAACAACCTCCGGGGTTTGAGGATCTAAAACATCCAAGACATGTATACAAACTGAAGAAAGCTCTCTATGGCCTCAAGAAGGCACCAAGGGCATGGTACGAACACTTGAGTAACTTTATTCTTAAGAATGGTTTCAAGATTGGAAGCACTGATAGCACCTTGTTCACAAGGCATGTTGGGAAGGATCTCTTTGTGTGCCAAATCTATATGGATGATATCATCTATGGGTCAAACAATGAGAAGTTCACTGAAGAATTTCGAGAGATGATGGCTAGGGAATTCCAAGTGTCAATAATTGGAGAGTTGCATGTATTCCTTGGTTTTCAAGTCAAGCAATTGAGAGAAGGAAACTTCGTCTATCAAGAGAAGTATACCAAGGACCTTCTCAAAAGATTCAACATGGAAAATTGCAAGCCCTTGCACACACCTATGGCAACAAGCAAACCCTTGGATGATGATGTGAAAGGGAAACCACTGAACCCCAAGCTCTATAGATCTATGATTGGTTCTTTGCTCTATCTCACCACTTCAAGACCGGACATCATGTTTAGTGTGTGCTTGTGTGCACGCTACCAAGCAAATCCAAAAGAGTCACACTTGAAGGCCGTGAAGAGGATAATGAGATACCTCAAGTACACACCTACCATGGGCTTGTAATAACCTAGAGGAACAAGCTTTGAGTTACTTAGGTATTCGGATTCAGACTTCACGGGCTACAAAGTGAATAGGAAGAGTACATCAGGAGGTTGCCAATTTCTTGGAAGATCTCCAGTGTCTTGGAGCTCAAAGAAGCAAACTCGGTGGCTCTATCCATAGCGGAAGCGGAATACATGGCGGCGGGAGCGTGTTGTGCCCAACTTCTCTACATGAGGCAAATACTCTCGGATTATGGCCTCAACTACAATCAAATGCCACTATATTGCGATAGTGAGGCGGCAATCAAGATGGCTCTCAAAACTGGAGATCATGGTCATGCAAAGCACATTCAAGTGAGGCATCACTTCAAAAGGGATCATGTTGAGAAGAAGGACATCGAGTTGGTGAGTGTGCGAACTCATGAACAATTGGCGGATATTTTCACCAAGCCACTCGATGAGAAGACCTACAACAAGCTAAGGGGAGAACTTAATGTTCTCGACCTCTCCAACTTCACATGAGTAACCCTTGAGCTTGTCCTTTGTAAATATTTATAGTGTTTGCTTGTTTTGTTGTTTGTGTCTTTGTTTGTGCCTGTTTCTCTTCTTTTGTAGGTTGACTTTGGACCTTCCTGAGATAGCAATGGACATGAGTTAAGCTTGGGAAGTTTGTTCATGGTGTACCCAAGGCTTTGAAGAATGGTCCATTGTGAGCAAGCTTGAGGAGGGAACAACTCGGTGTTGACACTTTGGTTTGTAGTGGTTCTCTCTCTTTTCTTTAGCATCGCGTCATACATTGTATACTTGATGCATTTGCATTCTTTGCATTTATGCATCTTTGCATTGTGATACCATAAATGCTCCCAAGCATGTGTTGGGGGGGAGTTGCTCATTTACAATGTGAGTACATGACTCTCTAGATGATCAAATAGTGATATTTGTGCTTCATGCCCATTGAGCCATGTTCAACCGAGCTTCAAGGTTAAATCTACTCGCGCGGCTCAAAGACAAGTGACTCATACATTCTCACCTCACAAATGACTAACCCTTGCATATTTGAGAAAATATTTTGTTGAGTCATAAGTGTAGGGGGAGCTATGGTGGAACACCATTGCAGCCAAGGAAGAGCACCATGAAAGGGGGAGTTATCCTAACTCTTGCCAACTATCTTATGCCTCTTGGTTCCGTTATGTATTGGTGTGGTTTTTGATGATAGGTGACAAAGGGGGAGAAGGAACATGAAGATCCAAAAGCCAAGCCTAAGTTGAGAACACAAAAAGGGAGAAAAGAACGTGAAGATCAACTGAAGATGAGAAGGAGAGAAGAACATATGAAGATAGGAAGGAGAAAAGAACATGAAGACACAAGCAAGCTACAAGGTGACAAGAGGAGAACACAAAGCGAATGGTGAGTGTTCACCTGAAGTACACATGAAGATCACATCAAATGAACATCTACACCAACATGGAGAAGAACAACGACGGTGATGTATATATGGCCCGATCTTCCGAGAGGTAAGGGGATAAACTCGAATTTGGAGAACTCGGCGTCGATGACCCGGCTTGAATCAGTCACGATCCAACCCCGCAACCGTTACACCAAGCACAACTTGATTGTTCCTGCAAGTGAAATCGAGAACACAAGCAAGAGTGGATAAACACGCAATCTAAAATTGCAAATATGGATGAAGCGAATCACAAGAAAAGGTTCAAGCTCTGAACACAAAAGGACTAATCACCACAGTGGTGTAGAACAAGAATAGGGGCCCTGGATTACTGTAAAAGGACTTGTCGCCACAGTTACAATAATTCGATCAAGTTTCTCTCTAGAAAACTGAACTAAACAAAACCCGAAACTAAAAGACGGCAGCTACTGATTTTATGTAGGAAAAAAAGATGTCCTTGGGTTGGGGGTGACCAGGGGGGCGCCCACAACATGGGCTTAAGGCCCGACACGATACGTGGCCAAGTTGACCCAAAATAGGTGGCACAACACCTTGTCATGGTCACATATTATGACTCACGACCCTTCTGGAGCTAGGACCAGAACCAAAATGACAGCGTCGTCGTCCCCTTTCCAACGCATCAAAGAATGCCTCGTTTGGACATCAGATGTGGGAGATATCATCAAAACCGTGAAGGGGTGTCGGCTGAATCCGAGACGAACGTGGCGACCGAGTTGGTGATGACTTGTAACTTGGGGAAGGCCATGATATGCACGTATCCAGCATGGTGATGTCCTCATCATCCTCTCCTTCTTGAATTGGAGTCGCCCTCGACTCCATCTCAGCATCAATCTCCTGCAAAAGGTTAGTACTTGCAGAATGCAAAGTACAAGATACATGATCATCGATAGAAGATATATCATGACAAAGCATAGTATAGCAAGGTGCATCATGATTATCACAAAGATCAGTAACAGTAGATGTCATAGCAAGAAAAGCACCTCCCTTTAACTGAATAGCCTTATGTTTAACATCAGAAAGTTGTTTGTTATCATGTTTATTCTCAGTATTTTTAGCAAGCAGTTTAAAATGATTTCTATTATCAGCAGGCAATAACGAACGCAAAGTAATATTCCTATCCTTATGCACGAATGTATATGTATTTGTTCTACCATGTTGGACAGCATCCGTATCATATTCCCATGGATGGTCTATTAAAAGCGAACATGCTTGCATAGGTACAATATGAAAATCAGCAAAGTCTTGATAAGAATCTACTGAAAAGTGTATGCGTGCTGATCGAGTTACCTGTGCCGTACCACTATTGTTGAACCATTTGATGTGGTAGGGCTGATGTAGTGCATGCGTGGTCAAGCCAAGTTTGCTTACCAAATCAGAACTTACCAAGTTGCTACAGCTCCTAGTATCAATGATGGTGAGAACACGGTGGTCCGCAACAATGAGGTACATGTAGAATAAATTGTTGCGTTGTTGTTCTTCCTCTTGTCCCACCCGAGTGGTCAACACACGCTGCACAATGAGGCTAGGAAAGCCCGCGGTGGCAGCAATAGAATCAATGGCGGTAGTCTCCTGCTCCTCCGTCGAATCTGCAACAAGGTTAGGCATACGAGCAAATTCATCTTCAGTATCACTAGAACTTTCATACCCATCAGCGGTAGCGATGAAAGCACGACGACTAGGGAAATCCTTCATGACATGTCCCATGCCCTTGCAGCGGTGGCAAATAATGGTGGTGGAGGAGCCACTCCTAGTACCGGAAGTAGTAACCTTCTTCTGGTGTTGGTGCTGCACACTAGACGATTGCGCTGCAGAAGTAGGTGCAAGTGGAAAAGTTGTTGCTGGTGTCTTAGCAACATGACTCTTCAAGTTCTCTACTCCAGTGCGTTGCTGGAGATATTGCTCAGTGTTGGACCTGTAAGATTGTTGTGGAAGGCGTCCCTGTACTTCTCGTTCAGCCTTAAGAGCAATATGATACAATTGGCTGAACCTCTTCCACTCTTTATAGTCAACAATATTCTGGATATCACGGTTCAAACCACCAAAAAATCTAGCACTAGTTTCAACATCATCTTCATGTATATCACAACGTGCTAAACCAATAAGCAATTCCTGATAATATTCCTCTACTGTTTTACTACCTTGTGTTAAAGATTGTAATTTCAAACATAAATCACGTTGGTAATAAAGAGGAACAAAACGAGATTTCATGCGTTGTTTCAAAACAGGCCAAGTGGCAGGTATAGCAGCATTAGTATTGCAAAGATCATTCCACCAAAAGAGAGTAAAACCTGTAAACTCACTAGTAGCAAGTCTAACTCTATGCTCAGCAGGAACTAAATGAGAATTAAATTTTTGTTCAACAGCAAGTTCCCAATCTAAGTATGCTTCAAGATCAGCACTACCGGCAAAAGGTGGTATATTAAATTTGGGCTTAACAAAAGTATCAGTATTACCACAATTGTTATTACCTCCCATACCATATCGATTATGGTGAAGACGGTCCACATCACGGTCAAAATTATTATCAACAGCAGCTCATTGAGGTGGAGGTCGTCGTTCAACATCCTCAATGCAGTGGACAACAGTGTTGATGTGACCCATCAACTCGGCAAACTTCGTTTTCATGAATGTATGCTGGTCCGCAAGAAGCTTCGTGAGCTCGACCTTGGAGACGCAATCATTGAAGTCTGTAGGGGACTCCAACTCTCCAGGTGTCCCTTTCCTTTTCTCTGACATGGTTAAAAGCAAAAGACAAGACTAAACAAAAAGATTAGCCCTATCAACTAGCAGGCAGCAAAGGTGTAGAAAGTGGAAAACAATATCAGAAGCAATGTATCACAATCTTGCAAGTGTTCTTACCAAAGCCAAATAGGTCGACACAATCTGTAGTTGAGCTTGGGTGTAATAGTTGCAAGGAAGAAACCTGTGCTGCAATATGTATAGCTTGGAAGGCTAATATGTATGTCAATGGAACACAATTCAATAACAGATAGTAGCACTGAATAAATGTCCAAAGCAGTGTCCTAATTGTTGGCAAAAGAATCATGTTCAAAAATAGTTGTGACAACAAGAACAATGGCAAAGAACAATGGCAAAGGCAGCAAAGATCAAAGCAGACTTCACAGACTCAGAATTTTCAGGGCGGGGGGGGGGGGGGGTGCAAATCAAAATCTTAATTTTTTGTATGATTTTTCCACTATTTTTCTGTGATAGAGGAACACAAAGGAAGGAACCAAAAGAAGTTTCAACTCAAACAGAGGGAAAACAAAGGGTAGGCAAAATCTCAAAGTTTCACCGAAAGCGCTATTTTTTTACTTCACAATTTTTTTTCTATTTTTTCCCGAATTTTTTTTGTTGGCAACGGATTGTGGGTGTGGTGGGTGGGTGACACGATGGTGAATCCAATGGAAAACACGATGGTGATGGTGGTGTGCAGCGGAGATCAAAACACAAACTGAATCGAAACACAAATTCAAACCAGCAACTGAACTCGACTAGGACACAAACTCAACACTACGGACTCTGAAATTAAATTATGCAAAGGCTAAACAGTGTCTGGGATGGTGGGGAAATTTTTTTGTCGGCTTTTTCATGGACAAAAAGGTGATGAACACAAAAGAATCTAAATGGAAGAACACGATAATACCTCACGGGGAACCTAGGAATCTGATACCACTTGATGTATATATGGCCTGATCTTCCGAGAGGTAAGGGGATAAACTCGAATTTGGAGAACTCGGCATCGATGACCCGGCTTGAATCAGTCACGATCCAACCCCGCAACCGTTACACCAAGCACAACTTGATTGTTCCTGCAAGTGAAATCGAGAACACAAGCAAGAGAGGATAAACACACAATCTGAAATTGAAAATATGGATGAAGTGAATCACAAGAAAAGGTTCAAGCTCTGAACATAAAAGGACTAATCGCCACAGTGGTGTAGAACAAGAACAGGGGCCCTGGATTACTGTAAAAGGACTTGTCACCACAGTTACAATAATTCGATCAAGTTTCTCTTAGGAAAACTGAACTAAACAAAACCCAAAACTAAAAGACGGCGGCTACTGAGTTTATGTAGGAAACAAAGACGTCCTAGGGTTGGGGGCGACCAGGGGGGGCGCCCACAACATGGGCTTAAGGCCCGACACGATACATGGCCAAGTTGGCCCAAAATAGGTGGCATAGCACCTTGTCATGATCACATAATATGACTCACGACCCTTCTGGAGCTAGGACCAGAACCAAAACGATGGTGTCGTCGTCCCCTTTCCAACGCATCAAAGAACGCCTCGTTTGGACGTCGGATGTGGGAGATATCATCAAAACCGTGAAGGGGTGTCGGCTGAATCCGAGACGAACATGGCGACCGAGTTGGTGACGACTTGTAACTTGGGGAAGGCCATGATATGCGTGTATCCAGCATGGTGATGTCCTCATCAGACGGTGCATGTCTATGGTGACAATGTACATCTACACCAATATGAACATCTATGTCCTTGGTGCGTGTTTACTTCAACAAGATCATCAACCACGACACTAAGACGGGCGCAAATTTCACCTCAAGATTAACATCCAAGTGCGCTAAACAAGTGGGTAGTTCTCCCTCAACACCTAGCACATCTTAAGGGGGGACTACTTCCAAGGTAAGGACCAAGGTATGCCTTTCAATCCTTTCTTTTCCTTTGCTTCTTTCTTGCTCGTCCGTTTTTGGATCATCATAAGTAGTGGTTGTCATCCATCATAAGTAGTGATCAATGACAAACATGAAATGTGACTAATATCTACACAGCTGTTGTTTATGTAGGAAAACTCTTCTACCTTACGATGATTGTCAATAGCGGCCTTGGCGATTGATGACAATGACCACAAGCATGGAGGCTTGTGAACTTGATGGAGTCCAAGGGTTGATGAAGATGGATCAAAGTGGAGAACAAGCTATCAAGCAAGTGTTGGGTATACTTGTCTAGTTGTTAGGGCTTTGAGTCCATAGGAAAAACAGGACTATCAAGGGGATCTAGGTCATTCTCTTAGGTCATGTCTAGTCGGTGATGTGCAAGGCTGCTCGGTGAAATCACAAGCACTAGGTGACAGTGAAGAAGCCAAGGAGCTGTTATGAGAAGCCGTGAAACAAAGTCAAGCAAGGATGACAAAAGTTTCACCTTGTAGACATAGAGACCGGACAAAGGGGTCAGTGGTGATCGGACTATACAGTCACTATGTGGAGTTGTCTGGGACTTCCACCAAGCAGCAAGGAATCTGTCTGTGCGAGGGACCATAGAGACCGGACGGTCCGGTCTATAGACCGGACAGTCCGGTCTGTATGGGTGAAGCACGGGATAGAGAGGAAGCCAACTCTCTAGAGTCCGACGAGGAAGTCCGATGCATCGGACTTGTCCAACAGTGGTACAGACCGGAGGGTCCGGTCTACTGATCGGACGGTCTGGTCAGTACAGGGAGATCGCCTACGCACAGTGGAGCCAACGACTGGGAGAGCTGTTACAGGAGTGACTGAACGGTCCGGTCAGGCAGAGACCGTTCAGTGTGATCAGTGCGTCCAGAAAGGTGATTTCGTGGAGCAACGACTAGTATGAGGTTGGGAGCCTATATAACTTTGTTGTTGGGGTCTTTGTGACCTCTCTTGGCCAATGGAATACCTGAGAGCATTTGGTAAGGTCCAAGAGGAAAAGAGGAGAGCACTAGGAGGAGATATTACATATCTTGAGAGTGCTAGTGGAGAGTAACTTGAACATCTTGCACATCTAAGGCTAGGGTGTCCTTGAGGGTGTGATCTAGATTGTTACTCTTGGTCTATGGTGAGACCTAGACTGGTTAGGTGTCGGTGATCGAGCCTATCGTGATTGGTTGTGAAGGCCATCACACGTTTGTACAAGGTTTAAGCCCGCCATTGAAAGGGGCATCGCTAGTGAGCGCCCATGTCGGCTCGGGGAATCCGACAAGCTCTCGAGGGAGGCGAGCTTGTGCTTTGTGCAGTGGTGACGCACACCGTGTCTTCACTCAAGGAGCGATTGGAGCTCGTGGGCGAGAACTCCACTTGGTGGTGGGAGGGACCGGAACTCCGGCGGGAGTGGTCTAACAAGGAGTAGGGGAAGGCGCCATCCTTCTGAGACCTCGGGAAAAAATCATGAGCCATCTCTTACTCTACTCCTTACTTCGATGCTTTTAAATACCGTGCTATTCATGCTTGTGTGTCTATCATGTTCTAGTTAATTACCTTGTAGACTTGCATGAATAGGCTTCTTGCTTGCTAGTAGTATTTGAGCTTCCGCATTTGATCACTAGCATGTATAGGAGTCGCTTTGGCTTGTTTGCTTACCCTTGTATGTATGGTACTACTCATGCTCGTGTGCACTAGTTCCTTATCTTGTAGAATTGCATGAGTAGGCTCCTTTGCTAGATCGTGGTGTGCTTCCACGTTGTCTTATTACTAGCTTGCATAGGAGTTGTATTGATTTGAGTGATCCACTAGTATGCTTAGGATGTTGTTCCTTTCATAGGGATTTTATCTTGCTAGTGTGATCACCACTAGAATTGTTATAGGAGTTGTTTTGAGTGGTTGGTTTTGGAACTCGGCAAATTTGGTACATTGTGCGAGTTCCCGATTCACCTCCCCCCCCCCCCCCCACACCTCTCGGTCACTCGGTCCTTTCAACTGCAGCGGTTGATACTCGATGTTGAAATGACCGAATAGTTGATCCATCATGGAGATGTTTGTCTTCCCTACAAAAGGGTTACTTGGACACAATACCCGAAGGACAATATGATAATAATGGTTAGTGGTTAGTCGTCCGGTTAGTAGTCCAAAATGTGCAAGAGGCAAGGCAAAATTTCCTCTAGTTGGTTTTATTGCAGCACATTTTTATTCCTAAGTGGTGAGTGCACTTACTAAGAAAACTAGTGGAGTGAGAAAGGGAGTGCAAAAAGGGAGAGAGTTGTAAGATAGAGATGAAGTTTCAGCTGAAGGAATGGTGGTGGAGAAATAAGTGAGAGGGCACCGGGTATTTATAGGCTCGACGTGAGCCATGGGGAAAAATTTTCATGTTGGGCGGCGGGTCACGCCGGGCGGCAACCCATGCCGGCTGGCATGCCTTTTTCCTCCATTTTGTCCATTATTGCTTTGGTGGTGATGGGAGACGGCTAGGTCCATGCGCCATGTGATTCACTTGCTCACTTTGTCCAGAAATGTGTTGAGAGTGTAGGGAGCTAGGATAGATTGATGGGATGACCAATGTTTTATGTTTGTGATGAGTAAGCTGCCACTTATGAAGCCTAGGTGAGTAGGATGGTGGGTGAGTGTAGGTGGTGAAAGAGTGAGGTGACATGTATGGATCTCTTTCCCTTACTTTCACTCAAGGTGACGGCTTTTGGTGAGAATTTTTCATAACGGAAAAGTTGTGCACACCTCCTCCACTCACGGCCAGCATTCCGGCAGTAAACATGACAAGAATCCGAGAAAAAGTATTGTCGGGCAGCAAGGCTTGCCCGGCGGTATACCTGGCCAGGCGGCACTGAAATGACCTAGCTGGGTGGTCGTTTTTCATGAAAAATGACCTCTCGGGTGCTGAAATTTGATTGGATTACTTCAGGCTGAGTGGCTCAAGAATTGCCTAGGCGGGTGGTCATTTTTTACCAAAAATGACCTCCCAGGTGCTAACATTTTGCTGGCCGGATTAGAGCCTTGGATACGCAGTCGGGTGGTCATTTTGACACAAAATTGACCTCCCGGCCAGGAAACTTGGCCGAGTCATCACCAAAATTTTATTTTTTTATCTCTTTTATTTTATAGCCTAATTTATTGGTTAAAGAAGGGAATAAAAACAACCTAATTTAGTGGTATATATGAGAGAAAAGGGGGGATAAATATCGGTTACCTTCTGACAAGGGTTCGGTTTTTACATCCTGAATGAGATGGCCTCCTTTTGCCATACCTGAATCTTGTTTTTGAGCTCTATGGTGGTGACCTTTTAGATTTTCCTTTTTTTCATTCTCTTTTGGCATCACTTGGTCCATTGATTTCCTACGATTGTTAGCATAAACCTATTCGTCTACAATAGGCATATCTCTATCAATTCCATCAATCAACCTAGACACCATATCTAGTTTGGCCAATTGTGGAAGGAAAACACATGCATTTTCCTTATTTTACATTGTAGTATGATAGACCTTACCACTTTTATGTTCTAGATCATACACATACATAGGGCACACAAACAAATAAGGAATGCATAACCTAATATAGAATAAGATAAGAACATAACATTAGATGGTGACGAATCAATTCCATCAATACCCAAGCTGTCCAAATAGATGGTTAGGGGCAAGATTTTGGGCTTGCCTCCTTGAAAACTGAGTAAAGTGGTACATGATGATTAATTGAGAAGTATCGCAACACCACGGGCTCTTCTTCTGTGAAAACTTGCTCCAAGGTCAAGGAGATTGTGTCCTATTTGTTCCATACTCAAACAAAATAGGGGTGATCCCGCTAAGGCTAGCGGTGAATTAGCTCAATAGATAATCTATGTTAGTCTCGAAACATTAGCCATTGCTTCCCCGGTAATGGCACCAGAAATGCTTATTGGTATTTCTTAACGTCGCATCAAGAATATCACTATTCCTAGTATGGCTCCAGAAATCTTTGTTGGTGTTTGTTATGCTTTGAGAATAATGTGAATTAATGATGTGGACAAGGGCTCCCGATCTTTCGAAAGGTTCTGGATACGTTGACTTGGTCGGAGGTGACACACAAATCGATCCGGTTTCAGAACAGCACGTTCTAAACCCTGCAATCGCAGCACGACGTCTCCTCTGGTTATCAGCCGTCCTAAAATGATTGAACTCATCGAGAAGGCTAATCACTGCCTACGAATCAAGAACACAAGCAAGAACAAAGAACAATGCAACACAATTGCAGATGTATTATGAATCTCACAAAGTTGAGGTCTCACAAACGGCAAAACTGTTATGAACAGAATAATCTAAGCAAAACCCAAACCCTAATGATGCAGCGGCAGCTGTATATGAAGACCCTAGGGTCGTGCAAGACCCTCTGGACGCGTCCCTAATTGGGCTCAACTAGATACAAAGCCCAAAGGCCAAAAACAGGCGACACAGCCCCGAAATAGACTCGAAGTCGGTTTTGGTTGGGCCTCCACCTTGTCTTCCATGTCCTTGCTGGTCCTCCACGTCTCCAAGTCCTTCTCCCATCATCTCCTGGTCATCTCCATTGTTCCTAATTACAATATAATCATTAGGTAGCAAACCATTCTCAAAAGTGACATATAATGAAGAATGTAAGAACGAGCTCACCTCTAAATTTAGTCATCATGCACGAGCTCTAGTCATTGGATCTTGCAAGTCCAAAATTGGAGGAGTGTTGCATGTATCCTTAGGAGTGATGTCCTCATCATCCTCCCCCTCTTGAAGTGGAGTCGTTCTCGACTCAAGATCATCCTCTTCTACCAAGTATGGTTTCAAATCTGAAATGTTAAAAGTAGGACTAACCCCGAACTCGGGAGGCAACTCAAGTTTATATGCATTATCATTAATCTTCTCAGTTATTTTTAAAGGACCATCAGCTCTAGGCATTAATTTAGACTTTCTCAAATCTAGAAATCTATCCTTTCTCAAGTGTAACCATACTAAATCTCCTAAATCAAAATTTACTTCTATTCTACCTTTACTACCAGCAATTTTATACTTGTCATTCATCTTTTCAATGCTAAGTCTAGTGGTCTCATGCATTTGCAAAATAAATTCAGCATGCTCCTTAGCATCAACATGAACTCTCTCATGAATAGGTAGAGGAAGTATATCAAGTGAAGTACATGGATCAAAACCATACACTACCTTGAAGGGACTTACCTTGGTAGTAGAATGTGTTGCCCGATTATATGCAAACTCAAATTAAGGCAAACATTCTTCCCATTGCTTCAAATTTTTCTTTAGAATAGCTCTCAACATAGTACTAAAAGTGTAGTTCACCACCTCAGTTTGTCCATCAGTTTGTGGGTGACAAATTGTAGAAAACAACAACTTTGTACCCAACTTATTCCAAAGCGTGCGCCAAAAGTGACTCAACAATTTTGCATCACGATCTGAAACAATAGTAGAAGGCATACCATGCAAACGTACAATTTCTTTGAAAAAGAGATCAGCAATATAACTAGCATCATCAGTCTTATGACATGGTATAAAGTGTGCCATCTTAGAAAATCTATCCACAACAATAAAAATACTATCACTCCCCCTCTTAGTCCTAGGCAGTCCTAAAACAAAGTCCATAGAAATATCCGCCCAAGGAATAGAAGGAACAGGAAGTGGCATGTATAAACCATGTGGATTCAAGCGAGACTTAGCTTTTTGACATGTAGTGCAGCGAGCAAACAAAGCGCTCAACATCTTTCCTCATCCTTGGCTAAAAGAAGTGTGTGGCCAAAATATCCTACGTCTTCTTGGCATCAAGATGACCCATCAATCTACCTCCATGCGCCTCCTATAACAACAAAAGACGAACGAAACCAACTAGAATGCATAGGCGGTTAGCTCTAAACAAGAATCCATCAGTCAACACAAATTTGTTCCATGCACGACCTTCTTTACAATGCAGCAATACATCCTTAAAATCAACATCAGCAGCATATTGTTCTTTAATTGCCTCAAGTCCAAAAATTCTACAATCAAGTTGAGACAATAAAGTATAGCGCCTAGATAAAGCATCAGCAATCACATTAATCCTTCCCTTTCTTATGTTCAATAATTTAAGGAAAAGACTCAATAAACTCAATCCATTTAGCATGTCTATGGTTCAAATTACATTCAGAACGAATATACTTAAGTGATTCATGATCAGAATGAATAACAAATTCTTTGGGCAACAAATAATGACGCCACATCTCTAAACAACGTACAAGTGCATACAATTCCTTATCATATATGGAGTAATTCAAAATAGGCACAGTAATGTTCTCACTAAAGTATGCAACAGGTTTATTATCTTGCATCAAAACACCACCAATGCCTATACCACTAGCATCACATTCAAGCTCAAAAATCTTATCAAAAATAGGTAATTGCAGCAATGGTGCATGTGTAAGTTTCTTCAAAACATCAAAAGACTCATGATGTACCTTACCCCAATGGAAATCAACGCCCTTCTTTGTCAACTCATGCAAAGGTGCAGCAATGGTGCTGAAATCTTTGACAAAGCAGCGGTAGAAACCTGCAAGACCAAGAAAACTCCTCACCTGTGTGATAGTTTTTGGTACAAACCAGCTCTTTATGGCTTCAATCTTCGCCTCATCCACCTCAATTCCCTGTGGAGTCACAATATAGCCAAGAAAAGAGACTCGATCCGTGCAAAAGGTGCACTCCTCAAGGTTACCAAATAAACGTGCATCTTGTAAAGCATAAAAAACAGCACGCAAATGATTCAAATGTTCATCTATGGATTTTCTATAAATCAAGATATCATCAAAGTAAACTACCACAAATTTGCCAGTGAAAGCTCTTAAAACCTCATTCATCAAGCGCATGAAAGTACTAGGTGCATTAGTTAAACCAAAAGGCATTACTAACCACTCATATAGTCCGAATTTGGTTTTGAAAGTTGTTTTCCATTCATCTCCAAGTTTCATTCTAATTTGATGGTAGCCACTACGCAAATCAATTTTAGTGAAAATTATAGCACCACATAAATCATCAAGCATGTTGTCTAGGCTACGAATAGGATGACGATACCTAATAGTAATATTATTAATGGCTCTACAATCTACACACATACGCCAAGTACCATCTTTCTTAGGAACCAAAAGTACAGGAACAGCACATGGACTAAGTGATTGACGAACATACCCACGATCCAAAAGGTCTTGAACTTGTCGTTGTATCTCCTTAGTCTCCTCAGGGTTGGTCCTATAAGCAGCACGGTATGGCAATGTAGCACCCGGAATCAAATCAATTTGATGCTCAATCCCTCTCAAAGGTGGCAATCCCGGGGGTATCTCAGCTGGAAAAACATCCTCATACTCCTGCAAAGGGTTAGTGACAGCAGGAGGCAAAGCACTAGAAGCAATATCATCAAGCAAAAACAAAGCTTGTTTGCATATCAAAGCATAGAAAATATCATCATTATCAGAAATTTCAGCAAGCTCAGATTTTGTTGCAAGACATGAACGACCTTGTAATTTAATTTCAACATCCTTAGAACTTGAAGAATCATTAACATTACTAGGTGTAGAATCAGAATTAACAGGTTGTTGAATTTTAGGACCTTTATTTTTCAAACTAGCAGCTCTTTCTAAATCAGCTTGTACAATTTCAGCAGGGGTCATTGGTAACAAAGTAATTTTAGTTCCTTTATGTATAAAAGTGTACTTATTACTTCTACCATGGTGTACAACATCATTATCAAATTCCCAAGGTCTACCCAATAAAAGTGAAAATGCTTGCATGGGTACGACATTACAATCAACAGAATCCACATAAGAACCAATGGAAAAAGAAACTCTGCAAGTTTGTATTACCTTAGCTTTTCCGGAGTCGTTTAACCACTGAATGTAGTACGGATGTGGATGTGGGCATGTGGTCAAAGCAAGCTTGTTGACCACATCAGAACTCACGAAGTTATTGCAGCTCCCTCCATCAATGATGACTCGTGCTCGGCGGTTCTTGATAACGAAGAAAATCTAGAACAAGTGGTGTTGCATCGTCTCGGCCTGATGAACTTGTGTGCTAAGGACACGTTGAACAATAATGTTCATGTATCCCGTGGTGTCTCCGCCTCCAAGGACGAGGTCACTGCTAGTGGCAGCGACGTCCTCCTCCTCATCCTCCACATTGGAGGTGCTCATGTAACCGCCATCGTCTGTCACCACATATGCCGTCCTAGTTGGACAATCTTTCTACACATGACCAAGTCCATGGCAGCGGTGGCACTGAATCCCTGTAGCATGTCCCGTCGAAGCAACAGAGGAGGCACTACTAGCTGGTACCTACATAGAATTTTTACCTGAGCGCGAAGAAGATGCAGGGGCTGATCTTGGTGCTGCAGAAACAACACTGGTTCCCTTGGTAGCTGCTAGTGGGGGCGGCCGAAAAGATGGCTTGGGCAGCCCTGAAGTCCCCGTCGGATGCGGAGAGTAGAAGTTCTTGGACTTGCTGTACTCCACAAAAGCCTGGAAAAGTCCCTGCGATTCTTTCTCTACAAGCATGGCATACTTGAAACACTTGTTGAGGGTATAATATTCTTTAAAATCAAGGATGTCCTGAATTTCTTTTCTCAAACCAGAATAAAAGCGGCAAATCTGATCCTCTACTTTCTCAACTACAGCACAACGAATCAAACCCTTCTGAAGCGCTGCAGTTTATCTCCTTGTTCTAAACACTGCAGTTTATTACGAATCTCTCTATAAAAAGAAGGAGGAACAAAACGATCACGCATTGCTACCTTAAGTTCTTCCCAAGTAGTAGGCAAATCAGTTTCAGCAGCTAGACCACTCCACCAAACAATAGCAAAGTCCTTAAACTCACTAGTGGCTTGTCTAACTCTATGTTGTTCAAGAACAAGGTGGGCATTAAATTTTTGCTCTACAGTCATCTCCTAATCAGGATAAACATCACTATCATACTGACCCGAAAACAAAGGAATCGAAAACTTAATTTTAGCATACGGGTCATCTGGAGCATAGTTACCGTGTAGACGATGATTGTAGTTATGAAAACCACCCATACCTTGAGTATCTTTTCTCTTTTTGTAAGACTTATCCCTTATCAATATAATTATCTTTTCCTTTATATCTTGTCAAGTATTTATCCTTACTTAGTCAATTTCCTCAAGTTACAATTATCGGGAAAGAACTTTGAAGCATAGTTTACGGGATTCCCGGCTAGGATTTAATTAAGTGTAGTTCTTGAATAGAACTTAGACTTGGTTATTCCCCGGCTATTCTTCCACTAGGCCAACGGAAGAATATCTAGTGAAAATATAGGTGCGGTGCCTAAGTTAACACTAGCTGGTTTTGCATTCGTCCCCACGGGCTGTGTGGT
Source organism: Eleusine coracana subsp. coracana (assembly GCA_032690845.1). Classification (NCBI taxonomy): domain Eukaryota; kingdom Viridiplantae; phylum Streptophyta; class Magnoliopsida; order Poales; family Poaceae; genus Eleusine; species Eleusine coracana. Next base: position 40,503,610 of record CM064428.1, on the reverse strand, counting down.
AGGCAGCAGGTGGTGACAGCCCTATCCATCCATTTAGTATTCCACCACATTCAGGAAGTCTCAAGCAGGGTTGTCTAGCGGTAACGTGCCCACTAGTGTACGAGGTTAGTTACCGACCCTATTAGTGGATCGTTGTCGTGCCCGAAGTAAGCTTATTGATGAATGACTCGAGGTTGTACCATGAATTTGGTGTAAGCACTCAACCCGAGTAACTAGGATTTTTGACACTTGACTTAGATATAATAGGAAGATATAATCTTAGGAATTCTAGATTTAGACTCGCTGTCCTCCCGGCTAGCTTAACCGATCTCTTTATCTATCTTAGTGCGGATTTCTCCTGTATCACTGCTGCCCCAACTATTACTATCAAACATCCTTACCCCCGTCTTTGGTCAGTTGGTATAATTCTTATAGTTATATCTTTTTTAAACCAAGATACTCTTATGCCTAGCTTCCCTACGGAAAATAAATACGATACCTTGGAATACTCCCGGGTGAAATGCAACAATAGATGTTCCGTGCGCTTGTGGATTGGTTCACTCTTAAAGCATAACAACCATCAAATCATTTCTGGCGTCGTACCAGGGATAGCGATATTCTTGATGCGATGTTAAGAAATGCCCACACCCACTAGTACATGTGGTTAGTTACCGACCCTTACCTGTCGATCGTTATTGTGCCCCAAAGCAGATATTTGGAAATTGAATTCTCACTAAGTTACTTGGAGAAGGTTCACTACATTAGATTGCCTGGCCCAGAGACTTCTTCTCCCTATAGAGTACACTTTGTTCTGCCCCCTCATCACTAGGACTTGATAGATTAGGAGTGACACTTTACTCGTTCCCTGTGGAAATCGATACTCTGGAATACTCCAGGGTGAAAGCTATGTCGGCATTTGTATGCTTGCAGATATTCCCTGTTAGGCTTAAGAACCGCCAACAAGCTTTCTGGCGCCGTTGTCGGGGAACAATAGCAGTGCCATTCCAAACTCCGTCTCGTCCGCTAGTTTTTCTTTATTTTTCACCCTAGCTACCTTTATGGAATTACCCTCCATTAGCCAGTTCTCAGCCCCCAAGGCTGAAAACATGGAGCCTCAAAGCTCCACTTTACCAATCGAGACCCAAAACTCTGAGATCCGCCCAGAACTCATACTTTTGGTTCAGTCGACGCCCTTCTTAGGGGAATGCTCGGAAAACCCTTATGCCCACCTTCAGCACTTCGAGTTAGTCTGCTCCACTGTGAACATACCTGGTGTCCATAAAGATACTTTAAGGTGGAAACTCTTTCCGTTTTCACTAAAAGATGTAGCAAAAACATGGTACATTCGTCATGTTGAGGATGCTGAAGGAAGTTGGCCCTCCTTGAGAGAATTTTTCTGCAAGAAGTTCTTTCCGCTCTCAAAGATACTTGAACTACGGAGGAAGTTAATAAATTTCCAGCAAAAGGATCAAGAACCACTAGGAGCTGCTTGGGAGAGACAGCTTTCATACACCATAGTTGGCCCAGACTTAGGACTACCCGAATGTATGCTCTTGCAACATTTCGTATGGGGACATAAGCCTAAGAGCGCCAAATTCTTGGATATAGACACTGGTGGTGCATTTGTGTATACCACACCTATTGAAGGAAAGAGGATTCTAGCCAAAATTCTTCATAACCTAGAAGATTATTAGCTCACACCTTCAGAGGACCACTCAGAGGAAGCACAATTAGCCGACCTCTCCCCTGTCATCACCACACCAGATCCCCCAATCATAGAAGAGGTCGATCGTTCTCCAACATTTAACACTCTGGACCCATACCTATTTCATCATAAATCACCCTTCTCTCTACAAGAAGCAGAGGTCGTAGTGTTGCCTCTTCCTAAGATATAGGAGGATGACAACGATCTCTCAGATATAGGAAATGTCCGAACAATGCCAGTAGAAAGGAGAATGGATTTTACACCTGTGGAGCCAGAGGAACCCGATTGGGAAGAGAGGGAAATTCAGAAGGAACAACTTTTTAACCTATCTTCCATCTTGAGTCAGGAGTGGACAAATGAATCTCGAGCTGATCCAGATCTAGTCATTGTTAGGAAAAAAGCCCCCAAGTTCTCAATAGAAAACAAGCAATTCTTGCACATGGATACTTACTATGATCTCCGGGCCAAGATAAATTTTATGACAAAATTAGTTGCGGCCACCCTACATCTCTCGAGATTATTGGATAAATCCCCGAAGATGCTTCGGGTAAAGAAGGGAGTCTATTCATGTAAAGGGGTTGTTCCTGATATTGAAGTAAACATCAACGACAACTCCTTTGCTCTAGATTTCCATATCTTCGATGTGCCAGATAAAACCTTTGCAGTCATTGGCATGCCCATCATGCACCTCACAAAATCCTAAGGAGGCATGCTATCATTCTCACTTGGTGAATCTTCATATACAATGAACATCACGAGATCAATGCACTCAGCCTTTGAGCCATCAACCGAACCAAATATCATGGAGGAAATTCTATCAGTCAACATTGCAATGGCCTCCCAGACCAATGAGCTAGAAGAAGTAGCCCAACACTTTACAGAGGAGGAGCTAGAAGAAGGTTTTGTTGAACTTGACAAAAATGAGCCAACAGCCCCTCCAACCATTGAGCTAAAGCCACTTCCCTCCGGCCTCAAGTATGCCTTCCTGCACGGCAACCAGAACACACCCATCATTGTCAGTGACCAGCTCTCCCCCGAGGAAGAAGCTAAATTAGTTGTTGTGCTAGAAAAGTACAAGTCAGTCATTTGGTATTCCTTAGCTAACATTAAAGGAATAAGCCCCAGTTTCTGCACCCATTGCATCCCGTGGAGCCAGATAGTAAGCCCACAAGAGAGCATCAGAGACGACTCAATAACGCAATGCGGAAAGTCGTCAAAAAGGAGATTCTAAAGCTCTTGAAGGCTGGAATTATCTACCCAATCCAAGATAGCAAGTGGGTTAGCCCAGTTCAAGTTGTCCACAAGAAGGGAGAAATGACAGTTGTCAAAAACGAGATGAATGAATTGATCCCCCAACATACAATTACGGGTTGGCGCATGTGCATAGACTACAGAAAACTCAACAAAGCAACCTGTAAAGATCACTAACCACTCCCCTTCATAGACGAGATGCTTGAGCGCTTAGCAAAACATTCATTCTTTTGTTTCTTGGATGGTTTCTTGGGCTTCCACCAGATTCCCATCCACCCAGAGGACCAGGAAAAGAAAACTTTTACTTGCCCCTATGGCACTTTTGCATACCGATGGATGCCGTTTGGACTTTGCAATGCACCAGCCTCTTTCCAAAGATTCATGATGGCCATCTTCTCAGACTTGATAGAAAAGGTCATGGAAGTTTTCATGGATGACTTTTATGTCTATGGTACAACCTTTGAGGCATGTCTGAACAATCTAGAGAAAGTATTAACAAGATGCAAAGAAAAAGACCTTGTTCTCAACTAGGAGAAGTGCCATTTCATGGTGAAAGAAGGAACTGTCCTAGGACACAAGATCTCATCAAAAGAGATAGAGGTGGATAAAGAGAAAATAGAGGTCATTGACACCTTGCCACCACCCTCAAACGTCAAGGGAATCCGCAGTTTCCTCGGCCATGACGGCTTCTATAGCAGATTTATCAAGAATTTCTCTCAAATATCTAGACCCTTGACAAAACTCCTAGCCAAGGACACTCCATTCAATTTTAATGAGGAATGCATGACAACATTTGAAAGGCTAAAGAAGGCCTTAGTCACAGCCCCTATTATCCAGCCACTAGATTGGGAGTTACCCATCGAGATCATGTGTGACGCAAGTGACTACGCCCTTGGAGCTGTCTTAGGACAATACAAGGACAGGAAGCACTATGCAATCTCCTATGCATGTAAGACTCTGACAGGCCCCCAGCTCAACTATGCCACCATAGAAAAGGAGTTATTAGCAGTCGTCTTTGCCATAGACAAATTCAGATCATATTTGGTTGGGTCGAAGGTCATCATATACACAGACCACGCAGCCCTCAAGTACCTTTTGACAAAGAAAGATTCTAAGCCCCGACTCATTCGTTGGATCCTTCTCCTTCAAGAATTTGACATAGAAATCTAGGACAAGAGAGGAGTCGAGAATTCAGTGGCAGATCATCTCTCCCGCTTACAAAATTCCAGTTAAGATGAGCTACCTATAGACGACTATCTCAGGGATGACACCCTTTTAAAAGTCTCATTTGTAGATCCCTAGTATGCAAATAATGTTAACTACCTCGTAGCAGGGTACAAACCACCAGGGGCAGATCGAAAGAAGATCATAAGAGACAGTCGGATACACCTTTTGGATGACCCCTACCTCTTTTGAGTATGCTCAGGTGGTCTGCTAAGAAGATGTGTTCCCGTACAATACACTCTAAAAATCTTGGAAATATGTCACTCATCCCCTTATGCAGGGCACTAGGGAGCGTTCGGTACAAATGCTAAGATATGGCAAAGTGAATTTTTTTGTCCTACCATGTACCAAGATGCAAAAGATTTTGTGTGGTGATGCCCCAGGTGCCAAAAGCATGAAAATATCAACTCAAGAGATGCAATGCCTCTCACTAACAATCTGCCAGTTGATATTTTTGATGTTTGGGGAATTGATTATATGGGACCCTTCCCAAACTCTGAAGAATTCGAGTATATCTTAGTGGTTGTGGACTACGTCTTGAAATGGGTAGAAGCAATGCCATGCAGGTCAGCAGACTCAAAGCACGCTACCAAGATGTTCAATGAAATCATTTTCCCACGGTACGGGGTATCGCAAGTAATGATAAGTGATGGAGGCTCCCACTTCATTGACCGCACCTTCAAAAAAGCCTTGAGAAAACTAGGGGAGGATCATAGAGTTGCCACACCATACCATCCTCAAACTAGTGGCCAAGTGGAAACCTCCAACAAGCAGATTAAGAATATCTTACGAAAGACAGTAAATGATATGGGAAAGGCCTAGGCACCCAAACTGCATGAAGCACTCTGGGCCTATTAGACAGCCTACAAAACCCCCATAGGGATGACACCTTATCAACTGGTTTATGGTAAAACATGTCACATGCCGGTGGAAATGGAATTCAAAGCACATTGATCCAAAAGAAAATAGAATATGGACCTAACCGCAGTAGGGATTAACAGGCAGATCCAATTGGTAGAATTAGATGAATGGAGAGAAAAAGCTTACCATAGCTCCAAGCTATACAAAGAAAGGACCAAGAGGTGGCACGATAAACGGATTCGCCATAAAGAGTTCAGAGAGGGAGATAAGGTACTACTTTTTAACTCCCGCGTTAAACTTTTTGGTCATGGTAAATGTGGCGCCCCTTCCCGGAGGATCGAGGTCCCGACGGTGCTGATAAAGCAGACACTTGATAATACAACATTGGTTCAAATTTAAATTTAATATTACATCAATTGGTCATCAGAGTGCAGCGGAATATTACAAGTTCATAATGTTTTGAAACACAGCGGAAGTAATTACGATAAAGCTACGAGCTCAACGGTACAACATAGTAATGGTTCATGCCCGAAGAACCATCACTCTAGCATCACACATCATCACTGTGGCGGGAAGTCGGACTCCCAGTGGGCAGTCCAACCCTCAGGGACTTGCATGTCCCAGGGCAGCACATCTACAGGCAATTCTACTTCTTCATTACCTGAAAACAACAGTGGCACAAAGCCTGAGTACTAATTACTTAGCAAGTCTTACCCGTCGGACGTCTAGACATGCAATGGCTCTAATAGATGGCTCGTTTGGAAAGACTCGCACCAAGCAACCTATTAGTTGTACCAAGTTTTATTTCTCAAATTAACTGGGTAGAGCAGAAATGTAACTTTAGTTGCAATAACAAGATAATAGAGCAATACATAAAGTAAATGCATCATAAGATCAGTAATTGTAACATCAACGGTAAACATCATAGTTAATTTCCAATACCAGGTTCAACTACGTGACGACGTAATGACCAAGTGGTACTCATTACTGCGAGGGACAGCAATTGCAATTGATTTACACCAGCTGGGATAACCCGAGATACACGGCACATACGCACCGGTTAAGGTCGTATATGGCAACTTTTTGCAAGGACGAAAAACAACTTGGTCCAGGTCCAGTCTCAACGAGTGGGCATGCCGTTCTGCCAACAGTACTTCGTGGTATGAACCGCCCACTCCAGCAGCAGAAGGGTCAATGACCATTGTACTTGGTACCGTCCTCATTGCCGCGCCAGTGCTACATCAGCTTACTAGTGCCCATAGACTAGCATGTATTCGGTACTGTTCAATACTTGACCAAGGGGCCGACCACGGACGGGTCCTAGGTTCGACAAGGCAGGGCTACCGCAGTCAACACCCATGTGTTGCTGCAAACCTACACATGCATCTTCCCTGCCCGGTCATAATAGAAAAATAACTTCTTTTTAGGTTCTCATTCTAGTGGTCAAGTTCATTTCTTAGTAATGATATCTACCGGGTCTAGCAATTACTAAGCATAGCGACACAGTACCGATACTACCAAAGTTCTAATAAAAGTGGCATAGGTCATTTGGGTATCATGCAAGTGGGTTCCAATCAACTCCTATGACCTAATGCAACAATGATTACAGACACTAGTAATATTGAAAACTAGCAACTTTATAAAAGGCGAATGAAAACCGGGGCTTGACTGGATTGATGTTAGTGCTAGCAACTACAACGTCTTGCTCTTGGGGATCAAGGTCCTTCTATAGATCCTCTTCTTCCTGCTCCGGGTTGTTGTTGCCTATATGATAGAATCGAATTGTCGGTATTATCAAAATACCGTAGAATGTAATGATATAATGCTCAACGTCTTCAAATGTTGATTATTATTATGTTCTCGAAGCCATATGCTTCAATGTTCTCAAAGCCATATGCTTCAAAGAAACAAATTTGAGTTTCATTATTTTATGTGTGTTAATCATTTATTTAGGGTTGTTATAGTCTTTCAGAATAAATAAGCAATTGCAATGGTAACCAATCGATTCTGATCTTGAGTGATTTATCATGAATAGGGACATAGATGAACTGTATTTTTACCAATTTATAGCCTTTGGATATAATTATTCTAATTACTAGCATTTATTGAAGTAAAATAGTGGTATGAGCAATTAATTAAATTTAATTAAGTAAACTTAGGTTTCTGGACTTGTGTGAATTGCTGGGCATAGAGGCTTGTGTGAGTGATTTTTATGCCAAGTGGCAGGGGTCAACTAATTATAAAATAATTACTAGAATTAATTTAATTGAACACACTAAATAATTTCTAGAGCCTAAAATAATTCATATTTTTCTAAACTAAAAATTGTGGTGATAGATAATTATGCAATTATTAAGCATGCCAAAAATCAGAATTAAATTTGGTCCCTAGAATAACTGGTGAATTAATTTGTGTTTGGACAATTAATTGATTTAATAAAAATGCAAGTACAGAGGCCATGATTAATCAAAATGAGCCTATAAAAATTTGTTTGAGTTCCATTGGATTTGAATTTGATTTGATATGATTTTTCAAAGTTATTGACAATTCCTGGCAATTTCTCGGCATTTTCTGGTTTAAGGGATTGTCACGTAAGCAACACCTAGGCTACACGTAGGCGCCACATAAGCGCCACGCAGGCTGCCAGGAGGATCGCCAGTGGGCTCGCCGGAGCGGCAGAGCCGGCCGGAGGGCTCGCCGTCGGGCGCTACGCCGGAAGAAAACTCACCACGGGAGCAAATAAACGACGTGCGCAACGAGGCCAAGGGGGTGGAGGGGTTCGCGAGGTGTGGTTCTCACCAGAAGATCGTCGGCGGCGAGAGGCGGTGGAGGAAGATCTTCGGCGACTTCGCGATGATGGCTTGCAGCAGGAAATCGGGCAGGATCGGCTCCTACAGCTTCACGAGAGCACCACGGAGAGCGGCATCAAGTCGGCGTTGGACGGGGATGACCGGAAGTAGAAGCTCATCGTGGGGCGGCTTCGGTGATCGGCGGCGACAGTTCGGGGCCCGGGGGAAAAAGCAGAATGCTGGTGACTTTGCACATGAAAACAGGAAGGAGTCAAGGCGGGGTCATTCGACCGAGAGTTGCGCAAAGGGTAGAGGAGGAAAGAGGGAACGGGGCTTACCGGAGATGGCCAATTTTGGTCGACAGTAGAGGAGGTCACCAGAACGGTGGCTCTCGGTGTTTCTTCAATTGGACTGTGCTCACGTTGGGAGTTGTCGCGAAAGAGGCCTGGGGAGCTAGAGGGGAAGTGAGCGGTGCGTGGGTGCTCTCGGCTGGGCCGGAAAGGCAGTGGGAGAGCGGGGCAGCGCATCGAGCTTGAGCTCCGCAATGGCGAGATGATAGGGAGAGGGGAAATGGCAGAGAGCAGAGAGCAGAGAGCGAGAGAGAGTGTGCTGGTGAACTCGTGGGCTCGCTTTCAAGTTGCGGAGAGGGGAAGGAGTGAGTGGGAGAGTGGGAGCGACGAGAGCGGGCGGTATTGAAGTTTTGCCGGTCACGGCGGTGGCGTGCAGAGAGGGAGAATGATGGCCGTTGGGCGGGCTCACGGCTGAGGCAGAGGAGATGGGACGGCAGAGGAGAAGTCAGCGGCACAATGCACGCGAGGAGTCCCGAGGTGAGCCAGTGGCGTGCGGGGGAGAGCGAGCTCGGCGCTGGCGTCGGCAGAGGAGGAAACAGTACCGCGCCGGCCAATGGAGGAAGAAGAAAGGGGATTTTACACTGCGTCCCCTGATCTTTTAGATTTAGTGCAAACAGGTCCCTAGTCAAAGCTGATTTTTATTAATTCAAAATAAAATAGCTAGGGACTTCGTAAATTAGTGAAAATTGGTGGACTGACTATGTAAATGGTGGAGAACACTTTGGTGAATTTTATTTGAAATTTTTATAAACATATTTGAATTAATTAAATGCATTAATTAGGTACTTAAGAATCAATTAATTAATTGAGGGTCTTGCCAAATAGGAAAAATGCCCAATAAATTCATAATATTCTATTTTATTATTACCAACATGATTATGAATTTATTTAGCATAAGTTGTATTGAAATTTTTTTTTTTAAGTTGCTTCAATAGCTTGGTTGCAGGGTATTTATTTGCCGGGAATTAAATTAATAGATAGGCTCTATCATTTTATGCTATAATTTCCATGATTTGTGATCCTCATATTTGCTAAGTTAAGGTGAGACACCTGGGGTGTCACAGTAAACTTTGGAGTAAGTGGGAGGACCCTTACACGGTGCTCAATGCCTCCTCCCATGGGGCCGTCACTTTGCAAAGTGACGACGGAAATATTTTCAAGGTAAATGGTCATAGGCTCAAAATCTTTTTGGAGCCAAGGAAACCAGAGTTCGAGGAAATAGATGTCCTCGAATTCAGTCCTACTTAAGCAAACCCCTTTGCATTTATAGTATGACCCCGACCTTAATAGGGTTTTATTTTTCGTCCTTCCCAATTCAAAATAAAAAATTACGGCCAAACCCGGTCAGGCAGCAGCACTTGACGGGCGGCCTAACCCGCCGGGCGACCAACTCCGTCGGGTGGCCTGGCCTGCCACCCTCGACCTCTGAGGCCCAGTCGACCACGTAGGGTTTTGAAACCCCGCCGGGTGGTGGCACGCGCCGAGCTGTGGCAACAAACTTTCAAATTTACGCCCCGCCTTCACATTAAACCCGGAGAGGCCTCCGTCGGCTCCAACCCTATCCGTCCCATGGTTTAGGTGAGATTTTCCCCTTAAAAAGACCCCCAGTCTCCAATCTCTCCACACTCTGAAAAGCCATGGCCGAGTCCCCTGAGATGAACAAAAATAGAGAGTTCTCAGCCACCCCAGGGGCACGTCAAGCCAAGTCCAGCCAAAAGAACATGGCCCCTCCTAGTGATCGTCTTGCTCGGTGCCTCATCCTCGAAGAAATCTCCGATGACGAGCCTCCCCAGCCTTTAGCCAATATCCGGCCGATCGGGCCCTCTTCCGCGCTGTCGGGCAGGGCAACGGATCCCGTCAGCCAAGCAGCCACGCCCCCACGGGCGGGCAACGGATCTAGCCGGCCGGCGTCACTAGCTAGGCTGGGCGGCAGCTCCCGCCGGCTGACATTGCCTGCCAGGCCGACTGGCGGTAGTGCACTACGGGGACTCTCCCCCTTGCGTGCGATTAGGAAGGGGAAGCAGTTCCACCCTGCAACCCCAACCCACACAACCACGGGGCAGCTCACGCCTTAGAAAGACGCCAGTGCGGGACCTATCTCTCCAAACCTCCCTACGCCGACCCGTGTGGTTGGTACGGGAGTTACACACCGAACCGCCATTTAGATGGAAGAAGGGATGGCCTTGGTCCACTATGAGCAGATCAGGAAACGGGTGGTGTCCAGCTCGGAGGAAACCTCTAGAAATAGTAGTCCACCTCCCTATGTTGTTCGTGGGCATAAAACACCCACTAGCTATGGGAAGGTGCTCTACGAAAAGGTTCCGCCAGGGGCAATCACTGAGTCCACTGACTCCACGCCTCCTAAGCCTAGGCCCCGGCCATCTCCACCACCGATCCGTGGACCGCCTGGAAGAATAGAATTTAGTGATCCAAGTGATGATGCTATGGAAGGCGGTGAAGGGGCTTCGGCAGCGGGTGGACAAGGTTGAAGATCAGATGGGGGAAGAGCACCTAAGGCGAGAGGTGCTTGAAGATGACGTGGAGTGGCTACGCAAGGGTCTAGGATCTAAGATTAAGCACGTAGCCACAGCGGCCGGGCATCCAGACGCCTACTATCTCCCTCGCCCATAGAGTCCTTTTTATTTCCTTTGGCGCTTAGCTTTATTTCCTTCATTTCAATCATTTTTGTTATCATTTGTTTAGTTCAATTCTTTAGTTAATTTCATTATTTCAACGATGTAATGCACCAGGGCTCTATGAATAAAATTTAAAGATTGTTTGTGTGTTTACTGCAATATATTTCTCTGATCTATGTGGCAATGTGGCAACACATAGATCGGACTTTGTATCTCACAAACGATCGAGTCTCATGAAAAATCAGGAAACGGGTCAAAATTTCGATGAATGACACACCAAGCATGCCGTACGGTGAAGTAAACCCCGCCGGGCGGCACACCCCGCCGGGCGGCATGGTCCGCCGGGCGGTACACCCCGCCGGGCGGCATGATGTACCACGGCCCAGGCCACCAGGCCACCTAGCCACTTCAGGAGGTATGAGCACAGCTGGTGATTCTAATTTTATCCCAAGTCCCATCATAATTAAGAATGTCTACCTTGGTAATATGAACCTATCCTACCAATCATGCTTGTTGTATAAAGATAGCTCCTTGCATTCTTTCATTGCCCTTGGGAAACACTCATTGCATAGGAAAATCTTGTCTAAATTGTTGATAAATGTGATATAACAATGGAGAATTTAATCTTTCTCAAGACCAAGTGAACATTCTTCTTTTTCCTTTTGTTACAAATAAGAACTCCAGACTCACAATCTTCTCAATGATGATTTTATTCCTACCAAAGCCAGATGATGCTTTTAATGAAAACCTATTACTTTCGCTACTTTTATCTTCATTGAACTTCGTCAAATATCGTGACCCTTGTGAGGTGCTTGTTATGTGTTCTTGATCAAGTCCATGTGCACACTCATACCACTCCATATGTCAAAACTTCTATACTAGAAGTTCGCCTCAAGTATCCCCATAACCATTCATTAAATAACATGCTCCACCATATATGTTGATCTCTCTCCAAAAATCATTACAAAAAGAGCTATGGGCTATTCAAAAAAAAAGAGAAGAAGAAGAAGAAAATATATATTTGAATCATGAATAGCCCATGATCTCCTTTATACAAAAGAGAGAGAGAGAAATCACTTCAAAAGGAGCATCCACCATCCTTCATCCATACACTCCGTCATTATGCATATGACTTGATCATAACTCATGACTTGTTTTCCCAATGGATCCGTTGTTTGACTTAGTGATAAATGAAGTACAAGTATGCGGCCCTAATATTCCCCGCCTTAAGTTCCACATAAGCCTTAATATATAGGGAAATTTTGGCCACTGGCCATTGAGAGGGATCGACACCACCTTGAGTGATTTGAGAGCATCAATTGAGAATAACTTGTGATCTGGAGGTCTATTTTTATTGAAAGAACAAACAAAATTTAAGTTCCTTGGGAGATAGAAAGATTTGATTTCCCTTTGTTGTTCCATCTCTCAACTTTTGAAGACAAGGTTTTTAGCCACCTAAAACCCCTTAGGCATAGGGAGTCATGGACAGTCTTTATATATGCGAAGCATGATGAGAACTACCTCACCCTTTCCCCTTTCCTTATTTCTACTTTGCTCGGGACAGCAAAGTCCTAAGCATGGGGGGTGTTGGTAGTCTTCATTTCCCTTTTAAGTCTACTAAATAAACTTTGAAAAGCATGAAACTCTTGGAAAGAACCCTGATCCTTAATAGAACTAACGAGTTCCACGAGTTTTGGTGAGATATGTGCTTGCAGGGTCAAAAGGGCCAAAAATATGCAAAAACATGAAGAAACGCCCCGTCGGCCGATCATGATTGTGAAACAGCCGTTTTCAACTGGCCGACAGGGTCGTATGAGGCTAAAATCAGGACCCGGGTAGGGTCGTGATGGCTGAAATCAGAACCCAGCTGACTGGGTCATATCAGGCTAAAATCGGCCACCCGGCTAGTCAAAATAGAGTCGTCATTAGGCTGATCATCCGACCTGGCCGATTCTGCAAAACACTCCACCATGAAGTTGTTTTCTCCTCTCGGACCAAAAGTAATAAAATATGGTTAAGGAAAAAAGGTCCACAAGTGGCCTAACCGGGAGAAGTCACGAGGTGACCCGAAGGGGGTCGGCGCCCGACACAGGCCGCCGCCCGGCCTAGGCTTCCGCCTGGCATGACATGCCACCCGGCCTGGGTGTAGTCCCTCAGGGTGGCTAGCCTACTCAGCCCAATATGCCTACCGCCTCCAAGTGAAGAATTCGGTAGCCACCGACCCAACAACCAACATTGGCGTAAAATCTGAGCCATCCGGGGGAAGTCGGTCAGGAAACCAACATAATCCAAGGGTCGTCCGGCCTAGCATGCCGCCTGACATACCCGCTGTCCGGCACACGTGGCCGCCTGGCATGGCCCATCGCCCGGTGGACCGACTTTTGCCCACCGACTCTCCATCACCTATAAATACATGCCAGCCCAGTGCCACGAGGGTGAGTGAAGGATTTGAGAAGAAATAAGCATTAGTCCCAAGTTTTACCCAAGTAAAAGAGTAGAGGTGTAGGAGGAGGAGTTCAGGATGCTGGCTCCTTCAACTTGTGCCTCGGGGATGAAGCTCCTGCATGAGTAATCTACCTCGTCTTCTGGGCCGGATAACATGTAGTAGAATTCTTGTACAAGTAATAACATGAGTGTTTCTATCCTTTTATTCTACGGAATCCTGGTGCATAACTTCTTATTGCTTTGCAGCATTATCTTGTTATATTTACCAATTCTAGAACTGGTATGAAAGTCTATGTTTAGACGTGGTGTTTAGACTTAGCTTTCCTATGATTGCATTCGTCCCCACGGGCTGTGTGGTAGGCAGCAGGTGGTGACAGTCCTGTCCGTCCAATATTGAATTCCACCATGTTCGGGAAGTTTCAAGCAGGGTTGTCTAGCATTAACATGCCCACTAGTACATGTGGTTAGTTACCAACCCTTACCTGTGGATCTTTATCGTGCCCCGAAGCAGATATTTGGAAATAGAATTCTCACTAAGTTACTTCGAGAAGGTTCAGTACATTATATTGTCTGGCCCTGGGACTTCTTCTCCCTATAGAGTACACTTTGTTCTGCCCCCTCATCACTAGGACTTGATAGATTAGGAGTGACACTTTACTCGTTCCCTGTGGAAATCGATACCCTGGAATACTCCCGGGTGAAAGCTATGTCGGCATCTGTACGCTTGCAGATATTCCCTGTTAGGCATAAGAATCGCCAACATGGACCGAACGCTTTCATGAAGATCATGTGAAGTCCACCACAAGTGACATGGACCTCAATGACCTATCTACTCATGAGAGAGGAAACCGTGTTTGTTCTTGGTAGTTGTAGTGTGTTCTTTCTTTTCTTGCGTTGCTGGTAATTAAGACTCCTTTGTGACTAGAATGTTTTGCATCCATGCATGTGTAAAAAAACATATAAAAAAATTTAGTCAATGTCTAACCCATCCGAGATAGCTATAAGCAAGGGTGAGTGCTTGAGATGGTGGTTTAGATTCTCTCAAGGCAAGGGTATGGCTTATAGTGAGTAAGCTTGGGAGAGGTTCAAACCTTACATTGTTAGGTTTCCTTTGTATCTTGTTTAACTTTGCTTGCATTCACATGGCATGTTTACTTTCATTGTATATGTAAAATGCTTGTTGCATGCATCATATAGGAAACACAAAGGAGGCTTGTCACATTTGGAGAAATTTGTGCCTCATATGAGAATACATCTCCATAAGTGTGACCAAAGGAAAGGTTTGTGCTTCATGCCCATTGAGTCATGATCAAACGAGCTCCGAGGTTAAATCTACTCGCGTGGCTTAAAGACAAGTGACTCATACATTCCCAACACACTAATGACTAACCATTGCTTTCTTGAAGAAATTTTTTTTGAGTAGGGGGAGCTATGGTGGAACACCATCGTGACCAAGGAGGAGCACCATGAAAGGGGGAGTTTCCTAACTCTTGCCATTTATTATTTGCTCCTTGGTTCTCTTGTGTTTTTTCTTTGGGTTGTGGTTTTTGGTGATAGGTGACAAAGGGGGAGAAGGAACATGAAGATCCAAAAGCCAAGTCTAGATCGATAACACAAAGGGGGAGATGGAACATGAAGATCCAAAAGCCAAGTCAAGATTGAGGATAGCAAAAAGGGGAGAAGAACATGAGGATACAAGGAAATAAATGAGGTGACAAAGAAGAACATGAAGATCAAAAGAAGATGAATGTGGAGAACATGAAGATGATCAAGACAATGGTGCATGTTCACTTGGAGTACATATGAAGATCATGACAAGATGAACATCTACACCAACATGGAGAAGAACAACAATGGTGCATGCCTATAAAAACAATGAACATCCACACCGACATGAACATCTACGTCCATGGTGTGTGTCTACATCAACAAGATCAACTACCATGACACCATGACGGGCGCAAAACTCAACTCAAGCTCAACTTCTAGTGTGCTGCATAATTTGGGTAGTTCTCCCTCAAGACCTAGCATATTTCAAGGGGGAGACTACTTCCAAGGTAAGGACCAAGGTAATCCTTTCAAACCTATCTTTTCTCTGGGTTCATTGTTTTCGTTCGAGTCTTTTGTCCCTTCCTTCTTATTCTTTCAAGACTCATTCGTTTTGGATCATCATAAATAGTAGTTGTCATCCATCGCCAAAAAGGGGGAGATTGTAAGGTTCATGACCATTGAGGTCACCCCAAGGTATGATTGTTTTGGTGATGAATGACAAACATGAAATGTGACTAATGTATACATGAGTGTTGTGCATGTAGGAAACCTTTCTATCCTATGAAGATCATTAATGATTGCCTTGGTGATTGATGACAATGACCACGAGCATGGAGGCTTGATGAGCTTGATGGAGTCCAAGGGTTGATGAAGATGGATCAAGGCTAAGGGCAAGCTATGGAGCAAGTGTTGGGAACACTTGTCCAGTTGTTAGGGCTTCAAGTCCATAGGAAATACCGAACTATCAAGGGGGTCTTGGTCATTTCTCTTAGGTCATGTCTAGTCGGTGATGTGCATGGATGCTCGGTGAAATCACAGACACTAGGTGACAGTGGAGAAGCCAAGGAGTTGTTCAGAGAAGCCGGGAAACAAAGTCAAGCAAGGACGGGGAGTTTTAGCTTCTGGACAAAGTGACCGGACAGAGGGGTCAGTGGTGATCGGACTGTACAATCACTAAGTTGTTTTGTCCGGAGCCTACAGCGAGTTGCAAGGAAACTGCCATGTTTGGAAAGTTCTAGTGACCAGACGGTCTGGTCTAGTGACCAAATAGTCCGGTCAGTAGAAGTGGGACTTGGGCAACGAGGAAGCAGCGCACGAAATGTTTCTGGACTGGAGAGAGAAATGGACCGGACAAAGAGGTGCTAGAGACCGGACGGTCCGATCATTAGGAGGAAATCCAGAACAGAGGAGAAGTTGGCCGCGAGGAAATCTGTTGGTGCTGAGTTGTAGAGACCGGACTGTATGGTCAGTGGAGAGAACTCTGGAATAGACGAGCAAGTGGTTGCAACGGCTCTGTTTGGAGTTTCAGCGAAGAAGACCGGACTGTACGGTCTGAAGACCAGACTGTATGGTCAGTATGGAGGCAGCTACGAACAGAGAGCAACGGCTCTAGAGGAGCCGTTCTATGGAGACCGGACTGTCCGGTCTGGACAGTGACCGAACTGTCCGATTAGTACATCCAGAGAGGCTGTTTCGTGGAGCAATGACTAGTTTGAGGTTGGAAGCCTATATAAACTCGTTGCTGGGGTCTTGGAGACTGCCTTTGGCTATTGGGAATGCTGAAAGCATCTATTGGGAGCCAAAGGGCCAAGAGAGGAGCACTATAAGAGGATATTGGATATCTTGAGAGTGCTAGTGAGAGTAACTTGAGCATTGATGCACATCTAAGGCTAGGGTGTCCCTGAGGGTGTGATCTAGGTTGTTACTCTTGGTCTATGGTGAGACCTAGACCGGTTAGGTGTCGGTGATCGAGCCTATCGTGATCAGTTGTGAAGGCCGTCACACATTTGTACATGGTTTGAGCCCGCCGATGAAAGGGGCATCAATAGTGAGCGGCCTTGTCGGCTCGGGGGGTCCAGCAAGTTCTTGACGAAGGCGAGCTTGTGCCTTGGTGGCAGCGGTGACGCACACCGTGTCTTCATTCTGGGAGTGATTGCAGGCTCGTGTGCGAGAACTCCACTTGGTGGCGGGAGGGACCGCAACTCCAGCAGGAGTGGTCCAACGAGGAGTAGGGGAAGACTCCATCCTTCCAAGACCTCAGGAAAAAAATTGTGAGCCATCTCTTACTCTACTCCTTACTATGATGCTTTACTTTCCGCATTTACATATCGTGCTATTCATGCTTGTGTGCTTGTCTTGTTCTAGTTGATTACCTTGTAAACTTGCATGAGTAGACTTCTTGCTGGCTAGTAGTGTTTGAGCTTCCGCATTTGATCACTAGTATGTATAGGAGTTGCATTGGCTTCATTGCTTACCCTAGTATGTATTGTGCTACTCATGCTTGTGTGCTTTCCATGTGCTTGTTGATCTAGTAGCTTTGCTTGAGTAGGACTCCTTGCTAGCTAGTTATTTGCTTCCACGTATCCTTGGTAACTAGCTTGCATATGAGTTGTATTGCCTTTGTGTGATCCACTAGTATGCTTAGCTTGTTGTTCCTTTCATAGGACTATTATCTTGCTAGTGTGATCACCACTAGGATTGCATAGGAGTTGTATTGCCTTTGTGTGATCCACTAGTATGCTTAGGTTGTTGTTCCTTTTATAGGTTCATTATCTTGCTAGTGTGATCACCATTAGGATTGTGTAGGAGTTGTTTTGAGTGCTCGGTTTTAGGAATTGGCGAATTTGGTATATAATGCGAGTTCCCGATTCAACCCCCCCCCCCCTTTCGATCACTCGGTCCTTTCAAGCGGCATCGGCAAAATACCTTCAGTGTGTTGTGGACGCACCTATGGAAGAAGCATTTGTGTTGAAGGAAGGTCTGCTCCTCGCACAAAATATTGTACTAATAGGTTTGTGGTCTAATCTGATTGCCTGGAGGTTGTGAAAATGATGGAGGATGGTGGGTTTTCGGCTTCGGCGGTAGGCCCTGTCTATGATGAGTGCAGTATTATGTGAAGTGATCTTGATCTAGTCTCTATAGAACATTGTAATAGAGAGTGCAACCGGATGGCTCATGAACTAGCTAGATTTGCTTTTTCTTCAAAATAAGCTTGTAATTGGGCGAATGACCCACCTAGGTTCATTCATGAGCTACTGATGAATGATGTTACTGTTTTTTTTAGAATCAATAATGTGCACTAGATGGTTTCCTCAAAAAAAAATATGTTTGCAAGGGAGGGGCAGAAGAAGTCGGGATTAGGAACAGAGAAGTAGCCGAAAAACAGGGGAGGACGAGTTTTTTATCTCTAATTTGAAGTCTTACCTCGAGGTAATGACTGGTACCGTAACAGAGCCCTCATATTATGAATTTAGGAATCGGTTGGAGTTTTTGAATGTGTCTATTGATGTGGTACTGCATATTGAACCATCTTATTTTGTTGAAAAAAAAGTATTCATCGCTCATACTACTTATAAGTATCATTATTGGTAGCTTTGGATTGCAAGGTGATATCACTCTCATCAGGAAGATAACCTATGGGAAATAGTAACAAAATTATAAACTGGTCCAGATTGGAGCAGCGAATCCTTAATAAGCGGACCATCCATGAGATTTCATTGGTCCGCATCTTGTACTATCTTATAGCACATGGAAAAAGTGTCCTTTTACATAATTCGGTAATTCTATAAACAAGATAAAGGTTATTAGTCTCTTTCCCTGCAATAATGTCTGGTGGCCATAATGTTTTTTTTCACCAGAAACTATCATGCTATCTGTGACATTAACAATGTAAATGCCAGCACGGCACTCAGAATAATCATTGTTTGTTTCCCCGCTCTTAATCCAATATTGACATCACTAGCCCCTTCTGATATATGTAGCAAATTAAACATTGAGGATTTTAGTAATAAGCCTATTTTAAGGGACATCTTAAGCGTTCTTTAATTTGCTAACTGTGAACTGTGTAAATATAACCCAAATCAGTCCTTATCGACGTGCCCTGTATATGTCTTCTTTTTCATCGTGTGTTGGGGATCACTACTATAGAACTGACATTTAGTAACAGTGGTCTAAGCATTTTAGTGACACGAAACATGATCATATCAATTTTTATGTCTCTAAATTCTGACCTATAGAGATAGGGATTTAACCGTCACTAAATCTGAACCTATAGGGACGGCAGACTCATTCCCGTCCCTAAAGTCTTTAGTGATGTGTTTGGAATGTTGTCACTAATGTTGTATTACTAATATGTTCCATACCGTCTCTAAAGCCTTTAGAGACGGATTTCAGTACCTCATGATGTGTTCCCATACCCATCACTAATGAGAAATATAAATGCAAAATAAATACACACCAAAATGTCTCTTTTTTTCTATTTCATACACAGAAACACGATTACAGAGTCAATATTGATCTGAGGAGCACCAATGTTAACAGTGGAGAACACATGGTGAACAGCACCAATTCATAATTACATCAAAATGATACATCAGTTAAAATTTTAGTATGCACACTAATCAATTCATTAACGATATGTTTGATTTGATGTATAAAAAGAGATGGGAGGAGTGGTCACTTTTTTGATAATGTTTGGTTCTGAGTCATGCGAAGACGAGCCGGCCACCAAGAGAATATTCGTCCAAAATCGGGGACGGTTCCGTCCCTCGGAAATAAGCGGATCGCGGGGTCCCCCGTCACGCGCGCTCCCGCCCGTTGCTCCTGCTGTCACGCGCGCTCTCCCGTGCTCCTGTCTGTCGCTTCTGCCTGTACCGTTCTTTACCTTTTTTTTAAGTCGCAACGTCCTTTCTGTGTTGAAGCTTTGCGGCGATTCATTTCATCTGATACTCGTTGCAAGCAGAGACGTTACCTCCCCCAAAATTTTATTCATATCGCAAAGCCACCTCGTAAGACCGGCAGCAGAAATACCAACTAGTACTCATGCTTATCCGGAACCACCTATTGAGAAAAATAAAAAGAAAAAGAACATTGATTTTTTTGTGAAAAAAAATCTAAGTGGTAAATTAAATGAATTAAATTATGTTAAATTTTATATAAATAAAGAGACAATCTTATCATCTCATCCATATACATTCATCCAAACAAAATCAGGGGGGGACTCATCCATTATTTATCCCTCACACCAAACAGAATAAAATGGCTCGCTCCAATTCTTCAAAAAAATAACAACAGGGGCCGCCCCATCCTTAAAAAAACAGGGATGACCCCGCCCCCATCCCTATTGACTCCACACCAAACACACCCTATCACAAATAAAAGAGGGTCAAGATTGATCTGAGCACCACCAATGCCAACAGTTGAGAATACATGGTGAATGACTCAACATCATAATATTTGTTCTCTTACTAGTTACTAATTACAAGATACCATAGATACTCTAAGAAACCATGTGGATATGTGTCATGGTTTGCTATATTTGTGATGAGTAATTGACTTGAGCGGATTTGGTGTTTGAGTTGAAATGCGGAAATACAGGGATTACATGAGTTTGAATATCATGGTTATGACTAACCAGAGTTGATGGAGATATTAGTGATATTGCAGAAGATGGGAAATGTGTTTGCTTGTCTCATGATGTGTAGGTCACTGGAGTCGACTTGGCGGTCAATGGCGAGAGGATTGGGCACATGTAGGGGACTTGAGGCGAGACGATCGGGATGCCGGGTGAAGTCAAGGGTGATCCACACCGTACACGTGGAGAGGCACGAAGCACGGACGGTTCCGCGGTTGAGTCTCAAAACCGTGGTGGTGATGAAGACGGCGTGTTGACCAAGTCAAGGTGAATGGGATGCCGGTGCAAGTGATAAGGGGACCCGATGGACAGGGACTGGGAGAGACTTGCCGGTGGTCAGGATCACGGGACAAGGTGACACGCGTCGACATCGAGAAGTTGTGCTTTGAGGAGCGTGCAAGGCGGTTTCCCGGTTTGATCCTCAAAACTGGTGACGGTGGTTGGTGGTGCACGTGGCACCATCACGGAGCTTGCTTCGAGATGAAGTAAAGACGTGAAGCGTCTAATGGCATTTGGGCGATAAGGAAAAAGATGGACGGTTATGCTCCCGGTGGTAGGTGGGTGTGTTATGTAGGTAAAGGGTAGAGTGGTCATGTGAACAATAGACCCTAGACCTATATAAGGAGAGGTGTGGCTAGTGGGAGAGGTGCCTCTCTTTCCATTAGCCTTGTGTTAGGACTCTATTCAAAGTGCTAGGAGAGGACTTCATGTTTGAGAGGAGAGTAGTGGGTGTGTGAGAGACATCTCTTGCTCTTCCAAATAGTGGGAGGAAGAGGGTGGCTTCCTAGCCTTATACCTATGGATCTTATAAGCACCTTTCTATAATATGAGAAGTATTTTCATGCTCAAGATTTCCCTCTTCACTTGAATCCCGAAATTCCCTTCTTTCCTATTTTTGGAAGCATTTTCGTGGTGATTTTCAATCTCACTTTTGGACGAGTTTTTGGTCCGGATTTCTTGAGAAACTTGTTGCTAGGATGAGCTAGGATAATCCTATGTAGATCCTTGATGGAATTATTGGCTCTAGCACCTTCGATTTGAAGGATTTCTCAAGTTTCCCATTTTTGGTGTTCTTGGCACAAGATCTGAAATTCGTGATGATTTCTTGAGCCAATTGAGTTGATCTCCTAGGATTAGGGTCGTGATGTGATGAGGATTCACTGGTCCAAAAATCGCATCATTTGGAGTTTGTTTGATTGAGTTTTGGAGAAGTTTTGAGAAGATCCCGAGAGATTTTCTGTTCTGTCGGGGGTCGACCGGCACTGTCGATGACCAGGACCGGCACTGCCGATTGGTCCAGTCTGTAGGTTCTAGTGCAACAGAATCCCGCACTGGCACTACCGATAGGTGGGACCGGCACTGCTGATGACGCGCACCAGAAATGTCGATAGGCGTGATCGGCACTGCCAATGCCCACCGGCACTACCGATGGCAGGGATCGGCACTGTCGATGGGAGTTCAGTTCTGAACTATTGAGGATTGCTTCTTCCCTTTTTGTTTCCGCTGTGGTTCTTTGGTGTGGTTGATCACTCCTAGGGTTAGTACACCACAAGTTGGTGTGTGTAATCTTGGTGATCGATTTGGAGGTTGGCTTGGGTAGTTTTTGGGATATAGGCCAAGTTCTCTTGGAGAATTCTATTTGGCTCCCATTAACCCCCCCCTCGGGTCGCCTTCTCGGTTCTTTAATTGGTATCAGAGCTGGTTTGATCACTAGTTGATCTTCAGTGGCTTTGTGATCCGAAGGTGATATGGAGAAACGTGTTGTCAAGTTCTGGATGTTCGATGGAGAGGACTTCCCCTACTGGAAGTCACGGACCAAAGCGTATCTGCTGAGTCAAGGACGTGCAATTTGGGAGATTGTTGATCAGGAGAATGCTATACCACAAGACCTGAACACTGCATCTGCAGGTGAGTTACTCAGGTATGAGAACAACTCCAAAGTTGTCAATATTCTGCTTTCTGCACTTGGTAGGAGCGAACATGATTGGGTTGCACACCTTGACACTGCTCATGCTATTTGGGATAAGCTCTGCACTTACCATGATTGTAGCAACCAGGTCAAGTCTATGCGTAAGGATTCTTACAATAGACAGTACCAAACCTTTGCACAGAAACCGGGCGAGTCACTAGATGACACTTTTCGTAGGTTTGAGGCAATTGTGTGCAACTTGCGGGCTTGTGGTACCCTTGTGTACAATGACAATGATAGAGCTAGCAACTGCTGTACTCACTTGATGAAAATGTTTGGGGGGTTAAAATTGCTGCTCTAAAAGAAACTGCTGAATTCAATATCCTGAACTGTAAGCAACTGTATAGCAAGCTGAAATCTCATGAACTGTCTAGGAAATCTTGTCCTAATCTTGCTATTCCTGCTTCTAGCATGGCTTTGCTTTCTAGTTCTCAGAAGGGTGATCACAGTTGTGCTTCTCATGGAACTAACCCCTCACTTGACAAGTCTTCCTTGGAGTTTGCTTTGTCTTCTCTTGTTGCAGCTTCCGATGAACAGATGGAGTGCATTCCTGACGAGGAGCTGTCCTTGCTCACAAGGAAGTTCAGGAAGTTCTACAACAACCGGAAGGAGAGAAGAGGAGGTGGTTCAAGAACCTGCTTCGAGTGCGGTGACCCGGGACGCTTCATCGCTGATTGTCCCAAGAAGAAGAAGAAGGTCGGATACCACGACAACAACACTGAAGACTCCAAACAGAAGAAGAACCGCTTCTACAAGAAGGGCAAGAACTCCAAGAAGTTCGCCAAGGCCATTGCACGCGCCTGCATTGCCGCCTTGAGCGATGTCGACCTCACATCAAGCGAAGGCCTTTCAAGTTCAGAGGAGGAGGTTGAAAAGCCACGAGTCAAGAGGAAGGATGACTTCACTGGCTTTGCTTCATGGCAAGGAACGACCACGACACTGACTCTGGATCCGACTCCGACACAAGCGAGGTACCTCCCACTCTTGATGAGCTCTCTTCTGAACTTGATCATTTGCGCGATGTTCTGCTCATGCAAGATGATAAGCTTCGTAGTGCTGTTCGTGAGGGTAGAGAGCTTAAGTCTAAGTTGGAGAGTGCTGATTTTGATGTTGCTTCGCTTAGGTCCAAGCTTGCTCGTGAGGACATTGTTGTTGAGTGTGAGTCTTGTCAAGTTGTGATGAGTGATCTTGCACAGAGGGAGAGTGTGCATGCTCAAGTTGCCAGTCAGCTTGACAGTGCCCTCAAGGAGCTTGATGAGTTCAAAGCTAGACCAACTCTTTTGGGTGCATGTCAGAAGTGCCCCAAGCTCACAGATGAGTTGGAAGCTCAGTTCCTCAAAGTCAAAGAGCTTGAGTCCAAGTTGCTTCATGAGACTCGCTCTAAGATCCTTGCATCACCTTATGAGGTGTGTGTCTCTCTTAAGGACAAGCTTGTAATCACTAGGGAGGAAAACAAAGCCCTAGTCCAGGAAAATGACTATCTTGTGTCTAGGCTCTAGAGAACCCTAGTGAGTGAAGAGAAGATTGAGAGTGATTTGGCAAGAGTGAAGGAGAGTGCTTCTAGATCAACCTATAACTTGGGTTTGGGATTTGAGAGGTGTATCAAGGAGAGTGAGAATGTGGGTAAGTTTGTACCTAGCTCCAGCTACAAGGATGAGGAAAACACCATTAAACCCACTGACACATACTATCCACCCAATCCAAAACCCTCCTTCAACCCAAAGCAAACAGAGAAGCCAAAACCCAAACCTGCAATGCAAACCAAGCCTAATCCTAAGGGTGTCTACATTTGCATGTTTTGTGGTCGCAAAGGCCACTTGGATGAATTCTGTTTTAGGCGTAAGAGAATTGAGAGGAAGCAAGCTGAGTTGACTAGGGATGCTATTTATGATGATTTTGTTGACTTTCAGCCTCGCTCTTTTTCTCGTGCCTATTATGGACAGGGTCATCCCTCATATGGCTTTGATTCACGAGACAGAGGCCTTGCGCAGCAGCGCTTTGGCACCCCATGTTTTCCCCATCGTGGTGAGTGTCACTCGCATGCATTTAGCTTTCACACAGATGATTTCTATCCTCTCAACCAAACCGTGCATTAGGCTTTCACCCAAGGTTTGAGTTGAGACACTTTGACAGGCCACATTTTCCCCATCTTGGTTCTTGTCCCATGCGCTCGAATGATAAAGTGTAAAGAACTGTGATGACTACTACCGGTCGTATGGTTAAGTTCTGGATTCCCAAATGCTTTTTGACTAACCCCAGCACTGAGCCATCGACTTTCACTTCTCGTTCTTTGTAGGCAGCAGGTGGAGGCTTGGAGAACAAGTGGTTGATGGATTCTGGGTGTTCGCGCCACATGACCGGAAATGCAAAGTGGTTCTCCAGCCTCACTCCCTTGAAGCGTCGGGAGTGTGTGACCTTTGGACATGACAAGAGAGGAAGAGTGAAGGGAAGGGGCGCGGTAAAGGTAAATGAGAACTTCACTCTCAATGATGTTGGTTTGGTTGAGTTTTTCAAATACAATTTCCTCTCTATCTCTCAGCTTCTTGATGTTGGTTTGGAAGTGCGCTTTAAGTCGAATGCTTCTTGTGTTCTTGATTCGAGTGGTTCCTTGGTTTGTGGGATTTCTCGCATTGGCAGAGTTTTTTAGGCTGATTTTGCTAGTTCTCCTGGTTCTCACAAGTGCTTGTTTGCTCAATCTTCTTCTGAGCTCTGGAATGGCATAGGAGACTGGGTCACATGAGCTTTGACTTGTTATGTCGCTTGAGTGGTCTAGGTTTGATTCGAGGATTGCCTAAGCTCAAATTTGATAAGGATTTGGTTTGTGCTCCTTGTCGTCATGGGAAAATGATTGTCGCTTCTCATCCACCAATCAATTTGGTGATGACTGAACGCCCTGGAGAGTTGCTTCATATGGACACTATTGGTCCTTCTCGGGTTTGTTCGGCGGGTGGGAAGTGGTATGTTCTTATGATTGTTGATGACTACTCTCGCTACTCTTGGGTCTACTTTCTTGAGAGCAAGGATGAAGTGTTTCATCACTTTCAGAGCTTAGCTTTGAGGTTGTTCAAAGAACTCCCTGGTGCATTACGAGC
This sequence comes from Eleusine coracana subsp. coracana, assembly GCA_032690845.1. NCBI lineage: Eukaryota > Viridiplantae > Streptophyta > Magnoliopsida > Poales > Poaceae > Eleusine > Eleusine coracana. The sequence goes on along the minus strand of CM064428.1, from coordinate 40,478,126 downwards.
AATTCGCAGTGATAATGGCACCAAGTTCAAGAACTCCTCCTTTGATGCTTTCTGTCTTGAGCATGGTATTGAGCATCAGTTTTCAGCACCTCGGGTTCCCCAACAGAACGGTGTGGTTGAAAGAAAGAACAGAACCTTAGTGGAGATGGCCCGGACGATGCTCGATGAGCATAGGACTCCAAGGCGGTTCTGGGCTGAGGCCATTAGCACTACTTGCTATGTTTCCAATCGGATTTTCTTGCGCTCAATTCTTAATGTGACTTCTTATGAGCTGCGTTTTGGGAGAAAGCCCTCGGTTTCTCATTTGCGTGCTTTTGGTTGCTAGTGCTTTATTCTCAATCGTGGCAATCTTGATAAGTTTGAGTCGAGATCTTCCAATGGAATCTTTCTTGGTTACTCTCTTCATGGTCATTCCTACAGAGTTTTGAATTTGGAGACTAACACCATCGTAGAATCCTACGATGTAACCTTTGATGAATCAAACTCTTGTGCAAGGAATGTGATTGAGTCTGCAGTGACAAGGAGATGAAGGAGAGCATCTTTGTAGAAGAGGACCTACAGGGCTTTGATGATGATGATGATGATTCACTTCATCTCTTATCTGAGCTTGTTCCCGCTGCTACCACTACTCCAGCAGAGGGTCCAGAAGCTTCTACATCGACTTCAGCAGTTGTCGAGCGAGCTCCAGCTGTGGTTGAGGGGGAGGTACACTCTGAGAGAGAGGCTCCTCACAACATTCAGCGTCGACACCCACCTCAACAGATGATCGGTAATCTCTATGAGAGGACAACAAGGTCAAGGTCTGCACAACTTGCTTGCTTTACCAATTCTCTCTTTGTTGCAACCTTTGAACCCCGGGATGTTGGACACGCACTATCTGATCAACATTGGGTTAATGTCATGCATGAGGAGTTGGAAAACTTTGAGAGAACAAAGTCTGGACCCTTGTAGAGCCTCCCAAAAATGTCAATGTCATAGGAACCAAGTGGGTGTTCAAAAACAAACATGGGGAGGATGGTGAGGTTGTGAGAAACAAGGCTATGCTAGTTGCTCAAGGTTTTAGCCAAGTAGAGGGCTTAGATTATGGTGAAACCTTTACTCCTGTTGCTCGCATAGAAGCCATTAGGATCTTGCTTGCATTTGCTGCCTCTAAGGGCATTAGACTCTAACAAATGGATGTCAAGAGTGCTTTCCTAAATGGTTTCATAGAGGAAGAAGTGTATGTGAGGCAACTGATGAGAACATCACACCTATGGATACACACAACACTCCTCCAACTAAGATGAAAGTTCATGTGCATCACCTGAATTTATAGGTGACTTCGTTTCTAATGTTTTGTTTATGTGATTTTGAGAATAGATTGCTACCAAATGATACATCCGGCCCAGGTGGGGTGGAACGAAGCCCGACACACCGATCCGAATTCCTTGAATCCCGCAATCTTAGCACCATAACTCCTGCCGAAAGCCCGACACACCGATCCGATTCTAGGTCCATGACCTGAATCCGTAGTCTTAGCACCACAACTCTGGCGCCCCCACTCAGAGAAAGGCCCAATCTCCCTAAAAGACTAGTCTTACTTGATGTGGACAAGGGTTCCCGATCTTCTGAAAGGTTCTGGATATGTTGATTTGGTCGAAGGTGACACACAAATTGATCCGGCTTCAGAATAGCACGTTCTGAACCCCGCAATTACAGCACGATGTCTCCTCTTGTTATCAACCATCCCAAAACGATTGACCTTGCCGAGAAGGCTAATCCCTGCCTGTGAATCTGTATTATGAATCTCATGAAGTTGGGGTCTCACAAACCATGATGACGGTGAAACTGTTATGAATAGAATAATCTAAGCAAAACCCCAACCCTAATTGTTATTTTGTTCAATCCTAGAGTCCAGAAAATTTTCCTACAAAAATATTTGTTCGTCGTATTTCCGTTGTCCTACAACCCCTTGTGTCGTGCAATTTTCAGTTTAGATTGCTCCTCTGAATTTTAGTCCCTACAAGGTCATTGTGTTGTTGGTCTAGTGCTTGTTCTTTGGTCTTGTTTGAGTCGTGCATGTCCTTGTCATAGATAATCAAGAGAAAAAATCAGTTTATTGCACACGTTGAGAGGATAGTATTGCTGGAATTGTGTGCACCAAATTCTTATTTAACATCTAGCCTTCTACTTTTTGTGTCAAAAGAAAGAGAGAAGTGCTTGTTCATGTGACACATTGAGAGTTTTGGAACAATATATATCTATCTTTATGTCCATCATATTCAAATCATAATTTTCCCTTGTGCTAGAATTTTTTTCCTTTCGCTTTCTAGTACTAATACCTTGTTGCATTTTTTATTCACAAGAAAAGAAAAGAAAAAGGCAAAAGTGCACAAGAGAAAAATCTGCACAAAAAAGAGAAGTAAAAAAAGGCAAAGATAAAAATTTAGAATTGCTTACAGCCTTTGCGTCCTTTGTTAAGTCATTTGCTTGCTTGCTTGAACTAGGTCCGAGACAAGTTTGGGCCGGTGACATAGACTAGCTTGGGACTATTATTCAGTTTTGCAATTTCTGAATTGAGATTTTGCTAATCCTTGCTACCTAATATTGCCTATCCAAGCTCCATATATATCCTTCTGAACAGGCACAAATTTTTGACTCTCGCAATCGTCAGTTCACACTCTCCAAGGTATCCTTTGCTTGTTGTAGTTAAGAACTTTGTAAGGGCCTGGTGAGATGCTTCCATTTTCTTGTTGAGAGTTTCCACCGTTATTACATAGTAGTGATAGGAAAATATACTCTTGTGTGTTTTCTTGTTTGCTACTAACAATGACAGGTTCCAATACTCATGGGAATGAATTGATGGCATATCATGATGATAAGAGTGTTGTAGCACAACGAGTGTTCAGTTCTCAAATGGAGAAGGTAGAGCAAAATCAATTGAAAAATTTATTCCAGACTCACTTTGTTGTGAAGGATCGACGTTGTCGTGTCATCATTGATGGAGAGAGTAGCCACAACATCGCAAGCTTGGAGTTGGTCGAGAAGCTTGGCTTGACTACACAGCCACACCCATGTCCATACTACATCCAATGGGTAAATTCTTATGGTAAGATAAAGGTAGATCAAATTGCACGCATTGAATTTTTTATTGGTTCTTACAAGGATAGTGCAGAATTTGATATAGTACCTATGCAAGCATGTCATTTGTTATTAGGTAAACCTTGGATTTCTTTAAATAATGTTTCACATAATGCCATTGCTAATAGCTACTCATTTAAATACAATGGTAGAAGGGTTACTCTTAAACCTATGACTGCTGCTAAAATTTTAGAAGAGGACCAACAAAGATTTCAGAGAAGAAAGAATGAACCATTTAGGATAGAATGGGCTATTTCAAATGTTGCAACACTTCCATCAAAATCTGAATTACTAGAGGATGAACATATTTCTTTGCCTCTTGTTGCAACTAATACATTTCAACATCTACATAAAGAAGATGATAGTGGGAAAGATAAAGAACAAGTTGTTGCTTCAGGTAAAAGTTTTCTTGATGTGATGAATTGTTCCAATAATCTTACTGTATTGGAACCTTATGATGATATTTCTTTGTTACAAGTTGATTTATCTATTGGTCCTTGTGATAAAGAGGAGTTGTGTGCCAATGCTTCACTTATACCTTTGCTACAACAAATGAATGAGCTTGATGCTTTTGCTTATGATTCACCTAATGGTGCTGAAATAAAACATTTGATTTTAGTTATATGTGAAAAGGATGAGAAGAAATTGCTGACTGCTCTAAACACTTTGGGTTATATTGAATTTGATGTTCTTTGTGATCTAAATGCCATTGGGAAGAAAATATTTTCTCAAACTGAATTTCCTTTATTGACAAGAAATAATTTTCATGCTATTGGCTATTTTGATCATAGAGGTTTGTTTATGGTGCATAGAGTTTATATTTCTTCAACATTGAAACCTCCTTGTGTTGTGCAACTCAATGAGACACTAGAAAACTGCAATAAAAATTGTCATGTCATGTCAAGTTTTTCTACTGTTTCTAAGATAACACATTTTCTAACTTGTCATAAGAGTGAGGATGATGTTCATACTGCTGGCCAATTTTTCAAAGATGTTGTTCGGTTGTATGACATGCCTTCTACTGTAGTTTCACATTCTGATGATAATTTTTATAACGCATATAAACATGAGGTGCATCCCAAGTTTGGGAATAGTTCTATATTTCATATTTCAGATTTGAGACAAATATTCCGAAAAAGAGATGGGATCGAGTCGAGGACGACTCTAATTCAAAAGGGGGAGAATGATGAGAACATCACACCTATGGATACATACAACACTCCTCCAACTAAGATGAAAGTTCATGTGCATCACCTGAATTTACAGGTGACTTCGTTTCTAATGTTTTGTTTATGTGATTTTGAGAATAGATTGCTACCTAATGATTTAATTATTGTTAGGAACCATGGAGATGATGATGATACAGATGAGGAAGTTATTGGAGGCGTGATGGGCCAGCAAGGACGTCCAAGCCAAGGTGGAAGCCCAATCCAAAACCGACTTCGAGTCTGTTTCAGGGCCCAGAACCAGTCTGCACTAAAACGGAGGCCCAGGACGCTTATGGACTCTTATTTGGACGTTCTACATATGCCTGGAAAGATAACAAAAAGATGTTTCCAACCCAACTGGTCCCATATCAAAATTCGTCGTGAGTCGTCGGCAATCGTCAAAACAAGTCGATGTCCAGAATCTGTCCTGGTGCTGCGACACCGTAATCGGCCTTTATGCCATGTATCGAGTTGAGCCCACTTAGGGTTTCATCCAGGGGGTCATGCACGACCCTAGATTCTTTATATACAGCCGCCGCCTCTTCATTAGGGCTTAGGTTTTTCTTAGATTATTCTGTTCAAAAAAGTTTCGCCGTCATCACGGTTTGTGAGACCCCAACTTTATGAGATTCATAATACATCTGCAATTGTGTTGCATTCTTCTTTGTTCTTACTTGTGTTCTTGATTCGCAGGCAGGGATTAGCTTTCTCGGCGAGGTCAATCATTTTAGGACGGTTGATAACTAGAGGAGACGTCGTGCTGCGATTGCGGGGTTTAGAACGTGCTGTTCTGAAGCCGGATTGATTTGTGTGTCGCCTCCGACTAAATCAACGTATCCAGAACCTTTCAGAAGATCGGGAACCCTTATCCACATTAGCAACCCCCTGGCTTTGAGCACCACAAATACCCAAACCGTGTGTACAAGCTTCAGAAGGCTTTGTACGGGCTAAAGCAAGCACCTAGGGCATGGTATGCTAGGCTTAAGACCTTCTTGCTAGAGTGTGGGTATGTCACGGGGTGTGTTGATAAAACCTTGTTCACTCTCAAGCATGGCAATGACTTTCTAATGGTTCAGATTTATGTGGATGATATCATCTTTGGTGGTTCATCTCATGCTCTTGTGTCCAGGTTTCAGGAAGCTATGGAGAGTGAATTTCAAATGTCGATGATGGGAGAGCTCACCTTCTTTCTTGGGCTTCAAATCAAGCAATGCAAGCAAGGCACTTTTATACATCAAGCCAAGTACACGAAGGATCTCCTGAAGTAGTTCAACATGGTCAATGTGAAGCCGCTGTCTACACCAATGTCCACTACAACGGCTCTTGACCCTGATGAAGACTGTGAAGCGGTGGATCAAAGGGAGTACAGGAGCATGATTGGATCCCTCTTGTACCTGACAGTGACAAGACCTGACATACACTTTGCGGGGTATCTTTGTGCTCGCTTTCAAGCTTCCCCAAGGGTGACTCATCGTAAGGTTGTCAAGCGCATCTTTAGGTATCTCAAATACACCCTTGAGTTTGGTCTTTGGTACTCTGCATCTTCATCTCTTGATCTTATTGGGTATTCGGATGCGGACTTTGCTGGGTGTAGAATTGATAGGAAGAGCACTTCTGGTACTTGCCATTTCTTGGGTACTTCTTTGATTTGTTGGTCTTCTCGTAAGCAGTCGAGTGTTGCCCAATCCACCACAGAGGGTGAGTATGTAGCTGTTGCTCACAAATCCTATGGATTGTGTCTACCATGAGAGACTATGGGTTGACTTTTAAGGGTGTTCCACTCATGTGTGATAACTCCAGTGCCATATGCTTAGCCAAAAACCCAGTGCAATATGGTAAGGTCAAACACATCAATGTGCGATTCCACTTCCTGAGAGACAATGTTGAGAAGGGGTATGTTGAGCTCATATACATTAATACCAAGAACCAACTAGCTGATATCCTCACCAAGCCCCTAGATGCTTCGAGACATGGTTCTCTTCGGGGGGAACTTGGTGTTTGTCATCCGTATGGCATCATTTGAGGGAGAGTTGGTGTTCACTTGTATATATGTATCTTACCATTTGTGCTTTGCATCTCATGTGTAATATATGCATTGGGAGATGAGCTTTCAGTCTTATGCTTTCTTGCATTTCTCTTTGCTATGATTGAGCTTGAGCTAAGTTGTGTGGATGTGATGGTAATCTCTCATGCTTAGATTTTCTAGATGGCCTGTTATAAACTCATGTGAGCAACTTGCTAATCTTAAAGGTAAACTGAGCTTCTTGTGAACCTTATGATCTAATCTTGCTAAAACTTGCTCACCATGTGTATAATTGCTTTTATCCTTGTTGAAACTTGCGTTGAGGCTAGTCTAGAGGATATCTTGGCTTTGGCACCTTGTGTTTGTGAAATGGAAGAATTTGCAAATGTTTAGCTCATGATGTAACATTGTGGGAACATGTGTTCCTTTTGCCGCAATGGCATGCTCTTTTGTCTTGTGCATAATCTTGAAAAATCTGCTAAATGCTTTGATCAAGAATTACTCATAATGCTAAATCAACATTGTGACTTGAAGCCTCGGGGTGTTTGCCGTACCCAGTCGTGCGACCCTCCGCATGGATAAGAGGACACATAAGGATAAACAATAATCACTTGATCAATTGAGTCTCTGTTGCATATGTGAGCATTTGTAGAGCTCATTTTTTGCTAATGCTTGTTGCCCTTGTTGAGATTGAAACTGACTAGATTCTTATGATTCACTTGGTGCTTGTTTTGCCTTGGATGAGAGTACCTACACATGTGATGGCAGTTTTGCTCATGATAAGCAACTTTGATTCTATCTAAGCTAGTCAATCTTTCTGCTTAGCTTGTATAGCTCATGGTGTTTATGCCTTGCTATCTATTTTTTGATCTTTGCATGATTGGGAGCTATTGCTTTTACACTTCATAGCACTATAGTTATAGTTAGCAAAGTTAAATTCTTGTTTGCATAATTGTTGAAGCTCCTTAGGTTTGCATTTTTCATGCATTGCATGTTTACTTGTTCTTTTGCCTCTTTGATGAGTTCATTGCCAAAGGGGGAGAAAATTTTGAGGTCATGCACAAATAATGCTAAGAAACTCATATGATCCATTTTGCAGTACATGAGACCTACCACAACTTGAAGGGGAGTGATGAGGACATCACCATGATGGATACACGCATATCATGGCCTTCCCCAAGTTACAAGTCGTCACCAACTCGGTCGCCGTGTTCATCTCAGATTCAGCCGACACCCCTTCACGGTTTTGATGATATCTCCCACATCCGACGTCCAAATGAGGCGTTCTTTGATGCGTTGGAAAGGGGACGTCGATGCCGTCGTTTTGTTTCTGGTCCTAGCTACAGAAGGGTCGTGAGTCATAATATGTGACCATGACAATGTGCTACGCCACCTATTTTGGGTCAACTTGGCCATGTATCGTATCGGGCCTTAAGCCCATGTTGTGGGCGCCCCCTGGTCGCCCCCAACCCTAGGACATCCCTGGTTCCTACATAAACTCAGTAGCTGCCATCTTTTAGTTTCAGGTTTTGTTTAGTTCAGTTTTCCAGAGAGAAACTTGATCGAATTATTGTAACTGTGGCGACAAGTCCTTTTGCAGTAATCCAGGGCCCATGTTCTTGTTCTACACCACTGTGGTGATTAGTCCTTTTGTGTTCAGAGCTTGAACCTTTTCTTGTGATTCACTTCATCCATATTTGCAATTTTAGATTGCGTGTTTATCCTCTCTTGCTTGTGTTCTCGATTTCGCTTGCAGGAACAATCAAGTTATGCTTGGTGTAACGGTTGCGGGGTTGGATCGTGTCTGATTCAAGCCAGGTCGTCGACGCCGAGTTCCCCAAATTCGAGGTTATCCCCTTACCTCTCAGAAGATCAGGCCATATCTACATCAGGGAGCATATCATGATCTTGAGCGTTTTCTTGCGCTTTTCACATTCTTTACGTCTCAAGTCGCTTTCTATGCCAACTCTTGGTTTTGTGATCCCTACTTGCTAGATGGCTTATTTTCACCTTTTCTTTGGGTTTGGCCATTTGGATGTGTTTATTTGGCTATATATTTCAATCTCTAATCTTTGTGCATATGGTGTTGTCAATGTACTCATCAAGGGGGAGATTGAGAAACCATGTGGATATGTGCCATGGTTTGCTATATTTGTGATGAGTAATTGACTTGAACGGATTTGGTGTTTGAGTTGAAATGCGGGAATCCAGGGATTGCATGGATTTACATATCATGGTTATGACTAACCGGAGTTGGTGGAGATATTGGTGATATTGTAGGAGATGGGAAATGTGTTTGCTTATCTCATGATGTGTAGGTCACTGGAGTCGACTTGGCGGTCAACGGCGAGAGGATCGGGCACAAGTAGGGGACTTGGGGTCAGATGATCGGGATGCCGGGTGAAGTCAAGGGTGATCCACACCGTACACGTGGAGAGGCAAGAAGCACGGACAGTTTCGCGGTTGAGCCTCAAAACCGTGGTGGTGATGAACAAGGCGTGTTGACCAAGTCAAGGCGAACGGGATGCCGGTGCAAGTGATAAGGGGGCCCGATGGACAGGGACTGGGAGAGACTTGCCGGTGGTCAGGATCGTGGGACAAGGTGATACGCGTCGACATCGAGAAGTCATGCTTTGAGAAGCGTGCAAGGCGGTTTCTCGGTTTGGGCCTCAAAACCGGTGGAGGTGGTTGGTGGTGGACGTGGCACCATCATGGAGCTTGCTTCGAGATGAAGTAAAGATGTGAAGCGTCCGATGGCATTCAGGCGATAAGGAAAAAGATGGACGGTTATCTCCCGGTGGTAGGTGGGTGTGTTATGTAGGTCAAGGGTAGAGTGGTCATATGGACAATAGACCCTAGGCCTATATAAGGAGAGGTGTTGCTAGTGGGATAGGTGCCTCTCTTCCCATTTGCCTTGTGTTAGGACTCTATTCAAAGTGCTAGGAGAGGACTTGATGTTTTAGAGGAGAGGAAAGGGTGTATGAGAGACATCTCTTGCTCTTCCAAATAGTGGGAGGAAGAGGGTGGCTTCCTAGCCTTGTACCTATGGATCTTGTAAGCACCTTTCTATGATATGAGAAGTATTTTCGTGCTCAAGATTTCCCTCTTCACTTGAATCCTGAAATTCTCTTTTTCTTATTTTCAGAACTATTTACATGGTGATTTTTTATCTCACTTTTGGATGAGTTTTTGGTTCAGATTTCTTGAGAAACTTGTTGCTAGGATGAGCTAGAACAATCCTCTATGGATCCTTGACTGAATCAATAGCTCTAGCACCTTCGATTTGAAGGATTTCTCAAGTTTCCCCTTTTTGGTGTTCTTGGCACAAGATCTGAAATTCATGATGATTCCTTGTGTTTGTGGAGTGGATCTCTTTAGAGGAGGGTCGTGATGTATTGAGGATCATCTAATTCAAATTTTGTGATTTTTGGAGTTCATTTGATAGGGTTTTGATAATTTTCTTTCCCGAATAGAGCTGCTGTTTTGACCATGACGGATCTTCCGTCAAGAACCACGGAACTTCCATGAGTGACAGTGTTCCCGTTGCCCGGAACTTCCATATTTGACGGAACTTCCATCAGGTTCTATTCTGTGACCTTTCGGACCTTCCTTGTTTCGGTTTTTGTTTCTTTTGTGCTTCCGCTATGTGTCCTTTTGGTTTGAGTCATTCCTAGGGTTAACACATTACAAGTTAGTGTGTGTAATCTTGGTGACTCGGTTAGAGGTTGGTTTGGATTGTAGTTGGGACATAGGCCAAGTTCTTAAAAAGAATTTGAATTGGCTCCCATTCACCCCCCCCCCCTCTGGTCGCCTTCTCGGTCCTTCATACTCACCATTCACTCCAGCTATGTACTCTCCATCATAATATTTTCCTTCTCCTTGTTAGCAGCGGCGACGAAGGATCCAAGATGGAACGGGAAGCCAGATCCTGAGCTCAATAGCTCTCGCAATCCCCGACCATAGCGATGTCACTTGATTGATAGAGGCCATCGGATCCAGCGAGCCCGAGGCCGCTGCCGCTGGATCCGATGAGTTCGAGGCTAGGGGATCCATGAGGCTGACGAGGGCGCCGCATGCGTGAGGCAGAGGAGGAGGGTGCGAAGGCAGCGCTGTGGAGGACATAGAGACGGCACCGTGGAGGGAGGGTGAAGTGGGGAGAGAAGGGAGAAGAGAGCAGCGGTGGAAGAAGTGGGGAACAGAGGCGGCTAGGTTTTCAGTCAGGTGAGGACGGGACGATAGGAAAAAATAATGCAAAAAGAAAAGAAATAAAGGAAAAAACATTGTAGCTGAGATTCGAACTGTGATCTCTTTGAACCGAAGAAACAAACTTTACCAGTGTCCCACGAAGATTTTTATACTTATCCCCATCAATATATGGTTATGTATAGAGCCTGGCAAACAAAATTGCGTCCCTACAAGTGAACCCGTCCCTATAGCTTGGACAACTAGCAACGGGGATGTAAAACTCCGTCATTGCTATAAGAATCCATCCCTATAAATTGGATAACTAGCGACGGCTTTTCAACAGCCGTCACTACTACTAAAACCCCTCCCTATTACTTGAAGCTATAGAGATAGATTTTTTTATACATGTCACTAAATCATTTGTTATAGACAGCTTTCTACACAACCGTTATTGTAAGTATCCTTGAACCAAATAGCAGTGACGCGTTTCTAGAAACACGTCACTATAAAATGATATAGTGACCGTATAGTCCGGTCTCCACTGATCCCTCTATCCAGTCTTTATGTTCAGAAGCCGAAACTTGTCATCCTCGCTTGACTTCATTTCTCGGCTTCTCCGAACAGCTCCTTGGCTCCTCCACTATCACCTAGTGCTTGTGATTTCACCGAGCAACCTTGCACATCACGACTAGACATAACCTAAGAGAATGACCTAGACCCCCTTGATAGTCCAGTTTTTTCCTATGGAGTAAAAACTCTAACAACTAGTCAAGTGTTCCAAACACTTGCACCATAGCTTGTTCTCCGCTTTGGTCCATCTCCATCAACCCTTGGACTCCATCAAGTTCACAAGCCTTCATGTTTGTGGTCATTATCATCCATCGCCAAGGCCACCGTTGACAATCATCATGAGATAGAAGAGGTTTCCTACACGAACAACACTCGTATAGATATTAGTCATATTTTATGTTTGTCATTCATCACCAAAACATCATACCTTGGGGTAACCTCAATGGTCATGATCCTTACAATGTGGTTGTGACCCCTTGAGTGTTTTGTGGATGCAGTAAAGCTAGCATATGCAAAAGGGATGCTATATGAACGAAGTCAAGCGTTACAGGATCGCACATAACTTTAGTTTGAATAAACTGCATCCTGATCGTCCACGTCCACGCTGGACCTACGTCCGACGCCCTTGCCGGTCTCTGCCTCCAGCCCCGCCCGTGGCTACGGCAGCGTCTCCACCACCTCGCCACAATGCCATGCCACCTCCCACCCTCATGCCGACCGTCGACCCCTCTTAACCCTAACTATGGCCGGTGGAATGATATGCCAAAGTCGTCTACCATTCCCCGACATCCGAACACCTTAAGCCTATCGTTGTCGGGCTGCACTGCCCGCATGTCACCATGCTCCGCCACTGGCCACTTCTCACTCTTTCCTATGAAAAGCCTAGGCCTCCACCGTCGGTGTTAACTGTTGAACAGTGCAACGGCATCCTCGCCACCACGCCTCTCGAAACCGCCCACGCGGCCCCATGTTCTGCCACCAACTGCCCCCTTCTCTCCAATTTTTTTTTGGTTGCTCACTTCCTTATCAAGAAGTACATGGGCCGGGTCGCTTGCTCGGCCAGAATTACACGGAGTCACACGCTCGTGCTTGCGTGCGACCAGTAGCGTGTTATACTTTCCAATGTTATATGTTCTAGGCCGTTTCTAGTTATCATGGGCTGTAAATGTCATATTTATGTCTTAAAAAACTTAATTTGATTATTGTTTTGTTTTCCTTTTCATTTGCAAGATGATATCTCTATTTTCTGGAGTGCCCGCAATAAAGATATCTCATGTGTAGGCGAATAAAATCTGAAGAGGTTTACTCCAAAACGACCAGGCAGTTTCCAAGTTCTAATATTTATGTATATACATGATTTCCATCTTATTTGCCAAAGCAATGTTTTTCAATAAATACTTCTACATACTATTTATTAATAGTGTTAATTCTATTGCAGCTGGATTACCAGTATGTAGCTTTAATTTACAATAATCTAAAACTCTGTTAAAAAACAGTTCGTCCATGGCTTGAAATTTGATAAAATATAGAAGTTTACTACATCTGATTTGCTGTTTTAAACGACACATTGTTGTATGGCTTACAGTTAATTAGCTTCCACAAAAGTTATATAAACATGTTATTTACAGTGCGATAATATACTCTGTTCAGGAAATATATATAGTGACCACAATAGGATTGAATTGATTGTGGTTGCTCAAAAGTCAAAATGATACTTCTAACCTACAACAACATCTACAAATATAATTTAGAGCTTCTAAAAAGCTCCTGTGCATAAAGATCTTAAAAAGATTTCATTTATATCTATAGAAGTACAGATACTATCTAGATGTAAGGGCAATCTGTGAGATGCACTTCTTCAAAAGTTCTTTTCAGAAAAAGAAGTACGGCACAACTAAAATCGAACAAATAATTAAACAAACTCTTTGTTAAAGGGAGAACAAATGAATTGTTAAATATTTTCTGAGAAAATCATGAGAAATGGATCAATAATTTTTCTGTTTTCCCGTGAACTAATCATACTGCATTTTTCGACCTACTGAGAAGTGATCGAGCGACTCATGGCAATAATGCAGTTTCCTCCGCCGACTTGTGAGTCAAGCTAAGAAGATCTCCCCGTTGCCATTGCCACATTGCTCAGTCTTTCACCACACAACTCTCTCTCTCTCACGCGCGCGCGCGCACACATGATTCCACCCAATACTGTGAGAATCTTACGCGTAGAACATGTGAGAGAAAAGGCATTTGAGGGAGGTGGATATCTCTTGATTGTCAGCATCCTCCCTTTCTGTCCATATAACTTCCTAAACACATGGAGGCCTAAGCCCACCTCATACTGCAAGAGACTCTCTCTCTCTCTCCAAGACCGTACCCCTGCAGCACTCTCTCCGAGAGAGGAAAAACATAACATCAGTGGCGAGCAGAGAGCATCTCTCTCCGATCGCTGCATGAGCAAATCGTAATTAAGGTAATATTCCTTCTCTGTCATCCATTACCTGCCATCTCACTTCATGCACATCTGTTTGAGCCACCCGATTTACCGAAGTTTAAGATCCACGGTGAGTTTTCAGGATTAAATTGCAAGCGCATTAACATCACTCTGGTTCTTTTTTTGTTTTGGCTGCGACAAAGTCATCTTAAAGCTTACCTTCTAAAATTTGAGCTAAACTTTAGCCCCTCTTAAAGAGCTAAAACTTAGTCCTACTTCTAGCTCATTTTTATCTCTAGCACTAAAGTTTAGCTCTAGTTTTAGTCCACCCATTTATTTTCATAGAGTTATAATTTAGACTAAAGTTTAATTTTAATTATTTAGCCTTGGAAACGAACACCCCCTTAACAAAGAAGTTGAAGTTCACTTTGAGAGTTCTTTCATCCCATGTTGCAGTTTCTTTTTATTTTAACGTTTTAGTTTGTATGGGTCAATATAATCAAAAACATATAAATTCTTTTCACCCACTTTTCATATTAAAAATTGTCCGTGCAGTTCGCTTCTCCCATACGGGAACGCGCTGGTGTTTACTTGCCACACACATGTCTTATGGGCTGGCACGGCACTGCAGCGGCCCACTACAGTAGCTGTGGCTACTTAGCATCCTCTAGGGTTAGGTTATCAGGTCTATATAATGAGGGTCAAGGTGTATGGAGAGACAAGCAGAAAAGAAGAACATTATCGTAGGTCAAAACCTTTCAAAGGAGGCGACTTACGGGGTTCTTCCTGCTAGTATCTAGGCGAACCACAACAATTGGTATCAGATTCAGCCGCCATCGTCTCCACCATGGCCGGCGATGACGATCTTGTGACCTTGACGTACGCCTAGAAGTTGGATCGCCTCCTCATGTTGTGCGCGAAGCTGCAAACCCAGATCACCACCATGAGCCGTCAGCTACCGCCACTTCCTTCGATGCGGCCTCCAGTGGTCGATTCATCGTCGACAAAGCTACAGTACCCACCAAAGCTGTCGGTAATTGAAGTACCAACAACAAATGTGTGCCTCGTCATGGAGGCTTCCGCAGTGGAAATCCCGTCTGCTCCAAGCCACATGGATAATCACCATGAAGAGGTCGATGAGGCACTTTCCGTGGAGATGCCATCTGTGGCTGCGCCACACCTGCAAGCGCTGGTGATGGTGGTGTCCCCAACGTTCCTCCCCACGATCGCCTCTCTCGCATCTCCAATCATTGAGCCAGAGCTTATCAGATCGAAGGCAACTTCTCTCCTTCCTGGACCATGTCAGCGCTACCATAGAGGCGGGGCACAGAGCTGGCTGCAACAACGAGAAGGCGCTCTAGGAGGTGTTGGTCCCCACGCAGATCAGAAAGGCGGCGCAGCGCCGTCTCACCCACAGCATTTTCGTCGATCTGATGCGGCTGCTCGCTGCACTAGAGCGCATGGGTATGCGCCGATATTCTTCACCACCAGCACCGCATCAGTGTTCTTCATGCCACAGTTCGTTGTCAAGGAAGGAAAGGATCCCATGTCCTGCCTGTTTCCATGGGAATCAGGAGGAGAAAGTCTAGGAGGTAGAGGGACAATTCATGCATGCGTCCATGCAGGAGAGGCTACATGCACAGCAGGCGGTGATAGTTCTTTTCTTTGAGAACCAAAGGGAAACAGATTCGGATATGTTGCGGTCAGATACGATTCTGTTTTATTATGATAGTAGGAAGTGCACGGTGTCCTCATTTTTTGGAAACCAAATCAATTTGTGTGGAGATGCAGGAGACAATCAAGGAACACGAGAAAGATATTTGTTTCAAAGTCTGATATCCTTTCTATCTCCTTCTCTGACGCCCAAGCCATGCCAACAGAAAACTGAGTATTCTGAATATCTTGCGCATGCACGTTTGTTTCCTCCTGGAATCACGACCAGCTTGGAAGATCATGGCCTCCAGGGAGCACCTGCACAAGAAGAATGCCATACCAGGAATTGCCCGTGGCTTCTGACCCAGCTAGCGGACGAGCTGTCTTTCGCCGACGGGAGTAGTATGATGGGCAGCACAATGGTCCTATGGCAAGGCAGCAACAGTACGTGGCCTATCTATTTGCATAGGAACCGGGTGGAAGAGGGAAAACAGTGCTTCTTTCCACGCCGTGATGTGTTTCCATGGGAACCAGGAGATCAACTCTCTAATCTGCTGTGGCAACAGCAGCGTTTCAAGCTGACTTCTTCTTCAAGTTTGTACTTCAAACAGCTCTTACTTCGGTGTAGTTCAGAATAAGTCTTAAGCCTAGATGTAAAAGGCTTAATTTGAGTCGTGTCTTTTATTTGATAGTTGTAGTTGTCAGGTTTTATTGCAGCTCGTGGGCGAGCTGCTCGTAAGGAGGGGTGGAATGTTATGGGCTGGCAGTTGGGTCTTTATGGGCCGGCGTGGCACTGTAGCGGCCCACTACAGTAGCTGCAGCTACTGTTACATCCTCTAGGATTAGGTTATCAGGTCTATATAATGAGGATCAAGTTGTATTAGAGAGACAAGCAGAAACGAAGAATATTATCGTAGGTCAAGACCTCCCAAAGGAGACGACTTGCGGGGTTCTTCCTGCTAGTATCTAGGCGAACCACAACAACATACATCTAGAAATTAACATTATAATACTATTTTTTCTTTTTCTCGTCAAGAAAATGGTGTTTCTAAGTCCCAGTGATTAGGTGTAGATTCATTGAATACTACTTGTACCTAATTTGCCATGGCACCAGCTGCAAACATTAAATCCATGTGCTGCATGGTCCAATAGCTTCATTATGCAATTCTCTCACACACCAACCCCCTTCCCTCGCAATGAACCCCTGGCATCTGCAGTAGATATCATGCTAATTACGGGTTCATTCGGTATTAAAAAAATAAATACTGAAAAGCGTTGCAATCGGAAAACTTCTTACTATACTGTTGATATGCTTGAAAAAAATCAAAGAACTCATCCATTCTTTGCATGTGCCCAAAGTCCATACTGGTGCTCGACTACTCATTGCAAGCCTGCATTTTACACCCTAACACCTTACATAAATTGACACTGGGATAATGCCAAGCTGCCAACATCTTGCCCAGAAAAGAGTGACCAGCAAAAGGAAAAGAACAGCAAGCAACCGGTCATGCATATCTGGTGAAGCCTTGCGGTGTGAGGCCAACTTGAGGTGAGCACTGCTTCATCTGAAAACGGCACAGAGTATTAGTGCCATCGCTACTGTTTCTCTCTCTCTCTCTCTCTCTCTCTCTCCATGTTTATGCTACAAGCTGGAGTTTGGTGCATGATGAGGCTTCAAGGGACATGAGTCGCATGGAGGCCCCATATGTCTCTACAAATGCGTTTATGCTTTGGTCGTCGGGGAAACGCAATAGGCGCGCAAGCACAAAACCATTCATCAGATTTCAGGGAATCCTAGATCCTAGAAATTTTGTTCCTTGGACTTTTCAACCCAGAAAGAAACAGGCATTAATTTATTCATTTCTCTTCACCATCATCCAAGTAGAATAGCACCTACAATATGAGGAAAATCTAAATTACCATATCTTAGATTTCAGCTTCCTTAAAAATCTAAACTCTAATGTGGTCTGATCTACCACTCACACTTTTGTCACTAATGTGGCCAACACACTGTCTCTGTATTGGATTATGAGTGTGTATGTGTTGTGTGGTCTCTGGGAACAGGTCACATCAACACTATACCATCAACAAAAGGTGAGTCAGCCTACTCAAATCGCAAGACTAATGTGTGTGCGCGTATGACTACGGTTCTGAGGTCATGCTTACATAAATCCAAGGAACTGCATACAAAAAACACATCAGTAATATCCATTTTTTACTCGAAGATACTCTGAAGTTGAGAAGCTGGGACAGAGCTAGGATGGGCGATGGGTTACACAGATAATGGAAAATGTGGTCCTGAAAGCTCCCCTCCTAGAATATGTATATTAGCGGGGGTTGATTGCACTTTTTCTCCGAATGAGAAGGGACACATCTCGTAGAGCCACCTCAAAAATTTCCATGACCTCGAAGTTCAGCTTTCTAGCTGGCTGATCTTTAAGGTATGGATCCACTTTAGCCTGATACACTGCATCTACTGGCTTGAAGGGAGATGTTTACTTGAGTTTCAGAAGTTTTGATCAATTTGCCGACACTTTTAGTTGTGATTTCATCTTCTCATGTTGTTTTTGTGTCAGATTCTGTGATTTTCGAATCTTTCACTGTTTTTTTTTACACTTTTTTGGAATCAATTGTCCTTGAAATCGTTATTTGAGATGATTATTGCATCTAATGATTTATTCGTTCTTTGTTGTCAATAACGCTTCTTGAACCCTATCATCTGTTGTCTTTCATAAACTGCTTGCGATCTGTTATATTCTTACCAATGTTCAGATAATGAACAACCATGTCACCAGAAATACATAGCTTCTATCAAACTCTGTTTTGGTTCTGATTTACAGTCGTAAAAAAGATATTGGTTGACAAGGTACATAAAAATCTTAGATAGGCCAGGTGATTCTCGATCTTCATATGATTTGTTTTAATGTTTCTGTTTGTTTTGCCACACACTAGCAAAAACGATGATAGCTCAATAAATTGCAAGTGCTTATCACTAACTGCAGTCCTCTTCTTTTATTACCAAAGACATTTATATGGTCAAGCAGTTCTGCTAAAATTTCTTGGGAATTAAGAGATCTTGTGTCATTACCAGGAGTGAGTCAGACGAAACATAGCAATGAAGTACATGAAGCTTGGGACAAAGCCTGATACATTCTATACGGGGGAAGCAGTCAGGTAATTGAATATCTCAGAATGCATTTTCAAAATAATCGAATATGTGCCATATAACATATTCCAAGGAGATCGAACCAGACGATATAACATTGTAGTGCATGCTATTAGTAGAGGAGTTAACAGCTTTTACCTATTATTATCTGTAGGTCAGTAGTGTCGGAAATACCTGCCGATCTCATCATCCAGGTGAACAACACCAAATATCAGCTCCACAAGGTACTAAGGTTTTCTATCCGTTTAATAAAATTCATAAAAATAGGTAGGGGCCTGCCCTGCTGACTTTGGTAAAAATAAGGTACTAAGGTTTTTCATTGATGCAAAGTAACTATTATTGTCTATTTCAAAACAGGTTATTTTTTCATGAAGTGCTAATCAAAACAGGCTATTTTATTCATCCAGCACGTAAACATCTCGTCTGGAAAAAATATATATTAAGCCTCATACTGGAAGTGCAAAGTTGATTGAGAAAACAAATTCTTATAGGCAATAAAGTCCAATTGCAAACAATTGTAAAGGCTAGCAAATCTGATGGTGACTACCTTTAAAACAATCTGAATAATTAAGGCATTGAATTAGCACATCTTAGGATGAGTGTGCTGAAGGAGACCATCTTTTGCCGATAGTTTATTGCTCACATGCCACCGCCTTTGCAATTTCAGAGCCTGTTTGGTTGCCAGTAGCCACGCGGAAGCTGCGGCGGCGCCAAACCTTGGGCGTAAAAAATGGCCACCACAGAATATGGCCAGAAAATGCAGGACCGCTGAAGGAAATTCTGTGGCCAACGAATCCTTACGCAGCAACCAAGCAGTAGCCGAATGTTTGTGGCGGGTCTGCTGAACTTTAGGTGTGGCAGCCGGTGGCGGTGAACCAAACACATCGATTCCTTTCCTTGGGCGTTGTCATGGAGGAAATGATGCTATGTACCAATGGGCAATGGCACCTTTACCAAGTCGCCTCCTGCAATAATTGCAGATCAAAGCCAAATGATGGCATCAAACCAACTCATCCTTTGTTCAAAAAAGTACTTAATAAACGAAAGATTCTCGTATAGTTCATCAGCCTCAGGATCTGCTTTACCAAGATTGTCATAGTTCACATGCCTAACCGAACATATAACGGCATAAAGAATGCCTATTATTACGGGCTTTTTCATGTACATTGTTGAAAAGCTTCTTCTAAACAAGGCGAAAACCTAGTAAAGCATGTTGGAAGAATAGAATGCCCAGTTCCCTTTGGACCTCGTATCGTCAACGCCACTGAACTTTAGTAGTAGTTTACTGGCAGTGACCAGGTCAGGTGGTTTCCAGCACTCTGGTTTTGCTGTTCTCTTGGCTATTGATGTTCTGCTTATGCTTTTCTCCAAGTATTTAAGATCATGGCCGAATTTGGACAAGACATTTTTGGCGAGTATATGCAGACAAATAAAGATTAAGGGCAAATTTAAGGGATCTGCATTTCTGAGACTAATTGGCAAATGTGTGAGCCGTTGGGTGACTTGTGACAAAGTAACCCAAATTCTGAAATTTTGCACTTTTTTGCTTCCACACTCGTATTATTTGCAGCAGAAATTTGGTGTGCACTACAAAAATTCTACATCTGACAACACCGAGTGGGCACTGGCTGAGTTCTTTATGGAGAGAGAGAGAGAGAGAGAGAGAAGCTTATGATCTTGAATCCATTTGTAGTAGATGACTAGTGGTAACACAGTAGCAGGGCAGCGATTTTTCGTGTTCCAATGTCAGGCCTCTTGATTTCAGGTGTTGTTTACCTGTAGTTCCCCCTTCTCCTCAAGTGCGGTCTCCTTCAGCGACTGTGCTCCGACTCGGAGGAGGAACCCGTGCCGGTGGCGCTCCATGACATCCCGGGCGGCGAGGCGTCGTTCGAGCTGTGCGCCAAGTTCTGCTACGGCATCTCCATCAGCATCAACGCGTCGAACCTGGTCCCGGCGATGCTGGCGGCGCGGTTCCTCCGGATGACGGAGGCCGTGTCCAAGGGCAACCTGGTGGCCAAGCTGGAGACCTTCTTCGACAGCTGCGTGCTGCAGGGGTGGAAGGACTCGGTGGCCGCGCTGCAGGCCGCGTGGCGGGTCACCGGGTGGACCGAGAGCCGCGTCGTGCAGCCCTGCATCGACTCCATCGTCGAGAAGATCCTCACGCCCCCGTCAAAGGTTTTAGTTTTGCTAAGTCGTTGATTATCGTTTTGCGCCAACGAAAAGTTTGAATTTTTTGTAATAAATTTGTAGGTGACGTGGTCGTACACGTACACGCGGCCGGGGTACACGCGGCGGGCCCACCAGTCGGTCCCCAAGGACTGGTGGACGGAGGACGTGTCGGAGCTGGACTTGGAGGTGTTCCGGTCCGTGCTGTCCACCGTGCGCGCGTCAAGGCTCCTCCCGCCGCCGCTCATCGGCGAGGCGCTCCACGTGTACGCCTGCAAGCACCTCGTCGACCCGCTGCGTGCTGCCGGAAGCGCCTTCTCCAACGGCGGCGTTCCCCCCAAGCACCACTGCCAGGCGCAGATCTCAGCAGTAGCAGGTGATCAGGAGGAAACGGAGACGGTGGCGAAGCAGCGGCGCGTGCTGGAGTCCATCGTGACGATGATTCCCGGGGAACCGGGCTCCGTAACGGGCCGGTTCCTGCTCCGCCTCCTCCGCGTGGCCAACTTCGTTGGCGCGTCGCCATCCACGCGCGTGCAGCTGGTGCGGCAGGCCGGGGCCCAGCTCGACGAGGCGCGGGCCGCGGACCTGCTCATCCCGATGCCGTCGGACCCGCATGCCTACGACGTCGGCGCCGTGGAGGCCGTGCTCGAGCACTTTTTGGCCCTGTTCCAGCGGCGGGCCAACGACGAGAACCGGAGGATGAGCGCCGCCATGGACAGGGTGGCCGGGGTCTTCGATGAGTACCTCGCCACCATCGCGCGAGACGCGGAATTCCCCATCGGCAAATTCGTCGACATCGCCGAGTGCTTGCCGGACATCGCGCGTTCCGATCACGACGGGCTCTACCACGCCATCGACACATATCTCATGGTCAGAATCCATCAAATCAACATTCATGCTCCATTAATTAGTTACTAGTGTTCTCTCTGTTCTAAAATTGTTGCTGTCATTGATTTTTTTCGCTATTTTGATCATTCGTTTTATTTAGAAAATATAATATATTTTTTTCATGATTTGATTTATTACTAAATAAAAATTAAATACAATTTATAATATTTGATGTTTGAACAAATATTTTAAATAAGACGAATGATCAAAGGTAATGAAAAAAGTCAATGCCGACTTTTAAAACAGATGGAGTAATTGTTATGGATGTGGGTAAAAAAAAGTATTTATTATGGATATCATCCCAAAATATAAACGTGGGGAGTTTTACAGAAGCACCCGGATGTAAATAAGGCGGACAAGAAGCGGTTGTGCCGGCTCATTGACTGCCGGAAGCTATCACCGGAGGCACGAGCGCAGGTGATATCCAATGACCGGATGCCACTGCGCACCATCGTGCTGCTGCTCTTCGTCGAGCAGGAGAGGACCATGGCCGCGGCCGCAAGCGCAAGCGCCAGCCATGGGGACGCCGTCTCCCGATTGGCGGCACGAACCACGGATGGCGAGCCGTTGTCCGCGGACCACAAGTCAGTCATGCATCGGCCACGAGCTGACCACGGCCTGATAGTGGCCGACGACGGCACAGCCATGGCGAGGTTGCTGGCGGCATCGACAAAGATGACGGCAAGGAAGGAGAGGGCGCCGGAGAATAGGGGAGCAGGATGAGGAACAAAAAGTGATTCATTCATCATACGCGTAGTATAGGGTCTCTTGTTTCAGATTCTCCTATAGTGCTTCCAAAATTTGTTCATACTTGTGATTCTTCAAAAAGGAAAAAAAAATTCTTTCTCTTCATATTTCGAATCCTGTGCGTCCCATTTTTGGTAGGAGATGTAAGAGCCATCCGGAATAAAACTTGATAGAGAATGAGAGGTAGGTTCTGTAATTAAAAATGGATGGATAGGAGATTTTAAATAAGAAAGGTTCTACAAGTTCAAAAAACAAAATTCGTCCTCCCTCTGTAATTATAGTTTCAAAAGCTTTCCCACCCAACTCGTGTCCACAACTTAAACCGTTGGACCCATTAAAAATTATACCGTTGAACAAGTGACCTTTTACTTTTTTTTCTCCTCCTCGGATTCTATTAAATAAATTAAACCATTGGACCCATTAAAAAACAGATCCAGAGCAAAGGACCCCTTTCATTTTACTTCAGCAGAAAATTACCTCAATCTGCCATCCATACAGGGAATGCAGAGTGTAAAGGCGCAACAGTGTTTTCCCACAAAGCAAAGCAGAGACCAAATCTACAGCAAAGGCCAAAAATCATAGTGTCTTACTGTGAAACTATTTTGCAGCTAAAACCAAATTTCCAGAGTGCCTCTTTGCTCTCCTCACAATAGTGCTACCCCTCTTACTTGCTTTCCTACAGGAAAGACAAAAGGTCCAACTGATACCCAAAACAGTGAACAATAACGGTAGGATTTTCAGACATTTTATTTTGGAAAGAAATTGTACTTCTGCTTTTCTAGATTGAGCACATCACATTTTGATACATAGTATAATGTCCTAGAGTCCAAACATGCTTGTATAAACTTTGGTTCTGGCTTCGTGTAAAAAGAGAGAACCAAAGGTAAATAGTGTTGGATAATCTAAGATTATATATTGAACTTTCTCCTACTAGATTAGTAAGATTGGACAAAATTCTTACCCCTCTTACACACACTCCTGAATCCTGATGGGTCACTATGAGTCTAATCTTAATAGGTCGGGTATGTTACACATAGGGTCTCTTGTTTACGATTCCTGCTTTAGATTTGTTTGTACTTGTGATTCTTTAATATTTTTTCTTTTTCTTTCTTTTCGTTTCTGGGTATTCTTTTTTTGGGAGATGTAAAGTCATCCTGAATGGAACTTGAAAAAAAAACAGAGAGGTAGATTCTTAATAAGTGTCCACAATTATTATGTGCAGAGTCTAGGATAGCTTGCCACTGTTGATAAGAAAGGTTCTAGTTCATCATGTCCAGCGCATGACGTCCACCCTCTGTAATAATGACTATAATTATTCTTGAGTTTACAAGTTTTGCTCGATCAAGTTGTGTTCATAGCTGAAACATGATCTTTGCTTTCTTTCTTTTTTCCTCCTCGGAATTTATTACAACAATTAAGCCACATTGGATTCATTTAATAGAGATCCAGAACAAACGACCTCTGTCCTTTTGCTTCAGCCGAAAATTAACTCAATCTCGCATCCACCCAGGGAAAACAGTGTGTGAAAGCCCCACAATGTCTGCACATGAAGGCACGAAGCAGAGACCAATCTGCAGCAAAGAACAAAATTCACTGTATCTCTTCGTGTAAGAAACTATTTAGCAGCGAAAAAACAAAATTCCACGGTACCTATTTGTTCTCCACACAGTGCTTCCCCCTCGTCGCTTCTCAGCAGCAAAGACAACAAGTGCAACCAAATATCCAACAACGCGAACAGTAACTACAGAAATTTCAGGCAAATTCTTTGAAAAGAAACTGTTTCCCTGTTTTAAGGGGGTCAGACGGGAGCCCGTTCATCAATTTATTATGGATACATAAATCACATTGAGTCATGGGAGAGAAAATAGCCTCATTTGCTGGGGAAACATTAGCGCCACAACAAGTCAGTCGGGTGTCGTGCTTACAAGAAATGAGCAACGGTCTAGGAAGTGAGGCAACCCGTGACGACTTCATTTCCATGCTTCCAAGCGCAATCTGATGTGTCTCCATGTCGATGTGGTCCCAGGAGGTCGCAGAAAGGGGCAGCTAAAGTGAGAACGGTCTATATGTCATCGTGCTTAACAAACAGCCATCTCTGTCATCTAGAACCTGCATATATTCTGAATAGAAGAGGAGAGTTTCGCAGAAATGTCATAAGGTCAGTCTCAGTGCATAGTTTCATCTTATACTTTTCAAGAGTGTCACATCAAATTTGAAGATTTTATTTGATGTATGAAATAGTCTCTCTCAATGTATAGTTTTATCTCACAATTTCATATATAAGTTATAAAATATCTATTTGTTATATTGAGATTGGTCAAAATATGTTGGGATGAAACTTTATGTTCTCAAAAGGAGTTTCAATGGAGTTTCATACCTATAAAACGGTACCAAATGAATTTCATCCCTATGAAACCCATTTGCCCTGTTTCATATTAACTGCTACGCCACATCATCTCTCTTACTTATGTCTCTTACTTATGTAGCACTCAATTTAATAATTATGAAACACCCACTGAGACTGGCCTAACGTAGAAAATCCTTTGTTCTATTCCTTTCCGAGACAAGATAAGTGTATCCTCCTTTTTAATATAGTGATAAACAGACGATTGGGAACGAAGTAATACATTATTATGATTCAAAGTACGTTCAAGAGTACGATTGGGAATAGAAGAGGAGGTTGTTAGCATATCAGCAGGATCTCTAGCTTCGATTTGAATCACTGGGTCATCATCTTTAGGTTTGCAATCCATCAGACTAGTTGATGCATGTGCTCTGGTTCTTCCCTGTGCTTGAGATGGAGAATTGATCAGACTTTTAAAGGAGATCATAGGATTTTCCATTGCCCGTTTTTGACAACTATTGGTCTCCTTTTATACCTCTATCTGACACAGGGGGAACCGACACTATGGAAATCAGTTGGTGCCCGCTGATCATTGGCAGCCAACTGATTTTATTCAAATGGTTTTGACTTTGGTCAAAATCAGATAAAAGATGCCCATAGTTTTGAATTTGGTTCAAAACCATATTTATCTCATTTCAAATCTGTGGATTTCCTTTTATGATTTCTTTTCTTGGTTTTTACCACAGATCATTTTCAACATTCTCCCCCTTGATTATAATGTTAAAACATTAAAAGCTCATTTGTCAATAAAATGACATGCGAAGACAACGGTTCACAACGGTCATTTAATATACCGATGGAACACAGTTACTATTGTATACCACCTCATATCAAAACAAATTTCTTTAACATTTGGAGCTCCATAAACTTTAAGCTTTAGGTAGAAACATAATAGTTCTCTTTTCAAAGAACAGACACTGGATCAATAAATTACAATAGTCAATTAAGTTCTATTAAATCAATTGACCACAGTTCCCATTACATCTAAAGACAAACTGCCTTAGTTATTATGGGGAGATGGTGTCATAACAGTTCCACTTATCCAAGATCAAAAGCTTTTTTACAGCACCCATACCGGCAACATAATTGGGTGGTAGGCCTTAGGGATATCCCATCAACTTTATTAAACTTAATGTTTGATCTTGGAATCTATCTTTCACAACTTGGTACAAAATATCAAAGTGTTCGGCAAAACCACTTGACTTGTTGTTATTTGATAGAAATATTGTGACTTGATTGCCATAATATAAGGTGAATAATATTCACCTTTCCTTATTCTGGGATAGAATACATTTGACAAATTGCCTGTCCAATGGCCTGATATCATGCTATACATACTTTCTGAGCTTTCTAACAAGGACTGCTCCTTACGTGAGCATATTACTTTATTTTTGATAACAATGCAGCTCACAATAATATCTGAATATCCTTAAAAACTAAGAATACCGGATCTTTTTTATATGTAAGCAAGAAATCATAATTGGCCTTTTAATAAATCCAAAGTTGGGTTATCATTTGCCAATCATCCCAGTCATAACATTTAGTCAGGGCAATTAGCACATCCGTGCATACATCATATTTCCGAATGCCAATGCATACAAAATATTTTGCGCAACTTTTACATTATTATGGACATTAACATGTCCTAACTTTATTGCCCTTGACTTATTTGTACAGGCAAGACCATAAACATAATGCATATTGTACCTTCACCAATATCCTTTAATATGCATTTTCATATATAACCCCATATCTCCTAAATATATCTTGGTGCATAAGAAAAATGAAACATTTGTCTTTCACCAAGATTGTCTTTATTAAGCTTGTGAGGAGAAATATATTAAATTTACTCCCCCTCAACTTAACATTCATTTGTCTAGCATATTCTTTGGTGATATCATAATATTGATGCTTGTCATTAAATCATAAATATATCTCAAATTTTGAGAAAATCATAATTCCTTAATATGTTAGCATCATTATTATTCTTTTGAATGAGTCCTTTTGATAAAATAGACAAATGGAAAAGTCTATTTTTCATGTGAAGTCTTATACTATGAGTTATACTAAAAACATTTAATATTACCTATGGAGTCACTTGCGCCTTATAGACCATTTGGCAATCTACTGTATTGGCTCCTTTGATAATTTCTTAATACTCATAGTCATTTCTTTTTCATGACATAGGTCATTAAGAAGCATATAACATTTTCATGACTTCCACAATATTGGATCAGTATCCAGAAATTAACTCATTCACAAGTGATATAGTCACTTGATATAGCAGATTTGTCATAATTTATTTGTGATTACTCACAAGACTTTTACATGAATAACATGCATTTGAAAATAAGTTCTTGAATAATAATCATTATGTTGGAACATAGTTCCACTTTATTCAAGATTTATTATCCTTGATATATAATCTACTCTCATAATTTCCTTTCATAATTTCAACTTCCAAGACAACAATGTTATCTTGTATTCATGAACATTATATATTATACTGGACATCATATTAGATCATTACAGTAGCCAAATTGGCAACTAACATTCTTGGGGTCAAAATTGCTCATATTTGAATTGAAAACTTTAATTTAAATAATATATCCCAAAATAATACAGGATATATACGTTTCTTCCAGTCATTAATATAGAAACACTAATTTATTGGGAGCTTTATATGACAAGACCGTCATAGGTTTTTCAATCCATGAACACATAATGAGAAGACTCAATATCTTTGTACCAAAACAATCATAAGAATGCAAAAATTTGCCATTGAGTCTCTCAACTTCATATTGCAGAGTCTTAAATAATTATACCATTTTCCTGTAAAACTTTAGTACAAACATTTAGGAATATGGCACTAAGAAAACTCTACATTATCATAAAGTTTTTCTTATCATAAGTCTTTATTAAATGGAGAAAAAGTAAATGAGCATTATAACTCAAAAGCCAAAATAATTTTTGGATTTTATTGATCACTTGCTTTATTTTCTTGGAACGGTGATGAGACTCTTATCTCTACGCCTCGAAATATGGCTTAAGTGGCCATAATTTCAAATTAGTCTCATCAAAACTTTTTATGTATCGATGGTAAATTCTTAAGGAAATAAGATAGTATGTGTCTTGTAATAAAACAAGAGTAATATTATTTATATTGTACATAGTCATTCTTCTCTTATTCCCAAAATTACATTAAAGCCATCGTAATTCATTCATGATATTTCTTTTGTATGAATGAAATTACATCATTTAAGTTGAAGCTCATAAACATTTATTAAATATTAGTGTAAAACACTAACTCATTAGATTTTAACTTCAACTTCATTAGTAACTTTCCTTTTTTCTTTGCTCTCTTTATCATGTCCTCTTTAATGTAACAACATTATAATTCCTGTAAATAGAGAATCTTACTGGGTTAAAATAGGACAACATGAAGTGCCATAATAAAATTCTTTGAAAATTTGAATTTCCAGAGACTTTAGTTTTGCAACTATATTGCACTTCTATATGCTCTTTTAATTGTGCCTCTTTAGATTTTTAATAATCATACTTTATAATCATGAGACACACATAACTTAATTGCTCCCCTTAATTTACTCATATTTCTAATAAAATATGTCTTAATTATAGGAGCCATTTAATGGTTCCTAAGGAGCATCATTAAGAGTATAATCACAATTAAATAGAGTGAAAAACATTCTTATTTCTTATTCCAAGAAATATAATTGCTCCCATTAATAATTGCTCAATGTCATATTATTTTGACAATAATGAGCAATGTGTTGCATTTATTAAGAATAAGCATTATTAATAAGCAACACCAAAAACTTCTTTTATTGATCAAACTCAAAATTAGCTTTGGCCAGAATTGAATAGGATCAATAAATTCTGTGAAAAATATCCCCATATCAGCTTTGGCCAGAAGAGTGAATAAAATTCACACTTTAAATATATGTCTTCAAAGTTATTCTTTTATTTATCCAACCCACATCAGCTTTGGCCAGAAATGGATCAAAAAAATAAAAGTTGCAAAAATTATCCATTAATCAGCTTTGGCCAGAATAACGGATAAGTTTTACACTTTTAAATATATGCCTCAAAAACTTATTTTATTAATCCAATTCATATTAGCTTTGGCCAGAAATGAACAGGAAAAATAAAATTTGTAAAAAGTATTCATTTATCAGCTTTGACCAGAAAAATGAATAAATTTTACACTTTAAAATAAAGGCATAAATATTCTCAACAATATTATGAAGTGCAGCAAAAACATAAAACATTAAGGAAGAACCAAATAATAATAATAGCCCAACTATTTTGCCAAATAATCATCAAAACATTATTATTTAAAAGTTTAATAAAGCTTTAAATGCTGAAAAAAATTCAGCCTTAAGAAAACATAAATTCAACTATTCATATGGGCTGACAATATGTTAAAAATGGCCCATTAGGAATTTGGCCCATTCAGTTCTGATATTCAGAAAAAAATTGACCCATATTGGGCCACAGCCGACCAAAGTCGGCCCACTTTGCTTTTGTGACATCCCATGTCACAAAAAGTTAATTAAGCTAACCCTAATGTTAAATTGCTGGCTAATTAAAAATTTCAAGTAATTAATGTGCCAAAGCAAAAAGGGAATAAATTTAATTAATTAAATCCACAAGATGGCCAATGGATAGCCTTTCACACACATCACAAAATTCCATGAAAGTGTACCAATGTTTTTGCACATTCCAGTGGTTTATGCCAAAAGTAAATTTTAGGGAATTTATCAGATTTTTTTATGATGGTTTAATACCCTTAAAAATTTCCTTAGTATAGAGAAAAGTCCCACTGTTCAAGGATTTCTCATAATTTCTACATCAGGAATTTCAACATGACCCCAAAAGAAAACGTGTAGCAGATATTTTCGTGGCCATGCACAAAAATGGGCATGAGGTTTGAAGCACCGAAACTTGGAGAATTTGGCAAAGTATAGAACACTATTTCCAGTCAAAGGGTCAACACTCTTTGAAGGACCGAGAAGGTGACGAGAGGGGGGGGGGGGTGAATGGGAGCCCATCAAAATTCTCCAAGAGAACTTGGCCTATATCACAAAAACAACCCGAGCTAACCTCCGAACCGATCACCAAGACTACACACACCAACTCGTGGTGTACTAGCCCGAGGAATAATCAACCACAACAAAGAAACACAGCGGAAACAAAAAGGGAAGAAGCAATGCTCAACAGTTCAGAAGTGAACACCCATCGGCAGTGCCGTTCCCTGCCACCGGCAGTGCCGGTTGGAATCGGTAGTGCCGGTCACACCTATCGGCAGTGCCGGTGTGGGCCATCGGTAGTGCCAGTCACACCTATCGGCGGTGCCGGTGCGGGCCATCGGCAGTGCCGGTCATATCCTTTGGTAGTGCCGGTGCGGGATACAGGCTCTCTGGAACCTACAGACAGGACCAATCGGTAGTGCCAGTCCTTGTCATCGGCAGTGCCGGTCGACCCCCGATAGAACAGAAAAACACTCGGGATCTTGTCAAAACTTCTCCAAAAACTAATCAAATGAACTCCAAATGATGCGATTTTTGGACGAGTGAATCCTCATCACATCACGGCCCTAAACCTAGGATATCATCTCAATTGGCTCAAGAAATCATCACAAATTTCAGATTTTGTACCAAGAACACCAAAAAGAGAAAACTTGAGAAATCCTTCAAATCAAACGTGCTAGAGCTATTGATTCGATCAAGAATCCATAGAGGATTGTTCTAGCTCATCCTAGCAACAAGTTTCTCAAGAAATCCGGGCCAAAAACTCGTCCAAAAGTGAGATCGAAAATCACCACGAAAATTGCTCCAAAAATAAGAAAAAGGGAATTTCAGGATTCAAGTGAAGAGGGAAATCTTGAGCACGAAAAAACTTCTCATATCATAGAAAGGTGCTTACAAGATCCATAGGTACAAGGCTAGGAAGCCACCCTCTTCCTCCCACTATTTGGAAGAGCAAGAGATGTCTCTCACACACTCACTACTCTCCTCTAAAACATGAAGTCCTCTCCTAGCACTTTGAATAGAGTCCTAACACAAGGCTAATGGGAAGAGAGGCACCTCTCCCACTAGCCACACCTCTCCTTATATAGGCCTAGGGTCTATTGTCCATATGACCACTCTACCCTTGACCTACATAACACACCCACCTACCACCGGGGGCATAACCATCCATCTTTTTCTTCATCGTCTGAATGCCATCGGACGCTTCACGTCTTTGCTTCATCTCGAAGCAAGCTCTGTAATGGTGCCACATGCACCACCAACCACCGCCAATGGTTTTGAGGCCCAAACCGGGAAACCGCCTTTCACGCTTCTCAAAGCATGATTTCTCGATGTCAACGCGTGTGACCATGTCCCGTGATCCTGACCACCGGCAAGACTCTCCCAGTCCCTGTCCATCGGGCCTCCTTGTCACTTGCACCGACATCCCGTTCGCCTTTACTTCGTCAACACACCGTCTTCATCACCACCACGGTTTTGAGGCTCAACCGCGAAACCGTCCGTGCTTCTTGCCTCTCCACGTGTATGGTGTGGATCATCCTTGACTTCACCCGACATCCAGATCGTCTGGCCCCAAGTCCCCTACTTGTGCCCGATCGTCTCGCCGTTGACCGCCAAGTCGACTCCAGTGACCTACACATCATGAGACAAGCAAACACATTTCCCATCTCCTGCAGTATCACCAATATCTCCACCAACTCCGGTTAGTCATAACCATGATATGCAAACCCATGCAATCCCTAGATTCCCGCATTTCAACTCAAACACCAAATCCGCTCAAGTCAATTACTCATTACAAATATAGCAAACCATGACACATATCCACATGGTTTCTCAATCTTCCCCTTGATGAGTACATTGACAACATCAAATGCACAAAGATTAGAGATTGAAATGCGAAGCCGAATAAGCACATCCAAATGGCCAATCCAAAGAAAAGGTGAAAATAAGCCATCTAGCAAGTAGGGATCACAAAACCAAGAGTTGGCAAAGAAAGCGACTTGAGACGCAAAGAATGTGAAAAGCGCAAGAAAACGCTCAAGATCATGATATGCTCCCCCTCAAGTTGTGGTAGGTCTCATGTAGTGCAAAATGGATCATATGAGTTTCTTAGCATTATTAGTGCATGACCCCAAAATTTTCTCCCCCTTTGGCAATGAACTCATCAAAGAGGCAAAAGAACAAGAAAACATGCAATGCATAGAAATGCAAACCTAAAGAGCTTCAACAATTATGCAAACAAGCATTTAACTTTGCTAACCATAACCATAGTGCCATGAAGTGTAAAAGCAATAGCTCCCAATCATGCAAAGATCAAAAATAGATAGCAAGGCATAAACACCATGAGCTATACAGGCTAAGCAGAAAGATTGACTAGCTTAGATAGAACCAAATTTTGCTTATCATGAGAAAATCTGTCACCACATGTGTAAGTACTCTCATCCAAGGCAAAACAAGCACCAAGTGAATCATAAGAATCAAGCCAGTTTCAATCTCAACAAGGGCAA
Organism: Eleusine coracana subsp. coracana; assembly: GCA_032690845.1. Lineage (NCBI taxonomy): Eukaryota > Viridiplantae > Streptophyta > Magnoliopsida > Poales > Poaceae > Eleusine > Eleusine coracana. The sequence goes on along the minus strand of CM064428.1, from coordinate 40,446,010 downwards.
CAATCACTCGCAGAAAATGAGCTCTACAAACGCTCACATATGCAACAGAGACTCAGATGATCAAGTGATTATTGTTTATCCTCATGTGTCCTCTTATCCATGCGGAGGGTCGCACGACTGGGTACGGCAAACACCCCGAGGCTTCAAGTCACAATGTTTGGATTTAGCATTATTGAGTAATTCTTGATCAAAGCACTTAGCAGATTTTTTAGGATTATGCACAAGACAAAAGAGCATGCCTTTGCGACAAAAGGAACACAAATTCCCACAATGTTACATCATGAGCTAAACATTTGCAAAGCCTTCCATTTCGCAAACACAAGGTGCCAAAGCCATGACATCCTCTAGACTAGCCTCAACGCAAGTTTTAACAAGGATAAAAGTAATTATACACATGGTGAGCAAGTTTTAGCAAGATTAGATCATAAGGTTCACAAGAAGCTCAGTTTATCTTTAAGATTAGCAAGTTGCTCACATGAGTTTATAACAGGCCATCTACAAAATCTAAGCATGAGAGATTACCATCACATCCACACAACTTAGCTCAAGCTCAATCATAGCAAAGAGAAATGCAAGAAAGCATAAGAATCAAAGCTCATCTACCAATGCATATATTACACATGAGATGCAAAGCGAAAATGGTAAGATACATATATACAAGAGAACACCAACTCCCTCTCAAATGATGCCATAAGGATGACAAACACCAAGTTCCCCCCGAAGAAAAGCATGTCTTGAAGCATCTAGGGGCTTGGTGAGGATATCAGCTAGTTGGTTTTTGGTATCAATGTATATGAGCTCCACATCCCCCTTCTCAACATTGTCTCTCAGGAAGTGGAATCGCACATTGATGTGTTTGACCTTACCATGTTGGACTGGGTTTTTGGCTAGGCATATGGCACTGGAGTTATCACACATGAGTGGAACACCCTTAAAAGTCAACCCATAGTCTCTCATGGTGGACACAATCTATAGGATTTGCGAGCAGCAGCTAGCAGCAGCTACATACTTAGCCTTTGTGGTGGATTGGGCAACACTCGACTGCTTACGAGAAGACCAACATATCAAAGAAGTACCCAAGAAATGGCAAGTACCAGAAGTGCTCTTCCTATCAATTCTACACCCAGCAAAGTCCGCATCCGAATACCCAATAAGATCAAGAAATGAAGATGCAGAGTACCAAAGACCAAACTGAAAGGTGTATCTGAGATACCTGAAGATGCGCTTGACAGCCTTGCGATGAGTCACCCTTGGGGAAGCTTGAAAGCGAGCACAAAGACACACCGTAAAGTGTATGTCGGGTCTTGTCGCTGTCAGGTACAAGAGGGAGCCAATCATGCTCCTGTACTCCCTTTGATCCACCGCTTTATAGTCTTCATCAGGGTCAAGAGCTGTTGTAGTCTTCATCAAGGTCTTAAGCCTAGCATACCATGCCCTAGGTGCTTGCTTTAGCCCGTACAAAGCCTTCTGAAGCTTGTACACACGGTTTGGGTATTTGTGGTGCTCAAAGCCAAGGGGTTGCCTCACATACACTTCTTCCTCTATGACACCATTTAGGAAGGCACTCTTGACATCCATTTGATAAAGTCTAATGCCCTTGGAGGCAGCAAATGCAAGTAAGATCCTAATGGCTTCTATGTGAGCAACAGTAGCAAAGGTCTCACCATAATCTAAGCCCTCCACTTGGCTAAAACCTTGAGCAACTAGCCTAGCCTTGTTTCTCACAACCTCACCATCCTCCCCATATTTGTTTTTGAACACCCACTTGGTTGCTATGACATTGACATTTTTGGGAGGCTCTACAAGGGTCCAGACTTTGTTTCTCTCAAAGTTTTCCAACTCCTCATGCATGGCATTAACCCAATGTTTATCAGATAGTGCGTGTCCAACATCTTGGGGTTCAAAGGTTGCAACAAAGAGAGAATTGGTAAAGCAAGCAAGATGTGCAGACCTTGACCTTGTTGTCCTCTTATAGAGATTACCAATTATCTGTTGGGGTGGATGTTGACGCTGAATGTGGTGAGGAGCCTCTCTCCCAAAGTGTACCTCCCCCTCAACCACAGCTGAAGCTTGCTCAACAGCCGTTGAAGTCGATGTAGAAGCTTCTGGACCCTCTGCTGGAGTAGTTGTAGCAGCAGGAACAAGCTCAGATGAGAGATGAAGTGAATCATCACCATCATCATCAAAGCCCTGTAGGTCCTCTTCTACAAAGATGCTCTCCTTCATCTCCTTGTCACCTGCAGACTCAATCACATTCCTTGCACAAGAGTTTGATTCATCAAAGGTTACATCGCAGAATTCTACAACGGTGTTAGTCTCCAAATTCAAAACTCTGTAGGAATGATCATGAAGAGAGTAACCAAGAAAGATTCCATCAGAAGACCTTGACTCAAACTTATCAAGATTGCCATGCTTGAGAATAAAGCACTTGCAACCAAAGGCACGCAAATGAGAAACCGAGGGCTTTCTCCCAAAACGCAGCTCATAAGAAGTCACATTAAGAATTGAGCACAGGAAAATCCAATTGGAAACATAGCAAGCAGTGCTAATGGCCTCAGCCCAGAACCACCTCGGAGTCCTATGCTCATCGTGCATCGTTCGGGCCATCTCTACTAAAGTTCTGTTCTTCCTTTCAACCACACCGTTCTACTGGGGAATACGAGGTGCTGAAAACTGATGCTCAATACCATGCTCAAGACAGAAAGCATCAAAGGAGGAGTTCTTGAACTCGGTGCCATTATCATTGTGAATTGCTCGTAATGCACCAGGGAGTTCCTTGAACAACCTCAAAGCTAAGCTCCAAAAGTGATGAAACACTTCATCCTTGCTCTCAAGAAAGTAGACCCAAGAGTAGCGAGAATAGTCGTCAACAATCACAAGAACATACCACTTCCCACCCGCCGAACGAACCCGAGAAGGACCAACAGTGTCCATATGAAGCAACTCTCCAGGGCGTTCAGTCATCACCAAATTAATTGGTGGATGAGAAGCGGCAATCATTTTCCCATGACGACACGGAGCACAAACCAAATCCTTATCAAATTTGAGCTTAGGCAATCCTCGGATCAAGCCTAGTCCACTCAAGCGACATAGCAAGTCAAAGCTCATGTGACCTAGTCTCTTATGCCATTTCTAGAGCTCAGAAGAAGATTGAGCAAATAAGCACTTGTGAGAACCAGGAGAACCAGCAAAATCAGCTAGAAAAACTCCGCCAATGCGAGAAATCCCACAAACCAAGGAACCACTCGAATCAAGAACACAAGAAGCATTCGACTTAAAGCGCACTTCCAAACCAACATCAAGAAGCTGAGAGACAGAGGGGAGATTGTACTTGAGATACTCAACCAAACCAACATTCTTGAGAGTGATTTTTTCATTTACCTTTACCGCGCCTCTTGCCTTCACTCTCCCTCTCTTGTCATCTTCAAAGGTCACATACTCCCGCCGCTTCAGGGGAGTGAGACTGGAGAACCACTTTGCATCTCCGGTCATGTGGCGTGAACACCCGGAGTCCATCAACCATTTGTTCTCCAAGCCTCCACCTGCTGCGTATAAAGAATGAGAAGGAAAATTCGATGGCTCATTACTGGGGTTAGTCAAAAGAGATTTGGGAATCCAGCACTTAACCATACGACCGGTAGTAGTCATCACAGTTCTTTGCACATTGTCATTTGAACGCATAGGACAAGAACCACGATGGGGAAAACGTGGCCTGTCAAAGCGTCTCGACTCAAACCTTGGGTTGTGAGGATAGAAATCATCAATGTGAAAGCCAAATCCACGCGAATGACGCTCACCACGATGGGAAAAACGTGGGGCGCCAAAGCGCTGCTGCGCAAAGCCTCTGTTTCATGAATCAAGGCCATATGAGGAATGACCCTGTCCATGATAGGCACGAGAAAAAGAGCAAGGCTGAAAGTCAACAAAATCATCATAAAAAGCATTCCTAGTCAACTCAACTTGCTTCCTCTCAATCCTAGTGATTACTAGCTTGTCCTTGAGGGTGACACACACTTCACACAGATGTGGAAGAACTTTCGAGCGAGTCTCATGAAGCAACTTGGACTCAAGCTCTTTGACTTTGAGGGACTGAGCTTCCAACTCATTTGTGAGCTTGGGGCACTTCTGACATGCACCCAAAAGAGTTGGTCTAGCTTTGAACTCATCAAGCTCCTTGAGGGCACTCTCAAGCTGACTGGCAACTTGAGCATGCACACTCTCCCTTTGTGCAAGATCACTCATCACAACTTGACAAGACTCACACTCTACAACCATGTCATCCTTACCAAACTTAGACCTAAGTGAAGCAATTTCAAAATCAACACTCTCCTACTTAGACTTAAGCTCTCTGCTCTCACGAATAGCACTGTGAAGCTTATCATCTTGCAAAAGCAGAACATCGCGCAAATGATCAAGTTCAGAAGAGAGCTCATCAAGAGTGGGAGGTACCTCGCTTGTGTCGGAGTCGGATCCAGAGTCGGTGTCGTGGTCATTCTTTGCCATGAAGCAAAGCCTGGTGAAGTCATCCTTCCTCTTGACTCGTGGCTTTTCAACCTCCTCCTCCAAGCTTGTAAGGCCTTCGCTTGATGTGAGGTCGACATCACTCAAGGCGGCAACGCAGGCGCGTGCAATGGCCTTGGCGAACTTCTTGGAGTTCTTGCCCTTCTTGTAGAAGCGGTTCTTCTTCTGCTTGAAGTCTTCAGTGTTGTTGTCGCGATACCTGGCCTTCTTCTTCTTCTTAGGACAATCAGCGATGAAGTGTCCCGGGTCACTGCACTCGAAGCAGGTTCTTGAACCACCTCCTCTTCTCTCCTTCTGGTTGTTGTAGAACTTCCTGAACTTCCTTGTGAGCAAGGACAGCTCCTCATCATGAATGCACTCCATCTATTCATCGAAAGCTGCAACAAGAGAAGACAAAGAAAACTCCAAGGAAGACTTGTCAAGTGAGGGGTTAGTTCCATAAGAAGCATCACTGTGACTAACCTTCTGAGAGCTAGAAAGCAAAGCCATGCTAGAAGCAGTAATAGCAAGATTAGGATGAGATTTCCTAGACAGTTCATGAGATTTCAGCTTGCTATACAGTTGCTCACAGTTTAAGGTGTTAAAGTCAGCAGTTTCTTCTAGAGCAGCAATTTTAACCCCCCCTAAACATTTTCATCAAGTGAATACAATAGTTGCTTAGCTCTATCATTGTCATTGTACACAAGGGTACCACAAGTCCGCAAGTTGCACACAGTTGCCTTAAACCTACAAAAAGTGTCATCTAGTGACTCGCTCGGTTTTTGAGCAAAGGTTTGGTACTGTCTATTATAAGAATCCTTATGCATAGACTTGACCTGGTTGGTACCCTAATGGTAAGTGTAGAGCTTAACCCAAATAGCATGAGCAGTGTCAAGGTGTGCAACCCTATTATGTTCACTCCTACCAAGTGCAGAGAGTAGAATATTGACAGCTTTGGAGTTGTTCTCATACCTGACTAACTGACCTGTAGAAGCAGTGTTCAGGTCTTGTGGTATAGCATACTCTTGATCAACAATCTCCCAAATTGCACATCCTTGACTCAGCAGATACGCCTTGGTCCGTGACTTCCAGTAGGGGAAGTCCTCTCCATCGAACATCCATAGCTTGACAGCACACTTCTCCATGTCTCCTTCGGATCACAAAGCCGGTGGAGATCAACTAGTGATCAAACCGGCTCTGATACCAATTGAAGGACCGAGAAGGCGACCAGAGGGGGGGGGGTGAATGGGAGCCAATCAAAATTCTCCAAGAGAACTTGGCCTATATCTCAAAAATAATCCGAGCCAATCTCCGAACCGATCACCAAGACTACACACACCAACTCGTGGTGTACTAGCCCTAGGAATAATCAACCACAGCAAAGAAACACAGCGGAAACAAAAAGGGAAGAAGCAATGCTCAATAGTTCAGAACTGAACACCCATTAGCAGTGCCGTTCCCTGCCACCGGACCCTCCTCTACCACAGCTCCCCGTCACAGGTGGGTTTCCTGGTGAGCACCCCTCCCTCCGACCCCCACCAACTGGGCCCCCACGAAGCGCCCGACCAATTGGTCCAGCGCCCGGCCATCCTCGGTCCCTCCTTCCCCTTCCCTGGCAAGCCCCGGCTGCGCTCTGGCAAGCCAGGCACTGCGCGCGCGGGCGCTGTGCTGTTTTCAAATTCGGTCAATGGCAGATCAGTAAATAAGTGGGAACTTTGCTTCGAACTGCAAAAATCAATAACTTGGAAACTAAAAGAGGGAAAAATATAAAACCAATTTTGTTCGACTCCTAAAATCCCCCTCTATCAGAAAAACAAGATGAGGGCCAAAGTTATGTAGTATATTAATTAAATTAATTCCCTAAAGTTAGAACCCTTGTTAGAGTAATAAATTCATAAGTAAAAATATATAAATGGTAAAATCATGAAAATTGTTCAGCAAGCATCTCATGGCACCTCTAAACGTTCTGCAAAAGTTCATTTCCATTTTAATGCATATTTTTAGTGTTATTGCATAATCTCCATTTTCAGTAAATGGATTTATATAAATTCTTTGTTAGGAATTTAATCATGAAATTTGGTATTCCTGTTCTCTGTGAATTTATACATCCCTATAAATTTCCATGTAAAACCTTGGGCACCATCAGTATGCTTTTTGCTGTTAATTTGCTCATTTGATAAATAGCTTAGGAAATTTCAATGTAAATATTGCCTTATATATGCATATAGTTAGTATTAGGGATAAATTCATCTCTGCTACTGTTCATGCAGAATGTTAATCTTGAATTACAGTAAGGTCTCTTACTCCCCATTGTATGCTCTTGTTTTGTAATTAGCTTATATGTATCTAGATCGGTTTATTTTTAAAAGTGTGCATGTCAACTTTTAGGAATTAATTAAGGAAATGCATGTTAGTGTTTAACTTGCAATATAAAGTTTCTATGTTCCTTTTCAGAAATCACCATGGCATGCATTTCATATTTGCTTAGGAAATTCCATGAACCCTTGTGTATTCCTTTTATTCATGCATTTCCATTTTCATATAGGGCACGAGATCGAGGAGACCACACCGGAGCAAACCGGAGCTGAAGTGAACTTCATTGAAGACTCTAACTACGATCACTCCCAAAGCAAGCCCCGGTGCATACCTATTTATTTGCGAGTACTTTTTGGTTTAATCATAACATAGGGATACTGTATTGTGCATTAAGTATAGGGGATTGGATGAAAACCCACTTGCATAAACAAACAATGACCTATAATTAGTTATGTTAGTAAGCCTTTTTCGTTAGCAAATGCTATGCTTAAACTAGTGGAGTCAATGGTAGGTTATGGGATCACTTGATTCAATTATGATTCACATGAAGGATGAACTTGGATAAAATTTGAGAACCTATCATTGCAACTCTGCGGACAAGTATTGAACAGTACCAAGTGCATACCTTTATATGGGAATTGGTAAAACTAGTAACTTGGGTGCCGTACTGTTGGATGGTGTTACTCATCATTCTAGAGGTGATGTGAATGGCACGGTGGATGCACGGGTTTGAGGACCGCTGGAGAGTGCATGGGTTAAGTCTCGGATATGAAGTACTGTATCGCGGGGAGGACATGTACTCGGGATCGATGGTCCCTATGAAACTCACCTAGAGGGGGGGGGGGTGAATAGGCGATTATCCCTAAAAATCACTTAATTCGAATAATTAATAGCATATGAAAACTTTTTCTGACTAGATTGTCCGACTATAGTAGGATATTGTCCGATAACTTCAAATATCCGACTAGAGTAGGACAATGTCCGATGACCTCGAAGTGGAAAACAGGTCGGCTGTCGAAATGGACAACGTTGCACAATTCAAGCTAGGAGAAGTTAGCTAAACAAGCAAGGGAGCAACAACAAAAGGGGCACTAGCTAGCAAGAAACCTACACATGCAAATCTAGGAAAGAAAGCACTACAACTAGCTAAGTAATGGAATAACAAGAAAGGCACACAAGAGGAGTTAATCAAAACAATAGAGAGACAAGGAGACATAAGGATTTTTCACCTAAGTTCAGCTCCACCAAGAAGCCTACGTCTCCGTTGAGGGATCCATGAATGGTCGGGTCTCTTTCAACCCTTACCCTCTTCAAGCAGCCACAAAGGCAAGCTTGATGCTTCACTATGAATCTCCGCAAAGGAGGGGCCAATACAAACGTCCCGCATCTCAACCATAAACTTGGAAGCTCTACGGGCGACGCCTAACCGTCTAGGGGATCGTTGGTGGTTCCTAAGTACCCGTTTTATATGCCAATAACCACCAATATCATACCATATTCTTGTCATAATCATGTGTTTTACCTCTAATAATGATTATTTCCACATGTAGCGTTGTTTTAGTGCTTTATTGCAGAAACAGGTGAAAAGACGATAAAATGGCTCTTATATGAGAAGTACCGACATGACGCCCGACTCGCCATGCAAGGAGGGCTTCCCACTGGCCCATGAAGGCTGCAAGACACTCCAGGGCGTCCGTGAGGTCCAATGTGCAAGCCCAAGGTCGTGGTCCAATGCCTAAGGATTCCAATGCCAAGAAAGGGAGGACGTGACCAGAGGCTATATAAACACCCATATGACCTCCAAGATTGGAGGAAGCTACAAACAAGGGGGAGAGTTAGGCTATAGGAGCCGCTGCACATCGCCAGGAGGCCACCGGAGTTAAAGAGCCACCAAATTGAAGAGATGTAGTCTAGTCGGGTAGGGACCCTGTGTGGTGCACTATACCGGAGCTAGGAGAAGTAGAGCCATGTACCTTAGGAGTCGTCAATGATGCATCAAGGCGGCACCAATCGGCGCACCAGTTGAGCCGATCGGCGCGCCCTCGACAATGATGAATATTGGTATAAGTTATTGATCTTTGTGTTATCTATCTTAATTCTATCCTTGGCTGCAACATGTGCTTATTCAATTGCTTAGTTCTAGGCTAAGTATTTAGATACTCTCTTAATCATGGTGATTAGGCTCGTATTTGGATCTTGTATGAATCATGATTGCTTGATGATGCTAGGGTGTGGTTTAGTTGTGATAGAGCTAAGCTTGCACATCTCTTTTTGATAGTCAAGTAGGGTTAAGATACTCGCGCGATTAAGGGTTTCCTCTCGGCAGCGATAAATCGGGAGCCGCTCGGAAAGGCGGGTGGTCTTGCTCATCTTCAATGTTTACCAATTGTTTAAAGTGCCAAGTAAGCTAGGATTAAGATGATAACGACTACTGCTTCAGTGTCGATCGGCACACCAGTTGCACCGATCGGCACAGCCTTTCTCTGACCGCTAGATGCATATAGGCTAACTCCAGGTAATACTCCTTGGTCGATGTGTATGCTCCTACTACCACAAGCCTTGGCCAACTAAGCATCAGGCGCACTTTGGCTCAGGTTTGCAACTTTGACTTTCATCTTTTTCAACTCTCTTGTATGTGCAATATGTACTTCATGATAGGATTGATTTGTTAGATGAAATAGTAAACTCTAAAAACCATTCTCTTGCTGATCCTTGTGGATTTGATTATACCTTGGAATACTCTAAGGGAAAAAGTGCTACAATGTACATCGTCCTCTTGCGGTATATAAGTGGGTCTGTAGTTATGACCAACAAGCTCTTTTTCTGACGCCGTTGCCGGGGATCGGCAACTCGAACCTGTTTAGAGGGATCTATCTAGTTTATCGAATTAATCCTTTATCTTTTTATTGTACATACGTTGTTTTTCTTTGTTTGTGTGTCCATTGAAAAATAGGTATAAAGCTAGGCACACAACCTCGACTGGAGCACGGTGACATAGCTGCTTGCGCCGATCGGCTCAATCATGTGCCGATTGGTGCCGCGTTGATGCCGACGCCGATGACCTTGCTCTTCATTGATTCTCTTGCTCTACAGCAGTAGGTGCTAACTTTGTTAGTGGCCCATCATGTGCTGCGGAGTCCATGTTCATGAAAGACTTGCTTGTGCTGATCGGCGCATCGCCCATGCCTATCGGCACCTCACCACTCCATGAAAAGGGAGGTATGCTCTGTGTCAATTTTTTTTAACTAATGCTTTACAAGGATTCTATCTTGTTCACAGCGACAAATAATGGGAGAATACAATCATGAAGATCAAGAATTTCAATTGCGAAGAATGAAGACACAATGAATATATTCTTGATCATGAGCAGATATGTTGTCCGTTGACCAAAAGAAGGTGTGCGAAATTATATAGAGGATTGAAGGACCTACAAATTTGATATTGTTGAAGAGCATTAAGTCTAGTTCTAACAGTTTAAACCTCACATCAATTGGAGTTTCCTACAAGGATTTATGGTCAAAACACGAGACGCTGCACAGGCTGTTTGAATGTTTCATGAGAGTTGCAAACAATTGAAAGTTTGAGCCAAATATGGAATCAAAGTCCTAGATCCACGTGACCTATGGGTTTCCATACATCTAGAAGACTTCCTTTTGGTTATAGACACGGATTCAAGTCGTTCCAAACACGGAGTTTGAATATTTGGAAAGTTTGAATTCAATTCGGATTCATCGCGAGACAGCCTGACATACCATTGGAAAAAAGGTCATATCTCCCTCATACGGAGTCCGATTTGGACGCATGAGTACTGCTTGGAAAGATAGTTTGATGCCCGATGCAATGCCATAGGTTTCAGCCTCTAATGCCTTCTGGTCGCGGCGCAATGTCAGAAACAAGACATCTGTTCAGAAAAATGACAATAGATTTCTTCGGATTTCTTCACCGTCGACTTGATGGATCATTGTGCAAGAATTGAGAAGTTGCATCTACTCTTCATCATCAATACTTTCTGGTGCAATGAAGATTAAGATTCACATGTCAAAGGACAAGGCAACACATGCTCCAATGCTTAAAAGACGAAGTCATCAACTCTTCATCATCAATACTTTCTGGTGCAATGAAGATCAATATTCACATGTCAAAGGACAAGGCAACATATGCTCCAATGCTTAAAAGACGAAGTCATCAAGATTCTCCGTTGGAGATGAAGATGACAACAAGGATAGCTCAAGCAATTCTCCTACAAGCAAATGATTAGAAGTTGAACAAGATTGAAGACTATAAAGATGGGCAATGAGCGAATCACGATTAAGGTTGCATAAGTACAAGCTGCATGGAAATATTTGGATCATACACCAAGAAGCATGGCTTCATGACAACAAGGTATATAAGAAGTCTAGCTACATGACTTTAATTGAAGCGCTTTTCAGGAGGCAACCCATGTTTTTTGTGTTTTTTTTTTCTTTGGATTGATTAGTGCTACTAGAAGGGCAACCTAGAGTTTTGGTGTCGTGAGAATAACCCAACTCAATTGATTCACTTGTGGCAAATTAGTTCTAGATTAACTTTTTATTTTTAGACCTCCATCACCATCCTTTTGTGTTTTGTTTGCAAAAATCATCCACTACATGCATAATTTGTGAGGACTTGCTTTGTTGTTTTATTAGTTTTGCATAATATTTTCGCCTGCATGCATTTAACCATCTAACTTCAGCCCACCTAAGCCTCCCACCCTTCATTTTCCATCAAATTCTATAGCCAAATTCAAATGCGCCGATCAGCGTACATCCATTGTCGATCGGTGCAGCACCCAAATGCTTTTCTAAGCACTCCTTTACTGCCACCTAACATGTTTTTATTTTGATTTGCCCAAACCTCTAACTTTGCATGATCATATTCACTGTTCATTCATAGTGGCTTGGTTCGAACTTGATAATGAGCATTTAATTGGCTTGCACTCAATATCGTTAGCAAATTTAGGTGTAAACGTGGTGTTTATGCTTATTTGTTGAACATCATTGGATAGTTCATTTGCCTTGCTCTGTTTTGCATCATTTGCATTGGTTGGTTGCTAATATTTTTCAATGCGCTATCTCTCTAGTCCAGCTGGGTTCTACAATAGCTAAGTCATATAAACGTGGTGTTTAGACTTTGGTTGTTGAAGAATTTTGTTTAGATTGCTAGCAATCTAGTTGTAAGCATGGTGCTTAGAGCTAGGTGTAAACATTGTTCTTGTTTAGCTTCCATGCCGCTAACCTTCATTGCTAACATGCTCATTTGCTTTGCTTCAAGACTAATTGATGAAAACATTTTGATCCCAGAATTGTGTACATGACACATTCATTTAGCAATTTTATGTGAACGTGGTGTTTAGACGAAATTGTGGAACAACATTGTTATAGTCTTGTTTCTTTGCTAACATTGTGATTTTAACTCCATGCATCCACACTTGTGCACACACATACAACCATTAGGACTTTGTTTTCTTTTTGGTACTAGAATTAAAATGCCACAAGTTGAACTTTTGAGGTTGTTCCTAGATGGTAGATATTGTTCTATCCCCGACCACCATATCGGGGGTAGTATGTGCATTTCAATGTTTTGCAGGAATGAAAGAAGTACTCTTGAACGAGGACAGTCCAAGGAAACGAGGTGACAACAGCTGCATATACAAGAGGGAGCATTGGGACAGCACATCAAGGCTGGAGATGGAGGTGACGAGAGGCACAACCCTTTGCGCCGATCGGCGCATCCTCGTGTCGATCGGTGCTCTCTCGCTGCCCCTGCTATCACCCTTCTCTCATGCAATCCAGCAAGATTTTAAGCATAGGGGAGGCACACATTGCGCTTCAATTGATTAAAATGCGGTAACATCCCTTTGATTCTTCACTTCTCCTAATCTTATTTTCTTCTCAAACCTGTACTTGCCATCTGCTTTTGACTTGGGTCTTCTCTCTCTTTTTCTTTTGTGATACCCTTCTCGTTTTATTCATGCGAAAGTTTATTTGTAATTTTTCACTTAGAACATAGAATGGACAATGACATATCCCTAATAGCTACCTTAGGGTGACCAAATGTCATTAATTTATCTAGGGGAGCTTGCCTGTATCATCACCGTTGTCTTATAATGCTTTCACGATGATAAAATGCATAATTATGATGAGGATCTTTGCTATAGATATGATGAAAGTTGTTATTGTTATTGGAAGTTGCATGATTCATTGCACATAATTGTCCACCGCTGAATTTTCAACTAAGCACCAATTCTATGAACTCTATTTGCTTTAGTGGTGGTATTTGTTGACAGATGTTTTGATAAAGACCACATATGGTTGAATTGTTCTTCATGACAATATGCTTTGCTCTCTAAGAAGAAAACTCCAACATAGCTAGTGTACTTAATAATTTTTGGAAAACTGTTACATGTTGTCTCTAATCCTTGCAAATTTTTCTCTCTTGCATTGATCATACCTACCAAAGCCAAATATGCTACACTTATATGATACACCTGTAGATTGCAACATGTAATTTGGTGAATTGTTTCAAGTTTGTGTTCTTTTGGTATGAGACTTGGAAGTTGGCCATTTTGTTTGTGTAACTATCACTTGTTTGCTAGCCCTTTCATATTTAGCAATGCTCGCTGAATATTCCACCTGTAAACCTATATTTCTTTTGGTGATGTCCTCCCCTTGTCCACAACCTATGATATGAGTTTCTCGTCGAGCCGTTGTACTATTTCTATGGTTACCAAGACCTCTTGCTGAAGACGAAGATTTTCATCAATAAACACCTCTGAAGACTCTTTGAAGTGCAAAGAGCAATACAAGGAGAAGACAAGGTGAAATCAGAAGTGCGCCGATCGGCGCAAGGACTCAAAAATTCCGGAAGCGCTCTGTTATCTCCAGAAAGCAATTATAAGTGTTTCAGATGGTCAAAGAGAAGGAATAACAGATTCAGCTAGTGCTCTTCTTTTTCCACTCCCTTTGCTCGAGGACGAGCAACATTTAAGCGTGGGGGATGGACGTCATTCATCATTCCGAAGCACTAGGTAATGGACTTCAAAAAAATTGTTGATGGAAGATCAAGAATGTTCAATCAAGTTGCAAGAGAGGAGATTTGTGCATAAGCCATTATTCTTCAAGTAAGTGCATTCAATTGGCTGAAACTCTATCACTCCAACCATGTGCAATCCAATTTTGAGAACTTGGTTTGTGTCTTGAGATCATTCTTTGTCTTTTGCACATGTCCACCTTTCTAAAGCATGTGTTTCTCCTCTTCTTCATATTGTTTTCCAATGGCCTTTTTGACAAGTCTCAAGTAAAACCAATTAGAACTATCTCTTGATATGACAATACTCTGAGTTACATTGTTGCTAGTTGTTTTCCTACCAAGCTACACATAAAGCCTTTCACCAAACATTTGTAGATAGGATCACTTCTAGTTGTTTGGCTTGTGAGATTTGTAAGATGAGTGTTGCCTTGATTCTTTGCAAGAGATCATTTTGTTTGGATAATGAGACTGAATTTTTGGAAAAACTTTATCATCTAAGGCCTAGTTTGAGGACTGATTTGAGAGATGAAGCTACTTTATTTGATCATTGTGGTCGGTTCTTAATCATAATCTATTCCCCACTTGTATCTTTGAGTATTAGAATTGGTGCAACATAAAATGTTTTGTACTACACTCTTAAAGCTGGTTGGATATGCATGAGCCTTGATGAATGCAAGTGAAGATAACATGATTGTAACGCTGATCTCTTCTTGAGGGTAATTTATTTGCTCGAGGACGAGCGAAGGTTTGAGCATGGGGGAGCTGTTGGTGGTTCCTAAGTACCCGTTTTATATGCCAATAACCACCAATATCATACCATATTCTCGTCATAATCATATGTTTTACCTCTAATATTGACGATTTCCACATGTAGTGTCATTTTAGTGCTTTAATGCAGAAACAGGTGAAAAGACGATAAAATGGCTCTTATATGAGAAGTATCAACATGAAGCCCGACTCGCCATGCAAGGAGGGCTTCCCACTGGCCCATGAAGGATGCAAGACACTCCAGGGCGTCCGTGAGGTCCAATGTGCAAGCCCAAGTTCGTGGTCCAATGCCTAAGGATTTCTGGAAGGTTTATCCGGAAGGAAAGTTCAATCCACGGAGTCCAGAAACAGCACTGTATTATCATGTGATTTCGGAGCCCAAGACTTGATGTAATGGGAAAACTCAGAATACCAAAGTTGAAGATCTACTTGAGAGCTTTACGAAATATATACGATTTGCCTTTATTGGACTGCAAAGCTAGGAGATATGGGCCCCACAAGGCAGGCTGCATAGAGGAGTCTGAATCAGGACAGATATTTTAGCATCGCAATTTTGGGTATCTAAACGTCAGAATCTAAGGATCCAAATAGTACCAAAGTTGTAGATCTTTTCAAGGGCTACGAGATAGAGTCCATACTTGCTTCATTTGGACTCTGTAAGTGTCAGTTATGATTAAAGTAAGTCGGTGCTATTTATGGAAGGTATGAAACCGACTTGGATTCAATCTCTATGAGCTAAACTTGGAGGCCAAGCATGGGAGGACGCGACCAGAGGCTATATAAACACCCATATGACCTCCAAGATTGGACGAAACTACAAACAAGGGGGAGAGTTAAGCTATAGGAGCCGCTGCACGTCGCCAGGAGGCCGCCGAAGTTGAAGAGCCACCAAATTTAAGAGATGTAGTCTAGTCGGATAGGGACCCTGTGTGGTGCACTACACTGGAGCTAGGAGAAGTAGAGCCATGTACCTTAGGAGTCGTTGATGATGCATCAAGGCGGTGTCGATCAACGCACCAGTTGAGCCGATCAGCGCGCCCTCGACGATGATGAATATTGGTATAAGTTATTGATCTTTATGTTATCTATCTTAATTCTATCCTTGGCTGCAATTTGTGCTCGTCTGGATTGATTGATCTTACATGTGCTTATTCAATTGCTTAGTTCTAGGCTAATTATTTAGATACTTTCTTAATCGTGGTGATTAGGCTCATATTTGGATCTTGTATGAATCATGATTGCTTGATGATGCTAGGATGTGGTTTAGTTGTGATAGAGCTAAGCTTGCGCAACACTTTTAGATAGTCAAGTAGGGTTAAAATACTCGCGCGATTAAGGGTTTCCTCTCGGAAGCGATAAATCGGGAGCCGCTCGAGAAGGCGGGTGGTCTTGCTCATCTTCGATGTTTACCAATTGTTTAAAGTTCCAAGTAAGCTAGGATTAAGATGATAATGACTACTGCTTCAGTGCCGATCAGCACACCAATTGCACCGATCGGCACAACCTTTCTCTGACCGCTAGATGCATATAGGCTAACTCCAGGTGATACTCCTTGGTCAATGTGTATGCTCCTACTGCCACAAGCCTTGGCCAACTAAGCATCAGGCGCACTTTGGCTCAGGTTTGCAACTTCGACTTTCATCTTTTTTGACACTCTTGTATGCTCAATATGTACTTCATGATAGGATTGATTTGTTAGATGAAATAGTAAACTCTAAACACTATTCTCTTGCTGATCCCTGTGGATTCGATTATATCTTGGAATACTCTAAGGGAAAAAGTGCTACAATGTACACCGTCCTCTTGCGGTATATAAGTGGGTGTGTAGTTATGATCAACAAGCTCTTTTTCTGGCACCGTTGCCGGGGATCGGCAACTCGAACCTGTTTAGAGGGATCTTTCTAGTTTATCAAATTAATCCTTTATCTTTTTATTGCACATACCTTTTTTTCTTTGTTTGTGTGTCCATTGAAAAACAGGTACAAAGCTAGCCACACAACCTCGACTGGAGCACGGCGACATAGCTGCTTGCGCCGATCGGCTCAACCATGTGCCGAACGGCGCCGCATCAATGTCGACGCTGACGACCTTGCTCTTCGTCGATTCTTTTGCTCCGCAGCAGTAGGTGCTAACTTTGTTAGTGGCCCATCATCTGCTGCGGAGTCCATGTTCATGAAAGACTTGCTTGTGCCGATCGGCGCAACGCCCATGCCTATCGGCACCTCACCACTCCATGAAAAGGGAGGTACGCTCTTTGTGTCAAATTTTTTTTAACTAATGCGTTGCAAGGATTCTATCTTGTTCACAGCAACAAATAATAGGAGAAGAGAATCATGAAGATCAAGAATTTTAATTGCGTAGAATGAAGACACGATGAATATATTCTTGATCATGAGCAGATTTGCTGTCCGCTGACCAAAAGAAGGTGTGCGAAATTCTATAGAGGATTGAAGGACCTACAAATTTGATATTGTGGAAGAGCATCAAGTCTAGTTCTAACGGTTTAAACCTCACGTCAATTGGAGTTTCCTATAAGGATTTATGGTCAAAACACGAGACGCTGTACAGGCTGTTTGAATATTTCGTGAGAGTTGCAAACAATTAGAAGTTTGAGCAAAATATGGAATTAAAGTCCTACATCCACGTGATCTATGGGTTTCCATACATTTAGAAGACTTCCTTTTGGTGATCCCTATGGAGTCAATTATACGTTGGAATACTCTAAGGGAAAAAGTGCTACATTGTACATTGTCCTCTTGCGGTATATAAGTGGGTGCGTAGTTATGACTAACAGGGATGAATCCCCAAGAGTAACAAACACAAAGGATGCCGGTGTTGAGGATGAACCAAGTGCTCTTGAGTGGAATGTATTGCTGAATCAAATCTCCTCAAATCTTCTCTCAAACCCACCAAGGATTGGAGTAGGAACCAAGGGAGGAGATGTGGAGTGCTCAGATGTGTTTGGAATGTGTTTTTGAGTTGTGGAAGTGGCCAACCGACCAAAGGGGATCGGGGTGGCCTTTTATAGCCGAGGCTTGAAAAAGAGCCGTTGGGATAAAACATAGTCGGACATTATCCGACTAGGGTCGTACATTGTCCGATAAATTTGATGTGCATGGCTCTGGAATCTGAGAAGATAGTCTGAGGGACTCGGATAATGCTCTGGTTAGAAAAGAGTCAGACATTATCCGATGGAGTCAGACATTGTCCGAGTCCTCTTTATTTTGTATTGATGTCAATCACTCAAAATCATAATTAGGGGCCTAGATGCACTTTCAATCTCCCCCTTTTTGGTGATTGATGACAATACAACTAAAGTTCACAGTTCATAGATAAAAGAGCATTAAAAAGAGAGAACAAATAAATAGGAGCTCCCCCTTAATGTGTGCATGAATTGAATTCCAAATTGGGCATTAACAACCCATATGCACATATTTGAGAGAAAAGTACAAGAGCTCCCCCTATTTCCTTGCATTGTTTCACATAATATTAATAGAGAGAAGGACAACAATGCATATGACATGTCATTCACACAAATGTAACTAAAATGGAAACAAATAACATTACATCAAGCCACATAGTTCAACACATGGAAAGCATAAATAAGTCTTACACAATTATGATCCACTAAAGAGTTCGAAAACACACAAAAAAATACATGTCCACAAACGAGATCACAAGATAAAAAAAAGATAATCTTCAACTTCTTGACCCTTCTTCTCCCTTGGCTGACCTTCTTCTCCCCCTTTGGCATCAAGACACCAAAAAGAGAGAGAGAAGAAATCACTCATCCTCATCATAGTCACTGTCCTCCTCATCCTCATCATCCTCTTCATTTCTCCCTTGTGGTGGTGTCTCCTCCATAATCTCATCCTCATCCTCATCATCAAACCTAGTGTGGGAGGGACCAACACCACTAGTACCAGCTGTGGCAATAGGATAGTCATAGGAGGGGAAGTAGCCAAAGTACTGAGACTCCTCATCAGTGAAGGTACTCCAAGGATTCTCAACTGGAGGAGGATATGGCGCAGGAACAGGGGATGGAGAGCAAGGATGCTGAATAGCTAGGTGATCATAGATGGCCTTCTGACGCTTGTTCAACACATCTTGACGCTTCTCAATGTTGTCAAGCCTGGCGTCAAGTCTGTTGCAGATACTAAAAAGTCCCCTAAGCATCTTGAAAAGGCCTCCCCTTTTCTTGCTAGAACCACTACCTTTGCGCCGGTGGGAAGGACCTGGAGTAGAGTGGGCTGAGGGTGCTGGAGGTGAGTTAGGCTCGTTGGAGGGAGCCTGTCTAGGAGTGGAAGCACCACTGGTAGCACCAGAAGGAATGTTGGGCCTGAGACTCTTATGTTCACACTCTTTCTTGAAGGTCTTCTTGGTCACTTAATCAGTCATGAACATGATGAAAGGAGCATAAGCATAGCCACGGCTAGCTGTAATAGCCACATGCCACATCTCTGAGTGAATGAAGTCAAACACATTAAACTTCACAAAGCCGCCAATCCAATCAAGAAGATCCTTTTCAAAACCTGGAACATGATCAACATTTCCACCCCTTGGAGCAATAGAGACTCTCACCATCCTATGAAGCACATTGTAGAAAGGTTTGAACCCAGTAGCATATGGTGGGTTGCAGTCATCTTCATTGACATACATGTACTTTATTTCTAAGTGGAGCATTGTGCGTCCAACATGAATACGCTTTGGTTCATCATAGGAGTCCCTTATACGAAGCAAAGTGGCAAAGCGAGATAGAGCACAAGAATACCTCTCGCCTTCTGTCATCCAAGTCAACTTCTTTGCCCGTTCATCAAAGTATACAGTGGAGTAAAACTGTGACACAATCTCTTGATTCCAGTTGTACCGGAGCCCCATAATGCCCTTGATTCCATGGAACTCACAAGCTTCAATGATTTCCTTGAACAGCGGATTTTTCCTATGTTCCATGTACTCCCAGTCAATATATTACATGGCAATAGTGGGATGCATCTTGCTCTTGTAGGCACACATGTACCAATCTGTGTGAAAGTGAGACCAAAAACTAGGATCAATGGCCTCCTTCTCCGTTGCATAGCAGTTGAATTCCCTCGCCTCACGACATGCCTCTCGGTCCACATTAGGGGCAACAATCACATTGCGCATGACACTGTTGATCTTGGTGGGTTCTTCTTCCTCACGATGCTCGGCATATCTAAGATGCACGGTGCGAGGCTTCCTTCTTTTGGATTTGCTACCTTCGGCATCATCCATATACTTGGAGCGCTTCTCCCCCTGAGACCAAGTGCTGGACATCCTGACAAATAGATAGGTAGGTATTCAGGATGAGAGTGAAAGAGTTTGAAGACAACATGGCCACAAGTGAGAAAATAGAAATTTTCAAAGAAAATTGGGAAGAGTCGGATATTGTCCGACATTGGACATTGTTCGAATCCCCCAAAATGTCCAAAAAAATATGGGTTTCCTCAAATCTAACCATAACTCCTTGCCATATTGCATAGAAAGCATCTCTAGCATCCTAGGAAACATCTTCATGGGCTACAATGGTAGTGGATTAAGGATTAAACCTAGCATTCCAAAGTCAAACCCTGGCCCTAGGAGAGAGAAGGGAGGGAGAGGAAAAACCTTGCAACAAAGGTGGTCTTCAGACTTTATCCGATGGAGGGAGTCTTCTCCCGCTCAAACTTGACCTTCTTGCCACTGGAAGAGGGAGATCACTGTTGGGATGCCATGGCCGCCGGTTTGAAATAAGTGAAAGAGAGTTTGAGAGAATGAGGGAGGATAGAACGGAGGGTTATGTTCGGGCCGTGTTATGGTCGAAAATCCGCTGAGTCGGACAATATCCGACTCGGTCGAACATTATCCGATGGGATCCAGGTGTCGGACATTATCCAATTGAGTCAGATTTTGTCCGACCTTGGTAAAACTGACTGGCCCTACTTTGGCAGAAATGTCTGAAATTTTTCACCTTCTTCTTCAGCAATGCTTAAGTAGGCATCTTATGGATCTTATGAACATGCCTAAGTTTGAAAAGGTTTCAGTGGATATAACCAACCATAATCAGTCATACCAAAAATGATTACATCCACATCAACAAGATCCAATGATCAAGAACCAAATGATTTTCCAAAAACAAACCAATCAATATTTTGCAACAATTTTATTTTTGAAAAATTTATCCTATGTCACCATAGATGTGCAAGTCTTCAAACCACATTGCTAGAATCAAGAATATTTAGCTCACTCCTAAGATAGCAAAATCTTTTCTCATCTAGTGGCTTGGTGAATATATCAGCTGATTGATCTTTGGTTCGCACATGACTAACTTCTATATCCCCCTTGATAGAATGATCTCTCAAAAAATGGTGGCAGATATCTATATGCTTTGTGCACAAATGCTCAACGGGGTTATAAGCAAGCTTTATGGAACTCTCATTGTCACATAGGAGAGGAACACGGTTCAACTTGTAATCACAGTCTCTTAGAGTTTGTCTCATCCAAAGTAATTGTGCACAACAACTACCGGCTGCAACATACTCTGCTTCGGCCGTGGAAAGTGTGACGGAATTTTGTTTCTTGGATGACCATGACATTAGGGACCTATCCAAGAATTGGCATGTCCCAGAGGTGCTCTTTCTATCTACGTTATCCCCAGCATAATCCGCATCGGAATAGCCTAAAAGGTTGAACTTTGAACCCTTGGGGTATCAAAGCGCTAAGTTGGGTGTGTGAACCAAATATCTCAAGATTCTTTAACGGTACAATGTGACACTCCATAGGAGCGGCTTGAAAACGTGCACACATACACACACTTAGCATGATATTGGGCCTAGATGCACAAAGATAAAGCAAAGAACCTATCATGGAGCGGTATACCTTTTGATCAACGGGCTTATCCCTTTTGTTGAGGTCGAGGTGGCCATTTGTTGGCATGGGAGTTTTGATGGGTTTGGCCTTGTCCATGTCAAACTTCTTTAATAGGTCTTGTGTGTACTTGGCTTGACATATGAAGGTGCCCTCCTTGAGTTGCTTCACTTGGTACCCAAGGAAGTATATCAACTCTCCCATCATGGACATCTCAAACCTCTTTGTCATTATCTTGCTAAACTCATCACAAAAGTTTTGGTTAGTAGAACCAAATATTATGTCATCAACATAAATTTGGCATACAAAAATATCATTACCAAAATGCTTAGTGAAGAGGGTTGCATCGGCCTTGCCAATGACAAAACCCTTTTTAACAAGAAAATCCCTAAGGCATTCATACCATGCTCTTGGAGCTTGTTTAGGCCCATGGAGCGCCTTATGGAGATTGTAAACATGATTAGGATACTTGGGGTCTTCAAAGCCCGGTGGTTGCTCCACATACACCTCTTCCTTTATTGGCCCATTGAGAAATGCACTTTTCACGTCCATTTAGTACAACTTAAAATCATGGTGAGTAGCAAAAGCATGTAATATTCTAATAGATTCAAGCCTTGCTACGGGGGCATAGGTTTCATCAAAATCCAAACCTTCAACTTGTGAATACCCCTTTGCCACGAGCCTTGCTTTGTTTCTTGTCATGACACCATCTTCATTTTGTTTGTTGCGGAACACCCATTTGGTGCCCACAACATTCTTGTTCTTTGGCCTTTCCTCCAATGTCCACACTTCATTTCTTGTGAAGTTATTCAATTCTTCTTGCATGGCCATCACCCAATCCGAATCCTCGAGTGCTTGTTCCTCCCTAAATGGCTCCATAGAAGAGACAAAAGAGTAATGTTCACAAAAATTACTAACTTGAGATATAGCGATTACCCCCTTGTCAATGTCTCCAAGAATTTGCTCGACGGGGTGATCACATTGTACACTTTGATGCACTCTTGGGTGTGGTGGATGTGATCTTTCTTGACCACCATCTTTATCAACCTCTTGATCATGTCTTTGGGAATCATCACTTGATGCGTGTTCATGATCTCCAACATCTTGATCTTGATCACCAGCATGATCAATTTCTTCATTTTCATGATGTTGGTCTTGTCTTGAGGGTTGATTTTCAATACTTGATGTTTCTCGTGGTCTCACAGCACCAATGACCATCCTTTTTATTGCATTTCTAGGAGCTTCATTATCTACATCATCTGTAGCAACTTGCTCCTCTTGAGGGCCATTAGATTCATCAAATGTCATGTCACGTGAAATTTCAACACAACCGGTGGTTTCGTTGAACACACGATAGACATGAACATTTGACCCATAATCAAGCAAGAAACCTTCATCAACTTTTGGAGCAAACTTTGAAGTCTTGGGTTTCTTGTTTAGCATAAAACACTTACTTCCAAAAACACGAAAGTACAAAATATTAGGCTTGTTACCGGTTAGTAGCTCATGTGGTGTTTTCTTCAAGAGTCTGTGGAGATACAACCGATTGGAGGCATGGCATACGGTGTTGACGGCTTCGGCTCAAAAACAGTCAGACGTCTTGTATTCATCTAGCATTGTTCTTGCCATCTCAATGAGTGTGCGGTTCTTTCTTTCGGCTAACCAATTTTGTTGAGGGGAGTAGGGTGCCAAAAATTCATGCTTGATCCCTTCTTCATCAAGATACTTCTCAACTTGTGTGTTCTTGAATTTGGTGTCATTGTCACTTCTTATTTTCGTGATCTTGACTTCATATTCATTTTGTGCTTTTTTCATGAATGTCTTGAGCACATCCTTCACTTCACCTTTATCATGCAAAAAGAATACCCACGTGAAGTGAGAAAAATCACCAACAATTACAAGACCATATTTGTTACCACCGATGCTTATGTAGGAGACGGGTCCGAAGAGGTCTATGTGCAACATCTCCAATGGCCTTGTGGTGGTCATCATATCCTTGGAGGTGTGTGAAGCTCCAACTTGTTTTCCCGCTTGACATGCACTATAAATTCTATCTTTCTCAAAGCAAACATCGGTTAGTCCTATGATGTGGCCGCCCTTTTGGAGTTTGTGAAGATTTCTCATACCAACATGGGCAAGCCTTCTATGCCACAACCACCCCATGTTGGACTTTGCTAATAAGCATGTACCAAGTCTAGCTTCATCCATGGAGAAATCCACAACATAAATCTTTCCTTTAAGCACACCCTTAAAAGCAACCGAGCCATCACTCCTCTTATAGACGGTCACACCACATTCATTGAACAAGCAATCATAGCCCATTTTACAAAATTGTGAAATGGACAAAAGATTGAAGTCAACGTGATCAATGAGCATAACCTTAGAAAGTGAATACGAGGGAGTGAGAGGGACTTTACCATAACCTAGTACTTGTCCCGTTCCATTGTCACCGAACGTGATATATTCATTGTTGTTTTGACTTGGCTCAAATGACTTGAACACCTTTTTGTCTCCGGTCATATGATTGGTGCATCCACTATCAATCACCCAACTTGACCCTCCAGAGACATAGTCCTACAAAACAAATTAAGCTTTGTTTTTAGGTACCCAAACTTGCTTGGGTCCTTTCACATTAGTCACAAGCACTTTGGGCACCCACAAACAAGCCTTTGGCCTCTTGTTGCGTGGCCCAACATATTTGGCATAGACTCGACCATGCATGTTCCTCATGAGCACATATGAAGCATCAAAGTCATGAAAGAGTGCACATGTAGCATTAGGCACATTAGTGTGAGAATCATTAGCAAAAGAAGAATGGTTAGTATTCATATTCTTAGCTTTCTTCTTTTGATAAGACCCTTCCTTGGTGAACTTAAGGAATTCCTTCCCATTCTTGTTCTCCCTAGCATTGTGCTTGGCACCCTCAACATAACCAATGCCATCCATG
The DNA here is from genome assembly GCA_032690845.1 of Eleusine coracana subsp. coracana. Taxonomy (NCBI): domain Eukaryota; kingdom Viridiplantae; phylum Streptophyta; class Magnoliopsida; order Poales; family Poaceae; genus Eleusine; species Eleusine coracana. The sequence continues at coordinate 40,421,565 of CM064428.1, read as the reverse complement.
ACATGAGGTATTCTAGTATTTGAGTATGCACCTCTTGCATACTTTGCCTTTTCATTGTCAACAATGTTTTTCTTATGTTGTATTTTGCTTTCAAGAGCCCTCACTTGCTTGTTCAAATCATCAATCAATTTCACATTAGTAGCACAAGCATCAACATCAATATCATAGCACCTATCACATCCTTTGCTAGAGGAAGCATGAGAATTAGTGGTGGAGGATGTGAAAGTTGAAAGTATCTTATGTTGTTCTTCAAGAGACTTATGAGTCTTTTCCAAATTCTAATATTTCCCTTGAAGTTCATCTTTAGTGCTCTTAACATTCTCATAAGCTTTTTCAATTTTGGTGAGAGACATGGTTAAGTTATTATTTTTCTTTCTTTCTTCTTCTAGGAGCTTCTCTAATTCAAGGTTTCTTTTCTTTTCAAGACTCATAAGCTTGTTTTTCAAGAAGCTCCTCTTGTCTATCATTTTCTTCCTTTTGTTTCTGAAGCAATTCCATAAATTCAAGCATTTTAGGAAGTGAAGAATTAGCTGCATCATCATCATCATCACTACTACTACTAGCACATGAGGAGCATCTATGTTTAGATTTTGATACCTTGGATCTTCTTGCCATGAAGCATTTGTGAGTGTTGTTATCATCATCATCACTCAAGCTCCCAAATAGAGAAGTCTTGGTGGGAGTGACGCCAATGTCAAGTGTAGCAATCCCTCCCTCATCTGAGTCGGATTCAGAGGAAGAAGATGATGAGGGGGAGGATGAGCCATCATGATAAGGATATCACCATGTTGGATACGCACATATCATGGCCTTCCCCAAGTTACAAGTCATCACGAACTCGGTCGTCGTGTTTGTCTTGGATTCAGCCGACACCTCTTCACGGTTTTGATGATATCTCCCACATCCGATGTCCAAACAAGGCGTTCTTTGATGCGTTGGAAAGGGGACGATGACGCCGTTGTTTTGTTTCTGGTCCTAGCTCCAGAAGGGTCGTGAGTCATGCTGCGTGACCATGACAAGGTGCTACACCACCTATTTTGGGCCAACTTGGCCATGTATCGTGTCGGGCCTTAAGCCCATGTTGTGGGCACCCCCCTGGTCGCCCCCAACCCTAGGACGCTCTTGGTTCCTACATAAACTAAGTAGCCTCCGTCTTTTAGTCTTGGGTTTTGTTTAGTTCAGTTTTCCAGAGAGAAGCTTGATCGAATTATTGTAACTGTGGCGATAAGTCCTTTTACAGTAATCTAGGGCCCCTGTTCTTGTTCTACACCACTGTGGCAATTAGTCCTTTTGTGTTCAGAACTTGAACCTTTTCTTGTGATTTGCTTCATCCATATTTGCAATTTCAGATTGTGTGTTTATCCTTTCTTGCTTGTGTTCTCGATTTCGCTTGCAGGAACAATCAAGTTGTGCTTGGTGTAACGGTTGCGGGGTTGGATCATGTCTGATTTAAGTCGGCTCATCGACACCGAGTCTCCACAATCGAATTTACCCTCTACCTCTCGGAAGATCGGGCCAGAATTCCATTCTTGACCAATGTGAGCTTCACCCCTTCTATGCTTCTTGTACTTCTTGTCTTTCATGTGGTGCTTGTCATTCCTTCTTTCATCTTTGTTCTTCTTCTTTGGACATTCCGCTATGAACTGTCCTTCATCACCACATTCATAGCAAGTTCTTTTTGACTTTCTTGCTTTGCTCTTGTCGAAGCTTTTCTTCTTGAAACTATCCTTCTTGAGGAATGACTTGAATCTTCTCACAAGTAATGCCATCTCATCATCACTATCTTCACTATTGGAATCAACCACTTTCTTCTTCTTCTTCTCTTGCTTCTCACTTGTGGCATTGAGTTCTACATCACTCTTGTCACCATTTGCTCCCTCAATTTGCTTGATCAAGGCATTTATCTTGTTGGCTTAATTGTTTTGTTGCTTTTGGGATAGGAGCTTCCCAAGTACTTCATCGGTGGAGAAGGTCCTGAATTTGTCTTTTTCTCTAATGTTTGAGCAAATGTTGCTATCCCAAGGTCTAAATTTAGGTTTCTGGACTTGTGTAATTTACTAAGCACACAGACTTGCGTGAGTGATTTTTGTGCCAAGTGGCAGGGGCCAATTAATTATAAAATAATTACTAGAATTAATTTAAGTGAGCACACTAAATAATTTCCAGAGCCTAAAATAATTCATAATTTACTAAACCAGAATTTGTGGTGATAGATAATTATGTATTTACTAAGCATGCCAAAAATCAAGATTTAAATCCATTCCTAGAATTTCTAGTGAATTAATTAGTGTTTTCACAATTTAATGAATTAACAAAAATACATGAAGAGAGGCTATGATTTATCATTTTACTAAAATAGAGCTCTTCAAGGTGAACCTAATAAATTTTTGTTTGGGCTTCATTGGAGTTAAATTCAATTTACTAGGAGTTTTCAAAGTTTTATGCATTTTCTAGGATTTCCTGGGTATTTCCGGTTTTAACTAATGACACATCAGTGCCATGTGGCAGCCACGTCAGCACCAGGTGGGTTCCAGCTCAGCTGCCAGGAGGATGCCAGTCAGCCCGCCGGAGCTGGGCGGCGCGTGGCCGGAGAGCTCACTACCGGTGGCTGCGGGGGGCGAAAACTCGCCGCGTGCAGAAAGATGACGCGCATGTCTGGGCGGACAGCAGGGTGGGGTTCGCGAGGACGGGATCTCACCGAAAAATGGTCGTCGGCGAGAGACGGCGGAGCAGAGGCCTTCGGCGGGGTCGCGGGCACGGCTCGGAGCAGCAAGATGGACGGGGTCGGCTTCTACAGCTTCACGGTGATTCGGGAAGGCTCGTCCACACGTCGGTTTGCATCAGAGGAGGCCGAAAGCATGGGCTCATCGTGGAGGCGGCTTCGGTGATCGGCGGCGACGGTTCGGGGCCGGGGAAAAGCAGAATGCCGGCGACTTGCACATGAAAACAGGAAGGAGTTAAGGCGAGCTCATTTGGCCGAGAGTTGCGCAAATGGTAGAGGAGGAACGAGGGAACGAGGCTCACCGGAGATGACCAATTCCGGTCGACAGCAGAGGAGGTCACCGGAACTGTGGGTCTTGGTATTTCTTCAATTGGATTGAGCTCACGCAAGGAGTTGTCGAGGAATCGGCCTGGGGAGCTAGAAGGGAAGTGAACGGTTGCGTGAGTGCTCTTGGCTGGGCTCAGGAAGCAGTGGAGCAACGGTGATGCGAGCTCGAGGTCGGCTGGTTCTGCAATGGCACAGCGGGGAGGGAAAGAGAAGAAATGGAAGAGAGTGTAGGGTGAGCGAGAGAATGGGTGAGCTTGAGGGTTCGCAAGTGCGCCTACTAGTTGCGCAGAGGGAGAAATAGTGAGTGGGGGATGAGAGCGGGAGAGCGGTGGGAATTGAAGGCTTGCCGTGCAGCTCGGTGGCATGCAGAGAGGAGAAGAGGAGGTTGGGCGAGCTCGCGGTGAGGGGACAAAGCGGAGGAGCAGAGGTGCAGGCGTTGACGCACTATTGCGCATGCATGGTTTCGAGGTGGAGGGGTGAAGGCGGCCCGGGCGGTGCGCCGGCGGCAGAGAGGAGCCGGCAGGCGCTGCGCCAGTGAGAAGGAGAAGAAAGGGATTTTTACACTGCGCCCCTGATCTTTCAAGATCCTCACAAAAAAGTCACTAGTCAAACTAGTTTTTTAATAAATCAAAATAAAATAGCTAGAGATTTCCTAAAATGGTGAAAATTGGTGGACTGACTATTTAAATGGTGGGAAACACTCTGGTGAATTTTATTTGAAATTTTCATAAACATATTTTTAGAATTTATTAAATGCATTAATTAGTTACTTAAGAATTAATTAATTAATTAAGGGTCTTGCCAAGCAGATAAAATGCCCAATAAATTCCTAATATTCTATTTTATTATTACCAAACTAATGATGAATTTATTTGGCATGAGTTGTATTGAAATTTTTGAATTGCTTTAATAACTTGGTTGCAGGGTTTTTATTAATTAAAAAGGGAGTGAGTCTTATTATTTCATGCTATGTTGTTCATGAGCTATGCTCTTCATGTTGGTTAAATGAAAGTGAGACACCTGGGGTGTCACATGAATCAACTAAAAATCACCCCCACCACTATGGGAACACCATACATCATCACATCCCCCGGTGGGAAAATAAGGACTCATTTGGAGTTGAGAAAGGTGCCACTTAAGTTAGAAGGCAACGTGTACCCCGCTTTGCTAATCATCTTAGATGGTCAAGGCATTGACATAATTCTTGGTATGAGATGGATGACTAAACATAGAGCCGTCTTGCACATTGAATCCCGGGAAGTCCACTTGAACTCACCCCTATATGGCTCGTCTATTCTCCGATTACCAAGTCCCAAATTGTCCACTTCTCAAGTGTATCACGTTGAAGGGAAAAAGATAGAGGATATTCCAGTGGTACATGTCTTTCCCGACGTATTCCCAGATGATTTGCCGGGAATGCCTCCGGACAGGGATGTTGAGTTTAAAATTGAACTCCTACCCGGTACAGCGCCTATCTCCCATAGGCCATACAAAATGGCTCCTAATGAGTTAGCTGAATTAAAAGAGTAATTACAAGAGCTTATGGACAAGGGTTACATTTGACCGAGTTCCTCTCCCTAGGGATGTCCCGCCCTATTTGTGAAGAAGAAAGACAAGACCCAACGTCTATATGTCGACTATAGGCCTTTGAATGTTGTAACCATCAAGAACAAGCACCCTCTACCTCGAATTGATATTCTCTTTGATCAACTTGTTGGTGCTAAGGTTTTCTCCAAGATTGACCTCCGATCCGGTTATCACCAGATAGAGATCCGAGTCAAATACATTCCAAAAATTGCTTTCTCCATACGATATGGTCTTTTCGAATATCTTGTCATGTCTTTTGGTCTCACCAATGCTCTGGCCCACTTAATGTATTTCATGAATTCTGTGTTCATGCCAGAGTTGGATACGTTTGTGGTTGTGTTCATTGACGACATCCTTATTTACTCCAAGTCCGAGGAAGAGCACGCCGAACATCTCCGCATTGTTCTGCAACGACTCCGAGATCATCAACTTTACGCCAAATTTAGCAAGTGTGAATTTTAGCTAAAGCAAGTTCTATTCTTGGGTCATATCATTTCAGCGGAAGGAGTAGCCGTTGATCCTAGCAAGGTAGAAGATGTGCTGAATTGGAAAGCTCCGAGATCGGCCAAGCAAATTCATAGTTTCCTTGGTCTTGTCAGATATTATCAGAAATTTATTCCCAACTTCTCAAGCATTGCCAAGCCTATGACCAAGTTACTAGAAAAAGATGCTAAGTTTAAGTGGAGTAGTGCATGTGAGGAAGCCTTCCAGTCGCTCAAGAAGCATTTGACAACTGCCCCGGTTTTGGCTCAACCCGATATTAGCAAACCATTTGATGTTTACTGTTATGCATCCGGCACCGGATTGGGTTGTGTGCTTATGCAAGAAGGTCGTGTCGTTGCCTATGCCTCATGACAGCTCCGAAAGCATGAGCAAAATTATCCCACTCACGATTTGGAATTGGCATCCGTTGTCCTAGCCTTAAAAACCTGGCGCCATTACCTGCTTGGTAACTTTGTCAATCTCTACACCGACCACAAAAGTCTCAAGTATATATCCACGCACCAAGAACTGAATATGAGGCAACATAGATGGTTAGAATTAATCAAGGATTATGAATTGGAAATTTATTATCACCCTGGAAAAGCCAATGTGGTTGCCGACGCCTTGAGTCGTAGGGACCAATGCAATCACGCAATTGTTTGCTCTATGAAAGCTTGCCCAATTACATATTCTAGCGAACCAAGCCATCGTATCATTCCCTATGGATCCTTGTATAATCTAGCTCTTATTCCTACCCTTCGGGAAGAAATCGTGGAAGCACAAAAGAAGGACAAGGGAATGGAATATATCCGCCAGAAGATAGGAAAGAAAGAAGCTACATGTTTTCGACAAGATGAAGATGGAGTGCTATGGTTCAACAATCGTCTCGTTGTTCCAAAGAATGAGGAATTAAGAAATAAAATATTAGATGAGGCTCACTTGTCCAAATACTCCATACACCCCGGTAGCAACAAGATGTACCGTGGGGTAAGGGAAAATTTTTGGTGGACGCGCATGAAACGAGAAGTCGCTCGTTATGTGTCCGAATGCGATACTTACCAGCGTGTGAAGGCCGATCATCTGAGGAAGGCCGGTCTTTTATACCCATTAAAAATCTCCGCTTGGAAATGGGAGGATATTGTTATGGATTTTATTGTTGGGTTACCCCTCAAACCCAAGAAGCATGATTCCATATGGGTCATTGTGGATAGGTTGACAAAATCTGCTCATTTTATTCCCGTCCATACAACCTACTCTACCAAGAAGCATGCCGAGCTCTACATCGCAAGAGTCCTATGTTTGCATGGTGTGCCCAATACTATTATCTCTGATCGAGGTCCCCAGTTTATTGCTCGATTTTGGGAACAACTACATTCTTGTCTTGGCACCACTCTTATCCAAAGTTCTGCTTATCATCCGCAAATTGATGGTCAAATCGAGAGACTGAATCAATATTTGGAGGACCTATTGAGAGCCTGTGTTCTAGACAATCATGGAAATTGGGAAGATTGTCTTTTGTTCATGGAATTCTCATACAACAATAGCTACCAAGAGAGTTCGGGAATGTCACCGTTTGAGTCCTTGTACGGTCACTCATGCCGAACACCCCTAAATTGGTCAGAATCAGGAGAAAGAATGAAAGAATTACCTTTGGTCCAGATCTTGTCACGCAAGCCGAAGAGAAGTGCGACAAATCCAAGCTAACATGAAAGCCGCACAATCCCGCCAAATAAGTTATTCCAACAAAAGAAGACGTCCATTGGAGTTCGAAAGGGGAGATCATGTTTATCTTTGGGTCTCTCCCAACAAGGGTGTATCTCACTTTGGAATCAAGGGTAAATTAGCACCCTGCTACATCGGACCCTTTCCGATCATGGAGAAATGTAGCGCCGTTGCTTATCGGTTGCAATTACCAGAAAATCTTGAGTGGGTACACAACGTCTTCCACGTATCCCAACTCAAGAAGTGTTTAAATCCCCCGGTCAATGTGGTTATTTCCGATACCGAGCAATTAGAAGAAGACCTCTCCTATCCCGAATACCCCGTCCGGATCATTGATCAAAAAGACCGGGTAACGCGCAATCGCACCATCACCTTCTACAAAGTGCAATGGAGTAATCATACCAAAGATGAAGCCACTTGGGAGCAAGAAGAGTTTTTGAAAACCCACTTCCCTGAATTCTTGACCTCGCAAATCCGGTAATAGCCCGTGCCCCCTCTCTTTTGTTCATCCATTTGCAAATCTCGGGGCAAGATTTTTTTGAAGGGGGGAGTGTTGTGACATCCCATGTCACAAAAAGTTAATTAAGCTAACCCTAATGTTAAATTGCTGGCTAATTAAAAATTTCAAGTAATTAAAGTGCCAAAGCAAAAAGGGAATAAATTTAATTAATTAAATCCACAAGATGGCCAATGCATAGCCTTTCACAAACATCACAACATTCCATGAAAGTGTGCCAATGTTTTTGCACATTCCAGTGGGTTATGCAAAGTGTAAAGTTTAGGGAATTTATCAGAAATTTTTATGATGGTTTAATACCCTTAAAAATTCCCTAAGTGTAGAGAAAAGTCCCACTGTTCAAGGATTTCTCATAATTTCTACATCAGGAATTTAAACATGGCCCCAAAAGCAAACTTGTAGAAGATAGTTTCCTGGCCATGCACAAAAATTTGGCATGAGGTTTGGAGCAATGAAACTTGGAGAATTTGGCAAAGTATAGAACACTATTTCTAGTCAAAGGGTCAACACTCTTCTTTTTCCTGAATCCATTCACCGATCGACAGCACACCTACACCCCCGCCGGCCACCGATCGCCGCCTCTCTCTAGCCCATCACGGACACTGCTCCGCCGCTCATCCCTATGCCACCGGCCAGCATTGAAGCCCCCCCCCCCCCCGTAGGCGAGCCACTCCCCTCCGGCCAGCTCACCCTCCCGCTCTCTCTGCTCTCTCCCGATCGACACTTAAGAGCAGCAGCTGCCAGAAACCTGTCCTCCCTTCTCTCTCTCTATTTGCACGTGCTCCACGCAATTCCCAGCTTTCCCCACGCGACCAGGCACCCTTGTCACTGCCTCCTTCCCCCTCTTCCGCAAGAATAGGCGAAATCCCCTGCTCCCACCTACCATGGCCGTTGTCGTGTCTAACCGTGACTAGGCAGCTCCCCGTTGCCCTCTTTATCCTTAATTCGACACGCAAGCATCTCCTCTGACAAGCCTCTGACCTGCTCCCTCTGTGTTACAGCGACCTCGTTGGAATTTGTGAAGAGAAGAATCACCGCCGTCGGGAATTCTTCCACCCCGCCGACGAGATCCCCTCTCCGGCCTCCCTCCTCGGCTTCTTCCTTGATGCCGGCCATCTACGATCCATAGTGAAGCTTCTCCCCCAGCTCGCAACGTCTCTCTCCCTCGGTGCACAGCGTGCGACACCGCCGGACCCTCCTCTGCTGCCGCTCCCGATCGCCAGCGGGTTTCCCGGTGAGCACCCCTCCCTCCGGACCCACCAACTGGGCCCCCACGATGCGCCCGACCGATTGGTCCAGCCACCGGCCACCCTCGGACCCTCCTTCCCCTTCCCTGGCGAGCCCCGGCTGCGCTCCGGCAAGCCAGGCACTGCGCGCACGGGCGTTGTGCTATTTTCAAATTCGGTCAATGGCAGATTTATAATAAGTGGGAACTTTGCTTTGAACTTTAAAAATCAATAACTTGGAAACTAAAAGAGGGACCCCTCTATCAAAAAAAAAGGATGAGGGCGAAAGTTATGCAGTATATTAATTAAATTAATTCCCTAAAGTTGGAACCCTTGTCAGAGTAATAAATTCATAAGTAAAAATATATAAATGGTAAAATCATGAAAATTGTTTAGCAAGCATCTCATGGCACCTCTAAACTTTCTACAAAAGCACATTTCCATTTTCATGCATATTTTTCTAGTGTTATTGCATAATCTCCATTTTCAATAAATGAATTTACATAAATTCTTTGTTAGGAATTTAATCATGAAATTTGGTATTCCTGTTTTTCTATGCATTTATACATCCCTATAAATTCCCATGTAAAATCTTGGGCACCATCAGTATGCTTTTTCTGTTAATTTTCTCATTTGATAAATAGCTTAGGAAATTTCAATGTAAATATTGCCTTATATATGCATATAGTTAGTATTAGGGATAAATTCATCTCTGCTACTGTTCATGCAGAATGTTAATCTTGAATTACAGTAAGGTCTATTACTTCCCATTGTATGCTCTTGTTTTGTAATTGGCTTATATGTATCTAGATCGGTTTATTTTTAAAAGTGTGCATGTCAACTTTTAGGAATTAATTAAGGAAATGCATGTTAGTGTTTAACTTGCAATATAAAGTTTCTATGTTCCTTTCCATAAATCACCATGGCATGCATTTCATATTTGCTTAGGAAATTCCATGAACCCTTGTGTATTCTTTTTATTCATGCATTTTCATTTTCATATAGGGCACGAGATCAAGGAGACCACACCAGAGAAAACCAGAGCTGAAGTGAACTTCGTCAAAGACTCTAACTACAATCACTCCCAAGGCAAGCCCCGGTGCATACCTATTTATTTGCGAGTCCTTTTTGGTTTAATCATAATATAGGGATACTGTGAAGGACCGAGAAGGCGACCAGAGGGGGGGTGAATGGGAGCCAATTAAAATTCTTCTCAAGAACATGGCCTATGTTCCAACTACCACCCAAACCAACCTCTAACCAAGTCACCAAGATTACACAAACCAACTTGTGATATGCTAACCCTATGAGTGACTCAACCCTAAAGGACCCATAGCGGAAGCACAAAAGGAACAAAAAGGGAAACAAGGAGGATCCGAGAGATCACAAAATAGAGCCTGACAGAAGTTCCATGGTATCCGACGGAAGTTCCGTGGTGCCCGACAGAAGTTCCGTCAATCACAGAAGTTCCGGGCGATGGGAGAACTGTCACTCACGGAAGTTCCGTGGTTCTTGACAGAAGTTCATTCATGGTCACGGAAGTTCTATCATGGTCAAAACAGCAGCTCTGTTTGGGAAAGAAAATTACCAAAACCCTATCGAACAAACTCCAAAAATCACGAAATTTGGACCAGATGATCCTCAATACATCACGACGCTCCTCTAAAGAGATCCACTCCAAAAACACAAAGAATCATCATGAATTTCAGATCTTGTGCCAAGAACACCAAAAAGGGGAAACTTGAGAAATCCTTCAAATCGAAGGTGCTAGAGCTATTGATTCGGTCAAGGATCCATAGAGGATGATTCTAGCTCATCCTAGCAACAAGTTTCTCAAGAAATCCGAACCAAAAACTCATCCAAAAGTGAGATCGAAAATCACCACAAAAATAGCTCCGAAAATAGGAAAAAGGGAATTTCGGGATTCAAGTGAAGAGGGAAATCTAGAGCATGAAAATACTTCTCATATCATAGAAAGGTGCTTACAAAATCCATAGGTAGAAGGCTAGGAAGCCACCCTCTTCCTCCCACTATTTGGAAGAGCAAGAGATGTCTCTCACACACCCTTTCCTCTCCTCTAAAACATGAAGTCCTCTCCTAGCACTTTGAATAGAGTCCTAATACAAGGCTAATGGAAAGAGAGGCACCTCTCCCACCAGCCACACCTCTCCTTATATAGCCCAAGGGTCTATTGTCCACATGACAACTCTACCCTTGACCTACATAACACACCCACCTACCACCGGGGGCATAACCGTTTATCTTTTTCCTCGTCGCCCGAATGCCATCGAGCCCTTCACAAGATTGCTTGCCCTCGACGCAAGCTCCGCGACGATTCCACGTGCACCTCCAATCACCGCCACTGGTTTTGAGGCCCAAACTAGGAAACCGCCTTACACGCTTCTCAAAGCATGACTTCTTGATGTTGACGTGTGTCACCTTGTTCCGCAATCCTGCCCACCGGCAAGTCTCTCCTAGTCCCTGTCCATCGGACCCCCTTGTCACTTGCACCGGAATCCCGTTCACCTTGACTTGGTCAACACGGCGTCTTCATCACCACCACGGTTTTGAGGCTCAACTGTGAAACCGTCCATGCTTCTTGCCTCTCCATGTGTACGGTGTGGATCACCCTTGACTTTACCCAGCATCCCGATCGTCTGGCCCCAAGTCCCTACTTGTGCCCGATCCTCTCGCCGTTGACCGCCAAGTCAACTCCAGTGATCTACACATCATGAGACAAGTAAACACATTTCCCAACTCCTGCAACATCGCCAATTCCTCCACCAACTCCAGTTAGTCGAAAACATAACCATGCACACACACATGCAATCCCCGGATTCCCACATTTCAACTCAAACACCAAATCCGCTCAGGTCAATTACTGATCACATATATTGTAAACCATGGCACATATCCACATGGTTTCTCAATCTCCGCCTTGATGAGTACATTGACAACACCAAATGCACAAAGATTAGAGATTGAAATGCGAGACCGAATAAGCACATCCAAATGGCCAAACCCAAAGAAAAGGTGAGAACAAGCCATCTAGCAAGTAGGGATCACAAAACCAAGAGTTGGCAAAGAAAGTGACTTGAGACGCAAAGAATGTGAAAGGCACAAGAAAATGCTCAAGATCATGATATGCTCCCCCTCAAGTTGTGACAGGTCTCATGTAGTGCAAAATGGATCATACAAGTTTCTTAGCATTATTTGTGCATGACCCCAAAATTTTCTCCCCCTTTGGCAATGAACTCATGAAAGAGGCAGAAGAACAAGCAAACATGCAATGCATGAAAATGCAAACCTAAGGAGCTTCAACAATTATGCAAACAAGCATTTAACTTTGCTAACCATAACCATAGTGCCATGAAGTGTAAAAGCAATAGCTTCCAATCATGCAATGATTAAAAATAGATAGCAAGGCATAAACACCGTGAGCTATACAAGCTAAGCAGAAAGATTGACTAGCTTAGATAGAATCAAAGTTGCTTATCATGAGCAAAACTGCCACCACATGTGTAAGTACTCCCATCCAAGGCAAAACAAGCACCAAATGAATCAAAAAGGATACTAGCCAGTCTCAATCTCAACTTGGGCAACAAGCATTCACAGAAAATGAGCTCTACAAACACTCATATATGCAACAAAGACTCAGTTGATCAAGTGATTATTGTTTATCCTCATGTGTCCTCTTATCCATGCGGAGGGTCGCAAGACTGGGTACGCCAAACACCCCGAAGCTTCAAGTCACAATGTTTGGATTTAGCATTATGAGTAATTCTTGATCAAAACACTTAGCAGATTTTCCAAGATTATGCACAAGACAAAAGAGCATGCCTTTGCGGCAAAATGAACACATGTTCCCACAATGTTACATCATAAGCTAAACATTTGCAAAGCCTTCGATTTTGCAAACACAAGATGCCAAAGCCAAGACATCCTCTAGACTAGCGTCAATGCAAGTTTCAACAAAGATAAAAGCAATTATACACATGGTGAGCAAGTTTTTATAAGATTAGATCATAAGGTTCACAAGAAGCTCAGTTTACCTTTAATGTTAGCAAGTTGCTCACATGAGTCTATAACAGACCATCTAGAAAATCTAAGCATGAGGGATTACCATCACATCCACACAGCTCAGCTTAAGCTCAATCATAGCAAAGAGAAATGCAAGAAAGCATAAGAATCAAAGCTCATCTACCAATGCATATATTACATATGAGATGCAATGCATAAAAGGTAAGATACATATATACAAGACAACACCAACTCCCCCTCAAATGATGCCATAAGGAAGACAAATACCAAGTTCCCCCCGAAGAAAAGCATGTCTCAAAGCATCTAGGGGCTTGGTGAGGATATCAGCTAGTTGGTTTCTGGTGTCGATGTATTTGAGCTCAACATCCCCCTTCTCAACATTGTCTCTTAGGAAGTGGAATCGCACATTGATGTGTTTGACCTTACCATGCTAGACTTGGTTTTTGGCTAAGCATATGGCACTGGAGTTATCACACATGAGTGGAACACCCTTAAAAGTTAACCCATAGTCTCTCATGGTGGACACAATCCATAAGATTTATGAGCAGCAGCTAGCAACAGCAACATACTCAGCCTCTGTGGTGGATCGGGCAACACTCGACTGCTTACGAGAAGACCAACAGATCAAAGAAGTACCCAAGAAATGACAAGTACTAGAAGTGCTCTTCCTATCAATTCTACACTCAGCAAAGTCCGCATCCGAATACCCAATGAGATCAAGAGTAAGATGCAGAGTACCAAGACCAAACTCAAGGGTGTATTTGAGATACCTGAAGATGCGCTTGATAGCCTTGCGATGAGTCACCCTTAGGAAAGCTTGAAAGCGAGCACAAAGACACACAGCAAAGTGTATGTTGGGTCTTGTTGCTGTCAGGTACAAGAGGGAGCCAATCATGCTCTCGTACTCCCTTTGATCCACCGCTTCACAGTCTTCATCAGGGTCAAGAGCCGTTGTAGTGGACATTGGTGTAGACAACAGCTTCACATTGACCATGTCGAACTTCTTCAGGAGATCCTTCGTGTACTTGGCTTGATGAATGAAAGTGCCTTACTTGCACTGCTTGATTTGAAGCCCAAGAAAGAAGGTGAGCTCTCCCATTATCGACATCTGAAATTCACTTTCCATAGCTTCCTGAAATCTCGACACAAGAGCATGAGAGGAACCACCAAAGATGATATCATCCACGTAAATCTGAATCATTAGAAAGTCATTGCCATGCTTTAGAGTGAACAAGGTTTTATCAACACACCACATGACATACCCACGCTCTAGCAAGAAGGTCTTAAGCCTACCATACCATACCCTAGGTGCTTGCTTTAGCCCGTACAAAGCCTTCTAAAGCTTGTACAGACGGTTTGGGTATTTGTGGTGCTCAAAGCCAGGTGGATGCCTCACATACACTTCTTCCTCTATGAAACCATTTAGGAAAGCACTCTTGACATCAATTTGATAAAGTCTAATGCCCTTGGAGGCACCAAATGCAAGCAAGATCCTAATGGCTTCTATGCGAGCAATAGGAGCAAAGGTTTCACCATAATCTAAGCCCTCCACTTGGCTAAAACCTTGAGCAACTAGCCTAGCCTTGTTTCTCACAACATCACCATCCTCCCCATGTTTGTTTTTGAACACCCACTTGGTTCCTATGACATTGACATTATTGGGAGGCTCTACAAGGGTCCAAACTTTGTTTCTCTCAAAGTTTTCCAACTCCTCATGTATGGCATTAACCCAATGTTCAACAGATAGTGCGTGTCCAACATCCCGGGGTTCAAAGGTTGCAACAAAGAGAGAATTGGTAAAGCAAGCAAGATGTGCAGACCTTGACCTTGTTGTCCTCTCATAGAGATTATTGATGATCTGTTGAGGTGGATGTTGACACTGAATGTGGTGAGGAGCCTCTCTCTCAGAGTGTACCTCCCCCTCATCCATAGCTGGAGCTCGCTCGATAGCTGCTGAAGTCGATGTAGAAGCTTCTGGACCCTCTACTAGTGTAGTGGTAGCAACAGGAACAAGCTCAGATGAGAGATGAAGTGAATCATCGTCATCCTCATCAAAGCCCTGTAGGTCCTCTTCTACAAAGATACTATCCTTCATCTCCTTGTCACCTACAGACTCAATCACATTCCTTGCACAAGAGTTTGATTCATTGTGAAAGGTTACATCGCAGGATTCTACGATGGTGTTAGTCTCCAAATTTAAAACTCGGTAGGAATGACCATGAAGAGAGTAACCAAGAAAGATGCCATCGGAAGATCTCGACTCAAACTTATCAAGATTGCCACGCTTGAGAATAAAGCACTTGCAGCCAAAAGCACGCAAATGAGAAACCGAGGGTTTTCTCCCAAAACGCAGCTCATAAGAAGTCACATTAAGAATTGAGCGCAAGATAATCCGATTGGAAACATAGCAAGCAGTGCTAATGGCCTCAGCCTAGAACCGCCTCGGAGTCCTATGCTCATCGAGCATCGTCCGGGCCATCTCTACAAAGGTTCTATTCCTTCTTTCAACCACACCGTTCTGCTGGGGAACATGAGGTGCTGAAAACTGATGCTGAATACCATGCTCAATACAGAAAGCATCAAAGGAGGAGTTCTTAAACTCGGTGCCATTATCACTGCGAATTGTTCGTAATGCACCAGGGAGTTCCTTGAACAACCTCAAAGCTAAGCTCTAAAAGTGATGAAACACTTCTTCCTTGCTCTCAAGAAAGTAAACCCATGAGTAGCGAGAGTAGTCATCAACAATCACAAGAACATACCACTTCCCACCCGCCGAACGAACCCGAGAAGGACCAACAGTGTCCATGTGAAGCAACTCTCTAGGGCATTCAGTCATCACCAAATTGATTGGTGGATGAGAAGAGGCAATCATTTTCCTGAACTAGGACTTTGTTTTCCTCCCTAGTGATTACTAGCTTGTCCTTGAGGGTGACACACCTTTCACACGGATGTGGGAGAACTTTCTAGCGAGTCTCATGAAGCAACTTGGACTCAAGCTCTTTGACTTTGACGTACTGAGCTTCCAACTCATCTGTGAGCTTGGGGCACTTCTGACATGCACCCAAAAGAGTTGGTCTAACTTTGAACTCATCAAGTTCCTTGAGGGCACTCTCAAGCTGACTGGCAACTTGAGCATGCACACTCTCCCTCTGTGCAAGATCACTCATCACAACTTGACAAGACTCACACTCTACAACCATGTCATCCTTAGCAAGCTTAGACCTAAGCGAAGCAATTTCAAAATCAGCACTCTCCAACTTAGACTTCATCTCTCTACTCTCATGAACAGCACTGCAAAGCTTATCATCTTGCAAGAGCAGAACATCGTACAAATGATCAAGTTCAGAAGAGAGCTCATCAAGAGTAGGAGGTACTCGCTTGTGTCGGAGTTGGATCCAGAGTCGGTGTCGTGGTCGTTCTTTGCCATGAAGCAAAACCCGATGAAGTCATCCTTCCTCTTGACTCGTGGCATTTCAACCTCCTCCTCCAAGTTTGTAAGGCCTTCGCTTGATATGAGGTCGACATCACTCAAGGCGGCAACGCAGGCGCGTGCAATGGCCTTGGTGAACTTCTTGGAGTTCTTGCCCTTCTTGTAGAAGCGGTTCTTCTTTTGCTTGAAGTATTCAGTGTTGTTGTTGCGGTACCTGGCCTTCTTCTTCTTCTTGGGACAATCAGCGATGAAGTCTCCCGGGTCACCGCACTCGAAGCAGGTTCTTGAACCACCTCCTCTTCTCTCCTTCTGGTTGTTGTAGAACCTCCTGAACTTCCTTGTAAGCAAGGACAGCTCCTCATCAGGAATGCACTCCATATGTTCATCGGAAGCTGCAACAAGAGAAGACAAAGCAAACTCCAAGGAAGACTTGTCAAGTGAGAGGTTAGTTCCATAAGAAGCACAACTGTGATCACCCTTCTGAGAACTAGAAAACAAAGCCATGCTAGAAGCAGGAATAGCAAGATTAGGACGAGATTTTCTAGACAGTTCATGAGATTTCAGCTTGCTATACAGTTGCTCACAGTTCAGGGTATTGAATTCAACAGTTTTTTCTAGAGCAGCAATTTTAACCCCCCAAACATTTTCATCAAGTGAGTACAGTAGTTGCTTAGCTCTATCATTATCATTGTACACAAGGTTACCACAAGCCCGCAAGTTGCACACAATTGCCTCCAACCTACGAAAGGTGTCATCTAGTGACTCGCCAGGTTTTTGTGCAAAGGTTTGGTACTGTCTATTATAAGAATCCTTATGCACAGACTTGACTTGGTTGGTACCCTCATGGTAAGTACAGAGCTTAACCCACATAGCATGAGCAGTGTCAAGGTGTGCAACCCTATCATGTTCACTCCTACCAAGTGTAGAGAGCAGAATATTGACAGCTTTGGAGTTGTTCTCATACCTGACTAACTCACCTGCAAATGCAGTGTTCAGGTCCTGTGGTATAGCATACTCCTGCTCAACAATCTCCCAAATTGCATGTCCTTGACTCAGCAGATACGCCTTGGTCCGTGACTTCCAGTAGGGGAAGTCCTCTCCATCGAACATCTAGAACTTGACAGCACGCTTCTCCATGTCACCTTCGGATCACAAAGCCGATGAAGGTCAACTAGTGATTAAACTGGCTCTGATACCAATTGAAGGACCGAGAAGGCAACCAGAACGAGGGTGAATGGGAGCCAATTAAAATTCTTCTCAAGAACTTGGCCTATGTCCCAACTACCACCCAAACCAACCTCTAACCAATTCACCAAGATTACACACACCAACTTGTGATGTGCTAACCCTAGGAGTGACTCAAACCCAAAGGACCCATAGCGGAAGCACAAAAGGAACAAAAAGTGAAACAAGGAGGATCCGAGAGATCACAAAACAGAGCCTGACGGAAGTTCTGTGATATCCAACGGAAGTTCCGTGGTGCCAGACGGAAGTTCTGTCAATGACGGAAGTTCCGGGCGACGGGAGAACTGTCACTCACGGAAGTTCCGTGGTTCTTGACGGAAGTTCCGTCATGGTCACGGAAGTTCCGTCATGGTCAAAACAGCAGCTCCGTTCGGGAAAGAAAACTACCAAAAGCCAATCAAATGAACTCCAAAAATCATGAAATTTGGACTAGATGATCCTCAATGCATCACGACCCTCCTCTAAAGAGATCCACTCCAAAAACACAAGGAATCATCATGAATTTCAGATCTTGTGTCAAGAACACCAAAAAGGGGAAACTTGAGAAATCCTTCAAATCGAAGGTGCTAGAGCTATTGATTTGGTCAAGGATCCATAGAGGATTGTTCTATATCATCCTAGCAACAAGTTTCTCAAGAATTTTGAACCAAAAACTCATCCAAAAGTGAGATCAAAAATCACTGCAAAAATAGCTCCGAAAATAGGAAAAAGGGAATTTTGGGATTCAAGTGAAGAGAGAAATCTTGAGCACAAAAATACTTCTCATATCATAGAAAGGTGCTTACAAGATCCATAGGTACAAGGCTAGGAAGCCACCCTCTTCCTTCCACTATTTGGAAGAGCAAGAGATGTCTCTCACACACCCTTTCCTCTCCTCTAAAACATGAAGTCCTCTCCTAGCACTTTGAATAGAGTCCTAACACAAGGCTAATGGAAAGAGAGGCACCTCTCCCACCAGCCACACCTCTCCTTAAATAGCCCAAGGGTCTATTGTCCACATGACAACTCTATCCTTGACCTACATAACACACCCACCTACCACCGGGGGCATAACCGTCCATCTTTTCCTCGTCACCCGAATGCCATCGAGCCCTTCACCGGTTTTGAGGCCCAAACTGGGAAACCGCTTTGCACGCTTATCAAAGCGTGACTTCTTGATGTTGACGTGTGTCACCTTGTTCCACGATCCTGACCACCGGCAAGTCTCTTCCAGTCCCTGTCCATCGGGCCCCCTTGTCACTTGCACCGGCATCTCGTTCGCCTTGACTTGGTCAACACGCCGTCTTTATCACCACCATGGTTTTGAGGCTCAACTATGAAACCATCGTGCTTCTTGCCTCTCCACGTGTACGGTGTGGATCACCCTTGACTTCACCCGGCATCCCGATCGTCTGGCCCCAAGTCCCCTACTTGTGCCCGATCCTCTCTCCGTTGACCGCCAAGTCGACTCTAGTGATCTACACATCATGAGATAAGCAAACACATTTCCCAACTCCTGCAATATCACCAATTCCTCCACCAACTCTGGTTAGTCGAAAACATAATCATGCACACACACATGCAATCCCCAGATTCCCGTATTTCAACTCAAACACCAAATCCGCTCAGGTCAATTACTCGTCATATATATTGTAAACCATGGCACATATCCACATGATTTCTCATATTGTATTGTGCATTAAGTATTGGGCTTGAATGAAAACCCACTTGCATAAACAAACAATGACCTATAATTAGTTATGTTAGTAAGCCTTTTTCGTTAGCAAAAGCTATGCTTAAACTAGTGGAGTCAACAGTAGCTTATGGGATCACTTGATTCAATTATGATTCACATGAAGGATGAACTTGGATAAAATTAAGAACCTATCACTCCAACTCCGCGGACAAGTATTGAACAGTACCAAGTGCATACCTTTATATAGGAATTGGTAAACCTAGTAACTTGGGCGCCATATTGTTGGACGGTATTACTCATTGATCCAGAGGTGATGTGAATGGCACGGTGGATGCACGGGTTTGAGGACCACTGGAGAGTGCACGGGTTAAGCCTCGGATATGAAGTATTGTATCGCGGGGAGGACGTGTACTCAGGATCGATGGCCCCGGATCGACTTTATAGCAATCTCGTGAATGGTTGTCATACTTGTTCTTAAATGATGCGTATGTCATGCACTTGGGTTTTCCCCTGCAGGATGTAAATCGATTCGAATTACCGTCTCTCGCGGTTATGAGTACCTCTTGTTTCGAGTAGTGGCAATGATACTTGAAGTAGAAATGATTGGTTATGATTCTAAAATTTATTTACTCTATGGCTACATATTGCTATGTTGTATTATTTTTTATATTTGTATAATCTTAGCAGCTAGCTGGGTTCCACTAAAGTTACTTACTGTAACAATTACTAAAATTTGGGTTTGAGGAATCAATTTGCAGTATAGAACTAATAGGTGCTTTTATGCAAATATCAATTAACCCCGGTCAGCCCCCTGCATATTACAAGTCGGTTTTAGTAAACCTTTTGATAGGTAAGTCTTGCGGAGTATGTTAGATACTCAGGCTTTGCTATTATGTTGTTTTCAGGTATTCCTCAAGCTACCTATTGTGATTGTTGTAACAAAGTTGTGTGGGAAGGTGAGGAGCCCCAGAATTGGACCATTGAATGGGTCCCCAACTCTCCTAACCAAGACGAGTGAGCCATTGCCATAGGGTCGGCATGGTTTACTTGGCTATTTACGTCGTGTTTATCATGTTTCTGCTTCCGCATATTTATGTAATCTGAACCAAGAACATATGTATAGTAATGTAACTAAATTTTCTTCCGCTATGACTCTCAAACTTGTAATATTATGCACTTAATGATGTATCTTTGTAAATGATGGATGTTCATGTGTGAATGCTATGTATGGTTACTTCGGTAATCATCTCCCGAGGCAATCCTGTACAACACACTCTATATTTCAGTATAGGGTTGTGACAGCTTTCGGCCCAACTTTCTTTCCCTGCACCCCCATCTGGGCCTTAAGCCCGGCAACCTGGGCCTGGGCCAAGAAAACCGAGCGTCCACATGGTCCACAAAGCCCATCATCACCGCCGCCTCCCCACAACCGTCGATGTCAATCCGACGGCTTGCGTGCGTTTGAGAGGGAACAAAACTCCTTCTCACCCGCACACCTCCAAAACCCTAATCATTTTCTCCCTCTCCTTCTCTCTCCCCTCAGCAGCGGTGGTGATAAGCGAATGGAGAGAGAGCGAGAGTGACGGCGGTGCCGGCGAGCGCCTTTCATCGGAGCTCACGCGCAGCCTGGCCTGCGCACGGCTCCATCGAGCGGCCCTCGTCCGGTGCCTATTCCCGCTAGGTAACGCGCGCGCACGGTGGGTCTCGGGACCTAGCCGGTGGCGAGCTCGTAGATGCGGCGGTGATTGTGCCCTTGGCCGGACGACGACAAGTCACGTGGCAGCTTCGCCCAGAGCGGGACAACGGCGACATCGGCATGGGTGCACGACGGCATCCCCGACCGCGAGCTGGAGTCCACGCGCACGGGCTGGCTGGCGGGCAGAAGCGAGAACGGCCACGGCTTTCGCCGACAAGTGCGACGGTGGTAGCGACATCGATCCCCATTAGGTAAGCCCGCACCTTAATCTTTAGGGTGAGGGTTCATCTGATTTCGGGGATTTTTGTGGGGATTTAGGCAGCAACTAGGGTTAGGGTTCATAAAATTGGGGAATTTCTTTTGGCCTTGATCTTAAGGTTTCAATTCTCCTCCTTCTTCATGTTTAACCACATGAAGTCGTAACCCTAGCCTTTCAACATCATCAGTTATCATAAAACAGAAACATGCTAGCAAAAGTTAACATAAAACATATACGCTAAAGCATCAGCTTGCAGAAGAACTGAAGCAAACAAGCATGCATCATCATAATTTGGCACTAAACCATAGCTGGGCATAATCTAGGATTAAAAAAAAAACTAGTTGGCTCTGGTACCACTGTTAGCATATCAGCAGGATCTCTAGCTTTGATTTGAATCACTGGATCATCATCTTTAGGTTTGCAATCCATCAGACTAGTTGATGCATGTGCTCTGGTTCTTCCCTGTACTTGAGATGGAGAATTGATCAGACTTTTAAAGGAGATCATAGGAATTTTCATTGCCTATTTTTGACAACTATTGGTCTCCTTTTATACCTCTATGTGACACAGGGGGAACCGACACTGTGGAAATCAGTTGGTGCCCACTGGTCATTGGCAGCCAACTGATTTTATTCAAATGGTTTTGACTTTGGTCAAAATCAGATAAAAGATGTCCATAGTTTTGAATTTGGTTCAAAACCATGTTTATCTCATTTCAAATCTGTGAATTTCTTTTTCTGATTTTTTTCTTTGTTTTTACCACAGATCATTTCCAACAGAGGTCTCATCGACCAGTCCAAGGTGTTGAGCCTGAGGGTATCGGCGCATCTGGTCTGTTTCTGCATCGGGTAGTCGATGAATCCGGTGTCCGGTGAGATCGCGTTTGACGCACTGGTATACCCGGAACAGCAACGAGAAGCTGTAGTGCCTGTCATATGCGCATTCCACGTTCACCGCGGCGCCGGTGGTCCCTGATGGCGTCCCTGACGCTAGTCATGTGGTAGCTCTTGTCTCGCTGGACCACCTGGTCGGCACGATGCCAGCGTCCGCGAGGACGGCGGTGAGGTTGTGCGCGGCCTCGAAGTAGGCGTGCTGGTCCAGGCCGGAGGCCCGAGCAGGTGCCGTGCTTCCTCCACTCGTTGCCCCCACAGCTCCGTGTTGTTGTTGCTCGCTCGGTCCCTGTACTGTACCTGTCGCCAGCGGCCACTGACGTTGCAGCGACGCCTCCAGGTCACGGATCTTCCACGGTCGCAGCGGGTTGCGGTCGTTGCAGTACTCCGGCCAGCAGTGTTTTGGACGTTGTCAATAACCCGGGTACCAGCAGCCGGCGGGCCACTGTATGCATCACGAAACATGTATATATGTCAGTTGTTGCTTAATTTTCACTTGATGAAATAATGCTCCCATTCTTCTATCCCTCCCTACATCGACACTACAAAGTGGGCAGCTCAAAGTGTTTACGGAATGCACAAGTGGCATCAGAAAAAAAAATGATGAAAATACGCATCACCATTATTATTATGCAGTAAGCAGTATAAACACAAGAAAATGACATGTCTAGACGAAACAGCATGCCTCTTGGACAAGGTAGAAGAAATCGACGCCCAGCGCAAAGGAGAGCGCAGCCTTCTTCATCCTCGTCGGCGACGATCAGATGCCGAAGACGGTGTCTTTAATTTTGTCGTGTGCCGCGCGCTCTAGTGACGTAACGCGCCAACTAGTGAGCAACTTATAGCGACGCTATCGACAATGACACACATCACATCATATTTGCTTATTACAGCCGTCATTTTACACTGTTAAAAACAATATATTCCCTCCATATTTTAATTAATGTCGCCGGCTTCAAATTGGCACTACCCAATGACATCGATAAAAAATATGGAGGGAGTATATGACAAGGGATCAGGCCACAGATTCTACACATGCAGAGACTGGAGCAATAATGAATTTAAACGTGCCGAGTTTTAAGAAACTAGGACTAACTGGAAAACTAAGACCGTAGTAGATCTGAAACGAAAAAACTAGGACAAACTGGAAACAAAAAAAAAACTTTAAAAACTGTCTGTTTCATTTTTTTAAAAGGTCAAGCTGGCAATTGCCATTGAGCTGGCGGCTAAGATTTTAGTACCAGGACTTAGAAATAAACTCCTGGTACCCATGGTACAGCAGTAAGGAGGAATTGGATTAATATGGTCGACTCATATAGCTCTGTTGTGGACAAGTCGAGGTACTCCCGCTGTTCCACTTGACAGTGTGAAAATCACATAGTGGGAGTGTCGCAATGTTAGATTGTCAAATGCTCAACACTTTCTCAAGAATAACAAATCACAAAATCTTTTTATTGGATGCAAGCTATTTGAGCTCTGGTGGGTCGAGTTTTTTGTTTCTTAAGGAGATCCCAAAAATAAAATCTTGAACATTTTAGCAAATATTGTTTATATCAGTTGGTCATGTTATGTTACTTTTTCTTGTTTGAGACTTGCTAACAGCTTTGTAAAAATACGGTAGACATCAACTTTGTGTGTAATTTGATTGCTAGCAGCTTTGCAAAAATGGGAATAAGCTGGATCATGGAGGACAACAGTTGCAATCATCCTGATGGGAGCTCTAAATTCTACAAAGCATGGTTCTGTTTGCAACCTCATAGTTAACAACCAATGCCTAAATGCCGCATGCTCTATTCAGTATACCTATAAATATCACTATAAGAAACGATTGCAAACTACAGAGATGGCATCATTTTTTTTCAATATCACTATGAAAGATTTGGCATCTGAGATGTACAACAAAGTTTTATTATTCAGAATGGAAGCTTTTGCAATCGACTGAAATTTGATTTTAGTTGTATCATATATGTCATCGTATATTCTGAATGTTGATATTTGCTGCATTTTTCTAGATGATATTTGCTGCATTTCTGTAGATAACATGTGAATCAATGTATATGCTGATGTGGCTTGAAGAAGCAGCAACAAAGGAATGATCCTGCTGCAACACCAATTAAGGTGTGCTTGAATCATTTTATCTCTACTGACGTAGAAAACTGGACAAGGGAGGGTGTTCAAACTTTCTTAAACTTCAAGAAGTATAGTCTAAAGCTGGGTTGGTAGTATGAGCGTGGACACAGACACACAGTATGTGTACATATACTCGAATGAAGTGTTCAGTTGTTTCTGAACTGAAAAATGCGAGACAGAAGTTTCAGACAGATAACATTGCTTTATACATTCATATTGTCATGGGGGGTTGGTTATTAGAATGCAGTTTTGTAAATTGACAATCATGGTGTTTAATATATAGTAGTTCTGAAGGTGGCGTTTGTTCTTATGCATGACACTAATGGTTGTCAAAGTTGGTTCAGTTTTCTAACTACTTCCGACTTGTGATTTTGTGACCTCGTCATTATTTCCTGTTTTTTTTTCTTTGTATCAGTTTCAAATTAGTCTGTTTATAATTAGAGGACTACCATGCACTCAATGAAGTCGACCTACATTCTGCATCATTCACAGGTAAAGTTCATATTGAACTGCATTTCTAGATTTCCCAGCAGCATGTATTGTTGGAATATGATCCGAATTATAGAGTCCTTGCTAGAGACATCTAGAAGGTTTGAGAGGCGGAGTCCTCTCGTGTCACGGGTCATATTGTTTAAGGAGTCTATCTCTAGTTTCCACCCTTATATATACATCTTGTATGGAAAGAGTTATGAGAGAGAGAGAGAGATATTATTGTATCTCCTATGTTATAACTCTCCTCCAATAGTGAAGATTTACGGTTGGCACCCGTGGTTTTTTCTCGCAAGGGTTTTTCACGTTAAATCTGTGTCATGTTTCGATCTTGTTTATGCATTATTTGCTAACTTTTATGCCAGATTACTACGCGCACACGTGAAAGCTACCAGGAGATTGGTTTTCAGTTTGATTGCTGAATATACACGTAAGTGTATCAGGAATTCTGCAGATCTGGCTTCGTACACACAAGACTGTACCAAAGTGCTGCAGATTGATTGTTTCTGAAGTCTCTTGATGGTGTTCTTGGCAGAGACCCACCGCTGTTCCTGGACTAGGAGATTAATACCATCCTTCTCTGTGTGCAACTACTATGTGTATATGTAGAATTGGTTTCAACTGAAGTTGCTATATGCATATGACTTGGATATCAAATTTTTGGTTTTTTGATCTCTTTGGTGGAGGTACACTCATGTGTTCTATGAGTCTGCATATTTTTCTTCATGCATTCGAAGCGTTCCAGTTGCTGCAGATTTTATTGTTGGGATTTATTTCTTCGATATGATTTCTACCAAGTCTTATATTCCGCTGCAAGACCGTGATAACGGTTTGTTATTTGGACCAATGATGGTTATGGATCTGTTACTTTTGCTCGAAGTAGCAGTTCTGATGTACTCTTTATCATAGAGTATTAAGCACTTCGTTGGAAGTGGAGTTATAAAGTTGATTGGTGCTACCGTTTGAGTCCTAGTGACTTGTTGGCGTCCGGTGTTATTTATAGTTGAAGGGAGTTCGTTGATGATTCTTCATTTGCTACAAGATGAAATTCGTCTCAAGGTGAAGTTTGTTGGAATATGATCCAAATTATAGAGTCCTTGCTAGAGACGTCTAGAAGGTTTGAGAGACGGAGTCCTCTCGTGTTACGGGTCGTATTAGAGAGTCTATCTCTAGTTTCCACCCTTATATATACATCTTGTATGGGAAGAGTTGAGAGAGAGAGAAAGAGAGATTATTGTATCCCCTATGTTGTAACTCTCCTCCAATAGTGAAGATTGCCGATCGATGCCCGTGGTTTTTTTCTGCAAGGGTTTTCCACGTTAAATCTATGTCGTGTTTCGATCTTGTTTATGCATTATTTGCTAACATGTATGTTATCATTTTTAGTACAACTTATTTTTCTTTGCTTGCATGCTACCTATTCTTGTTTTCCTGCTTGATCCAGAGTGATAAATTCAGTACAGAGTCGCAATTGTAACAAATATTGACTCATTATGCCCTAAAGAAATACACATGGTCAGTGATTTCAGTCTCTATATGTAAACAAGTCCAGTTTCATTATGCTTGAAAATCTGAGTGAGATTGGTTGGATGGAAGGGGTTGTGTGTATCATTTTTTTCGTAGTGGCAAAGGGCAGCATGTCCCAGCTTACAATAAGATTTTTTTTTATTTTATTAATACAAACATGATTTATTTTGACTCTAGAATTAGTTTCTTCATTGTAGGTCTTCCTCAAGTTGGGTCCTAACATCTCCTACAAATATATATGATGCATTTCGCCACTCAATGATACAGTGATCATGTAACAGTTTTAGTCCTTCACCAATGATACAGTGACATATTTAATTTCTAGACAATCAGAAATGGCAACTTGAACATAATAGACGGATGCTTATATGTACTAAAAGGCAGCATCACAACAATTGAATAATGATATCAAAATGTAGTTTCATAGCAGTAGCATTTGCTTCAGTAGCTTGACCATGGTAGCCAACATCGAATAACAGTTTGTTTTTCTTTCTTGTTTTATGCGAATTTGTTTTTCTTTCTTTGGTTGCCTTTATTTAAGTGTTATGACTTCATGTTGGATTCAACATGGTACCTGCATGCTTGTTGACTGAAACAAAATCAGGCTGCACCGAAAAGACTCCCATTCTATGCAGAACCCAAATGAGAAGTCAAAAGTTGTCACCAAGAAAACAGACAACAGAAAAGGCACCAAGCTTTATATCAGTTCGGCACTGCAAGTAGATAGGACATCATCGACATATTTTTATCAATCATTTCCAGCGCTCTCTCACTAAATCCTCTCTTTTCCTAACTAATTTGCATAGATAAAGAAACACATGCAAAAAGACCGAGAAGATTTGACATGAACTCACTCGAATATTAAATACAGGTTGCACCGAAGAAATTTGTCTAAGGTGCTGTTATGTGGCAAAGGATTTTGTGGCCAGGATATAGGTTTGCCAGCAGCAGGCACGTATTAGCGCCTGCATGTTGACTCCATGTATCGAAAGATTCCACGCCATGGAAGGTGACTGTCCCTACTAGATGTCCAATGACCACTGATTTGTTTTCAGACTGATGGTGTACGACTTTTCTTGGATTTCACCTCTTTGTAGAAGGAAGTTGGAGTTTAGATTAATCTCTACTTGATTATAAGTTTGAAAGGTATAAATGCTTGATTGTCGTTTTGATTATGCTTACAAACTTAAATTAATATAGCTTAGTTCTTTGGACCACATGCAGTGCTTCAAAATTAAATTTAGCACACTGTTGGGTTGTAAGAGTTCTATATACTGATGAAATGAATTATAGCTTCTTTTAGTCCATACAATTAATTTGAATTTCAGTTTACTTTTAATGGGACATTTGGTATAATTCAAGTTTCATATAGGTTGTGTCATTCAAATATCACTGCCTCGTCATACAGTGTTGGTGCATCTAAATTAATATAACTCTGTTATACTTCGTGGTTGAATTATTGTCATCTGATTATATTTGTGCATCCAACCTTATGCTATGGTACCATGTTGTATATTTATATATCCAACCTTTTGTTGCATATATAGTTGCACTTTATGAGCTCGTAGTAACGCACGAGAATTTTACTAGTCTACAATATTGATTTACAATTCCACCCGTCTCAATAAAGCAACGTGTGACTATGGGGTAAAAAAGCTCGATAGTCAACCTTGCTTTTCAGTTACAAGGAATCTATCTTTCATAGTAGCTGTGAGCCTGTGACTAGTGTGACACCAACACAAAGGATCTATCCTCCTATCATTCTCCAAACTGGCGCTAACCAACGGCTTTGCAGTTTGAAACCGTATACTTGAAAGCTGATATGATACACTAATTCAGTGCACATGATAGCAAAATTACACTTTGTACAGTGAGCATCAGTGCCAATGCAAGTGCTTCCGGCTTTTTCTAGAGCTACTAATTTCATCTCTTACCATTTTTCTTTTCACAATAATTCTGGAAGTAAGACAGTTTTTTTTTTTTGATTCAGGAAGTAAGACAGATTAATGACATGGATACATTACATCATGTTTGCTTATTACAGCAGGCATTTTACACTGCTAAAGTATACAAGACATGGGATCAAGCCGCAGAATTTTCACATGCAGCTCTGGAGCAATAATAATGAATAGAAACGTGCCGAGTTTTGGCGATTCCTCATTGACTCTTCAAAACCAGAAAACTAAGATGGTTGTAGATTTGACACCAAAAAACTAGGGACAAACTGGAAACATAAAAACTTTTAAAAACCATCCATTTGAAAAAACCATTGAGCTGACGACTAGGATTTTAGGATCAGGACTAAACAATAAACTCACGGTACCATGTAAAGAAAGCAGGAATTCGCTTAATATAGTCGATGGTTATAGCTGAGCTGTGGACAAGTCGAGGTACTCCAACTGTTCCACTTGACACTGAGAACCACAGTAGGAGTGTAGCACTATTTGTGAAATGCTCAACACTTTCCTAAGAATAACATCACAAAACATTTCATAAAGAAAATCCATTTGTCCTGCAAAATGTTCATGTGCTACACGCTTGTGGTGAATAATGTACAATCAATAATTTACAATCCCCAGCAAAACTGTCTCAATAAAGCAATGTGTGACCATGGGGTTAAAAAGCTTAATAGTCAACCTTCCTTCAGTTACAAGCGTTCTAATTTTCATAGTAGCTCTGACACCAACACAAGAATCTATCCTCCTATCACTCTCAAAACTGGTGCAAACCAATGCTTTGCAGTTTGAAACTATAAACTTGAATACAAAGTGCTGATATGATACACTAATTCAGTCTACACTTTTTACAGTGAGCATCAGTTTCTATGTGAGTGCTTCCGGCTTTTTCTAGAGCTAATTTCACCTCTCACCATTTTTCTTCTCTCAATAATTCTGGAAGCAAGACAGATGAAACCGATGATCGCCAAAGCATACAAAGCTCTATAAGGTGCCAATGTCATGGAGCTAACAAAGGAATAATAGCCACCTAGGAGGTAGAGAAAGCTGAGCCCAACTTCGCCCCCTCTCTGTCCAGGTAGCTTGAAGGACATGCAGCTGACATTTGGTTGTGATCCCAGAAGCCCGTGCAGAATGACTCCAACACAAATACAAAAATCTACAAACCAGGGAAAACTCTGCCCCATTCCAATTCTCTGAAGAAAATAAGGAACTGATTAAAATCAACACTTGATTAAACAGCATATGATATATACTACATGAATTGTTATGATGGTTGTAATGAGCATCAAATAAATGTTGTCATCAGAAGATATGGACCATAAAACAAAATTGGTTCCTAAATAAGTAACTGGCCATGTTTAATAGTGTTAGCAGTAGCGATGAAATATCCTGCCCTGGCCTTGAAAAAATGTTTATCTTCAATAGATTTATACCATGTTATAAAGTTTTTGCAGTGTTTTCCGAAACAGTTCCAAACTGCCATCTAAACGAGTTTAAACCAAATTACATATAAAGGTATACCATGAAATGAACCAAATTACATATAAACGGGTTTAAACGGTATACCATGAAATGAACCAAATACAAGTTTTCAGCTACCATTCACTTATTACTATATATAAACACATACAAGTTTCCAGCACTCTTCTGCATATTACTGCATATAAATACACGTGGAAAGCACAATGGAGACAAACTTGTCTAAAACACAAACTTCTTGAAATTTCACTAATGATATAGTTGACAAGAGAATGACAAACCTGGAGCCAGGCAACAAGTGACGGCGCAAACATTAGTGTAGTCAAAAGATGCAAGATCATGATCCCATGCCGACAGTCGAACAGTTCTAGCTGACTGTCGGTAAAGCTTTTAGTAGCTGTCGGGCTATCATCCATTGGCAGAAGTTGCTGGACCTCATCTGGTTTACTTTTGGATAGCATAATAGGATAATCACCAAACCTAGATTTGTAAAGATCCTTTTTCTGAGTGATGCTTCGAAAAGAAGCAGCCAAAAAACTGTTACAAGACCAGAGTAACCACTCAGTTATTGAGAAACTGCAATTACAGATGAAACATAGGCCTAGCAGAAGCATAACATATTCAGTCCATAAAGTAAGCCAGATATGTAACTAGCGGAGTAATTGTTGGAGACAAAATACAAATTAAGCACTACAGCTCATAAAATATTGTCTTTCACAGTAAACTTAGGAAGTGAAAACGTATGGGAATGGATACATTTCAGAAGATAAAAAAAGGTAAATTGTACCTGCACAAGGTTGAATGAGCGTGAAGGGCATGTGATATTAGTAACACTCCAAGGCCAATTGCTGGATGAACCAAACAGACAAGTGGCATTGCAGCAACCGCTATAATTATATTTTCATTATTCTTAATCATCTGCACAATCTTTTTTGAAAACAACATTAGTTAGTACCTGAATTTAAGAGCCTGCAAGAAAAAGGTATAGCAAAATATGCAGATACACATGAACATTGCTTCGAGAAGGATTATTACCTTCAGTGACTCAAATGAGAGTGAGAAAGTCAAGAATTGGCGGAGAAATGGTGATTGAACAGTATTCTCCCATGACTGCCAGCTGTAGTTAATCGATGCAAGCAAGATTAGAAGAAAACTGTTGTATGATTGCATGGTCAGAGGAATAGAAAACGAGAAATAGATAGATATTTTTTGCGTCAGAACATAAATTACTCATGAAGTTAGATTGGACATGAAATGGACATTTTACATTGTGGTGACCAGCAAAACAATCTGTAGATGCTGGAAGTAATGGCTACTCAATTGCAAAATAATCAAGGCTGGGCAGTTCTGGAATCAAAATGGCCATCTCCCTAAGGACATTCTCATACTTGACGGATCAGACAACTAGTGGTACAATATTAATTAACAAAGATTTCATGACAAAACAAAATACTAGACAGAAAGAAGGTGCTCCAATCAAATGAACATCTATATCCCTAAAACAACTAGCAAATTAAGGCTAAAACTCAAACACTACCAGCCAAATCTGAAGTCAATGTGTTTTATGGAGGAAATAAATGGAAGGCACAAAATGTTACTAGTACAGGGAAAAAGTATCTTAAATATGTACTGACCGTCTCTTGATGAAGACATGTAGAATGGCAGCCGCATAAAGAATCAGTTTTGAACTTAGTATCAACAAAATTGTGAAACCATTAGCAATAATATAGCAGATCATAGAAACAAACAAGAAGATCCAAAATTGTGGGTTTCGCTTTGTTGTGAAAAGCAAAAAAGCAAGAAACAGAATTATTGGCATGAAGCAAAGGAACATGAATGGTTTCAAGAGCCTCAGATTAGCCTCTATAGCTGACAAAATGGATGGTACAGAATAATCGTGTTCCCATGCTGAAGATTGCCGCATCAGCCCAAAAAACATAATGGCTACCATGAAACCAAGAATCTGCAATAGAAAACATTGTGGTTTCAAAATTAAAAATCATGATCACAATAAATTAAAACATTGTCAAACCTATGTTTTGCTGCAGTAACGAGCATTTTCATGTAAATATGCTGTGACTAGTTAACAAACCAAGAACAATTTCACCAAAAAAAGAGAGAACAACTAGTTAATCATTCAAGAAATGTTAACACACTCAAATTCCAGTGCAAAAGAAAGGGCAATTATATAGCAGCAAAAAAAAACAAAAACCTGCTGGTCTTTCAAGACTACAGATTATGCAGAACCTACAGGTCAGCAAAACTTGCAGTTAGGCCCCGGAAATCAGGACCAAGTAAATTGCTTAAAAGGTTTCTGTATGAGGTGCAGTGCACAAATGCATGTGAAATTTTTGAATAAAACCTAAGAATTTTTAACAGATTAAAAACAACTAAAAATAATATATAAATATAGCAAAACTTTATAGGAAAGATTTTAATTTCAACTCGTGTTAGACAAATAGGTAATCCAGCATGTAGCATTTATTGTGGTGTAGAGTTATTGATGCTATTAACTAAAGAGGGTCCATTATCCTCAGGGAATCATTATTTCTTACATTTCAAAACTGAAAACGTTTATTTTGGGAGAAGGTGATCAGTAATCTGTAATCACTTGCAAACCATAACAAAAACCCGAAGCATGACAAACATCATGCTCAAAGCAAAGGAAGGTTCCTAAGGAATTTGGAAGACAAAACAAGGGTACTACGTAGGTGTCCTCTAACAGTTGCCTCTCCAAGCACAGTGACTGCTCTTGACAGCGCATCATATCGATACACATGACAACAGTGCTCAAGAAAAAGATAAAGGGTTATTGAGATAAGCTTAAATTCATAGCATATAACAGGACACATCAAATAATAATTAGCATTTAATTTATTACTGTGTAATTAGAGCTACTGCTTTAAACAATCAGTGTGCTCAAGACAATAGTAATGGAAACAACACGTAAAAAAGAGCCTGCAGTAATAATCAGATAAAACAGTACAGACACAACATGATTACCTCTGATGAGTATAATAAAAAGAAGCGGCTTGCTGCAGCACTAGGTGAAGCACGTATACTGGCTTTGTATGAACAATGTGGGTCAGCCTGCAAAATGTTGAGACACCTGATGTAATGAGTTCAAAGTTGAGGAATCATGCATTTTAATTCATCTAACAGTTGAGAATAAAACAAACGAAGAGAAAGTTAGCTTAGTGGAACATGGAAAATACATATAATGCAACTTGACATCCCTAGACCCCAAGTTTTGATACTGTTGTGAGATAGCAACTTAGGCTTTGTATATTGACACTAACATATCATGCAATTGTAATTTGTAGGTCCAGGAGACTTTTCCATGTATCAACTTTACATTGGTACAGTCATAGGCATTGGGTGGTATGACTAACAATTTTAGGCTTGGTAAGTGGCAATGCACAACCAGGAGTGCTAATCGTTATTAAAAGTAGGATTCATTGGTAGTTTGATTACAAAAAGGAAAAACGCCCAGAGCTGTCAGCCCAGCTGGTCCGGTTAGAGGCTGCGAGGGGAGGCAATGCAAAATCGATTGCATGACAATCAGCATGCAGATAACTCTTTTTCCTTATTAGGTAAGGAACCCTCGCTGCAGATTTCCATTTTGGACAGGTCTTTTCTTCCTGAATATTTTTCTTCCCCAGCACACAAGTATTTAGCAGCAGAGTATCATTAGAACAGTGGTAAGATCAGTGAACTACTAGTAAGGTCAACAAGTCAGTGAACCAGGTGCTGGTAAAAATTGTTAAGATACTCTGCGCCAGTTGCACCCAAAAGCCTAAGCTGATGGGAAAGGGTGGACAATTCGCTTATAGTGTAACACTCCCCCTCACGTGCAGCTCCCTCAGAGCACAATTGTGGAAATAGGAGCGGCGCAGCAGAATATGTGATAGTTGGGACTTGAACTCAAAACATCTGGCTCTGATACCATGTTAAGCTACTATGCACCAACCAATAGCACCCAAGCCTAAGCTTATGGGAAAGGGAGGACAATTCACTTATGATTCAACACAAATAAGTAGGTTGGGAAAATGCAATGGAGGAAAGCCTAACGGTAATTAGGACAACAGTCAGTAGATCTGCAACCACATCGAGGTGGTCAGTGACTCATGCAGGGTAATTGGCAATGGAAGGGAAGATGAAAAGCCAAAAAATATGCGAGGTCCTGGTAACATGGTAACGGATAACAGCTGGCCCCTAGCAGTGCACAGCACTAGTAAATCAACAAGACATTCATATAATTCTTTAATATCAAGCAGTTGTCCGGTTTGGGGTTGTCACATATAACTTTGAGTTAGAAATGTGTCAAATCTGGAAAAAGAAAATTGAGGTCATAATGTGTAATTACCATGGGCTTAATTCACCAACAAAAATATTGAAGGAACAAAAAGAAATATAATTATAAATTTACCAGGACAAGCACTGTAGTTCTGTCTGTCCCTTCAGGTGAATCCCAAAATGCAGGTGATGAATCAACCACTAGAGTTTCAGAATATATATTTGGTACAATGTGTATGCCTGATACAGAATCCCAAGCCAACGCAACAGGGGGGAAGCACCGTAATTTACAAAGGTCTACAATGGAACCAAGAGTACAGAGAGTGATGAAAGTAGTGAAAATGTGTACCCAAGGTTAGCATCTTTGTTCCTATAGGGCCTCTATTATGGAGTAAAAGAGAAGCAACAACTCACTATTTCTCTCAGCTTCCATTTGGTCACCAGTGTTTTTTATTCCACATCCAGCAGTTTTCAATGACAATGTTACTGGTAAAAGGCCAAGGCTTGCAGAAAATGACAAGTTCAAAACCAGTGGATGATCCTCCGCCAGAAACATTTCCTGAGATCACGAGTTTTGACATATTACATATCTTACAATATAATAAATATCATAATCTGTACTTTGATAATAACTAGTCACCAACTTCAGGAGCAATGCTGGAGCGGATAATTCTGCCAACAGAAAGTGCACTTGTTCCTTCCTCCGGATTGAAGAATTGCCCCACTGCCATAGAAGCTGCTGGTGGAGGCCTACCTGAAATTGTCTGGATACTGAAGTTCAGAACGAGCACTGACTTCAAAAAAATCAGTCGAAGGTCAAACATGTATATTTATATAATGCTCTACTGAAAAGTTAATTATATATACACTCTAGATGGCAAAATGTCAGGTGGCACGCAAAATTATACTTAATGTTGCATAGATATATAAACATCAGAATTCTGAAAATACAGGTTACCGAACTACCTATGCATTAATGTGATATCAACCATTGAAATGTACCACAACAAACTGTTTTTTTTTAAAAAAAGAAAAATCTATGATGTCTCCCTTTTTATTATTATTCACTGAATGGCACACAACTGCTGTGAATAGGCGGGGCGCCTAATTAGCGCGCGCGCTAGGAGATGAAGTTGCGGCCTCGCTAGATGACAAAGATCCGCATGTCCCACGCCGCGCGCTAATTACCCGAAGCTGCGGCCTAATTAGCACCCGCGCGCCCGCCGCCGTGCTCTATGCTCCATGCAGCCCCGCAAGCTACGCTCGTTTGGCCTGCTGCATGCGGCTGCGCGCTACGCTTGTTCGCTTGGACTGCAGCAGTACATACATGTACGCCGAGCTTTTATCCTACAACAGCGTCAACAGCCAGATGTGGAGCCGTGCATGCAACAGGACCCTGGTACATGTAGCACACTGCATTCTCTCACATGGTGGGTCCCAAAAGATGAAAAAGTTTTAAACTTCTGTAAAAAAGTTTTATTCTAGATTTTATGATAAAAGTTTTCAATAAAACTTTGTCATGTAGAACATTGTTTAAAAAATTTCAACAAAAGTTTTCGGACAAAGTCTTGAACAAAAGTTTTCGTCAAAAGTTTGGTAAAATACTTCCGTTAAAAAGTTTGTTCAAAAGAACTGTAAGAAATGCAACCATTGCTCCTGTTGATTTTTATTGAAAAATTTGTAAAAAAACTTTTGTTAAAAAGTTATACAAAAAACTTTTACTTTTGGTTTATTACCGCTTGACTGAACAAAAAAGCAAAGCGTGCATTCCTTAATGGGCTTGCGGTAGGCCTGCCCATCAGCCCATGCGCGGAGCATCTCAGTGGACCCCTTGCGGAGCATGCGCCGCGCCCGCGCGTCTGGCCGCTTTGTCGTTTCTTTGTCTGAGAGTCCGCTAGGATAGCTGCTAGCGCATGCGCGCTAATTACTCCCCCGTGAATAGGACATGTGAAGAGATAATTAGACTTGCCAACAATGACCAGATTGCAACCAGCCATGCGGACAAAGCTGAGGTGTTGCTTGATTTCTACACAAATCTGATTGGAACACCGGAGCAGCGCGAGCGCACCATTGATTTGGATGCTTTGGGCATTCAGCAGCGCAACCTAGAAGAACTGGACGCCCAGATTACCGAGGAGGAGGTGTGGAACACCATCAAGCAACTCCCCTAGGACAAGGCCCCGGGGCCGATGGCTTCACGGGACGCTTCTATAAAACTTGCTGGCAGACTATAAAAGTTGATGTCATGGCTGCAATATCGGCGGTGTGGAGGAGGGACTTCAGAAATTTCAGATTGCTCAACACTGCCTTCATTACCTTGCTACCAAAGAAGGAAGGGGCAGATCAGGCAAAGGATTTCAGACCAATAAGTCTCATACATAGCTTTGCAAAATTGGTGATGAAAATTCTAGCCAATAGGCTCGCTGGTCAGCTGGACAACATGGTATCAAAAAATCAAAGCGCGTTCATTAAGGGGAGGTTTATACAAGACAATTTCATGTTGGTGCAGCAAACAGCCAGACTCCTCCACACCCAGAAACAGCCTCGGATCATGCTCAAGTTGGACATATTGAAGGCATTTGACTCAGTCTCTTGGCCCTTTCTCATGGAGGTCCTGGAGAAATTGGGTTTTGGTCGTGTTTGGCGGGACATGTTAAGCGGACTGCTGGCCACGTCGTCCACTCAGATTTTGCTCAATGGAATCCCCGGTGCTTCCATTACTCACAGACGGGGGCTCCGGCAGGGTGACCCCCTCTCTCCGATGCTTTTCATCCTAGTAATGGATACTCTCAACTTATTCATTTCAAAAGCAACGGCAGACGGCCTACTGCAGCCACTCTCCTCCCGATCTATCCAGCACCGGCTCTCCTTGTATGCGGACGCGTGCTCTTCCTACGGCCAGTGGCTAGTGATATTGGCCTAACAACAAGTATTCTGGAGCTGTTTGGGGAAGCCTCGGGACTGCGGACCAACATACAAAAGAGTAGTGTGACCCCTATTCAGCGTTCTACACAGGAGATAGAGATGGTCCAAGAATGCATACCTTGCCGGATTGATAACTTCCCAGTGAAGTATTTAGGCCTCCCCTTGTCCATAAGGAAGCTCACCAAGGTGCAGCTGCAGCCCCTCATTGATTGTTTGGCCGACCATCTTCCAGGTTGGAAGGCCGACTTGATGACCCGAGCTGGCCGAGCTATTCAGGTTCAGTTTGTACTCACCGCTACAGTCATGTATCACGCTATGGCTCTAGAGCTTCCTCCCTGGGCGATCAAAGCTATTGACAAGATAAGGCGCAGCTATCTTTGGCGCGGCCGGAAGGAGGCAAACGGTGGTCACTGTTTTGTGGCTTGGCGCAAGGTAGCAAGACCGAAAGAACTTGGAGGGCTGGGACCTCAAGGGCCTTGGCTGGGCACTGAGAGTCAGATGGCTGTGGCTCAAGAAAACTGAACCAGATAAACCATGGGCCTCCTTTCCTTTGCAAACCAGTCGCTGCATTGAAGCTCTCTTCTCTATGGCTGTCAGCACGGAAGTTGGAGACGACGCAAATACTCTGTTTTGGAAAGATCGGTGGCTGCTCGGACAGCGCATCGAAGACCTTGCCCCGCTGATTTTTGCCATGGTGCCAAAAAGATGCGCAAATAAATGAACTGTGGCTGAAGCCCTGCAGGATATGAGCTGGATTGGGGACATTCATGGAGTCGCTTCCATGCCAGTCATTGTTCAGTTCTTCCAGCTTTGCACTTCCATCTCGGCTATCTCGCTCCAGCCGGGAATACAAGACAGACATGTCTGGAGACTCTCTTCTTCCGGACAGTACTCAGCGAAATCAGCTTATGAAGCGATCTTCCAAGGCTCAACATCCTTCGAGCCCTGCGAGAGAATTTGGAAGTCTTGGGCGCTGGGTAAATGTCGTTTCTTCCTCTGGCTCGCGGCACACAACCGATGCTGGACAGCGGACAGACTCGCCAAGAGGAACCTTCCCCATCCAGCTCTTTGCCCATTGTGTGACCAGGAAGAAGAAAACATAGACCATATCCTCGCCTCCTGCGTCTTCACTCGGCAATTCTGGTTCCTTTTCCTTCAGCGCGTTGGACTGGGATTCCTTTCGCCTCAACCTTCGGACAGCAGCTTTGTGAGCTGGTGGCGATGGGCAGAAACCTCGGTCAACAGCAGTCTTAGGAAAGGCATAAACTCGCTCATCATTCTGGGCGCTTGGTCGTTATGGCGCCATAGAAATGACTGTGTCTTTAACGGGGCTGCGCCATGTCTCTCGACCATCCTGACATTGTCGGGAGATGAAGCTTGTCTTTGGAGCATGGCTGGGGCTAAGGGCCTATCCCTCCTAACTGGTACAGCCGCTGGAGATTAGCCCTCCTGAGTTATCTAGGTCGGGTGATATTTTGTAACCGGCGAGTTTGTAATTCTGTATCTGTGTGTGGGTGCGTAGCGTGTGTTTTTTTGTACTTTCCTTTTACTCCTTCTATTAATGAAATGATACGCAGCTCTCCTGCGTGTTCGAGAAAAAAAAAAGAGATAACTTAAACAATAATAACAAGTTCCTATTGCCTAATGCACCCACCCCACAGATTCCCATATCCATTTACTCTATTGCATATATTAGTAGAAGCAACAAATTTCTGGTGATGGGATTTCAAAAGGGTTTGCAAAAAAGGAAGTATAATGATTGCACCAAAAACATTCTGGAATAGAACGGGAATGCACAAGAGAATACCGGTCGAGGTGCCACTGATATAGTAATGAAGCGGAAACCATCCATTTGTTCTGGACTTAGTAGAAGAAATGCAGAAGGTGGTGGTTGCTCAGTTTGACTACCAGGTTCAACCTGCTTGAAACATCAATATGAATATTGTCAAGATTGTGATCTGAGGATCACTTTTTTTCACAAGACAGATTTGTCAGATTTTAAGAAATAAATATTTCATCAACATAGGGAACTTCATGTTGCCATACAACAAAAAATAGTTGCATTATTTGGATGCAAATCCTCATTTCCCTTACAGCTAAAACTAATTGTATATTAAACTTAATTTCCAAGTAAGGTTATTATTTCAACTTTGAGTTTAAGCATTTGGGAAAGCTAGTGAAAGAATCAGATATAAATATCTGTGAGCAAAGTAAGCATGATTCTACAAAAACCGTACAGCCCAACAGGTGATTCCGTAGACCGTTGACCTATCCATGTGTGTCATGTAAGCTCCATGGGATGCTGCAATCCTTATGTGATCCTAAGTTCTAATAAACTAAATCTCATAACAATGTATGGCTTGCAGAAAAGGGACAAGAGTTCTATGT
Organism: Eleusine coracana subsp. coracana; assembly: GCA_032690845.1. Classification (NCBI taxonomy): domain Eukaryota; kingdom Viridiplantae; phylum Streptophyta; class Magnoliopsida; order Poales; family Poaceae; genus Eleusine; species Eleusine coracana. Next base: position 40,382,553 of record CM064428.1, on the reverse strand, counting down.
TCATCAATGGACCAAACAAATCAGCTTCAATAATAAACTATTTTTATTCTATAATTTGTATTCTACTGTACCATTAAACAAATAACAAATAAACAAGGATAAGTACTTCCCATGCTACATTTTTGTGCACTCATTCATAACATAGTGCAAACAAATTATGAGAAGACGAAAGGAGCAGGAACTGACTAACATTGAAACAAAAGCATCTTAATAAGTTTAATTTCCAATGTCACAACTGAAATTCAAGCACCATGTTCTTTCACAATAACCTAAATTATGTGACAATAGTACAGTTATAATTCGACATAAGCAGCAGAGTGGAAGATAATTCAACAGAAAAATGATGAAAGAAGAAAATGAGAATGATTAGGTGAACAATTGGAAATAGAATCTAATATTACCTGTTTAGGAGCTGGTCCAGCAGGAATTTCTACCATTTTCGATGTGATTTCCACTATCTTTTTACCAGCAGGTATTAAATTGTGCACGGACGCATGATGCTTTTCAGGCCACAAGTGAATTCTTACTCCTGAGCATGGAGCAAGATTTGTTACAAAAACAAAGTGCCCTCTGCCATTTGATCCCTTGCGCAAGAAAAAGAGCAAAGCTGTCAAAGTTTATTCATCATTAGCTGCAGATACACCATCTAAACTACTAACAAAGTATCTGAACCCTAAAGTACGAACAATAAAAAAAAATCGTCAAATAAGCTTTCCTATCTTGATTAAATTCATTCAGCATGAAAGAAAGTACAGGAATATATGAAACGAGGACCAGGTCACCTACCAGCTTTTTAATATCTAACCATCTTCTTCTGCCATCCATTGCTAATACGGTAACTGAATTTGACTGAATGTAAAGGTCCTTTTCAAGCCCGTCATTTGCCCATCGAACAGATGGTGGGCAAGAAGGATAATCTTTTTGCTGCAGTTCTACAACAAATTAGAGTATTATGGTAAATTAGGAAGGCGAACATGATAATATGGCACTACATAGTTGGATAAGCCCCTACCAATATTTAAACTGAACAAAATGTTATGTTCTTCACAGATATATGCATGCCATTGTATCAGCTAACTTAGTGAATATTGTCACACTTAAACCGTATCTGTTTGCTATGATATAACTATAATAGGTTGAAGAGTAAGTCATCTCTCACCATAGCATGTGGAACTAGCAATTCAACTATTCATACATTATAGCAGTAGCAGTTAATTCAGACCAGATAAAAAAGATCTTACATAGATCAGAAACTACTGGATAAGAATAATGAGAAAAAAAATATACTCATAATAGCACATGGTATACATGAAAATTATGTTACATGCGAAGTTTGTACATTAACAAAAAAAAAAAACTTTTACACGAAGCATGGCTATTTTTTATATTGAAAAGGTTCTAGTCTACCCCAACTTGCTTCGGACTAAAAGGCTTTGTTGTTGTGATTGAAAAGTACAAGATACCCTTCAAAATGTATGTGAAGTGGCAGTGTAAAAATAGTCATTTTCTACTTAGATCTAAGAATCCCAGCAAAGGCGTGCTCATTCATAGGTGACACTTTACAAGAATAGTTCCATGTTCTAAGAAATCAACTTTACTATTGCGCTACCTGCAAAGGACTTAATGAAGAAAGGAATGAGATGTACCTTCAGCATCCCGATTATCACGGGCAAGCAATTTTGACTGCTCAAAACCAGGTACATATGACATCCAACTCAAAGATTGAGGAACTGCACTTCGGAGCATTTTTGCAAACACAAAAACTCGTTTTTCTGTACTCGAAAATGGCTCCCTGTTGATAGGATCTATAATGCTAAGAAGAGTGTGAGCAACCTGAACAAGGTTATGTCCATGTAAGTATAATTACAATATACTGGAAAGTTCCAAGAGAAATTGACATCAATGTGCAGTTTTGACCTGTACGACCAATTGATTGCACCAGAGGATAGATTGATGGTCCATGGATAACCAAACATTCTTCATGCTGGAGCTTTCTACCATAAATCCATGTGTAGAAGGCACAATGCCATCTAACAGGGTCAACCTTGACCTAACCTGAATACAAATGAGAGTGAAATCAGCACTCAGCTATCATCTACTTCCCAAACGACCATATACAATGTCACATGTGAACATCGAATATTATAACAATCAAACATGAGATCATGCATGAATAACAGATCGAGCACAAACTTATGCAATAAGAATGGTAAAAAATTCTGAGAACTACAGTCCAAGATATCAGACCATGGGTTGAACATGCATGTGGCTTGGTACACATACTAAGTCATCATTGTTTGCTTGTGATGCTCACATTGGAAGGAGCTTCCGTTCTTTTTTTTCATTCAATCTGGGGTACCCAATGGTCCCATATCTTGGTCAGGTCAATGTCAGTAGCCTAGTCTTATATCAAATTTTTAAAACTGAAAGAAATTTCAACCTACTCAACAGATTTAATTGTTGGGGGAAGGGGGACATTGCGAGCCGTGCCCTAATATTTATTTTTCCAGTAGTATCTATGGGCCCAGGGACAAAATAATCATGAAAAAATGTTTGTATAACGGAATAGCAAATACAGTCACAGATAATACATATCTATAGAACGTGTCCTGTCACTTAAAAAGATACAAAGATAAAAACAATCTGCATAAGATTAATCATTTAACATTAAAATACTATAGGAGAAGAAAATACCTGATAATCATGGATCCCACCTGAGACAGAAACAACAATAACATTTGCTAATTTTGGACTGCTTGATCCTACCATCTTGTATCCGTTTCTCCATTCTTCATTGACATGGGAGAAAAACTGACCCAGAGACGGTTGCAATGCAATAGGAGGATACCTGGCATCCACAATAATACATAATAAAAGAGCATGTAAATAACACCAAATCCAACCGAGGGAGGGGAGGAACCAAAATATGAAAACAACGCATAGAAAGAGATTGTACTGGTGTGGGCTGGAAAGTGTGAGTATGGTCTCCACAGCTGATTTCCTCAAGTTTGGGTGGACAAGAGCTGCTCGAGCCACAAAACCACCCATTGAATGTCCAACTAGTATAACACTTGATGGCAATTTATCAGAGGATTGAGCAACACCTTTTGATCTTTCTAAATGTGATTCTTTGTATTGGTCTAGAATCTACAAAACCAAAGATCCATAACACATAAAAATAATTTACAGAAGTCAGGCTAAGTGGTAACCTAATTGGTATTATGCGCACGGAAACTACATACAGCATAATTAAGATGATCGTGCATGGCACTAAATTTTGTGACGTTTCACATTTTCTTTTGGAAAAACTCTTCATGAAACATTTTATCCAGTGCAGCAGAACATTTCCTATTTGATGTTTATTTTCATGGAAGATTATGAACAAGTACTAACTGGTAAAATAAGGTTGGACTTTTTAGCATCTGGTGCAGGGGGAAAACTCCAATTTCATGGTTATTTAACAGAAGCTTATAAGCAAAGCACTAATCTGATTGGATATAGCCGGTTACCCTGTGAATAGCGTAGACAACATATTCAGTGTGCTCTTCAAGTATCCGACCATCCATAGCAGAGTGTTCTCCTTCAAGGTCAACAGCAAACCAATCTAGCATGCGACCATATCGCGATGGCACCGAAAATTTATTCAGCCCATCTACGGACAAAGTGGTAGATGCATCCTGATAAAAGGTAGGCTCAAGTGGGCCATTCTGATATGCTCGAAAAGACTCCGCAGCCAACGACCGGACCTAGATGCCCAACATGAAAATAGAAATAACCAAAAACAACATCGTCAGGAGATTCAAGATAGAACAAGCTGAATCACAGGTGCATAACTTATGCCAGGCACATGGGTTAATATAAGCATTCAATTGGCATCTCAAATTCTTTCAGAATCACATTAGGGGCAGAACAGAGCTACATATTGTTGTCTGCAAATATTGCTGACAGTGACCGATCCATGTTCTTTCCCACTAAAGGAACACGTTCCATCCTCTATGAATAATGGTAGAAAATAGGACAACAGTACACTTCAAAGAGTTATCAGCAACCTATGTGATTAAACCAGTAGATGTGGAATGCTACAATAGTCTTGCTTGTTATGAGTGTTAAATCACTGAGGTAGTGCATCCAAAGTCATGATCATGCATGAGATTCATGTGCTCAATTTTTCCACTATGCCTTTCTCGTCAGTGCTAGAAATCGTTTGCCATGAACTAAATTTTTACAAAACCATGCAGCCCAAAAACAGGAGCATATTATTGTATCAAGAAATCCTTCCCCACCTGCTTATAGCTGCCGCCATTGCCAGGAATGAAGAGCACCGGCACGCCGCTGAGGCCACGGATGTGCTTGGCAAAGTCGATCTGCTTCCAGCCCTCGTGGTACAGGAACAGCCCGTACCTGTCCGAGGACACGTTCCTGGGCACGGCGGCGATGGGGATGTAGGTCGGATACATGTAGGTCATGACGCACCCGTTGGGCACCGGCCGCAGTAGCCGGTTGAGTGCCGCGAGCGCGATCCAGGCAGTGAAGAGCAGCACGGCGGCCAACCGGCAACTGCCGCGCATCCCGCCGCCGCAGACCATTGGGACCGCCACCCCAATCGATCAGCCCGCTCCTTTCCCCAAGACGGACGGAAGATCAAGCGTTCCTACAAGATCCGAGCAAGAGTGGCGGAAAGGTGCGAGCTTTGGATGGAGGAGGAGATCTTGGGCCCGGCAGACAGCGTGGGAGATCCGAGCCGAGGAAGGCCTCGCGCCAGTAGTGGTTCGTCGGCTGAATGCGACCGCCTGGGCCCGTTTCCCGGCTAACACGCCGGGAACAGTCCGCGCCGGGCGCCGCGTACGAGGAGAAGCAGAGGAGATGTAGAGGAGGTGCGGTGGCCGGTGGGGGAGGGGAGACCGGGAGAGGGAAGTGCGGCGATGGGCGGCAGGGGCCTTGGGGAGTTGGGGTCTGACGCTGGCTGGTGGGACTGGCCGGCAGTGGGCTGTCGGATCTGGAGGCGCGCGAATGCTGAAGCAGCTGCACGCCGGTAGAGGGCCGCCGGCTGCCGGCGCACATTGGAGGTTTTTGCGACGTTTTTTCCAGGCTGCACGGAGCGAGATTTTGGTTATTTTAATACTCATAAGAGATAGTTTTTTAAAATAACACTCATATTATGGGTTTCTTTAAAACGATATTAATAACGTTTCTCTAAAATAACACTATTTTATTATTTAAGTTATTTTCTTTTTTCTTTCTGTTTTCTACTATGCAAAATAACTTTTTTTTTAAATTACACAGTTCAACTCAGACACTCATAACACACGTACACTCACCCCTATAAACACACATATGTAAACCCTACCCCTATGAGCATCCTTGAAGACTGAGCCAATAAATTTTTGAGATTGACGAAGTCACCATTGGCACCTTGCTGTCGACGGGAGCGTCGTCTAGCACTGAAAGTACAATGCCGTTAAATCCTAGTAAATTTATTCCCACGAGGAGTCAAACCTAGGACCTGAGATGCTACTGAGGCTTTTGTAACCACTAGGCTACAGACTCTTTTGTAAAATAACTGGATTGCCTTGGTTTGTTTGATCCTCACAGATAGGTTAGGGCGTTCGGTTCTATCCGAAATTTTGATTCGGATTTTCAAAACTTTGATTCTTCAAAATTGATATCCGAACTGACAACTATTTTTTGGGTATCCGAAAAGTTTAGCTACCTAAATTTCAGTTTGATTCTCACTTATGACCAAACTATCTAAATATTTATTAGCACATAACATAATTCACAAAATTAACAAATCATCATTCACGATAACAAGTAGATTAAATAATATATTTTATATAAATAACGTATAAAGTCATATATTCTCACGAAGTAGGTCAAATAAAAGAGAGAAATTTATAAACTATTATATGGCAGATAGCGGCACGCATACACTCAACGTTTAGTTTCACCTACGGTGGCGCTATGTACTAATCCACTAAGGTACTATAAGACACTATGCACAAATGACTGATATTTATATATGATTAGCCCACTGATTTTATCTTATAAGGGTATATATTTGACTATATATGTAAGATGGATTCCGGTTCTTTGGGTAATTTGGGTACCCACCTATTAGAACCAAAGTTAAAGGAAAAACTTTAAATTGTTGGATGTCCTATTCGATATCCAAAATTTCGGTTCATTCGGTTCCGGTGTTGGTTTTTTTAGTTTTAATCTTTGGATCTCGGTTTTTATGCCCATGTGTACCCACAGAATCATAAAAGACATTGATTCCTCTTTTCTCTCTTGACAAAGGAGCACGTCGACTTATAAAAAAAAGAGTGAAGTGCAACATAGATCCTTAAATTATTTAGGAATACTCATATAGGTCCATGAACTTTTAAGGACTATTTGGATCCTAAATTATTCCTAGATGATCATCCAGTTCCATGAACTTTATAGTGACCCCCAAAGTCCATGATCTATTTATGTGTCAACTGGGTCTACAATGTTGTTATCCATGAAATCTACATGCACGTCGCCGCCGCTGCACAACCGATATCCACGCGAGCATCGTCAAACCTCCACTACGACACCAGCTAGCACTAGTTGTGCTCTTCCTATTGCAGCCTTGCCCATCCATCTGGCCTTGTCCTTTCCATCGTGACCTCATATTCCTGCGCTCGTTGCTCGTTAACCACAAAGATGGCTTGCCAGATACCCGCGATGATGGTCTACCTTCCGTGCATGGTGTCCTTCTCATGTGACACATCGCCGTTGTCACCGCTTAGCAAGAATTTCCGTGGTCGGTAGGCACAGGCCTCGATGGAAAGAATGAGGTCGCGATGGACAGAACACACCTTCTGTTAGTTGGCATCGTCGTGTAGACTCGGCAGTGCTTGCCTGTAGTATGGTTGTACAACGGTGACATCGCGCGTAGAGAGTGGTTCAGTGGTGGCGTTGCTTTGGAGAGCGGATGGACGACGACCGTGAGGACCTAGTTGACATAAAATAAAGAGATCATGTGATAAGGACATCATCCACTATTACTCATGACAAGGCGGCGATAATGTGAGTCTCTAAATAATCCCAACTTGCTTAGTTTGGGAAGAGGAATCCACCTTAAAAGGGAGAGTCATCCTTTCCCTATTGGACTAGTCTTTTAGGATGATTGGGTCTTTCCCGAGTGGGTGTGCCGGAGTTGCAGTCCTAAGATTGCAGGGGGAAGATGACGGACTGAGAAGGCGACCAGAGGGGGGGGGTGAATGTGAGCCAATCAAAATTCTCCAAATGAACTTGGCCTATATCCCAAAACAACCCAAGCTAACCTCTGAACCGATCACCAAGACTACACACACCAACTAGTGGTACACTAGTCCTATGAGTGATCAACCACAGCAAGAACCACAGCGGAAACAAAAAAGAAATAGCAAACACTCGAGATAGTCAAAAACCTCACAAACTGCACCTTACTAAGCCACCACCGACAGTGCCGATCAGGACCATCGGCAGTGCCAGTTGGCCCTATCGGCAGTGCTGATCTGGCCCATCGGTAGTGCCGGTGCGGGGTTCTGAGACCCACCGGCAGTGCCGGTCCTAGTCGTTGGCAGCGCCGATCGACCCTGACAGAACAGCAGAAACTTTTGGGAATTTGGCAAATCTTCTCCAAAACCTAACCAAACAAACTCCAAATGATGCAATTTTTGGATCATTGAATCCCCATCACATCACGACCCTAATCCTAGAAAATCATCTCAATTGGCTCAGGGAATCATCACGAATTTCAGATCTTGTGCCAAGAACACCAAAAAGAAGAAACTTGAGAAATCCTTCAAATAGAAGGTGCTAGAGCTATTGAATCGTTCAAGGATCCATAGAGGATTGTTCTAGCTCATCCTAGCAACAAGTTTCTCAAGAAATCCGGGCCAAAAATTCATCCAAAAGTGAGAACGAAAATCACCACGAAAATAGCTCCGAAAATAGGAAAAAGGGAATTTCGGGATTCAAGTGAGGAGGGAAATCTTGAGCACAAAAATACTTCTCATATCATAGAATGGTGCTTACAAGATCCATAGATACAAGGCTAGGAAGCCACCCTCTTCCTCCCACTATTTGGAAGAGCAAGAGATGTCTCTCACACACCCACTACTCTCCTCTAAAACATGAAGTCCTTTCCTAGCACTTTAAATAGAGTCCTAACACAAGGCTAATGGGAAGAGAGGCACCTCTCCCACTAGCCACACCTCTCCTTATATAGGCCTAGGGTCTATTGTCCACATGAGCACTCTACCCTTGACCTACATAACACACCCACCTACCACCGGGGGTATAACCGTCCATCTTTCACCTCATCGCCCAAATGCCATCGGACGCTTCATGTCTTTGCTTAATCTTGAAGCAAGCTCCATGATGGTGCCAGGTGCACCACCAACCACTGCCACCAGTTTTGAGGCCCAAACCGGGAAACGTCTTGCATGCTTCTCAAAGCGCGACTTCTCGATGTTGACGCGTGTCACCTTGTCCCGCGATCCTGACCACCGGCAAGTCTCTCCCAGTCCTTGTCCATCGGGCCCCCTTGTCACTTGCACCGGCATCCCGTTCACCTTGACTTGGTCAACACGCCATCTTCATCACCACCATGGTTTTGAGGCTCAACCGCGAAATTGTCCGTGCTTCTTGCATCTTCACGTGTACGGTGTGGATCATCCTTGACTTCACCCGGCATCTCGATCATGTGGCCCCAAGTCCCCTACTTGTTCCCGATCCTCTCGCCGTTGACCGCCAAGTCAACTCCAGTGACCTATACATCATGAGACAAGCAAACACATTTCCCATCTCCTGTAGTATCACCAATATCTCCACCAACTCCGGTTAGTCATAACCATGATATGCAAACCCATGCAATCCCTGGATTCTCGTATTTCAACTCAAACACCAAATCCGCTCAAGTCAATTACTCATCACAAATATAGCAAACCATGGCACATATCCACATGGTTTCTCAATCTCCCCCTTGATGAGTACATTGACAACACCAAATGCATAAATATTAGAGATTGAAATACGAAGCCGAATAAGCACATCCAAATGGCCAATCCCAAAGAAAAGGTGAAAACAAGCCTTCTAGCAAGTAGGGATCACAAAACCAAGAGTTGGCAAAGAAAGCGACTTGACACACAAAGAATATGAAAAGCGCAAGAAAACGCTCAAGATCATGATATGCTCCCCCTCAAGTTGTGATAGGTCTCATGTAGTGCAAAATAGATCATATGAGTTTTTTAGCATTATTAGTGCATGACCCCAAAATTTTCTCCCCCTTTGGCAATGAACTCATCAAAGAGGCAAAAGAATAAGAAAACATGCAATGCATGGAAATGCAAACCTAAAGAGCTTCAAGAATTATGCAAACAAGTATTTAACTTTGCTAACCATAACCATAGTGCCATGAAGTGTAAAAGCAATAGCTCCCAATCATGCAAAGATCAAAAATAGATAGCAAGACATAAACACCATGAGCTATATAGGCTAAGCAGAAAGATTGACTAGCTTAGATAGAATCAAATTTTGCTTATCATGAGAAAATCTGTCACCACATGTGTAAGTACTCTCATCGAAGGCAAAACAAGCACCAAGTGAATCATAAGAATCTAGCCAGTTTCAATCTCAACAAGGGCAACAAGCACTCGCAGAAAATGAGCTCTACAAATGCTCACATATGCAACAGAGACTCAGTTGATCAAGTGATTATTGTTTATCCTCATGTGTCCTCTTATCCATGCAGAGGGTCGCACCACTGGGTATGGCAAACACCCCGAGGCTTCAAGTCATAATGTTTGGATTTAGCATTATTGGGTAATTCTTGATCAAAGCACTTAGCAGATTTTTTAGGATTATGCACAAGACAAAAGAGCATGCCTTTGCGGCGAAAGGAACACATGTTCCCACAATGTTACATCATGAGCTAAACATTTGCAAAGCCTTCCATTTCGCAAACACAAGGTGCCAAAACCAAGACATCCTCTAGACTAGCCTCAATGCAAGTTTCAACAAGGATAAAAGCAATTATACACATGGTGAGCAAGTTTTAGCAAGATTAGATCATAAGGTTCACAAGAAGCTCAGTTTACCTTTAAGATTAGCAAGTTGCTCACATGAGTTTATAACAGGCCATCTACAAAATCTAAGCATGAGAGATTACCATCACATCCATACAACTTAGCTCAAGCTCAATCATAGCAAAGAGAAATGCAAGAAAGCTTAAGAATCAAAGCTCATCTACCAATGCATATAGTACATATGAGATGCAAAGCGAAAATGATAAGATACATATATACAAGAGAACACCAACTCCCCCTCAAATGATGCCATAAGGATGACAAACACCAAGTTTCCCCCGAAGAAAAGCATGTCTCGAAGCATCTAGGGGCTTGGTCAGGATATCAACTAGTTGGTTTTTGGTATCAATGTATATGTGCTCAACATCCCCCTTCTCAACATTGTCTCTTAGGAAGTGGAATCGCACATTGATGTGTTTGACCTTACCATGTTGGACTGAGTTTTTGGCTAGGCATATGGCACTAGAGTTATCACACATGAGTGGAACACCCTTAGAAGTCAACCCATAGTCTCTCATGGTGGACACAATCTATAGGATTTACGAGCAGCAGCTATATACTTAGCCTCTGTGGTAGATTGGGCAACACTCGACTGCTTACGAGAAGACCAACAGATCAAAGAAGTACCCAAGAAATGGCAAGTACCAAAAGTGCTCTTCCTATCAATTCTACACCCAGCAAAGTCCGCATCCGAATACCCAATGAGATCAAGAGATGAAGATGCAGAGTATCAAAGACTAAACTCAAGGGTGTATTTGAGATACCTGAAGATGCGCTTGACAACCTTGCGATGAGTCACCCTTGGGGAAGCTTGAAAGCGAGCACAAAGATACACCGCAAAGTGTATGTCGGGTCTTGTCGCTGTCAGGTACAAGCGGGAGCCAATCATGCTCTTGTACTCCCTTTGATCCACCGCTTCACAGTCTTCATCAGGGTCAAGAGCCGTTGTAGTGGACATTGGTGTAGACAACGGCTTCATATTGACCATGTCGAACTTCTTCAGGAGATCCTTCGTGTACTTGGCTTGATGTATGAAAGTGCCTTGTTTGCACTGCTTGATTTGAAGCCCAAGAAAGAAGGTGATCCCTCCCATCATCAACATCTAAAATTCACTTTCTATAGCTTCCTGAAATCTGGACACAAGAGCATGAGAGGAACCACCAAAGATGATATCATCCACGTAAATTTGAACCATTAGAAAGTCATTGTCATGCTTTAGAGTGAACAAAGTTTTATCAACACACCCCATGACATACCCACGCTCTAGCAAGAAGGTCTTAAGCCTAGCATACCATGCCCTAGGTGCTTGCTTTAGCCCGTACAAAGCCTTCTGAAGCTTGTACACACGATTTGGGTATTTGTGGTGCTCAAAGCCAGGGGGTTGCCTCACATACACTTCTTTCTCTATGAAACCATTTAGGAAGGCACTCTTGACATCCATTTGATAAAGTCTAATGCCCTTGAAGGCAACAAATGCAAGCAAGATCCTAATGGCTTCTATGCGAGCAACAGGAGCAAAGGTCTCACCATAATCTAAGCCCTCCACTTGGCTAAAACCTTGAGCAACTAGCCTAGCCTTGTTTCTCACAATCTCACCATCCTCCCCATGTTTGTTTTTAAACACCCACTTAGTTCCTATGACATTGACATTTTTGGGAGGCTCTACAAGGGTCCAGACTTCGTTTCTCTCAAAGTTTTCCAACTCCTCATGCATGGTATTAACCCAATGTTCATCAGATAGTGCATGTTCAACATCTCGGGGTTCAAAGGTTGTAACAAAGAGAGAATTGGTAAAGCAAGTAAGATGTGTAGACCTTGACCTTGTTGTCCTCTCATAGAGATTACCGATCATCTGTTGGGGTGGATGTTGACGCTGAATGTGGTGAGGAGCCTCCCTCCCAGAGTGTACCTCCCCCTCAACCATAGCTGAAGCTTGCTCAACAGCCGCTGAAGTCGATGTAGAAGCTTCTGGACCCTCTGCTGGAGTAGTGGTAGCAGCAGGAACAAGCTCAGATGAGAGATGATGTGAATCATCATCATCATCATCATCATCAAAGGCCTGTAGGTCCTCTTCTACAAAGATGCTCTCCTTCATCTCCTTGTCACCTGCAGACTCAATCACATTCCTTGCACAAGAGTTAGATTCATCAAAGGTTACATCGCAGGATTCTACAATGGTGTTAGTCTCCAAATTCAAAACTCTGTAGAAATGACCATGAAGAGAGTAACCAAGAAAGATACCATCGAAAGACCTTCACTCAAACTTATAAAGATTGCCACGTTTGAGAATAAAGCACTTGCAACCAAAGGCACGCAAATGAGAAACCGAGGGCTTTCTCCCAAAACGCAGCTCATAAGAAGTCACATTAAGAAATGAGCGTAGAAAAATCCGATTGGAAATATAGCAAGCAGTGCTAATGGCCTCAACCCAGAACCGCATCGGAGTCCTATGCTCATCGAGCATAGTCCGGGCCATCTCTACTAAAGGTCTGTTCTTTCTTTCAACCACACCGTTCTGCTGGGGAATACGAGGTGCTAAAAACTAATGCTCAAGACAGAAAGCATCAAAGGAGGAGTTCTTGATCTCGGTGCCATTATCACTGCGAATTGCTCGTAATGCACCAGGGAGTTCCTTGAACAACCTCAAAGCTAAGCTCCAAAAGTGATGAAACACTTCATCCTTGCTCTCAAGAAAGTAAACCCAAGTGTAACGAGAATAGTCATCAATAATCACAAGAACATACCACTTCCCACCCACCGAACGAACCCGAGAAGGACCCAACAGTGTCCATATGAAGCAACTCTCCTGGACGTTCAGTCATCACCAAATTAATTGGTGGATGAGAAGCGGCAATCATTTTCCCATGACGACACGGAACACAAACCAAATTCTTGTCAAATTTGAGCTTAGGCAATCCTCGGATCAAACCTAGGCCACTCAAGCGACATAGCAAGCCAAGGCTCATGTGACCCAGTCTCCTATGCTATTTCCAGAGCTCAGAAGAAGATTCAGCAAACAAGCACTTGTGAGAACCAGGAGAACCAGCAAAATCAACCTAAAAAACTCTGCCAATACGAGAAATCCCACAAACCAAGGAACCACTCGAATCAAGAACACAAGAAGCATTCGACTTAAAGCGCACTTCCAAACCAACATCAAGAAGCTGAGAGACAGAGAGGAGATTGTACTTGAGATACTCAACCAAACCAACATCCTTGAGAGTGAATTTTTCATTTACCTTTACCGCTCCTCTTGCCTTCACTCTCCCTCTCTTGTCATCTCCAAAGGTCACATACTCCCGTCGCTTCAGGGGAGTGAGGCTGGAGAACCACTTTGCATCTCCGGTCATGTGGCGCGAACACCCGGAGTCCATCAACCATTTGTTCTCCAAGCCTCCACCTGCTGCCTACAAAGAACGAGAAGGAAAAGTCGATGGCTTAGTGCTGGGGTTAGTCAAAAGAGATTTGGGAATCCAGCACTTAACCATACGACTGGTAGTAGTCATCACAGTTCTTTGCACATTGTCATTTGAACGCATAAGACGAGAACCACGATGGGGAAAACGTGGCCTGTTAAAGCGTCTCGACTCAAACCTTGGGTTGTGGGGATAGAAATCATCAATGTGAAAGCCAAATCCACGCGAATGACACTCACCACGATGGAGAAAACATGGGGTGCCAAAGCGCTGCTGTGCAAAGCCTCTATTTCATGAATCAAAGCCGTATGAGAAATGACACTGTCCACGATAAGTACGAGAAAAAGAGCGAGGCTGAAAGTCAACAAAATCATCATAAAAAGTATCCCTAGTCAACTCAGCTTGCTTCCTCTCAATTCTCTTACGCCTATAACAAAATTCATCCAAATGGCCCTTGCGACCACAAAACATACAAATGTAGACACCCTTAGGATTAGGCTTGGTTTGCATTGCAGGTTTGGGTTTTGGCTTCTCTGTTTGCTTTGGGTTGAAGGAGGGTTTTGGATTGGGTGGATAATATGTGTTAATGGGTTTGATGGTGTTTTCCTCATCCTTGTAGCTGGAGCTAGGTACAAACTTACCCACATTCTCACTCTCCTTGTCACACCTCTCAAATCCCAAGCCCAAGTTATAGGTTGACTTAGAAGCACTCTCCTTCACTCTTGCCAAATCACTCTTAATCTTTTCCTCACTCACTAGGGTTCTCTGGAGCCTAGAAACAAGATAGTCATTTTCCTAAACTAGGACTTTATTTTCTTCCCTAGTGATTACTAGCTTGTCCTTGAGGGTGACACACACTTCACACGGATGTGGAAGAACTTTCGAGCGAGTCTCATGAAGCAACTTGGACTCAAGCTCTTTGACTTTGAGGGACGGAGCTTCCAACTCATTTGTGAGCTTGGGGCACTTCTGACATGCACCCAAAAGAGTTGGTCTAGCTTTGAACTCATCAAGCTCCTTGAGGGCACTCTCAAGCTGACTGGCAACTTGAGCATGCACACTCTCCCTCTGTGCAAGATCACTCATCACAACTTGACAAGACTCACACTCTACAACCATGTCATCCTTAGCAAGCTTAGACCTAAGCGAAGCAATTTTAAAATCAGCACTCTCCAACTTAGACTTAAGCTTTCTACTCTCACGAACAGCACTGCGAAGCTTATCATCTTGCAAAAGCAGAACATTGCACAAATGATCAAGTTCAGAAGAGAGCTCATCAAGACTAGGAGGTACCTCGCTTGTGTCGGAGTAGGATCCAGAGTCGGTGTCGTGGTCATTCTTTGCCATGAAGCAAAGCCCGGTGAAGTCATCCTTCCTCTTGACTCGTGGCTTTTCAACCTCCTCCTCTGAGCTTGTAAGGCCTTCGCTTGATGTGAGATCAACATCACTCAAGGCGGCAACGCAGGCGCGTGCAATGGCCTTGGCGAACTTCTTGAAGTTCTTGCCCTTCTTGTAGAAATGGTTATTCTTCTGCTTGAAGTCTTCAGTGTTGTTGTCGTGGTACCCGGCCTTCTTCTTCTTCTTAGGACAATCAGTGATGAAGTGTCCCGAGTCACCGCACTCGAAGCAGGTTCTTGAACCACCTCCTCATTTCTCCTTCCGGTTGTTGTAGAACTTCCTGAACTTCCTTGTGAGCAAGGACATCTCCTCATCAGGAATGCATTCCATCTATTCATCAGAAGCTACAACAAGAGAAGACAAAGCAAACTCCAAGGAAGACTTGTCAAGTGAGGGGTTAGTTGCATAAGAAGCATCACTGTGACTAACCTTCTGAGAGCTATAAAGCAAAGCCATGCTAGAAGCAGGAATAGCATGATTAGGATGAGATTTCCTAGATAGTTTATGAGATTTCAGCTTGCTATACAGTTGCTCATAGTTTAAAGTGTTGAAGTCAGCAGTTTCTTCTAGAGCAGCAATTTTAACCCCCCAAACATTTTCATCAAGTGAAAACAACAGTTGCTTAGCTCTATCATTGTCATTGTACACAAGGGTACCACAAGCCCGCAAGTTGCACACAATTGTCTCAAACCTACGAAAAGTGTCATTTAGTGACTCGCCCGATTTTTGAGCAAAGGTTTGGTACTGTCTATTGTAAGAATTCTTACGCATAGACTTGACCTGGTTGGTACCCTCATGGTAAGTGCAGAGCTTAACCCAAATAGCATGAGCAGTGTCAAGGTGTGCAACCCTATCATGTTCACTCCTACTAAGTGCAGAGAGCAGTGTCAAGGTAAGTGCAGAGCTTAACCCAAATAGAAGAGGGAAATCTTGAGCATGAAAATACTTCTCATATAATAGATAGTTGTTTACAAGATCCATAAGTACAAGGCTAGGAAGCCACCATCTTCCTCCCACTATTTGGAAGAGCAAGAGATGTCTCTCACACACCCACTACTCTCCTCTAAAACATGAAGTCCTCTCCTAGCACTTTGAATAGAGTCCTAACACAAGGCTAATGGGAAGAGAGGCACCTCTCCCACTAGCCACACCTCTCCTTATATAGGTCTAGGGTCTATTGTCCATATGACCACTCTATCTTTGACCTACATAACACACCCACCTACCGCCGGGGGCATAACCGTCCATCTTTCAGCTCATCACCCGAATGCCATCGGACGCTTCACGTCTTTGCTTAATCTTGAAGCAAGCTCCATGATGGTGCCACGTGCACCATCAACCACCGCCACCGGTTTTGAGGTCCAAATCAGGAAACCGCCTTGCACGCTTCTCAAAGCACGACTTCTCGATGTTGACGCGTATCACCTTGTCCCGCAATCCTGACCACCGGCAAGTCTCTCCCAGTCCCTGTCCATCGGGCCCCTTTGTCACTTGCACCAGCATCCCGTTCGCCTTGTCTTGATCAACACGCCGTCTTCATCACCACCACGGTTTTGAGGCTCAACCGCAAAACCGTCTGTGCTTCTTGCCTCTCCATGTGTACAGTGTGGATCATCCTTGACTTCACCTGGTATCCCGATCGTGTGGCCCCAAGTCCCCTACTTGTGCCCGATCCTCTCGCTGTTGACCGCCAAGTCGACTCCAGCGATCTACACATCATGAGACAAGCAAACACATTTTCCATCTCCTGCAGTATCACCAATATCTCCACCAACTCTGGTTAGTCATAACCATGATATGCAAACCCATGCAATCCCTGGATTCCCGTATTTCAACTCAAACACCAAATCCGCTCAAGTCAATTACTCATCATAAATATAGCAAACCATGATACATATCCACATAGTTTCTCAGAAGATCATGCGTATCTAAAATCGGAGCGGTGTGTCGAGCTGCTAGAGTTGTGGTGCTAAGATTGCGGATTCGAATCCCAGATCTAGAATCGGGTCAGTGTGCCGTGCTTTTCCAACCCCACCTAGACCGGATGTATCATTTGGTATCAGAGTTGAACCCTTGTTTAAGGGGGTGAGAATGATGAAGACATCCTCCACTATTACCTGTGACAAGGCGGCGACCGTGTGAGCCTCTAAATAATCTCACCTTGCTTAGCTTGGGAAGAGAAGTCCGCCTTAAAAGGGAGAGCCACCCTTCCCCTATTGGACTAGTCTTTTAGGGCGATTGGGCCTTTCCCCGAGTGGATGTGCCGGAGTTACAGTACTAAGATTGCAGAGGGCAGATCGTGCATATCTGAAACCGGATCGGTGTGTCGAGCTACCGGAGTTGTGGTGCTAAGACTATGAATTCGGATAGTGGATCTAGAATCGGGTCGGTGTGTCATACTTTTTCAACCCCACCTGGTTCGGATGTATCATCATGGATCTATAGGATCACTATAAAGTTCGTAGATCTGAATGATGATTTCTAAATAGTTTAAGGACTCAGATGGTCACTTTGAAAGTTTATGGATCTAGATAATTATTCCTAAATAATTTAAGGACCTATGGCGTATTTCACTCTAAAAAAACAAAGAAGCATACCGCAGTAGATGAGCAAGCCACAAGGAGGGCGTGTCTGCTGCTCTCTTTGCAATTTTGAACTTTTTTTAGCAACAATTCTTTAATTTTATGTTGATTTATTGTTATGTGCTGCACGGAGAGGTGAAGATTTATTCTTGATTTATTACTAAGCAATCAAAGACTAAAAGCAAAAAGACCCTAGGGACAGTATTGTTCCTTCATGTGACTATCTGTAAAAAAAAATAGTGTATAGTGCTATTTTAGAGGTGTGTCACTGTTAGTAGTGTTATCTGAGAGAAGCCCATGATTTGAATGTCATTTTAGAGAAGTCATGTGTTTATGAGTGCTAAAATAGCCAAAATCTTGCACGTAGGAGCCACCCCATGCATGTGAATAATCGTTGTCCCAACAAACAACATAAATATTGGCCTTTTTATTGTATTTGCTCCGTAATAATTGACATTTTAGCTTTGGACAGGAAAATTAAAGAGAAATATAAAAGATAGATGTATAGAAATAAGAAAAAGAGAGATAGAGATAGATATGTATTAGAAAGAGCTAAAATGTTTAATATTTTAGAATGGATTGAGTAAATCATTTGAGATAATTTTGGATATTATGAACCGCTGCCATATAATAAGGCGGAGTAAAATGAGAAAAGAAATAGAGTGATATCTTTTAATTAGGAAAAATATGCTATGGGACACTGAACTTTGATGTCACTTGTTGTTTCGCATCAAAGTTTTCATAATTAGCTGACTACTATTACAAAATTCATTACTATAGCACATCAGAGATAATATAATAATGTTTTTCAGAAATTTTAAGAAAATAAATGACAGGCAATACTCTCGTCATCTCCTGCAGTACTACCTCCGTTCTAAATGTAAACATTATTGTCTCTGAAACATCATATGTGATCATTCATTTTATTTAACAAATTTGTTAAAAAAATATTTATTTTTTATTATGACATATTTTATCATTAAATATATTTTAAATATAACTTATTTTTTATATTTTTACAAAAATGAAAAATACGAATGGTCACATGATATCTCACGGTCAGCGGTTACTTACATTTGCAATGCATGTAGTAGGCACAAGCAGCAACAATCACCTAGATCAAACCCTGTTACCCTAGCTTTGAAAATGCGTGTAACCCATAACCATATTTATATTTCCTCTGTTTTAAAATATAAGTATTTGAAGTCTTGGTTCAGATTTACAATGTTTGAAGTCTTGATGCATGCCAGACTTGCTAGTCATTTGTGTCTTGTCTATTTATTATTATTGGAGATCAGCTTGTAGACTATTAATTTGTGATGTTTGTACCTCCATATACGCATGTTAATAAATGAACCTCGTTAGACCATAAATTTATCCCCAATGCCCTTTTTATTTTGTATATGTTTCTTAACTTTTAATCCATCAAATGTGTAGTACATGCGTGTTAACTTATTCGTAGTCGGCAGCACAAGTGAAGGGCAAAATGATCTTTTCATCACCACTCTCTCATCCCAGTTCAAAGAAAACACTATTATATATTAGTTATGGTGTGTTGAACTAACACAGAACCACTATCTCTACTACTAAAAAATTTCAAATGCTGTTCTAGCTATCACCTTGTTTCGTCCAACCTTCCACACCTGCAATCGAAAATCCCGCCTGCACCCACGATGGTAACCATAACTTGTGATCCAAAATCCCGTTTGCACCCACGCTCTAAACCATAACCCACGATCCCAACTTACGATCCCTGTGACCCACGCTGCTTCTTCCTCTCGCAAGTCGTAACCACATCGTCTGCTATGACGGTAAGCAACCAGACGCGCGCCTGTGTTCCCCACCGCCACCATCACCGAATGGGCGCGGCGAGTAACTGCGCCACCGTCCCTTACCACTTACTTCCCACGTGTAACTTCATCGCTCGCCGCGAGCACCCAGCCACCGCAGTCGCCGTCCCGTCATCTCCGTTGGGGCACGACGAGTATCTGCGCCACTGTATAGGCCTCAACCACACCATCCTGCGATATCTCGACCTTGTGCCATCAAGGACCATCCTGACCTCACCTTGCCTCGGTGCTGCCAAGTGCCAACCTTCGATCGGCTGGGTACGACGACTGCTTCACGGCCGCACGCCACTGCCTGCCAAATGGTCCACCTGCATACCGTGATGCTGCTGCCTCCACAACACAGGTATGCTCCTCACCGTCACGCTTGCAATTATGTGCGAATGAAATTGTTAAATCTCTAGCAAATCCTCTATACTCAACTGGTTGTTAGAAACCTCTAGCAAATCTCTTTTGTTAGAAACCAGCACACAAATTCAATTCGTTGTCCCTCGAATCCAGACAACCGGTTGTTAGAAATCTCTAGCAAATCCCGTGAATGTCAAAGGGGATTTGTGTGCCGGGTTCTTATTTGAGAAGTGTCATTTGAAAATGCATCAAATAGCTTCAATTGCGTGCAATCTGTGATAAAATGATTGTGCTTTGATTTAAATAGAAATTCTCCTTTGTCTGATGTTTGCAGATTGATTAGCCAACTACTAATGCATTGAACTCTACACAGAAAACACTGGACCCGAAGGAGGTGCGAGCAGCTGGCTTTGTCGAAGATGGACTTCAGCCAATTCAATTTATTGTCCCTTGAATCCAAGGTGTGATGGTTGATTACCGAAGTGTGCTCATAATATAATTTCCTTTACCCAAGATTTGCTTATTACTGGAATCGGATTTGTGGATCAGCCACAATTGTGGTACATTATTATAGCTCATCCGTTTCCTTCATTGAGGTCCAGGTAGCAGCTAAAAATCTTTATATGACATGTCAGTAATAGTACATGCCATATTTTGCAATAAACAATGGACCCTTGACAATTAGATTAATTGTTTCAAGTAATTTGTAGGAATTGCTCTATTTAAAGCCTTCAATATAATGTTACTTTCTCATATAGGCAGTCTCAGTTTTTAGTGCTGTGACCTGATGGTAGAAATAATGTTATGCTTGTCGAACATTTGGGCAACATGAGCAATGCAAAATTCGTCCTATATAATGATCATGGAGAAAAGACTGCAGAAGAAGTAGGGCTTCAAGATACAAGTGTTTAGGCTTGTCTGTTGTAGAAGTACATAAGTCTTACACAACAGACAATTATTTGGACTGACGCAAGTGTTTTTGCATTATTTTTTTAAACAATGTTGTGAAAGTTAAATTGTATTTTTTTAAACTTACCTATATGACCAAGACTGTGGAAACCTTTTGTCAGATGTTTAGGAAGTTCGTATAGAGGAATGGGAAAACAATCTATGTTTGATTTTCAATGGTTTATTATTCAGCCAAATTGGTTTGTTAGAAACCCATATTATGTTAGGTGAAATGTGCCTTTCATTATTTTTAAAACTATCTCTATTTACAGTTCAAAAAAAAAACTATCTCTATTTATATAACTTTTGGAAGTTTAAAATAGTATGAAATAACCAGGGTCATGAATATTAAATTTTGTTCGTTAAAGAGAGATGAGTTTGCTCCTGCATGATGTAGATATGGCCCGATCTTCCGAGAGGTAAGGGGATAAACTCGAATTTGGGGAACTCGACGTCGACGACCCGGCGTGAATCAGACACGATCCAACCCCGCAACCGTTACACCAAGCACAACTTGATTGTTCCTGCAAGCGAAATCGAGAACACAAGCAAGAGAGGATAAACACGCAATCTGAAATTACAAATATGGATGAAGTGAATCACAAGAAAAGGTTCAAGCTCTGATCACAAAAGGACTAATCGCCACAGTGGTGTAGAACAAGAACAGGGGCCCTGGATTACTGTAAAAGGACTTGTCGCCATAGTTACAATAATTCGATCAAGTTTCTCTCTGGAAAACTGAACTAAACAAAACCCAAAACTAAAAGACGGCGGCTACTGAGTTTATGTAGGAAACAAAGACGTTCTAGGGTTGGGGGCGACCAGGGAGGCGCCCACAACATGGAATTAAGGCCCGACATGATACATGGCCAAGTTGGTCCAAAATAGGTGGCACAACATCTTGTCATGGTCATATATTATGACTCACGATCCTTCTGGAGCTAGGACCAGAACCAAAACGACGGCGTCGTCATCCCCTTTCCAACGCATCAAATAACGCCTCGTTTGGACGTCGGATGTGGGAGATATCATCAAAACCGTGAAGGGATGTCGGCTGAATCCGAGACGAACGCGGCGACCGAGTTGGTGACGACTTGTAACTTGGGGAAGGCCATGATATGCGCGTATCCAACATGGTGATGTCCTCATCATTCTCCCCTTCTTGAATTGGAGTCGCCCTCGACTCCATCTCAGCATCAATCTCCTGCAAAAGGTTAGTACTAGCAGAATGTAAAGTACAAGATATATGACCATCGATAGAAGATATATCATGACAAAGTATAGTATAGCAAGGTGCATCATGATTATCACAAAGATCAGTAACAGTAGATATCATAGCAAGAAAAGCACCTCCCTTTAACTGAATAGCCTTATGTTTAACATTAGAAAGTTGTTTGTTATCATGTTTATTCTCAGTATTTTCAGCAAGCAGTTTAAAATGATTTCTAATATCAGCAGGCAATAACGGACGCAAAGTAATATTCCTGTCCTTATGCACGAATGTATATGTATTTGTTCTACCATGATGGGTAGCATCCGTATCATATTCCCATGGACGGCCTAATAAAAGCGAACATGCTTGCATAGGTACAACATAAAAATCAGCAAAGTCTTGATAAGAACCTACTGAAAAGTGTATGCGTGCTGATCGAGTTACCTGTGCCGTACCACTATTGTTGAACCATTTGATGTGGTAGGGTTGATGTAGTGCATGCGTGGTCAAGCCAAGTTTGCTTACCAAATCAGAACTTACCAAGTTGTTATAGCTCCCAGTATCAATGATGGTGAGAACACGGTGGTCCGCAACAATGAGGTACATGTAGAATAAATTATTGCGTTGTTGTTCTTCCTCTTGTCCCACCCGAGTGGTCAACACACGCTATACAATGAGGCTAGGAAAGTCCGCGGTGGCAGCAATAGAATCAATGGCGGTAGTCTCCTGCTCCTCCGTTGAATCTACAGCAAGGTTAGGCATACGAGCAAATTAATCTTCAACATCACTAGAACTTTCATACCCATCAGCGGTAGCGATGAAAGCACGACGACTAGGGCAATCCTTCATGACATGTCCCATGCCCTTGCAGCGGTGGCAAATAATGGTGGTGGAGGAGCCACTCCTAGTACCGAAAGTAGTAACCTTCTTCTGGTATTGGTGCTGCACACTAGACGATTGCGCTGCAGAAGTAGGCGCAAGTGGAAAAGTTGTTGCTGGTGTCTTAGCAACATGACTCTTCAAGTTCTCTACTCCAGTGCGTTGCTGGAGATATTGCTCAGTGTTGGACCTGCAAGATTGTTGTGGAAGGCGTCCCTGTACTTCTCGTTCAGCCTTAAGAGCAATATGATACAATTGGCTGAACCTATTCCACTCTTTATAGTCAACAATATTCTGGATATCACGGTTCAAACCACCAAAAAATCTAGCACTAGTTTCAAGATCATCTTTATGTATATCATAACGTGCAAAACCAATAAGCAATTCCTGATAATATTCCTCTACTGTTTTACTACCTTGTGTTAAAGATTGTAATTTCAAACGTAAATCACGTTGGTAGTAAGGAGGCCAAGTGGTTTCAAAACACGCAATCTGAAATTGCAAATATAGATGAAGTGAATCACAAGAAAAGGTTCAAGCTCTGATCACAAAAGGACTAATCACCACAGTGGTGTAGAACAAGAACAGGGGTCCTGGATTACTGTAAAAGGACTTGTCACCACAGTTACAATAATTCGATCAAGTTTCTCTCTGGAAAACTGAACTAAACAAAACCCGAAACTAAAACACGGCGGCTACTGAGTTTATGTAGGAAACAAAGACATCCTAGGGTTGGGGGCGACCAGGGGGAGCACCCACAACATAGGCTTAAGGCCCGACACGATACATGGCCAAGTTGGCCCAAAATAGATGGCACGACACCTTGTCATGGTCACATATTATGACTCACAACCCTTCTGGAGCTAGGACCAGAACCAAAATGACGGCGTCGTCGTCCCCTTTCCAACACATCAAAGAACGCCTCGTTTGGACGTCGGATGTGGGAGATATCATCAAAACCGTGAGGGTGTCGACTGAATCCGAGACGAACGCGGCGACCGAGTTGGTGACGACTTATAACTTGGGGAAGACCATGATATGCGCGTATCCAGCATGGTGATGTTCTCATCACTGCACTTCCGGGATAGAGACGAGCTTCTATATGGGCATTTTTTTAACAAAAAATAAGTGAATCCTCTCCTCATCACAAGTTATGCTCTACTTACTATTATATCTGTTCCAAGTGAATCCTCATAATTTGTTTCCTGACTTACATCTTATGCAATTTAATCATTTATCTCTTTGCTGCAAGGTACTTGATAGTTGCAGTTTTCTCTAGGACAACATAAAAATACTTCAATTATTAGATCACTTGATTTGTTTAGTTAATTCGTGGGGAACTTGATCACATGATTTTTGAGCTGATGGTGTTCACTATAAAAGCTAGATTTGGGGCCTTTAATTTTCTTTTTTTAATGATCAATCGTAAGCAAGATTACTATACATTTCAGATTCCTTTAGGATATTTTCTTCAAGAATGTGGTAGAACTGATTGTTATATAAAATGTTGTAAGCCATGATCCTTGATGTATCTGATTGTATCCATGACACCTCTTAAATGACGACAAACATGAGAAGTTGCTTCAAAAGGTTTCAACTATTTAGTGCATCATTTATATTTGTTTTTCTCATAATCATTTATGTACTGTTAATTTATATTTGTTTCATCATAATTATATATTGGCTCCTATTGCAATGTGCGTGCAAATAGCTAGTTCTATAGTAGTTTCAATGTGTAATAGCAAGTGGTAACAAATCCCCCCCCTGTAATTATGTATCGATTTGTTACACTGATTTCACATTTCCAAACCGTTGGCACAAAAATCGCCACATGTGATGATCTGCGTAACTCCAGTACAGACTCAATACAAAAAACCGGGGCATGCCAGTCGATCTTCTCTACAAATCATCAAAGAGACGAATGGTCAAATTTTACGGGTCACCGGCTCAGGACAGGCCGATGAAGAAACCTGATAATCACTGTTCGTGAAACCAGCCGATGCTATTATATGAGTAAAAATAAAAGGGATATAAACTAATAGACTAATTATATCGTCTTATCGGCAAATTTAATTAAATAAATAGTTATAACTTATTAATGTCACAGATAAAAACTAGAATATCAAATTAATGAGAAAGTACTAGTTGAAGTCGATAGAATTACCAGGTTTGATTAATCCAAGTCTCTCACCGAGTTCGGAGCCGATGCAGCCCGTGCCAGATGAGGGTTTCGTCAAATAGGAAAGGTTGGCGATACACCGAATTATATTAAACGAAAGTGTTATTTTTTCTATACAGATCCTATTATATATTTATAACCCCATACAAGGGATTCTGACCTGATTCGGTCAGGACTCTTAAACAAACCGACTAGGTCTATTTTTAAACTAAACTCGAACTAAAAATAAATGAAGATAAAACAACCCTAACATGCCTACTTTATTCCCTTCGACCATTGAACTCTGTTGACTTCAGCCAATTCTAACTCCATGTGGCTGATCACTGGGACCATTCAAATTTCAGTGCCAACACATGCCCCCCCCCCCCGAGTCCGGGGTACAAAATCTTTCGTGCGCCAAATTTTATCTCTTCATTCACCGCGCACCTCATTTATCATGGTACTGTTTTAGATGCTATTATGAGTCAGATTTTGTCTTTATCATACCACCTAACCACCCGTGATCATCAATTGCAATCTGCCATTGCATTGCCTCGACTGCTAATCTTACTTTTTGACCGTCCTTTTGATTCACTTATCGCTCCCTGTTCCTTCACTCAATGTGGAGCGGTGTTCGGATTCCCCAAAGGTCAATCTCAGGTCCTATAAATAGCTCCTTCCACTAGCCTACCCTTCATCATATTGTTCACCTTCTTCAACCATGGGGCTTCTATTAAGAGCCTTGATAGAAAAGCACCATCTATCTCCAAATTTACTAAATGTGATGTGGCGAATACTTTTCACTCCTCTTGCCCTCAAAGTCCTCCTTCCAATCCAAAGTTTGCAGCTCCTCCTACCCAGAAGCCAACCCACTGATTCTTCTGCCCCTGTATACCAACACGGATGTCTAGAATGGCATCGATAGAGCGGCCCTCTCTTCCTCTTATCCGTCGGGTGACGTCTGATGACACTGCCACTCTTGTAGGGGAAGCAGAGGAAGCTGTTATTGTATTTTTCCCTTCTTCTATGTACCTTCTTTTATGTGCTTGGGATTCTGTTGGTCGTAGTTATACAACCACTTATATACCGCAAGAGGATGGTGTATAGTTGTAGCTCTTTTTTCCCTCAGAGTATTCCAAGGTTATCGAATCCAAAAGGAATGAGCGGAATAATTACTATTAAAGGGTTACTAACAAGTTGCAATGGTTTGCTTGATGTGAATGATGACGGTGAGAGAGTGGAAGGTGAATGTTATTGGAGAGGTAACAGGATAATGAAGGATTCTCTCTTTAGGATTGGTTCACTAGCATGCAACCTTATTCTTATCAACTCGAGTGATAACTCTAATATTCTACAAGACATGGTGGTTTCGTTCACCGTGGCTGTCACTATAGAGGCTATTAGCTCCCCACTAGTTTCTTGCACTATATAATGGGCAAAAGTGTATTGGCCGATACACTAATGAAAAGGATAGATAGATATACAATTAAGTTCATCACATAGATTAAATTCATTGAGAGATTATCAATAAGTATGAGAGTTACATGACCAGATCCCCGCATGTAAGCTTCATGACCATTGATGATTGGATCCCTGAGGTATGGATATTTTGGTGATAGATGACAACTATGAAATTGTATGCTAATATCTACACGAGTGTTGTCTATGTAGGAATCATCTCTTAACTTTATTGCAAATCATATGGATGATGGTTGCCTTGGCAATTGATGACAATGACCACAAGCATGGAGGCTTGTAAACTTGATGGAGTCCAAGGGTTGATAGAGATGATCAAAGCGGAGAACAAGCTATGGTGCAAGTGTTTGGAACACTTGACTAGTTGTTAGGGCTTTGAGTCCATAGGAAAAACCGGACTATCAAGGGGGTCTAGGTCATTCTCTTAGGTCATGTCTAGTCGGTGATGTGCAAGGTTGCTCGGTGAAATCACAGGCACTAGGTGACAGTGGAGAAGCCAAGGAGCTGTTCGGAGAAGCCGGGAAATGAAGTCAAGCGAGGACGACAAGTTTCGACTTCTGGACATAGAGACCGGTCAGAGGGGTCAGTAGAGACCGGATTGTCCGGTCACTATGGAGAGTTGTCTGGGACTTCCAGCAGGCAGCAAGGAAACTGTCTGTGTCTGGGAGCTGTAGAGATCGGACGGTCCAGTCTACAGACCGGATGGTCTGGTCTGTGTGGCTCGACACAGAGCAGTGAAGAAGCAGCATGAAGGCTCCTGGACTGGAGAGAGAAACGGACTGGATGGTCCAGTCTAGTGACCGGATAGTCCGATCAGTACAAAAAAGTTGTCTAGATAGTACAGCCAACGGTTCTGGAAACCGTTCCAGAGATACTGGATGATCCGGTTTGGAGTGACCGGACAGTCTGGTCATTGGGTCCAGAAAGGCAACTTTGTGAGACAACGGCTAGTTTGAGGTTGGGAGCCTATATAACTTCATTGCTCGGGTCTTGGAGACCTCTCTTGGCCAGTGGAATACCTGAAAGCATTTGGTAAGGTCCAAGAGGAAAAGAGGAGAGCACTAGGAGGAGATATTGCATATCTTGAGAGTGCTAGAGAAGAGTAGCTTGAGCATCTTGCACATCTAAGGCTAGGGTGTCCTTGAGGGTGTGATCTAGATTGTTACTCTTGGTCTATGGTGAGACCTAGACTGGTTATATATCGGTGATCGAGCCTATCATGATCGATTGTGAAGGTTGTGACATGTTTGTACACGATTTGAGCCCGCCGTTGAAAGGGGCATCGCTAGTGAGCGCCCGTGTCGGCTCAGGGAGTCTGGCAAGTTCTGAGGGAGGAGAGCTTGTGCTTTGTGTAGCGGTGATGCACACCGTGTCTTCACTCGAGGAGTGATTGCAGGCTCGTGGGCGAGAACCTCACTTGGTGGCGGGAGTACCGGGACTCCGGTGGGAGTGGTCCAACAAGGATTAGGGGAAGACGCCGTCCTTCTAAGACCTCGAGAAAAATCATGAGCATTTCTTGACTCTCTCTTTACTATTCCGCAATTGTGTGTTCTAGTGAGTAGGGTGACTTGTTGCTTGCACAGGCTAGTGTGATTGGCTTCCACTCTTTATCTTATCCTGAACACTAGTATGTGTAGGGTCTTGGTCTACTAGAATTGATTAGGTTGCTTATCTTGTTAGACTCGAGTAGTGGAACTTGAAGTAATTGGATTCGTGAGCGGCTTACCAATTCACCCCCCTTTCTTGGTATGCCTTTGGACCTTACAAGTGGTATCAGAGCCGAGTGCTCATCTTTGAGGCTTCACCACCTTGAGTAAGGATGCTGGGACAGGTGGGGAATGTTCCCATATTCAATGGTGAGGACTATGCTTATTGGAAGGCTCACTGCAGCCTACCTTCAGTCCCTTGATCCAGAGATATGGTCGGTCACTCACGAGTCCGATGCGAATGTGAACCTACTTGAGCGTGACTACATTAAGTGTAATGCTAAGGCCAAGAATTCTTTGTTTGCTTGCATCTCTATGAATGTTTTTGCTCAGCTAGATGCTAGTTTCTCAGCACATGGTATCTGGACTGAGATTCAGGGGCTCTATGAGGGCACCAGTGATGTCAAAGAGGAAAGATACTATATGCTGAAGAACAAGTATGATAACTTCACTAGATTGCCACATAAGAGTGCTAACACTGTTCATTCTCGTTTTCATGTACTAGTGGAGGAGATCAATACACTTGGGGATGATTTCAAGATGAAGCCCACTGAGGTGATAAGAAGATTCTTAAGGCTATTCAAAGACCCCAAGTATGAGTCCATCATCACCTTTATCTTGCAAGGTGACTTCAATACCAAGACCATGAAGGAGGTACTTAGCAAGATCCACAGCCTTCAAGAGCTATAAGTTGGGGTTGGATGATCCTCAACCATCCAATCTTTCTCTACCGACTGACAAGCAAGAATCTAGCAAGAGCAAGAAGAATAAGAAGAAGGTGATCATTGAGGATGATGATGAAGAAGATGATGATGAGGGTGACTTGACTGAGGACTTGGCTCTTCTCATGAAGAAGATGAAGAACTTCAAGAACAAGTTTGCTTCCAAGTCAAGGGGCAAGTGCTTCAATTGTGTCTCAAAGAATCACTTTGTCCAAGAGTGCCCAAAGCCTAAGAAAGAAGCATTCAAGTCACAAGATTCAAGTGAAGAAGAAGAAGAAGACCCCAAGGCCAAGCACAAGAAGAAGAGGTAATTCAACAAGGACAAGAGCAAAGGCAAAGGCAAAGCTCAAGACTACAAAAAGAAGTTCTCTCGCAAGGCTCTTGTTGGAGAGTGGACAAGCGACAACTCATGTGATGAGTCCTGTTCCTCAAGTGATGAAGAAGTGGCCGGCCTAGCCATGATCAAGATCACACCTACACGAGCTCTTCCTCCACCTCCCACGTGCCTCATGGCCACGAGCCAACTTAGGGAGAGTGAGGATGAGAGCAGCGATGATAGCGATGATGAGGAGCTCTCATGTGCCGAGCTTTAGAGTATGCTTGAGCAAGCCCGCGCATCACTGTCAAGAAATCCAAAATGTTGGATGTGGTAAGAAAAGAGTGTAAGTTGTCTAAGGACCGTGTTGGTGAGCTTGAGAGTGAGCTCAAGGACCTTGTCACATCTCATGAGGTCCTAAACAAGAGTTATGATAAACTCAAGGGTGATCATATAGAGCTTCATGAGAAGTACAAGGCCCTTGAGATCACTTACGAGGCCATCAATGTTGAGAACCTTGCCTCTCCCTCCCCTAGTTCATCTAAGAGTGATTCTTCTACTATGTGTGATGAACTAACCACCTTGGTCGAGGTTTCTTCTCTTGAGCCATTTGTTTTGAAGGAACTACACAAGCTCAAGGAAGAGAGGGGGATGTTGATGGAAGGCCTTGAGAGACATAGAGCCACACATAGGGAGATACTTAGGAAGAACCAAGTAAATGAAGTCTCCAAGACTCCTTCTCTTGAGCCATTCATTTTGGAAGAATATCACAAGCTCAAGGAAGAGAGGAAGATGGTGATGGATGGCTTTGAGAGGCTCACATGTGGTAGAGCCATCCACAAGGAGATTCTTGGGAGGAACCTTCTGAACAATGTCTCCCACCGGGGACTTGGCTCATATCCCGTCGCCATCGACATCATAGGGATGAGTGATTCCATCCTCGCATGGATCAAACCCCTTCTCGCCGACGACTACTATTGCGAGAGGTGTTGCAAGGATGGCCACGCCACCAAGGATTATCCCATAGTGAGAAGTTCCATTGTTTTTCCTAATGCTAACTTGTTCCATGAGAACACACATTTCAAGCTTTTTAGGAACAAGAATGGCAAGGTGAAAGCTAAGGCCTTGGGACCACCAAACAAGAAGAGGAAGGTCAAGAGCATATGGGTGCCTAAGTGCATTGTTGATCTTGAGAGATCGGCTATGTATAAGTGGGTGCCCAAGAACAAGACCTAGATGGTGGACCGAGCACTTTCATGAAGATCATGTGAAGTCCACCACAAGTGACATGGATCTCAATGACCTATCTACTCACGAGGGAGGTAACCGTGTTTATTCTTGGTAGTTGTAGTGTGTTTTTCTTTCTCTTGCATTGCATGGTAATTAGGACTCCTTTGTGACTAATATGCTTTGCATCCATGCATGTGTAAATAACTAAAAGAAAAACACATAAAAATTAGTCAATGTCTAATCCATCCAAGATGACTATAAGCAAGGGGGAGTGCTTGAGATGGTGGTTTGACTTCTCTCAAGGCAAGGGAATGGCTTATAGTGAGTAAGCATGGGAGGGGTTCAAACTTGATATTGTTAGGTTTCCTTTGTGTCCTGTTTTTAATATTGCTTGCATTCACATGGCATGTTTACTTTCATTGCATATGTAAAATGCTTGTTGCATGCATCATATAGGAAACACAAAGGAGGCTTGTCCCACTTGGAGATAATTGTGCCTTATGCTCTATATGAGATTACATCTCCATAAGTGTGACTAAAGGAAAGGATTGTGCTTCATGCCCATTGAGCAAGCTCTTATGAACTATGAGGTTAAATCTACTCGCGCGGTTCATGGACTAAGGCTCATACATACCCATTTGGTTCTTATTTGCCTTGGTTCTTATTTGCTCGATCTTTCTTTTGGCATTTGTGAAAATTATGAGGCCATAGAGTGCCACTATTTGAAAATAAGTGTTTGAGAGTTCCCTCTATATTCCAAGTGCGGTGTTTGTTTGTGTGTTTAGCGAGGGCACTTGGAAAATGGAGAAAAGCCTTGACTCAACATTTCTTTGGAAGTGACCGTACGGTCCGGTCATATGACCGTACAGTCCGGTCAGTGGCACTAGGCACAGTGCCTAGGGGGAGTCTGGTTGTAGAGACCAGACACAACGGTCCTAGAGACTGTACCGTCCGGTCTGTAGAAAGCCAACACACCCCAACCTGACCGGACAGTCCGGTGTACAGATTGGACCATCCGATCAGTTCGGTCGATCGCGCTATGCAGTCTGATCTCTGGGCCGTTGATCCGTGCTTGTGTGATCTCGGTCGTTCAATTGATTTTTTGACCTAGGTCAAAAGGGTCAGACCAATATGGTCGGTTCCTTGTTCGTTCCTCCAAGCCGAGAACACGCCCGAACTTCGTCACCATGCACCCAATCCGCCAAGCTGCCGCGCCTCCACCATCAACGTCACTGACGAGCACAGAGACGCCGCCATCCGTGCAGCCACCGCCACCCGCACGCAATCGTTGTCGCATGCCTCCCCTTCACCGCATCATCGCTGCACGCCCGAGCCGCCGCCGCCTCAACCTCGCTGCCAATGCGCCTGCCGTAGCCGGCTCCTGCCTCGAGCACCAGCGTCGCCGCCCTGTTCCTGGAGACCTAGCGCACGCGCAAGCCCTAGCTCACCTCACACCCTCTACCGACTGCTAGGGCAAGGATGTAACAGCCTACTTTTGCAAATTCTAAAAATGCCAACTATTAGGATTTAGGAGTTTAATTAAATAACCTAGGACAAATTGTTTTTATAATAAATTAAATTAAATTATTGCATTTGCATAACATGTCATATTCATATAGATTTTCATTGCATTATGCATTTAGTTTAATTATTATTTATTTACCAGGAATATTAGGAATAGAATTAGAATAGAAATTAGACAAGGAAAAGAATTGAGAAAGAAAAAGAAAAGAAAAGGAGGAACTAGAACAGTGGGCCGAAACCCACCATTCAGCCCACCCCTCACCTCTCCCCACCTCCTCCTTTCGGCCCAGCCGGCCAGGCCGCCTCCCCTCCCTTCATTCTCTCCCCCGCGGCCCACATTCCCGGCCGGCCCAGCGCGCGCGGCCCGCTCCTCCCGCGCTCTCTCTCTCTCTCACTGACACGCGGGCCCCGCCTGTCATCCCCTCCTCCGCCTCTCTCTCTCCCGCCGCCGGAAACCGCCACCGCCGTCGATCTCCCTCCCCCGACCTCCCTGGCTCCTGTAACCGAAGCCCAACGCACGCGACCCCCCTCCGCTTCCTCTCCCCCACTCACCGTGCCTTAATCACGCACTGGCGTGCGTTACCGAACCCAAACGGCCGCCGCCGGCCATTGATGGCCGGAGACCTCGCGCCGGCTCAATTCGCCCGCCTCCGCGCCTATAAAGCACCCCCTCGGCACCGCCCTGCTCCGCCGCCGCTCCTCCGCTCTCTCCTGCTCGCTCGCGACCATCGGACGACCTCCCCCACCGAGCTCCGACCACCGCCGCCACCGAGCCGCGCCGCCGACCCCCTCCCGGCCTTCCCGCACCCGCGCGACCTGCCGGTGAGACTCCCCTCTCTCCCCTCTCTCTCCCGGGACTCTCGCGGCGAGGAATGGCCGACCGGAGCGCCATTCCGGCCGGTCTTCGGTGAGCCCCGCCGCGCGCCGCCGCCTAACCGGCCGCCGGCGACGACCTTCCCCCGCCCTTTAATTCTGGCCGTTGGATCTTGATCCAACCGTCCAGATTACATACCCCTTCGGGTTATGTAATCGGTCCACCGTGAACCAGTGGACCAATGGTCCACAGAACCTATAGACCCGGTCCACGCATTTCTAGTTTAAAATTAATTCAATTAATTCCTGGATATTGTGGCAATTTTGCATTTTAGCCCCTGTGCTTAGTTTAAATTAGGTTTAGGTCCCTGTTTTTGTGCAGAACAAATAAAAATTTGTTTTTAGGCCCCTGAACTTTATAATAATTATTTTTAGCACTACATTTTTACAAAAAGCCCCTATACCTTTAAGAAATTATATTTTTGCCCTATAAATTATAGAAAACCCCTGGAATTGTTTTAAATTATATTTTAATCCAGTCTTTTTATATTATTAATGGTATAAATATTATTTTAGCCCTAAAAATTTACAGAAACACCCCTATGCATTATTTAAATTATTATTTGACCTTGTAATTTTATAAAACACCCCTGGACTGATTTTAGTTATGTTTTAGTCCCCAGAATTATTTTAAAATTATACCTTAATCCTTATTAATTGTATAAATATTATTTTAGCCTTAAATTTTTACAGGAACATCCCTGTACTTAATTTTAATTAGATTTTGACCCTGTCTTTTTACACTTAAACCCCTGCATTTAGTATTAATTATGTTTGAGTCCTAGAATTTTGGCAAAAAGAACCTTATACTTTTAATAACTACTTTTCAGCCCTAATAATTTACACTTTAGTCCTTGTAATTTTATAAAATTACACATAGGTCCTTAAAAGCCTCTGTTTTTACCCTTTTGCCCCTAAAACTTCAAACTAGCATAACTTTTTACTCATAACTCCAATTTAGGTGATTCTTGCACCAAAATTCTCGTAGGAGCATAACCTTTGCATCCCTTGGATCTACATACTGTTTTTCCTCTGTTGCATATAGTGTATTGATTTTGTATGTTTTGCTTGTATTGGTATGTCGTTACATAAAGGCGAGCATACACAAGGACCACCCTACGAGGATTTTCAAGAGCAGGAATTTGAAGGGTTAGAGCAGCCTTCTGCGCAGGACGAAGGCAAGTGTCCTTGATGCATATTACACCTATTGAAATGTTACTATAGAATTGCATGCTTGTGTCAATTTATTGGGAACCTATTGTTAGGGTTTTCCTTAGTAATTATTTTTACCCTGTTCCTTGTCGCCTTGAACCAATGGGTGAATTGTGGGTAGAAAATGCTTAAGATGGCTTATGGGATGTGGGTTAATATTAATTTTGATTAATGAACAATGTCACGTGGGATATGTTTGGTAAATCTTTTAGTAACATGGCTTAGGGATCTATGCAAGCCAGGTGGAAAGGATGTGGTGCCGTGGGCACATGCTTGTGGTGGTAGGCTTGTTGTAGATCCTAGGAACCGGTTCTTGGAGTGACAACCCAGGAAAATAGTGCCAACACAAGACCGACATGGGTATGGCTTGGCCTAGTAATTAGATGTTCTCCCAGTGTCGGTGCAGCATTTGGTGGAGCGGGGAATGGAAGTCGAGAGGACTATCCTTGTATCCGAATGGCTCAAGAGGGGGCTTCCGGGGTGATGAGCTGCTTGTTGAAGGGCTATCACTTATGGACGGGAGTGGAACCTTAGTGGCTAGCATGTACTGGGAGACCCTTTGGAAAAGCCTCGTAGTGAAACCCTGCCACACACCAAAGGAAGTGTGTAATGTGGGTCGCGTCCACGGGCACCAAGGGAATCACGACTTGTGGGTAAAGTGGTAC
Source organism: Eleusine coracana subsp. coracana (assembly GCA_032690845.1). Classification (NCBI taxonomy): domain Eukaryota; kingdom Viridiplantae; phylum Streptophyta; class Magnoliopsida; order Poales; family Poaceae; genus Eleusine; species Eleusine coracana. The sequence goes on along the minus strand of CM064428.1, from coordinate 40,347,943 downwards.
AAACTCTGCAGAGTATAAAACTATCATGATAGCCGTGCTCACGGTCAAGAGCGGCTTGGAATCCTCACAAGATTAGTTGGGTGGGGATGGGTTGGTTGGAACGATGGAATGGGTTGGAACTTGGTTAGTATAGCACCTTGAAATCATGGTTGGGATGACCCCACGTAGTAAATAGGATGCTTAGGTTAATTAAAAGCTCATGCTTCCCACTCTATAAAGCCTTTTTCTTGACTATAGCCCCATGTCATATTTTCCCCACTTGTTGAGTACGACACGTACTCACCCTTGCTATACCCCGTTGACATTCAGCCCAAGGAGAAGATTGGAGCCACTACGAAGATGAAGGAAGCGAGTACTAGGCGATTATCCACCAGTCGATGCCTGTGGAGTTTGGGATGTCTACGCTAGCTACTTTCCGCTGCATTGATGTACTTTTCTTCTAGACCCACGGGTCCTTTTGTAATAAATATACGATGTAATAAATAAAGGTTATGGATAATTATTCTGTTGCCACTGATGATGTACCGTATGTGTGTGTAACTTGATCCTGGGCACACGTACGGCTGCACCCATTTCTCTTCTTAAAATGGGTGTTACAGAAGTGGTATCAGAGCCATATCGACTGCAGGATGACAGCCTAGATAGCCATGAACGTATTTAGGGACCCTACTTTATCTTACATCAATAAAAACTATTTTAACAAAATATTAATCCTGTCGTTTCTTATTTTGTTGCTTTTGTTTTTTCAGATTTCCTTAAGCATTGCTTATGCATGCCTTGTGATTTTAAAATATAGATGGCCCTCACCAAGCAAAGCTCTCGTAAGAGTACGACTAGACGCCACTATGGACTCGTTGCCCTAGGCGTGTTCAAAGGGAAGAAAGTGAAGAAGCAAATCAACCTGAACGCGAGAAGACCCTAGTAAGGGATGAGACGTTTCCAGAGGATCCACAAGAGGACCCTGAGGAACCTGAAGAAGAAGAAGAACCAGAAGAGTATGAGCAAGAAGAGGACCCTGAGGAACCTGAAGAGGAAGAAGAACCAGAAGAGTATGAGCAAGAAGAGGACCCTGAAGAACCACAAGAGGAAGAAGACCCAGAAGAGCCCGAGGACCTCGAAGAGTCTAAGAATGGTGATAACTCGGATGAGGACGAAGACCTAGCCATCCGTATGGCCGAGAAGTACCGCTCTTTTGGACTAGAGGGTGAGACCTTCTCCAAGACTCTGCGAAAGCTACTTGAGAAGATTGGCATCGCCAACAAGCCTCAGTACTTCATCAAGAGAGTGGATCGTCCTTCTCGTGAGGAATGGACAGCGGAGGTCAACATCTACGATGGCGACCGCGTCAAATCTACGCACCGTGGCCGCACACCTAGGGCTACTCGTGGGGCTGCAATAGATGATGCTGCTTGGAGGGCTCTCACTAGCCTCTGCTACACTCACCGCCATGGAATAGCAAGGACAAGTTTTGCACACATTCCCCGTCGGAAGCCAGGCACGGAGAAGTACACCGTCGCTCCTACAGAATGGTATGTGAGCACCAGGGAGATGGACGAAACTCAGGGAATAGCGGTGGACTTAAGCCGCACTATGGAGGCACTACAGAGGGAGAACCACACCCTTCGGAAGAGGCCGCACGATACTGAGGATTACATAAAGCACGACCAGCGAGTCAAGATGGGCGAGCAGAGTGACCTCTACTCATCGGGTATCCGCACTTGGACTGCAAACTCCCCGAAGCGCGCAAGTTCCATACCTTCGATCTCCGATGAAGTGAACTCCCATGCCTAGGAGATTCCCTTACCCGTGAATAAAGATTGTAATAATCAAACGCTTACATCGATTTACTTTCATGGTGTGATGTAATAAACTCGTTGGCTTGCTTAATAAGTGTGCTTGATGTGGGTTGTAGAATGCCTCGGCACCTTGTCCACAATCTCATCGTTTGTTTGCTTATTAAAATAAACTATCTTTTATTTATCACTCCTTGATACATTTAGATGGGGATCTTTCTTTTCGTTATTACCACACCTTGTCTCACACTACTTCCACCACCTACTCTAATCAGATGGTTCACACTAGAGGCCACGCTGGAGGTAGCAATCAGAACAACGAGGAGGGCAATAATGCTTCGAACCTTGAGCAATTCTTGGCCGTATAGACTCAGCTCATGCAAACAATGATCCAAACTTTGGGCGCTATACAGCAGAACCACAATGCACCTCCACCTGCACCCCAGAATAGATTGGGGGAGTTCCTAAGGACTAAGCCACCTACCTTTTCCCAATCTAAGGATCTGATGGAAGCTGACGATTGGCTCAAGGCAATCGAAAAGAAGTTGATAATCGCTCAATGCAATGATCGAGAGAAGGTTCTCTTTGCAGCTCATCAGCTGTATGGTGTAGCCACAGACTGGTGGGAAGCTTATTGCAATGCTAATGCTGATGTGGAAAGCATCACTTGGATTGAGTTTAAGGATAATTTCCGCTCCCACTATATTCCTACGGGCATCAAATTGCTGAAAAGACAGGAATTTCAGGACCTGAGACAGGGGGACATGTCAGTAAGTGAATACTTGAATAGGTTCATCCAACTGTCCAGGTATGCTCCCGAGGATGTGAACACCGATGGGAAGAAGCAATACATGTTCATGAGGGGACTGCAGAATGACATCCAGTTTCAGTTGATAAACAATGACTATGTCAACTTCCAGAAACTGGTGGACAAGGCCATTGTTGTGGAGAATAAGCGCAATGAGATTGAGAGGGAAGGCAAGAGGAAGATGCCATTCCAAGGACAATCATATGGTAGCAACACTCGCCCCCGCATGATGCCATCTTCTAACTCATACTACCGTGCTCCCAGCACTGTCAGGCCAACCATGCAAGCTCCACGCCCAAACTTTCCAATGCAACGTTCCAACTACCAGGCACCCGCCCTAGCCAGCAGCAGGCACCTCGTCCCACCTATCAGCAAGCACCCCGCCCCACAGCCCCAACAGCTCCACAAAACCAGAACCGCCCCACCGCTGGAAACACTAATGGTGTGAAGCGCGGATGTTATCACTATGGATAGGAAGGTCACTTCATGGGACAGTGTCCTCAACGGAACAATGCACCAAGGCAAGCTTCAACTAACCTGCCTTCAGGCAATCGAGGACAACAGAATTACGCTCGAGGGCGCGTCAATCATGTCACTACGGAAGAAGCTGAGCAAGCTGCAGATGTGGTGCTCGGTATGTTCTTAGCTAACTCTCAACCTGCAACCATTTTGTTTGATTCGGGAGCATCGCATTCATTCATAACATCCACATATGTGGCAAAGCACAACTTACCGATTGCTCTTATGAAGTGTACCATGCTAGTTAGCTCTCCTGGTGGAGAAATGAGAACCAATCAAATATGCCCAAAGGTCGCCCTTAAAATAAGGGGGGTGGACTTCTCAGCTAATCTCATAATCCTAGACTCCAAGGGGATAGATATAATACTTGGAATGGATTGGTTACGCAAGTATGATGGAGTGATACAGTGCGCCAAGCAGTCAGTACAACTAATCAATGCAGAGGGTACCAAGGTTGAATTCATAGCAGCCAACTCTACTACCAAGGAAGTCATACTAAACCAAACCACCGGCACACCCATAGAAGAGATACGAGTGGTATGTGAATTCCCTGATGTCTTTCCTGAAGAACTTTCAGGTATGCCACCAGACCGTGACATAGAGTTTGTTATCGACTTAATACCAGGAACTGCTCCTATATCTAAGAGGCCCTATAGGATGCCAGTTAATGAGTTGGTAGAACTAAAGAAGCAATTACATGAGATGCTAGAGAAAAGTTTCATTCGCCCTAGTTCCTCACCTTGGGGAGCTCCAGTACTCTTTGTCGAGAAGAAGGATAAGACTTAGAGGATGTGTGTGGACTATCGTTGTCTTAATGATGTAACCATCAAGAATAAGTATCCACTACCACGGATTGAAGACTTGTTCGATCAGATGAAAGGAGCTTGTGTATTCTCCAAGATTGATCTACGATCCGGGTATCACCAGTTAAAAATCAGACCATCAGACATACCCAAGACGGCTTTCCAAACAAGATATGGGTTATATGAGTATACGGTAATGTCATTTGGGTTAACCAATGCACCGGCTTACTTCATGTACCTTATGAACAAGGTGTTCATGGAATACTTGGATAAGTTTGTTGTGGTTTTCATTGACGACATCTTAGTGTTTTCAAAGAATGAAGAAGAGCATGAGGTACACCTCAGGCTAGTTCTAGAGAAGCTATGTGAACACCAGCTGTATGCCAAATTAAGTAAGTGCGAATTCTGGCTGAAGGAGGTAGCATTTCTTGGTCATATGATCTCTGCTGGAGGAGTGTCAGTCGATCCAGGCAAGGTAAAGGACGTCCTAGATTGGAAACCACCACAGACAATAAGGGAGATTAGAAGTTTTCTTGGATTAGCCAGATACTATCGGCGATTCATAAAGGACTTCTCCAAAATAGCAAAGCCAATGACGACACTGTTAGGGAAGGACAAGATTTTCGAATGGACTCCGCGTTGTCAAACCAGCTTTGAAGAATTGAAGAAGAGATTAACGTCAGCCCCTGTCTTAATCTTACCTGACATCAATAAGAGTTTTGACATATACTGTGACGCATCGAGGCAAGGACTAGGATGTGTGCTCATGCAGGAAGGTCATGTTGTGGCATATGCATCTAGGCAATTACGGAAGCATGAAGAGAAGTACCCAACACACGATTTGGAATTAGCGGCAGTAGTACATGCTCTGAAAATTTGGAGGCACTACATTCTTGGTCATCGTTGTGAGATCTATACGGATCACAAGAGTCTCAAGTACATATTCACTCAGACGGAGTTGAACCTAAGACAACGACGTTGGTTAGAGTTGATTAAGGACTATGATGTGGGTATTAACTATCATCCAGGGAAGGCGAATGTTGTTGCAGATGCCCTGAGTAGAAAAGCCTATTGCAGTCAGTTAATCGTGGAATGGCTACCACCAGCACTCTGCAAGGAGTTTGAACGACTAAACCTTGGGTTTGTGAATGAGTTGGAGGCCGTCGCAATGGAAGTAGAACCAACTCTCAATGAAGAAATTCGCAAAGGACAACTAGAAGATGAGAAGTTAAGTGAGATCAGAAAGCTCATTAAGGAAGGAAAAGCTACCGACTTCACAGAAGATAAGAAGGGTATTATATGGATAGGTAAAAGAATATGTGTGCCAGACAAAAAGCCCCTTCGTGACATAATACTACGGGAAGCACACGATTCTGCATACTCCATTCATCCAGGAAGTACCAAAATGTATCAAGACTTGAAGACTCGTTATTGGTGGCATGGCATGAAGCGTGATGTCGCAGAGTATGTTGCGGTGTGTGACACATGTCAACGTGTCAAGGCAGAACACCAACGACCCGCCGGACTACTTCAACCTCTAAAGATTCCTGAGTGGAAGTGGGAACAAGTCGGTATGGACTTCATCGTTGGATTACCCCGTACACAGTCGGGATATGATTCTATATGGGTTATAATTGATCGTTTAACCAAGGTGGCACACTTTATTCCCGTCAAGACAACTTATAGTGGTGCGAAGCTGGCAGAACTATACATGTCAAGGATAGTGTGTTTACATGGAGTCCCTAAGAAGATAGTATCTGACAGAGGCTCTCAGTTCACCTCGAGGTTTTGGGAGAAGGTACATGAATCTCTTGGCACCAAGTTGAACTTCAGCTCTGCGTACCACCCTCAGACTGATGGACAGACCGAGAGGACGAACCAAATACTAGAAGACATGTTGAGAGCTTGTGCTTTGAAATATGGCAAGAGTTGGGACAAGAGTCTACCCTACGTAGAATTTTCCTATAACAACAGTTATCAAGCAAGTATAGGGATGGCGCCTTTCGAGTTCTTATATGGAAGAAAGTGTAGGACACCTCTGTTCTGGAATGAGACAGGAGAGAACCAAGTCTTCGGACCTGAGATACTACAAGAAGCAGAAAGACAAGTTAAGATTGTACGTGAGAACCTAAAGGTTGCACAGTCAAGGCAGAAAATCTACGCCGATCGTAGGCGAAGAGACCTATCCTTCGAGATTGGAGACTTCGTATATCTCAAGGTATCACCCATGAGGGGTGTTAGACGCTTCAAAGTAAAAGGAAAGTTAGCACCACGTTACATCGGCCCTTTCAAGATTCTTGATAGAAGAGGAGAAGTCGCATATCAGTTGGAGCTACCCTCACATCTCACGGATGTGCATGACGTGTTCCATGTGTCCCAGTTAAAGAAGTGCTTAAGAGTGCCTGAAGAACAACTCCCTGTTGAGGAAATAGACCTTCGGAAAGACCTCACATATACGGAACAACCAGTCAAGATCCTAGAAGTTGTTGAGAGAGTTACCAGAAATAAGGTGATCCGGATGTGCAAGGTGCTCTGGAATCATCACACGGAAGAAGAAGCCACCTGGGAGCGTGAAGAAGAATTAAAAGCCGAGTTTCCCCACCTCTTCACCGATCCTTCCGAATCTCGAGGGAGAGATTCATTTTTAAGGGGGGTAGGTTTGTAACACCCTACTTTTGCAAATTCTAAAAATGCCAACTATTAGCATTTAGGAGTTTAATTAAATAACCTAGGACAAATTGTTTTTATAATAAATTAAATTAAATTATTGCATTTGCATAACATGTCATATTCATATAGATTTTCATTGCATTATGCATTTAGTTTAATTATTATTTATTTACCAGGAATATTAGGAATAGAATTAGAATAGAAATTAGACAAGGAAAAGAATTGAGAAAGAAAAAGAAAAGAAAAGGAGGAACTAGAACAGTGGGCCGAAACCCACCATTCAGCCCACCCCTCCCCTCTCCCCACCTCCTCCTTTCGGCCCAGCCGGCCAGGCCGCCTCCCCTCCCTTCATTCTCTCCCCCACGGCCCACATTCCCGGCTGGCCCAGCGCGCGCGGCCCGCTCCTCCCGCTCTCTCTCTCTCTCACTGACACGCGGGCCCCGCCTATCATCCCCTCCTCTGCCTCTCT